>JARBWK010000002.1:94672945-95919578 GCA_030556195.1 Anolis apletophallus | reverse complement strand
GAACAAGTAAGAATGTGGTTCCAAATTATATTTACTATCACTACATATTTTTCCTGTTATGTAATCGCCTCCTTCTGGATGAGTTCTTCTTATTCCACTTTATGCTGTTCTAGCATGAAATTGCAAAGCCCCATGCTGCAAATTAGTTCCCTGTAGGGATGTCGGGTGCATCAAATAAAGCCAATTCTGACTGGCTTCAAAAACTTGTCTGGAATAAATGTTTCCCGAAGAGCTCCACACATCTCATGGGTACTATGGGAGGAAAGGAAAGATAAAACCTTTCGAGGTCTAAACCTCTTCCTTTTGGTCTCCTTGGTGATCCAGGTTTCTAATTTCACTTCTGATTAAAGCCTTAAGATTTTCCAGAAGTACTGTAAAAAAACCATACATGAAAGTTAAAACAAGTTAAAACAGTGATATGTAATACCAATACAAAATTAGATAGAACATTTTAATCATATATACTTTTCTTCTGTATTAACAGTAATAAGTTGGTCACATAATACTGAGAGAGGGGCTCAAAGGTAATTTAAGCTTTGCAGAAACAAAATATATGGAAGTATTTGGTCTCAGCTGGTATTAGTGGTAGCTAGAAGTAAACCAAGGGAGAGCTGTGCCTGAGTATATGCATAACAGACAAGCTACTATGAAGATTATGTTAATTCAAGTAAATAAAAGTCAATCTTCTGTATCCATAGGTTGTACATCCATGGATTCCACCACAAAAATATTAAAATAAAAATCCACAAAGCAAAAATTGGTTTTTCCTATTTTGTATTAAGGAGTCACAATTTTTACTGCACCATTTAGTGTGTTCTGTTCCAGTGTGGCAGTTGGATGAGAACTCTGTAGAGCAATGGCCTTCAGATGTTCTTGTGAATTCTTTTAAACTTATGGGAAACCCTACAATGATGGTGGATCATCTCTCCAAAAGATGTATTGTCAACTGGCATAATCATTCTGTATTAAGGCCCAGGTCACCAATGGGACAGGACAAGCACATTGAGTATTAAAGCAGAATTGGTGCTTTTAGCAGAAGTACAGTCAGGGAGAGTGATGCACAAGCACAGACCTTAGTCTAGCGAGATAGCTTGCCAGAAATCATGCTGGCAGCCAAGACGAGAATAATACACTCTGATTGGTACGTAAGGCACCCGCAGTGATTTGCCAGGGAACATCATGTGCCTTTCCTGATAATACTGGCCGTGATTGGCCTAGCTAGCACCCAGCGTGTATCTGTTTACATTGTTACTGATTGGTAGGAACTGCGCATGGGCAAATGAAACCGTTCCTCCCTGCTGGCACAGAGGGACGGCTTAGAAATGTTGCAAATTCAGTACAGGATGCTCATATAGCAGATAACATACTGTGAGAATGAAGAATTAATACTGCGCAATGCTGTTTAGCAAATAAGAATTGTGTATTGCCAAATAATATGATGTTTAATTGGATAATAGAAATGTGTTAATGTTGTGAACCAATGAAAATGATGAAGAAAGGAGGGACACGGGACCTGCCGCCATAGAGTGTATATAAGGGATAGTTAGAGATTGCTCGGGGTTCTTGCCCTGAGGCAGCTAGTTCTGTGGGCAGGTCCCGTCAGCTGACGTTGTGCAAATAAACTTTGGCTTCATTGTACCTGCAGTACGATTGTTGCGTTTTCTCTCGTTCCTGTGCTCGCACGTTTGCGCAACCTGTAAGTAAAAAGGTAACACCTGGGAGTTTTGGGACTCCAGATTTGCTGCTACATATTTGGTGACCCCGACGTGATTCAGAAGGCGATAAGACGAGTCTGCAACGCTGAGAACGCAATCCTGTTGGCTGGACGGCTCTCGCTCGTAAGTGGGGAGCTGGGGTGACCCAGGAGGGCTGAGAACAGGGGGCCCCCAACCACCAAACGACCGGCTGCCTGGTTCGCCCCAGACCACCGCTTACAGACCCGAGAGACCGCAATCACCATCACTGCCAGTGAAGCCAAACCAGAAGGAAGACCGGGGGTGCAGTCTGCTGATCTGCATCTAGTGAGCAATCCGGCAATCGAAAGCGCGCAAGGAAAAGTCGGGGGTGCAGTCTGCTGATCTGCATCTAGTGAGCAATCCGACGACAATCGAGTGAGGACGCGGGAAGTGGTCCCGGGGTCTGCAGGAATCGGCAAGTATAGAGCTCTTAACACTAACACGTAGGGAACACACACCCATTGGGAGGCGGGCAAGCACTGAAGTGTTTTTGGCCGGTGGAAGATGGGTGGAGTGGGATCAAAAGAGAGAAAGGAGACCCCTCTGAAATGTGTGTTAGACAACTGGGATAGGTTCTGCCTGTTAGCAGTGGAGGGAAATCCGCAGGACTTGAAAGATTACAGGCTCAGAAACCTGTGCGCAGAAGTGTGGCCGGCTGTCCCAGAGATTAGCTGGCCAGAGGCAGGAACCTGGGATTTGAGAACATGCATGAAACTAGAATCTTATTGTTACGAAGTACATCCAACTGATCAATGGATTTACTCCGCAACATGGCTGAGATTGGTTTCGGAGGGGGTCTGGTGGGCGGGCCCAAAGGGGCAAGCCAGAGAAGGATGTTTTGTTAGCCGAAAGGCAGGGAAAAGCACTCCGGTTTTGCAAACTGAGCTGGAGGAATTGCTACCGTTAAGGAGAAGACCCAGGCAGAGAGAAAATGCCGCCGCAGGGGCGGGGGAGGCCAATGCGCCCCCGCTCGATGCGAGTTTAAACGTCCCAGTCCAAGCCCAAGACGCAGCCCCCACCCTTGGGACAGGCCCAGCCGCCCAGATGGCGTCCCCGGCTGTGACGCAAGCTGAGGCGGTCCCTTCTGTTCCAACTGCGACTTCCCCAATGAATCCCCCGAGTGTGCCCCAACCCGAAATAGGGAGCCTGCCAGCCGCGGATCCCCGCGTGATGTTCCCATCAGTCATGGCCACGTCACAGACCGCAACGGCTCCGTTAATGTCATCATCAGCCATGGCGGCCTACCCTATTCCGCATTCAGAACACAATCCGTTTTACGGAAGCCCACCCGCATATAGGGGCCCCCAGCCAGCAGAAATACACTACCCCTTTGAAGAAGCAAGAGAGATTGAAAGGAGAGCCAGATGGCAGTCCCTAAGTGCCGATAGAATGATAGCGCGTTCTCCGGACAGAGAGGGAGAGGAAGAAGAATATCCTGCCGCTAATAGGGGAATGATGGCGCGTTCCCGAACGCCAGGAGAAGCTGCTGCTCTCTTGAGGCCGAGAGACTGATAGCGCGGTCTCCCGACCCGAGTAGAAAAAGATTACCGGAAAGCCACGGGATGTTTCACCTAGACGGACTAGGAGTATGTCCCGGGAGGATGCAAGACAAAGGGCAGAAGAAAGGGGGGCCCTAGAATTGCCGATCCGACAGGTGCCACTACTGGATGCGAACAATAGGGTAGTGCAAGCTTATCAAATAGTTCCCTTTTCTTCAAGTGATGTCCTAAATTGGCGAAATGCCACGCCCCCTTATTCGGAGCAGCCGAAGGCGATGGCGGATCTTGTCGAGGGAATAATTGCAACGCATGATCCGACCTGGTGGGACTGTAAACAGCTGTTAAATGCCCTGTTTACAGCAGCAGAGAGAAGGAATATTATCAACCAGGCCAGATTGTTGTCACAAGAGGGACATGGAGAGATTGACCCAGTCAGATATGGAGATGCAAGATTCCCAATACAGACAGATCCGGGATGGGACCCAAATGAGGAGGCCCACCGTGAACGTATCAGAGAGTTCCAACAAATACTTTTAAAAGCCATAAGAAAAGGGCCGCCCAGGCCCTCCAATATACAGAAAATACAGGGAGTCCAACAAGACAAGGTAGAAACGCCAGCTGCGTTTCTGGAAAGGTTAGAAGAGGCTTATAGAAGATACAGTCCCTACAATTTAGAGCAAAATGATGGGAGGATCGCCATAACGCAATCCTTCATTTCCCAATCAGCCCCAGACATCAGAAGGAAGATTCAAAAGCAGCCAGGATTTCTAGGAAAAACTTTGAATGAACTTTTAGCTTTAGCTGATCAAGTGTTTATTGCACGAGAGCAAGTAGAGGAAGAGAGAAAGGACAAAAGAAGAAGGAAGGATACAGAGTTTTAATAGGTATGATGAGGAAGAAACAAATAGAGGAAGAGGCTATAGTCGTGGGAGAAGCCCAGGAAGAGGGTATGAAGGACAGAGTAAATTGGGACGAAATCAGTGCGCCCGTTGTAAAAAGGAAGGGCACTGGAGAAGAGAATGTGTGGAGGAAATATCAGAAGAAAGTGATGCAAGTGTAAAGAACAGGGGAACACAGAGCAGAGGGTCAGGAAGAGGAAGGGGAAGAGGAAGTTATAGACCTTATGAGGAAAGAGTTGTTGTGGCTGCGGCCTTGGAAGAGGAGGAAGAAGAGGAGGATGAATCCTGAAGAGTAGGCCAAGCTTTCCTCTTACTGAACCCGGAGGAACCTTTGGTTGCCATAGAAGTAGAGGGTCAGCGCATAAAGTTCCTAGTAGATACGGGAGCGGATAAATCAGTAGTAAACAAGAAAATTGCCCCCCCTTAGCAATCAACAGATCAAGGTCATTGGAGTCTCAGGCCGACCACAGAAATGCCCATTGTTACAGAAAAGAAGGTGCAACATTGCAGGAAGAGAAGTTACACATCAGTTACTGTATATACCAGAGTGCCCGATACCATTGTTAGGAAGAGACATGTTAGCCAAGATTAGGGCAAGATTGGAATTCCTGGAAACTGGCCAACTGGAACTAACTGTCCCAGGCCAGGAGGAGTATCGCTTGTTCAAGCTGAAGGAAGTTGGAGAGAAAAAGATACAATGGTGCTGGGAACAAACTCCAAGGGTATGGGCAGAAGATAACGATCCAGGGATGGCCAAATATGTTGCACCAGTGGTGATACAGATAAGGGCGGGATGTCTTCCCGTGAGAAAGGCCCAATATGCTATCAGTAGAGAAGCAGTGGAAGGAATCCAAGAACAGTTGCATAGATTGTTACATCATGGGATCATCACATACTGTACTTCAGCATGGAATTCGCCCCTCCTCCCGGTCCGCAAGGCGGGGGGCGGGTACCGAGTTGTCCAGGATTTGCGAGCTGTCAATCAAGCCACAGTCCCATTAACCTCTGTGGTTCCAAATCCTTATATTATGATGAGTTTGATTCCAAGTACAGCAATCTGGTTCTCAGTTCTAGATCTCCGAGACGCATTCTTCTGTATCAGATTGGCCCCTGTGTCACAGCCCATCTTTGCATTTCAATGGGAGACCCCAAATGGAGGAAGACGTTCTCAGGCCACATGGGCTCGTTTACCTCAAGGGTTTCATTCGAGCCCTACGATCTTTGGCCAAGCCTTGGCCAAGGATCTGTCAGAGTTTGAGATTCCAGAAGCAGAGGGAACCTGGCTCCAATATGTAGATGATCTGTTAATAGCAACTAGGACAGAAGAAGGATGTAGGCATTACACAATAGAGATGTTGAAAGTCTTGGAAGAGAAGGGATATAAAGTGTCAAGAAAGAAAGCACAGTTGTGTCAGAGGAAAGTCAAGTACTTGGGGTTTGGATTATCCCAGGGAAGTAAAGTGCTAGAAGTGGAAAGGAAGGAAGTTATCTGTGCCATTCCAACGCCCAAAGACAGAAGACAGACGAGAGAGTTCCTCGGAACCACCTCGTATGTGAGACACTGGATCCCGGGCTACGCTGTGATAGCAAAGCCCCTGTATCAAGCAACAAAAGGAAGTAACAAAGACCCATTCGTGTGGACGGAGGAATGCGAGCATGCTTTCAGAGAATTGAAGCAAGCTGTCATTTCCCCTCCTGCATTAGGTTTGCCAGACCTGGGAAAGCAGTTCTACCTCTTTGCCGCTGAGCGAAATGGTACAGCTGTGGGTGTGCTGACACAGATTTCAGGCACATGGCAGCGGCCTGTAGCATACTTGTCCAAGCAGTTAGACACAGTAGCTAGGGGTTTGCCCCCCTGTTTAAGGGCCGTTGCAGCTTCAGTGGATTTAATTCGAGAAGCCACTAAGCTCACCCTAGGAAGACCTCTCATCGTGAGAGTCCCACACCACGTAAAAGCATTGTTAGATACAAAGGGCCCCCGCTGGCTGACAAATGAGAGACTGACAAAGTATGAAGGGGTTTTGTGTGATAATCCGCTCGTTTCGCTTGAGATGTGTCCCATGTTAAATCCGGCCACTTTGTTGCCCAGCCATTCAGAGCCCTCAGATCATGATTGCATCCAGACAATGGACCTAGTTTATTCCAGCCGGCCAGATTTGCGTGATATTCCCTGGGAGAAAGTGGATTTGACCTTTTACACAGATGGGAGCAGTTTTGTGAGAGAAGGGGTAAGGCGTGCGGGTTACGCAGTTGTGACGTGGGAAGAGGGGGTCTGGGAAGCCCGGCCCCTCCCTCCGGGATCTTCTGCGCAACTTGCTGAGCTGATTGCTCTTACCCGTGCTTTGGAACTTGCCAGAGGGCAAAGAGTTAATATTTACACGGATTCTCGTTTTGCGTTCTTAACGCTGCATGCACATGGTGCACTGTACAGGGAAAGAGGCTTTCTGACGTCCGCTGGAAAGGCTGTCAAATATGCAAATGAAATGTTGGCTCTCTTAGACGCTGTTTGGTTGCCCCGTAAAGTTGCTGTTATGCATTGTAAAGCACATCAAAAGGGAAACGACCCGGTGGTTCAAGGGAATAGGTTAGCGGATTTGGCAGCCCGAGAGATAGCACTGGAGAAACCCACACCCGTAATGTTAGCACTCACAGACTCAGGCCCAAAAGTAGAGAGGTGTCATTACACAAGAGAAGAGGAGGAGTGGGCCTTGAGCGAAGGGGGGGAGTGGGAAGAGAGTTTCATAGTAATGCCAGACCATCGCGCTTTTATCCCTAAGGAGAAAGCGTGGCACATAGTGCAGCACTTTCATGAGGCCACCCACCTAGGTAAAAGTGCCCTGGCATCGATGCTGGAGAGGCAAATGTACATTAATAGCTTGCACAGCCTAACTGCTGCTGCTGCGCAAAGATGCTGGACATGCGCCAAGAATAATCCCAGAGAAGGACCGTTGAAAGCGCCTGGGATTCAATATCAAGGGAGTTGGCCGTTTGAAGCCCTTGTGACAGACTTTACCGAGATGCCACGGAGCGGTGGCTTTAGATATTTGCTGGTGTTTGTGGATACATTTTCTGGATGGGTTGAAGCTTATGCTACAAAGACAGAGAAAGCAATGGAGGTGGTGAAGGCCCTTTTGAAAGATGTTATCCCCAGATTCGGAATGCCTTTACAGATAGGATCAGATAACGGCCCCGCTTACGTGCACCACGTGGTGCAAGGACTAAGCAAGTTGCTAGGCGTCAAGTGGCGTCTTCATTGCGCTTATCGCCCTCAATCTTCTGCCAAGGCGGAAAGATTGAACAGGACATTGAAAAACTGTTTGGCAAAGATTTGTCAAGAGACAAAGTTAAACTGGAGGCTGGCGTTGCCCATGGCTTTGTTGAGGGTCCGGTGCACGCCACACACGACATCGGGGTTGTCACCTTTTGAAAGACTGTATGGAAGGCCTCCATTAAACTTAAAGACTATAACTGGACTATCCTCGGATAGCCATGTGTTGGGAAACCAGCAGACTTTGCAACAAGTACAGATGCTAGGAAGACAGCTAGAGAAATTAAGTCAATATACAGCAGACTTGTACCCGCCATTCCCTACCACTTCTCTCCACTTATTTTCCCCAGGAGACGAGATTCTGGTGCGGGACTGGGCGACCCGACCCCTACAGGCCAGATGGAGAGGACCGTACACCGTCTTGCTGACTACCCCAACCGCGGTGAAGGTGGAAGGAATACGCCCGTGGATCCATTACACGCGTGTAAAGAGGGCACCGGTGGTTTGGGAGTCTTCCGTGGACCCAGAAGATCAGTTAAGACTAAAAATCCACAGGAAACGTCAGCACCCTGTTTAGGGGGTGATCAGGCCACAGAAGGGTCGGCGGATACCAACGTCCTGCAGCCAAGCAATCGTGGTCCAACGAGAGATAAGTGGAGGGAGCCAAAGACTTTCTCCCTGAGATGGTGGTTTGGGATACTAATGGGACACTGTTACGAAAGGAAACCACCTGTGGGAGTAAAGACTGTGTTTGGGTACATGGCTCTGATTTGGACACTGTACATAACCGGGACTCATGGGGGTTGGGACCAAAACCTGTTTCATAAATTAGTAACCAATATGACACATGAACTGAGCTTAAATGATTGCTGGATTTGCGGCCACGGGCCGTCAAGTCATAGCCAGGGCTGGCCGATTGTCCCCACAGCTCTCTTAACGCTGCAGGGGTGGAATGAAATCAAATGTAAGCAAGCACACATAGAACGAAGTACAGATAAGGCCCAGTTTGTGATCTCACACCGTTCTCCCGTGTTGGAAGCGCCGCTGTGCTTCAAATGGAGAAACGATGGTACTATATATGCTACAGGGGACCAGAAGGAGGGTAGATATGAGCTTTTTAACAGAGTTGAACTAGGGTCCTACCCCGCATGCAATCACACAATTACAATACATGACCGTTACCGGCCACATTGTGGTCAGAAGACAAAAGGAATCTGGACTTGGGGGTGGGAGTATTCAAATTGCACCCACATCTTATATGGAAACCGTCAGGAAGATGCCCTGGTTAATCTGGTACAGAATCTCCCCGCCGGCCGCACTGGCCGCCGGGCGGAGGGCTTACCTGCAGGGATCTTGTGGATCTGTGGAAAGTGGGTGGGGCAGGTTCTACCAGTCGCTTGGAGTGGAATTTGCACCCTGGGAACCTTAGGACCAGGAGGGTTGAGAATGCACCCAAGAGTAACCCCAGTTTCCAATTTACACATGCATGTTCAAAAGAGATCGGCTGAGTCAAAACAAAAGTTTGGATACGATAGAAGTAGAACATATCTAAATGAGGCCCAAAGGGTGTTGGCAATCAGTGCGCCAATAGTGGGAGTGGCATGGAATATAAAGCAGCTACGTATAATTTCATATGGATTGGAAATGTTAGCTAATGATACAGCAGAGGGAATGGCTGCTTTGCAAATTGAAGTCAATTCCCTAGCTGGGATGGTAATCCAGCAGAAAATTGCCCTGGATTATCTGTTATCTAAGCAAGGTGGCCTCTGTGTATGGCTGAATACTACGTGCTGCCATTATATTAACATGACTGGAGATATTGAGCTTGACATGGTCAAGATTCAGCAAGTTGCAAAAGAAGTACAAAAAAGTTATGAAGCTCCAGAAGACATCTGGAGCCTCCTTACTAGTTGGCTGCCCAACATAGGGTGGATCAAGTCAATAGTAATGTTAATACTTGTGATATTTTGTTCTGTGATACTGATGTTATGCTGTTTACCGTTAATATTGAGGTGCTGTGCTTCTGCAGTGAGAGGATCAGCAAAAGCAGTCAAAAGTGTGAAACCCGGAGTCAAACGGGATTGGCAGGTGAATTGGGCAGCACCTTGAGTGGAAAAGCAAGCTGTGTAACTGATTTATTGGCCAGAATCAGTTACAAGAAAAAAAAGTAAGGAATAAAGCAGAATTGGTGCTTTTAGCAGAAGTACAGTCAGGAGAGAGTGATGCACAAGCACAGACCTTAGTATAGCGAGATAGCTTGCCAGAAATCATGCTGGCAGCCAAGACGAGAATAATGCACTCTGATTGGTACGTAAGGCACCCGCAGTGATTTGCCAGGGAACATCATGTGCCTTTCCTGATAATACTGGCCGTGATTGGCCTAGCTAGCACCCAGCGTGCGTTTGTTTACATTGTTACTGATTGGTAGGAACTGCGCATGGGCAAATGAAACCGTTCCTCCCTGCTGGCACAGAGGGACGGCTTAGAAATGTTGCAAATTCAGTACAGGATGCTCATATAGCAGATAACATACTGTGAGAATGAAGAATTAATACTGCGCAATGCTGTTTAGCAAATAAGGATGCAAGTAGAGTGTAATGCCAAATAATATGATGTTTAATTGGATAATAGAAATGATTTGATGCTGTGAACCAATGAAAATGATGAAGAAAGGAGGGACACGGGACCTGCCGCCATAGATTGTATATAAGGGATAGTCAGAGATTGCTCGGGGTTCTTGCCCTGAGGCAGCTAGTTCTGTGGGCAGGTCCCGTCAGCTGACGTTGTGCAAATAAACTTTGGCTTCATTGTACCTGCAGTACGATTGTTGCGTTTTCTCTCGTTCCTGTGCTCGCACGTTTACGCAACCTGTAAGTAAAAAGGTAACACCTGGGAGTTTTGGGACTCCAGATTTGCTGCTACACTTGAACCATTTCTGCTCCTCTTGGGTAAATGTTTTTCTTCGCTGTGACCATCCTCCTTGTATTTTAAGAATGCTATTGTGACCTCTTCAGCTTCCTTTTCTTCAGGCTAAACATACAGAGTATCTCACATTTTTTCTTCATCAATTTGTTTCTATAGTATCAACTGCAACATTAAACATTTTTCCAGCAATGAGGTATTCTTCAGGTCTGGACTTGTGTCACAGAGTCAGATCAGCCATTCGTATTGGAACCTCTTGGACAGGAAGACATATTCAAGGCTTCCTGTTTAGCTGCAGGGAATATGTATATCAATGGTTACTAGTCATTATGGATATATAGACTTTTATAAGACACTATGCTTCTGGCAAACAAGGAAGAGTGATTGTCCTCAAGTCCTACCTTTGGGCTTTCCAGAAGAATATTACAATTCATGTAGTTCTCCTCCTTTAGAAAGCAGGAGGGGCAAGATTGTACAAAAAACTGTATGTACTACATATTCATTTATGTCAGAGGTGAGTCAATGCAGGGATCTAGTGGCAAATTTTCTGTTTTTTGGGCCCTCCAACTGTAGGGTGTATAAATAAATATTCAGTATGGCAAGAGTATGAAAACTCCTGAACCATATATCCTGGACATCTTTTCAGAAGGGGAAAAGAGAGGACAGAGGTGTCACAATAAAGAAAGAAGATGTAGTAAGGAAATGCAAAAGAGCACAGGTGGAAGAGGACTTCATGTGAAAGACTGACTACTGCCCCAAACCAGAAATGTAATGTGTTCTCCAAGGGACTGTCAATGGAAAGGCAAAAACATTGATCCTGGCATGTTATCAGGCATCTTGCCAGGAATAGAAACCATTAGCTCTTCTTCCCAGCCTCCTCCTCTCAACAGTCTGAACACACTAAGCCAAATTAATCCCTGGAGTTGCTAACATTTGACACAGAGGTGATTGGAGCCTGCATTCTTCATGGTTACATTTCATTTCATTCATGCAAAGAAGGCTGTGAAAATCACATTGAACTATGCAAATGACTCCAGAGTTCAAAAATGTATCCACCCCGGGGCTCTTCAAACAGACTTTTGACTGCTGAATTAGATCATGATCAGTCACTGAGTTAATTTCATGCTCCTCTTGCTTTGGACTGATGATAAATAGATAAATACTTAGATACATGGATGATAGAAAATTCTTTGTTAATCAGCCCAAGAGCTTAAATGCAGTTGACGACTGCTTCTGATAATGTATGTATTGTATGTCATAAAGAAATACTTATGCTTCGCAATAGAAACACATATTTCCACTGTAATGATTAATAGTGAAACAGCATTCTTGAATCCTCAGTCAAAAGAGGAGGTAACCTTAAGAAACCTCTCTCTCTCTCTCACACACACACATACACACACTCATTAACTCACTCACACAAATTAGATTCAAAGCTTTCCCACATCTGTTCAAAGAACAGCAGGAGGGAGTATCAAACAGAAAATCTTGTACTTCTTTGTTGGCTTTTGAAAATCACATTCAGCATTTGACCCAGCAATTAAAAGGTTCTGTTGCAGCTATCCCATCTGGCTCTGATTCAGACACTTTTTTTTCTTGCCCAGTGGCATACTTTGCTCTTTCACTGGCTCACCACAGATAATAGATACATTTCCTTCCAGTGGAGTGGCATTAAACAGAGCCTTTGGAGTTCTATCTACCTTTGGTCATCTCTGCAATGAATGTGATGTTTTAAAAGTTCAATGTTCAAACTACTTCCAGAGAATGAGTCAGAAAAAGGGAGGGAGAGAGGAGGGGGGGAAGAAGGGGGGGAGACACTGGGGGAGCTATTGCCTCATAGTTCAATGTGATACAGATGTGGTATATGTGTGGATACCACTAAACCATGACAAAAGGGGAAACACATGGATCAGGTTGCAACTAAACAGTTCAACAAATTTCTGCACAGAATCTCAGCTTTTTTGTACTGCCATGTAATTATTAAAGCAAGCACTCAGTACTAGCAACTTAATTGTCTTTAGAACTGCTGCTGTCACAAGTGTGAAGGCAAATGATTAATAAAACACAATTATTTACATTGTAATGTCAGCTTTTTAATTAAACTGAAAATGCAGCTCATTTGTCTTTTGCCATGGGGTTGATTTTCTTTTCAGTACAAAAACTTGAGGGCTGCTCTTAAAATCATTCTTTTTCCCTCCCAGTCCTAATTGCAGGTTAGAAAGTGAGATCACTTGTCATCTATACACATTGTTGTCACCAGTGATGACAAATGGCTTCAGCAGGATGTGCCTTTCCGCCCTGTGGTTTCCCAGCCCAATGAAATATTTCACATCTGAACTACTGAAATATTACAGAAGATATTCTGGAATCCCTAAATCTTCATTTATTTTTAGTAAGTGATTTCATTGTTGCAGAATGCAAAACCACAAGTATTAATACTGAGCTATTTCACCTCTAATGGAAGACTAAAAAATATGAATGTATTGCTTTCAATACTGTTAGGGACATATTTCCATATAGGTGCATGACACTGAATAGTTTTGGGGATAGGGTTCTGACCAGACCCCTGAGTCTCACCACATCACTGTCATGGAAGTCCCAGTTCACAATATACAGGGAGGTTAGGTTAATTCTTCCCTTACCTAATGTGATCATCCATGCACACACACACACTGAATAAGGTTTTGTTTCCCCTGTCACGCTAGGAAAAATTAAAAGACCAGTCCTGTTGAATCAAAGATACAATTGTATTTAGGGAATGGAATGCATTTCTGTCTCCCACCATGCCAGCCCAGAATCCGAAGAGAATGGGAGCCCTGAGCCACAAACTCATATGTCTGAATATAGTTTGCAAGGCACTACTGCAAAGTGCATGCACTGGGGAAAAAATCCAAAAAGCTATTGAATACAAAAAAAGGCAAAACATCTAGTCATTACAACTATTCTCCAGCTCTTGCTACATAATCCATACATACAGTACATCTCTTGGGACCATAGGGAACTAAATATGCTATGTAACCTTCACAAGGTCTGCTTGTTCTTTTGGGGAAAAAAATTAGCATAAGGATGCACAAATAATAGGGATGCAAGCATTTTAGGGGGTTTAATCTATGCAAAGTCATTTTAGATTTCTCTGAAGCATGGATTTGCCTGCTACAAATCAGACTAGAAGGACTAGAACCTCATTATCAATTAGAGTTGTAGCTCCTAACATTTCCCAATTTTAGGAACATAAGAATATACTGCCTATACCAATGCAGACCACTCATCTATTTAGTCCAGAATTGTCAACACTGATTGGCAGCAGCTCTCCAGGAATTCAGGCATAGGATTTTTCCATCCTTACCCAAACAAGTCAGGGATTCAACCATGAACTTTCTACATGCAAAGCATATGCTTCACCACAGAACTACAACTCTTCCTGATAAGGTTTAGCTCCGTGCTCTTTAACCTAGTTAAGAAACTTGATAGTTAACTCGAGCTCTTAAAATGATGTTTCTGGGATACTTGCACTGTCTAGGATTATGTCAGAGTCATGTCCAGTGAGTGTCTGTAAAGCAGCCGAGCACAAAACGTAGTCCAGGGGCAGTTTGAGGTCAACACAGTAATCAGCCAAACAAGGAGGAGACAAGAGGGTAAGCCATATGTCCGTTCCAATATTCCAAAGCCAAAATAACTCACCAACACTGTTTTCAAGAATAGTACACAATCCAACAGTCAGAGTACCATCTGTCATTCAAGGTTAAAGACACGGTGTTTCAGGCTGCAGCTCAATTACTGACATTGCTACCAGCAACTAGCTATTCCAAACATCAGGTATTTATGCAAATCTTTCAAGTGTTCCCACCTGCTGGTCCTCTTCTCAGTCAAACAACTAGATCTCAGCACTTGAATCCGATCTTTCCTTAATGGTAGCCAGTACACACATATACTCACATGAAACAAAAGTAAAGAATCCCACTCTAGTTCTCATATCTAAATGGAGATTCATTTTTCCATCTTTCTCCTCTATGGATTCCTTGTAATGTAATATCTGATGGTGTACAGTATGTACTTTTAATTTGTAATATATAATAATAAAATAATTGAAATCATAAATAAGTGATTCCATTTATCTTCCACTCCAAAGAGTACACTTTGGTGCAAAATTCATTAAACAAGTAAATACAGAGCTGGTCATACTAAAATGCATGGAATATTAAGTTGCATCTTACATGAGTACGCACATTATTAGGTTTTGATGTAACCCATTATCAATCAGTTGAGCATACAGAACTTTGCTTATTTTATGCCCAATTGCTTTTGCCTCAGTTGCTTCGTATATCAGCTCTTTTCAGTGTATTCATGGGGAAAATCAGCTATGCAACAGCTAGATACACTTTTCCATCACGATTCTTTGTTTGTGTTGTCAGTTTTTAATATGTGCAGTTTAAATAGTTCTTTGTACCTTGCATGCATTTGCTAACTCATTGACTGCTGAAAAATCATGTTACAATATTTATTTTCATTCTGTAGTTCTTTCAAGAGAGAAGAAAAATTTGACTATCCATGGTTAAGGTTTGGACTCACACCTAAAGGTGCCCCCAAACAACACTGTAATCAATGTATCATTCTCAAGCCCTAAGATCTTTTACTCCGAATGTCCACAATTTGCAGCAAGCTAGACTCATAGCTTAACCCAGTCAGTGTAGCTTTATTATAAAAAATACATTTCAACTAGGTCAACAATAGTAGCACATACATAGTGTATGCAGCCATGATGTCAAGATATTTTAGTCAAAACACACTTTCTGTGAAGTCCTTCTGAAGGAACCCACAATACAATACAAAACAGATACATAATAAAAGTGTCTATATGCCAGGTATATCTATGTTGTATTACATACGACTCACATAAACTCTGTTGGACCAGCTTAGTTCTCAAATTCAGTCTTGACACTATTTTCAAAATAGGTTTCAGAATATGAACCCAGTTTCCCTCTCTTCTGTTTCTAAGATTCACATTTTTAAAGACATCAACCTTACCACCACTGTTTCTGTAGTGAAATATCAATCTCAGAAATGATAAAGAAAGCTGCCGCAGTACTGATTTTTTCATAGTTTATATCCTTGCACAACTCTAACAAGAATTTGTCTGCTTTCAACAATGTCATCTATTAAAAAGAAAATAACAAAATATAGTGATATGATTAGGGGAGCACCAAAATTTACCTCCTTGATCATTGATGTTGAAAGCTGCTGGAGTTTAATTGTGAATTTAGTAAAGCTGATCATCATTCGAGTCTGCCAATTTATGTAGTCTGGCATGATGAACATCAAGAAATATTACAGGTTTTACTCAGAAACCTAGAAATTAATTGGGTATATTTACATTTCATTGATACCACATCAATGCTATTTAGAGTTCACAGCACCATCTCAGATATTTCTGGCAACTGCAGCATGGTAAGACACTGAATATATGCTGTTAAACATTTCTTCTACTAACTGGTGCATTTTTTCCAAAATTCCCTAGAAAGAAGGCTTAACCATGAACCTTTTTCATATAATACATTTTATATATCCATGATACAACCATAAATATAGCTGAAGAAGGTATCAGTCTGCTTCCAATCTACATTACTGCCCCATTTATTATTCATGAGATAGTTCTATCCCACTTCCACATTACTACAAATGTAATAAAAAATGTGCAGACTATTTATTTAAATATTTTAATGGCTTCCCTTGAAATATTTTCTTCTTTTAATTTTTTAAAATGCATGTTTATTGCTATAAGCACTAACAACCAATTTTAACCAAATACTCAAAAGTTTATGTGGACCATTTTTTCTTGATTTCATCATTCCATTAGTGAATAAATAAATAAAAGCAACTTCATATAAAACAGTTATCTCTCTCCTCAGACTCTAATTAAATTTGTGAACTTGAACATATAAGCTGTATCCCATATCTTGTGTGCCCATGCTATCTTTGTTGGAGAGGCAGTTTGTCCACTTATTAGAAATATCCAAACAACTCTACATCTTCTGATTCCACTATTTTCTCTACATAACAACAGAATATTATCCACAGATCCCATGGCATAGGCAAACATAGAGTAACCTGTTTTTTTCAGCAGTTTTTAAATCAGAAAACGAAACCCTTTGTAGATCTTATTCAGCTTTCAGCCCTATAACCCTATTATTTCTAAAACCTTTCTCTTAAGTTCTTGCACTTGAAGATGCAGGTTGATTTTTTTTTGAAAGCAGAAAGACTCCAAAACCTGAAACTCTTTTGCACCCTTCAGCGCTTCCACTTTTGAGCACAGGAGGACAGTTATACACCCAGTGTCTGCTGAGTTTTTCTCAATGAGCTGTCTGCTCCATCATTTTAAAATTTTAAAAAGGGAGACTTACACAAAACTCTTGTAAAAAGCAGATTTTAGGAGAGGGCAAATTTCAAATGCATTTGGGTGCTATGGGCTTGGGTAATCTTTGAAAAATTCTTGCTGCCCATCAATAAGCACTGTACTCTGTTTCCACCCAACCAATGGAAATACATGGTGGTGCAAGTGCCTTGGAAATGGGATGCAAAGGGCAAGTGTACACATGGCAAAATCACAATTTCCTCATTATTCTAACTTCAAATCTGATGACACAATGACACAAGTTACATGGCTATTCTGCTACATCATCATCATAAATCATACTTCATGGTTTATTGATTTTTGATTATAGCATGTGAAATAGTGACTAAATGACTAAATGTCCCACTGTAAATGAGACAGCACACATCTTCTGCACACAGAAAGCTGTTTATAATTTCTTAATGATTTCATGTATTTGTTCTGTCCCTTTGACTGAGTGTATCTGGACTAAATTGAGTTCTAATAAAGCAACACCACCACCTAGAGCTGAAACACCAAACTGTCCAACAAATATTCAGTAGCCTGTGTCAGACATAACAAAACTTTTTAAAAGTGTTTTCTTTCTTCTGTTTCTAGTATGGGGTCTTACAAAAGAGACGGGGCTAAAATAACAGAAAAATCTTTTTGTTTTCCCCTTGCTTGTCTAGCCAGTCTCAGTTCATTTTGAGCTTTAGCTTACCTTACATTATTACTGCAAGCTTGAGCTACACATCAATGGTCATTTATCTTTCCTACCAGGGATTTGCCTGGTATTTATTTCAGCTTGATAAAATCAGCTTTATTGAAATCCAATGACTGTGTTTGATTATGATCTTCTTTGGCCTGCCCCAAAATCATGAATTTGTTGATAATTCTAAAGGCCAACTCCTCCCTATTGGTTGTGATCAGGTCCTCTTCTTCCTTCCCCCAGCTTTTGAAAGAGGAAAATATCTCAAGGCATGTCAAGATTTTGTTGGAGAACCTATGGTTAACAGAGTTAGGCTCCCAGCAGATATCAGAATAATTGAAACCTCTCCCAAAATTATTATTATAGCACAATTATTATACCTAATACCTATTATAACATGAGCTTTCAAGGATTAAAATCCACAAAGCAGGCAATGAAATGGGGCATAATCTCACAATGTATCAAGGAATACCATATTCTAACATCACAAGACTGAAAACTGAAAAAGGCTCCTGTACCTTTCCTGGTATCTAGATGAAGAAACTTCAGTGTTGGTTTCAGTTTCTATTAATTTTATTTCAGGCTTTCCTAAACAAATTGCATAAATTCCAATGTTTCTCCACTTGAATTAGTATTCTTCCCCATCACTAATATTTTCCCCTTGTTGCTTGCCTATACTCTATCACATTATTGTTGGGTAAGATACTGTATATCCTAACTTACTTCTATGAAATGCTGGAAGATATAGTCCCCGGACTTCAGATGATTGTCAACTCCTTCTGCAAGCCTTCCAAACATCTTCAAATCAATATCCTCTAGATAAGTAGTTGACTGGGATGAAGGGAGCTATAGTGGAAAAGATCCAGGGTGTGCCAGAAGTTTTACAGAAGTCTGCTGGTTCGTCATGACAACTTTTTTTGTTTGGGGAGTGGAAATAATTTTATTATTACCCTGGCATTTGTTACTGCTTCCCTCTCCCCTAGTGCCTGGGCTGTATCACTCTGTTTGAGTTATTGGTTATAATTTTAGCTGCTTTAAGCCTTCAGGCAAAATATTTATTAAAAAGATGTAATGTCTCAGATAAAAGCAGGGAAGAAGTCAAATAGGTAAGTAAATAAATAAATAATCTGTGATTAATTCAGATTATCTCTCACCGCAAGCATGAAATGATTACAAACAAGATACAAATCTGGAGTAGTTCTATGGTATCCAATGACCCTTTGACCTGAGGAGTAATACAGAATTTAGTTCTGAACCTCATGCAGTTTAACATCTATATGAAACTAGTGGTGGTTTGGGCTGCAGTGCCATTGATACATTGCTAATGGATCCCTAGCTGTCACACCAATGTGACAATGTGTGGCAATGATGCCATACATATCCAGACCAACACATCTGTGTACTGCAGCTACCACAGTGACTTTCAGAAAGTGCTGGACATGAATTCTTGACAAGAGATGTGTCCAGGAAGGATGTATATGAGAAATTTACTGGAAATAAGAGAGGGAAACCTGGTAAATATTATACAGAGGACAAGGCAGTAGCAGGAAAAAAACAGTACTGGACTAGTATAAAGCACTCTAATAAACTTACCTTTGGGAAACTACAGTTCCCCGGCGCTACATACGCACGTTCCCACGCTGAGCATCAGTTACGCCCATACGGACTGACGCCACATGCGGACACGCCTCCTGGCTGTCTTTGCTCCGCGGAGCTCATAGCGGCTGCTTTACAACATTGGATATCTCCACATTTGGGACTGTCCACACAATCATTTTGATATTACATTGGGAGTGTTTACATTGGTGCCTTTGAAAGACTTTATTTGGGTGACTTCAGTTCCCTGGCGCTGGATACACACGCAGCACGTCGAGCGTCAGTCACGCCGATATGACCTGACGCTTTACACGGACACGCCCCCCAACTACCTTCGCTCTGCGGCGCTTACAGACACCTGGATAATTGGGACTGTATTGTGAGTTTTGCCTTACACAGACCTTACTTGTACTTCTGCATTTGACTCATATGTATTTTCTGATTAACCACTCTATATGTAGTAGCGACACATATATATGTTAAGTGATTGATATGTTTATCCCTTGCAGGGACATGGGACGTTCTTATTAGATGCTTGTATTATGTTCAATGTATTACATTGATATATTTTGCTACTCTGTTGTCTATTTATTTAGATAGACTTGTACTCAGTGACAAGGCAGTAGCACCTGTGTCAGTGTCTCCCAATAATTAATGGAGATGTGTAGAAAAGCTCTGGAGAAATTTGACTAGTTTCTTTGCAAAAGTTTTTTTTCTTCATGCTATAGGGTTTTTCAGAGGAAGGAACTGGCAAAACCATCTCTGAATATTTCTTGCCTAAGAAAATCCTATGGGATTTATGGGGATACCACGAGTCAGAAGCCAACTTGAAGCCCCATACACACCTGACAGACACACCAACTATGTTTTCCATGTGCAAATCCCCAGGGAAACTATGGAACATTTGGATATCTGCAAGTAGGCATTTTTGCTGCAGCAGTACAAGTGAGCTAATGGAAGCTTGAGTTGCTATCCATGCAGAAGACCTAAATTTATATCTTGGATATGCGTTTGAAATCAGTTTTGTCTCTGAAAAAAACTCAAGTAGTGACTTTTAGCACTACACTGCAACTTTACCTAGAAAAAGTGGACTTAGCCTCCACTATGCATGCAATAGTTACCTCTAGGTGAGGCTACTGTAATGTGCACTGTGTGGGTCTGCTTCTGAAGCTGGTGCAGAAATCAACTGCTTGTATATTTACCTACACAATCACACCATGTTACACCAAATCTGTACCAGCTGCACTTTCCCATGCCCAATTTGGTGTGTGCTTAATTTAATGTGCTATTCTTGATCTTTAAAATGTTACATTCTTTGGGCCCTTTGAAGGATGACTTACACTTCTAAGAATTTGCCCATGTGTTAAAGTCATTGTGGGATGTCCTAATCTTTGGCCTGCCATTAAAATCTGTGAGGTTGGTGGAAAGCAAAGATGGGCTTTTCTTAGGGCTCACTGCTACCCAGAGAAATTATCTCCCAAGAAGGCTGTGATTGTTGCTATTGATGTCTCTCTGCAGCAGGATGCACGGAGTTGTGCAAGTGAACTTCCTTCTGCATCTGTCTGCATATGTTACTAACGGGCTTCAGACCATTTGTTTCCTTTAGGTTTTAATTGGAAATTCTTTATTATAGCTGGTAATTAGGTTATTGGTTCATTTTAAATGTGGTGTTAAAATGTATGATTTTAGGAATGTGCCATAAAATGTTTATGAACTTGTTCTAAAACATTATGTTTTATATGGTAAACTACCATGGAAACATTGTAGTGTTGAAATGTGGCTAAGAAATTCCTTCCTTCAATGAGTGAAAAAATCTTATATTTCCATCCTTTAGAATAATTAAGATCCTTTGTTTCAGTATAAGTCCTTGGAAAGCAAATTATAAGGTATGCCCCCTGGACAAGTAGCACAGGGCAGAGTGCCAAATGGCACAACTGCTTTTTAAGAAGAGATCTGAAGGAGATTTCCTGACTGAATCTGTTTATTACAGAGAGGTACAGATTTTAAAAATCTGTACATAAGAGGTTTTAAAACAGCTTTGCTGCTGCTGTTGCTCTAGGCAAACCTAGCTGAGAAGCAGACATTGCTCAACATGAGCATGAATACAGAACATTTACTCAATCCTCTGAAATGCAACATTATTTTGGTACAACTCCAATATCAGCTTTACAATTGTGCAGTCCCTTTGTTTGGAGGTGGGATGGGGGAAGCTGCAAGATTGTCTGTGCAGAAAGCTATTTTCCCCTAAAACAAGTCAGAAATAACTGTTCCAATTAAAGGGAGATTACTGTTTTTATACTGGCACCCAAGCTTTCACCACACTGGATACTGGGATAAATAGGTTCACTGTCCAATCTTCCTTTGACAGCACACAGACGAACCCTTGGTGATGTCTGGATTTCAATAAATCGATCAGATTAGTAGTTTCTTCAGCAATACGTGGTGAGTGAGTATAAGAGTAGTCAGTTCATCACAATGTAGTTTAACCATAGTTCACACTAACTTGTTCTTGAAGGGAAAAGTTTTCCACACCCGATCTTTCCCATACAATAAGGGGAAACATCAGAAACTGCATTAGTTAGAAATTGGATATTAGGTGGTATGCATTTGTATTCCAGTAATATTTGAATTTATTATTGACATATATCTAAATTATCCTTCTTATTGATATCAAACCTTATGGACAGCAAGTTATAATTGAATGAGATGATGGGATAGGTTGGATTTGTTTATTTGTTTCAACACATGCCATATTGAACATATTTTCTAAGAAAGCACAACCCTGTTTTTTCTAAAGCAAGCAAATTTTGCAATGAATTAATTATCACATGCAATAACACTGCTTCTTCCACTCACTTAATATATTTGGACTTTCTAAGACTTATAACAGTACTAGGAAAGCTATGGATAGCCAGCTCTTGGTGGATTCCAACTCACACCAGTCCTAGTAAACATGACTGGTGGATGAATGCAGTGGGAGCTGTAGTCCAATACTACCTGAAGGGCTATGCATTTATTTCCTATGTCAGAAGAAAGCCTTAATTAGGCTATTTCTTTGCAGTGCATTTGATTCCTTTAAGACATTTTGCCTCTGCCTTAGGTATTCTGATTTGTAATGGACTGACAGGAAGATGCTTCTACCACATTGACAGAGTCCAAAATATATTCCTCTTATATTTCAATTCTGTAGTTATTCAAAGATTTATGTGTAGATCTGGTATATAGCACCTTTGAGTTTACTGTGGCCAAATTTAATCAGTGGAAAGTGAACATATTTTAAAATTTCGCAATTAATACACAATTAATACATTTTTGGGTTTAAATACAATTAACAATATTGCAAAGCAAACTCGGCTCCATTACATATAATTAATTTGACTTAAATTGATTAACTGACTTAATTTGATTAACATATTTATATTTATTCAGTTTAATAACTTGAACAACCAAATCAAGGCTGTAGGAGTTTACTGATAAAGTCAAAAATTAAATGAAATGCAACACAGGGCACATGAGGCAGGCAGAATACTTCAAGAAGAGTGGCAAAGGGATGAAGTTTACACAAGCTGGAAGAGAGCCATTACATAAAAATTGGGAAACTTTATTTTAAACAAGTATTGAAATAAGAACAATCAAATAGCATTGGGAATGCTGAGTGGCCTTCATGTGAAAACCTTTATTAAATGTTTCCGAGGTAAAGACTGTTACCAATTTCTGAAATGCATTTGTTTCAGCCTTTAGTTAAGCCAATTTTGATCAAGTTCTTATTAACAACAGAGTGTGAGCACTGAAGGTTGGTGTTACTTATATTTGTGATGTCTCCTAGGTTTTACTGTCAGAAAAAATCATGCAAACAGAGCTTTAAGAGAAGCCAGTTGCTGGGCCAAAATGAGTTAGTCAAAACATATCATTACCATGCTACAAGACAGAACCATGCTACAAGACAGCTTTTCAAGGCTGGACTGCTCAAAACCACTGATCCATTTGGGTTCAGTTTCCTGTTCCTTTCATTATCCAGTGAGAAATGAAATTGTTTTCAGTCATCAGTGCCAAATGTTGCTGTCAGTTTAGTGCCAGATTGCAGCCCTTCAAATGCTGACGCTGGATCAGCAGCAGGAAGACATACGATTATAGTAGGCAGGACAAAAGAAGTATTGCAAATGTAAAGGGCAAATAGGGCTGACTTTGGAATGATATCTAGACAGGGTGTTAGGGAAGAATGGAAGTGTGATGTCTGACAAAGGCTGGCAGTGTAGGATATCATGTGAGTGCGTAATAATGGTCTTACCTCTGCTGATATATCTGAAACTTATTATTGAACCAGAATACTGTGTGAACCCACTAAGCACCAAGTTCTTTGTTTCTATCTCCTTTGGCCTCATGAAAATGAAATGCATTATTCTTATAATGTCTTGATTAGAAAAGAAAGGCCAATAATGCTGCCCGAAAGTCAAGGGATTCCAATCTAACCCTAGTGCGTGACATTCCACTTTTGACAGCATCTACTACCGACAGCATGTTCAAGCAGATGAAACCTATTTTGCAAGCACTGCACGCTGCTCTTTATTGACCTCCATCAAGCCCTTGACCAAGAGCAGCAAGCCACTGATAGGATATGAAAAGGCAAATCAGTGTTTCTGAAGAGACTGTGTGATTGACAGATGGGGCTGCCTAGTGGAGCAGCAAGTGAAGATGTATCAAAATAATATGGTTTCCTATATGTCCTTGCACTTGGCAAGACTGAATACTATGACCATCAGTGGTAATTGAATGTCGTCTAATGACTGTATTTTCAGAGGCTATCGCTACATTACAGCTGACAACTTTTTCAGTAAGATATTCTAGATGTTGTGAAAAGTTCATATATATCTCCGGAATTCTCAGATTCACCTCCCCCCCCCCCCCCCACACACCAAAATCTGTAAGAGTAAGTAACTTCTAATTCCAGCCTGAAATTTGAGAAACACTTGCTGACCATACTTCAGTGAAACTAAAAACTATAGGGATTTAGACAATATCAAGGAAAGATATGAAAAAGCAAATGTTTCCCTACTTGGCAGCAATCCAGTTCACAGTGAGTTCTGAATACTTAGTGAATGACAACAATTGTATACTGTACATATAACTCTGAAAATAGTGTCTAATAGACTGAATTTGGTGTACTTGGCATGTATTTATTGCACAGACAATGATAGGCAAATACCATAGTAATCATGCTAAATAATACTTATGAGCTATGTGATCATATCTCTCTGGCATTACTTTGCAAATGAAGATTCTTAGGAAGGACTCATCCCACGTTTTTTACAAGCATGTTGATGACTAAAAAGGCCAATCTGAGATAGGCAAGTCCAATTGCAGAAAGCACAGCAGAAAGTCTCCTTGGGTGATGTTGTTTCCCATTTGCAGTTCTTTATGCGTTGTCGTTTCTCTTCTAGACCTGTTTGGCATGTCTTCTCGAAAGAGGCCGCAGCATTGTGGGTAGTGCATCTCCATGTCTTTCGATGTGAGGCCAGGGTGGACCATTATTGGTGATCAATCTGGCTGAGCTTGAGATGTCACACACTGATAGTTTCAGGGAGTCCTTATATCTCTTTTTTAGGGCACCTCTCTTGCGCTGACTCGTGACGAGTTCACCATAGAGTAGTATCTTAGGGAGGTGGTGGTCCTCCATCCTAGAGACATGCCCTGCCCAGCGCAGCTGAGTTTTCAATAGCATGGCCTCAATGCTGGTGATCCGTGCTTGCTCAAGGACAGCAACATTCGTCACATAGTCAGTCCAGTGTACATTTAGGATTGAGCGAAGACAGCGCTGATGAAAGCGTTCGAGGAGTCATAGGTGTTGGCGATAGGTGAACCATGTTTCAGATCCATAAAGGAGAATAGACAATACAATAGCTCTGTACACACTGATTTTTGTGCTTTGCCTCAGGTGCTTGTTGCTCCAGACTCTTTTGTGAAGCCTTCCAAATGCACTATATGCCTTTGCTATCTGTGATCTATCTCTTTATCAATCTTAGAAACTGAAGAGATGATGCTTCCCAGGTAGGTGAATTGCTGGACGGACTTAAGCACAGATTTGCCTATGCTGACGTGGAGATGATGGTGTTCTTCCTGTGGTGCGGGCTGGTAGAGAACTTCCGTTTTCTTCAGGCTGACTTCCAGCCCAAACAGCTTTGCAGCTGCTGCAAAGCAGGATGTTAGGCATCGCAGAGCTGCTTCTGTATGGGCGACAAGGGCAGCATTGGCTGCAAAAAACAGTTCACGGACTAGATAGTTTAGAGTCTTAGTGCGAGCCCTCAGACAGCTTAAGTTGAACAAGCTGCCATCAGTACGATAGTGTATATATATATATATATATATATATATATATATATATATATATATGCCGTTTTCTTCTTCAAGATCTGCCGTTGCCCTTTGGAGCATCATGGAGCATCATGCTGAAGAAGATTGTAAATAGAGTTGGTGCAACAACACAACCTTGGTTCACTCCATTAGTTATTAGAAAGGGCTCTGAGAGAGCATTGCCATATCTGACTTGACCGTGCTGACCCTCATGTAGCAGGATAATCATTTTGAGGAATTTGGGGGGACATCCTAATTGTTCCAGAATCTGCCACAGACCTTTTCTGCTTACAGTGTCAAAGGCTTTGGTGGGGTCGACAAATGTTACATAGAGTCCTTTGTTCTGCTCTCTACATTTCTCTTGCAGTTGTCTAAGGGCAAATACCATATCTGTGATGCTCCTATGATCATATACTGCATATTTATATCTCCTTTTAAGATTCAGTAGTATGATAGGTTTGTTGTATTACAGAATTGGTAACAAGATAAAGTAACCGTAACGTATTTTCTAAGCAGAATTGCACTCTTGCTCCTTTTCAGCTGTGAGTACAACATTCAGTGTTGTGCAATGCCTTTCACCAACAATGAAATTACATATTAGAGAGAAAACAATGTGAAATAGCTTGAAGGGTCAGGATTTTGTGAAAAGCTGGACCTGAATAATTTCTAGATAATTCCTGAAATAATTATTTGATCTTCATTTATATGTACAGTACTACTCTATGTCATTATGCGTATTTATTTATGTATGTATGTTTGCATCACACAAATGCTATAGGTTTGTGCTGACAGCAAATGATGGCTGTCATGTTATTACTGAAATAAGTGGTTGTAGCTTGGTGCAGTTATAGGAACATATTCTTTTTCATCAAAATGACTGAGCAGTCAGCAAAGAAAAGCCACTAGTAATGTGAAGATGTGAGGCATTTTGGATGTTCTGAGGAATTGTTGGATCTTGATCAAGTCTTATCATATCTAATGTTTTCTATTGCACAGCTGCTTGCTTGCCACTGCAATTCACAGTGATGAAAAAAAACCATTTAGACTTTAGACGGAAAGACCAATTACTATCTCATAGCTATCCACAGTTCTTGCTTACCTGATTTGAAAGGACGAAGCCAGAAATCTTATTGTCATTTGCATATTATCGTGGCTAGAAAGTGCTTATTAACATGTTCATGTAACATATTAACCTCTACTTATTAACATGTTCAGGATCTGAATTGCATGTTAAAAATACCTTGGAGCACCGGGAATGTGGCGCAGCCGGCTGGGAGTCAGCTGCATAAGATCTCTACTGAAATCTCATGAGTTCGAGGCCTGCCCGGGTCGGGGGATGAGCTCTCAACCAATTGTGTAACTTGTTGTCTGTCTATATATGTTGCATGTCTATGGCATTGAATGTTTGCCTGTATATGTGCATTGTGATCTGCCCTGAGTCCCCTGTGAGGTGAGAAGGGCGGAATATAAAAGATGTAAATAAATAAATAAAACTGTAATTTCATTAAACCAGGTAATCCTCCAACAATCCAGAGCCTTTCTGTTCCTTTGGTCAATGCATCTCCTGGTAAATCTGTCTTTTCTTGACAAGCCTTTCCTTATCTAGTTAGACTGTTTCTTCAGTAAAACATACCCTGTTTACCTCCAGGGCCTCATAGTTACTGAAAAGGACATTCAAGTGCCACCTCGGAGTTGGTTGAGGTAGGCAGGATTTCCCCGGGTACTGGTTGTGGGGGCTCAGTGGTTTTGCCCTCCCTTCTGCTCGAGATCCCCTGTACAACTGGTGGGCCCAGAATGCTGACAGATGGGCTGAGGTCCGATTCAGCATGGCTCTTCTTATGTTCTTATGTTCTTATCAGACTAGCTCAGTGGTTCTCAACCTGTAGTCCGTTGCAACAAGAGTGACTGGTCTCACAAAACCCTTTTATATTGCAGAGGCAACAGGGATGTGGGGAGGGGAGAGGCTGACTACCCATGAAAGGTGTGACAATAAGCCTCCTAACTGCTGCTGCTGCTCCCCCTCCCTCCCCCTGAGTGAAGCCATTCCACGTGGTGTCTGGAAACGGGGACACCTTGGTGTCTTTGTTTTAGGCCTGTTCCTGGGGTTATTTGGGGTGCTGATTCAGAAAATTGCATTGGATAGACCACATCAGCTCTAGATCATTAAAAATGGTTTTCTGTGGGTGAGCAGATGGTCGACTACTAGATGTCATATGTTCTGTATCAGAAACTAGAACTGATGTGGTCTATCCAATGCAATTTTCTGAATCAATACCCCAAATAACCAAACTGAATCTAAAGTTGACCAAAAACTGATTCATAACCCTTTTGGTCAAAGTGGTCCCTGGTCAGAAAAAGGTTGGGAACCACTGGACTAGATGAACACTTAGGAATTAAGGCTTTGCTGCCATTAGCCTTCAGGAACCCTGGATCACCTCCATATAAAATCTTGAGGATGATGGAGTAGGATTTGAAAAATCATGTGCTGACATTTGTTTTGTAAAATGCAAATAGTGCCCCCTCTATGACCATGGGCTCTACGTTCATTTTTTTCATAATCAGTTGCAGCATTGTTAACTCTATACCATGGCTTATTGTTCATAAATTAACCACAGAACCAAATTGGCAAATATATTAGCTACCAGCTTCCTCTAAAGCTGTCAGAGGGAACATTTTAAAACTGCTGTAGCCTAGAAACAGCACACATTTGATCCACGTTGGCCCCATCATCTATACATGCACAAGCACACCTTATTAGGTTTTGTTTCAATACTATCAGAGAAACATCTAAGTTTTGAACATACTGTTGGTCAGCTTGCTATTTCAGATTGAATGGTACATTGAAGGAAATTCAGGGTGAAATTGAAATGCATACCCTTGCATGTATTTGAGTTTAAGTTGCAAAAATAAAACCATTAAAAACAAAACAATTTAAGAGCATTTCCTGTGGTTAGTTTTTAAAAATCTCATAGCAACTATAGTATAGAGATTCTCACAGGAACTTCACCATTATGTTTTAAGGAAAAAGCTCCCTTCCTTTGGCACGCACACCAAAAATATAAACAACCTATTTAATTATTTATATTAATAGTTACAAGTTTATGTAAGAAGAGAGCTGGCCAAAATATATGCAGTATATGGGTGGTGCTGCTTAAAAGTGAAGGAGTAACAGATTCTAGTATCCAAACTATCATGCCTTCCCGTGGCTCTAATCAACTACACTTCTTTCTATTTCCTGTATCCTGAATGGTTCTGCTATCAAGTTTTTTCTCTTGAGTGTGATAAGTGGTTTGGCTATGAAGAAAGGGGTAGTCGAAGTGCATGTATGAGAGAACAGGAGAATACAAAGTGTTATCTCGTAATCAACACAAACTTTCAGTTTGAAGAGTATTTCCTCTCAAAAACTGAAGCTATAAAAGATGTAGAAAAATCCTTTTGTATCTCACATTCTTCACAAAACCTCCTTCCAAATACCAATTTTATTCACCACATTCATGCCAGCAGTTGTCCTTTGGTTTCGGCTGTATTACTCCATTTCTAGGGCTTGTGTAAAAATATTTTTTTGGAACTCCCATGCTAGCAACCTTGCTTGGGTAGATCTGGGCTCTCTAATAAAAATGATTTTTTTCTAAAACACTATCAATTTCCTCCTTAATATGTAGTTAACAACTATTCACAATGATGCACCAGCCAGGCATTTTCTATGTAGAATGTATGTACTATGTACATGCTATGCATATACCTTATAGTTGTGTTAGAATATTGATATATAGCTCAGGGCTGTCCAACTTCTACTGGCCCAAGGGCCGGAATTCCGGTCTCTGATGACCTGGGGGGCCAAAGGGTCTGCCTCCGCCCCCGGCTCCACCCTCTCCCCCGGCTCTGCCCCCGGCTCCACCCCCTCCCCTCCCCCGGCTCCGCCCGAAAAGGAGGAGGCAGCTGCGCAGGCCTGCGCAGCTGCCTCCTCCTTTTGGGGCTTTTGCTTGTGTGCGCATGGGTAGATAGATCAGATAGATCAGGGCTGTCCAACTTCTACCGGCCCAGGGGCCTGAATTCCGGTCACTGATGACCTGGGGGGCCTAAGGGTCTGCCTCCACCCCCGCCCCTCCCCGCCCCCTCTCCCCGGCTCCGCCCCCGCCCCGCCCCCACCCCTCCCCCTTATTTTTATTTAATATTAAATATATTTAATTCCATCCTCCCCTCTCCCCTTATTTTAATGTATCCCATCTCCCCTTATTTCATCTTTAAATATATTTAATTTTATATTTAATACATGAGGGAGATGGGGGAGGGAATGAGGGAGCCCCTGCTTCGGCCTACCTTTTCCAAACGCGCAGGATCCAGGAGTACCCGGACGATGACAGAGGCAACGACCGACTGAGTCGAAGAAGGTCCTAATCGCGTCTGTGGGCCTCAGTGATCCAGTAGTAGAGTAGCCGAAGAGTATCACGAGAATACGCAATCTACACAGGATTTCGCTGTCAACGCCGGCGTGATCTCGCGTTGACAGCGAAATCCCATGTGGATTGCGTATTCTCGCGATACTTGCTCCAAACCCGGAAGTAGGTATTTTTTTTAAAAAAAAATTATTTATTTTATTTTTCAATTTTTATTTTTTATTAAAAAGCTTAGGGGGCCGTAGGGAAGGGGCTGGGGGCCGTATACGCCCCCCCCCCCCGGGCGCCAGTTGGGCAGCCCTGATATAGCTCATTCTTTTCAACTCTGACTGACAGTTGCTGTTCAGGGTTTGGGGCAGGATCCTTTCCCAAGTTGCAGAACATTCCTAACATGGTGTCTCCTGTCCAAGCACTAACCAGACCCGACCAATTTGAGCTTTCAAAATCAAAATCAAATCAAGTCTGTTTATCCTCTTCTTTCAACATGCATGACACAGGATCCAGTATAGAACTCAGGTTCAATGCAAAAGTACAGTCATGGAACAAATCCTGATAATAGCGGCACCTTTTGAGGGGGCTATTATGCGGTGATTTTTTTTTTTGTTGCAGCTATGGGGCTTTCCTCAGCTTCTGTGAAGATACTGGCAGGCACATGGGCAGACAAGTTTTTACCCACCCGCATGTCTGCCGAGGAGAGCTAGGAGGCTTTCTTTTGCTTCTCTTGGCTTCACTCAGCTTCTGCCACCTGATCAGCTGGTGGCAGCTGAAGGAAGCCACCTAGCTCTCGCACCTTCATTTACCCGTGTGCCTGCCCCTCAGAGCTTGGGGGCTGTTCCAAGGGGCAGATATGTGGGCGGAGCTGTGAGTATTATGTAAGGAATTGCAAAATCTCAAAACCAGGACTCCAATAGTTAGCAGCCAGACTGCTAACTGGAGCTAATTATAAAAAGCGGATGACGCCCCTTTTAAAACAGCTCCATTGGTTGCTGATATGTTTCCGGTCCCAATTCAAAGTGCAGGTCATCACCTACAAAGCCCTAAGTGTTTCAGGTCCTGCCTATTTTCATGACCATATCTCTCCCTATGCTCCTGCGTGAGTGTTAAGATCTGCCCTTCTCATGGTCCCAACACTGTCACAAGCGTGGCTGGTGGGGATGAGGGAGAGGTACTTCACGGTGCTAGCCCCCTGGCTTTGGAATGCCCTCCCCAGAGAAATTAGGCAGGCCCTCACACTGTCCTCCTTCTGAAAGTAATCGAGGACTTGGATGTTTGGACAAGCCTTTGAGAATGTCTAGCCCAAATGGTCCGCAAGTACTGACACAGCACTGTACTTTCGCCCCATGCTCTAGTTCAGAGAAAATACAAGACTACACTGTAATCTCATACAGTACAATCCCAATCATGCTTTCTCATGAGTACATTCCAATAAATTCAATAGGAATTATGGCCTAGTTGATGTACCTGGTAAGTATATACAAGATGTAGCTTCAATGTGTAGTTTTTAAAAGGTGCACATGAGTAACTCTGCATTCACAAGCAATTCAAGTTCAATGAGACTATTAACCTAAGTTACTCATATGCATAGCCATTTGTAGGAATGGAAACATAATTAGACAAGCACATAACATAAAAGTAACATGGTGCCTTTTACATAACATGATGCGATAATGATCATAATTGCAAGTGACTGAAATTGATGCCCAAGTCACAGATATCAAAAGGCATTTCAGGCAGAATCAGATAACAAGTTTTTGATTAGCAATCATATGAGGTTTGTCAATACATTTTTAAATAACTCTTATCTTATACTTAATACACACTCATGCCTAGTATGCTTAATACAACAAGACAAAACTGGTTAGAAAAATGATCCACCAACTAGTAAATATAACTATCAGGTAGTAATCCACCATTAACGAAGTATGTAAGTCTATACAAACTAATGAAACAAACCCCAATCTATTGTAGGAATATAAGAGACAACACTGGGATGCCTAGGAGAAGTACAAAAATAATCCAATCTGTATTCATATATAGACTCCTAAAATTTCAAAGGAAACTATCTTCACACATAACATTAAACATTACAATATCAAACTTCAATACATCAATTTGGTTACAAAGACAAACCTTGAGGTATTTCCCCCATGGATCAATTGGGCAGAGTCTGTGTGACCTTCGTGATCACAGGTAGTAAAGTCCGGGATAAATCAAGAAATGAAACATAGTTCTCTGGGAAATCCCATCAGTGGCGTAGGAAACAGTCCCATCATCCACAAAACATGGAAAAATATATCACACAAATGTGTCTTTCAGACCGATTAGAGGTCTTGGCAACTGCTGAAGACGAAAAGTAGTTCAAGTGTCCCAGAGGAGTAAATCCTACGGACACGCTGTATCCACAAACTGCATCCAGCAAAGGATGGAAAAGGAGTGCCTATACTCCACAAAGGTATGAGGGTTGACGGGAGACTATCTATTGGCCACCCCGTTTTGCGTAAGTCACTTTTTCAAGACCCGTAAGGTACACCAGGAGGCGTCCAAAAACATATCTATACAATAATAAAGCTATCTAAATAACACCAACCAAACTACACAGCAACTTGGAAGGCCTGGGTGTGAATCCTTGCTTGGGCATTCTATGAATTACCTTAGGATTCCTCATAGGATGACCTTGAGGACGTTATACTGTCTCAGCTTCGGAGGTAGTAGCAAACCCCCTCTGATCAAATCTCGCCTATGACTATGATTAAATCTCGCCTCATTAATTTCATAAGGGTTTTTAAGGCAAGGAATCACCATAGGTGGTTTTGCCAACACCTTCTCTGAAATGTAGCCAAGAGCAGGGCTTCCTAAACTTAATTCACTCACAACTCCTGAAATTTTTATGTTACTCCAGCTTAAAGGAGCACACATTGGATAGGTTCTCCAGAATGAGAACTGGAGAGGGTTCCTGTGCTTCTAAGGGTTTTGAGGAGGAAGGAATTTCAGAAATTGTTGCTTGTCACACTAGATTACAAGCATTGCCTCTACACAACCATTCAAGGTACAGGTGTCCTCATCAGCTTTCACTCTGGTTGTGGAGATGAGGGTGACAACTTGCCATTTCTGCATCTAGAGTGAATAAGCAATACACTAGAGAACTGAAAATATTGTTCAAACTGTATTCAAATAAATGAGCCTCTTGGCATTATCCCATAAGGATGATTTGGCAAGTGCCCTGCCTCATTGTCAGGTATTTAGATGCCATTAAAGGGCAATAACTTGTTAATTATTTAGTTTTGTTCTTCTACCATCAAGGCTCAAAGGTGTCCTGAACCACCTCTATGAATTGTTTTGCTCTTGCCTTAAGATACTCATGTTAAAAACAAATATAACTTACCTTACTAGAAAACAATAAAAAGATTGCATAATAGAAACATCTGTACAATGCAAAAAGGCACAGTGGCAATATTGTCTAAAATAGATGCTCAGCTATGTTTAATGGTTCTGTGGAAGCCATTTAACTTTAAGTGTTTTATGGATAAGAACCTAGGTAAATAACAAGAGAGGTAATACTTTCCAATCTTTATCCTTCTCTTCACAAAAACACAGTAAGTGAAGCTGAGATACAGAGTGTATCTGAACATCATAATTGGTCATCCTTGGAACACCAGTAGTCATGGTCCTTACAGTTGGACAGGAGATGCATTGTAGACACAAGCTGGATTGACTTTTAGCTTCCTTCTCATCTCTTTTCACTGCACACACACACCATGTTGAAGTATGACCCTTTGAATACTACCTTTCACACAATTAGGAATGATACTGTAGATCAGAAAGTAAAAAAATGTGAAAACAGAAAACATGTTTCTGAAATAAGAGTGCTATTTCAAATTACAGAAATATCTAAAGAGGGATACTGAAAAACTTCAAATAGGATGTGAACAAATTGAACTAATCATATGGCAGTGACCCTTTCTGTCATTGTCTAGCTCTGAACAAGTGAAGCCACATTCTGCTCTAACGAAGGAGAGAGCTATTCTGGAGTGTAAAACCGCTTTATGGTTTGGGCAACAGTTCTACATGAATAGGCAGAGTAGGATCAGCGTGCTTCAAATACAGATGCTTGAAAAGTCAGGAATGTGCTGCACAAACATTGAAAGACCCAAAACTCCACATTGTTTTCCAAGCAGATATGTTCTCAACTAGTCCATCACCCTCATAAGCTTCTGGGGACAACAGCATACATGGCATCACTTTTCCAGCAACTGTACAAGACAGATCAGTTTGGAGCTGCATTTTGGAAATCCTCAAAAGGAGGAAAGGGGGCTGAAACAGTCTAAAGTAAAAGGCTAGGATTTGATATTGTAGGCTAAGTCATGGTTTGTCTACACATTAATTTCACAAGATGACTTGAGCTATGGTCAACACAGCATGATTTGATGTGTCTTTGAACTAAACTGATATTCTTCCCCATGACCAAACAACATTATGGCTATAAAGAAATGTTAACTCACATTGTTCCATCTACTCCAAGTTGGTACCTCTCACTTTATTGGCCTCTAACTTTGTTGAAGTGCCTATAGAACATGATAGCCACTTGAAAACTACATATGACTGCAAGTCACATGACAAGAATCTAGTCATAAAGTGATGTCAATTTTATTGCATTTCTTCAACTGGACAAAAAAAATCAAATAACAAGGATGTAGTAAAATTAACCTTATCACAATCCAGTGCTTTCTGACACTGTTATACTCATCCCCTGTTGAGTCTGCAAGCATCTACCACATGACCAAATGTTAGGATTTGGAACATTGCTTTGCTATGGCTATTCTCTCTCTGTGAGTGCCTGTGTATATGTTTCCTGTTGACTTATGATGACTCCATGATTTTCATAGACTTTTCTTAGGCAAGGAGTACTCTGAAGTGGTTTTGCCAGTTTATTCCTCTGAAATATAGCTTACAGCACCTGGTATTCATTGGCAGTCTCCTATCCAAGCACTAAAATATATTCATATATGTACCTGATGCCCAGTCTTTACATATGATTTGTTTCCTGGTTAGATAGGCTGGAGTCAATTTTCCCTTTTCTCTGTGGAATGAGTGCAAATGGAAAAATTCAGTGAAGCACCTCTTATATGACCCCTGTCAACTCATGTCTTACAAGTTATGACTCTATTTGGAGTTACCTAATGTCAGCATGTATGATTTACCTGGAGAGGTTGTCACTTTGACCTGTAATAACAAAGTACAACATTGCTGGCTTGCATGTTATAAAAATGATGCACAATACTCCCCCTTAGAAGTCAGAATAAACATTTTACATAGCCCTTTGCCAGTTCTATAAATGTTTACAGTTAATCGATGCTATAAAACTTTCCTTGGGGCTCTGATATTCAGGCTCTGCACCAGAGAAAGCAGCTTGAGTCTTGGATTTTAAACATTGGTAGTGTTTATCTAATGGCATACTTCAGGCACTGGACATTCCTATTGGCAAAAAAGTACCCTGTGATCCCTCCCTTGCCCCAAACATTAGCTTTAGGGGTATTTAAAAACATCTTCTAAAACAAAAGACAAAGAAGCAGCATAATCAGAAGCATAATTATTCTGTAACTATTACTGTCAGAAAGTTTGAACTAGAGGTCTAGATCTCCCTGCTTCTAGTATCTGTTTTTACAAACAGAAACTTTTTATACTGGAAAATCCATATACCAAATTGGTCCTATTTTTCATTTCTCAATTTTAAAGTGTTGTAAAAGTATTGAGGGGAAAAGTTGCTGCGGGGGTGGGGGAGGCAATTACAGCCACATATATGATGAATTTTTCAAACAACACTGGATTTCTCAAAACCAACATCTCTTCCTTATTTCCTTATCAAAATTGCAGTTTTGGGGAATATACTATGAATTGCACCATGGCAAATATTAGGTATATTTTATCCTTAAATAACACTACATTTACAGAATAGATCAGATGGTATTGACTACAGGTCACTCAGGAATAAGAATTTGCCCCATTCCACATACTGGCTCTTATTCCTTGGCAAAGGATGTCTGCAAATGGATGTCATCTACAGGAGAGCAGGTACTTTGTCATAGATGTGCCATGCAATTTACAATTCCAACCAGATAAGCCTTTACATTTGGGAAACTACTCATACTAATAGAGATGCCTTCTCAGAAGACAGCCTTTGTAGATATCCATGCTAAATACACTGATGGCAAAGGAATTAAACTAGAGGGGATACTTCCTGTAATATTCATGGTTAACTACATGAGAGCAATATGTATAAGGGAGTAGCAAAATGCCCAGCACACACTTTTTTGGCACTTTTTATTTATTTTTTACTTTATTGTTAATGTCCTGTGTTAAAAGAAATCTCCTTAGATATCTCAATTGAAAGTGTTCCTATGAGTGGACACAGCACATTATTTTTCTCTAGCATCACTCAAAAGTCAGCAAAGAAAGTTTGGTAGAATGAGTTGCTGTCATGGTGCCTGGAACTGACTCAGCAACAGATTACACGGTCAACTGCTAAGCAGTAACAAATGCCAAAAGCATAATTGATCAGGGGAGGAGGGGTGCAAGAAGCCACTCTTTGGAAAGAATATGGAGAAATGGAAAGGTTTCCAACTGGCAATGGCAAGACTATTTTATCACCATATCTATTTAACATGTATGTACATCAAGCAGGATTAGACTCAGAATTAAGCATGCACTAGCAGAAAAGTCAAGGAAGACAGTGCAAAGGCAGGTTTATAGTCAGTGGCAGTGCAAACCTAGGTCTAAAAACATTGGTGCCAGGAAACAAAGGGGGTTAAATGAAAACTATAAGACTATCAATTAATTTTCATGAGAAACAAATGAAAATTTTAAAAAATATATAAGTGGGAAAAGTACAACTAAAAGTATTGCAAAATACATGTATATTTTTAGTAATTACAGTTTTCACATATTGTCTATATTGCTAGCAGTATACAGTATATATTAAATGTAAATGCAATCATGTTGGGGGGGGGGTGTCACTTGAGTGAATGGGCAACAAAGTGGCAAATGCATTTTAACCTAAACAAGTGTAAAGTCATGCACATTGGGGCAAAGAACCCCAAATACACTTATCAACTGATGGGATCAAAGCTTTCTGAGACAAACCAGGAAAGGGATCTTGGGGTTTTGGTGGACAGCTCAATGAAGATGTCAACCCAGTGCGCTGCAGCAGTGAAAAAAGCAAATTCTATGCTTGGCATGATCAGGAAGGGAATCGAAAATAGGTTGGCAAATGTTGTATTGCCTCTCTACAAATCTATGGTGAGGCCACATCTGGAGTACTGTGTACAATTCTGGTCACCGCACCTCAAGAAGGATATAACGGAACTGGAAAAGGAACAAAGAAGGGCAACAAAAATGATCCAAGGGATGGAGCAGCTTCCTTATGAAATCAGGTTGCAACGCCTTGGTCTTTTCAGCCTTGAAAGACGGCGTTTAAGAGGTGACTTGATCGAAGTGTATAAAATCATGCATGGGATAGAAAAGGTGAATAAAGAAAAAATATTTTCTCTGTCACACAACACTAGGACTAGGGCACTCCTAAAGCTCCAGGTAGGAAAGTTAGGACTAATAAAGGGAAATATTTCTTCACCCAGAGGGTCATTGGGTTATGGAATTCACTTCCAGAGGAGGTTGTGACAGCTGTCAGCCTGGACAGCTTCAAGGCAGGATTAGACAGATTCATGGATACCAAGGGAATCAGTAGTTACTGAAATGGACATCCAAGTGCCACCTCTGTGTTGACTGAGGCAGGCAGGATTTTCCCCGGGTACTGGTTGTGGGGGGTCGGGAGCAGGTGAGGGTTTTGCCCTCCTTTCTGCTAGAGATCCCTGTGTAACAACTAGTGGGCCACTGTGTGATACAGAATGCTGGACTAGATGGGCTGAGGCCCGATTCAGCATGGCTCTTCTTATGTTCTTATGTTCTTATGAACATGAGGAAAACTGACACCCTGGCCAGTCCACCACTGTTTACAATGTGAAAAAAGCCATTACTACAGATGAGTTGCATAATTTAAAAGCAGATTATAAGGACTTTGAAACATTTAACAGATTCCTCTTATCTTGGATCATTCATTCATCACAATGAAGAGTGCAGTCAAGAAATTTGAAGAAGACTTGGAACCTCTTCACAAGGGGCTAAAATCGGCTAAAATTCACAACAAGCCAAATAGAAAGCAACTTTTATATACACCACTAATAAAGAAAAATGTATAAGACAGGAGAGTTATTACAGGTTGAGCATCCCTTCCCCAGAATTGTAAAATCCAAAATTCTCCGATATCAAAATAGTCTACATGAGTAGCTGAGTAAGGACCTCTTCACATGGTGCTAAAATTGACAGCATGTACTGGTTTAGCCCAGATCACTTATGAAGCCCACCAGCTCCCATCAGATGACACCAGCAAGGCTTTGTGGGTGAAGGTGGCCAGAGCCGGCTCATGCTGCTTTCACGGCAACATAGGAGGCTTCCTGTGTTGTCATTGGATTCCATGGGGGATGGGGACAGGGACAGACCACATCCTCCATGCATGTTCCACACTTCCCCCATGTAATTGCCCTCAGCTGGAGCTAGGCAATGCGGAGCATGGGGCACCCCTCTCCCTTGATGAAGCAAAGCAACTCTGACAGCCATGTGACAAGGTCGTAGTATCAGGAGCTGATTTCTGCTGTTTGAGAATTCACCATAAATCTTCTCCATGACCTCTTGGGGCCAGCAGGAGGTGTTGGTGGAGTGATTTGAGCACAGCTGGATGGACTAACCTTTCTCTGTAGGAAAAGACTGATAAGGGCCATGTGGGTGGGGAGATCGGAAGGGAAACAGGGGGGTTGGCCTAAATCACCATTAGTGTCTTTTTTCTTGAGCTGTAGAGATCTGAGTAATAAAACCATACATAATTCAAAATACATAAAACTCTGAAGTATTTATTTGGGAGAAGTCTTGAAAAGTTGACTGACCAGAATTTATACTCTCAGAGTCTTTGTTTTGGTCACATGATATAAAAAACACATTTAGCAACTCAATCATCCATACAAACATATATAAAATAGCAGACAAACAGATAAAACATTTTATATCAATATAGATAGTTTCATGGGGCATGGTAAAGAATGCTTACATAATTCAGTAAAGGTATAACAGTAGAGAAATGGTCATTCAGAATCTTCCTAGGCACATTCAAAAAAGACTTTGTATGGAAAATATTCAATATAAAATTGGCTTATTGCCTTCCACAACATTTTGTTCTTGGGTAATTACTTGAAATGATACGATGTAATGATCTTCATAGCGATGCCACAGCAAGACTTCCTATTCAGTATGCAACAACTACCTGCCCTGATTGGATAAATCATGAGATGCTGTAGATTAATCAAGAGATATCTCTAAAGAATTCTAATGTTCATGAACATGTGCATCTATGTTGGCAATATATGCAGATGCCAGCTTTTGTTTGTAGATCTGACAAATAACTATTTTTTAAAAATGCAATCTATGAACTCAATCAAACTGTTTTAATACACTGCCAGGCACCAGTCCAAAGTACGCACTGACCACAAAAGTGTGCATTAGTTGGCCATTTGAGAGTGAGACTATACATAAAAAGGCTGGAGATTGTCCTAGCTGCATGTCCCCAATGATAAGATCAAATGCAGACAGGGACGTTAAATTCCTGTTTATTCAAACCCATTCTAAGACATCAAAACATTTGAATAAACAAGACTTCAAATAATTGGGGGAATTATTGTGTAAGTGCTTCACACCAGGGGACATAACCTAGATTCCACTAAGAAGGAGTATTGAGTTTCAGATCAAAAGGGAGCTGATAATGGGGTTTTGCTCTGTGTGGAAGAAAAATTGAATAAACAGTTGTGTGATTATTAAGGGATCAAGAAATACCAAAGCATTTCTTCATCAGGCTCAGATGAAATAGGCCCAAAACTCTTGCCCCCATAAGCCCAACAGCAAAATACTGATCAAAATAATAAGGAAGTAAATTCTTAAAAGTTATTAATTATTAGTAAATTTGCTATGAAAAGCCTGGAAAAAGGTATGAAGAGACTTGCAAAATCCCAGGCATGGTGTCTTTTCCTGTTTCAGTGAAATTTATTGTACTTGGCTTTCTATAAACCTGGAGAAATGCTATAGATAGGCAGGGCAATAATATATTCAATTTATACTGGAACAGAGAAGTTCCACCCCTTCTTCTTCCAATGAATGTTTCACCAGAGCAACACAGATGAAAGAAGACGACATCTATATACCACTTATAACATTTTGAGCAAGATATTTACTGAATTAGCCCTTTAATGGTGCAAGAGATCCAGAGCCCAACAAACAGGAAAGCACACTTTTGTACAAAGGTGTCATTGAAACATATGTGGAGCCTGAGAACCACAAAATAAAAATGGTTAGCACAGTCTCACTTTTTGTATGAATTTAACAATGGCATACCGAAAAAATGTCATAACATAAAGTCACAGTATATTTTTTTCTTGATGTCTTCATCAGTATCTGGTATTGGTGAATAGGCACTTACGATAGTTGCCTGTAGATTTTCGACAAGATTAATTCAGAAGGCGAGAATTGTTCATTAATACCAGCAAGTCCTTGGGACAGATTCTTCATCAGATCATTTCTGATAGCAAAGCTGACTCCGTGTATTCATCATTCTTGTTCAGGCAGTTCCTTTCAGACAAAGGTGTGAACTTCTTTTGCTTTCTTCAGTTGTCCCCCTACTGCTCTTCGGGCCTATTGGAGCACTCCTATATCAATGTTAAAACACCTCAACTCACTTGCAATAATAGCAATCCTAGTGTATTCATTGTTTGTGCTATATAATAGTGTCTGCATGTTCCACATTCCAAAATTCATTTGTCTTCGAGTACTGGTAAAATGCCTCAGCTCCCTTGCAATTATAGTACTTCTTCATTGAGGGCAGTCATTCTTTGTGCTATCCAACAGTGTCCGTATGTTCCACATTCCAAAATTCATCTTTTTTGCCACAAGACGTTGACCCTCTGGAAACTGCAGTCCAGTCAAAGATAAATAAGAGAGGCAGACTATGTTTAGGACATCTTTTCTAGCCCTCTCCCCATATGGGGTGAGCATAGTGGATCCTAAATAGGACTGCTCAGATGTGGATACAGCTGCCAAACTGCTCAACTGCCTTGGACCTTAAGTTAGAACAACTGCAGGCCTGTGACTAGGGGCTTCCTGATTCCACTGTCCTAGCCCCATCACCACTTGCCTATCACCATGGAACTTTTGTTGGTTTTGGTTTTTTTGGAAGATACCTGCGTGTGAATTTCTTTTATGTGTGGAGATCAACACAATCTTTACAGAGAGAGGTTTTGATCCAATTGTATGGTTAACACTATGACCAGTGGCCTCTCATCTATTGCAGCCTTTGTCTGCCATTGCAGCCATTATAACATGTACAGTGTTATCATTTGCCTGCTCTGCTGTTGAGGTTTTTGGATTGTTCTTTGTCTGGCTTCTCCCCTATGACTCCGCCACCATGGGAGACCCCTCTGGGAGTACATGACTCTAGTGACTTCATTCACTGGAACACACAGGCCCTCTCACCACAACAAGGTGACAATCCATTGAGGGGGATTGTACTTGTACAATTGGGGGGGGTTGTACTCAAAAAGGCATACTTAAAGCCAATATGGTCATTATTATTATTATTTCTGATATTTATACCCCATCACTTCTATACCCCAGGAGGGGGACTCAGAATGGCTTACACAGGCAGCAATTCGAAGCCATTACAAGAACAATTAAAACAATAACCATTAAGCCTAACCATTAACCATTAAAATGCATAAAATACATAGGCCATTAATTAAACAATATAAAACACTGAATTACTAAAACACCATACCTTCATATAAATCATCTTTCCAGTCCATTTCAACCAAAATGCTGCTTTATGCCTGTTGACAGAAGGCCTGGTCCCACAACCACAATTTTACTTTTTTTCCTGAAAGCCAGGTGGGATGGGGTCGATCGTATCTCATTTGGAAGTGCGTTCCACAGACGGGGGGTCACCGCCGAGAAGGTAGCATTATCATACTGCTGCATCACTCTTGGAATGGAGAATTGGTGTCAGAATCAGGTCATAAATATCTGAGAGTGCTGAAATTCAGTGTTTTGATAAAAATGTTTTTCTGAACCAATTTATTACAGAGGCTAAGAATTTGATCACTCAATGAGAATCATAGAATAAGTGATGGTGTTGTCATCACTTTGACTTATTATACCATATTTGAGGGTGCAGGACACTTGCTTTCATGTTTTCTACTGATTTGGGGACAGAGGTTACGAGTTATTCTATTATTTTAGCAGGATTGGGGATTGAGGTGAGGTGATAGATGGGCTTCTACTTTAAATAAATGAAAGATTTGCCAGTACTTGAAGTGGTGATGGATTCGCAGTCAGAATCCTGGCAGCATATCTCCTTTGCTAGAGAATTGCCCAATGGGAATGATGCTACTTCATGATGTACGATGATTCTTAGGGCTAGTATGGAAGAAGAGGGACATAATTATGGTACGTTCTTTTCTACACAAAAGATGTCGCCATCTCCATCCACCTCAACACTAGAGAATTCTTTATTGAGATAATTCTTCACTGAAACACTTTTCATTTTTGTTTACTGAAAGGAAATTATTCACTCCTTTATCCATTGTGTAGTGTGAAATAATTTCATCAAGTCTTATGGCCTACGTCTGCTGAGGAAAAGATTGAATGAGACCAATTCAAATTTGGGACAGACAACATACTTAATCACACAATGAGTAATTGAATTAATGGTTCCAAGATGTAGTAGTGGCAGCGATTGGCTTAAGGCCGGGAAAAATGCATAACACTCAATATGTGCAACTTTTCCACAATATTTTGTGAATTAAATAGCCACTGCTTTCTTGGTTGGTTTTTAACAGGAAATGTCTATAGCAGCCCTTTTCAATCTTTTTAGTTTAGAGAAACCCTTGAAGTAATTTTTCAGCATTCAAATTATCATCTCAACAGACCAAAAAAGTTGTGTATTTTTCTGTCATGATCTCTTGTGAAACTACTACCAACATCTCACAGCACCCTAAGGTTCAATTGACCCCCATTTAAGAAACTCTGGATGTCAGGGTGAAGAAACTATTACAACATTATGGATAAGAAGGAATTTATTCTGTATAATTTTGCGCAACAGCCCCAGTTTTCTTCATCTTGCAGTGTTGCATTCTTTATAAGGATTATTGAAATCATGGCAAGTTTTCCAATGTAAGGCAGGATTTTTGAGTGAGGATTCAGATGTGAAAGAACTAAAATATACAAACAGAATGTGTGTAGTTGTTTCAAAAACCAAAGACTCTGGATTCTACACAATATTTAATGTTTTGATATTTAATATTTTGACACACCGCCTGGCGGTGGCGGGGGAGAGGGGGACAGCCCTCAACTGGCTGTCCTCCTTCCTCCAAAACCGCCTGCAGCGAGTGAAGTGGGGAGGGGTGGTCTCCGAGGACTCCCCCTTACATTGTGGAGTTCCTCAGGGGGCCATTCTCTCCCCGCTGTTATTTAACATCTACATGCAACCACTCGCCCAATTGGTACGGAGTTTTGGGCTGGAGTGCCATCAGTACGCTGATGACACCCAGCTCATTCTGAGGATGGACCCCGGGGTTGTCTCTGTACCCGATAATTTCCATCTCTGCCTGGAAGCCGTAACTGGATGGCTGCGAGCCAGTAAGTTGAAGGTGAACCCGGCGAAGACGGAGATCTTGTGGCTGGGCCGCCCGGAGGGGGTAGAGACCCAGTTGCCAACGTTCGACGGTGTGGCCCTTTGTCCGCAACCATCTGTAAAGAGCCTAGGGGTCCGGCTGGACGCCCAGCTATCCATGGAGGCGCAGATTGCCTGCGCCTGCAAGATAGCCTTCTACCACCTGCGTCAGGCAAAACGTCTGGCTCCTTACCTCTCCTGCCGCGACCTGGCCACGGTGATCCAAGCCACGGTCATCTCGAGGCTCGATTACTGTAATGCACTGTACATTGGCCTACCCTTGTCAGCAATCCGGAAACTTAAGCTGGTGCAGAACGCTGCAGCACGCCTGCTCTCAGGAGCATCAAGATCGGACCACGTGACTCCACTCTTGCGCGAACTGCACTGGCTTCCAATTGAATTCCGGGTCGCCTTCAAGGTGTTAGTTCTAACTTTCAAGGCCTTATATGGTTTGGGGCCAGTGTACCTGAGTGAGCGGCTTACCCCTTATGTACCCAGGAGATCACTGCGTTCAGAGGGGCTCAATCTTTTGGATGTGCCGGGCATTAGGGTTTGTAGACTGGCAAGCACACGGCAGAGGGCATTTGCGGTAGCAGCTCCAACCTTGTGGAACTCTCTTCCCGAAGAGACACGAGCCATCCAGGACTTAATGCCGTTCCGCAGAGCTGTAAAGACCTGGCTCTTTAGACAGGCTTTTGCCGTCTAAATCAATGCTGCACCACCCACCATCTCGCTGCGCCGCTGTTAGTATGCTTCTATTGCTGCTATAGTTCTGCTGCTACATGTTTTAATCTGGGGGTTTTAAATCTGTTTTATTGTATTTTATATGTTTTTAATGTGTTTTAACCTGTGAACCGCTCTGGGCGTAAGAGAGAGCGGTATATCAAATTGAATAAATAAATAAATAAATAAAAATAATGTGATCACTTCATGTAGGATTTATTCAGAGGTTGTCTTTGCCTTCCCCCGAGGCTGAGAGACTGAGACTTGTCCAAGATCATCAACTCGGTTTCCATGGTTGAGAGATCATGCAAACCCTGGCCTTCATAGTTGTACTCTTAACACTCAATCCAAAACATCATGTTGGCTCTAGCATATTTGGCGAAAAGATGGTGAAAGATACAAATCCACTACAGTGGCAATGTATGCTACATTATACAGGACACAGCCTATCATTTGAAAGGCTGTTTGGTCCAGTTTAAAGTCAAAATTATTTATTTATTTATTTATTTGCGGCATTTATATATTGCCTTCCTCAGCCCAAGGGCTACTCAGGGTGGTTCACAACTGGCAACAATTCAATGCCTCAACAATTATAGCAGTTAAAACAACCATTAAATGGATGGTCACAAATAAATAACAGAGGAGAGTAGATTCCTTTTGTGTTGGAGAAAAAACATACCTCTTTTTTTAAGCCAGTGAAACTGATCCAGTCAAATAAAGATATGTTGCTGTGGCAATTGCATCTGTTTTCTTCATTTATATAAACTTACTTATGAAATGATCTGAAAAGATATCAGGGAGGCTGTGTCTATTAAAGGAGCTTAATCTGACCCATTTGGCTTCCAACCACACTTGGCTATAAAAGGAAAATGTTAAGCCTGGAATTTTCCTCTTGGCTGGTCTTTAGATGTATGCTTGTATGCACACACATATCATCCACACTTTCATCCATATAATCTATTATGAATTGCCAAACTAAACTAACTGTATATATTTTTTTATTGTGTCAGGAGTGAACCAAACAGTTGTATTACATTAAAAACAAACAAACAAAACACAAAGTTTAGGCTTGGTATTCTATTAAATGTCCTTTGACCAGTAGCTGGCCACTTGAATACAACCAAGTCTCCATCAATTTTCTGGACGTAACTACATACGTACACAAGCAGTCCTTGCTGGTGAAAAACTATCGGAAACCCACTAATAAGAACTCTTTACTACGATACGACAGTTTTCACTCTCATGCATTAAAACAAAGTTTACCCTACTCACAACTTATAAGAATCAAGAGGAACTGCTCCACAGAACAAACATACCAACAAGAGGCCTCCCAAACCATGGACAGACTTCGAGTCAGAGGATACCCAGAGCATATTCTCCTTAAAGCAACAAAACAAAAAGCGGACAGGGTCCCTAGAAACGTGCTCTTCACCTCCACACCAAAACCGGTCACCAACAGACTGGTTTGGCCAGTAACACTCACGAAACAGTCACCTGAAATCATCAATATAGTAAAAAAATATTGGCCCCTCATTCAGGACATCCCAGGCCTTGAAGACCCCCAATGGTGGCTTACAAGAGGACGAAAAATATTAAAGACACTCTAGTACACTCAGCATTGAAACCAGCCATCAAGAAAAGCAATCTGACCCCCAAAACCCACCCATGTGGTCATTGTGCCCAGTGTCCGTTTGTCTTTCCTGGGAAGGAAATTTTCAGCCCGGGCAAACAAAGAAACTTCACACTAACCACCTTCTGCACTTGCCAAAGCGAGTTCCTGATATACTGCCTGATCTGCACGTGCGGCCTTCTTTATGTGGGCCAAACGGGGGAGGAGCTTACGTTTGAGGGTCTCGGAACACCGTTCGAGAATTCGCCAACACTCGGAGGATTCTCCATTATATGTACATTACAAGACCTATCATCACGGTCCGAATGACCTCCAATTCTGCGGGTTAGAAAATGTCAAAACTCCCCCCACGGGGATGCCCACAAGACACTTTTGAGGGCAGAAAGCAAATGGACGGTCCTTTTAAAAACCGAGCAACCGTGGGGCCTAAATGAAAAAAAGTCCCATTAACAACCTTCTCCTTTAAAAATGAAAAAAAATCCCATTAACAACCTTCTCCTTTAATTACCCCACCTGCAGAACTCCCATACCTAGTATATTCTTCCCCACTTACCTGTGTTTGTGCATTTGCCCCACCTATTGAGGTGGAATACACCAGAGATCCTTTCTCTAAGGTAATTATCATGTGTTTGTAGTACCTTTGTGGTACCTTTGTGCTCCCATTCGCTACTATGTTATATAAATACCATGGTCACTTTATTTGAATGCTGACATTATGTACTTTGAATGTATGTTATATGCGACCTTATATCTTTGTTAGATTCTCGCCGCTTGCCATGTGATGCACTGTGAGGGAATCAATACTTTGGCCTTGAAAAGACCCGGGGGGGTCGAAACGAGGTGGGACCCCTGTACACTTGTGTCCTCGTCGGCCAGAAGACTTAGCAGACACCACCTGAGAAACCAACTCTCCACATTGGGGACGCTACGAAGCCCAGGATTGGGGTTTGACGGTGTGCCTGCCTTCCATTTCCCATTGGATTACAAATACCCATCGGGGTTGGATTATAAATACCCATTGGGGTTTAGAAAACTTACTTTGCGGCGTTACTCCACCTTTTCATCCCACCCAGGAACTGGGAACTTATTTTGTTTACATGGATATTCTAATTATAAGGGATTGAAACATGGTTGTATTTAAGGCACCCAATTGGGGTTGATATGTTGATTTGCCTGCAACTCCTCAGGAGTAATTATTGAATACAATATCCTTTAAGTGAATCCAGTGTTTGGATACTTTTTCTTTGGTTCTACAGTGACCACACCCGTTGTGTTATATGATCTGAAAAGATATCAGGGAGGCTGTGTCTATTAAAGGAGCTTAATCTGACCCATTTGGCTTCCAACCACACTTGGCTATAAAAGGAAAATGTTAAGCCTGGAATTTTCCTCTTGGCTGGTCTTTAGATGTATGCTTGTATGCACACACATATCATCCACACTTTCCTCCATATAATCTATTATGAATTGCCAAACTAAACTAACTGTATATATTTTTATTGTGTCAGGAGTGAACCAAACAGTTGTATTACATTAAAAACAAACAAACAAAACACAAAGTTTAGGCTTGGTATTCTATTAAATGTCCTTTGACCAGTAGCTGGCCACTTGAAGTGCCTCTGGTGTTACCATAAGAAGGTCCTCCATTGTGCATGTAGCAGGGCTCAGGATACATTGTAGTAGGTGGTCTGTGGTTTGCTCTTCTCCACACTCACATGTTGTGGATTCCACCTTATAGCCCCATTTCTTTAGGTTAGCTCTGCATCTCGTGGTGCCAGAGAGCAATATGTTCAGCGCGTTCAAAGTTGTCCAGTTTTCTGTGTGCCCAGGTCTCTCATTTGGTATCAGCCATTGATTGATGTTCTGGCTTTTAGCCTGCCACTTTTGGACTCTCGCTTGCTGAGGTGTTCCAGCGAGTGTCTCTGTAGATCTTAGAAAACTATTTAAGTCGTTAGCATGCTGGCTGGTGCCCAAACAGGGATAGGCCAGAGATGTCACTGCCTTGGTCCTTTCACTATTGGTTGTTACGTCCTGGCAGATGTCAGGTGGTGCAATGTTGGCTAAACTGTAATTTCTCCAGTGGTATAGGGCGCAGACACCCCGTAATAATGCGGCATGTCTCATTAAGAGCCACATCCACTGTTTTAGCATGGTGAGATGTGTTCCACACTGGGCATGCATACCCAGCAGCAGAGTAGCATAGTGCAAGGGCAGATGTCTTCACTGTATCTGGTTGTGATCCCCAGGTTGTGCCAGTCAGCTTTTGTATGAAATTGTTTCTAGCACCCACCTTTTGCTTGATATTCAGGCAGTGCTTCTTGTAGGTCAGAGCACAGTCCAGGTTACTTCCCAGGTATTTGGATGTGCTGCAATGCTCCAGTGGGATTCCTTCCCAGGTAATCCTCAGAGCGTGGGATGCTTGTCTGTTCTTAAGATGAAAAGCACATGTCTTTGTTTTAGATGGGTTAGGAATCAGCTGATTTTCCCTGAAATAAGCAGTAATATTACCTAGAGCTTCGGATATATTTCCGCATTTACTAAGTGAATTGAGGAGCTGGCACTTTCAATGTTCAGGAATAGGGATTCAGCCTGTGTTAGATGGGGGTCACACTACCCCTGAAAACACACGTTTGTAGTTTGGGAGTACTCCTGGATTTGGGTCTGAACCTGGAGGCCCAAGTATTAGAAGTGACCAGGACAGCTTTTGCACAGTTAAAGCTAATGCACCAACTACATGTAACCAAGCCATATACCACAATGGTTGGATCTGACCATTGTAGTACATGACTTGGTTACATCCCAGTTGGGTTACTGTAATGCGCTCTACATGGGGATGCCTTTGAAAAGTGCTTGGAAACTTCAGTTGGTCCAAACACCAGCAACCAAACTGCTAACTGGGGCTCACTACAGGGAGCAGACAACTCCTCTGTTGCAATAGCTCCACTGGCTGCCAACACTTTTCCGGGTACAATTCAAAGTGCTGCTTTTGACCTACATACAAAGCTCTATATGGCTCCAGTTGGTCCATATTATCTGAAGGATGATATCTCTTTCTATGAACCTGGGAGACATCTATGATCTACTGTGGAGGGCTTTCTCTCAGTCCCACCACATGCTCAATAATAATAATAACCATCATCATCAACAACCATTGTAGACTGTTTGGACTGGTTTTTCAGTCCATTTGTTCTTTGTTTTGCCCAAAATCATCTGTGTTGTAAATTTAACAAACAAAATATTGCCTACTGTGATGCTATGAGAGATTGGATCCAGGAGACTTACATATAAAGCTTCATTTTCAGAATCATAAAAATAATTGTTTAATTTTCATTTTTATAAATAAGCGCCAGAGTATGACAAGTTAATTATACAGAGATGCACAAATGGACAGAATGCCTTGCAGAAATATTCAATTTTCTACGTAAACCTTTCTAAAAAGCATGAGAAATTGGGTTTTGTATATCTTAACATTTGTGCCACAATAAAAATATTTTTCAGCACTACCGTGTCCAGTATTATACAGTAATAATGTAAATGACAACCATATAATTTCAAGGTTGCAACACAACAAATATGGAAATGTCAAAGTTGGGATGGGCAGGCAAATACATCTGCAAAGCACTGTGATTGTCTGTATTCATCCATCCAATTTATCTGTGTGATAATTTGTAACACATCACCAACTTGCAATTGCCTGGAAACAATTTTACTTGTCATTGCTGAATCTGGAACGAGGTGGTCCTGTATTCTATTTTACAGTGAAACATGCTTTATGAAGGGTGGCCCAGTCCCAGACCATTTTAAAGATAAGGAGAACCATCACTCAGAAGGAGCCTTGAATTCACATAGGATCCCTACAATGCTGCTGTGTGCTTTCAAGTTGTTTTCAACTTATGATGACCCTAATAAGAAACTATTATAGATTTTCCTGCAAGATTTATTCAGGGGTTGTGTTGTAAATGAGCCTCCAGTTACTACAGATAGTAGCATGGAGGAAGGTGCTGAGGCAGTTTGGGGCGCGGCTCTGGATGATCAGGCTCCTACAGCTGGGGCAAAGAGAGTGGCTAGTGCCTCAAGCCTTGACTCAGACAGAGAACAAAGGAAGAAGATTCAGCATCTACTTAGGGAACCTTCTGAGTCTGATACATTTGAAGGGTTTCCAGGGCATGCAGAATTACAGTCAGAAGAAAAGTGATACAGACCTAGATTCAGCATTGGTGCAGGAAGTGAGAGATGTATGCAATGCGGACTCGGGGGACAGCACATTTCTGGGGTTCCAGACGGATCAGGACTGGCCATCTTCTCATTCAGAAACTGAGTGGGGCCCTTTAAGCCAAGAAGAGCTGTGGCTAGGTTGGAGATCTGGACATGGGACAACAGCTGCAGGGAATGCTGCTGCTTTGGAGCAGGGCGGGTTCTCTGATGAATCTGATTGATCGTGCTATATAAGAAGTGAGTATTTGGCTTGACCCTCACGGTGGTCAAGGAGTTTGTTATTCTGGTTCATGTATCCTGTGTTCCTGTATCTTGGTTCCTGGTTTCCAGATTACTCATAAGAACATGAGTTATGGGGTTCTTTATCCACTTTGTTCCTTGGGAGAGAGCTGCTATGGCAGCTCTAGCTGATCTTGGGTCCAAAAGGTGGGGGGTTTTGGGATTGATGTCTGCTTTTTGTGTTTAGCTGCTGCCGTGTACCTCTTGACCTTCACTGTGACTGCTGTGAGTTTCCTGCTACAGAGTGTTTGGTATAGTATTACATGGGAGGGAGGAAGATGCTGTGTTTTATGGGGGGGCTGTGAATTATGTGTTTCTGTATACTTAGCTCCTGTCGACTCTGGGGCGTCTCCTCCTTTTCCTGTGTGTTTGTTTCCTGCCCTATGATCTCTGGACTGTTTGGACCACGCCTTATGGACATCCCTTTGACTGAACGCCGCAGAAGGACGTCTGCTGTTTGTTTTTGAGTTCTTTTCTTCTCAGCATTTTTGGTTTTGGGGTTCCCTGGGGTTATTGGGGCTTTTTGTACAGCCGATGATAGGCTATTTTTTGTTATTCCAACACCCATTTGTTGTTCAAATAAACTTTTGTTATCTTTTAACTCCTGGACTCAGCCATGGCCGTGTCTGTACCACAACAGGTTGTCTTTGTCTTCCCCCGAGGCTGAGAGACTGAGACTTGTCCAAGATCATCAACTCGGTTTCCATGGTTGAGAAAGCATAAAAACCCTGGCCTTCATAGTTGTACTCTAACACTCAAACCACTACATCATGTTGGCTCTAGCATATTTGTCGAAAAGACAGTGAAAAATACAAATCCACTACAGTGGCAATGTATGCTACATTATACAGGACACAGCCTATCATTTGGCAGAATCTGTCTGGTCCAGCTTAAAGACAAATTTATTTATTTACCACATTTATATATCACTTTTCTCAGCCCGAGGGCGACTCAGGGTGGCTCACAATTGGCAACAATTCAATGCCACAACAATTATAACGGTTAACAGAAATATTTCTTTTGACTATTACAGAAGCAAAGCAAATGAGAAAGGAGTCGGAGAAACTTCTGTGGTATATAAACACGGCGGCCAGAATAGTTGTAGCCAGGTACTGGAAGAGGAGAGAAGTACCGGAAGAAAGAGAGATATTGTATAAGATATTAGAAATTGCAGAAATGGATCGTTTGACACAATTATTGAGAGGAACCCCAACTGAACAATTCTCTAAAGTGTGGAAACCCTTTGTAGAATATATTAACAAGAAAGAAAATATAAACTTAAAGGGTTTTGGATATAATGATTATAAAGTCAGTGCAGCCACTCCCCAAGACTCCTAAACTTATACGTTGTTATACAATGGACATGGGTGAAGATTATGAACCAGACTCCTAAACTTTTGTTTTAAATGTTTATGTACAACGTTTGTTTTAAACGTGATTACACCCAAACCTTTCCCCACCCCCTCCCCCCCCCACCCTACAACTCCTACTGTTATTCATGTCAATGTATTGTCAACTCAACGATGTAATGTTTTGTTTTTTAAACCAATAAAATTCTTTATTAAAAAACAAACAAAAATCAATTATAATGGTTAAAACAACCAAAAAATAGCATTAAAACATTTAACATACAATGTAAGAATATTAAAATATTTAAAAAACCATACAAGCCTTAAAAACATTATTGTGAGCATCTCCATGTCCATGTCAAGTCATTATTCAGTTTCATCGTCAAGTCATTCCATGAATTCGTAGTTATTGGCGCCCCCTTGTCATGGGAGAGAGGCTCGTGTACCCTAATGAGCTATGCTGGCAGTGCCATAATAGTCACCAATAGGGCCTCCCATGCCAGATAGGTCACAACCAAAGGGTCTGACAAAAGGCATCAATGGGTAGGATGGGCTCTCTAGCCCTTTGGCAACCATCCTAAGAGAAGGAAAACTCTAATTTCAAACCCGGGCAGATGGTGCTCATCTAACCCTGTAAGGTGAACCATCTAATAGAAAGTAACTCTAATCAAACCTACGACCGAGGACCTCGTTGCACTTGACACCATCCCAGCTTGCTAGGCCCCAGCAGATAAACCTTTGGTTTAAAGGGTGAGGCCAGTTCTGTGCAAGCTGCACTCCACCAGAAAAATCCATTGCACAGGCTCGAAGGACACATCCAACTTCCTTTTTAGTCATCAACGTGCTTGTAGAAAGCGTGGGATGAGTCCTTCCTGAATCTTCGTTCACAAAGAAAAGCTAAGGAGGAGGAACTTGGAAAAGCCTGTTTAAAAAGCCAGGTTTTCACCTTTCTTCGAAAAGTCAGGAGGGAGGGGGCTGATATTATATCCCTAGGCAGGGCGTTCCACAGTCGAGGGGCCACTGCTGAGAAGGCCCTCTCTCTCGTCCCCACCAAACGCATCTGCGAGGAAGGTGGGAGCGAGAGCAGGACCTCCCCAGAAGATAATGTCCTAGATGGTTACTTACTTACAGTATTTATATTCCCCCCTTCTCGCCCCCAGGGGACTCAGGATGGATTATAATGAACATATACATGGCAAACATTCAATGCCATTAGACATACAATATACATAGTCAGACACTGAGGCAATTTAACATTGCAGCCACAGGGGGAGCTGCCGCTTCACCATCCACTTCTGACACAGAGTCCTTGATGGAGTACTTCCTCATTCTTATGCACGCTGCTAGAAGGTCCCCAAATAGATTGGCCAAATTCTTGTTCTACGCATGAAAGAGAGACAAGGTTCCTCGACATGCTAGCTGATTATTCCCTTGAGCAGATGGTCATGGAACCAACCAGGGGAAAGGGGATCCTGGACTTGGTGCTAACAAATGAACAAGATCTCGTTCAAGATGTCCTTGTAACTGAGCCCATAGGTACCAGTGACCATAACACAATAACCTTCAACTTAAGTTTGGATAGCAAACTGTCAGTGAAAACTAACACGGAGACATTAAACTTTCACAAAGGGAATTTCACCAAAATGAGAAAAATGGTAAAGAACAAACTAAAAGGAGCAGTAAAAAAAATCAAATCCCTCCAAAATGCTTGGAAACTGTTTAAAAATACCTTAAAACAGGCCGAACTAAAATGCATTCCAATAAAAAGAAAGAGGCATGGAAAGTCCAAAAGGACACCAGTATGGCTTACAAATGAAGTAAAAGATGTGATTGGAAAGAAGAAAAACTCACTTAAGAAATGGAAGGCTCTTCCTACCGAGGAGAACAGAAAGGAACACAACAAAAACTTCTTTAAGTACATCAGAAGCAGGAACCCAACTAGAAAAGCAGTTGGGCCACTCAACGACAATGGTCAGAAAGGGAAAATCAGTGAAGACAAGGAGATTGCTGAGCGGCTAAATGACTTCTTTGCCTCCGTTTTCACACAGGAGGACAGACAACATATGCCTGCAGCTGAGTCAGTTTTTTCAGGGAGGGAATTAAAAGAATTAAAACAGATAGAGATAAACAAGGAGGATGTTCTCACATGCCTTACTAAACTAAATGTCAACAAATCACCAGGTCCAGATGGCATCCACCCCAAAGTTCTTAAGGAACTCAAGTGTGAAATTGCTGAACTTCTAGCTAAGATATATAACCTTTCTCTAAGATCAGGCACTGTACCCGAGGACTGGAGGGAGGCAAATGTAACACCGATCTTCAAGAAAGGATCCAGAGGTGATCCAGGAAATTATAGACCAGTCAGTTTAACCTCAGTTCCAGGCAAAGTGATGGAAACCATTATTAAAGAAAATATTACTAGGCACATAGCAGAACAGGCATTGCCGAAAGAAAATCAACATGGTTTCTGCAAAGGCAAATCATGTCTTACTAACTTGTTAGAATTCTTTGAGTGTGTAAATAAACACATAGATAAAGGGGACCCAATTGATATTCTTTACCTTGACTTTCAAAAGGCTTTTGACAAAGTCCCTCACATAAGGCTCCTAAATAAGCTCTTCAGCCATGGAATCAGAGGACAGGTCTTGTCCTGGATTGGAACCTAGCTAAACTGTAGGAAACAAAGGGTGGTAATAAATGGACATTTCTCTGGGTGGAAAGAGGTGAGAAATGGCGTACCCCAAGGTTCAGTTTTGGGTCCGTTACTTTTTAATTTATTCATTAATGATCTGGATGTAGGAGTAAATTCTGAGGTAGCAAAGTTTGCAGACGACACTAAATTGTTCAGGGTAGTTAAAAATGAAACTGATTGTAAAGAGCTCCAGAAAGATCTCTCGAAATTGAGTGAATGGGCAACAAAGTGGCAAATGCATTTTAACCTAAACAAGTGTAAAGTCATGCACATCGGGGCAAAGAACCCCAACTACACCTACCAATTGATGGGGTCAAAGCTTTCCGAGACAAACCAGGAAAGGGATCTTGGGGTTTTGGTGGACAGCTCAATGAAGATGTCAACCCAGTGCGCAGCAGCAGTGAAAAAAGCAAATTCTATGCTAGGCATGATCAGAAAGGGAATCGAAAATAGGTCAGCAAATGTTGTATTACCTCTCTACAAATCTATGGTAAGGCCACATTTGGAGTACTGTGTACAATTCTGGTCTCCGCACCTTAAGAAGGATATAACGGAACTGGAAAAGGTACAGAAAAGGGCAACAAGAATGATCCAAGGGATGGAGCGGCTCCCTTATGAAACCAGGTAGCAACGCCTTGGTCTTTTCAGCCTTGAAAGACGGCGTCTAAGAGGTGACTTGATCGAAGTGTATAAAATCATGCATGGGATAGAAAAGGTGAATAAAGAAAAAATTTTCTTTGTCACAAAACACTAGGACTAGAGGGCACTCCCTGAAGCTCCAAGGTAGGAAAATTAGGACTAATAAAGGGAAATATTTCTTCACCCAGAGGGTCATTGGGTTATGGAACTTACTTCCAGAAGAGGTTGTGACAGCTGTCAGCCTGAACAACTTCAAGGCAGGATTAGACAGATTCATGGATACCAAGTGTATCGGTAGTTACTGAAAAGGACATTCAAGTGCCACCTCGGAGTTGGTTGAGGTAGGCAGGATTTCCCTGGGTACTGGTTGTGGGGGGTCGGGAGCAGGTCAGGGTTTTGCCCTCCCTTCTGCTCGAGATCCCCGTGTACAACTGGTGGGCCACTGTGTGATACAGAATGCTGGACTAGATGGGCTGAGGTCCGATTCAGCATGGCTCTTCTTATGTTCTTATGTAAGGTTTTATGGTGTCGTAAATTAGTTAAATTAGCCTCCCTGCATAAAGCGGTACCTAAATTTCCTACTTGACAGATGCAAATGTATTTCGGGCTGCATAGGTCAACAGCAAGCTAGACTATGAATGGTCAAAAGTTCACTCCAACCCAGGCTGGCTTTGAACTCATGACCTCTTGGCCAGTAGAGATTTAATGCAGCTGGCTACTAACTAGCTGTGCCACAGCCTGGGAATAATCATTCAGAAAAGAGCCTTCAGTTGCCTTGAAGTTGTGGGTATCTGCATAGCTAAAACTAGTGCATCAATTGTGCCTGTTTCATTGGAGATGAAACTGTACGTTACATTACAGCAGGGTTATCTCAAAGATGATACCGTTGCTGGAAAACATTCATATCTCATTCCCAAGTTGCTGTGAAGGCTGCAGTTAAGCTCAGGAGAGACACAGAAGTTTGAGATGAATAGTAGATGATGGAATTGTCCTGAGAATCCAGAGGATCTGGTAATCTGACCAGCCCCATCCTACAGCACTGATATAAATTATTTTATTTGAATAATTATTACTAGATAATATAAATTGATAGACTTCTGCTATTTAGCTTTTGTGCCTCTGATTTATGTCACTTTAGTACCTGCTTGTAATTAAAACTAAATGCTCATGGGCTCAAGAGTCGCCCTTCTGGTATCTTTAATGTACTCAATTCTCTAACAGCCAGTCTGCATATGAAGACCTTAGATTTGCTCAAATAGTGTGTAGGGAAAACTGTGTGTTCCATAAAAAATCAAATAAAGTAAAATTTAAACCATCAACTTTGGAAATTCTATAAAAACAAATTATGTTGCCAACTTCACATGTCTATTCAGAAGTTAATTTCAGTAAGTAGTGCTTTTCTATTTAGTAAAATGCCTCTAGGGAACTTTTTTATCCCACATTCGTATCAAGATGCTGGTAAATATCTACCTTTTATGTTTTCAATTGTGTTGCTTTTCATATTGTAAGCTGCTTTGGCTCCTAGTCCTGGAAAATGTGGGATAAATGATAATAAAATTCTAATAAGTTCTGAGCAAGATGACACAAACAACCTGTTTTCCAGATGATTATATGCATACTATATTGTTTGCCAGAAAAATTGTATTGGGATGGGAAAATCTGTTTCCTTAGTTCAGGGAAATCTTTCTCTTCTCAGACAGACTTGAGGAATAATTTTTTATTCCAGAACTGTGACTTCAGTGATGTTATTTGAGTTATTTTGTTTATTTTGAGGATTACATGATTAATTGTGATTAATTGTGAAGATATTGTCCTAAATGTTTTTAATTGTTTTAATGTATTTTACAATTTTATTTAAGTGTTTATTTTAATTGTACTTTGTTTTATGACATCAAATAGCTGCCTATGTGTAAGCCACTTTGAATCCCCTCCGGGGTGAACAAAGGTGGTAGAAATGTAAAAAATAATACTGTAATTACTTGTCCCCTGCTTTATGATCTAGAAAGTATTAGAACAGTATTTCTCAACCTCCCTAATGCCAGGACCCGTCAATACAGTTCATGTTCTGGTGACCCCCAACCACAAAATCATATTTGATGCTAATTCATAACTATAATTTTACTACTGTTATGAATCACAATGTAAAAATCTTCACTGGACCCCCATATTTTCATTCACTTGACCAAATTTGGCACAAATACCCAATATGCCCAAATTTGGATACCAGTGGAGTTGGGAGGGGAATTGATTTTGTCATTTGGGAGTTGTAGTTGCTGGGATTTATAGTTCACCAGCAATCAAAGAGCATTCTGAACTCCACCAATAATGGAATTGAACCAAACTTAGCACGCAAAACTCCCATGACCAACAGAAAATACTGGAGGGGTTTGGTGGACACTGACCTTTAGTTTTGGAGTTGTAGAGACCACTGCGGACTCAGACAATGATGATTCTGTACCGAACTTGGAATAAGTACTCAATATGCCCAAATTTGAACACTGGTGGAGTTTAGGGAAAATAGACTTTGACATTTGGGAGTTATAGTTGCTGTGATTTATAGTTCACCTACAATCAGCATTCTGAACCCCACCAACAACAGAATTGGGCCAAACTTCCCACACAGAACCATCAAGACCAACAGAAAATACCGTGTATTCTGATGGTCTTTGGTGACCCCTCTGACACTCCCTTGCCCACCCCCCCCCTGAGGTCCCAACTCCCAGGTTGAGAAACAGTGTATTAGAAGGTGGCAAATGTTAACGTAATATTTCAAATACAAAAAAAAAAATCAAAGGAAAGATATTAAAATAGTACAAAAGAAAAGAAGAACCAAACAGGAAAACAGCCTTAGTATATCACTCAGACTCAGGGCTACGGGCCTGCCCAGAGCAACAGCTGAAAGAGAAATAAAGAGAACTGGGAAGCCCTGACCCTTGAGGTCTGCTGTGACCAGCAGTGCTGCAGAATCCAAAGAGGTACGAGTGGAGGATGAAAGGGAGAAATGTGCCAAGAGGAAGGCATGTCATCCCACCTGGAAACCGATGCCCCCCAAATTCTCAGGGTGGTCTGTGGTAAGGCCTTACTGGTACATTATTTAAACTCATTTATTCATGCTTATTATATCATTAATGGGGTTATTGGGATAACAAAAGGTTTGCTAGGGTAGACCCTCTTCCACCCAGTCTCAGCCCCCAAACAAAATCCTGGCTACGGCCCTGCAGCCACCTATGGGCCCACCTCCAAGACACCACACCTGGAAGACAAGCATCCTGGAGCTAGAAGGGATCGCTTATAAGCAGTAATAATCCAGAATATCAAGGCAGGAAGTCCCACAATATCGGTTTTGAACTGGGTTATCTGAATCCACACTGCCATATATTGTGGGATTTCCAGCCTTGATATTCTGGGTTATATGGCTGTGTGGAAGGGCCACGAAAGCCTTGGACAAGACACGAAGCCTGCCTGGGGTTGTTTTGAAGCACCCCGTCCTTATTCGCAGCCTGGGTCTCGGTTGCCTGGGTGCCCTTGGCTCGGGGATGCGCCCGGCGGGGAAAGTTCAAGACGGGGCAGCGGAGTGGCGTCCCTCCCGATGAGCGGCTGACCTTCGATGGGGAGAAGGGAGGCATCCTCTCCCCGCGAGCTGCCTTGCCGCCTCTCGCCATTGGCTGCGAGGCTCTCCGGCGGGCGGCGGGAGCAGCCACGGATGCTGATGGCAAAGAAAAGGTAATGGGAGTGGGGCGGGGAGTGGGGCGGAGGTGCGGCCGGGGATTGGCTGCCCGCGCCGTCAGTCGGAGCCAAGGGGGCCCCGCTCTTCCGCCGCTCCCGCTCGCCCTGCTGAACAGCTCCCTCCTGGAGAGAAGGAGGAAGGCGTGCGGAGGAGGAAGAGGAGTGCGGGGGAGCAGCACCATGCCGCCGCCGCCGCCGCTGCTCTTGCTGCCTCTGCCAGGCTCGCCGGCTCTCCCCTTGCTCCACTGAACGCGGGCTCGTCCCCGCTCTTGGGCATCCGCTTCCGAGGCAGAAAGTGAGAAGGAAGAGGCAAAGCGGAGGAGGAGGAAGGCACCTCCAGCCAAGTGGACCAAGATCAGCCAAAGAGCCAGAGAGAGAAAGGCGCACGCACGCAAAGAAGGAAGGCAGGCAGGCAGGCTGGCTGCTTTGCGTGCGCAGCGGCAAAGGGGATTTAAAGAACTGCAGTGAGTGGAAAGAGGAGGGGGAAAAAGAAAAGGGAAGAAGGGATCCCAGGCATCCCCGAAGCACCAGCCCAGGCGCCCGACCTTCCCAGCGCCAGGTAGACATGACCTCGACTGGCAAGGAAGGCAGCGGGGCTCAGCACGCACAATATGTGGGACCCTACCGCTTGGAGAAGACCCTGGGCAAAGGGCAGACAGGTGGGTGCTTCTTCCCCTGCAGGGAGGAAGTGGCAGCGGCTCCGGCAGGGATGGAGAGAGTGGCAAGGGCGGGCGGGCGGGCGGGCTGTCTGGCTTGGCTTCTCCGGGTGTTTTGCGGTGGCCTCTGGGCAGAGGTGGTTGGACTTGAAGGCGGTTTGTTTGCGGGCCGGTGCGCGTCTTCCAACCCCCAACCCAACCCCAACACCCCCGAACTCGGTCCTGAGTGCTGCTTGGCCCCTCTTGGGTTGCTTTGTGAGGACCCTCCCGGAAAGGGGGCGGCCTTCCTTGTGGTGGCCCCCAAAGTGCAGGCGGGGAGGTGGGAGAGGCGCCCTGGTCGGTGGATTGGGCGCTGCTGCTCCAGTGCACCACTTGGATGCCTTGCCCTGGCCTAGCTGGGGAAAGGGAGAAAGGACCACTCGCATTCAGTCGCCTGCTGGAGGGACACACAGCAGACAGAGCCCGGGGACCGGGAGGAAGCGGGGAGTCACCAGCACTGCTTCATGACATCATGATTGGAAAGGGTGTCGTTCTTAAGGTGCAGTTGGTGGAGGTGCGAGGAGGTGGTGTGCTGCTTGGGGAGAAGGTGTCCCTCACAGGCCACAGCCCGCAGCCCTGTCCTCCCTCCTCCTCCTCTGGAAAGCCTTTCTAACACCATTGCAATTGGGGGTTGGGAGAAGTAGCTGGGAACAAGAAAACAGAACCCCGAAACCTTCCTCTGGATGGCTTGTTGTGTGTTTTCCGGGCTGTATGACTATGTTCCAGAAGCATTCTCTCCTGGTGTTTCGTCTGCATCTATGGCAGGCATCCTCAGAAAGCCTTTGACAATACCTCCTCTAGATGTTGACTTGTCTTCATCTCTGGGCCCTTCCACACAGCCCTGGATATAAAGGCAGAAAATCCCACAGTAGGCCTATCTGTTTTGAACTGGGTTATTTGAGTCCACACATCAGATAATGTGGGACTTTCTGCCTTGATATTCTGGGATATAGGGATGTTTGGAAGGGCCTTGGGTTATCTGATGGCCTTTCCAAACAACTCTTTATCCTAGGATATCAAGGCAGAAAATTACACATTCTCTGACTGGGGACTCAGGGCCCTTCCACACAGCCCTATAGCCCAGAATATCAAGGCAGAAATTCCCACATTATCTGAGTATGGACTCAGATAACCCAGTTCAAAGCAGATATTGTGGGATTTTCTGCCTTGATATTCTGGGATATAGGGCTGTGCGGAAGGGCCCTGAGTCCACACACTGAGATAATGTGGGGGTCTCTGCCTTGATATTCTGGGATATAGGGCTGTGTGGAAGGGTCCTAAGTCCACACACAGATAATGTGGGGGTCTCTGCCTTGATATTCTGGGATATAGGGCTGTGTGGAAGGGCCCTCTCTCTCCTTCCTGTCAATGTAAGGGGGTCCCTTTTCTTCAAAGGCCTGCTATAGTGGTTTGTTGTGGTTGCCTGAAAGGAACAATGGCAAGAAATCATCAAGGGGGAAATGTAGAGCTGGGAGCAGGTGTTTTTGCCCGGCCTTACATAATGAGATCCCCTCGGTGCATTCAAGGCATGGAGCCGCTGGTTGTCTGCTGTGGTAGATTCACTTCAAGGACAGGAGAGCTATGATTGTAAAGAGAGGAAGGAGCATTGCAAACATTTCCAATCTCTGCCCGGCAGGTTTTTTTTCTTTTCACAGATTTCCACCTCCCTTTTGGTCCCAGGTGTATGTAGGGGATTCTTGCCCGACTCCCAGATTTCAATAGACAACCCTTGAAGTGGATGGAGGGGGGCTGTGGCATGGATACACACACACAAACACACACACACACCAAAGGCATCTTCTCTGGGCTTCTGGGTGTGAAAGTGTTGCTCATTATGGTGGGACAATCAAACATGGTGCATTGTGTTCTGCTTTTGCTTTTTTTCAAAGGCAGCCTAGCTAGCTTTGCCCATCTGTTGTCTAAAGGATTTAATAGGCGTTTCCATCTCCAGCTGCTGCCTCTGTTCTGCCTGTTTTCTTGCTGCCTTGCATGGCAGCGGCTCTGCAGTCCCTGCAATTTTCTTAGGGACGGAGTTGAAATCCAGATCTTTCTCTGAAAGGGGCCAAGCTTTTCTGCAATGATTGATTGCAAAAGCCCAGCTCCTTCATCCTTCCCCTTCAAGCCCCATAGCAACCGCTTGTAGATTGGAATGGTTATGAGGATGGCATCGCTTTAAAATGGAAAGCGACTTCTGTTTGTTTTATCCTCCTCCTCTTTCTCCATGTACTGCAGTGGTTTAATGGATCTGCTCACCTTGATTTTTCAGAACACTAAGTTACTTTTTTTTTTAAAAAAAGGTTTTTTTCTCCCCAAGATGATTCAGTGTGAAATATATCTTGTTATGATATAAACAAGGAGCCACAGGGAAAATAAGTCCTAGCAAAACGATTGCAGTGTCATAGGGGGCCAATGAAAATGCTGTATCCTCTACCCAGAGGTAATCCCTTGCCATATTGGCTGCTGACTATATAAGAGGCCTTATCCTCTTCATGGCTTTTGCTTCCTAATATCACAAGTTTCCCCTCTCAGCTAAACTGTGTAAGTTGCTGCAAATTGAGCCCCATTTAAGCTATATTTCAGACTACTCCTGTGTGAGCTTTCTCAGAGGCAGATCCTACTGAGTTCAACAGGACTTACAGCTAAATAAAGTGAGCAGAAAACTGCAGCCTTTGGGTCCAAACCACATGGTGTGGTATTATGCTCCACCACAGTTAGCTGTAATTTCCTCCTCCCCCTCCTTTGCTAATCTTCCTATCTTCCTCCTAAGTGATTAGAGAGGGAGGGAGTGTGTGTGTGTGTGTTTAGAGGTTTCCTGCTGCCTGTTTTTGGAGCTCTTTGAGAAGCTGAACTGGAGCAAAGATTCCTCTTAGTGATTTTAGTTCTAACCAAGCGTTTCCCAACCTGGGGGTGGCAGGGAGGGGGTCAGGGGTCGCCAAAGACCATATTTTCTGTTGGTCAATGTGGTTCTGTGTGGGAAGTTTGGCCCAATACTATAGTTTGTTGGGTTCAGAATGCTCTTTGATTGTAGGTGAACTATACATCCCAGCAACTACAACTCCCAAATGTCAAGGTCTATTTTCCCCCAAATTCATCAGTGTTCACATTTCGGCATATTGAATATTTGTGCCAAGTTTGGTTTAGATCCATCATTGTTTGAGTCCATGGAGCTCTCTGGATGCTGGTGAACTACATCTCCAAAACTCAAGGTCAATGTCCACCAAATCCTTCCAGTATTTTCTGTGGGTTATGGGAGTTCTGCATGCCAAGTTTGGTTCAATTCCATTGTTGGTGGAGTTCAGAATGCTCTTTGATTGTAAATTGCAGCAACTACAACTCCCAAATTACAAAATCAATCTCTCCCCCCCCCCACTCCACCGTTATTCAAATTTGGAGTTATTGGTTATTTGTGCCAAACTTGGTCCAGTGAATAAAAATACATCTTGCATATCAGATATTTACATGACAACCCATGACAGTAGCAAAATTACAGTTACGAAGTGGCAACAAAAATTATGTTATGGTTGGGGTCACCACAACATGGGGAACTGTATTTAGGAGTTGTAACATTAGGAAGGTTGAGAACCACTGTTCTAACCCTAACTGGGCACCTGCTGTTTCTGGCCATGTGCACGAATGTATATACATATATTATAGTGTGATAAAGAGGCACCAGTGAAAAGCTTTAAAAGGTCTTGCATCTTTCAGCAACAACCTTCTTGGTATCTACTTGGGAGCAAGTTCTACTAAACTGAGACTATTTTAAAGAAAACAGGCACAGAGGCAGGGAGGTGTGTCTTCTGTAACCAGAGAGGAAGTCATAGGGAGGAGGGAGCAAGCTTGTTTTTTGCTGCCCTGAAGACTAGGACATGGAACAATGGCTTCAAACTACAAGAAAGGAGATTCCACTTGAACATTAGGAAGAACTTCCTGACTGTGAGAGCTGTTCAGCAGTGGAACTCTCTGCCCCGGAGTGTGGTGGAGGCTCCTTCTTTGGAGGCTTTTAAACAGAGGCTGGATGGCCATCTGCCAAGGGTGCTTTGAATGCAGTTTTCCTGCTTTTTGGCAGGGGGTTGGATTGGATGGCCCATGAGGTCTCTTCCAGCTCTATGATTCTAAGATTTAAAAAGAACCAGTCACAAAACTGAATTGTGCCGTCTTTGTCCATGACCTCAGTGTTTCTTAAAGAGAAAGAAATGCTATGTTTTTGGTGCGGGAGAATTAGAATATTCCGATGCTGGAGATGGTACAGCCTTGTTATGCTGAAGTGGCAGGTAATTTAATAAAGTTGCCTAGACATTCTGCCACTACAATAGTGCTGTAATGAATGAGATCATAGAGGGCAAGGTGGGGAAGGGAAAATGTGCTTTGTTACTTTTTTCAAAGGTAATTTGTTCAAATGTACTATAGAAGATATCTTCTTATTGGCAGGGAATTTGAACTTTGAAACTATTCTTATCCTTGTCTTAAGCAGAAGAAACCATGGTTCAAAGCCTATTTTTGTTAGGGAGCTCCCTATTACTCTCAGTTGTTTAAACTGGGGTTGCATACCTGTTTTATTCAACAACAGCATTTGGTTCTTCACGTGTTTTGGACTTTTACTCCCAGGAGCCCCTGCCAGCTGATCCAGTGACCAGGCATTTTGGGAGATGAAGCCCAAACTATGCAGAGGACCAAAGTTTGGGTACCGCTCCTGTACAATATATGCTGTGTTGTTGTGAGTTTTCCAGGCTGTATGGCCATGTTCCAGAAGCATTCTCTCCTGACATTTCGCCTGCATCTATGGCAGGTATACTCAAGGTTGTGAATGTTGGAACTTCCAACAGACCTCACAACCTCTGAGGATGCCTGTGATAGATGCAGGTGAAATGTCAGGAGATAATGCTTCTGGAACATGGCCATACAGCCCAGAAAATTCACAACAACCCAGTGATGCCGGCCATGAAACCCTTCAACAATACAATATATGCTGTATTTTTCAGGATCAAGAAGCAAAGGAAAAGGGGGTTTAATTTCTGGCTCCTGCTAAGAGTTGCAGCCTTGCAAGGAAAAGAGAGCTCTCAGGTGTCACCCAAACTTTTGACTAGCTGTCCTCAGTCTCCTCGAGGGCTTAAAAGGCTGGTGTTCCTAATGAGAATAAATCAAGAACTGTTTGCAGACAAGACCCCTCTGGCTTCTGCAAAGCAGCCCAGATGCTGTGTCTGTGCTATCAGTGGAAGCTGGTGACATCTGGTCCTGGATATGTAAAACTGACCTGGCAAAACATACTCAGGATGCATTTCAAAGGCCCGGGTGATGACTGTGCTGATTCTCATTCAAAGCAGGGGAAGCAAAGCTTGTCCTGAGGAGCCTCTAGAGCTGGCACATCAGGCTTGCAGAAAATGATTGATGTCACAAAGGGAGGATTATGGCCTCCTGCTTTCAAAAGCAAGAGGGGGGAACTGAGCAAAAGGCTGCACTCCATTTGCATGCAGTCTTTCCATAATATGGGCAGTGTGGCAAGAGCCGGGGGAAGAAATTCTTAATAATGCAGTGTAAGAATTCCGTGCATGTATAATTAAATTAGGCTGCTGTAGTAAGACAATTGCCCGTTTGTTGTTGTATAAGGCAGAGTTCAAAGGGGTTCTACTATTGTTTCCTAAAACTGGACGTGTAGAATATGCATTTATAAGAGAGTGGGGAGGGAAGAAGCATGAAGTAATGTGATAATCTAATGATCATATTTGTGAAATTGTGTTACGGGGAAACATCTTTGAAATACCCACAACAACAAATTGGATACAAAGGAATGGTTTGTATTTTGCTGAACAACACTGTTGCTTAGTTAATTATGGGAGGTTTGCACTGTAATTAACAGTAATGAACAAAAAGGATGTGCTTTTGTGTTTGCAGTAACACACCAGGAAACATTTGTTCTTGGATAACAGATCAAATGTGAAGACAGAAACACAAAAAATAAGATTTATTAGCTAAGTGATACCAGTTTTGCTTAATTTGCTTGATATAATGTTACATGAAACCAATATTTAAAGCTTTTAAATAATTTTAGTTACATTTAGTAATGGTTCTGCAATTCCTTTTATCTTAATATCAACACATCTTTCAAGAAACGAAAGAAAAGAATGTGAATTATCATGGGGTTTTTTTCTCTCATGTTAGACGCAACCTGAGAAACTGCAAGTCGCTTCTGGTGGTAGAGAATTGGCTGTTTGCAAAGACGTTGCCCGGATGTTTTACCATCCTGTAAGAGGCTTCTCTCATGCCCCTGTATGGGAAGGTGGAGCTGAGAGATGGGAGCTCACCCTGCTCCCACGATTCAAACCACTGACCTTTTGGTCAGCAGTCCTGCTTGCACAAGGGTTTAACCTATTGTATCACTGGGGGCTCTATGACAATACAAATTGTCATGTGCTATGAGGTTACGCTAATTGAATTAGTGGGACATCCCATGGTAAACATTCATTCTGTGCCAGTAACACTGCCATCTTATGGGACTGGGTTTTTTTCCATGTTGCTTAAGTTGTTATTGACAGGCACCCTGATAATGCACCAGTGGTTTTCTTTACCAACTGGTTCTTTTTTATTTTTCATTTAAAAACGCTACTCAGAGGTGGATGGCATTAAAAACAATCTTACTGCGTTTTATATCATGCTTGGCATTAATTGTTGCCTGTTTGGAAACCATTCTGAGTCCCTCCTCGGAGGTTGAGAAGGACGGGGCATAAATGCCTGAAATAAATGAATGAATAAATAAATAATTCTAAACAAATTCTTTTGGAAGCAAATTCTATTGGGGTTAATGGAAAATGGTTCCAAGGAAGGGGATTCCCATTTAATGGGTCAGTTTCACAATGAAGGTTTGGGCATTGGATTCCACAAAATCAAATCCAAAGGTGGGCTACTGTGGCAGGAGCCAATTTTATCTCCATGTTGAGCCTCACCTGGGGGTTTTCAAGTGAGAACCAAAAGTGACTCCAGGTTTACTTCTACTTGTTGGGTTTTCAACTGATTTACAAGAGTTGTGGGGAGGATTGAGGAATGATGCAGGTTTTACTGTCACTTTAAGAAGTATTTGGGGGCACTTGGACTGTAATTTTTCACCTCACATCCATGGAAAATACAGACGTAGGGATCTGCAGATTAGAGGGCAGGCATTTTTTTATCTCCCAATCTAATCCTGTATCGGCCTGGTTTTAGACCTTGTTATGGAACAGAAACTATGTCAAGTAGTTGGATGCCTTTTGCTGAGGACAGGCAGGGAAAGTATGACTGTGTTGATTCTCCTCACCCCACCAGTGTCTTTCACCACCACCTCCCCTACTATGCTATGCTCTGTGGATGGACAAAGAAATTGAGATACTGTTTTGTTGTTTCATTCTTTTATTTCACAGAGGATGCAAAGTGTAGTACTGGGGACAATCAGGTCCTTGGCTACAAAGCCAAGGGGACAATTTTCTTGGACCCTAAATAGGAAATGAGCCATATCAGCACGGATGGACAATACTTTTTGAGAGAAGAAGAAAGGGAAGTTCCCATTTAGCCCCCTGGCTTATCAAAGTGTATAAATGTCCTGTTTTGTCCCGTTCAAATTATTCTGCAAGGATGAATCTTATCCTCTCTGTTAGCTAATATCTACACAAAACTGTTCAAAGCAGTTTTGAAATGCAGGGTGCATCAGTAGGGCATGAAACCCCAAATATTGCTCTGATTATAATAAGGTCTCAAAGCAAATGTAATAGTGCAATGATGGGTTAAGTTAGGGTTAACAAACTGAAGCACAGTCTAATTAAGATGGAGATGTTAATGGTGGATGGTGTGAAATCAGATTTGCACTATGATCTGGATGGGATTATCCTTTCTCTGAAGAAAAAGACTCATGATTTGAAGGTAAAAGATATCTAAACCCAAAAATACACAAAGGTGCTGTTTAGATTAACTTGCCAATTTAGATAAATAAAAGAGTTTTGCCTTTTTTGGGAAGTGGGGCAGAATTAAGTCCCTGTCTATTATCTCCTTATTAAAGTTCCACATGTTTGGAAAAACTTTGAAATCTTCAAATCCAAGAAACATATTCAGTGATAGCTGTATTGGCCATGTAGCAAAATCCAGCAAAGTCCAAAACCTGCAATAGAGCAGTGTTTCTATACCACTTGCTATTTAAAACTCTGATAAGCACTTTTTCTTGCTCTTTTTGGTGTATTAGTTTAAGAAATTGGTATCTGTGATATGCAACAATTTGGTAATATATATGCTGTGGTTGGACTACATAAATCAGCTCTATGTTGGGTTGCTTTGATAACTGCTTAGAAAATGGAATGGCTGCAAATGTGAGAGCCGTGCTTTTGAAACCTTCAACCTCAACATTCTCTTCTGATCCCATATTAGGAGCTCCAATTTGGAATTAGTTTCATATGTTACCCATTCATGTTGCAGCTTGGGAAACATGCCATGATATTTCAGTGGCAGTAAAAAATGTGGGAGGACAAGGCATTTAAAAACCTAGACCAGGGGTGCTCATTAGGTAGCTCGAGGGCTACTAGTAGATCTTCGGCCCTCTTCCAGGTGATTTTCGGGCCTCACCAGCCAGATGGGGCGCTCCTGCCATGCGCGCGCACACGCACACGCACTCCTGCTGCTGGCTTCCGCTCTTGCGGTGCTTCGTTTGCCTGCGGGGCATTGCAGGAAGAAGGAAGCACGAGGCGGGGCCTCTGGAGGGAACGCCCTGCCTCTCTCTCATCCAGAAGCAGCTGTGCAGCCTCCATTGCCGGCAAGACAGGCAGGGCGGAGCGCTCCCTCTGGATGCCCCACCTCGTGCCTTCTCCTTCCTGCAATGCCCCGCAGGCGGAAGAAGCGCTGCACAAGCGGAAAACATCAGCAGGAGCATGTGCGGGGGCGGGAGCGTGCGGGAACACGCGGCGGCGGGGGCGGGTAGATCTTTTGGACTTGGTTGCTTTAAGAGTAGCTCGCATGCTGAAAAAGTGTGAGTACCCCTGACCTAAACAGTTCAGGTCCAGGCTATTTGACCGACCACATCCTCTAGTGTGAACCTACCCGGGCCCTGAGATCTTCAGGAGAGGCCCTATTTCTGGTCCCACCTTCATCTCAAGCTCGGTGGGAACGAGAGAGCGGGCTTCTCGATGGCTGCCTTTCAATTCTGGAACTCCCTTCTTCCCAGGGAAATCAGAATGGCCCCCTCCTTGCTTTCCTTCCAGCGGTAGGCTAAAACAGTTTTATTCAGGCCGGCATTTTAAAAAAAGTGTTTAAGACCATCAAGGGCTGCTTTGATTTTGTGATGTGATTTTATGTGCTTTTATGGTTTTAACCTAGATTGTTTTAATACTTATGTTGTTTAATACTGTTTTAATATTCATATATTTCAAGTTGTATTGAAATGTTTGTTAGTTGTGAGCCACTTTGAGTCTCTGTATAGAGAAATAAAGCGGGATATAAATAAACTTAATAATAATGCCTGCTGATCTTGTGCTAGTGGTGGTTGCTGTCCTCCTAGACAAATCTAATGGGCTCCCAATCTGGTTAGTGGCTGCAAAAAGCAGTCAGATGCCTGACTAAGTCTGAAGATATTAATCATGGACATTGCTTATGTGCATATCGTTGCTGGAAAACATCTCCCATAATGCATCAGTAGAGGAAGATGCATCACTCTGAGAACAGGACAGGATGCTTTTTGCAGCCAATGTATCTCTTCATATTGACCACTTGCTGGATCCTTTGCTTTCAGGCCACTCTCTCAAAATGAGAGATCAAGCAGGTAGCTCCTTTGGAAAGCCCTACAATTCTGTTGTGTCCCCACTTTCTAAAGTACCCTCCTTGTAGCAGTGGTGTGAACTCATTATGGCAGGGAGACAGCACAGTTTGCTGTTTTTCCTACTTCACATGCTCAGGCAGCCTCCTCACAGTGCCTCATGGGAGAAAAGCCTCTGCGATGTTGGGATTCAAGTGCTTTGGGATGTTAGGACCAATTCCATATAATTTCTAAATCTCAGGAAGTTCATCAGTGTATGAAATTTTGCTTTTCAAGGGAAGAACATTTTCAGAAGCTACAACTCCTTCGGACATCAAGAATTTTAGGATATGTTGAGGCAGATTTTAAAAGATCCCAAACGCCAATGAAATCGTATCAGAGATAAAAAGGAAAATATTAATTATAGTTCGAAAACGGCAAAGGGAATGCTCACATTTTCTGGGAGCAAACACACTACTTGTTTTTTCTTACACTGATAGATGAGTGGGATTATATTGCTATTTATATACCTAAAACGTAGACATTACCAGGGTTACAGAAATAGCAATTCAATAAATATGCTTTTTACATTATGACAGCTTTTTTTATCAGTCTCCCTTTTCCATTTTGGCTATTCTTTATTGGCTATCACAAAAACCAATATGGTCACAAACTAAAATGGATCACAGTGTAATCCATAATCATTGTTAGAGGATAACAGCATTTTGCACATTTTCTCAGTAACAATTGGTAACACTACATGGATAACTTGAAGTGGGAAAGAACTACTGTCAATGTTGTTGAAAAGGCTGTTTCCCAACCAGCTCCATATGAATTCAGTGCCACAAATGCTATGCAACTGTCACTATGGAAAAGGGGGAGGATGGGGGAACTTGGCAAGCCGGCTGTAGAAAATATAGAATGGAAATACAAAAGAAAGGAAAATGTATATATGTAAAAAGTGTGATGAACCATCTCTTTCACACCTGAGATTTTTGAATATTGCCAGGAAATAAGCAACAGCTTAACTAATAATAATAATAATAATAGAAAGATGTTCATGTAGCTGGGATTGGCACAATTGTTCTCACCTTGCCATATTCCACCCCAGCCAAGAAAACTTTTAATGATGCTGTAAAACCAAAACAGTTTGGTGAAGATTGAGCATGCTTATCTTATAAAGCCCTAAACGGTTCCGGCCCAACTTACCTGTCTGGATGTATCTCTCCTTAAGGCGGTGGCCCCAGGCCTGTGGAACTCACTCCCCAGTGAGATCAGGTCGAGCAAGCATTTGGAAATGCCGCTGAATAGATAAACATGAAACTATGAAGAATGAACATGGAATGGCTGGACAACGCTATTGGAAAATGATTTTAACAGGATGACACTGGTGATTACATGTGTTTTTAATGGTTTATATACATTTTATATTGCTGATTGTTTTAATTGTGTTTTTAATGAATGTATGGAATCAAATTGTTGCCAATCTGTAACCCACCTTGAGTCGCCTTAGGGCCGAGGAAGGCAGTTCTTACTGGTTTTTACTGCTTTGTGTGATGTTATTTATACTAATAGTTTTTAATTGCTTGTTATGTTGGAAGGGCATCAAATCGTGCTGTTTGTAAACTGCCCTGAGTCGCCTTTGGGCTGAGAAAGGCGGTATATAAATAAATATAAATGCCGTCAATAAATACATAAATAAATAGAATGCTGACTGTTGGGGGAAAAATGGGAAAATTGTGATGGTTAGGCAAAATGTTGTCATGAGCCATGCTGTAATTTTGTAACTAGAGCATATAAACTGAATGGAGGTACAGCATAAGAAGCCGAAATGAAGTGTTTTGAAATTATCCAAGAAAATCACAGAAGAATGTTGTAAATTAGACTATTCTGAAGTGCTCCAAGGATTTTTGTTGGAAAACTTGGGCCATTCACTTGAAATAATCTGTTCAAACCAGTTTTAGTGATAGATCAGTACACGAAGAATTGTAAGGAAGGCGACTTCAGCAGTACACCGAGAGGACTGAATGGATTGTGTCTAAAAGTATGCCACCTAGCCCAGGATTCTTGAGAATAGTTGTGAAATCTGTATGTGTGATTCTAGTAGCTAGCTAGCTGGCCGGTAAAAACGGATCTGAAAAACATAGCAGGCCAAAGGAACGAAGTGTTCCAGGCAAGAGTAAAGGTTTTCCTCCAAGAGTTATTTCTCTTTTTGCATGTCTATTAAACTTGTACCAAAGGTAAGCAAAGGTGGGGAAATGGTGGCCATATATATGAATAGCAGTACTTTTCAGAATTCATTCTGTGGCTGTTAAATAAATGGAAGTTCCTTGAACTTAGCTTTAAATTGGCTTCTCTGGGAAGAGAGGCTTTATTTAATTCCAGACAAGTTGTCTATGGTGTTGCATTGTTCTCCCCCATGGACTGGTGAGTTATAAACAGTGTAGTAGCCGTTAAAACAATTTAAAATAAATAAAAAGAGCCCACACCTCATTATTCCATATGTACATGTACAACATTATTGCAGTATTGAGGAAAATATATGGAGATACTCTCTGGGTTGGGGCCATTCATAGGCTGTGGGAAGAGTGCAGTATAATGACTGAGAGCCTGTGCTTGATATTGCTGTGGAAACACAAGTCGACACATTTCTCTTCGGAAATAATAATAATAATGCTCCCTCCCTTGCTCAGTACAGTGACTCATGATTCCAGATAATTTGCTCAATGAAGTTGAATTTTCTTTCTTACATGGAACATTGAGAACCAGATGTTGGTTTTCTCAGTGTTATTTGTAATCTGAATGTATTTACCACTCTTCCCATTCCACCCCACCTTCTGTAGCCTGATTCTGGTGCATTTCTATCCACTGTACAATTGTGAGCAGCCTCATGATTTGTATGTTACCTGATGTGACATTGCTTTATCATTTGGTTGGTTGAGCATTGAGGTGGCTCCTGCACTTTAGTTTCATACACACTGGCTGCATTCCAGAGACTATTAGAGAAGGAGAAGGCTGTGTGCTCATGTATCTTCCAACACAATCATTAACTTCAATAATAAAGACCTGTTGGTGGGGGAAAGTGGGAGTTTGAATTCATCATCCTACCTAATTTCTCCAAGAAACTGATGAGTTCTGTCAAAGATAATTGCATCTGTTTGGATTTAACTACAATGTGGATAAACTCAGGCCAAGCCTGTGGTTTTGGTTGTTTTGGATTTCCTCCCCCCAACATACCAAAGACTTTGTGGTGCAGTGGCAAAGCTCTGGCTCTTTATACACAGTTTAGTTCATGAGATGAACATCTCCAATTAAAGGGTGTGTGATCTCAGTTGTGGAATAAAGTCTACCCAGTTCTTTAAATGGGACAGGAGAACTGTTTCCTCCAGGTATTCTCAAAACTCAAGTTCTTATCATCCATAGTTGGCCAGTAGTAAGGCATGATAGGAGCCATAGGCCTTCAAAATTTGGAACATTCCATCCTTGAGTTAGAAATTGCTATTCCTAGTTGGAACAGACAGCACTTTATGGACTAAATGCACTTTGTAATCCCAGTTAGAGTACATCCACTAAATCAGTGGGAATCTGGAAATACAACACTTATGTAGTCCTATTGATTCAGTGGGTCTACTTGATTGAAGCTAATAATTGCATTGTTAATTTGTGTGTGTTCTTCATTTATTCATACTCCCAATATGGCCAAGACATCAATTCATAGCTGTTTTTTTTTTCTATATACTGCCTCTATTCAATTAGATAACTCAAATTGATGTATTTGTACTCTGTTATACTGAAGAGTAATTCATAAAGGGTCAGTCACAAAACTAGAATATTAATATTTAATATAAGCATTTATTCATATCAATATTCATCAAATGTTTGCAGTTTTTTATTGTAAGTTTCCTTGTATTGATTTGGTTATGAATCATTGGTTTGTGACTTTAACATGAATAATTGGTATATGATTTAACTATAATGGATAAATGTGACAGTTTTATCTTTTTTTTTCTTTTACATGATTCAGATACACAAACTATAATGACAGGCCAGGCACAGACATGAATTTCTAAGTCCAATGAATCACGTGTGTATCCTAGAATTGACTTCAAAGGAAACCTAATTCACAAAATGTGTACAAGGCATATACATTGTCATGCCTTTTGTTATAGTCACAACCACCATTACTACTATGAATTTGAATTACATCCCCCTTTTCTCCCATGAAAAGGGGGATGTAATTCAAAGCAGCTCATTACATTATTAAAACAGAAATAAAAACAGACATAGGTTAGTAGAGATTAAAACAACAAAAAGTTATAATGCTAAAATAGAATTAAACAATAAATGGTGTTAATATCATATTTAGTTAAAAATTGAAAAGTATATTAAACAACAGTAGCAGTCTTAAAATGACCTTTTATAAGCAGAGTCAGTTGCCAGAGCTTTGTCTGAATGAAAAGAACTTTGTCTGTGGTTGGAAGGATAACAGGGAAGTGCCCTGACTTGCTTCCTTTAACAATGAGTTCCATAGTTTAGGAGTAGGCATGGAGAAGGTGGTTTATTAAGTTCCCAACAAACATAAATATTGCAGAGATTGGGCAACCTTACGTGGGAAAATTTGGTCTTTCAGCTAGCCTAGTCTCAGTCCTTTATATGTACTATAGCTAGTGTTAGCCACAAAGATTCTGCTACATTGCGAAAGGGTTCCTATATCATCCCACATATTGCCAATTTTTTTTAAAAAACGGAAAAATGAGTTATAGATGCCATCACATTGCTTTCTAGGATTAGAATATTGTGTACAGATGAAACTATCAAAATGTATCAAATTGCTTCAGTACAGGGTTTGGAAAACTGTATTTTATAGCACAATATTCAGATCCTTAGCATGTTTTTCCCCCATTCTTGTAATTTTGTTCATCTGGATTTAGTACCTTTTGGAAACAAACTCCATATATAGGCTTGGTTTCTGTTGATGAAAGCAAACTGGGCCATTAAGATGGTGCAGTTCACGATTCAGTATTGGCCCTGTGCAAATATACTAAGAACATACTTCTTTTGTGGTTTTGATATGTGTATATATTTAGTCAGGTATAATAATTCAATGTGAACTGGAGCATGCCCAAATACGTGGTGGCTGAGGGGCCCAGTGAGGGGCATGAAGGGGAGGAAAGATGGAAAGATGGTGGACAAAAGAGAAGATGTGTGGCAGTCACAGAGGCGCATGATGAGTCTAGGTACTCACTTAACCACCACACATCTCCATTGGGTGTAAAGCAGCAGTAGGAGAGGCATCCCAGTCCATTCATTCATTCACTCATCTGCTTGGCTCAGGCAGGGTATGCCAGCACCTTTTCCAGGGCCAGCTCTAAGGCCCAGTTCCTGAGGATGTGTGGAAGTGCCACACTCCTGGCTACTGGTGACTTGCTGCTTGGGTTGAAGCTGATGGAGTGTCCTCAGGGTCATAATGAGACCACAAGGAAAGAAAAAGGAAAAAAGGAAAGAAAGGAGACAAATAGGGCTCTCATGGAGAGAGAGGAAGAGACAGTGTGTCACCCCCCTGTGATGTTACCTGGTGCAAGCCACACATCCTGTACCCAAATAGTGTTGCCATTGGAGCCAGGGGTAAGTTGACCAAGTTTCCACAGTACACATTTAGACTTAAATTTCCTGACTTTTAGTCGAGTATGTATGGCAGATCTTGCAGTTTTTATACTATCAGGTGTTTTAAAGTACAACAACAACAAAACCCAACTTCTGTTTATTTCTATATCTTCTATATTTCTACTACAAACAACATATTAGGATTGCAGGTATGATTCTATTTTCAATTAAGTGTTTCATTTTTTATTTACTTAACTTTTCAGAGGTTAGTAGAAAACTATTTTCAGACATCCATTTAGTAAATGTGCTTCTAGTTGCCTGCACAATTTATCAACAACGGCCTTCCTATCTCCTGAGGCTCTGGCCATTTGTAACACTACAGTTTTGCAGCACAAGCTTTCATAGAAGTAAAAAAAGAATATATGTTTTGTGTGCATTCCAGTGCTGTGATACAAACCCATTTAAGAGGCAGCAGCTTTGCAGGTTTGCTTTGGCATGTCTATGAACGCTCACATAAGCCCATTTCACCAGAAAGTTAATAAAAATGCTTTTTGATTGGCATATATAAAAAGAAGGTTCAGAAGCTGTCTGCATATATGCTATGAAATGCTTGCAGAACTGTGATTTCTAATCTATCAGTATGTAACTAATGAGACATCAACAGTTTGAATGGTGGAATCTTCCTATCAGTGTTAGGATTTTTATTTTTAAGGGAAGAAATCCATAGTCTCAAATACAAACTACAAAATAAATTCGACCATTATATATTTTTGAGTAGTCACTAGTATAAGTGACAGAACATGCAAACCTCTGTATGCTAAATCAGACCATTGTTCTGGCTAGCTAGTACTACCTGGTGGGTTGGGAGTATTTCGCTGTCCATGTAACTTGACTTACATTTCCCAGCAGACCAACACTGTTTTGCAGTGGCTCCAGTCCTTCCTCGGGTGTTGTTGGGGGACACCTGCTTGGCCCCACAACCATTGTCTTGTGGGGTCCTGCAGGGCTCAGTATTGCCCCCCATGTTGTTTAACAACTACATTAAGTCATTGGAAGAGATCATTTGGAGTTTTGTTATCATTTGTATGCTGATGATGTACAGGTCTATCACTCCTTTCCACCTGCTACTAAGGAGGCTGTTCAGGTTCTGAACCGGTGCTTGGTGGCTGTGATGGTCTGGATGAGGGCAAACAAATTTAAATTGAATCCTGCCTTCAAAGCACGTGCTCTAGCATCAGCTCTCCTGCCATGGTCAAATGCAATTTTAATTATGACTAGCAATATCATCTTCAAAAACAAATGTAATGTTGCCACAGTGGTGATTTTCCAGTAAGTCTTCTTCTAGATGCAGTTCAATGGGGATGTCAGAACAAATTGCCAAAGAAACTGGCAGGTTTGTATAGTGATTTAAGGAAAATTATCTCTCAAGTTCATCATTGTGGGATTAAATAAATGTGTGTAAGTGGCAAGGGAAGGCATGTGATAGTAGCCACAAAGTACAATCACATATTGCAATGGTTCAGTAATCTGAGATACATGTATTTGAATCTGCTAGACTCTTTCCTTGCTCACTCCTAACACTTCTATTTACAAGTGTTCTCGCATCCCTCCACTAAAAGCCACTCCACCACTCCTTAAAATAGGGATCTGCATTGCTTTCATATATCTTTGTAGTTCCATAAAGGCTGAGTGAAGTCGTATGAATGACTACAGTGTATGCACACCAGGAATGGGCATCACTCACATATCTTACAACTGTCCTAATTTGTCAGGGACAATCCAATTAATTTTCTGCCATCCCATCTTTGAATACGTTTTAAATATCTCAGTTTCTTCCTACTCCTCCCACTTTCTCACCTTTATCTTCAGCATACTCTATTGCTATGCAAAGGTATGGTAGTTTATGCACAATTAACTCGAGAATGGGGAGAGGAAAGGAGGTGACAGAATCCTTCCTTTGCTTTTAGGATCAGGAAAAACCAACCAGTGCAGTTTCTCCTAGCTTGAGGATTCTTCATTATTAATGACATTTGCAGTCCTGGCCACACTTTGATGTTAGTTGGCCACATGTGTCCGGTGTATGCAGTTTCTGAAACTCATAGTTGTGGCCCAGAAATTATTTTAGAATCCCAATTGTTCATGATAACTTTTTAGGAGCAGAAGAATTCTATTAGATTTGTAGAAACCAAATCTAATTTTGGATTTGGTTATGTTGTTTTGGATATGTGATGTATCGCAAGTTCCATATCAGAAACTAACCAGTAAGTGAAAAGAAAGTAATATCATTATTTCTGCAGCATCTTATTAGGATTGCACTCTTCCAAAGACTACATCAAGTTCTCAGATCAGTTTGCAAATTATATTGTTGCAAATATCATTTTGATTATGCAAAGTGTCTCTTTCTTTAAGTCTTATTTACTTAACTCTAAAATGCTCACTGCCTGCCTGCCTTAAAGCAATATTAATCATTAACAAGTTTTCATGGAGAACTAAATCTTCTTGCGCTGTCAAAGACTTATTACAGTTTGATATGAGAAGTAGAAAATCAGCAATTCTATTAGTCTCTTTTGTCAAAGGCTGTAGATAACTTAGTAGAACAACTGAGTTCAATGAGTTCCAATAACATGTCCTTTGTGTCTTTCATTCATGTTGCTGGTAGGTAATTTCTCTACTAAGATTCTGGTGTTTGTTCTTGCATCTCCCAAACTGTTAAGGTCCAAAAGATGAATATCCCAACTTAGTCTGGAACCCTGGCCGTAAATGTTTTTTTCCTACTGTGTTACCAGTTCTAATGGATCCACAAGGAAAATGCCTTCTTTTACTTTCCTGAATTAACTCTGATACTAAGGATCCCTATGGATCACTCCCCTTGTGTTCAGAGAGAGCATAAGAATATAACATAATTCTTGCTTTCACTTTCTTTCTATGATCAGCTTTTGTGTTCCCATTACATTTTATGTGTACTGTTTTTAGAAGAAGCAGTCTACTGCATAGTCTTACTGTAGGCAGTGCCCACATATGGTATCCTCTTTTCCCTTCCATGTCTGGGATCGCTTTCAGATGGCATTCCAATTATACTCCCAATTTGTTGTATTATCTCAATAAAGTTCAGTTTCAAAAAAGCTCTGATCTCACATCTTTTGCTTCCTAAATCCATTATGCAGGTACTCTTTTGCCTTGATTAAAGGATCAGAAAAGATTCCCTTTGTATTCTTCTGCATTTGGGAAATGCAGTTGTTTCAGGGCCTGTTCTACCAGGGTGATAGCAGACTGTTCTCCTGCTGAATAGGGGGAGAATTGTAGCAAGAAACAGTTCACTTTGTGTATTTGAGCTAAATTACCCCCACCAGTTTATGCTTCAGAAAGACTTATACTTAAACACAGAAAAGCAATTTGCAGACATATATAAACATTTATTGAGCAGGCATGCTAACATAAGTATGCCTAAGAATTTCAACAACTCTATACTGCCAGCCTTTCCCCCCGAACAAAATGACATGTCCTTTAAAATTAGAAGGAAAGAACTCAGGTAGACACTTTGGAGGGCAGATGCCATTTAAGGCAAACCAAAGATGGATCATATAGTCCTTGTGTGTGTTCCATGTGTCCCTTGTCTTCCAAGACTTCCACCAAACTCTGAAAATGTCTGCTATCTCCAAAAACAAAACCAAAACAAAATCCAGTCAAATCTCACACTTGTCAGGGGAGGAGCCCCCGATGGTGCAGTGGGTTAAACCCTTGTGCCGGCATGACTGCTGACTGAAAGATAGGTGGTTTGAAAATGGGGAATGGGGTGAGCTCCTATCTGTCAGCTCTAGCTTCTCATGTGGGGATATTAGAGAGGCTTCCCACAGGATGGTAAAACATCCGGGCATCCTCTGGGCAACATCCTTACAGATGGCCAATTCTCTCACACCAGAAGCAACTTTCAGTTTCTCAAGACATTAAAAAAACGTGTCAGGGGCCAAAAACTACCCAGAACAGTTTTGAAGGAATCCTTAAACAGCAGAGCTCAAGCCCTGAAAATGACTGGGAGTGATGTGATGTCAGTTCCCCAAAATGGAAGTCACAGCATTGCAGTTCTCCTGGTCTTGGAAGCTGCCCAGATGGCCTTTCAGATGCAGCATGCCCACCCTAGATAATACGAGGCTTAATGTAGTAAATCTCTGATTCAAGCAATAAAAGGTAGTTTCAGACACCTTTTTAAACATGTAGCAGAGTCCTTCAGCAAGTAATATCATGGTTGAGCTATACCATTTTTCCCTTACATTTCACAGTGATTTATGACCCTAAGTCCAGATAGGATAACACGGAGAGGTGGTATTTATTTATTTATTTATTTATTTATTATTCAACAGTAATGCTTCATTATGGAATTCACTTTCTCTGGAGTCTCCAAAGTTTATGATTCAACATTTCTGTAAATGCTGTTGTTGTAGTTTGGGCAGGCCACTATTGGTTCTTCTTGAATTCCATTGTTTGAATTCTTCACGTTTTATAACACATTTTCTTTTAATGAACATTTTAAACACTCTGTCAGCTTTATTGAATTGCTGTTTTAATCTCTCTTATCCTCTTCATGCTGGGTCAGCTTAGAAAGCAAATGCCATTAATACACTAAGTAAGGCATTGGCTCCTTTTAACCCATATAGCCTCCTGACAAAAGGCAGACGCAAGTGGCTTGTTCTCCTCTTCTCTCTTTTGCCATAAAGTATTAACAGTAGGCTTGGTGCCCTTACTGAAAGTGCTTCGAGAACCTGAACCGTTTGCATTTGGTTTAAGTTTGTATTTCTTTCCCCACCACAAGGAGGTCTGGAGAATAGTTGGAAACGCAGCTCTAAGCTGAATTTTACTGTGATTTGTTCTTTTGGCCATTGCCTGATAGCCAAAAGCAGTATATTGCTATATTGATTACATGGATCTTTTAACTGATTCAATTTTAATAGAGGCTGTTTTATCCAGTGTATATATCTGGATTATGTAATGTATTATTGTTTTCATGTTGATGTATTTTATTTTATGTATGGCATCTTTGTGTGCAATTATGTAAGTCACCGCGAGTCCCAATGGGAGATGGTGGCAGGATAGAAATAAAGTATTATTGGGTTGTTGTAGGTTTTTCAGGCTGTGGCAAGCATCCTCCGAGGTTGTGAGGTTTGTGGAAACTAGGAAAATTGGGTTTATATATATATCTGTGGAAAGTCCAGGGTGGGAGAAAGAACTCTTGTCTGTTAGAGCTATAGTATGTGTGAATGTTTCAATTGGACACCTTGATTAGCATTTGATGGCCTGGCGGTTTTTAGGTGTGGCTTGTTAGTGCCTGGGAAATTCCTTTCTTCAGAGGCAGGGCCGTAGCCAGGATTTTGATCCGGGGGGTGCTGAGTTTGGTTCGGGGGGAGCTGAGACTGGGTGGAAGAGGGTCTACCCTAGCAAACCTTTTGTATTATTATCCCAATAACCCCATTAATGTGGGATATAATGAGCATGGTGATCGGATCATGATATGAATAAACATAACAGTTTAAATAATGTACCAGTAAGGCCTTTTTGCGGACCACCCTGAGAATTAGCCCCCCACACCCGGCTACATGCCTGTTCAGAGGTGATTAAGTGTTCCTGATTATTTCTTGTCTGTAGTTTCCCTGTGTTTGAGTTTTGTTCTTTTATTTACTGTTTTAATTTTAGAGGGTTTTTTTAAGTAGTAGTCAGATTTTGTTCATTTTCATGGTTTCTTCCTTTCTGTTGAAATTGTCCACATGCTTGTGGATTTCAATGGCTTCTCTGTAGCCTGACATGGTAGTTGTTAGAGTGGTCCAGCATTTTTGTGTTGTTGTTGTTACTATTATGAGAGAAACCTACCACTATTTAAGCTTTGTCACACCTTAATTTGACGTTTGTTATATAACAGCTCTGAGAGGCATGGGCTTCCTTTACTGCCATAGGATTTCCCTGACTGAGCTGTGAGATGACATTTCCATCTGTTTCAACATTCTGGGCCAGAGCAGTGGCAGAAGAAGGGAAGTAGGAGAGGCAGAGACAGGAGGGGAGAAAAGTTGTCCTTGCTTATGTTTGTGCTGTCTTTGGATCGTCACAACAACAGAGTCTGTATATGTGTGTGTTCTCTAGGCACGCCTGTATAATTATGGTCATACAAAGACAAAGCTCAGTATTATTTTCAGACTTGGCAGTGACACACTTTGTAACCCAGTTAAATACAACCACTTGTTTAGATAAAAAGGGCATGGCTATGAGTATGCAGCTTTGGAGAAGCTTTAGGATTTGCAGATCTCAATGGTTGAAACCTATTGTTTTTTTCAGACTGGAATCTGAATTGAAGCAATTTTGCCTCAATTTAGAAGATAAGAAAGTAGGCTATATTCTTTGAGGTAATTAGCCTAATGATAATTCACTATAGCTGAACATTTAGCTCATGTTTTCTTTATTTCTTATGCTTTGTTGGTATTTTCCATAGCTCTTGTTGTAGTAAATCTCTTACCTGATCAAACACTCTACATTAAGAAGAAACAGTGTGGAATGATAATGGCTTCCTTCTGAATGTGCAATCATCTAACATTAGAGATCACTTTCAAGAGCTGAAAAATAATATTTCAAGCTTATAACTGTTGATGAGCATTTAGGCAAATCAACAGCTGTTGGTTCTGTTGTGTGTGTGTGTGTGTGTGTGTGTGTGTGTGTGTGTGGAAGTGTAGTGTTTGCAGGAGGCAATGGAAAAAATTAAAAATTTAGAATAGCAAAAAGCAGTGAAGACATGCCATACCTGACTATGCACATCAGCCAAATTGTTTCACTCCTTCGGCAGTGGCTTCATAAGCAGATCTAAATAAAATGTGGACAGCATTTCAGAAATCGGTCTTTCATAATGGGATTGCATCCTTGCCCTGCATCATAGACCTTGGCTGGGATGCTCATTTTTAAATGGTGGTTTCTGGAAGCTCCCCGTTTAAGACATAAAGACCTTGCACCTTTTTTTGTAGGTCAGAGAGAGGAAGATCCCCATGCCCCCCCTCCTCCACTCTTTCATCTGTTATTTTCTATGGAGCCACGATGTTCTCAAATGAGGATATCCACTTAAAGTAAGGGACAGCTGCCAACTCTAATGCTGCCTCTTTTTTTGGCAGCCCTGCTTGTTTTCTAAGCCTAGATTTCCTCCCTGTTTGGTCCTAATGATTTCAAAGATTCGGCTCTGGTTTTAATATGAGAGGATAATTTAGCCTTGTGAATTCCGGTTTTGGTTCTTGCTGAGGTCAGATGCAAGCCCATGGCAAACTTTAGCAAAGAATACTCAAGGGTTGGATCAGATTTCCTCTGCAGTGAAGGTTAGAAAGAATTGAGGGCGTATCATCAATGGATGCATAAGAATTTACTGCAGGCTTACAAGAGAGACATTAGGTACAAACAAGTGTTAATTAAAAGTAGTAAGAATGGATCCTGCACTTTATTCTTTGCAATGTAGCAACTGTGATCTTCTGTTGCTGTCAGATTACCACACTTCACTGGATTGCTCTTTGTAGTATATACATTATTACTGAATATAAGTGAGATAGCTGGTTTTCCACATATAACTGGGGTTTTTTATTTAAAAAAACCAAAACCATTGTGGTAGCCCCAAAAACATGGTATAGTGGGAACTGAAAATCATAATAATCTGAAGAATTAATTATTCTATTAACTATTCATAAGATTTACTGATTTGCTAAGTCAAAGGAAATGTTCTGCTTACCAGTGGTTCTCAACCTGTGGGTCCCCAGATGTTTTGGCCTTCAATTCCCAGAAATCCTAACAGCTGGTAAACTGACTGGGATTTCTGGGAGTTGTAGGCCAAAACACCCGGGGACTCACAAGTTGAGTACCACTGGCTTAGACTACAATACTGGCACCCTTGCTTGAGAGCAGGTCTGAACACAGCTTCTACCACTTAAGCTGAGTACCACTGGCTTAGACTACAATACTGACAGCCTTGCTTGAGAGCAGGTCTGAACACAGCTTCTACCACTTAAGCTGAATACCACTGGCTTAGACTACAATACTGACAGCCTTGCTTGATAGGAGATCTGAACACAGCTTCTACCACTTCCGTTTGACCAAGAACAAGATGATGGATTATCTTATCCCAATTCTTTTTCTAACACTTGACCATGTCTTACCCTAAGTGTAGTGAAAATGGATGTGTGTCGGGCCATAATGCTAGAACAAAACGGTATGCTGTCGACAGGCATGTATATTAACTTACGGCCATGGTATGCTTCCTTTTCTGGTGATGCTGCATGGACAGAGATGCTACAGCTTATTCAGCAGTGTAGTCCAGCAGGCCAAGGTGTGGCTTCCTTCTCTAGCCTGTTCTCAACAGGTATGTTTCCTCTACAGCAGGTATGGGCAAATTTGGGCCCTTCGGGTATTTTGGACTTCCACAATTCCTAACAGCCTCGCCCCCCTTCCTTTGCTTAAGCAGCTGAGGGGAAAAGGAAAGGGCCTGAGGCTTTTAGCAATTGTGGAAGTTGACATCCAAAACACCTGGAGTGCCCAAGTTTGCCCATGCCTGCTCTATGTTAATTAAGGTAGCTGCAGCTGGAATGGAAAACAGTAGCAAGTTTCCTGCAGCGACTTCTCTGCCTGATGGATGGGTTAGCAGACTGATCTTCCCTTCACCGTGGTGCTCTCCTGGGAATACATGAGAACAACCTCTCTGACCGGTAGCCAGTACAGAAGTTCAGAATTTGCCTCCTGCATTTCTGTTTTCTTCCTTTGCTTCTTTTTCGGATTATCTTGCCACTTCATTTCCCCAACTTGTCTATCGCCTCCTTTTTGTGAGAGATTGAAAAGGTCGACAGTGCAGTCATAGAAATCTCAAGGGCAAGCCCATGTTTTAAAATGAAAATTATTTTAGCCATTGCACAGACTCGAAGAAATAGCTTTGATGTTCCTCATTTGACAGTCTTGGGCCCTGCTGATTTCTGTCATCCTTTTCCTTAGGGACATTTGTCCTTAATCTCTCAAACAAAATGTCATGGACTAAGCTATGTTGATATGATGTGGTGTATTCTGCCTATGGAAGTTTTATATGTTAGCTATTGTTATTTATGTTGCTATTAAGCACACATAATGGTATCACATTGTTTTAAAGATGCAAAATAGCAATTTTCTAATGGGAAAAGGTATTTCCATTTGATGGGGTGAGGTAGAGAGTAGAGCTTCATATGAATGTTTTTTTTCAGGCTCCAGTGGGAAACATCAATTGTGTTTAATCTAATGTCCGCACTAGAAACCCAGCAGATGAGAATAGAGACAGAACTAAATCAATAAATGTAGGTTTTTAAAATGACTTCCAAACACATCTGGCGAGACAAAGCCCACAAATCCTTGATTCAGTTAGCTTTGTTTTCCAAAATTGTTGATTTGAAAAGGTAGGAGGAAGGAAAGTGAGAGTTTTAGCAGGTCCTTAGTAGGTTAGAGATTTAAACAAATAGTTAATATTGCAGGCATATTTTAATGAGGCTTGTTGGGGAATCTGGAAATACAAAAGGTGTGTGTCCCTTGTGTGGTGCAGTTGAGGGTGGAATATTGCCAACCAGCAGTATGCTAGGTGACAGGTGTCATCAAATATCTTCTTGATAATTCGGTCAAAGGCTTTCACAGCTGAAATCACTTGGGTGTTGTGTGGTTGATTCTTGATTATTCCTTTTCCCATTTTAGTTTTTTTTAGCCCTGTCCTTGTGCTAACCCTATGTCAACAACAGGGTTTGCTAACTGGAGGGTTGCCATACAGCCAGGAGTTAGAATGGATGTCACCATAAAACCGTGTGTGTGCGTGTGCGCGCACACACACACACACATCCATGTAGTAATGTGTTCATTGTTGACCCCATCCTGGGCATCAAATGTGAAATGCACTGCTATATCTGTAGCTTTTTTCCTGAGAGCATTGAATGACACTTTGTGGGTTCAGTTCAGTTTGGCAATCTGAAACCCTTTTGCCAGAAAGGGATGGCAGAAAATTACAATTAAGCTTATTTCTCCATTAACATACATGGGAAGACTTCCATAACCCATCTTGGGAAAGGAGGGCCAAAACCACAGGTGAAATCTGAGTTCCATAGAAAAATCTAATAGAGCACTTCCTGGAGGCAGCTAGAACATCTTACAGTGCAAGCATTATTTTGGGCAGCGTATGCTTTCTCAGCTTCTGGCACTTATTATCTGCAGAGGATGATGGGCAGATAGTACTTTCATTTTATTGGGATTTTGATTTCACTTTGATTCTTAGCCAGTGTAGTGATGCATGCCAGTCTCTAGATCATTTTAATAGCTCCTCATCACAGGTCTCAAAGTGTTCAATAAAAGCAGCAATCAACTGAATAAAATACTTTTAAAATATGCTTAAAACCAAACTCTAAAAACCAAAGGCCATATGGAACAATGCAGTTTTCTCTGTCTTACGGAGTTCAACAAGGATGTAGCCATTGGATGCACCCAGGTTATGAAAGAAGATTGATTGTATCATGATCAGGAAACTGTGAGTGAAGAGCTTCCTCAGTGCTCTGCTATATGCAGAAATGCAAAAATCCAAAGAAATCAAGCAAGGCTAATTATTGCAAAACTCCCAGAGAAGTGAGCATTGCCAAAGAGCATCCGTTTATTTGTTATTCTTCTTTGGGGTCTTTATGAATTCACACTAATGGGTGAACTGGTCCTGTGCCGCTCAATTTAGAACCTTCTAGGCCTCTAAGAGGCACTTTTTGACAGTAGCCTTGCCCACAATTCCAAGAGGATATAGTGGGCGGTGCCCGCCATTTCCTCAGTTCTTTTCTTTCCACCATATCAGTAACAAGAGGAAGAACCTTCTCTCTGTGTAGTTTTGAAGCTTTAGGCTTAGCTTCTAGTCTCTAGTCCTTGTGGCTACTTAGCTCCATAGCCGAGAGTGAAGCTTAGTAACCTACCTTTGGTAGTCTCTAGGACTTATGGATTCTTAGCCTTGAAGCTTATCGTCCAGTCTTTGGAGTCATCTACCTCTGTAGTCTCTACCTGTTCCTAGTGTACTTCTTCAAAATTCCCATCTATCTAAATCCTGGGAAGCATGCACTGATGTTGATGACATTGTTAAAGATGTGTAAACACTAAAAGGTGAAAATGCCAAACAATGGCAGACATCCCAGTTGTTTGGTTTGCCTTGGTAAGGCGCACATGGTCTCGGCTTGCAACATCTGCCAGACCTTCATGCCAGTGGCTGGGGGAATATAGAACAACATCAAGAGCAAGCATCCTCAAACTGCAGCCCTCCAGCTATTTGTGTCTCTAACCCATATAATTCCCGACAATTGAACAAGATGGCTAGGGCTTCTGGGAACTGGAGGTCAAAATAGCTGGTGAACTACAGGTTGAAGATGTCTGATCTAGAGGGAGCTCGGTGTGAGACCATCTTTAAAGGTCAATCATCTTCTTCTGCTTCTCCCTTTGTCAAAACTCCTCTTGCACCACCCATAAGACTTCTTAAGCCCTCAAATGCCAAGTCTGATTCTCTGTTGACAGCGGCAGCCGTCTCCTTTACTTTGATGCCTAAATAAACTTACTCAGACAAGTATAAGCAATCGAAAAAACACAAGGCAACACAACCAATGGGGGCAGAGACCTCTCCACCAAAGACTTTGTGATGGATACATCATGTTTCAATCCTATAAGCCAGTGTTTCTTAAACTCTGCTTCTCCAAGTGTTTTGGACCAGTTCCCAGAAATCCCAGCCAGTTTACCAGCTGTTAAGGCTTATGGGAGCAGAAGTCCAAAACCTCTGGAGGAGCAACTTTTGAAAAATGCTACAATAGACAATATATCTAAAATTAAAATGTGCTAAACAGCATTAGATTCTCAACATAACTAAAATTAAGGAGTTGCTCTAGTTTAAACAGAATCTCAATTCAGAAACAAAACTCTTGAAGTCTCTGAGAGATTCAGAACATGTTAACAAAAATCAATCTTTACCTCTCTGCCATAAATGGCTGTATTTCTTACCCAGAAATACATAAAACAGGTATAGTACGCTCTCCAATGTCAGTAAAGACTATATTCTCTCAGAAAAAAATATTTAAAAATGCATGCTTTTAGTGGGTGGGGCCAAAATATTTGCTTACCAACCCACATGCATTCTCTGAACCCACACACATTCTGTCCCTCTTCGTCACACATCTAAATACTAATGGGTGAAGGTGGGGAAAATGGCAGGGAGTGGATTAAGAGTACTTTTGTGGCTGATTAAATAGCTTTCAATCATAAGTTACATTAGTAAGTTTGTCATGTACTTCTAGTTGTGGTGTTTTAGGGAAGGATGTAGAAGGAACTTACTATCCCATGTGAGTGAAAGGCACAAACAAAACCTGTTTCCCCCTCATTTATCCTAATTGCTGTAGATGGGATTTTCCAGGCTACTTACATAGGGCACCGCTATGACATAGGCCATTTTGATACAACTTGCCAGCAAAACAATATAGCTAGAAGCTAATTTACCCTCTAAAAATCCCTCCAGGTTACTGTTCAACAATAGCACTTCCCACACTTAGTTGTTTGAAATTTTCCAGTCCCTTTGCAAGTTCTAATTTTCCTGCTTCTTTTGTACCAATCTGACATAATTAGGAACATTGCAGCAATGTCTTCATTTCCTGATTTAAGTTAATGGGGAGACATACAGTTTTGGATTTTCCAAAGTGAGGTTCAGCTTTGGGCTATGGCAGACACACTCTGAGATAAATTAACACACTTTCCTAGCCACTGAAGTCAAGTCCAAAACTATAATATTTGTCTCTCCTACCCTGCCAATTTCATATCAGTCACAAATAGGTTTGTCAGCATGAAAATGGGAGAAGGTTCAGTTAATGGTTGTGTAGAAGAGGAATTTTCAGCAAGTGTTGCTTTTGACACTACCAGATAACAAGCAAAACCTGATGAAATGCCCTCTTTTATCTAATCATAATAGTTCGCTCTGGTAGCCCTAGTCAAAATATGTCTGCAGCTGGCATAGAAGACACTTGAGTTTAGGATCTAAGACATTTCCAAATTATATAAAGATTTATCCCATGGCTGAATTACTATTTTGAAGGCCCTTCCTTTCATTTAAAGACTCGTGCAACTTTTGTACACTTTTTAAAATGCTGCGGTACTCTTGATATTTCAGATTGCTCAAAAGCTGAGCTGTACTTTCTAGATAAACAAAGGAACATTTGAACCTCACTTAAATAATAAATTTTAAAAATTTGATCAGTTAAATTGTTAATATTAGAATTAAATGGTTTAAGCTAGGGCCTAAACCCAAACTGATTAGTTCAAAATGACTTAAAAATTATGTATTGAATTAAAAAATATTGTTATGAAGAAAAGAAACAGAAAAACAAGTGTGAGGAAAAGTTGAACCAATGAAAATGGGAAAGGGAAGTACATATGATATGACGAAGGGCTGTGTATACATGGTGATATAGGTAAGTTGATCATATTTCCAAAAAATATGTTTTATTGAAAATTACATGAACTATTTTGGCAAGAGTAAAGGCATACATGGAACAACAAAATTTACCTTCAGCTAAATTTCATGTGTCTGGAACAATCCAGTTTATATAAGTGTTGACTTACCAAGTTGTTGTTGATTCAGTGCATGGCACTTTAGTTGGGAATAGCAATTAGAGTTAGGTTTAAGGAAGTAAAGATTTCAAATTTGAGTGGTATCAACCACTTCCACCTCTATCATATTTTCCCTGATTGGTTGTTATGAATCTGAAGCAAGCACTAAAAGCATCTCTATATGAACACCTCATTATATAATCAAAGTTTATGGGTGATATACTGAAGGGAAAATTGACTAGCTTTCCTGAAATCACTATAGGGTTTGGGGCAGCAGATTTGCCTGAAGTATTCAAGACTCAAGCCATTTTGTTTGTTTTGAGGGAAGTTAGTACATGGATTGCTTGGCCACTGGCACCAGTCCTAAACAACACAATAGTTCTTGCTTCTGTTTTCTTTGGTGTAAATCAAGAGCATACACATCAATGTGACACAGAGGCACGAAGGCAAGTGAAAGCAAAGATTGAGGCTATATGTGATGGAATGGTTTCAGGCTTTGAAAACTGAAGCAGTACGTACATTGATGTTGTTCAGTAGAATGGGAATAAAAGGATTCTCCTGATATGATGTACTCACTTTGCAAAGTACTATCGACAACTTGGGTTAGCAGTTTCTTTTTCATTTCTTGTGCAGTAATATTAGTACATCAAGGGAAGCATTGGCAACTGGTAACTGACTATTAATCAGTAAATACAAGAAGATCGGGTTCTTGTAAAGTTAAACAACAATATGAGAACACGTTGATCAAAAACAGGATTTTTGATATGTTTGTTTTAGCAAAAGGGTGAGGTGAAATAAAGTCATTTCTTCTAGGCATAAATAAGTTAGTGTGGAAATTGACATATGGTAGAAATATTACACATTAATTATCATTTCTGGGGCTGAAAAAAATAGGCTTTTGGTCATATTTATCTGTTTCTTATTCTAATTGGATGTTTTAGAAATAAAAAATGAATTGATACAAGGAATGGGGGTGGGAGGATAGGCAATGAAGAATGAACTTATGGGAAGTCCCTCGTTTCCACATTTTGGAAACATAAACGTTTCCTCCATCATCCCCAAACTTGTACCAGGAATATGTATTTGGAATTAAAGCTTCAAACCTCTGGTTGCTCTTTCCCTTGGTTTAGAGTAACCCAGATGGAGGGTCATAATGGAAGCATTTCTTTTTGCTATGTCTGCAATAGCACTGAGCTGGTTCTCATTAAGCTCTCCTTCATTGTGTGTGATAACCATGCCTTTGAAGTACAGCTTTCATCCATTTTGCATAATCTTGCATTCTAAAAGTTCTTTACCTTTTTTGGAAAAAAATAAAATACCCCTCTCTATGTGTTTTTCTAATGCATGATTGTATGCCCCTCCCATTCTTTTCCTGCCTCTATCTGAACAGCTGTGATAATGTGATCCTCCTGACACTTGTCCTGGTGGGACACAGCAAGCCCTACCCACCTGTTTCCTTTTGAAGTTTTGTGATATGAAGGGGTTCATTTGCAAACCAAGAAGACTTTGATCATTGACCTCACGCAGTGGGACCTTTCCATCCCTTTGATGGAAAGAGCTGTTGGATGGGAGTTTTACAGTGAGACCTGCACATAATTTGTCACCATAAATATCTTTTTTTTAATGCTCAAGTGTCCTGAAACTCGGATGATCTTTTAGTGAAATCAAAACTGATCTGTAATTAATCAAAGTCTTGCACAAGTCAAATTTAAATATACAAATTTAGATCCTCTAAAATGCACTACATGTTGTTTACTTTCTTATAAAGATCATGAACACACTGTTAAATGGCTAATAGAGATTTTCAGAGTTTGAAAATGTTACTTTTTTGGACTACAGTTGCCCAACGCACGTACGCCCAGCCATTGATTGCATTGGAGGGGAGATCCTGATAGTAATAATAATAATAATAATAATAATAATAATAAAGTAACACCCTTAAATTGCATGTCTATAAAAGAACTCTTATGTGGAAATGAATTCACTTTAAATTCTGGCAGTAAAAGAAATACTGCTGCTTGTCCTATCTTTCTCCTTCTCTCATCAAATAGCACTTCTATTGTTTAAAGTTATAAAGGTGAGTGAGAACCCACTCTTTCAATAAAGGAGAGAAATGCCTCTAGCACCTGCACCAGCAGATACTGACTTATGTTTGAAACCATCTCAGTAGTATGGCAGACCTTTCCTTCCCAGTTCCAGCAATTATGAGGCCTTTATTCTCGACACCAACATTGATGGGTCAATGAGTGAAAATTGCTCTTTCTCTTTTACTTTGATTTTGCTCTTTCCCCCATGGTTGCTTCCCAGCCTGGGCATGATTCCAAATGGCATCCTCCAGAAGACTGTTCAGACATTCTCATTTTGAGCTGCTTTTGAAACTGATGTACTATTACCGTAGGTGCTGTAATTGCTAGTTGTGCTATGAGTTATGTACCACAACTTGCATTCCTATTTGTGGCCTTCTTTATAATTTGTAGGTTCTGGGGAAGTAGGGTACTGATTTCTAAAGAAGGCAAGCTGTAGCAGAACAAAAAAAACAAAAAACAAAAAAACAGCCAACCTCTTTTCAAGAGCACACTTAGACAAGGTTCTTGCACAAAGGCAGGCTTTTCTCTTTGCAAACATTAATTATTCATATTACTCATATTATGGTGACCTCCAAACAGAAGAGGAAGGATCAGTTTGTTCTTTGGTAGAGATGCCAGCTAGATCCTCATCAATCTTACATATTTAGATCATTGACATGAATTGTCTCCTTGCTTGAACAATGTGAAATTATACAACAGAAGTCATATAAGAATTGCCTTGCTCAATAAAATTCTAAATCAGTGTGGCCTATTTTTCTACCTTCAAAAACAATCAGACAAGAGACCTGCAAATGCACAAAGAAGGCAAGAAAGTGACTGACTCTCCTGCTCATCCAGGCACCTGGTACTTTTCATATAAGTTCTGTTTAAAGACATCTACATGAGCATGACATTTTCTAGTCCTTTGAGGCTTCTCTGTCAGCATGCTTTTTAAAAACAATACATTCCATGAAGTTGTCTTGTATTTGGAAGGGGTAAAGTAAAAATAAAAACAAGGTCCCTGCATTGTCCTCAGGACAATTCCATCTTATCAACTTATATGTCTCAAACAAATCACCAAATTGCAGAGGCTTAAAATCGATTGAATACATAGCACAAATCAAGTCATTTATGACTTTTTAGGTTATTGTTCATTTTATAATTTCAGTTACATAGGAATTCATGCAGATGGGAATTTCTACCTTTTAAGATACCGAAAGACCCCAAACCAATCAGGATGTTGATGATTGTACTGTGGGAAGCGGAAGATATGGAGGAAATGAAGGTCACTGGTTCAATTTCTTATTAGAAGTGAATCCTTGGGGGGTAAAAGGAAGTTGATTTACTTGGTTACCATACTGGCACTCACTGTAGTTTCCAAAAATTTATTTTTCTTGACTGTGATATAGTTCTATTTTTTGAAAAGCTTATTTATATATTGATAACCTGTTGTCCTGGTGGCAGCATACTATTTATTTTATTTATTTATTTATGGCATTTTACCCCGCTCTTCTCAACCCCCGAGGGGGGACTCAGAGCGGCTTCCAAACAGCATAATTTGATGCTTACATCACAATCGCAGTATAAAACACAATATAAAACCCTCCAGCATGTACTAATAAAAAGTACATGCAAAACCAAGGGATAAATCAATTTTCTTTCAATCCAGAACTTTTACACTTAAGGAAAAGGGAAAATATTTGTTGCTTTCATTACAAAGTCTAAAACATACCTTAGTAATAGAATACAGATTACATATCCCTTATCCAAAATGCATGGGATCTGTGTTTTAGATTTCAGATTTTTCATCCAGATTTCCAAATTTTGGAGATATCTTGGAAATGGGACTGAAGTAAAAATTCAAAATTTATTTATGTTTCATAACTGGAAGTAATTTTGTGCACTGTATTTTTCATAATTATATGCATGAAACAAAGGAAAGTACATAGAGTGGAAACATGAGCTAGACATACTTATTAATATAAGCAAACTGTAATTCCAGATTTTTTTCTTGAAGTTGCCATCTATAAAAACATATGTTCACTTTTGAAATATGGAATTTTTAGTATTGGTGAACAGAGTTGGGTTCAGTGTGCTCTAACTGTGGTAAACAATTTTTATTCTAGATTTGGAAAGGTAAACAATCTGCATCTTTTGGTCAACGGGCAAAAGATATCATTGCTCTATCCACATGAAATTGTTGATCTACATAAAATTTAAAGACAGTCACCTGAATAAGACATGCCATCTTCCCTCCCTCTTTCTGTTTTCCCACATTTTTGTAATTATATTTAAAAAATACTGAAAAATTAAAAAATACACATCTGTGGGTTTCACAAGCTGAAATGTTCTCAGTGACTTGAGTTTCAAATGGAAACAATGCCTGGAATTCTGGGAGCTGAAGTTCAAAATGGCCTAAGGACCAAAAGCTTAAAATCACTGCATTTTTTTTGGATAGAGCACTATTCTGTAATTTTCAAGACCAAACATCATCTGTTATATTGCCTATCCACCTAACTCTGCTATGAACCTATCTTGAGGGCTTAAGCGGTACTTAAGTGATACATTGGACTTGTGTTAGCCTGCAGCGGTTGGGTAAATCTCACCCTTTATGAGATGACACAGCCTGTCAGATTAATCACAGATGCACTGTGCATTTTCTTGGGCTACAGGAAGGAATCAGATTTATTCTATAACCCTTTCAGGCCTGCTCTAAAACTTTGCTCTATATCTCAAGCACACATTAACCTGATGTGTGGTTTTACTGAAGGAAATAATTAGCTGCCCAGAACTAAAATTTAAAAAGTCCAGTTTAGAACTTGGAATGCTCGACTTCAACATTTGTTGAATTGGATCATTGGAAGTGGGTAGACTTGTTTGCTTTTCTTAAAATTAAAAGCTTAAATGGGTTATTTCATGGAGCCACATTCTTTTACTTAATTTGTTAGTTTTCAAAACGGAAGTAGTTGTAGAGAATGGTATATGAGTTGTCACTGTTGACCTAGTAGTACATTATGTTATTGACGTCTTCATAAATGCTCTTTCCGTTTGCCTTTCCAAACTGGACACCTTCCAGATTTATTAAACTACAAATGACTGGAAATATGCATATTTGTAGTGTGATTTGTAGTCTAGAAACTGCCAGCTTGGAAAAGGGTGTCATAAACCATGGGTTATAGCAACCTGTTCAATTATGTTTTCTCACTGATCTTCATCACTCTTCTTTTGCCCTTTACTCATTTCCACAAACAAATATTCTGTTCAATCACCATTCAAACACCTTGAGTTTTTTGTCTGAATTGGAAAAGTAGAATAAGCAGTGATGTATCATTCTGCTTAGAGAACACTGATTCCATGAAGTAAGTACTGTATAAGAAAAAATGACAACGAATCTTTGCCTTACATGTTGGAAACCAGCCTGAATACTTTTGGGGAGATAGGGCGGTATACAAATAAAGTTTATTATTATTATTTATTAAAATCATCGGATTCCATCTGATCTTGGAAAGTAGGGTCAGCCCTGGTGGTTAGATCTTGGATAGGAAAACCCTAATGAGCACACAGAGCTGTTTCAGGGGAAGGAATTCGCAAAGCCACCTCTGAATATTTCTTGCCTTAAAAAACCCGATAAAATTCATAGGTCACTATAAGCTGATATGTGACTTGAAAGCATATAGACAAATAAGTTCCATGAAAAATGAGTGCAAAACAGATTTTTTTCCCCTGGCTGAAATGCAACTTTTTCTAGCTGAAATGCACCTTCTACAAAAAAAACCCACAATGGTACAAGGTTTGAATGAAATGTAATGCCTCCACCTTCGTAACTCCTCAACAGATGACAGTACTGGTATGCGGCAGGTACTGGCTTGTTCAGTCGACTCTCCTCTACAGTTCCATTTGGGTGGGAAACATTGAACAGTTGTGTTGTTAAAGTGCGAAGTATGGAATCCAATGTGACTTCAGCAACGTGCAGTCATTGAATTCTTCACAGCAAAAGGTGTCACCCCAAAGGAGATTCATCAGAGAATGCAAGCTGTTTATGGTGATTGTATTGATGTGAGTACTGTGCGTCATTGGGTGAGTAAGTTTTAAAGATGTGAGCTGGGAACATCTGACTTGTGTGACAAACAAAGAGTTGCACGTCTTGTGACAGCAACCACCGAATTTCACAAGCAAAAGGTTGACAGATTGACTCAGGATGATGGTCATATCACTCAGAGAGAAATTTCAAGCATAATCGGTATTTCACAAGAATGTGTGGGTCACATTATTGCTTCGCTTGGCTATCGGAAGATCTGTACATGATGGGTACGCAGGATGCTGACACCTGAAATGAAAGTGCATCACAGCAGAACTTCAGAGACTGTATCTCACCAATGTATGGCATCCTCAATACAGTCCAGATTTAGCACTGTCTGACTTCCATCTGTTCCTGATAATGAAAGAAGATCTGCAGGGACATCATTATGCTTCTGATGAAGACGTTGAGAGCAATCACTTATTCTCATTTTGCTTCATAGCCATTCTTTTTTCTATTACTAGAAGAGGTAACATGGTAATATTAAAAGATGTTATTAAAATAAACTTTTACATTTAGCATGTTTCCTTTTTTGGCTGGCCAATAACTTGACTTTATTTGTTCCCCTATTATTGGTACTTTAAGTTGTAGCCATCTTCCTTGCTGTTTGTATAGTTTGGCTAATTAGATAGACAAAGTGACTGTAGCCTTGAGGTCTTTCTGACCTTGCATCTAATACCCTTCATAGGCAAAGCATGTTACCTCAATTTCCCCACAATGTACCATTGGTAGATCTCTTCATGTACCGTATTTTTCGCTCCATAAGACGCACCTGCTGATAAGACGCACCTAGATTTTAGAGGAGGAAAATAGAAAAAAAATATTTTGAGCCAAAAAGTGGGCTCTGAACCATTCAAGGCATTACTGATGCCACATTTCTTGAAGGAACTTACAACTGTTTCATCCTTCACGGCTTGCCATGACGTTTTCACCCACTCACAAACTTGAGTGATGGTGGGCCTTTTCATTCTTCCAGTGTGTGTCAGGTCATGATTCCCAGCAGCCATCCACTTGTTCCACTCCTCTCGCATGAACACTTTAAATGGCTTGTTAAGTGAAACATCCAGAGGTTGCAACTGGCTAGTAAGCCCCCCAGGAATGACAGCTAGATGGGTCTTTGCTCTTCTCTCTTCATCCACATGTACCGGTATACAAGGTGCAAAACTACAATTCCCATCATGCCTGCACAGAAAAAAGCTGGTCAGGCATGATGGGAAGTGTAGTTGGACTACAAGCGCCGTACTGCGCATGCGCCGGCACCATACGTGACACGCCGCTTGCGTCACATCCCCCCCGTCCTCTCCATCCAGTCCGCCCTCCGCTGCCGCAACGGACCAGAGAAGAGGAGAGGCGGCGACAGAGGCGGCGGTCTCCAGATGAAGACCTCCCTAGAGGCGGCGGCGAGACAGAGGCTGTCCGGGACACTTTTGGTGAGTATATCGCGCCCCCCCCCTCTGCTCCAGCGCCTCCCCCCCTCCCTGCCTGCATCTTCGCTCCATAAGACGCGGCTGATTTTTCATCCTACTTTGGGAGGAAAAAAACTGCGTCTTATGGAACGAAAAATACGGTATTTGGTTAGTGCCTTCTGTTTACAGAATTATATAGGAAAAATGTAGATTCATATTTTTGAGCTTATAAATGACATTTTAATATTGGATGAGAGAAGAAGGTGGTGGAAGGAAAGAGAGGGAAGAAACAGGGATGCAAGTAAATACAAGTTTGATACTTAACTTTGTTAGAGATATGGATGATGGCTTTTGTGAAGAGCTATTAGATTTTAAATACAAACCCTAGGTATCCATGTGAGATATTGAAGAGTCATGGATGTATTTCTGATCTTTTTAAACAGCTAAAACAGTCATTGATCCAAGCTGCAAGGCACAGAAACTGGAGTTTCTTGGGATGCTAAATGCAATGCGCGCGCACACACACATCTTGAGATGTAAGTAGGGAGGTGTTTCAGTGTGCCAGCATTCTTCCATGACCAACTGTTAATATCAGGAGTTGGATCGTGGACCTACCATGGGAAGGGCCTAACCTCTCCATCAGAAGCTCAAGTGAAATACATTTCCATGCATTCTTTCAGCATAACAAAGATGGAGCTCTCTTTAACATCTGTGTCTATTCTTATTTTATAGGGATTTTATACGTTTCAATTTTTTAATAATTTTATTAAGGAGATTTTATGCACTGTTGATTATACTTGTCTGCTTGTGGCACTTGGAGTGCTTCTGAGAGCTGCCCCAACTCCCTTTGGAGAGATGGTGGCAGGGTATAATTATTATTATTATTATTATTATTGTAAATTAAGCTTAAAATGCATAAGTAGAAATCAAATTTATTTATTTATTTATTTATTTATTTATTTGTTCGGTTTTGTATTCCACTCCTCCCTGCAGGCTCGGGGCGGTTCACATAGCATACATAAAACAACAATGTGCATAAAATATTAAAATTACATAAAAATTCATATAAAACAGTGATCTCGCAGGCAGATTAAATTTCCGGGTTTCAATTAAAGGCAAGCCTAAAGAGAGTGGTCTTGCATGTATTTTAAATGTCATTTCTATTTTGAGAATTTGATGGTATCCTATGTATTTGTATCTTATCTGCTCTATTCATATGTTCTCTAGGGAAGATAACAGTGCACCATATGCAAATGTCTGTTATAAAGTCAATGAAAGAAAGTATATATTATGAATCTGATCTTTCTAGCAGTCCTGACATCTGAATTTTCCTATAATAAAAAAAGAAAATTCCCTTGTCAACAAATCTAATATTTAAATATCTGTGCTTTCCCAATATCATCATTCCAAATTGAAAACATGTCTTCCATCTATAGGCCCTAAAAGACATCAGATATCACCTAATCTTGAAAGTTAGCCAGCATCAGCCCTGGTTAGTTCTTGGATAGGAGGCTATCAGTATAACCTATATAGCCCAGTGGGATGGAACTGACAAAACCACTTTGGAGTATTTATTGCCTAAGAAAACCCTATGAAAGTCATGAGTTCACCATAAATCAACAGGCAACATGAACTCTTTTACAATGCATTCTGAATCGTACATGTAGAGGTGACACTTTTTGAGTTCTACAAGACTTACTCCCAAATGAGAGTGTCATAGTGTTGCAGCTTGAGAAAGCCATTACTAGCACTGATACATCTGGGATTATGGTGCAGAGGCATACCTGCTGGGGTTACTATAAGAAGAAAACAGCAAGCCCCAACACCCCTCACTTTAGAAATCAAGTGATATGTGCATTATAGACTTCTTGTATGCTTTGATTTCTGTTAACAAAAACATTCTGTCTTTTGTCCATATAAATATGCTCTTGTTTTGTTCTGCTTTGTGTGCATATGCAAGGCCTACAATACTAGAATTGTCATGAAATGAATTCTGTGACAGACCATGCAGTGTGCATGTCAAAGGTTACATCCATTTCTGTAAAGAATCTTACATGATAGGAAAGCCCAGGGTTGTAGTTAAGGGAAGGGGGGCAGAATGAGGATTTTGGCCACTACAAGAATTTTGTTATTCCATGCAGGTTTTCCTTGGTCCCCAAATTTCTAACACTGTAGTAAATTGAATTTCTATTGGGCATCTAGAAATACAGTTGGTTGTTGTGTGCTTTGAAGTTGCTTTCAGTTATGGTGACCATAAATTGAACTTATCACAGGGGTCTCTTTGCAGGTTTTGACATAGCATTTTCCTTTGTACTTATCTGAGGCTGAGAGAGTATGACAGGCTGACAGTCAGACAGTGGGTTCCCATCACCCAGTGAGGGATTCAAAACATGTTCTTCACAATTGTAGCCCAACGCTCAAACCATTTCACCATGCTAGCTCATTGAAATGCAGATTAGGCACCCAAGGCAATATAAACACAGTAATTGTAAGAGTTCTACATGTGAGCAGTTTTCAAGGTCTCACACTTTGCTACCCCCCTTCCCACCACATTAATCTACTCTTTGGAAAGCCTGAAACCTTAAAGAATTGTCGGCAGAGTGGACTGTACTGAGTTATCTTAACCAAATGATCTTGTTCTGTATAAAGCAACTTCCTATGACCATATATGTTTCCCTCCAGGCAGCAGTTGAGTTATAAAAAAAATCAGTGCAGCCATGAAATCATTGAATGTGATGATTCTCTTGCTGTTTCCCAAAAAAGTATCGGCCCATATAAAACACATATTTTCAGAGAGGGAAATGTGAACAGATGGAAGATTTTGTTTTCATCCCCCTCAAGCTGATTATATATATATATATATATATATATATATATATGGTAGCTCCAGTTTGAAAGAGATGATGATGGGGTCAGTGATCACTGATTGCTGTGAAATCAGCCAGCCTTGTCCAGCTGTTCAGGGAATGGTTGTCTGATCATGGAAATTGCGCTCCTGTAACACAGTGGGAAGGAGTAGGAAGATACAAGTTGGTATCTTGGTGTGCTCAAATGAACACACCGCACAGTAACTATTTTACTTAGTGCCTGGGAATATGAAAAAGAAATGTCAGTGTGTTTCCTTTCTCAGACAATGTTGTCTTCTGTTTACTCTCTTAAAGTTAACTGTCAAAGGTTCTGTTTTGTTAGATTTATTAATAATTTTTGAGATTGAAAATATCCCTTGCTTTACCTGACAGTAGGAATGATAAAGCTGGTGATTTGTGTTGATCACATTTGCTCTCTGTCCTTCCTCTGAGGAAGACAGTGTGTGAGAGGACATCCTGTTTAGCCCCACAGTCCTTCTGATTGTGATGAGATTGGCGGTATAACACATTTAACTTGGGAGTTGTCCATTTAATGTCATGTCTGCCATGAGCTTTCCTTGGCTGCCACTGCAGGAAGCTTACTTTCTAGATAGTTGGTCCTGGAGGAAAAGCCTTTTGTGATGTCAACATGCATGTTTGATCATACACATACAGGCACTTGTATTTGTTTGTGTGTATTTACATCTTTTGGCTTAAATACCCCAAAGGCACTAGAATTCATTCAATCTTGGAAGCTAAGCAGAGTCAGCCCTGGTTAGTATATAGATGGGAGACTGCCAACAAATATTGGATCAAAGGAATGAACTGGCAAAACGCTCTGAGGAATATTCCTTGCCTAAAGAAACCTTATGAAATTCATTGGATTGCCATAAATCAACAGGAGATTTGAGGACACATACACATACCAGTTCCCAATATTTGGTTCTCTGAGTGTTTTGGACTTGGCCTGGAATCTTGGGAGCTGAGGTTCAAAATACCTGAAGGACCAAAAGTTGGAAATCACTGTTCTATGTATTTCAAAATCAGTACAGTCATAGTGCCCCAAAAGGTGGCACTATAAGATGCTGTTAACACCTATAATAGAGAAAAATCAGCAGTATAACATGAACCAAAGCCTGTATTAAAACAATATGTGCTCTTTTGTGTAATACAGAGAAAGAATGATTAATATGCAACTTTGATACACAATAGAGATATGAACTATACAAACAGTGCTCAGCTTTGTTGGATTAACAAAATTGGATTAGCACTGAAAACTAAGGAAAAAGAAGGGTTGAGTGAAATTGAACAGCGTTAAAGCACAAAGGATATGTATGTGGCATTTAACTCCAGAAAGGAGTGTCTGAGACTACTAAATAATTAGATGGACATGAAGAACAACCAATCACAGTAGGGAAACATCAAGATATAGTGACACACAGTCTAGAGCAGTGCATATCAATTAAATTGTAAATTGGTTGAGAAAGGAGAAATTAGAAAGGGAATAAATCTTATCACAGATACTACCCCTTCTTGGGATGAAGGAGGGGAAATAGCTCCTCTTGTGAGAATAGTAGGGAATCAAAAGGACTTGCTAGATCATAAAGATTATATAAGTTGTGTGTGATGTAGAATTGGGGGACATTATACCTTTGAAGGTTCCTAGAGCCTTCTGAGTTACAAGGGCCCCTTTGGCAGAGGACTGTAGAGCAAATATGTAGCCGTGTATTCCTGGGGGTTTCCAGATAACACTGAAAGCAAAAGAGAAACAAGGGATTGGGTAGAGGAGAAATGTGGAAGAAAAGTAAGAGAGATAAACAAGGCTTGCTACATATTTCTTGTTGTGGGTGTTCACATTATTTCCAACTTATGGGGACCTTAAGGTAAGTTGGGGGTAGGGGGCTAAGAAGGTATGATTTTCATGTTTGAACTGGGATTCAAACTCTGGTCCTCCACTCAAACCCTATTCTAGGGCAGACATGGGCAAACTTTGTCCCTCCAGGTGTTTTGGATTTCAACTCCAAGAAATCCCAGCCAGCTTTCCGACAGTTAGGAATTGTGGGAGTTGAGGTCCAAAACACCTGGAGGGATGAAGTGTGGATAAAACCAGAACTTAGCTGAAATCTAAGAATTTTTTTAATAAAACATTGATTGCTAAGAAAGGAATTTCCCCAAAATGAATAAAATGAAAATGATCTAATTTGTTCTTTAGTGTGCAAAATTGAAAAGATCCTCTACTTTGGGGACAGCTTGGGTTAAGATTCCTGACTTAAAAGCATGCTAATAGTAGTGGTACAAGTACAGAGCTTTAACCTCACCTATGGTAAACCAATTTAAAGAGTATTCCCAGGAGTTTGATGGAGACTGTGATAACTGTATGTATGCAGGGTTCACTTCTTTAGGGGAATATTTTCCATCTTCCAAATCAAGGTGGGTAACAGATTACTCAGTCCCACTTTGCTTCTTGTTTGAGCCTTTGCCTTGTTCATTTGTCACAAGGGAGTGGAGCTTCTGAGGGTACTTAAGGCAACAATAAGGCTCACCTCCTAAGTAATAATGGATGGGAGTAACAGATTGGAAGAGGAGATCTAACACACTGAACTGCTGTCTATATATGTAGTACTCAGAAATAAGAGAAACGGATATCTCTATGTTTATCTAGTTTTCTCCATTAAATATCTTCCATTACATATCATTTGTAATTGGAACTACTGGTCTTTTTAAAGCATGCAGAAAGCTAGTTCCAATCAACATTGTTTAGATCTCTTTCTTTGATGGAAGGTAATGGGCTGCATTATAATCTCCTCAACTAAAATAGCATTGGGTTAAGTAAGCTTCAATGCTTTTTCCACTTTTTACAGCAGTTGTTCCCATTATGTGGCTATTTTTACAGTGTTGAGAATACTTTTGTGCATGGAATGAAAATGCACAGGTATGGTCACTAACACTTAAAAATGATGTTCCCAAATACCCCCAAAGCACCAAATTTTATCTGATCTTAGAAGCTAAGCAGAGTGGTTAGCATCTGGATAGGAATTTGCCAACAAATACTAGGTGCTGTATGTTGTATTTCAGAGAAGGGAACTGGCAAAACTACTTCTGAGTGTTCCTTGCCTAAGAAAGCTCTTGAAGTCACATGCTACGCATACATCAAGTAATGATCTTAAGTACTGACCTTACCAGTGTGTACATGGCTTAACCTCACATAATTTGCCATACTTCAATTTCTCCCATACTGTTCAGGACCCAATAGGAATGATGTTTCTACCCTTGGGGGGGGGGGGGCACACAGGAAGCCATACACTAGAGAGCAGAATTATTCTTTGTGTAGCAGCTGAAAGGAACTGTCCAGCATCTTCCATGCTGAAGGCACTAAAGCAATGGTTTTAAAAATAACTAAAATGAATTGCTTTGTTTAATAATATATTAATTTCTACTCTTCTGCCAGATTTATTTTCCACGTGATTTGTACACCTGCAGTTGAAAAGATCTTTGGCTATCTACAAAATACCTCATTGCTTGCAGCTTGATCCATGGAAAACAGTGTGATGCAGCTTAACTTGTGGGTTTCCTCTTAATTACTCCATGATATATTGATTTCATGAATCAGTGAGATATGTGGAAAGGCCACTATTCTCAGAAGGATTGTCACTGCCATAATGTGACATGTTTTGAGACATCCCATATATAACTCTGAAATACAAAAACCCTTAGTGTGGACAGAGGAACAGAAAGGAAAGATATTGGTGCCTTTGCTTATAGGAGCAAGTATCTTATTACCTTGTCAGGGTTGGATTTCTGATGTTTGAGAAAACACCATACATCCTCCCTGGACAGTTCAAGGACAGAAGGCGCTGCCAAATACCTGGATCTCTGGAAATACTTCTCATGGGAAATGTTTGATAAGGGGCTTGAGAGGAGGGCTGAACTGAGCTGCATAGACACAAGAAGACGAGTAGAACAACTGGAACTTTAGCTTTCAAACTATACTAGTGACTTTTTTTCTTGCTGTAGAAACATAGGTAATAAATCTTTTCCCAAGATTGTCTCTTGTGAGTAGAGTATATTACCAGAGAGGTTTGATAGTTTGTGACATACCCATGCTTTTTGCAATATGTTTTTTCCCCATTTATCTGGCTTTCATGTCAGAGCACACTGTTTCCTTCAGAACAATGAAATAACATACTTATCTTAAGAAAAGGAATTCTAAATGTGTGTTACAGACACTTTCCCAAGTTTTGTGGTTAATTTTCATCAGTCAGAAATAATAAGCACCATCAAAGAGAGAGGAAAAGTTCATTCAGAATGCCACAACACAGCCTTTAAAGGCTCCATTGATATCATCTCTGACAATCTCATAAATGTATGCAACTCATTTATAGAGGCTGGACTAAATCAGGATGTCATCGCTCCTCACTGTGAATGGTGGCATTTACAAATACGGGACTTTTTCAGTAGCTTGTTCTACTAGCTGCATCTGAAGGATGTAACTATTGTCTTGTAGACATGGCTATTTTTAACATTACTTTTCAACATGAGTATAGGTCAACTGTCATGCACTTCATTTAGAGTGTACATGAAAATACTGCAGCATTTACTATCATTGTGAAATGCTGGAGTATTTCCCACCATGAGTGTAAAGGGAAGACCATCTGATTTATCATATACGTGGGGCCTAAAAAATCTTGGTGTAAGTAACCTGTATGGAGAAACCATTTGAGGAAATGACATAGTTCATTTTTATACAAGTAGTCTTTCATTCTACAGAAATGGCATTGCAATTCTTTACACTTAAACCTATTTCAAATATGGGATTTTTACCTTGCAACTTTTCAGAAAATCAGATTTGTGTGTGTGTGTGTGTGTGTGTGTGTGTGTGTGTGTGTGAGAGAGAGAGAGAGAGAGAGAGATATCTTTGCTGTAGTGTTGCAAGGAAATGTTAGAGATGAGCAAAACTGCTTGTTGGAATGTGATCATGCTTGCCAGGAAGAGGTACTTTACTGGATTTAATACCAGTATATTAGCATTAATGTACCTCCACTTAACAGAAAATACATATATTTGCATGTATGACAGAAACTTCAGCAACAAAAAGTAGAGTAGACCTCACAACCTCTAAGGATGCCTGCCATAGATGCAGGCAAAATGTCAGGAGAGAATGCTTCTAGAATATGGCCATACAGCCCAAAAACAACCCAGTGATTCTGGCCATGAAAGCCTTCGCAAATACAAAAATTAGAGTGCCCATGGCAGTGTGGCCAAAAATAAGTTGGGGGGTTAGAAATGCAGACAACCCCCTAACAGGAAGCTGAGTTCAACAGAGTGAACAATATGACCAGCTATGGCAATTTCACCATAATGTGTGTGAAGTATATGACATTAAAGGGGTCACTGCAGGGTAAATACAGATAGGCACTAAATTGTTTTTATCAGTCTAGACAATCTTGGAGACAAAGACATGAGGACACACAAGCATCTTGGAGGATACCCTATTGCCCTGCCCTATAGCAGAACAATACAGCTACGTTTTCCCTAAAGTAATTTGAATTGCCACCATATGCTCCTCTCCTGTGCAGCAATTATCAATATAATTGATTGAGATCTTATGTACATAAAATACTGAAATAATACAAAGCCTCATACTTTTCAGCAATTGTATCACAGATGTAAGGCAGGCTTACTTGGTGAATGAAGGAAAATACATGATTGCTCTACTTCTCTGTATGGCTGTTGCTATGTTTGATAATAAGCAGAGCTGTTTTATGATGATAGTAGATGGCTAATGCTGAAAGCAAGCAAAAGAGCAAGGATGCAGAGGAGACAAATTATGAGCTGGTAAGAGAAACTATATCACACTGAGAGAGCAACAATAGTTGTGGATGTGAGGTGGGAGAAACAGCTATAATGTCAGCAGGAGCAAGGAGGAAGGCAAACCCTTCATTTTGTCCTGTTTCAATAGGCTTCCTTGATATATCAACTGTTTGGCTCATTGTAAACATGATAGGCATATGCTTGACACTGTATTGGTTACGTACTGCTCTAAAATGCAAGGAGCAAAGAACGGCATTGATGTGAGAAGGTGAAATGAGGTTCTCTCAGATTTCCCTGTGCTTTGAATCCAGTACATTAGCTGAGAAATAGGTTTACAGCAAAGAGAGGCAAAGCCTTATGCCATATCAAAATGTTTGACAAACTGTGTTTTGGAATGGTTCAACGAAACTTTGGAAAGAAATCCCACAGCTTCATTGTCATACAGCTAGCTGAGTAAGGAACAATTTTTGCCAGTACTTTGCCAAATATTACCTCCTCTGAGAAGAGTTAGCTGAGCTCCTCCTTATTTTTTTCAGACTTAGCAAGTGACTGAATTTATACATTAAATTTTTTCTTGGCTCATTTGCTGTATAGGTGTCTAATCATTTTAAATGGCATGCATCACTTTGACAGGAAACTGGCAAAGCAATAAACTGTTGTATACAGGCTATAACAGCCTGTTTTGCCCCATTCTTCACTGATATATTGATGTATATCAGGACTTTTCAACTTCAAAATGAGGGGTAGGACAGTGAATGACAAAATATTTGCAAAATAATATACACAATTAGTGGTCATAAAGCAATGCGTAATTAGTAGAGTAATATATCTCGTGCATGTTAGTATGAGTGAGATGAAGAATTAGGGCATATAGAAGCTAGGGCAAAATGAATAATCAGAAATGTGTGGTACAGCTTCCTAGGATGACAGCTTTAGAAGACAGTTGAGAGAACGTAATATGTGCTCCTCCACATACAACAACTCTCTAAATCAGATTTCCTGTAATTTCACATTGTTTGTGTCCATCTACCAGGCTTGATAGTAAGGTTCTTGGGAAACACCTCTGGAGGGAACCAGGTTAAGGAAGGCTGCTCTTCCATAACCTGGCAACCTACACAGAAGGCTAAGCTAGTCACTTTTGATGCTGATGAGTTAGTTTCCACATGCTGGAGCATTTCAATCTTAGGAACCTGAGATATTTGGAGAAAACACACAATATTGAGAAAACACACATGAACCATGCTTCCTAAATGTTTCACCTTTGTGTCTGAATATTTCCTACATTTGGAGCACATGCATTCCATTGTAAAAGTGATGCACAGATTTACCACTGTGACATTTGTGCAAAGCTGGGAAGCAGAGCTCACAGTCTCCTCACCTTCCCTGCTTGCTCAGTCCCAGAGGAAGTGGACCCTGCAGTACCACAGCAGGACAGCTTCAAAGGGGAGGAGCATGCAAAGGCGTGTGATAGCCGTATACCAAGAGCCTAGAAGGCAACTGCTTTGATGGACCTTTATCTCTTCTCTGTAGTACTTCCCTCAGAGATTGCAGTGAGGAGGTTGGTTTTTAAAAATTTACATTTCACTCTCACATGGTTTAGGTGCATTGCTGCCCTCCTTTTTCCTGCCATTTACTGGCTCTGAGGACACTACACTCAAGTTGTCATGTTGCCAGTGAAGTGTTGGAACCACTCTGTGTTGGGTGATGCTATCTGAAGTGCCAGCAGATGGCTTCTGTGTCGACAGGGCAAGGTAATCTGCCATAGGTTTTAGGCCAAACTTTAAAGAAGCTATCACAGCTGCTAAACCTATTTTGGGTAAAGGGTGAAAGATTTGGGGAAAGGGGGAAAGTTGGAATTAAAACTCAGGGTGGATTCAGCACCTCTCTGAAAATGAAGTCACCAGTAACTACTGATTTTAAGACGAAATAGAATTTTTAAAAAGCAGTTATATTTTTCTGTTGATTTTCTTACTGTTTCTTTTTCTCATATATTTTCATGCTACTTTATTGTTGCATGATTTATTACAGTAGCTACCCTGAAATTCTTAATTCTTGGACCAGAAAATCTAGGTGCAAATCTCAGTGTTTAAAAATGACTATAATTACAAATAAGTTTCTTGCAATTAATTTATTTCCCCAGTACTGATGGTTCAGTTGAGTTACATGACAACTATAACTTGATGAGGAAAAACTTCATTCATTTTCTAGTATAACATGTCCTCATGATCCCAGCCATTTGATTTCCTTTTCTTCTGTGTGTAATGTGAGTTGTTATTTGAATAGGAGAATGTAAACAAATGCTTTTGTACTGAATCCCTTCATCATCCCAGTATTAGGCTCATGATCTTTGCCATTTGTTTTCTCCTGTGACTATCATCGCTGCCATTTTTCCATACAAAGAGTTCATTTTGAATGCTTTCTGAAGATGTGAGCACGCTTAATCCTATAGTAATCAATTTCTTTTCATTCTGAGCAGATATACATGACATGATTTTTGTACTGTGCTGTTTTTTTTCTGTTTCTTCTTAGTACAGTACACATGTGAAGAGATTTACATGTTTGTAATGGAAATGATGGCTGGCAGATTTCTCTTTACTGTTCAGTGACTGATTTTTGAGCAAAATGCAGAGAACTGTATAAAATTACTCCTCTACATTTTACTCAGTGCCAATCAATTGAGCAACTGATTATTTTGAGATAGATCAGACCTATATTTTAAAAACAGTATTAAATGTTTTTTTTAAGCCTTAAAATATTTTTATTGTTCTTAGGCAGTCTTGCTGGTAAACATATACATTGATACCAAAGTCTTTGGAGATCTTGTGCAATAGATATGGAATGATGTGCAATGACTATTGGAACGGCCTGGATTATACTTGAGGATTACATGATTAAATGTGAAGATATTGTCTTAATTGTTTTAAATTGTTTTTATGTATTTAAAAATTCTATTTAAATGTTTATTTTAATTTTACATTTTTATGGCATCAAATAATTACCTATGTGTAAGCCGCCTTGAGTTTCCTCCGGGGCGTAGAAAGGCAGGGTAGTAATGTTGTAAATAAATAATAACAATATCTGTGTTTGATCCCTGAATTCATGAGGGATATGTTCCTGAATTTATGATAGAAACAGGAAACTGCGATTAATTGTCAACCTTATTGAAATGGCGATCTACCATTAGAAGTTACCATAGAGATGTGTACCATAGAATCATTTGTAGGAGCTACAAAATTCATAAAGAGCTCATATTCGTTAGATGTGAGTAGATTAAATGTGAGCACAGGGATGGTACTGTCTTAATTCTAGGAGAAGGTTCTTTAAAATTATCTCCTGTTATGTATACATTCACTGTCAGTGTTGTCTTGGGCTCTTTCCAGAAGTCAACAACTTGTACCATGCAGATGCAATTATCTCAAATGGGAAAATAAAGAATTTGCCTTTAAATAGAAATCAAAAAGTAAAGGGTTTCTTTCTAAAACCTGTAATTGTAATGGTAGCCAATTAAAAAGAGTTAGACCTTGAAATTCCAAAAGCAATTAATTATTTTGAAAATCAATTTTCAGAGCTCTGACAGAAAAATATAAGTAACTTCTACTTAAATGTTTGTATCCAGAGTTCCCACGTGCAGAACATAGTTGAAGGAAACAGGATGAGATGAAGTGATTCCCCCCCCCCCCTTTAATTTTTCTGAATAAATCCACATGGAGTAGTAACATGAGGGAAAAGATGTAAGCTTCCCCAGGTTTTCTAGTTGAATTCTTTGCTGACTTTTCTTTCCTCTAGCAGTTTTCTGTACTGCCCTACTTTCAAGAACTGCTGTCAAAGAAAATGCCCTATGGTCCCTCAGAAATATTTCTACAGTGTTTGGAGAACACCCACCACCCCTAGAATACAATGGGGCATAGCCCACAGAGCTACAGAATGAAGGACAACTATCAGTGAATATTTCCTCCTCCCTCTCTAGAAGAATCTCAGACAATTGTGAATTGAAGGCTGCAATATGATGTAGTATGGCTCATTGTGAGATTCTAAAATATTATATATTATGTACAAATAAACGAATAGTAAACTACCCTCAGTTATTGTAAACACAAAGGTTAGACAGTGAGGAGAGAGAGAAGGAATAAATGTATCTTGATTCTTTCCTTCCATAAACTTGAGTATTTCCTATCGATGTTCCCTTTGTATTTCAAAAAAACCTAGTCTGTTCTGCACTGGCTCTTTCCTTAAGAAAATCTTACCAATGAGGTTTCTGATCTTTTTGAGGCAATCAACTCTGTGTCTATGCAGAAATAAGATCCATTGACTTCAGTTGGACTTAATTTCAGATACACATACATACATATATACATGTACAAGAATACTGCCCAGTTCTGGCCTCCTAGTGAATAATTACTCACTTAATGGCATACAGTACAACAGAGTGTCTTGATATGCTTTAAATATTGCTGCAATTTAGTCTGAAATCCAATTCTTAATCCTCAGTAGAATCATTGGAACATACATAAATCTTGATTCACCACTTTCCCAATAATTCTATTTAGGTAAAACAGAGTGACTGATTCTGGATGTGCAGGAAACAGTAAGGGCTGGGTTGTTGTTTTTTGCGACATATACAGTGAATACATCTAGCATGTTTTAACAAATGCATTTAATGCCTTCATTAATTTGTAATACATGCCCCAATTTTTGCCAATATCGCCTTCTTTTCCTCTTTTCCTTGATCTATGAGATACTTAATGAGATGTCCTTTTCATGAAATGGAGTTTTAGCCCTTTGACTACAGAAGGATTCTTTTCCTTCATGAAAATGCTTTCGCTGTAGGAAATGTATAACCGTTTGAGCAAAGCTATGAAAGTGTCTGTTAGGAAAGCATGTATGTGTGTAAATATAATTCACTACCAGATGCAACATTCAGAAAAAGTATTTTTCTAGAAAATACAGAAGTGTCTTTGTGTGTGAACGGTCCACTGAGTACACAATCTTCTAGAAGGATTGTTACATTTGAAAAAAAGAAAAGAATTTGGGTGAGGCTTGACTTTATGTAGATCGAAAATACATTTTTTGATTGAATTGATAGAGGTGCTGGGCATAGCTGCTGTGCCGTGCAGATAAGAAAAGAGTTAGATGCTGGTTTATCTGTAAAGAGATGGAGAACTCCCTTTTTTGGATTTACAGCACGCTGAGTTTAAACAACAACAAAAATCCCAGGGAATGGCGATTGATGTAGATAAAATACCTTCTGACAAAATTTTAGAGAGAGAGATATGCTGTATATAAATGGGCATAAAACATATTTCCACATATAAACCCCTCTGTGAAATAAAGGTCCTTTCATTGTGCCAGAGAAGGACACGTTAAATGATTTTATGGGGTCCAAATACACATGTGTTAAGGGCAAGATCATGAAAAGCCCTAACGATTTTATGCCTAAGAACTGGTGAGGCAGTTCAGTGATTTATTTTCTTCAAAACCAAAGTTACAGTTACTTTCCTTAAGCCTTCTTGCAGCCCAAGTTTTAACAAAAGCTGACTATTTCTTATCTGGAAATTAAAAAAATGTCCCTAAATCAAAATCATCCACATGAGTGGCTAAAAATAGTGATATCTTTTCTTTGTGATGGTTTTGTGTACACAAACTTATTTCATGCACATCTTTGATAAAAAAAAGTGTATAAAATTATCTTCAGGCGATGTAATATATGCTGTATATGACACATAAATATATCTCAAGTTTAGACTTTGGTTCCCTCTCCCAAACACTTCTAGTCCTAAGTATTTTGGATAAGGAATATTCAACCTTTACAGTAACATTTTTAAGACCCAACAACATAAATGGTATGTCTGTAAAAACAGTTTTTATATATACTGTAATTTAAACTAGGTGTTAGATCTGTTTAACCTTCCAATCAGGGTCTTTGGACCATAATAAAATGTTGTTCTTGTTTAACTTCCAAATGACTTTGAATGGCAAATCCCAGCATTCATTTCCTTCGGTTTTGATGGGTGAAGCTTTTGGGAATTGAAGTCCAGCAACATCTGCTAATAAAAATCACTATATTTTATCAGATAATCTGTCATATCTTTAAGGTCCCATTAGATGGCATGTTATCAAATGGGACCAGTAAAATATTATAGAAGATTTGGGACCCATCTTGGATTTGTCTAGTTTTTGGTCTAGAATGAATATTTATCAACTGATTTTAAGCAAAATTGATATACAAACTTAGATTAGTATTCCAAACATTTTTTCAAGTTCAGGACCAATCAGTAAAATTTGATTTCCCCCCAAAAGAAAACCTGCTGTTTTGCACCCATTGTTCTCTATGTTTTCAAGTCATGAAGTAACTCCATGAATTCCATTGAGTTTTCTCAGACCAGGAATACTCAGAGGTTGTTTTGGCAGTTCCTTCTTCTGAAATACATTTCCCAGGTTGTTCTGTATTCATTTTGTTAATCACACTGAAGGAAACTTTAATCTTACCTGTGCTAAATAAACAGGACTCACTTTGCGACTACTATGGGAGTCCACATGATGCACAGCTAGATTTGCCACAGAAGTTTTGCCTCAACCACTAATTCAGAACAAATAGAATTTGATCCAGAGCTTGTAGGAAGCTCTGGAGCAATCTCGGTGTGTGGATACCAATTTGGATATGGTTCAGTCCAATGTCTACAGACCCAATGCTGAGTTGCTAGCCAAAAGTAGCTCCTTCACAGACACTTGCTCTGGTGAGTTTGTTTCTGCTGGTCAGTGATTTGGTGACCTGTTGTAACTTCATCAAAACTGATATTGCCAGCAAGTCTCTGTAGGGGAGCTGCTTGTGGCTTGTGAAGTAGCAGTGGTGACAAATTTGCTCTCAACCTGGCTTGTTGTCTGAACCCCAAAATGCCTCTTGGGATGCCTCCATGGGCAGCTGGGTAGCACAGTACTCCAGATTATTTGAGAAAGTGTGTATCAGTGGTTCTCAACCTGTGGGCCCTGAGATGTTTTGGCCTTCCACTGCCAGAAATCCCAATAGCCAGTAAATTGGCTGGGATTTCTGGTAGTTGTAGGCCAAAACACCTGGGGACCCACAGGTTGAGAACCACTGGTGTAGATACAACTTAAGTCTGGACTCATCTGTAGAAAAATACAACCTGATCTTTTCCCTCCTTCTTCTTTCCCCAATAGCTGACAAAGCCCGGCATACTTTTTTGCTTGGGTTACACTGACTTCTACATGTGAAGGGTTCAAAATGAGAGTTTCCTTTAACCATAGACACTCTATGTATGAGTTGAGAAAACAGTAAATCAGCATTTAAGACTGTCTGGGGAGTCTCTGCAGATGGAGGAGGCCCTCCCCTGCTACTGCACAAGTTTATGGAATGTGGAGAATGTAGACCCTCCAGTACATGTAGAACAGTGCAGAAAGGATAGGGCTTTGTAACCTCAAGTACACATTCATTATATACAGATTCTAAATGTCATAATAAAGCTTTCTGCTGAATACCAGTCTCTACTGACCTTGGACAGCAGAGTGTAAAGATTTAGTGTAAGCTTCACTGAATTTGAATGGGAGGAGATACACTCACCTTGTTTGCTACTCCTGGATCTGTCTTGCCAAATGTCAGCCAGGATAGGTGTGACGGTCAGGAGTGTTTACTACCAGCTTGGGATGATACGCCAACTGTGCCCCTTTCTTGAATTAAAGGAACTAAAGATGGCAGTGCACACACTGGAACCCTCAAGGTTCACTTCGGCAATAGTCTACCCCTGTACCAAGTTTGAAAACTCCAATTAGTTCGAAATCATAGCAGCAAGACTAATCACAGGAACATCTCGGAGTGAGCAGATTTACACCCACAATAAAGTAATTCCACAGGTTGCCAATTAGTTTCTGGGAGAAGTACAAAGTGTTGGTTTTGACATTTAAAACCCTATGTGGTTTGAGTTGAGGTTGCCTACAGGATTACCTTTGTTGGTACAATTTTCTCAGACGCTGAGGTCTTCTGAGGGGCGGTTACTCCAACAACCAGAACTCAACTGGCAACCATCAACCAGAGGACTTTTTCATTGGCCATCCCAAGACTGCAAAATGACCTTCGACAGCTAAACGAGCTGTTGGAATTTAAAACACAACTGAAGACTTATCTCTTTCAGCAGGCCTACCCAGTCAGCATTAACCATGATTTTAAATCACATTCGATGTTTTAACTTTGGTCTCATGCATTTTATTATAGGCATGTTTTAATAAATGCCTTTATGGTTGCATTTTAACTATGTTTTAATCTGTAATTGTATAAATTTTGTGCCCTGCCTTGAGCCAAAAGGAGAGGATTATTATGTATTAATTATGATATACTGCTGTGTTTTTGGGGCTTAATCCCATTTGAAGTATGGTACCTTTGCTACATTGCTTAGGCAGGGGACTGATGGCAAAATAATTTTATAAGCTCCTCTTTTCTGTGTGAACCTTGCACACACTGCAATTAGATGCTGGTGTTATTTTATTGATTTAAATAAGCGAGGAAGGGAAACCATGATTCATTGCAGTCTGCCTTGTTTGTTGTTTGGGGCCCCACTTGTCAAAATAATAGGGTGCATATGTTGCCAACAGCTGAAAGACCAAAGAATGACCAGATGGGTGCAAGGAGAATGGCAGAGCTGTCTCTTTTGAAAGGCACATCCCAGTTGTTCTGTTCTATAGGAGAGCTGACAGACAGAGAGCAGGGTGGGAATAGGAAATGGGTATATTTGAAACAAAAAGCCTGAAGCCAGAACATCATGCCATATGGGAGATGGGAGTTAATAGCTAAGAATGTAATAGGTTGCTAATAGGCAAAAAAATCAGCATTAGAACTTGTATAATTGATTTGTCATTCAAAATGACACTATAAGCCATAAAGCACCCCAAAGTTTTTCAGATAAAACCTAACTGCTTTCCCCACACATCTCCAAACATATATGAGTATAGATGAGTCATTTGATTCTTTCCTAATACCATTTTTAAAAGATCAAAGCTGATTTATACCTGAGAGGAAAAGTGCATTTAGGGGGGGGGGGGGGGGAGATAGAACACACCTCAAGGATTTCCTTTCTTTTTGTATTTTTTGTGAAACATAAAATACATTTTGTGAGTCAGAACTGATTCATAAACTTTTCCCCTAGATGTGTATCTGTAAACGATACTCATGATGGATGGCGATAATCATTTGAGCTCCCTTGCACAGAGCAGTACTGTCTTCTGGCATGCCTTAACAAAGGCTAAAATATAATGCTTTATACTGTTGTGTCAAAAGCTTGCCTATATTGAACTCTGTGTAGCTGTAAGCTTGGGTCAGCATAGGCTAACATAGCTGGGAGTCAAAATGGATCAGAGCTTGGAGAGTTACTGTTCTGGCTTATAATTCAGGATGTTAGTGATTCTGGATTTGTAGTTCAAAAGTGTAACATTTCCAAGCTCTGAAATCAATCAACTTCTTCCTGTATGTATCCTGGGCTAGAATTATAATTTAAACAGAACCTAAGTTCACAATTGTATTATGGCTATGTCTTTTGTGAGCGTTTGAAACACTCTGAAAGCCGGTCTGCTCAATCCTGCTTAGCCTCTCAGGGGCAGTATTTGGAGCACAGATCACTGTAATGAAAAAATATATAACTATTTCATATTTGCACAAAAACAAAACTAATTTCTTGCAAACAATGCATAGAGAAGGTGGTTACTCTGTGGTTGTAAATTCCTTTCTCCACAGTCTAGTGACTGTTTATAATTTTTGTGCTTTTGTTTAGAAGTAATAATAGGGTATGCCAGAAGAGTTTTAATTTGGTTGTTGTTTGAATTTTACTGTCCTCACATGGCAAAGTCTTAGCCCTGATATTACATCAGCCCCCACTAAATTCCCTCTAATCAACAGCAACAACAGAAACAAGACTGTGTCTTTGCATGCCAAATACATTGTTCTTCTTTCCAACTGCTGGGGGGGGGGGGGGTCACACAATGGAAGTCTAGATTAACATAAAAGGTGTGACACCCAACTACATACAGATAAAAAGGAAAATAGGAATTAATCTATAGCTTCCAGGAAACTCCAGAGTGATTTCAAGGTTTTGAGATATGGATGGCTAAATTTGGCCCCATACACTCTCCACATGGATCCAACAGACTCACTGCAATGTCACCAGCCACAAGCAGTTCCATTGCAGAGCTTTGCCGACAATGTCACTTCTGGTGAAGTCACAATAAGGTACCCAGACATGTGACCAAAAAATGACATTCCAGTAAGCCTCTGCAGGGGAGCTGCTTGTGGCCAGTGGAAAAGTTCCAATGTGTCTTGATGTGGTGGTCCATCTGGACAACTAAAGATCTCATGGGACACCCCTGGGCTGTATGAAGGCAGCTTCAGAGTGGTTTATCCTCGATTATGTGGATATATGTAGATCCCTCTATTCTCTGATATGAGCTGTAAGCCTGTGACTCCAGCACTGTCACACTTTTCATTTTTCTTTCTTTATGATATTGTAACATCTTTTGTCTGATGAGGAAGCCAGTTTAGCTTTGAAAGCTGGCATGGTGTTTTTGTTGGCCAATGAAGACATCACTTTTTGTGAGCTTTAGGTTTTGTTTTATTTTGCTGTATTGTCATGCCCCTAAATACCTTTCCCTGGAGGTTTAGGCCAGCTTATCTCTTTGGGTTACCCAAGATCCCTGGTATCCTTTGTCAGTCTCTTCATCCAAGTATTAATTGGAGCTTGTCCTGTATGGTGTATGGGTTTGAGTGTTGGACTATGGCCCTGGATACTAGTTTGAACCCCTGCTTGACCATGGAAACCCTCTGGGTGGCTTGGGCAAGTCATACTCTCTCAGCCTCAGAGGGAGAGGCAAAGGCAAGCCCCTCTCTAAACAAATATTGTCAACAAAATTCTGTGAGAGGTTAACCTTAGGATTGTCATTAGTCAGAAATGACTTGAAGACATACAACAGCAAGAACAACTCCTGCTTAGCAGCTGCGTTCACAGAAGATTAGTATACTCGTGATGGTATGGGGGGTGGGATACAAACACTGAGATCAATGAAATGTTAAGGATCTTGCCCTTTCATACCTCTCTTCTAAATTCCTCTTTTTCGTGATAGCTTTTCATTAAAAATGACCAAAGAAGTCCGTTACTTACATTTCCTTATAACATGGAGTGAGCCCTTTTGTCCCTTTTTTGTGTGGTTCATTCTGCAATGTTTGGAATAACGGTTTAATGGCCCCATTTTCTTTCCATTCTCTTTCCTTGATTGGTATAATTGCAAGACAGGCATTTTAAAATAAGTAACTGGCTCTTAATAACAAGTAACTTGGTTTAATATGTAATTGATAATTGTGGAGAGAAAAAGAGAGGGGGTTAATTATGGTGCTTTTGTAGGATGCAAATGGCAACAATTAAAGTAATGATGTAGATTAACATCTCACTGCCTGAAGAAATAGACAAAGATGCTGCAGGAAGACTTGACACAGGCAGAAAAATCTGGTAGCTCTGAACATATTCCAGTTTACCTTTAAGCAAACCTGACCCTCTGACCTGCCTCAATAGCTGCTTTTCCTGGGAATGGACAGGGTGAGATGAAAGCAACCCTGGACCATTGTTTTCATGATGATTTACTTTATATGAAACACTCTGTATATCCTTTGGAGAAAACATATCATATCCACTGAAGTACAGCACCTACAGTACTGCACACCAGTCAGTGGAGTAGTTTGAACACTGTCACTAGCTTGGTTGCCCTTCTTGTCCCTGGATACCTGCTGGTGACATTGATCTGAAGTGAGTAGGAAGCAATGGCGTGTTTGCCTGCATGCTGATTCAAAGATCTTTGGGACAGCCTAGCTGAAACTGTGCTGTCTGTTCTTTACCCTGTGATGTATACATGCAGATGTACTATAAAATCATTATTCTTTAATAAGAACTTTATAAAATAAGTAATACATGGACTATACAATAACATAAATATTTGAAGCATATCTTAAATACATTTTATGAAAGATTGTAAATGGTCTAAACTTCACAAATATTTCGGGATGCCTTTATAGTTTCCCACCTCTTTGTGGCATAATTAATATGAGAAAGGTTATTCTGAGAGATATTCTGAAATAGGGGTTTCAACTTCTATTCTGAAAGTGATGCTTCCATTTTATTTATTACAGCTTTCTTTTATAGATTACTCTTAATTTCTGTATAACTTTTAACTTTAGGTTGCATCCTTTTCTCCATCTGTCTACCTAACTTCTATGAGGTTGCTGCAAGTGTATTTTTAATATCACTACATGCTTTCTTTGATGTGTGTCACTTTTCATGCTTTATAGACCCTGACAGCAATTAATGAAAATATAAAGGTGGTGATGTCAGTTTGATAAGGTGAAGTCTTGCAACATTTTCTTCCGTAACAAATGCATCTTTCTTTCCACTCATGTATTTGTGAGCATGTTTCAAAAGTAATTAACCAACACATACAGGGGACCGCACTGTTTAGAAAGGATAAATACTCTTTGGAAATCAAATCGCAAGTGGGACTTTTCAGAATCTATGACAGCTTTTGTTTCATAAGAATGCTGTCAATAGATTTGATTTGCTTGGTGAAAAGTTGTGCATGCAGTAGGCATTTTCATATGTTCATTTATTGTTGTTAGTTGGATGCTTAATCCTTAAATAATAACATTTCCTTGCACACTTAACGATGGCTTTCTGAGTGGCATGATTTGGATTGTCTTCTGAACTGTGGCATAGATCTTTTAAACCTGTTTTTGAATGTTACCTGTATATGTTGATGCTATATTTTCATGAAGTCCAGGTATTATTTAGAAATTCATTATAAAAAGATAACCACCAGTTCCTGTGTTTTAGGAACATTTTTAATAATTGTATTAATGAGATTTTTATGTGCTGGTGATTATACTTATGTCATTGTATTCATACTTATGTATTGTTATCTGTACTTGGCCCTTGAAGTGCTTCTGTGAGCCACCCCGAGTCCCTTTGAGGAGGTGGTGGTGGGGTACAAATAAAGATTATTAATTTATTATTAAATTGTATTATATATGCATGTCCTAGACTTTTAACAACTTTACTCCCTCCTAACGGGAGTGTTTAGAATATGTTCAGATGAAAATCAATGAGATTTAAATTAATGTAATCTTATGGAATCTTAGAATCATAAAGATGAAGGGGCCATTGACCCCAACCCCCCACTCAGTGCAAGATCTCCAGATGTAACATCCCTGACAGGTAACTGTCCATCCACTTCCTGCAGCTATCCCAAGAAGGAGAACTCTCTAGAGAAGACAATTTGTTTCATTGCTGTGAAGAAGTTCCTTCCAATGTTCAGCTGAAACTTTCTGTTTCTCCAAGTCATTAAACCTGGTCCTACAGTCTGGGGCAGCAGAGAACAAGTATGCCTCCTCCTCTCTCTGAGGTATTTAAAGAGTGCCAACATGTTGACTTGGTCTTCTCTTTGCTGAGTTGAACAAGTCTAGCCCTCTCAACCTCTCCATCCTCTTAGTAGTCATTGACATATAAGTTATATAGCTCTTCTGCATCATGGAATAGCAAATCAGTTCTTATATTCTTATATTGTAGGTAAGAAAACAAACCATTATATGAGTTTTCTCAGAATGAATTACCTGGATGCGTACTGGGATATGCAAGAGCTCTAACAGTAGAGGAATCATTTGTTCAATAGTCTTTCATTTTATCTTATGTCACCTAAAATTTTCCACTCATTAAATATACCAAAATAGCCTGAAAATACCCACCCTGTCTTCTCGTAATACTCATTCTATGTCATTAAAATTATTTTGGAAATAGAAGTTTAGAAGTCCATATAATTTACAAAGCTCTTTCATTATATGGTTACAGATAACTCCTTGATATATGTAAAAGCAGTAACAATGCATTTGAATAACTTGCTTGTTTTGTTGCAGCTCTTCAGAGCTCGAAACAAGGCCATATTTCAGAAATACCATAGAAGTCAGGTGGATTGCTTATGGCTAGGATTGTACATTACTTTCTATTGATCCTCGCCTGTAAGGTTGTACAAGAAGCAGTAAGAAATTGAGGCATGATCACACATTTTATTTTCTAAATGCATTGATTTGTCTCTAATATTTTGTCTGACTTCTGCTTTTAATGAAAGTAGCCCTGAACATCACACACCCAAGAGATACCCGGCCCTGCTTTAAACACTTAGCAAATTGCTGTAAAGGAAATTAAACCAGTAACAAAAACATTGTTGGCTTCTACCAGACATATAACATAGAACGTCAGATCCTTTCAAAGGTTCTCTCAGCAGTTTTCCCATTAAAAATGTTTCCATGTGAAAGTGCTTCCTTTGTAAGCAAACTTGTTTTTTGGGTGCCTGAGCTTCTTGAGCACAGGATGTTCAAAGACTGTTTTCCTAGTGAAAAATATCTCTAGATTTATCTGATCCCTTTCTTCTGCCCTTGAGATGTTGTGGCTGTATTCCCAAGACAGAAGTTTTTAAAGTAGGACTAGAACTCAGGAGAACAGAGTTCAGATTCCCTTTCAGCAATGAAAATCCACTCAGTAACCATGGACAATCAATATACTCTCACCTCAATGGAAGGCAATGGCAAATCTCTTCACAAGAAATCTTGCTAAGACCTTGTGATAGGTTTGCCTTAGGATCACTATAAGCCAGAAATTACGGTAAAGCACACAAACAGCAGCAGAAGCAGGAACGAAAGAAAATCCCCCCCTCCATAACAAATGTATCAACATGATTGTAAAAATTATGATCCATAGACCCAATGTAAATTATACATAGATATAGACATAGATTTGGTAGTTGCATCTTAGGAAAAAATTTTTTGGCAAATCCTCTTAGACTTTTTCAGATAGAATGGCCAAAAGCAATGCTGCCTGGATGATTCTGGAATTGTTAGTCCAAATAATAACTTTTCTAAGATAGGAGTACATAAAATAGCTGCATTCTTTCAAGGGACAAGTAGGCAATATAATATTTTTTTAAAAAAACATTCACTGAGAGTATAGCAGCATCAGTTTAAGTGAACACTTGTAATTCTTTTCTTAAAAGCATGGAAGATGTGCTTAGGTAAGAAACAAGTGCCAGTTAGATTTTCAACTAGATACTTTATAAGCTAGATTATAAAGGCCAGGAGCATGGCTTTCTGTGTAGACACTGGGTCTTGCTTCAGTGTATGTGTATATATATATAGCAGAAAAAGTCTAGAAATGGAATGTACACATTTAGCCTAGAATATTCCATTGGTACTGCATGTTGCTTTTACAAGTCTGCCTTGAACAGATGCGAGGAATGCAAATTTCTCCACCCATAGACTTCACCACTGATCTTGCTGTGTCAAAGATCTCCTAAAATTATTTCACAGATTTTGTGTGCATCTCCCTAGCTTTTTCTAAGAGACTGTTAACATTGAAGATTACAGAACATGTCTATATCTATTGTTTGTAATGCTTTGCTAAACTAAAGGGATAATGACCTATCTGTCTGAATGTATCTCCTTACAAACCATCTAGAAATTTAAGATCTTCTGGGGAGGCCCTGCTCTCAGTCCTGCCATCTTCACAGGTGCGGCTAGTGGGGACGAGAGACAGGGCCTTCTCAGCGGTGGCCCCTCGGCTATGGAATGCCCTCCCCAGGGACATTAGATCGGCCCCCACCCTCTTAACCTTTCGTTAAAAAGTAAAAACCTGGTTATTTGAGCAGGCCTTTCCAAACACAGTGTAGCTATGACCTTTGATCTCGGAATGGTTGGACAACATGAATGGACAATGATTTGGCAATGAAGTGCGGATGATTTGTGGTTTTATAATGCTTTTATTGATCTTTAATATGTGTGTGAATTTTTTTAGCTATACTGAGTTTTTTGTCTGCTTTTATATTGATATGGGCAATGAATAATGCCGCTTGTAAACCGCCATGTGTCGCTCTCAGGCTGAGACTAGCGGTATAAAAATGTAATTAATAAATAAATGACAGAAGCTTTCTTAGGATGTGTATGGTTACTCATTCAGCATTTAGAACAACTAAAAGATGGTGTCCATCTTGGGAAGAAGGCTCGTTGTATAATGAACTCTCTTTTAGTTCTTCAAGTGTTTTCACTATAACCCCATACAGTTCAATAAAATGTAAAATTGCATTTGTTGCTTAACCCAATGGGTTTCACAAAGCGGCAACAGGTTGTTTGCTCTTGATTCAGGGAAACAGTCTTTTATATTTTTCTTCAACAGCTCCAATCTGATGGATGATGCTCTGAAGAAATTGCACACAGATTATATTGTTTATTAGCAATTTCTGACAAGTGGAATGCTGCAAGTGTTTGCTGTTTAGTGAGTGAGCACTGCAGTGGTAGTAGACAGCCATTGGATGCTTCTGTGATATAATTATTACCTGTGCACCACTTATATGGCCACTCATATTAGCAACTCCATCATAACTCTGTCCGCACAAGTAATGCAAGTTCAGCCCAATTTTCAAGTGTTTTCAAAATAATGCCTGGAAGTCCTCCACTTGCCATATCACTTATCCCCACAAAGCCTATTAAGTCTTCTATTATTCCTGCAGTTTCAATGTCATTGTACCTCACTGAGAGTGATAACTGTTCTGAGATACTCACATCCAAAGTTTCATCTGCCAAAACAGAGAAACATTGTGATGCGTTGCATCTTTCAACACTTCTTTTACTATCTTCTCACTACATATGTCTGTCAGTTCTTTCTGTATTTGAGAATTATTATACTGGACATTAATAGCTGCAATTTCAAGATGACTTTTCAGGTCAGTGTCTCCTGATCTGGCACAAAATCTCAACAAGCCCCTGAAGGTTCTACACAGGTAATCATTGCTCCATCTCAAAACCAGTTCTTATCACCCACAAAGGACAATGGTTTACACAATTGGTAGAAGTTTATTTCTGTTTTTTCAGCTTTCTTCTTATTTCCGTTATCATGGTCACAGGTTACATCAAGACATTTTACACTGAATTAGCAAGAAGTTTTCAGCCAAGCAGAAGTTGTTCTGACGGTGCTCTGCTTTTTGGTGTCAATTGAAGCCTTGTATTGCACAAATGGCTTCCATTGCACAAATGGTTTAGCAAACAATGCACCAAACTTCTGATGATTTAGCAAACTCAGTACTTACAGAGTGCACCTTGTACATGAAACGAGTAGGGAAATCTGTTGAACCATTTGGGTTGAAAACTTAGGTGCCTCTTCTTATCCATAGGAAATACATATCTTGGTGGATTACATTATCTTCATGTTGAAAATGTTGATTAAACATCTGTGACATCAAATTTGGTCACTTCCACTCTGTCAGCTATTGTTGCTATTGCAGTGTAAATTGGTGGAAAGGTAGGTAATGATAGTGTGAATAAATTATCAAAATTTGGTTGAGATAGTGCTTGCAGTTCTGAAGGAACTCTAGTTTTGCTTCTCATAGACTTAGCATGGGGATTTCGTTAACCAGTTAAAATTCATGAGTAAACCAGATTTTTAACCTGAAAAATTGTGTGTGTTGGGGGGGGGGGGCATTGAGCCCATAACACCCCTTCCTTACAGGGTTGGACTTGAGCACTCACAGATTTTGTTATCTACCGGGATTTCTTGAACCAAATCACAGTGGGAACCAAGGATATCAGTGTCCTATGAATGTCCTTCATGTAACAGCCATTTTAAGCTGTGTGGGTTTGTCTGTATGTTGCATTAAATCTAGATTGATCTACTACACTTAGACATGGTGGTGGAATTACCACGATGTCATTAATGCAGACATTTCTCATGGCAGATTACCTGCAAATAGCAGAATGATTGCTGATCTCCACTTGTTGATCTTACCTCATCTCCAAGCTTATGTGCCTTGTTGCCACCACGGTGAAAACAGAAATAAGCAGATACATGTATAGATTATTATAAAAACAAATGGAGCACTGGCACCACTGATCTCAAAGAACAACATGGAGAGATATGTCATCAAGGGCATCACAGTTGGTAATTAAGTTATGCAGTTAATGAACAATCATTCACCTCTGCTTCTCCTAGTCTAATGCTTTCATAGTAATTGACTGGTAGGTAATAACTCAGACAGAATGGTAAATAAGCCCCTGCAAAAGGGCATATATTTTAAAATGCAGAACTCTACTAACAAATTTTCATCGGAAATTAGCAATTATTTTATTTATTTATTTATTTATTTATTTCCTTAGGCTTATATGCCGCTAACTCCATACGGCTCGCAGCGGCTTACAAAATCAGGAAACAGCAATACAAAATAAAAAGACAGACTAGACAATACACAACACAGGGAATAGGGGGGATGGAACAGAGTCAAGGGTCAGGCGGCAACAGGGTGGTCGGGGCCTAAACTAGACCCATCAGGCCATCAAAGGGAGGGAGGAAGGGGGCGCGAAGGAAGGCACCCCGCTGGCCAAGGAGAGAGAATGTAGGCCGGCCTCCTTCGTCCCGTAGCCTGGCCGGTAGGGACAGGCACGGTAGATCGGTTGTGGTCAGCGGCTTCAGGGATAGCCGGTGGTCACGCCTGGCGCCTGGGCCCCAAAAGGTCCTCGAACGAAAAAATCGTCTCGGCCTGGGCTCAGGGGCGGGGGCCTCCCCTCCTCCTCGCCAACCGGCCTCTTCCCTCCTGTTGGCCGGCCGGGCGTCTGAGGGTCCAGGGGTCGGCAGCCCCGGTGTAGGGAGTCTCTGGGGGGCTCGGAGGGGGAGGGGCTAAAAGTCCTCAGCCGGCGACGGCGCCTCCTCTGGCGGCGATGTAGTCTCCGATCCAAATGCCCGCTCACCGTGCTATCCTCCGGCCCGACTGCCCTCTGGGCCGACTCCCCATGGGCTGTGCTGCGGTCTCACCCCAGTCACGGATTGGTGACGGGGCAGGCGGTGGTCCCCCCCGGGGCACCGGAGACAGACGGCAGGCCCGGCGGCGGGGCCGAGCCCCTGGGGCTCTTGCCAGGACCCGGGAAATGTCAAGAGCCCCCGGCGTCACTGGCCAGGCGCCCGGCGATGGCGGGTGCGCTGGGGCGGGAGGGTGCGGGGCCGAAGCGTCCAGCATAGGCGAGGGGGCGGGGCGGAGGACGCCGAGCAAGTTGAGCCGGTCGCCATCTTGGTGGTCTCAGCCACCGCCCGCTACTCCCAGCGGGGGGGGGCGTGCCCCAGCGCCCTCCAGGGACTCCACCATCTGTTCCACGGCTCCCCGCCGCCCGACCTCAGCCGGGGCCTCTCCTCAAGGGGAAGGCCTCCCTCGGCGGGCTCGGCGACAAGACTCGGGGAGGGGGGGGCGACTCGGCCAGTAGGCCCCGACGCCTCAGGACCGCAGGGGTCCAGCTCTCCTGGCTGTTGCTCTCCCTCTTCGCTGTGGCTTGCTCTCTCCGCCGCTTTCACTGTCGCTCCACTCACCGCCACTCCATGGCCCGTCTCGAGGCCTACCTCCAGCCGGGCGGCTAGTTGCTCGACCAGCCGGCCCAGGGTGGGAAGGAGGGAGGTAAGCTGTTTGATGACGTCCCGCAGGCCCCGCAGCTCGTCCTGGGCTCTGTCGGCTCCGTCCGGAGGAGGGTCAGGTGGGGGGTCGGCAGCCACCCCCTGAATGGCAAGTGGGGTGTCGGGTGTGGGGTCGGCGTCCACCCACTGAATGGCGGGGAGGATGGAAGGCTCCAGTGCTGGCCACCCTGGTTCTGTGTCCGCTCCCAGGCCCGGCCAAGGGACTGGAGACCGAGGCAAGTAGGTCCCCAGGCCAGACCCGTGCGCAGTCCTCTCCAACAGGCCAGCAGCTCCAGAGGTTGCTCGTAGCTCAGCCGATATGGCTGACTCCAAGCCGACCTCCAGGATGGCCTCCGCCTCAAACTGCAGGGCCTCAACGGGGGCAGGGGGCCCGCCGGTGGTCCCCAGGGACCAGGGGAGTACCCTGAGATTCTGGGGGCACCCTCTCTGTCCGGGGTGGTCAGTCTCACCAATGGACCTGTTCCATGGAAAGAGTTTCCAAGGGCCCGGCGGAGCTCAGCCTTCGAGCTGCTACTCGACGCGGCCATCTTGGACATAAACTGTTTTTCTTATTCTTACTGTTTTTCTTATTCTTATTGTGGTATAGGCATACACACACATACATACACATACACACATATATACACATACATACATACACACATACATACAGTGTGTGTGTGTGTGTGTGTGTGTTACATTAGATATGGGAAGCAGCTGATGAAAATATTAATTTCAGATATACAGTACTTGTCCACAAAAAGAAGGTAACCAGCACTCTGATACAGTAGATGTTGTTCACTTTCTTTAAATGTGAGAGATGACTATTGACATCATCATAATAATGTGGATTCCAAGCTTCTTTGTAGAATTCAGCTAGTAGCTTGTGTACTTTCCCTCTCCCTTTTTCAGACTTGTACATCTTTTCTATGTGGTCAGTGGTTAAGAAGAACTAATAAACCAACTACTATAGGGGCTTAGATTGACTCTCAAAGATGCAGGTGTATATGGCAAAGTATATTACATTCTTAATTTTTTTACTGACAGGTACAGACTTATGTTGAATTAGAACACTTTGGAAACAGTTTTGCATGGCATGCAAAGCCCCACAATAGATTGCCTGAGAAACCCCTATCCAGATACAAATCCTCCCAAGAGTAACATTTTTTTATTTCTGTCAAAAAACTTGATGACCACTGAAGACATGAGATCCACAGAGGTGGCTGTCATTATAGTTTCCTATAATGTGCTAAAATTATTATTGGTATACTTGAAGTTGTCACTCTAGTGATAGCTAACGGCATCTGTTTTGGTGAAGATTAGTGTTGTTTCAAAATGTAAAGAAGCTATCAACGTGCTGGGCCATACTCCCAAAATAGGTTTGACACCCTGGATAGCCCTTTAAAATTTAGACTAAATCCCAGAATGAATTTTCTGCCCTGCTGACATGAAAGCCAGCAGCTGTTACTATGCCACTCTAAGAAGATTTTGTTCTCAGTGGCCAGGATTCAGCAACCACACTCATAAAATGAGAGTTTGAGAAAGAGTCAGTGGCACGAGCAGATTTCCTTCATAGATATCATTGTAACTAGAGGGGGCTAGCAAGCAGCCACTTCTGTCTGTGGAAAGTGTGAATGTTCTTTAACCTCCTTTAAATGAACTCCATATATGGATGTATAAAGCTTTTCTTCCTTCTTTTTGTCCATTCCCCAGACACCTTATTGAAGATGAAAGGTGATTGGCAGTCTGGTGAAGCAAGGCAAAATTTCACAATTCATCTTCATTTTCATGGCAGTCTATAGACTTGATTGCCTTAAGTTCCCAAGATAGCTCAGGGATAAAGAATGCAATTTTGGGGTTGTTTTGCAGTTCTGAGGAGTCTTGATAAATAGATAAGAAAAGGAAAAACAATAATGGAGGGTCCTTGAGATGACAAAGAAATGGAATTCTTTGTCCATCTCATTGCAAGAAAATGAAATTTGTTTGACCAACCTCTTACCCAGATAGACAGATGATAGAGGACATCTTTTTTTCTTTTCTGGTATATATTTATGTAAGTGAATCAGTTCTGCCATGATTCTGCCATTAGTAAAACATTGCTGCATGCTATACTGTAGCAATTGCAAAGGGCATTCCCCATAAGGATCTGAGTAATGTCCATAAATCATGGCTTTGTTTAATAGTGCCATAAATATTTAGGATTAGCTTCTTTGGAAATCCAAAATACTCCAAAATTGTCCATATGAGTTGCTGCCATAGTAATCACTTTGCTTTCTGATGATTTGCAAACTTTGTTTCATGCACAAATTAATTTAAAAGAATTCATAACATTATCTTCAGGCTACATGTCTAAGCTGTATAAGTTGTGTTTAGACTGGCCTCATCTCTAAGATATGTCATTATGTAAATGTAAAACAAACCAGACATTCCGCCCCTCCTTCTCCCAAAAGTCTAAAAGCCAAATACTTCTCATCCCAAGTATTTCTTATAAGGGATACTCACCCTCCTTTGTCAAGTGATTTACGATTGGGCTAGATTTTGAATATGATTTTCCCCATACTAAGAATAGCACCATTCATTTTACTGTACCACACCCCATTCAACCCAACTCCAGTCTGGGTTGAATAGTCTGCCAAGTATGTGTCATAAAAAAAGTTACAAAAGTATTTGGAAGATACAGCAAATATATGCTACTGCCATTACAGATTAGTAATGCTTATAGCTTATATGTGACAAGCTGGACAGTTGTTCAGTAGTTTTATAGTGTTTTAATTATATAATGTTAAATTGTTTTATTGAAATTGTTATGCTTTTATCTATGTAAACCGCCCCGAGCCTAAGGGAATGGAGCGATATATAAATTTGAATAATAAATAAATAAATAAAATATTATGCTACATACAGAAATTTTATCCCACCTGAAACACATTTCTTTGCATTTACAAAGTGATTATTGCTTTATCCATAATGTTTTTCCAGTCCAAGAAGCAGGCCTTTTTTTCAGTTGCTTGATTTCTCCACAAGATGGTTCTTAGAGCTGGCTCAGTTGACCATAGTCCTCATGACTATGATCTCAGAACGAGACCATTTGAGGAAATTTATTAACCCTTTTCATATTTCAAACCGGAGACACTTTTCCTTGAAAAGTCCAATGTGTTTCCTTCAAAGAATTGTATACAATGGTATCTTGTGGAGAACCATGAATATATGTGGTCATGTATATTACTGTAGCCTTTGTCAACAACAATTCACAAACAGCAGAAGGGTTTGTGATTTTGCTATCAGGTTGTGTGAATTAAATAGTTGAACACAGAAAAAGCTCCCAATGGCATAGGTGGTTCTCTCTCACACAATCCTAGTCACCTACTGGCAGTTATTTTGTATGGGTCAGTTCAAACCCTAAACCATTTGAGGATATGCCTCATAGCACAAACTGGGGACACAGTTCCTTGAAATATACTATTCTGTACTTTCCTCAGAGAATGATGTGAAATTGTACCTTGTGGAGACCTGTTATTTATGTAGAGAATATTTTTGGAGGAAATGGGCATGCATAGCAATTAATTTTATTTAGTGTTCTGTACAATGATACAAACCTCGTTTATAACAACTCCTTTACAAGATAGCTTGATATTTACTATGTTTTGCCATAGTTTAACAAACATAAGCTCTCCTGAAGAGATACTCCCATCAGTAGCAGTGCATGCACTCAGATCTTTGGGTGTATGATGCACCATAATTTCTTCATGTAAAGAAGAAAAGGCCATATTTTTATTTTCCAAGGTGGCTTTTCAGGAAGTCCAAGCTAAATTTTGGCTTCGTTTTCTGCTGAGTCTGGATCTTTATCCATGGACACAGGTTGTCTAAACCTACTTAGTGCTTTTTATCCCTTAAATTGTACTGTTAGTTGAATTTTAATTTAATTTTGTTGCCGTTTTAACTTGTTTTTAAATGTATGTTCATTTTGTGTTTTTTAAAGTTTGTTCTATATGCTGCCCAGATGATGTAGAAATGTGGTAACATATGTAAATGCATTTCATTTTAATATTTCTTCATGGTCATCATTGATTTTCAAGTCCAATGAACCAGAACTAGAGTACCAATGTACGGCCATGGAAGAACAAATAATTCTGGATAGCAAAGTGTTGGAATCACATGGGCTGCAGTTTATCACTTGCACACACACACACACACACACATACAGGTATACACACTCTTTTTTACTACCAAGACACTAGTCATAAATCTGCGAGATATTAATGTAGATTTGCTTATTAGTATCTCTCTCTCGGCATTACTTCGCGAACGAAGATTCAGGAAGGACTCATCCCACGCTTTTTACAAGCGCGTTGATGACTAAAAAGGCCAATCTGAGATAGGCAAGTTCGGTTGCAGAAAGCGCAACAGAAAGTCTCCTTGGGTGATGTTTTTTCCAAGTTGCGGTTCTTTCTGCGTTGTCGTTTCTCTTCGAGACCCATTCGGCGTGTCTTCTCGAAAGAGGCCGCAGCATTGTGGATAGTGCTTCTCCATGCCTCCCGATGTGAGGCCAGGGTGGACCATTGTTGGTGATCAATCTGGCCAAGCCTGAGATGTTGTTTCAGGAGTCCTTATATCTCTTTTTGGGGGCGCTCTCTTGCGCTGACCCGTGGCGAGTTCACCGTAGAGTAGTATCTTTGGGAGGCGGTGGTCCTCCATATTCTGCACTGGGCATCACTCGAGTATGACGGACATCACGAATGTTTCTCTGGCGCACTAAAACATAGTCAATGAGGTGCCACTGCTTGGATCGGGGATGCATCCAGGTGGTCTTCAAGCTATCTTTCTGCTGAAAGATGGTGTTTGTAATAGTCAGCTGCTGTTCTGCACAAAACTCTAGCAGAAGGCGCCCATTATCATTACAGTTTCCAACACCGTGCTTGCCTAATACACCTTTCCAGGCTTCAAAGTTTTTCCTACTCTGGCATTGAAATCACCAAGGATAATGATTTTATCTTCTGCAGGGACCTTTTGTATGAGGTGGCGTGAGTCTGAGTAGAATTTGTCTTTCTCCACAGGGTCAGCTTGCATAGTTGGGGCATATATACTGAAGAGAACAGCATGTGGGAGGCGTAAGGAGATAATGCGATCAGAGTGACCTGTCGGCAACGTCTCGAGTTTAGGCGATGGAATTTTTAATCATAAAGCCTACTCCTGAAAGATGTTTCTCAGTTTTGGGTTTGCCAGACCAGTAGAGTGTGTAGCCGGCACCGTGTTCTTTAAGGCTGCCTTCCTCATGGAGACGAACTTCACTAAGAGCAGCAATGTCAATGTTAAGCCGTGATAGTTCATGGGCTATTAGAGCAGAACGACGCTCAGGACGTCCACTATCTGCAGAATCTTGCATGGTTCTGATGTTCCAGCATGCAAGTGTCAGTCTATTTGCACCTTTGCAGGCAGGTGTTGGCCTTTGTTTCTTTGTCTTTGTTCGACCGCATCGGAAGATGCCGTTGGCGCGGCTAGCCAACCAGGTAGACGAGGATGAGCTTTCGTTAGGCCACCTTTTCTAGGCCCCTCTCCATACGGAGCAAGCAGTGCTCTCCTTAAAAAGGCTGCTTGGTCGTTCAGGATGCTGCCGAACAAGACTGTCATCTCCGGGTCAGTCTCGGCGACCAAAGTCCTGAACCGCCTGCATGCAGGGTTGGGTCTGCGGCTTCAGTGCATCTTTACACCTACCGTTTCGTCCCTCGCCTATCGCTACAGGGCTTTTTCGGAAGTTGGATGTGTCCTTCGAGCCTGTGCAATGGATTTTTCTGGTGGAGCGCAGCGTGCACAGAACTGGCCTCACCCTTTAAACCAAAGGTTCATCTGCCAGGGCCTAGCAAGCTTGGACGGTGGCAGCGAGGTCCTCAGGTCGTAGGTTTGGTTCGAGTTTTCCTTCTCTTCGATGGTTGACCTTTCAAGGTTAAGCGAGCACCATCTGCCCGGGTTTGAAATCAGAGTTTTCCTTCTCTTAGGATGGATGCCAAAAGGCTAGAGAGCCCATCCTGCCCTTTGACGCTCTTTGTCAGACCCTTCGGTTGTGACCTGTCTGGTATGGGAGGCCCTACCGCCGGCTATTATGCCACCGCCAGCATAGCTCACAACTTCACTAGGGTACGCAAGCCTCTCCCCCACTGCAAGGGGGCGCCAATGGAGAGGTTATTAGTATATAAGGCAGGGGAATGTGAATCTCATGATGCATAGATGCTGTCTTATAAGAAGAAAATGTTTTATCTGGTGAAAGCACCTGCTTATGAACTAATTTTAACTATGTTTGGAATTCATCCATCTTTTAGAAATACTGCCCCAAAGCATCACGCTTTGGCTTGAAATATCAGTAGCAAAGAACGAGCATGATGTACATGTGTAGATTTGAAGGGGAAAATGTCCTCAGTTGCTGTTCATTTCCAGAAAGAAAGTGTGAAATTTCCCCTGTTTTGCCATGACTGGTCCATGAAATCGCTGATCATTTTCTTTAGTTTACTGAAGGTCCCAATTATAAGATCACTCAGGAACTGAGAACTCTGGCTGGCATGGAAATTTAGTTTTGAGATGGTTTGCTCAGGTCTGTATGTATGCCTCGCAGGGTGCTAAAGCTACTTTCATAGTTAATATTAAGTTTTCATATGAAGTAAGGAAACCCACTAGTCTTTTGCTGTTTTCTGTACAAATGAGTAATCTAAGATCATGGCACCCTGCTGATCCTGTTGAAGCTGTGCATGTGTGCGTAATCCCCAACCACAGGTTCAGTGCACAGTTTTCCTTGTATGAAACACCTGCATTTAATTTTACATTTTTAAAGTAATGGAGAACAATAAAGAGAGCTAGCAATTCTATAGCCAACTTCATATGCCCAACTTTTCAAGTGATAGCTTTTGTGCGCCAAATTTTCTATACTCGCAGATACCATAGGGAGAATGTGTACATATGTCTCTCAGGTACAAGTCTAACCCCTCACTATTGTGTGATATCAGTCATTTTGCTGAAGTGAAATGTGACAAGTGGAGGTGAATATTCTAAGAATATTTGGTGTTGGATACAGCATGTTGTCCTCCTAAAGTACAGTAACTATAGTTTGGCAGTATCAACCAGCAGTTTTGTGGGGCTAAATAAATCTCTTGGAACAGAACACAATGAGCCCTTTCATAACTGAGTTGGTCATTGCATCTTACCTAATCAGAAACCTCTTTAGATGCTGATGCCAAGTATTTTAAAGTGCCACCCCCCCCCCAAGGTCTCTAGAGCTGACGTGGGGGGGGGGGGTGTTGGAAACATTTCTTCAAAGGGAGCATGCATTTGTCTTCCTCTGAGACTGAACAAATGTGATTTGCCTAATATCACCTATTTCTATGGATTTCTATGGCTGAGTGTAGATTCAAATCTTGTTCTCCAGAGTTGTGGTGCAATCACTACACAAGAGTGAAAATTCCTGCTGACACAACTACATTGCTATATCATTTTTGTGCATTGGCTTGATACAACTTCTTGCAGAACTGGTACTTCAGCCTTTTGTAAGAAACCTTGCATTGGATGTCAGTGTTGTGCTAACCCTGGCTATATGCAGCTGCTAGCACAATGGACACATTTAGATTAAGGTTATTGCGTATTATGGTAAAGTATATTATGTTTTATAGACAGAGGTTTACTTGTTAGGTCCCCCCCAGCAATGTATTTTAGTCACTAGCAGGACAAAAGCAGAATCACTTCACCATTTCTTGATCAAGAATTGCTTTGATAGCCATGTTTGCTCTTCTGCCTATGAATGATTTCACTTTACTGAGATATTCTGTCTCCCTCATTTTCTCAAAAAAGGAAAAGACAAGCTACTTGCTTCTGATGGCCTTTTCAACTCAGTTCTTACTTTGAGTATACTTATAACAAAATTGCCATCTTTTTCCTGCTAAAACATCTGTGCCTGTAAGAACTTGACATGGCCAGAGGTTGAAGTAACAAACATTTTACAGCTTGAGAAAAATGATATGGAAAGTCTGTAATCCATAAAGGGCAATTGCGTTGACTATGGGAAAAGGAAACCACAATATCTGTTGCAGTTTGTCAGTCTGTGCAAAAACTCAGTAGTCTTTCCAGTTTTAGACCTCTGCTAAATCACACAGAGCCAGAGTAAATGAAAAATAAAACTTTACTCTTAAGTAAGCAGCTTTAACAAAACCAGCATTACAAATTAAACATAGTCCATTGCAGATATCTTACTCAAAGTCCAATGCATTATAATCATGCATAATCTGCATCTTCGATGGTGTAAGAAGTCCTTTGTTAAATGGTCCAGGACAAGTCCTGTGGTAGATCCATGGCAGTCTTCATGATCTCCTTCTTCACACAAAGGATCAAGGAAAAACCCTCCTCATGATATACTCAATGCTGAAGCTTAATTGCTTCATTGTCCAGGTGTTTCTCCTCAACACACACATTCAAACAAGAAGATCCTGCAATTACTTAGCTAAACTCCATATACTGTAACAATATCAACTAACAGTGTAGTATAATTCTTACTGGGAGAGGGAAGTTTAGAGATTGCCATCTATTGCTCTGTACCCCTGTTCCACCAAAAGTTGGATGGACTGGGGCTGTATCGCTCCCCTGTCACTGCAACAGATGGCCAAGGAACTTTAGAGAGTTCATGGCTGTCACTAGGTATATTTCTTGATGCCAGGAACTCTCCAGAACCCCCATGGTGACATGTGAGTGATGACAGCAGACCACCAACATAGGCAACATTCCAGCAGGACCAAATGGTTTTTATCCCCACAGGATGGTCTGAATTCTACCCCAACTCTATGGGATAGATATAGGCAGTTTAACCACTATTGATTACGAGTTTCATGTAGGTGAGCACTTGAGTAAGCAAAACTGCAGTAATAAGAGTTTGGTATAGGACTAGTTTGTGATTATAAAAATTATTCTGCTCCCTCTAAGATAGTTGCAAAACGGTTTTGGCTGCCTGACATTAATATTCCCCATTCCTTGCTGCATTTTTGCTGGCACTTCATTGTGGTAATAGGCCTAGAAAAAGAACTTGAGTCCAAGGCTCTTAAATATGCTGCACTGGTCCACGGAAACTGCTTGAAAAGAATTTTTGCACTGTAAAGGAGTTTTTCTCAAGAAGAAATGTCATTGGTGCCCTTTTATCTTTAACTACTCACATTTCAGATGGATAGACTCTATCAAGGAAGCCATGCCCCTGATCTCGCAAGATCTGAGCAGGGCACTTGATAAAAGGAACACTTGGAGGTCTGTTGTTTATGTGGTTTCCATAAGTTGAAGTTGACTTTTTTTGCAGATTAGCTAATTTTATTCTGGCATTTTACCTGGATGTTATTGTGCATTTTTCTGCTTTATTATGGGCTCCTTTGTGGGCTCTATTTACAATCAATGGGTTCATAAATAAATCAAAAAAGAATTCTCCATTAAGCAGTCTTTTCTCTTGTTTTGGGCATTCTTTTATTCAAACTGGAAGTCTCTACAGCAGTTTCCCCCCTTTAAAAAACATTGGAGAGTATTCACTTGTCCCATGTGTAATGTTCTTTTGACTGTATGAACTTTTGAATTGTGGGCATTTATACATGACACTGCCTCTGCTCTAGAAGGCATTTTTTGTGTGTGCTGTTCAAGGGGGACTGAAGCAGGCAAGGAGCATTTTAAAATCAAATTTACATTCTGGCTTCTAGCCAATACCCATTTCACATTTCAGAATGCAGGGAAACGCAAAAACTAGTTTAGCCACCCATTGTGAAAATGGTCTATAATTGTGGCCGAATATGGCATATGCCACAGGGATAAGGCTGAGTCACCTCTACATGTGTCACATAGGAAATTGTGTGTTGCAAGAGAACAAAAGAAAAGATGTTTTGTAGAGAGGAAAAATAGCATAGCTAGCTTTACCATTTACATTGTTTTCATTTGAGGTAAGGCTATTTTTAACTAATAGTGGGTGGGTGAAAAAGTGAAATGATTTTGCACGTAGCAGCTTCATTTCAGCCCAGTGAGAGATTATCTATATATAACATTATATTGTAGCTATTTTGAAAGCAAAGGTGCTTGAATTCTCCCATCAAGCCTTTAAAAAATATTTCAGTACAGGTACAGGGCAAGTCACTGTTAAGAGAAGTGTGAAGCTTGAAATAATTGCATGTTTAAATTAGATGTTCAGCACCTGGGCTTTGTTGAATCAAAAACATGCTAATCTCTGGGGTTTTAAAGATCAGTAAAGGAAAATGGTCATCAGGTGTCTGCTTCTTCTTTCACTTTCCTTGACAAAAGAGGAAGTACAATCATTGTGGGATGAATAGGTTTTGGATTGATTGACCATAGAAACTCCCTATGGGGAAGATGCACTATGAGCCATTGAAGATGGTGGCAGAGAGGAACTACTGGTGTGTTATTTGGATAGACTGCATCTGTAAACTTCTTAAACCTGAAGATATATTTGCCAGTCAGATCTAAGCTACAATTCATTTCACTATGATAATGTTGTTTAAGATGAATGGTAAGTGTTTCTTCCAAATATTAAAGTAGATGGAAATTGTCCTGGGAATTGCATAGTTAGGAACTGTTCCTTAGTTCCAAGTTTTGAGCAGAAAGTTTGGGACTATTTTACAATGCTGATGGGCTAAGACTTGTCTGGGGCCCATTAACATTACACAATGAGAACACTATTATTCCATGTTAACTGCCACAGTTCCTTACTATGGAAACCTGGGGTTTGTAGTCAATAGAGCTACTAGCATTGGCTCCCAAACTTTGGTCCTTCATGTAATTTGGACTTCAGCTCTTCTATTCCTGACCATTGGACAGATTTTCTGGAAGTTGAATGCCAAAACACCTGGAGGATTAACGGAACTACTGTGAGAGAGCAATCTGAATATACTAAATGCCTCATCTCCCCTCAAACTACCAATAGAGAACAAATGTTTCCAAGGAAACTACATGTTAGGATCACGTTACAGTTGCCATGAGGTAAAAAAAACCAACTTGACAGCACATTACCACGACTGCCACAACAACTGCAAATGGATAATTCTGGCATTCCATAGGACAGAAACATTGGGAATTAAAGTGGAATATTAGTGCTATAACTTTGTAGTATGTATGGATCCGTGGAGTGTATTGGCCATGCAGAGCCAAAATTAATGAACTACCTTATTTCTTCTTTCATGTTCCATAATAGTGAATGAGAGGTGCAGAATGTCGAGTAAGTAAACCTACATGGTTGTCTCAGGGACCTGAGTATCATAAATGAGTATCATTTTTTTTAGTATTATCATTGACAACATCATCTTATTCCCAACTAGCGATATATGTGAGATTTTTTAAGGTAACTAAATAGTATGGCCAGATTTGGTACTGTGTTTATTAACTTGGGGACATCACTTGGTGTCCCAACACAAGCAGAAAAATGTCTGTATCTGGCTGACACTACCAGAAGCCCCTTGAAGCTCCTCTAGGTAGTAGCACCCATTCTCCCTTCCCAGCCTTCCATTGTGTTTCACACTGCAGTGTCTAATTCACATTGAAAGAGCCTCCCCCCACCCCCATCCCACACACACTAATGTTGTTAAGAGAGGTCTGTGGCATGTTGGTAACTTGTTAAACTTAACATCAAAGAAACCTTGGGGTAGGTAGCAGGAATGGGCCTGGCACATACATTCCATCTGCGCTCCCTGCAGAATATTTCAGAAAGCCAAGAGAGCTCAGCTCCCCTACATCTCACACACGTACATCATTGTGGAGCCTATGTATAATCTTTTTGATTCACTTTCAAGGCATTTAGGAGAAACAACATGCTTTTTTTTGCTTTTTTCTGAAATTCTCCTTTGCCCCTGGAAAATGATGTCTGGGCTTTTTATTGTGAGTTGTTTTTTCTTCTTCCTGTGGCATCATACATCATCTCTACTATTTTGCATGCAATGCTATTGGAATTCCTGCCATTAAAATTCTCCATATACAGTATCTGTAATGCATAATGGGGCTGGGGAGGGGGGATATCTCATAAAACCAGTGAGTGCCTTGTACGTTAGAAAAACCGAGGTCTGCAATGTTATGATCTCACTATGTTAAGAGATATGTGCCTAATATTTTCTTAGGCTGTGGAATCTGAGCTCAATCTTTCCTTCCCTCCTATATGTTTGTTACAAAGGTTTCTTTCAAAATCACTCTCCTTGTCTACAAAGTAGCCCTCTGGGTTAGACAAAATAGAAAGATCAAGACGGGAGTAGTTTCCTACATATCAAATGAACTTTAGAGGTATGAAGGAAAACGGTTAGTTTGTGGGTTTTTTTTAACTATAATCATCATCATCATCATCATCTCACGACCATGTTAAAAAAACATGTATGGATTGTCGATGTTGCAATTCGGGGCGACAGCAGGATTAAAGAGAAACAACTGGAAAAGCTGATAAGATATGAGGATTTAAAGTTTAAATTGCAAAGACTCTGGCACAAGCCAGTAAGGGTGGTCCCAGTGGTAATCGGCACACTGGGTGCAGTGCCTAAAAACCTTGGCCTGCACTTAAACACAATAGGTGCTGGCAAATTTACCATCTGTCAGCTGCAAAAGGCCACCCTACTGGGATCTGCACACATTATTCACCGATATATCACACAGTCCTAAACACTTGGGAAGTGTCTGACATGTGATCCAATACAACAGCCAGCAGAGTGATCTTGTTTGCTGTGTACTAATCTTGTTGTGTTTCAAATAATAATAATCATAATAATCATAATAATATCTATTAAAACATGCAGGGACAAAGGTACTGCAGATGTGCTTTTGTCTTGCTGGCAGCATATGTTGGCAGCAGAGAGCAGCATGGGCACATAAGTTTGTATAAGAAGCAAAACCACCCTATTGCTTGCTACCCTTCAGTTCAAAGGTGTGAAAGCAAACAGTGAACTTTTGCTGCATGAAGTGAAGCAAGCAAAGGTTACTTGGGGCAAATTAGATGCCATACGCCCTGCCAATATGCAATCAGGTGTCTAATTTTCAAGCTGTGAAGAGGAGACATAGACATAAGAGTAGAAGATATTTCTGAAAATGATTCTGCAATTTCATTGATTGCCTTACAGCAGAAGGCCGGCATTACTTCTGTCCTTATGGTAGTAATGATTAGTTCTGGTCTTAAAAGATTGAACTTCAGAATCCCCTTCTTTACTGTAAATAATATTTTCAGGTTGCTCTTTTTGTTTTAATATGTTCCTGATTCGGGGGCATTTCTTATTTAACAGTTCCATTTGAAATGATTTAAAATTGCATTTTGTAAATTCAGGAAACATACCGTACTTACTGTATCTTATTATACAATCAGAAGAGAACCCCGAGTATATGCAATTTCCCACCATATTTGGAATATCACTTCTCTGCCAGATGGAGAAATTAATGTATGTTTCCAGCTTTGAGAAAAATAATCAAAATGTGCTGAGTTTATAAACATTTCTGCTTGCATCCTGTTCTGATTCAATACACTGAGCAGATTTGGTGGGTTTGGGAGCCAGGTTCTCCCTCTCCAGGATCCACTCTAGGTTGCACTAACCCCTGAAATTCCAGAAATCTTTTGGCTTCCTAAACATAAGGCTGGGTTTATGTGTGTTTCCTGGAGGCTTCTTGGGCAATGATTTTCCTTTAACAAATTTGGGTTGGTGCAAGTTAGTGAATACTTAGGGCTCTAGGAGCTGCAAAATGGGATGGTGGGGGGAGCATATTGTCCACCTTCTATAAATGATGCTATAACCATAGCAGCTCATAGGATCAGGTCCTGAGAATAAACACAGGTATACAGCTGGCACTTTTGTACTAATGGGTTCTAATTGTTTAGTTGTACAGTGGCAGCCTTAATAATGATGCTATATTTGAATATATTTTCCATTATTGCAGAAACCTAAATGCACCAGGCATGATGTGTTAAAACGGTTTCCATTTGCATCTCCTTATGTAACCATATGTTTCAGAGGCCAATGAATAAAATAATCTGTTTGTGTATTTGAGATCATTTTTTTGGAAGCAATGACATTGCCGTCATTTAACTGCTGACATTAGATGAATGTAGTATATCCTTCAGGATAATTGCTGCATGTAGGAGGTTTAGACTAGGCAATAAACAGCTTTCTTTCTTAACTGCAGCAATATCTTCGAAAATGTTCCAGAAATATAACTCTAATTTACAGGCTCCTGTTTGCTTTGCAAAATGTGTGACAAAAACATTGTTATTGTGGAAGTACCATATTTCCTTCTGTGTAAAAAGTACATACTAGCGGATGCCAGTTGCTATTTGGAGAAACAGGGTAACTCGAAACGGTCTCTGTTAAAAAAATAAATCTTGTTTTTAAAGGAGCCAGTTTACTGTGTACTTGATTGATCTCTGTTCTGTTGCATAGGCAAATGCATTTAGGAGGTGCCTGATAATGAAATAAAACTGCTCTCCTGAGTGGAGATAATCATGGTCTTTATGCTCTTCTTAATGGATAAACCTATTCTAAGGGAATAAATATTTACAAGTCCTATCGAACTCTGCAACTTGGAAAGAACTATGTTAATGAGCTAAATGCTAATGACCTTATATTTATGAAGCACTTTTCATGAAGAAATAATATTGAAGTCTTTACAACGAAATGTAACTGATGGGATTTTTCACTGCATGATGACACCACCAACAAAATCTCTTATATGTAAGGTATGGAGACTATAACTGCTAGTGAAAATATGGAGCATGGCTGATGGGAACCATACAGACCTCATTAAAAGTTGTGTGGGAATGATTGATATCTTCACTAGTGATTTTAACTCTGGGACTATCTGATCTCAGATCTAATCTCAAAGTGGCCTAAAAGAACTGTGTAGACCAGAATATACAGTCAGGGGCCTTGTATAGAAAATTGTTTGTGATGGACATATTGGATCAGAATTATTTATTCCAACAATCCACCTAGGGATGGTGCTCACCCCAGTACTGACAGCTGTTCCTCCAGATGTTGAGATCAGTATAGGTGGCAAAGCAATTAAGAAAATGCCAGAGGGAGGCAGAGTTATTAAAAGTCAACACCGATAGTCCTTATGCTAATAGTACATCCGTCCACTCACCTGCCTCTGCCTGTTTGGTTCCTTACTGTACTATTGATGTTGGGAGAAGTAATAATCTGCAAACACTTTGAGATTTGAAAATAATCTTTATTACTTAACAAGTTGTCAGAGGCATGTTGTTGTCCAGCCCAAACATGCATATTATACATCAACTGTGTCATAGACATCCTTCATCTAGGCCAGTGCTTCTCAAACTGTGCTCCTCCAGATGTTTTGGACTCCAGCTACCAGAAATACCAGCCAGCTTACCAGCTGTTAGGAATTGTAAGAGCTGAAGTCCAAAACATCTGGAGGAGCGCAGTTTGAGAAACTGTTCTAGATAGAGAGGTCTTAGCACTGATAGTTAAAGAGCATTGTATAACTTCCCCATCTTTCCCTCTTTGAAAGATGTAATGAGAAAAAAGATGGGACAGCAGTGGGATTATATAGGAGGAGTTAAAAATGGTAGACAGTATTATGTGGACATTGGACATCCCTAACCTTTATCATTTTGTGGATTAGTTAATTGTGGATGAACATTGTTTCAGAGGTTAAGGTTTTATGTTCAAACTTTATCTGATTTGAAAGCCTTGAGAAGTGATGCTTTATGTCCAATAGGTATTAGCATTATTGATACCAATGTATTGATTTCTGAACGAATACTCTCAATGTGTTTAGCTTTCTATAAACATAAGATCTGGACTCTGTCTGCCTTACAGGTGCTTAAATTGTTGAAGCCAGAAAAAACCCCGAGATGGTATAGAAACTGCAAATGCATTTATACATATAGAAGTAACAATTTTTGTAGAAGGTATTATACTAAATAGTTGCATGGAAAAATGGAACAAGACCATTCAGCAGCTTCATGTTCAGTCATGAGAGTGAAGTTCTTCAAACCTAATTTTGTTGGCAATATGGGCCAAATCCATTTCCCCTATATCAGTGTCTTGATGGTCCACTGTGTATTAGGATGACTGCCATGGAGTCTATAAAAGAGAAATTCTTCTTCTTCTCCCAGTTTTCACAAGAAAGTGAGTTATGCTTCCTGCCAGTGCTAGGATTAAACACTGACACCTACGGAATTAAAGAAGATATTTCACATAACACACACCAGAGACACGTACAACCAGCTGTACTTGGAAAAGGGTTGCTCCCTTGACATGGCACAATCCAGAGATTGATTCAGATGTCCTAAAGATTGAATTAAAAGCACCTCTGGCCTAGTGGGAAAACAGTGTAAAGAAAGCTCCACTTGTTAAAAGGTACTGGCATAGCAACCTGAAAGAAAGAGTGAAAGGAAGCAAGAAAATTGAAAAGCTGTCTGGTAATAAAAGAAGATATATCTTGTCACAATATATCTCTACTACACTAATTAAACACCCATTTTTGAAAACAAAATCCCTACAGATATACTTTTGGGGGAGCAGGGAGCAGCAATGCATGGTGATGATACTTTTCAAAGCTGCTTCCTCATATAGACATTGTTATTGTATGCCTTCGAATCATCTCCAACCTGTGGCAACCCTAAAGTGAATATATCATGGGATTTTCTGAGTGGAATTTGTTCCAGGAAAGGGGGCAAGTTTACCTATGCCTTCCTTTGAGGCCGAGAGAGCATGGTTTGCCTGAGGTCACCCAATGGATCTCATTGTCCAATGCTCAATCCATTGCATTATGCTGGCCTCAGTTCATAAAGGACCCAGGAAACACTACCCAGCATAGACTATGGCCAGGAATTGTGGAAGTTGTAGTGCAACATGAGAGTCTGGGAAAGCTAGGCTAGCCCAGTTCTAATAACTCCCAGAAGTTGAAACTAGCCAGATTAACAGAGTTCTTTAAAAAAAAACCAGCCTATGCATATTTCTTTAATAATAATTTCAGTTGGGCTGCATCCTCAAATACTTTGTGTAGGATTTCATGTGAACATACTGAAGTAGAGAGTCTTAATCCAATGGTGGAAATCATGTGAACTTCTGGATATTGCCAAGCTGCAAGTCTTCAGCTAGCAGCCCTAGCATGCATAACCAAGAGTGAGGAATGCTAGGAGTTGCAATCCAAAAACATTTGGGGGATGCACACAATTCTCACCCTTCATTTTCTATTCTGACTCTGTCAGTTACGTCATTTCAAGCAAAGTGGGGCCAAATTAAGTGTTTTTATTTGCTCAAATTAGTGCATTGTTTAAATGAATGATTTTAATATATATATATATAACATTAATTTTAAATCCTCTTTGAAAGTCTTAGTAAGACCGGAATGTAATTCTCTCTCCAACTCTCACTCATTAGCCTGTTTTGATGTAGCTTATTTGCTATCTGGTTACTAAATCTATCTCTGGGACACATTTCCTTCCAGTCACTTTTCTCTTCTTGTGGTGATTAAAGGCAATAATTAGGAGACCCATTATAGTACTCTGGAATCTTCTTTTAAGAGTATGCAGGGTAGTGTTATATCAGCACCACTGCACTCACAATGGTTGAGGTTGCTCACAGTTTCCTGTAAAATAGGGGAAGAACACTTTTTATCTTGAGAACCATAAAAGAGAAAGAAAACTGAAAATTGCATTGTAAAATTTATAGAAAGATTGAATGGGCAGCATTGCTTGTTAAAAGACACTTTCTAGCCCTTCTTAAGCTTCAGCCTTATTTTAAAAAGTCTTTTATTTTTTTCTTTTTCTGTTGTGTCTTATATGACTCGCTCTTCATTCTCATAAAGTTGTGGCTGAGGGTGAAAATACAATGAATTATTTTGTCATATAAACAATTGTGTTAAAAAGTTCATCAACTTCTATAACACAATGAATAATGCCAGGAAAATAAAAGTTCGTACTCCTAAAGTGTGTCTCTATGCAAGACAGCTCTCTTTTTTTTAATAGGGCCCGTAATTCATGTGAAGAAAGGCTGAAGGGCCAACTCTCTCCAGTGGGAACCAGCATAGACAAAGAACTTAATCTCTTGCATACTAGTGTCAGTGTTACTAATGACAACCATCACAAAGTTCTTCCATTTCAGGTCATGCATCCAACTTCTTCTGCATCGATTAAATATCTATTTGCCTCAATCCCAAGATACAGCTCTTAGTTAACTAATTTAAATATGCCTAGAATGTCACATTTAAATGTATAAGGAAAAATTATGGATTTGGAATAATCTGTACATGAAGCATTGCCATGCCAGAGATTAGTGATCCAGGTTGTGCTGGTAGACTCAGATGCCAAGGGCCTGGGTTAAATATCAAAGTAATTTAGGGGAATAGGTGAAATTGACCAACTTGCTTGGCATCACTTTTCATTCAGGCCTTGGAGTGAGCAGTTGAAACACTTAATAAGGAGATGATAACTCACTGATAAATTCCGTTGCTGTTCATCATAGGGAAAATAGGCTGAAGTAGTTTATTTGCCTGGAAATATGAAAGGAGGACACTGAAGTGTATAATGAGGGTTGTATGAAGAATCTGATGGCCTGGAACCCCGAGGGAACCCCTCATTACCAGTTCTCAAACTATGAAATATATCTATATAATAATAGAGGTGGAAGGACGTTCAGTCATCCAGCCTGTCCCAACCCTGGCAACCTCCAGAGGTTTTGAACAGCAACTCTCATAACTCATGAAAATTGGCTATACTGGCTGGGACTTATGGGAATTCATGTTCAAAACATCTCAAGGTTACTATGCTGAGGAAAGTTGGTTTAGTTCTTCATCATGCATCTATGCAATGCTTATGTAAAAAAATGAATATGAAAATTTTGAATTCAAGGTCAAAGTCATTGTTACTCATTGTATACTTAGGTATAGCAAAATCGGTCTTACAAAATGGCAGCTCAGAGATAGGGAGCATGTGATGAACACAGTTGAGAGATTATGAAGGGGTGAGAGCAGAAGTGCAAAATAAGGATGGAGCGGTGCTCCTTTTCTAACAAGCATCTTGAGAATGAGAACATAATACAGTAATGCATGATGCAGATCTTCTGTCACAGATCAGATCATTTCTTTCATTTTGCTCACATTGGTTGTCTTTGAATATTTTGTGGAAGCCATTATTGCTCAGCCTTGCCCTTCAGTGAACACCGTTTTGCAGTCATTTCCTAAGTGAAATGTTTTATGTGATTTTTTCTTTGAGGATGCAAGCCACACTTGTTAATGACTTATGCATATAAGCTATATATTATAGTAGAGTGGAGATGGTCACATGAGCCCCCCCTGTAATCTCTCCATGATGAGGCAAGTGATAACAAATGGTGTTGGTTCTGAACTTGTTTTCTTTACTTCTGTTGTGTTTTGGATGCAGCTCTAATTTATTTTAGTTATTACTTGTTTTGTGGAAAAAGAAAAATAGTTACATCAGCAAGGAGTTTCAACTTCAGTTGCATGTTTTTGTGAGACATTATCATATGAGCCTCCTTTCTCACTACAGTTGCATTGTCTGTAAAATCCGATCCCAGCAAAGAAGCCAGTGCTGCTTGAGATATGCAGACTGCAGTGCCACCCAGACCTGTGTGCCTGATGCTCCCAGTTGCCAGGGCTTCTCCAGAGTCTCAGAAGAAAGGGACAGCATTCGGAGCCGACATCCACCACTGCTGTTTAGATCGCCCTTTCCCCACCCACCTGGCCCTGACCACTCAAAATCAGCACAATTTAACTTTTTCACATGAAATCATTGTGGGATGGTTCGGGCCCCACCTTTCTTTGCGGTCGCATCTCCTTCTATGAATTGGCACAAACTCTAAGATCTTCCAGGGAGGCCCTTCTCTCGCTCCCACCACCGTCATAAGTACGGCTGGTGGGGACAAGAAAGAGGACCTCCTTGGTGGTGGGCCCCCACCTCTGGAATCTCTTCCAAGGGAAATAAGACAGGCCCCATCCCTCTCCTCTTTTCATAAGAGGTTGAAGACATGGTGGTTTCACCAGGCCTTTGAGAATGACTAATACCAGCCCAGCCCCTTGACACTATTAGAATCTGGCCTTGCACCCCCATCTTCTATCCCAGACAGTAATTTTGCACGAAGAATTGGGTGTGATTGGTTTTTAATGTATTTGTGTTGTTTTGATAATTCTATGCTTATGTTTTGTGTACTCTACATATTGGCATTTGGAAACCGCATTGAGTCCCCTAGGGGAGATACCGCGGTACATAAATAGAGCATTATTATTATTATTATTATTATTATTAAAGAAACTCACTAACAAACTGTTAAACTGATGTTTTCAGAAAGGTAGGTAGACAAGTTCTGCAGCCCAAAATTCTGAAGAGGAAGCTGATAATTGTTTGAGAGACAGCCTCTTTTTAATAACACACTTTGAGCCTATTTTTTAAAAAAATATTTTAAACACACATTAAACCCCTTCCCTTTCCCTAATGGAATACACAGGACATATGCTTGTGTCCAGCTGTTTATGTTGCAATGTGTGGAAGGAAACAATTGTTTTAATAAATTCTGAAGGCACCTCTGCAGTTGTTTAGATAAGGAAGTCAGTAATGTTCTTGAGATTACCAAGGAAACCTGGTTCAATAAATTTATTTTCCAAATGCGCAAGCTTAAAAATCTGTCATACCAACACAAGACCTAATATATCGGCATCACCTGTGAAACTTCAACCCTTTCCAAATTTGATATACTCCTTCTGCACAAATACAATGACACTGGACAGGGGGAAGCTAACTATAAATGATGTGGGCATCATTTAAAGTTGGCATAGAGAAGCCCCCAAACTTTGTCTGGGGCTTTCAATCCAATACTAAATGGGTGAAAAAAATTGCTTTGGAGATGTTGCCAGGTATCAGTGCACAGTCTTCAGAAATTAATAAAATGGCTGTATTTCATATTTACCATTTTATAGCCAATTCAGAAAACTACTCAAAGTCTGCCTTGGGTTTTATTTAAATTATTAGCACTTCTTCCACAATTTCCACAGTACAAGAGAAAATCTAGAGTGCATTTGATTATTTCAATTCACCGTCTGATTCTTCCATTGCATAGACTAAAATAAGCACAAAAAGGTTATGTCATGCTTAGTATAGATGAAGCTGTTACTAGATCTCAATTGACTACACCAACATGCTAGTAGATAAGAAAATAATCATAGGCTTTCCTGAGATAACATACCTACAATAGTCCATGGGACAGGGAACAGCTTGTGTAAGTCACTTTGGTTTTCATTGTGATGACTGTATGGGGGCTTATTGTTAGCGCCATCTGTACAGAAACAATTTCTTTGTCTAAATGTTTGGGATGCTGCATGCACCCCTATTACTATTCAACTGTTTTTAAATTTTAGTATTTACTTTGTTTTAAATTGTGACTTTTTAATGTGGTGGTGGGCCTTTCTTTGCTATAAAACACTTTCTTAATTCATGAAACATCAATAAATATTCTTTTACATCAATAGATATCTCACTGTTGAATTCTTTTTCATGTGGTTTCCCTGCTCAAGTCCTAAAGCAATATATTCCTTGTAATATTTTCAACACTGTTCTCATATTCGTTGCCTCTCACCTATTTTTCCAGAATATTTTTCCAAGCACAGATCACAATTTCCAATGTATTGTTAATCAGATATTGCAAAGGGCATCCTTAGCCCATCTTTAGCTGCTTCAGTTGTGAGTACAAGAGCCTGTTTAAAGAGTATTGTTTATATGGGTCAGTTCTCTCTTGAACAAACTGTTTAAACTGTGCAGATATACCCAAACTGAAGGTGAAAATTTAGACAGGAGAGATGGATTATTCTTATCAAAACACAAAGAGGCAAACAATATTACTTGGTCATCAGGGAAGGAGCCAACTGTGGGTTGATTTAAAGAGGACATATCTCAAGGATTACAGCTGAGAATATCAAGGTTTGCCAGCCATTTGTGAGCTAAGGAAGCTTTTTTTTTCAGCTCAAGCCATTCACATCTCAGTGATACTTTAGCCTCCATGATTCTTTCACAAGAGGTTTATGATTATGTCTTTGGGATATAAAAGAAAAGACCATACTAGTGTCAGAATAAATGAAACCCGTACAAGATGTTAGAGATTTAATGACCAAATCAGCCTTCCAGCACAATGCTTCACTTGAGTTTATCCCAATGAGCATTAACAGTTAGGCTGACACACAATACACATAGGTCATTCCTGCTTGCACAGACCCAATAGTAGTCAGTGTAGCTGATAGTCAATCATATGGGAGGTTTAATGAAAGGTGTAAGAACATCACATACGCTATAGCACAAAGGTCACCTGAACTAAGTAGTAGTCTATCTCTGTACTTATTTGTTTTGTCTATCCACATGCTTTCCAAAATTAAAAACAATATTTCTCACACTCACTTTACAGAAAATCTGCCCTATTAGGTCAGAGCAAAAGCTTACATTCAGCATCCTGTTTTTAGCACTGGCCAGAGCTTGGCAAAATGTCTGCAATGAGCAAAATAATTTAGAGGTAGTGGGCCATATGCTAAAAAGTTAATAAATAAATAAATAATTCTAAAAAATGTTGCAATACATTTGCGTATTTATGCCCATTCTCACAACTCTGTCCTCTTCTTTATAATGATCAAAACAATAATGATGGGGTTTAAGATCATAATTTTAAAAATATGTACTCTTATGATAGCAGCATAAAATTATGATTAACCTTCAAGTTAATAGAAATTAAGGCCATGGTTCTGCATTATAGCCACACACATGGACAGGGAAGGAGTAGATGGTCAGCTAGAAATGTCTAAAATGCTAAAATCAGGTAGTTGAATAAGGTTGAAAATAAGTGGCTTGCCCATTCTGTTTGATAACTGGCAGCACCCAAAACACCTCTCATTGGGCAAGGACAGTTATTTTATCTGCCTATATGAATGTGTAAAGTTGTGATCTAAGAGAACTGCCTTGGTAATTAATAAAATTGTCCCAATAGTTAGCTAATAGCACTTTATTGTTGGCAGCATGTTGCATGCTCTTCTCAGCCATACACAGGTAAATTAGAGTTGCTGCCAACTCTTAACATTTTCTGAAGCAAAAGTATATTTGTGAACCCCTAAGGTGAAATGTGAGATGAAGTTCTCAAGACATTCTGGTGGTTTAGAAAAATTTGTGATATTTCAGGGGAATTTCAGGGGAATTCCCAGCCATATATTTTCCAGAAATGGTTAAGGCCCTTAAGGGATTGGTAGCCTCACCCAGGACAGAAAAAAGGGAAGTAACTTTTCCAGTTGCCAGTGAAGTTGAAACGGTATTGCCTGAATTTAGGACTTTGTCTCCCAGTGACCACATGGCCTAAAATAGTGACCTCTGCCTGCACTGATATCCCTCCAGACCATCTTTACTGATTATAATAAAAAATATCTTGAACAAATGTAGATCTATGACTCTAACATCTTCATAGGTTTTTCTTCTTCTCCTGTATGGTTTTAACACTTTTGCCTGATGAAGAAACCAGTGAAGCTTTGAAAGCTCGCATGATGTATTTGGGGTATTTCTTTCCAAACTGCAAGTGCCTAAATACCCTGAAGCTGCCAGAGCCCATCTGATTTTGGAAGTTAGGAGGGTCAATCCTAGTTAGGACATAGATGGAAGAAGGGAGGGGCTGCAAAGAAATGCCAGGTTCTGTAGATAGTAATTCAGAAGAAGAGAATGGTTACTCATCTCTAAGTACTCCTTACCTTGAAATTAATTGTGCCACCATAAGTCAATAGGCAAATTGAAGGCATATACACACATAAACTACCACTCTTAGCATTTCTCATCATTGTCTGTACTGGCTAGATTGATTGGGTCACCAGTTCAACAATACCTATACTGACTGTATAGTAGCCTAGATGTAATAAAAAGCACATGTTACCAGAGCCAGATCTGACATCTACAGAAAAAGGCACGTGCAGTGTATCAGCATTGTCTAGGCACAGGGGATCTTTGACATCCTCTACCCACTCATACAAAATCAAAGCCAACTCTATCCTCAAGTTCAAAAAGACATTTACTTGTTGGGAGGAGAGCAATGACCAATCTTGATAAAATAGTGAAGAATTGAGACATCGCACTGGCAACAAAAATCCGCATAGTTAAAGCAATGGTATTCCCCATAGTAACCTATGGATGTGAGAGCTGGACCATAAAGAAGACTGAGTGAAGGAAGATAGATGCTTTTGAACTGCAGTGTTGGAGGAAAAATCTGAGAGTGGCTTGGACTGCAAGAAGATCCAACCAGTCCATATTTCAGGAAATAAAGCCCTAGTGCTCACTGGAGGGAAGGATATTAGAGGCAAAGATGAAGTACTTTGGCCACATGAGAAGACAGGAAAGCTTAGAGGAGACAATGATGCTGGGGAAAATGGAAGGAAAAAGGAAGAGGGGGCGACCAATAATAAATAATAATAAATTTTATACCCCACCACCATCTCCCCAATGGGAACTTGGGGCGGCTCACATGAGGCCAGGCCCAAGCAACAAATTACAATAAAATAAAATACAATAAAATAAAATAACAACCAAAATGCAAACAATATCACAGTAAAATACAAAACATATGAATACAATGAGCAATATTCACAAAACATAAAAAAGCAATAAACAAACATAATGACAGTGAGTGGGCCGTATGTACAATAACATGATTTAAAAACTCAGGGTGAGATAAAAGGAGCAGATTATTTGCAAGGGAGAACTCATAGAGAAACAGGATAGTAGACATACCTTCGAACAGGGCGGGAGTATCCTAGGACAGAAATGTTGAGGGGAGCAGTAGCTTATGATTGTGTGGCTACTCTCCAAAAGCGCAGCGGCAGAGCCAGACCTTGAGATTCTTTTTAAAGGTTTCTAAGGTAGGGGCTTTCCTAATCTCCAAGGGCAAGATGGATGGATGGTATTCTCGAAGTGCGGTCACTGAAGTGCTTGACTCTGAAGGAGCTGGGGGTGGTGACAGCCGACAGGGAGCTCTGGCGTGGGCCGGTCCATGAGGTCACAAAAAGTCTGAAGCGACTGAACAAATAAAAAACAAACCTTTTGCAAACCTTTTCAAGGAGAGTATGGTACTGTCTAAAACAATATGAATAACTGTTCAAGTGGCACACTTTTGTCTTGTATGGATTAAGTTTCAATTTATTAGCCCTCGTCCATTTTATTCCTCCCTCCAAATGCCAGTTGAGAATATCAACAGCTCATCTATTTTTAGGAAGAAAAGGAAAAAAAGCGTGTTGCATGTCATCTGCTCATTGGAAACAAGACAAACCAAATCCCTGGGCTATTCCATCCTAAAACCAGTTCTGCCTAGCAGCAAGAATGCAAATGCTACCATTATTATTAATTTATACTGAACTGCCTGCCACTGGCTCCAAGTGGTATCTAGGTGGCTATAGTATGTACTTTAGTATAGAACAGCTGATGCCCTGAGATTTTTTAAAAGGTTACATTCTGTGTACTGAGCTCTTTATTGTTTTGTATGTGCATACTGATGTGAGAAAAATAGGAGATTCCATTCTATAGCCTTAGAAAAAAAGGCTGACACAATAAAACACTAACATTTCAAATAATACCACATTTGAAGTGATAACTAAAAACCCTTCGAAACACCTTCCTCTGAATATCTGCTTCCATTAAAAATAGCTCAGAGTTCTGCTTTACAACACTCAATTCCCTTGGAGTTAAGGTATCTAAAAATAGATACTCATAGACCTATAAATATACATGCCAACTGATACCTGTAAGACGGTGAAAAGCTGGGCATGCCTAGCTACAAATGTAATCCTTGCAGATGGCACAAAGGAATATCCATTAGGATAAGAGTGGGGGTGGAAATGGGACCTTTTCACCCCTTTCTTTCCAAAAGGACAAGAGCCCCTCCCCCACTGCCCCCTCCCCTCCAATCTCCCTTCATCTTCGCTGTCAATAGTAGCAGGAAAGATTCCTTGGTGCCCTGACAGTTCTGACAGTCCCCACAGCTACAGCTCATTAAAAAAGAGTGCCAAGTGTGACACTTGTGCCTTGGAGCCTCCTCCCAGTATCTACGTTTCTCCCATTCCACATTTCCTAACCTTGCCTGGCAGCTCACCTTGTTCTCCTGGGATTAGGTGCTTGTCACTAATTGAGGCTCAGTGACACCATCTACTGCCACAGAGTGTAAAAATATCAAGTTAAACAGTCTCTTGCCTTTCTTATCTATTAACTCTCGGAATTAGAGGAAAAATACTGAATTCTGAAACGGAGATCAAAAACCAAAGGGCACCAATGTTAGCATTTCCATAATCTGGATTCAGTTTTGGGAAAAGATCCATAAAGGATGCATGGAAATTCCCAAAACCTTGTCTTAGATATGTGTGGACATCACCTTTAAAGTTGGTTATCGACTATGGAAACTCTATGAATTTCATAGTGCTCTCTTGTGTAAGGATTACTCAGAGATTTTGCCAGTTTTGTCTTCTGAAATGTAGTCACAAGACTTGGTATTTGTCAGGGGTCTCCCATACAAGTATTAACATGATTGGCCCTGCTTAGCATCCAAGGTCAAATAGGATCTGCTGCCTTTAGGGTACTTTAGAAGTTTTTGAATATTTCAGAGTGGCAGACTGACCTAAAGATGCTCTTTACCTCTTCTGGTATGGTTGCTTTGTAATTCTTCCTAATTGGTCAAGGATTATGTAAGGAGGTCTACTGTATGACTCCAAGAACGACTAAGGAGGCTCCAAGAATACGGATACCACAGAACTTTTTATAGGTATTTAGAGAGAGAGAGAGAGAGAGAGATTTGCATTGTGATCCAAAGAACATTTATGCAACAAGAATCAATGTCTTAGATCCAAGTGGAGTTATACCCAGTGGAATGGCATTTGTAGAATACAGTTTGTGCTGGTGAATATTTTGACAGAGGTCTACGATGAAAATACATTAGAAGGGAGAGGAAAAAAAATCAACCCAATGAGCGTATTCTACTCAACTCCCACCCTGAAATTGCCTAAACCAAAGAGCATTGGAGGAATACATTTTTAATTCCTTTTTTAATTTTGTCAATTTCTGCAAACTGTCTTTAAGCAAACTATCCTAAATGACAGGGTATATAAATACATTAAAAATTACAATAATGAATATCAATGGCAGTTGGATACTCAAGTGTAGCTAGTCTGCTGGGAAGTGTTCAAGCCTTGGGGGGGAATTAAATTTAGATTATAAAACTCTGAAACCTTTTAAAAACTTGCAGTGGCAAAAAAAAATCCTTCCGAATGAGTGGAGAGAAGATGCATGATCAATCCTTACAAAATGTCCCCAGAAGCACTTTAATCACCTGTTGGGTTGTCTGCTCCACATTATCTCCCATAAACCCTCCTATTACACACATTCTACCTCTGTTGCACCCAGCGTTATTTATTTTAATATTTTAATAATGTACATCTGGCTCGGCCATAATGCTTTTAAACTGTGTTGTTGTTGTTTACTGTTTATTGTAAGTTGTGGTGATGGTATTGTTTTAATTGCTGTCATGTTATTTTACTATGTGTTGTTGGGCTTGGCCTCATGTAAGCCGCCCCAAGTCCCTTCTGAGAGATGGGTGTGGGGTATAAATAAAGTTAATAAATAAAGTTAATAAATAAATAAATAATGGCACTTCTGACTCAAAATGAAGGATAGGAAATATTAATAATATAACTCATTGGAAAGTGAAAGAAAACTCAAACTTGTTTTTTTGCAACCAGAAATTCAAATAGAATTGCCACATACATTCACAAACAATATAGGTAAGTCTAAAGTGTGATGGTTTACATGGAATGGAAGAACAATACTTCCATCAATGAGTGCCTTATACTAGCTGCTGCGTTACCATGTGTTTGCATTGCCTTGCTGCATCCGTTAAATATTCCTACAATATCCCAGTGCAAGCAAAATTCATTCTCTGTCTTGTTACAATGCATACAAAACTACCTTCTCACCTTAATTCACTATACAGAGTAAACAATGCTCCAAAACCTATTATTTCTAGGCCTACAGCTATCTTACAGTAAACAATAAGTTTGGTTACTTTAAAAATGGTACTTCTTACGGTAGTTTAAGAGCTGCTCTTTAGCATGGCTCAAACATCTCGTATGTGTAACATCCCATTGCAAATTTTGTATTTTGAGATTAGCTTTAGTGAGTATAAATCAAATAGACTGTGAAAACCCATGTCACTATGGAGTCGTAGCTATTCCTTTCTTTTAGTCTGTAAGCAGGAGGCAGAATTGACAGCCTGAATCACACTCACCCTGCAACTTCCTATTTGACAGGAACTCTCAGTCCCACTTTTTAAAATGCTTTTAAAATGTCCTTACAGTAGAATCTCGCTTATCCAACCTTCACTCATGCAACCAACCTTCTGTATTATCCAATGCAGTCTGCCTTCCACCCGGATCCACAACTGTTTCAATAGATTGCGATGTTTTGGTGCTAAATTTGTAAATACAGTAATAATTACATAATGTTACCATATATTGAACTGCTATTTTCTGTCGATTTGTTGTAAAACATGTTTGGTTGCTTAATTTGTAAAATCATAACGTAATTTGACATTTAATAGGCTTTTCCTTGATCCCACCTTATTATCCAACATTTTTGCTTATCCAACTTTTTGCTGGCACATTTACATTGGATGAGCGAGACCCTACTGTATTTCTTTTCCCTGCTTCCACTGAGTTGAAAATGCAAACTGAGTTGAAAATGCAAAAGTACGTGTTTGCAGACAAATAGCTCAACAGAGCAGAGGAGAGGAAGTGGAACAATCCTGCCCTTCACAGTAGATTAAGGCAAAAGCAAACTGCTGCAGCCTCTCCTAGCCTGTGCATTCTTCCTTGTTAATACATTTTGACATCTTGACCGCAAACTGATGTTGCTTGTCCATGTGTGACCTGGTTGACATCTGTGAAATGTTGGTAGGGTATGCCTGTATGAGTACACAGATTCAGAAGAGCTAACCATATATTGAAAATATATAAACAAATTCAAAAACAAACCTTGATTTTGCCATTTTATATAGGGAACATCATTTTACTGTGCCATTATATATATCAGGATTTCAACATCCATGGATCTTTGGAATCAAACCCCAGTGGCCCACAGTATATTAAAAAATATTCTGGCTTGTCATTTATCACTGTTAGCTATTAGCCTCCTTACTGGTGATGCAAGTGTTCTGAACAAACATCTTGCAAATTTACTCACATTTTCTCCAACTGACACACCAGTTTATTTTCAAAATATCAGCGGCATTTTACCCACACATAAGGGGATCTCAATGGAATTAACACACAGCATTAGCTAAGCTAAACCAAACTCTGTAAATGAGTTATTGGTTGGGTTTGCATATCCCAGCCAGTATTCTTGAGCAATCTTTCATTTATTTGGGGTTGGGCAACATGTGAGGTACTGCATCTTATATTAGAAAGAAACCGGTACTATTCTTATTCTAACCATGTTTCCAAATATCTTTGCCATCTCTTTGGGTTAAGGGTGCCTAGCTACCATTATATTCCATAATATTACACTGCCTTAACTGAAAGTAAGCTTTGCAGCAGAACTCCATGGAAATGACTTCTAAATAGATACATATTGGTTTTTTTACTCATTCAAAACAAGAAGACCAAACCAGCCTGCAGTGATACAGACTAGCAAAGTAGTTTGATAGGATCCAATGTGTGTGTGTGTGTGTGTGTGTGTGTGTGTGTGTGTGTGTGTGTTGAGGGGGGGGCACAACAAGGTTGACTATAGTTTTCTGGAGCCATAACTACAAAAACATATGACACACCTGGAATTTGTAACCATGCTTCCCAAAACAGATAAAAGAACAATCATATGCATCCAAGAGAAAGATCCTATAACTCAGTAGTAGAGCACATACTCTGCAGATGTTTCCACAATTAATTGACAGCTTAGAATCATATAATGGTGGAGTTTGAAGAGATTTGAAAGGTCTTCTGACGATGCAGGAAATCTATAACTGAAGCAGCCCTGACATTTGACCTCTACTGAATAACCTCCAACAAAGAAAAATCTTATACTTTCTGAGGAATTTTATTCTACTCTTGATCTGTTCTATCAGAAAATCCTTACTGCTCTGTTGAATCTCCTCTTGAAATTAGAATTCAGTTGTTTGTCACCTATCCTCTAAAATAGCAGAATATACGTTTGTTCCATCTTCTACTGAAGAAGCTATCATATCACCTCTCGGGATTTTTTTGTGCTAAATATATCCCCCCCCCCCCAATACAGTTTCTGGACCCTTCACCATCTTGGTCACTCTTCTGGCAGTGACAGCTAGTAGTTCTCATTTTAGTGGCTTGGTGATTCTACCTCAGGGTAGAAAAAAAGGTCATCACCTGTGATAGAAACTTTGTACTTTGATTGAAAGCCAGGATGGGTTTGCTGCCACATTGACATGGGACCTACTAAGTAGCACTGTCCTCCCTAATATCCTGGTTCAACCTGCCTTCTGGACACAGTACTCCTCTGACTAGAGCAAAATATAAATATCTAGACATCCTATTTCTGTTGATGTAGCCTAGAGTTGCACCAGTAATCATCTTGTATATAGTTTGCTAGTAGCCCATTAAGTTCTTCTCCATGTTTTATTGAAGCAGAACTAAGAAAGATGTTTGCTTGAAATCTTGGAGATTGTGATTTTATTTTGTGTCAGCATTAATAAGGTGGAAAGATAATCTGAGTTAATATAAAGTAGCTTTACATATGGATGTGCAGCTACATGTGCAGAGATTTCTAAAATGGAAGTCTGACCCCACTGTTTCACTTTCTTGCTCCCCCTCATTTGGATATTTCCTATTCCTACCTCACCCAGGGTTTTATCATTTTATCTTGTCCATTTGACTTGCCCATCCTATTCGATTTTATCCTGTGTGAATTCATTTTATTATTTCATTTTGTTATTGTAATTCATTTTTTGATGTATTTTGTTATGTATTTTGTATTTTACTGTGTTGTATTGTACTTTTAGAAGGGCTTGGTCTCATGCTGGCTGCCCCGAGTCCCTATTGGGAGATGGTGGCGGGGTATAAATAAATATTATTATTATTGGAATGGGAATATCAAGTGTGATATATCAGGACTTGGGCATACAAAATAAAAAAATACAAACTCTCTAGGTAGTTTTTAATGTATATTTAATATCTCACTGCACTAAAGGTGGACTCTTCTTTCTAATTTGGACTAAACTGGTTGATTTTCTTTTCTTTTTTATTAGATTTCCTTTATGCCTCAGATCAATATTTTTAAATTAGCACAAGTCAATGCGGTGGTTTAATTCAATAACAATTTGGCATTTCAGTGAGACAAATAGTTTTCCCTCCATGTTCTAATGTATTATGCCAAATTTCTTCCTTTTCCCAATTAATGCATTTATTGTAATCTAAATTGAAGAATAGCAAGTTGACCTTTCCAATGGGAACTCAATGATACAAAGAGTTACAACTTGACCCTAAACAATAAACATGGTAAAGTTTAAGAAGTAATACTGAGATGACAACTGAAGTAGAAAGGCTGAAGGGTGTCTGAGACAGAATGTTGCATGAGCCAAAGACTCCTGTAGGAGTTATGCAATACAGCAATGTTGTGAGTCCTCTATACCTTGTTTGAAATGACTATTGGAAGAGGATTTTCTTCCCATTATGCTTCTGTCCATCCAACTATCAGTGGTCCTGAGCAGGTACAATGACAAGCAGTTATCTACTGCCTGTGTTGTGGCACTAACTCAAATCTAAGCTGTGTGGTTCCCATAAGGAAATGGAAAAGTTTATTATTCACAACCACTCCAGAAGATGGATATCACAGAGAAGTCATACACTAAATTCTACAACAGGGCTGTCCAGCTCCCTCCTCCTCCTTGCCTTGCCCCCTCCGCCCCCTCTCTCCGCCCGCCGCTGCGTTCTGGTTCGCAGTGGTGGGGAGGGAGGGGGGAGGAGGAGGGAGGCGGGCAGGGAGAAGGGAGGGAGCCAGCTCCCTCCTCCTCCTTGCCTTGCCCCCTCCGTCCCTCTCTCCGCCCCGCCGCTGTGATCCGGTTCGCAGCGGCGGGGGGAGGGAGGGGAGGAGGAGGAATCCTCCCTTCCTCCTCCTCCTCCTTCCCGGCGCCGCTGGTGTCCCGATCGCCGTGGCGCCGGGGAAGGAGGAGGAATCCTCCCTCCCTCCTTCTCCTTCCCCGGCGCCGCGGCGATTGGGACACCGGCGGCGCCGGGAAGGGTGGGAGGGAGCGAGGGGGCAGGCCTTCCAGGGAGGCCTGCGGGAGAGTTTTCGCCCAGCTCTCGCGTCCCTCTGACCAGAGGGACACGAGAGCCAGGTGAAAAACCCTCCCGCAAGCCTGGATGGCTCACGGGGGAAGCGAGAACCGAGCGCTCGCTTCCCCTGCGAGCCATCCAGGCCTGCGGGCGAGGGGCGGAGCCGCGGAGCTTCCTCGCGGCCGCCCTCTCCCTCAAAGTGTCACAACAGCTGTTGTGATGCTTTGGGCAAGGGGGCGGAGCCGCGGAAGGCTCCCCGTGGCTCCTCCTCCTCTCCCAAAGCGTCACAACAGCCTCGGAAGTGGTCGAAATCACCTGCTTCCAAGGCTATTGTGACGCTTTGGGAGAGGGAGCGGAGCCGCGTGGCCGGGGGCGTGGCCTCTCGGCCCCCAGGTGATCACTCACCAGAAGTCTGTCCCTTGGGTCGGCAGAAGTTGGACAGCACTGTTCTACAACATAATCGAATGAGGCCTCTGGATCCATGAGATCCAGATTCACAATTTCCAGCTACTGCAGTTGGTTGCAAATGGTTGGGAATATTGGCGAGGTGAACATGGACATGCTGATATGTGTGTTTTCATGTTATCACCAGGCATGTAGCCAGGGGGGGGCTAAGGGGGCTTCAGCCCCCCCCCCCAAATTCTCAGGGTGGTCCACGAGAAGGTCTTACTGGTACATTATTTAAACTGTTATGTTTATTCATATCATGATCTGATCACCATGCTCATTATATCCCACATTAATGGGGTTATTGGGATAACAATACAAAAGGTTTGCTAGGGTAGACCCTCTTCCACCCAGGCTCAGCCCCCCCCCGAACCAAACTCAGCCCCCCACCCAAATCAAAATCCTGGCTACGGCCCTTGTTATCACCATTCAATAATAATCTGGTCTGTGTTTTTTCTTATCCACAGCAGGTCCTAGAATCAAACCCCTCAGGCAGTGTTTCCCAACTCTTTTTGAACCACGGCACACTTTTTACATTTACAAAATCCTGGGGCACACCACCAACCAAAATGTCACAAAATGAAACTCTAACACAGTAGTACATATAGTTAATATGTTTTTAAATGTATTTATGCACTCAGTGTGAAACCTGGGCCAGTTTTGATGAACACAACATAGATATCCTGGCAGGAATAGCAGAAAGACACAGACTTCCCACACAGAACTTCCATAACCAAGAGAAAATGCTATAAGAGTTTGGTGGGCATTGACCTTGAGTTTTGGAGTTGTAGTTCACCTATATCCAGAGAGCACTGTGGACTGAAACAATGTTGGATCAGGACCAAACCTGGCATGAATACTCAATATGCCCAAATGTGAACACAGATGGAGTTTGGGCAAAATAGACCTTGACATTTGGGAATTACAGTTTCTGGAGGGGGGCCTCGAAAGACCAGCAGTCTCCCTCTCACTTAGGTTGCCCCCTCCCTCCCCGCCAGGCTTGAATTGGGGTTGTGGGGAGCAGGAGCCTCACTCACCACCTGCGCAGCTCCTCGGGGGTCAGTGGGGCGGCCCGGGTGGGCATCTCGGGGCTGGTGAAGCAGGCAGGAAGGAAGGTGGTGGCGGCAGGCAGGGAGCCGGTGGGAGGCCGAGAGCAGTTTTGCATGCACCGGGGAGGAGGGAGGGGTGGGGCCGGTGCCGGGCCTTCCCAATGCATGGAGAGGGAGAGACCAAGTAGACAATGGGTGGGGAGGGGGGTGTTTGTAATTTTGTGCCTTTATCGAGGTAGGTTTCTTAGGGTTTTTATACTTCAACACACTAGACTCTCTCCCTTCCCCTCCTGGAGGTTCCAATTTCCCAAGGCACACCTGATGATCACTCACGGCACACTAGTGTGCCCCAGCACACTGGTTGGGAAACACTGCTCTAAGGATACAGCAGGCCAACAACAATAACATCAGTTTAAAAGTCATACACATTAACATAATCAACTAATATTGTATAAGCCATCTGGATATGCCCACCAGAAGAGATTGGTCCTTAATGTTGTTTTAAACAGAGACAGCATATCCAGCTATCAAATTTCTTTAGACAGGTCATCCCACAATTTGCAGATATCTGATGAAACAATTGCTTCGCTAGTCTTGGTTAATTGAAACAAATCTCTCGCAGAAGACCTGAATGTGTGGAGCAGATTATATAGGAGAAAGCGATCCCATAGGTAATCTGGACCTAACCCATATTAAGTTTACAACCAGCACTTTGTATCTTGTTCAGAAACTAATTGGCAGAGATTGGAGTGATTTTAATATAGATATAAACCCTAAAGCTATGTCTGAAGTTAAGCAGTACTAACAGTGCTCGGATAGGGGGCTGCCAATGAACACCAGATCTTGTGGGTCTAGTTCAGCGGAAGAAACTAGCAAAACTACCTCTGACTGTTCCCTATGGAATTCACAGATTGAAACATGGAAAGATATTACAGATATAAGACTTCATTAATTCTCAGATTGCTAGTGTCATAAATTCTCAGATTATTCTAACTGTAATACTAAGGATGAGACTTGTGTGATAGTGTAGTGTAGTAAAGATAAAGGTAAAGGTTTCCCCTGACATTAAGTCTAGTTGTGTCCGACTCTGGGGGGTGGTGCCCATCTCCATTTCTAAGTTGGAGAGCTGGCATTGTCCATAGTCATCTCCAAGGTCATGGGGCCAGCATGACTGCATGGAGTTCCGTTATCTTCCCACAGAAGTGGTATCTATTGGCCTACTCACATTTGCATGTTTTCGAACCGCTAGGTTGGCAGAACTGGGGCTAACAACGGGAGCTCACCCCACTCCCCGGATTTGAACCAACAACCTTTTGGTCAGCAAGTTCAGCCATTCAGTGGTTTAACCTACTGCACCACCAGGGGCTTCCTGTGTAGTAGTTTAAGCATTGGACTACAACTCTAGAAACCAGGATTCAAATCCTTCCTTAGCCATAGAAACACACTGGGTGACCTTGGGAACGTTACTCTCTCTCAGTCTCAAAAGAAGGCAAATTGTGTCAAGGAAACCCTATTATAGGTTCACTTTGGGATTGCCATAAGTCAGAAAAGCCCATAAGAATAAGGGGAATATAAAAACAATTGATGTATCACTTGTTCAGCATAGTATTTTGAAACAAAGGATGAAATATTTTGACTATTTGTATGTATTAGTGATTGTTTTTCTTACATTTAATTGGATCACTTTGGATATAAACAATGTGCAATATTTATATGTAAGCTTTTTTTAAAAAAAGGCAGCATTGGAGCCAACAGAATTAGGATAGTAGTGTACATGGAATTGGCATTATTTAGGCGTTTCCTTCCTAAGACTAGTAGCAGTTCGAGTCAGGCAATTTTTGGTGGGGCCATAGCTACAGAGGTATTTTATTTGGCTATTTATTTCAGCCAAACCTTTTAAGGGATTATCTCCAGCAAGTACTAGGAAGGAAGTGATACTTATGGATGGAGAAATCAGAATGAGATTTATTTGTGTATTTAAAAATGTGCCCTACTTTTATAAAAACAATTCAAGGCAGCTAACAATTTCAATAGTAAACATTATGGTATTAGACTTGAACAGTACAATAAAAATGTAATCCTTAATATCAGTAGTGCATTTGAACAAATTCCTTCTTGAATATACTCAGAACCTATATAGCATTAGCTTTACCGCTGTGTGTTCTTGGCAGATCTACGTAAGAGAAAATATGGATCTGATCTACTTAGGAGAAATATTTCTCAAGACTGATAGATTTTATTTTTTCTCTTTCTCTTCAATGTTGCTAGTATTTAAGGTATTTTCTTTATCAATAATTTTCTTCCACAGAGGTTGTATTAATAGTATTAATTAAATAATTGGATGTTTAGTGTTCAACTGAGTATCCGATTTAATATTACTATTTGATATAGGAAAGTATATTCTAATCCTCCTGTTCACAACCTTATATGCGGCATGAGACTCTCTCCTTATTTATTTATTTATTTATTTATTCGATTTTGTATTCCGCTCCTCCCCACAGGCTCGGGGCGGATAACAACAATGTATATGGGCGTCATGTCACAGACATGCAGCCCCACAATAAAAGCATAAAACACATTAAAAACACAATCCAACACATTATGAGGTGCAAGGTGACATACATAGGTTTCTTGAGGTATAATCCTTCTATGCCTAATTGAAGGCTAGTTCAAAGAGGGCGGTCTTACAGGCCCTTCTGAATGGTACTAGCTCAGAGATAGCTCGAGCATTGTCCGGCAGAGAGTTCCACAGCACTGGAGCTGCTGCAGAAAAGGCTCTCTGTCTGGTCGCAGATAGGTGACAGGAGCGGACTGATGGTATCGTCAGCAGATTCTGTTCATCTGACCGCAGTGATCTCGGGGGTAAGTATGGGGTAAGGCGGTCCCTTTTGAAGGTCTTCCTAGGATTTCCCCACCAGATGAAGATATGTGGGTGACTGCAACAGAATAGATTGTCCTTCTTAGTTTTGACATGCTGTTCAATGAATCTCCTTGCTAATACCGGTACTTGCCTGGAGTCCACACTTTCAGTACCAGGCAAAGGCATTTCTGGTTGTGATCTAAATATTTCGAGACATTTTACAATTGTTGGCATTGCTTATCTGATTCCAGTTGTTAACCTATTTTATAATGTGATATATCTTTAGAAATTTCTCCTGTAGGACAGCATATACAATTATAAATAAGTAATCCATTATTGCCTTTAAAAGCAGTGCTTATTTCAAGAAAGGTTTGGTTTAGTTCTAGTGATGTTAAAATGGGATGCAATACTACAATTGTATAATGTGAATGGACCTCAGGATGTAAATACAGCAAGCAGACACATTCCCTATATCTCATCCAGGACCCTACATCTAAGGTCCTGTTGCTCTCAGTCATAGATATCAAACAGCTGCTGATTCCGTTCCTGATTCATAGTCAATAGACTTCCTTGATAAATTCTTGCAAGAAATCGCTATGTGAATGTAAGGCCTCAGAGTATATTTAAATGTTAGACCGATGTCTATATTTTGGATAATATTTTGGGTAATATTTTGGGTAATATTAATAATATGAAGGAAGTTGAATGTAGTCACCTTAATGTGACTTGCTATTTATGTATGTTTTTCTCAGGGAAAAGCCACAATTGGGGAGGGGGGAGGATCTGATTTACAACTTTGTGTGTGTGTGTGTGTGTTTCTTGTATGCCTTCAATGCACCAGTTTACTTATGGCAACTCCATTATTTTATACAACGTTCTTAGGCAAGGAATACTCAGAGGTGGTTTTGCCAGTTCCTTCCTCTGCAATATAATTATTACACTACAATTCATCTATCAATACAACCTTATGTGGTTCATTGTACAATTTTAAATTTATTTATTTATTTCGTACATGTGTACCTCATTTTTCTCACCCCAAAAAGGGGGGGGGGGTACACAGGGCGGCTTTATAATAAGCACTCATTCGAATGCTAACAACAATCATAGACACATTTAAAACAGATCATTAAAATACATTACATTAAAAACATTTGATTAAAATCACACCAGTTTAAAAATCATTGTTTGGAACAGTCCAATGTCATACATATCACATTGAGGCTTATCCCAATTTCTGCTGCTACTGTTTAAATACTCGATCCCACAACCAGGTCTTTAGTTTCTTTTTAAAAGAAACTAAATCCAAGTAAAGCAGCGCTCATTGTAGTTGTCCTACAAACAATTTCTTTATTATCTATACAATTTTCTATGACAAACATTTTCATTTGGAAGCCTGAAATAAAGCAAGGTTTGTCTGCATTCAACTGATATTGTGGGACTTGGCTATCTGTAAAATCAGAGGTAACTAGCTCAATGCAATGAGCACAATATTAACAAGCAACATCAGCGTATATAGATTTAACCTTCTTCATCCCAAAGTCCAAGGAGATACAAGTGTACAAAATCATCCTAAATTCCACATCACATCATTACAGCAGAAAATAAAAACCACATGAATAAAAAAAAATGGGGGGGGGGGGGGGGCAGACACACATGGAAAAGCAGGCATTGAGGATGGGGGAGGAGGAGGATGAAATATTCCAGTTCAGCAATTGACTTTGTTCTTCCTCCCATATGCATCCCTCCCCCTACTCCTCCAGTCATTCACCATGAAATAAGCTTGTTAATTGCTCTATAACCAAAGCAGCCTTTCCCTCCAATTGACTGAGAAGCTATGCTACTGTCTAGGGATTATAGGCCCTATGGTGACAGTTTTAATTCTGGCCAGAGTGGAGAAGTCAATAAATCGTTCTTGCAGAAGTCGTTACTGACCCTGAGCAAGCCCTGGGAGAAGAGAAGCAATCTCCATCTACTGGAAAATTATATATCTCCAAAACCCCAAAGCAAACAAATAAAAGCCAAAGAAAATAATATCATTTCAGAGACGAAAAAGAACAGTCTCCCACTCCGTGTAACTAGTGACTGCAGAGGGGAAAAATGAGTATAGGGTAAAATGACAAGGTAGGATATTGCTACTACCTTACAACATACTGAACTTGGTATAGCAGCAAGTAATCTAACATTGGAGTGGAAAATATCATGTCAGTTAGTGAAAACAATTCCAAGATGGAGCAATGCAATGAGCTCCTTATTAAAGTATTCACTGGGGAAAACAGGGTGATCTTTCTCCCAATGTGATCAAATGAAGTAAGCTTCAAAATATGCTTGAGGCGTATTTATAGAAGCACTCCAAAAGGTTTAATTAAACCATATGAGTATGAATAAAATTGGACTATTAATTATCATGTATGCTAACATAGATGTTTTCATATTTTTAATAGTATTTGAGGATCATCTCACTTGGTTTATTGGTTTTATTTGGTTATATTCTCTATCATTTTTCCATGTTGCGTTTTTCTGTGGCTGAAATGCAGGATATTTTTCCAGGAAAAAAATGTGTTGCTAATCAGCTGGACAACCAAATGACTTCTCAAACAAAATACAGCATCATGATCCATTCGAAGGATAGTGATATGTACGGTTTAGTCTCACCTAAAGGGTTTACAGCTCTTGGGCAAAGTTGTAAATAAAGTAAAAAATAAAAGTAAGAAAATAATTTGCATTATTAAAAAGGAAGGAAGCATGACTGAAAGACATGTGATTAATTCCCCACCATCTATAAAAAGTAGCTCATACAATTTTTGTAGAGACATCAATTATTATCACAAATATCATTTTATTTCGTCTTCCACTTCCATACAAAGCCAAACACCTCAGAGTTCATATATGAAACAATGGCAGCATCTGCACAGAATATAGTACATTGGTTGCACATCACACTCAACACTAAGAAGGGATGTAGATAAAAAGATGTTTAAAATGTTGAATTTTCATATCTATTTATATATGAGAAAAATAATCCCCATATAAAATGTAAAGTTCAATTTGCTCAGGTTTGTGTTCAAAAAGTTTTTTCTGTAGTAGTAAAGTGCTAATATGTATCTCCTTCTGCATTTTTACACCAACAGTGATAGCTGGTAGGTTCCGTGTCAGTAAGAGAGTAAATCTGCTTCAGATTTTAGTTGGAGCTTTCAACAAGCTATCTAAGTACAAAAAACTATCCCCAAAATAGGTTTAGACAACTCCATTAAAGTTTAAATTAAAATATGGACTGGATTTATTGCCTCACTGGCATGGAAGCCAGCATCACCAAAGTGTCTAGATTGCTAAATTCTATTGTTATGAACATTTTACAATGCATGGCTTCTCTGAATTATTTTTAAATCTCATATGTGTTCATACATCATAAGTTTCTTGGAAGAAAGGATACTATTTCTCATATTGGAGAAGCCCATAAGTAGGGCAAAAGGGTCTTAAGCCTTCTACTCCCAACTGCTTTATTTCCCATTCCCTTGCTGTTTCTTCTATAGTTTCCTGTTTTCCTTTTTTTGCTGCTCAGGCAGTATATAACAGTTGATGAAAGGAAGAGTATTGCTTTTAAAAAAATATTGCTTTCACACTTCAAGAGAACTTGATTGCGTTTGACAGATCTTCCACTTCCAATACCGCTCGTGGTTGTACTTCTAACACGATTAGTGCATCTGAAGAAGTGAATTGGTGTCCACCAAAGCTCATGCCAAAATAAACCTGTCTCTAAGATGCTGGGTTCTGTCATCATCCTATTTCTCATTTTATACAGAAACAGACTTTTAAAAGCCATCTCTTTGGAAACTTCTAGAGTAGCATAGGTTTGTAAGTTAAGTATGCTAGACAGATTTGTACTTTGTTAAACCTGTGGTTCTGCTGCCTTACAGTCAATGCACTCCTTGAAGAACAAGCACACCTGCCTGTGTGATTCCAGTCCTACCATAAGCAGCAGTTGCTTTGGAGGAAGAGTGTGAAGACAAGATTATGACTGTTATGTGAAATCTCAGTTTGCAGAGAAAGGAGGATGGGCTGAGCAGCAGGGAACGGGCTTACCAAAATAAACAACAGTCTCAATATTTAGCAGTTAGATTCTTGAAAATGGAATGGGAAGACAGAATCAACGTTTGCCATTTGCAAAGATATTCCTGTAGCCTGTGAAAGACTGAGGAAACCTTATCTTACACTGTACATCTGGAAATGTATCGATCTACTCTTTTGCCTGTTCCTTTAGACATATAGCTTAATATTTGAAGGCTATTCCTTTGTTCTGTCCCTGTCCATTGGCCCTCAGAAGCCAAGCTGTCCAGAAGAAATAATTTATATACATCTTTCTGTAGTGTGATACACATCTTGCTCATGTTTAGTGTGTGTTTGTGTTTATTCATGAACAGCACACAAAATACTCCAATTTGCTTGATACAATTAACAATCTAGGTATAAAACATATATAAAAGTTCACAATTAATATACAATTAAAATACTGTCAATATATCAAAAGTTGGGCAAGTGGAACAACACCATTGTCAAACCCAACTTCTCAGAGGGCTTTACTACCATGTTTTTGTTTGGGGGGTTGTGGACATGAGAGAAGAAAATTACCATATTTATGGCATCATGGGGTGGAAAAAACACATTTTAAAAAGAGTGAAGAATAATTGGGTTTAGTTTGCACCATTTTCCCTAGCCCTTGATACAAAGAGATCGGTTCCAGAACCATGCTGCCTTGGTAAAGAAGCTCCTTTTTACAGAGAATATATATGCCTCTATCCTTTTTCTTTCTTGTCTACTATATAGCTGGAGGATTTTTAACAGCATCAGTACTAGGAAGGTGCTTTGAATGCGGTTTTCCTGCTTCTTGGCAGGGGGTTGGACTGGATGGCCTACAAGGTCTCTTCCAACTCAATGATTCAATTATTCAAAGGTGATGAAAGATGCTTTTCATGTCATGTTGCTGCTATATACATACAACCACATGCACCACCTAGTCTAAGAAGCTAAGTAAGGTCAGGCATAGTAAGTATTTAGAAGAGAGACTCTCTGGAATCATAAGTGCAGCAATCAATATTTACAGCAGGACAACGGCAAACCACCTTCATGGGGTTGTTACATATCATTCAAAAGGCAACTTGAAGGCATATATATTATTTTGCCTCTTTGGCCATAGTATGATTCCATAAGTGTATTTCTTTGTGCAGTGAGTCAGGTAACAGCAGTCATAATCCACTTCATCACTCTAGAGAATAAATCCACTTTAAATCTGGTTGCTGTCTCCTGGGTTTGTAGTTTAAGGAGGAGCCTTTAACAGCCTCACTAAACTACAAACCCCAGAATTCTGCAGGAGGCAGTGACCAGATTTAAAATGGATTCATTCTCTAGCATGATGAAGTCCTTAGCTACCTATGAAATGGGGGAGCAATTTCCCATCGGGTCAAATTGACCTGTTGTCCTGGGTCCCCCCATACTTTGTCCCTACTGCAGGCAACTGCAGCAACTTGCTTTGCAAGCAACCTTTGTACATTTGCTCTCCGACTGAGGTATATTATTTTCCATGATATGAATGGGGATGCATTGACAGCTGAACAGATGGTCCCATCTCATAGCATTCAAAAGAATCTGGCCTGTGACCTAAAGTTGCAACGCCTTCTAGAAAATATCGGCTTATTGTTTCTGCTGTTGGGCAAAACACAACATTTGGGAGCCTCTGCTGATGCTGTACAAAGGAAGAAAGGTTGTTCATGGCTTTCTGCAGTCACTGGCATTTATTCAATGTTTTAAAGTCTTAAGCAGCATTGTCAATACATCCCTATAATGAAAATCAGATACCTGATTCCATCCGGTAGGCCTTGTTTAGCAAGTCTCTCTCATTGTTCCAGCACATAGTTGATGCAGGAGGTGAGGCGAATAAGAAATCATTCAGTATTGGCCTTCAACAAAGTCAGTGAATTAAAATGTATTAGGAGAAATGTTTTCTTTAGATCCTTATTAGAATAGCAGGCTTTTGTCAAGCTAAAAGTATTCAGCACAGTGTGTGCATGAATAGCCATGCTGTGGAGGGAGAGAAAAATAAAGGGCATTGTATGTTTATGATGGTAACTGCATTTCATGAGTCTCAAATTGCTTTTTGTCTAAACTGGTGCAGCAGAGTGTGAGGCGGAGGTTGGCTAAGCAGGAGCTCTGTGCCTTTCCTCTTTGAGACCTGCTGAGCCTGGCGCAGGTAGGAGACCCCAAACGTATTCCCACAACTAACCTCTCCTGCAATTTGTCAGTGATGCATCAAAACCACACACACACACATACAAGCACAATTCTGTCTAAGATGCCAGATGAATGGTGTAGAATAGCCCATTGTTTGCAACTCTCCTGAGTAGTGTTTCACCATGGTCTTAAAGCTGCACAGGAGTGAACTTAACATGCTGGGCTTTGTTGAAACAAGAGCCCCTACGCTCCTTGCTGCCAGCGAGGTGAAAAGGGGGAAATGCTGATTTGGATAGCTTTGTGAATCTCTGAGCCAGAGCCCCAGTGCAATAGTCACTGAGGTGAGTGTTAACATCCAGAGTGTCTCTGCATCCAACCCATTTGCTTTTAAGTGCCGGACAAGCAGCCTCCTTCTCGGGGCCATCAATTTTTGTGCCTAGTCATTTCAGCTGGTTGCATCATGCAGGCAGGTTTTGAATGTCTTTAGTGTAACCATGGTAACGGAGGGCCATTTAAATTTGCTGAAAGAGAATGAATTCCTCCCACAGAGCTCTAAATGAAGCAGAGTCAGGAAACGGCACGCATCAGCCAAATGCTTCACTGATGTCAAGAGCAGGAGCTCTAGGATTTCAACAGCAGAAACACTTATTTATATCAGCCGAGGATCTCCCTGAATGTGGGGCAAAATTCATATGAGGTACAAAACAAGGATAACTTGCAGCTAAAGCTAGATCAGAGTTATACTCATTTATAGAGAGGCAGTTGTTACCTTGTTTGTGCTGCATAATTGACTCTTTCCTATCTCATTTTAATATATACATCATAGTGAGTGTACAATGCAAGGCCCATAATACAACAGTGTCATGAATTACAAAGGGTTGAATCTAGTGCGATATATACTGTACGTCTAGTACGATGTACTGACAGCAGATATTATATTCATCAGACATCCCTGGCAGTTGTGTAATCTTTTTATTAAAAGTGATTCTGTAACCTATTCAATAACTTATTACTTCATCACCATAAACCTCTTATACTATAATAGTCTAAGTGCTGAAGGCAGATTAAAAATTCTCAAGGCCCTTTGCACATATTTATAATCCAAACTGAAACACAAAACAAGAGGGCAAAGAAGGTGGAGAGGAAGCTTTGTACTAAGTAGACAATTGTGATACAAAAGGGTGGGACATGTGGATCAGAATACCAGAACAGGAATGCAATTTAAAGTGCAATTCTGTATCTACAGAGCGATGCAGCCCATTGATTTCAACAGGACTTAACTTCACTCAGTGCATAGGATTTAAACTGTAATTTAGTAAAATAAGGTCATTGTGGAAATTCAAAATGAGGCTAAAAGAAGGCACCCCCACCAAAAAAACAAAACTCAGACTGGCTCATAAAATTTCAGGCATTTCTCATTTAATAAAACCTCTGACAGTGAAACTTCTGTTTTATAAAGTCTTGGTATGATTGCCCAGCCACATCCACTGTCTAGCTTAGAGATGTCAGACTTGTGGCCTTCTAAACATTTTGGCCTCCAATTCCCCAAAGACCTGGCCAACTTCTCCATAGGCCAGGAATACTGGGAGCTGAAATCCCAAACACCTGGAAGAACCCAAGTTTGACACCACTGGTAAGTAGAGGGGTTTTTTTTGTGTGTGGCAATTTTAATATGGGGATGATGATAAAAAAACCACTGGAGAAAGGTACACACAAAGACTTATGTTTATTGCAGAGACATGTATGCAATAAATAGTGAACTCATCCATCAGCTGGGAAAGAATGGGATTCTGCTCTTGCCAATGCTACTGTATGTGCTTGCCTACAACAGGCAAGGCAAATGGTAGTTGCTCCCAGAATCACTTATTGAATATCACTGAACAGAGAAAACAGGGAAAACAGATGTGCCTATTCCACCAGCTACTCCAACCATGTTAAAGAAACATAGAACTATAAGTCTGCCAATAAAAATGAATAAAATGAACAGAAATGCAAAATGTAAACAATGCTGGATGCATTTTAGAAGAAATTTCAAGTTGATTTCTTCAAAGATCTCTTTGAACCTCTAGAAGGCTTCAAATGTTTTGCTTTAGTTATACAAGGCTTACCATAATTGTCATTATTGTTTCATTTCACAGGTACATGTATTTAGTTTTGAAACAAGCTAGACTGCTCTTTTTTGTGTTCTTTCCATGTTCTTTCTATCTGTAGTACCATTTTTTAAAAAAAGTATACCTGGTAACATATACATTTCATTAACTGAGATATATCTGCCCTTTTCCAAATACTTTCAAATACATTCAAAAAATAGTTGATGATTCCGTATTACTTCACTCTTCAGTTGACTCCATTCAGACCAGGTTCTGAATCTTGTTTTTGACTTACCTTCATCTTTTCTATGTAATTATTATTAAAGAAAACACTTCAGTAGATCTGCCCTCAGTAAGTATTTCTGGAATCAGTCAGAGTTCCTTCTAAATACACATGTAGTGGATTGAACTTCACATTTGGTGTCACAAAAGGATTAGGTGCATTTGCAAGGTTCAAGATACCCAATTATATTAAAACATTAATGATTAAATTAGTATAATCTTAATGCACAATAGCAGTTTTAGTAAGTATTAAAGTTTTAAAATGCACAATCATACTATAAGATCTGACTGTATTGTCATATTCTGTAGTTTTCAGTTGACCAAAGTGGCTGCAATGCTGTTGTGTGTAGTCTTTAAAGAAAATCTATGCAGTACATAAAATGTATAACAGTTAAATCAACAAAGAAACATCAAATGGTGGTATTTATTTATTTTATTTATTATTCGGGCTTCTATGCCGCCGACTCCCTGAGGCTCGCGGCGGCTTACAGGAGCCGAAGGGCACAGTAAAATACAGGCAATAAGCAGTTAAAAACAATTAAAAACAACAGCAGTACAGTAATTAATAACACAGTTAAAACAATGAACAGCACATCATCTTCAGAAGAACGAATAGATGGCGGGGCATGGGCAGGACTTACTCACCAAAGGCCTGCTTAAACAGGTATGTTTTACAGGCCCGTCTAAACGGGAGCAAGTCCTTCATAGCCCGAGTTCCGGCCGGGAGGGCGTTCCACAGCGTAGGTGCTATGACAGAGAACGCCCTCCGGCGGGTAGCAGTCAGCCTTGCGAGTTTAGCTGAAGGTATCTCCAGGAGATTGGAGTCCTCAGACCGAAGTGATCTCGGAGGGCAATATGGGGTGAGACGGTCCCTCAAATACGCTGGCCCCAGGCCGTGTAAGGCCTTAAAGGTGAGGACCAACACTTTGAAGGTGATCCGGTGCTCAATTGGCAGCCAGTGCAGATCCTGCAAAACAGGTGTTATGTGGGCGCCAGCTGGCGTGCCAGACAGGAGCCGGGCGGCAGTGTTCTGCACTAGCCTGAGCTTCCGGGTCACCGACAGAGGAAGGCCAACATAGAGCGCGTTGCAGTAATCCAGCCTTGAGATGACTGTGGCTTGGATCACCGTGGCCAGATCGTTCCGGGAGAGATAGGGGGCCAGCCTCCTTGCCTGTCGCAGATGAAAAAAAGCGATCTTGCTGACCGCAGAGACCTGGGCCTCCATGGTCAGCTGGGAGTCCAAATGGACCCCCAGGCTCTTTACGGAAGGCGATGGGCATAACACCGCACCGTCCAGGCTCGGAAGCTGGACATTAACATCACCCGGGCGACCCAGCCACAAGATCTCCATCTTCGCCGGATTCACCCTCAACCTACTGGCTCGCAGCCATCCAGTAACGGCTTCGAGGCAGTGTTGGAAATTATCGGGGACAGAACCCGGCCTGCCCTCCATCCTCAGAATGAGCTGGGTGTCGTCAGCGTACTGGTGACACTCCAGCCCATAACTCCGCACCAGCTGTGCAAGCGGCTGCATGTAGATGTTAAATAACAGAGGGGAGAGAATGGCCCCCTGGGGGACCCCACAGAGTAGTGAGGAGCCCTCGGAGACCACCTCGCCCCTCCTCACACGCTGAGACCGCTGGTGGAGGAAGGAGGTCAGCCATTTAAGGGCTATCCCCCTCACTCCAGCCACGGCCAGGCGGTGGATCAATAGATTGTGGTCGACCGTGTCAAACGCTGCCGTGAGGTCCAATAACACGAGCAGTGCAGACCCGCCTTGGTCGAGCTGGCAGCGGAGTTGGTCTGTGATGGAGACCAGAACCGTTTCCGTCCCGTGCCCCGAACGGAAGCCGGACTGGAAGGGGTCTAGCCATGTTGCATCATCTAAGAAGGACTGCAACTGCTCCGTTACTGCCCTCTCAACTACCTTCCCCAGGTACGAAAGGTTCGACACTGGTCGGTAGTTGGAGGGAACCGCCGGGTCTAGTGACGGTTTCTTCAGTAATGGAGCTACCACCGCCTTTTAAGCACTCTGGAAAGACTCCTTGCTCAAGGGAGCTGTTTACGATGTTCAACAGAGGCCCACGTAACCCCTCCAGGCACGATCTAACAAGCCAGGAGGGGCACGGGTCGAGGGAGCAGGTGGTAGGCCTAGTTGCAGCCACTATCTTATCAACAGCATCTGCGTCCAGTGGCCGAAACCGGTCGAGGGTGGGCCCGGCGGAGGGCCACGGGGTCTCAAGTTCTCTTACTGTGTCAACCGTGGCTGGAAGGTCCCGGCGGAGGCTTAGTATCTTGTCTGTGAAGAAGCTCTGGAAAGCACCGGCAGTGAGGGCCTGATCACTATTTTTTGGGACAGTAGGGACCGTCGTCAAAGACCGAATTACCTTGAACAATTGGGCCGGGCGTGAGCTAGCAGACGCTATCGAGGCGGAGAAGTACACATTTTTGGCCGCCTTGACAGCACGCTCATAAGCATCTTTGAATAGCTTATAAGCTGATACTGAGGCTCCGTCACGGAGTTTCCTCCACACGCGCTCTAGTCGTCTCCTCTCCCACTTCATCGACCTAAGATCTGCTGTGTACCAAGGAGATCGATGTTTGCGGGGTCGAGAGAGGACGCCTGGGGGCACTCTCGTCGGGAGCTCTAGCACGAGAGGTGGTCCAGGAGTGAACCTGCTCATCGACTGAGACGCTGACAGACTCCAGATCCCTCAGAGCATTCAGGAACCTTTCGGGTTCCATAAGTCTCTTCGGGCGAACCCAAATCCGTTCGGCGCCCTTGCATGGGGGGGGGGGCGGTTGCTCAACCCGGATCCTTAGAGCACAGTGGTCCGACCATGGAACCTCTATTATGGAGGCTAGGTCCACTTGAACCCCCGCGCTGAAAACCAAGTCGAGGGTGTGCCCGGCCGAATGTGTGGGTCCCGAGCTACAGAGGGAGAGGCCTAATGTCGCCATGGTCGAGATTAGGTCCGTGGCTGCAGATGGAGCAGAGGCTGTGTCGGCGTGGACATTGAAGTCCCCCAGGACAATAAGCCTGGGAAACCTCAATGCCCACTCCGACACAGTCTCCAGCAGCCGCGCCAGGCTTTCTGTCGGTGCGCTAGGCGCACGGTACACCAGCAGGACGGCCAAGCTCTCCTGGGACTCCCACACCAGGCCAGCACTTTCAAGCCCTGAGGTGGTCAGCGCAGGGATCGCTCTAAGGTGTAATCCATCGCGGGAGAGTATTGCCACCCCACCCCCGTCCCTGTCCCTATTCTGGTGCGTGGCAACGTAGTCAGGGGGATAATTTCCTGGAGGCAGGTGTTGTCGCCATCCTGGAGCCACGTTTCGTGACGCAGAATAGGTCTGCTTTTTCATCCTCACAGAACTCCCTGATGGTGGCGGACTTGTTCCGGACAGATCTAGCATTTACCAGCACCAGAGAGGAAGGGGAGATAGCTGGAAGTCTATCATCAGCGTGCCTGGGAATAGGTCGCAGGTCAGGGCCAGGTCGAGTCCTGATGTGACTCTGCCTGGCTCTCGCTGTAGGTCTTGCATTCGGCCTGCGCCTACCGTGCACTCCCCGCCCTGAGATCACTGGGATACCTGCTGAATCTGAGGCCTGGGCACCTGTGAGGGATTTAGCTTCCGGCATACCCCGTGAAAAGGGGAAGTTGGTGGCAGTCCCCGACTCCCACCAGGTGACTTCGGATGGATGGACACGGGTTTCTCGGGGGGCTGTGCGTATGAACCCTGGGTGGGAGGCCTGTTACCCCTCTGTAGCTCGCTATCCCTCTTAGATCTATTAGAGGTAGCAGTCTCATTTCCTGGCCCCCCTATGGCCTGCTTCTCGGCCGCCTCCCGCGGGGTCGGGTTGTGGGTATTGTCTCTCGGGCCAAAGCCTACCCCCCAAAAAGTCCTAGGACCAAAGCTCCTTCTTCTCTGTCTGCTTCCCCTCCCTCGGTGTCTTAGATTGAGACCCTTGGATGGGTTGGGTGTTGGGACACAGACCTTGGTCCTAGGCCGCCTGTTGCCTCGGTCCATGGGAGGGAGTTCCAGGGGGCTATTATTGGTAGGCCCTGTGGGCTTGGCAGGCTGAATGTATGATGGGGGGGCGGGTAAGAGGGAGTCCTGGCCTCCCCCCTGGTATGCATTACAGATCTAATTGGCAAAGAAATTGTATGCAGGAGAACATTCTTACACAGCTTAAAAGTATTTGGGTCACTGTTTATAAGGATTTAGATCCAATCTAATCTCCAAGGAGTATGTTTTTTCATGTCAGGAGTGAATTGAGAAACTGCAAGTCACTTCTGGTGTGAGAGAATTGGCTGTCTGCTAGGACATTGCCAGGGGACGCCCAGATGTTTTGATGTTTTACCATCCTTGTGGGAATCTTCTCTCATGTCTCCGCATAGGGAGCTGGAGCTGACAGGGGGAGCTCTTCCATGCTCTCCCTGGATTTGAACCTTCGACATGTCGGTCTTCAGTCCTGCTGGCACAAGGGTTTAACCCATTGCACCACTGGGGGCTCCTTATTTCCAAGGAGTTCTAGATGGCTAACTATAATGTTAGTACTATTGTCAAAAACCTTGTTCAGAAGAAGTTAATTCTAATGATGAGAGCCAGTATGATCTAGTAGCAGCTCTGGAGACAAGGGTTCAAATCCCTGCTCAGCCATGGAAACCTACTGGGTCATCTTGGGCCAGTCACACTCTCTCGGTGTCAAAGGAAGACAGTAGCAAACTCCCTCTGAACAAATGTTGTCAATAAAACTCCTGCCATGGGTCACTTTAGGGTCACCATAATTTGGAAATGACTCGAAGGTACACAGCAAGAACAGCAAGACAATTCCTAATAACATAGCAATCAAGAATGGAGATTTTTACCTTATTAGAACCCACAGGAAAAGCTGTTGCTAATGCATGATGTTCATTTTTTTCAGATGAATTTTTCATATGCTTTTTCTGTGAGAAAGAAGGAATGGGACTAAATCTGTTGAGTCTGTCTATATGGTGGCCTCTCCTGTCCACCTCTATTGATATCTGCACATTCACAACACTGTCTGCAAAAAAAGAGCAGATAACAACCAAAGGGTTCAGAAGTTGTTGCAAAATTGAAATAATATCAATTCTTCCTATCAATTGTTTTCTGATGTCGCTTTTCATTGGAGTCTGTCTCACTTTAGAGTACTGGACAAACTCAAAGCTTTGCTACTAGCTTGGAGTCTCCCAATCTTTAATTCTTATGAGTAGCTTACCTGATAGTTTATTAATTAATTAAATAATTATTTCAACCTTATGTTTATATTGATTCCAATTACCCATGACCCAAATAGTCTTAAAGTCCAACACATCTTTTCTTCTCATCTACTGACTACTTTCCTTTCAGATTATATAGACTAGTGGTTCCCCACCTGTGGTCCACAAGTGGTCCACGAGAATTAAAATACAGGCTGCGGCATCATTGTTACTACACTGTTGCAACAAGAGCGACTGGTCTCGCAAAACCCTCCTATCATTGTGAGGTTTATTAAATATGGTTTTCTGTTAGTGAGCAGATGGCGATTACTGGATGGTATATGTTCTGTATCAGAAACTAGAGTTGATGTGATCTAAACCAATGAAAAGGCAAAATGACTCTTTTCGTGTAATTCAGAAAGCATATGCCCATCTAATTTGTATAGTTATAGCTCGACCAGATGAATGAGGAAGTGTAAAACCAAGTTATCTTGAACAATGAAGATCTGCTTGATGGACAACTGTGAGCTAATGTGTACATATTGATGTGTAAGGTCTGGTGTCCCAATAAATATTCAGCCAGTTTTGAACATCTGTACCTGGCACTGTACTTGAAACAGGACAAGAACTCAGTTGATACATTATTTCGTCTACTGCATAACAGTCTACCAATTCTACAAGTGGCATGTAGGAGTTCATAGTCTTTGTTGTTCAGTATAAATACCCTCTCCTCCTTTTCTGAGCTGTCCCAGGATTTCTTGGCCGCTGTTATTTATTTATTTATTTATTTATTTATTTATTGTGTCAAGATCGAACCAAACAGTTGTATTGCGTTAAAAACAAACAAACAAACAAACAAAACACAAAGTTTGCAGACTTGGCATTCTATTAAATGTCCTTTGACCAGTCGCTGGCCACTTGGAGTGCCACTAGTGTGGCCCTCCATTGTGCATGTAGCAGGGCTCAGGTTGCATTGTAGTAGGTGGTCTGTGGTTTGCTCTTCTCCACACTCACATGTCATGGATTTCACCTTGTAGCCCCTTTTCTTAAGGTTAGCTCTGCATCTCGTGGTGCCAGAACACAGTCTGTTCAATGCCTTCCAAGTTGCCCAGTTTTCTGTGTGTCCAGGAGGGAATCTCTCATTTGGTGTCAGCCATTGATTGAGGTTCTGGCTTTTAGCCTGTCACTTTTGGACTCTCGCTGATGTGTTCCAGCAAGTGTCTCTGTAGATCTTAGAAAACTATTTCTTGATTTAAGTCGTTGGCGTGCTGGCTGATACCCAAACAGTGTATGGGCCAGAGATGTCACTGCCTTGGTCCTTTCACTATTGGTTGTTATTTCCTGGCTGATGTCAGGTGGTGCAATGCTGGCTAAACAGTGTAATTTCTCCAGTGGTGTAGGGTGCAGACACCCCGTGATAATGCGGCATGTCTTATTAAGAGCCACATTCACTGCTTTAGTGTGGTGAGATGTGTTCCACACTGGGCATGCATACTCAGCAGCAGAGTAGCATAGCGCAAGGGCAGATGTCTTCACTGTATCTGGTTGTGATCCTCAGGTTGTGCCAGTCAGCTTTTGTGTGATATTGTTTCTGGCACCCACTTTTTGCTTGTTATTAAAGCAGTGTTTCTTGTAGGTCAGAGCACAGTCCAGGTTACTTCCCAGGTATTTGGATGTGCTGCAATGCTCCAGTGAGATTCCTTCCCAGGTAATTCTCAGATTCTTGAGGAGAATCCTTCAGTTGTAGCTTGTGGTTTTACAAAGAACAGGGAGATGATGTGATTCATCTTAATCATCCCAATATTTCTTTGCCACCATAGTAGCTGCATAATAACAGCCAATGTTGGGATGGTATAGAATTGGCTGGATGGAACCCTGGAAGATTCAATTTGCATTATCTTTTGCAGACATAATGCCTTTTCTAAAACAGTGCAACCCAGATTCTATCATAATCATTCTTTGGGGGGGTTTCAGCTTGTGCAAGTTAATGATGTAGACAGGTGATTTGGACATTTGAGACCCGCCACCTACTGTAGTTCATTGATTCTTGCCCCTCCTGGATATTAAAACCAGTCAGGACTAGGTTTACTATCCTATAATTGGTGGTTAATGTCTCTCTGAAGGAGGGTGTAATTCGTGCTGCTCTTAAGGTGGCAAGTGTTAGAGACATCAGTATTACAAAATAATTGAGGTCATGGATAATTATCACCCAGTTTCTGATATACCATTCTAAGATAATGGATTTAAGTGATGGCTTCTCAGCTCCAGCTTGTCTTGCAGTATATGTAGATCTTCCTCCCTTGGATAGGCAAGTTTGGCAGGTTCTTGATATTTTGACAGGATTTGGCCATTATCTAGTCACTGCACAAGGAATGTTAAAAGGTGAGCTCCTGAATTTTTAACTTCATCTATTATACTTTAAATGGTTTTAAATTATTTCTCATTCTGTTCTATTTTTAATGTGATTGTTTCTTTAATTTTAAATAGATTTTGGGCAAAGTCAGAATTTTTAAGTCGCTTACAAATTAAAACAAATAAATTCTATCTAAAATATCAAAATGTTAGAATCAAAATGTAACTAATTGTTGTAATTGTGTAGCTATATTCTGTCTTATCAGTATTATGAACCACCTTGGGTCCCATACATGGAAAATGGTAGAATATCAGACAAACAACTCATATTGGTTATTTTAATCTGGTTTCAGACTTAGATGTGGGTTGTTTTGTAATAGGCCTTGGTCACACTGGTATGATGAGAATATTGCCATGTTGGTTCCTTTGAACTGTTCTGTTGACTATGTTACATTTCTGAATTATATTAATTGATTATGTTACATTTCTGAATGGGCTAATCAAGATTACACTCGGGAAGTTAGTGCTAGGGTGAATATAGTCTTTTCTGGAGGGATGTAGCCAAATAGCCAGCAGATTCCTATTTCACCAAAGCAGCATTTATCTCAGGACTTTGGTCTTGACCCTCATACATTTCGATAGCCCCCATTGTAAGAAGTAGTCAGGAGTTATGGACTAAAGTAAATATCTGGGTGACATATAGCTCTGTCTCAATAAGATCATGAAAGTCTTCAACAGATTTCTGGAGGCTGTTTTTTATACATTGTTCTGATACACTCCATATGGACCTAAAAGGCTATTAGACAGATGCAGCAGTGGAAGGAAAAGGAGGAGAAGCTTCCTAGGGACCCATTCACACTACAGAAGAGCTGGGCTCAGAGAGGTGCAGTTGAAAGGAAAAGAAAAGAATTTGTTTCAGGACACCAAGACGAAAGCAGTGAACACATCACAGGCAGTCAGGGAGAAAAGAGTAAAATGTGAGCAAGTGGATTTAATACTAAAAAGGGCAATGGAGATCATTCTTGTGAGACTTATAAGATAATTTCAGACAAAACTTTTGTGGGCTGCAGCCCCCTTGGTCAGATGCATGGATACACAAAAGCTTATGCTAAAATACATTGGTTAGTATTAAAGGATCCACAAAAATACTTTCTCCTCTTTTTTCATAATGAAAGAGTGAAAACATGATTACCTATTTGAAAAATGTTGTCTAGATGTTACTTGTGTTGAACAGAAAAAGTATCTACTACTGAGAGAACCAGATGTGTCTCAGATCTGACTGAAGCTGCTGTTATTGTTAAATGTTCCAAACTCTAATTCTTTATCTGAAATCTGATATTAAATATTTTTTATTTATAAACTTTTTGAAAATGTTGCCCTCTTGTTCTGGACAAATTAGATATCTAGACTGTGCTCCAAGAAGGTTAATCTCAGTAAAATTGAAATACTATGAACAGGAAGACTACTGATCTATTTATTTATTTATTTATTTGTTCGATTTTATATTTCACTCCTCCCAGCAGGCTCGGGGCGGTTCACACACATATCAAAACACACAATAAGACAGTAATACACCATAAAACCGCAGAAATAAAAGTTGCAAAAAAAATGCAACAACAGTAAGCAGTAGACAATTACAATATCTGGGAACTTCAATTAAAGGCAAGCCTAAACAAGGTAGTTTTGCATCTAGATGGAGACATGAGATTTGGATTTGATGAAGTTGTATTCTCCTAAAGGTCCAAATTACATAGGGGTTCTTAATTTGGATCTGAAAGTGCAAATGGAATCAGTTAACAGAGTTGCTTTTTTATCAGCTTTGGCTTCTTGACCTGTTGTATTTTTCTCATTTTAGTTATGTCTACACTATACTACAGTAATGCACTCTATACGGATCTGTTATTACAAATATAGTAGTTCAGTAGTTTCGGCAGGCTTAAAATGTAGCTGCGCACAGTTCCTTATGGCAGGCTACGTGATGAAAACATGTAATTTTTTTCTGGATGGCTAGTCATTATGCTTCTCGCCTCAATTAAAAATGGTAATGGCCATTAAAACACCTGTACAACAAAGTTATTTGAAGGACACATGTCACCCCAAATAATTTCTGCTTGTTTTTTCTTTTATGTTTCTGTACTCAGGGAATATCTTCTCATGAGAGATCTACCTGGCTCCCTCTCTGACTATTTTCAAATAAGCCTTCAGGATGTTATCCTTTGCTATTAAATGTTTTGTGCTGGTTCTTTTTATTCATTGCACTCTGTGTGTGTGTGTGTGTGTGTGTGTGTGTGTGTGTGTATATATATATATATATATATATATATATATATATATATATATATATCTCATTTGAGCAGGCTCCATCTTGCAAACTGGCATTTTTTAAAATAATAACGTAATATATAAAAATATTTTTATTTTGTCCAAGATCCAAAACCAATAATTTATATGCAGTCAAGAAAACTGCATGCGAGAGTTTTCATCTGTTTTTCACCATTGCCTTGATCTTAATGTGTATGAATTATTATCATCATCATAATCATCAATGCAAGCTGCTGTGCAGTTTTTAAAGGAAGAGGAAGATGGAGAGCATACTTCAATGGATGTGGTAGGGGCCATGTTAAAACAAAGTAAAACAGATATGCATGCAGTTATTGTCTCTACACGTGAATAACTCTTTTGAAGCACTAGTATTTTCTAGTTTGCAGTGTCTTGATATAATCCAAGAAACTTCATCACTTTCGTGTTCCATGGAGTTAAGTGAGGAAATTCCTTTTTAGAGTAAACACCTTCAGCTTTTTTGGTCAGAAATGTGAAAGCTTTTAATATCTCCACATATAGGGAGGCCTATTTTTTAAAGTAGGAGGAGGGGAAGAGGGAGAAATTCTGACCTGATATTCAGGTCATTATCTCCGCTTGGTCAGAGCACCAGGATGGAAAGCGTGGAACATGGGGATTCTTGCCATTAAAATATTATTTTATTACTTCATATGATGGGAGACTACTTCTGAAACTTTGAGGTAAAAGTGTGATTGATGCCATAGAACTACATTGCTTAACTTTACCTAAATGCCTCTTTTCTACATAATTATCACAATATCCTTTTGAGATTGGTCAGTATTATTGCAATTTTGCCATTAGAAAAGTAGGACTGAAAGAATAATTTTAGAAGAATGCTGCATGAATTTATTCCAAAGAGATAGTTAGTTCCTGGGATCTCACTTTGAAATCCGCAGTCTATTCACTGGCTCAGAAGTGGACACATGTTCTTAGAATGTGTGAATATCAAAGGTGTTTTGCTGGACTAGATTGCTAACTCACAATTCTGTTTCCAGCTGCAGGGAGCCAGATTCTTTTAGTAATTCACAAGAAGAGCATAAAGGTGATGGCCACCCCTTTTTTTCCCCTGGCACCTGAGCTTCAGAGAAATATTGCCAGAGAGGATCGGTTTAGTCCAGGACAGCTGGCTGAATTAGAAATATGGACTAGCTGGGATTTTGGAAGCACTTAGAGTGAACTTCATAAAATTTGAGTGTTGATGCTAGAAATTGCAATTGAGCATGGGAGCCATGCTGCCACAATTAGTGATGGATGGCATACTGGATCCCGACCAACTGTTTGACAAGTAGTTTAGCATGTCCTTGGGCACTGTATGTCACCGGAGACTGCATTTTCTATACTATTGGAAATTGTTACACTGCTTAAAACATAGAAATTGTAAGGATAGATTTTTCATTTTTTTCTTCTAATCTCTGTAAGGTTATGAAGCACTCCAGAAATATCACTATGTCCTCCACAGTCAAATGCGTAAAAGATGGACCTAATGCCTATGGCTAATTCCTCCTAATGTTTTAAAAACTACTTGGCTTCTTTTAAGCGAATAGATACAGAAATTATAGACCAGTTAAAAATAAGAGGAGGGATGCTGGGAAAGAGTAGCTCTGGTTTGAAATCACTAAATGATAATCAAGACCAGTTTTACCAGTCTCAACCCAGCACAGGTGGGTTGGGATGCTGGGAGTTGTTATCCATGATATTTGGAGTACGCTGAGTGAAATACAAATAATTTTGACCAGCTCCCTTCAGACTGATCTTTTCTTAAATAGTGTCTCAAAAATGGGTAAGTATATACAGTATATATAAAATTCAAACCACTGATTTGCCCCATAAAGCTCTTATTTCCAGATGTTCCAAGCAAGCTCTATTGAACACTGCACTTTTCAAATAGGGGTATAAAGAGAGAATACAAGAACTGTCACCTTTTTTGGTTTTTTGTTGTTGAATTTTGCTAGCTCAGCCATTTATTGTGCCTGCTCTACTTATCGAGCTCCCATCCAAAATTCACTTTGGGCATAATTTTCTTGCCTTTCATCTGCAGCCCTGTCACATTTCCTTACCTATCTGTGACTGCCAGCCACTATACATATATTCTTCTGTAACTCTACATGCAGCTGTTCCACTCATAGGTTCTTTTTTTCTTACTGTTGATTTCAGTGCCACTGTAATTATCAATAGCCTTTGTGCCAAATTTGTGCTGAACTAGAATACTCAAGATCCAGGGAGGGCTGGAGGGAGCAAAGCTTCCTGACCTTGTGCTGGATGACAGGAAAGCAAAAGTGACATGCTTGAAACCAGACTTTGAAATGGGGACAGGGCTGATAGAACATTGCTTGCATTGAAGCTTCACTATTAAACTGTGCTCTCTTGTTTTGTCTTCCTTTTGTTCTGCCTTTCCTTAACTTTCACCCTGTTTGGCCTTAATTTTTTTGAGATTACAAGAATGTAGACCCGAGCCATTGGGGACCAGGGCCCGAGTTCAAGCCTGGCATCTCCAGGTTAGGCTGGGAAAGACTTTTGTCTAAAATTGTGGTCAGTCCCAGCCAGTAAATTCAAATAGTACTCAGCTGGATGAAAGCAGTGGTTTTTTACTTTGTATAGAACTGTGGCGTGTTGACACTACACTTTGTAACAAAGTTTGAAAAAAATCAGTTCCTGGTTTGATGGTGTTATTCCTGCTTATTTGTGTGGCACGTACTATGAAAGTAGTTGTTATACTCCAGAAACTTGGTTTTTGTGGCTGCCACAAACTATGTTGAATTGGTTGAGACTCAATGAGATAGTCATTGAAAAACTATAGCAAAATGTGCTACAGGATGTCCTACAAAAACAAAGTTTTTGCACTTTAATAAAATTTTCCATATTTCTATGATAGAACCAATTAGGAAATGACATTTATAACCCAGGAACAAAAAGGTGTTACATAGTGTTATACAATGACTTGGGCCTTCACCCTAATTTTATCCCCCACCCCTTGCAGACTTTAATAGAGGCTTGCTATCTATCATATTGACTTGAGCCCATCGCCCATTTTCAGTCACCGTGCTTCCCTTTTTGTGAAGCCAACCCCTTAGAGATAGGATTAAGTGTTCACTTTACAGACAGTGAGCATCTTTTACATAGCACATCCACATCAGCAGTCAAAAATCCTCATTCATATGTCTGCACCAGATTTTGGCAGTGATTTACAACTCTATTAATGTTTAACAACTGGGGATCCAGAGAGCAGTGGCTGGACATCTGTATTTGCCCCTGTGAGGCTGTCATAGATGTTCCAACTTCACCCTACCAGATGGTGGTGAACTGTTCAGTGAGCACTTTTCTATTTTTCTATACTATCTCATGATTTTTTTTGAACACATGCACTGTCGGTCAACACTTGAGAGATGGTGCGCTTTATGAGGATGCCGCACATTACTAAAGCTTCATGGTTTTAAAGCCACTTTAGGCTGACAAGACAACAGATGCTTGAATTGGAATCTTGTGTACATTCCCCTGGAAGCAAATCTTATTTATTTGTGAGTCGCCCTCCACCAGTGGTGCTCCGGGCGACTTACATCATTTAAAAACCCTAAAAACAGCAATGTACAGCAGTTTAAAACAGATACATGTCTGAGGAAAGGCTCAGACATTCAGAGGTACCGATCAGGCCCCAAATGCTAGGCGGAAGAGCCAGGTCTTTAGGTCTGACGGAATCTAGTTAGGGTCAGAGTGGCTCTGAGGGCAGGTGGCAATGAGTTCCAGATCCTGGGGCCGCCACGGAAAAGGCTCTCCGCTGGGTTTCCATCAGCCGAGCCTCTCGCACCCCAGGGATGGTCATGCGATCGCCATTTATGGCACGTGCTGGCCTCACGCTGCGTTGGACCGTCAGCCGGTCACTCAAGTAGGCTGGCCCAATATTGTGCCGAGCTTTAAAGGTGAGCACCAGAAGTTTGTAGAGCACTCTGAACTCTAAGGGCAGCCAGTGGAGATCTTTTAAAATAGGAGAAATGTGGTCCCTCACTGATGACCCAGAGATGAGTCTGGCCGCTGCGTTGTGGATGAGTTTCAGCCTCTTGGTTGTGGAGAGGGGGAGGCCCACATATAGGGCGTTGCAATAATCAAGACGCGAGACAACGGTGGCATGTACCACGGTTCTCAGCGCCTCAGATGGTAGGTAGGGGGCCAGCCGTCGGGCCCTACGGAGATGGAAAAAGGCGCCTTTGCTGCCGCCTGGATCTGGGCCTCCATCGTTAGTTTTTCGTCCAGGATCACTCCCAGGCTTTTCACTGCCGGGCCGGGGATAAGGGCTCGCCCTCAAAGGGTGGCAGTGATGGGTGAGAGGCGGGTCGGCCAGGCCAGAGGATCTCCGTTTTGGCTGGGTTGATTTTGAGTCTATGTGCTCTGAGCCAGCTCGTCACCGCTCTCAATCCTTGGCTGAAACTGTCCGGCACCGACGATGACCCTGGGTCAAGCTTCAGGAGCAGCTGTGTATCGTCCGCATATTGGTAGCAGGAGAACCCATAGCTCCTGGCAATGCTAGCCAGAGGCTGGACGTAGATGTTGAAGAGGGTGGGAGATAGGATAGCACCCTGGGGACTCCACATTCCATTCGCTTTTCCTAGAGACTTGACCCTGCCACTCGACCCGCTGCGAGCGGCCTCGCAGGAACGATTCCAGCCAGGTCAAAGCCTTGTCTTGGATCCCAGAGGCAGCCAGGCGGTCGAGGAGCAAGTCGTGATCAACGGTGTCAAAAGCCGCGGTTAGGTCCAGAAGGACTAGGACTGCCGAGCCTCCCGGTCCAGTTGACGGCGGATGTCGTCAGTGATCGCTACGAGGGACGGATTCCACTCCGTGACCTCGCGCGAAACCCGACTGGGACGGGTCTAGGCCCCCGGATCGATCTAGGAAGTCCCGTAGTTGGCTTTCTACCGCTCGCTCTAAGAGCTTACCCAGAAAGGGTAGGTTGGCAACCGGTCGGTAGCTTGCTGGGTCATCGGGTCGAGGTTCGTCTTTTTCAAGAGGGGCTGACTCTGGCCTCTTTCAGGGAGTTCGGAAAGGTGCCTGTCTCTAGGGAGAGATTTACCAAGTCCTCAGAGCGCCCGACATGATGTCAATATTGGACTTAATTAGGTGTGATGGGCAGGGGGTCCGTTGGGCAGGTCGTCGCTCTTGCCCCGGTCACCAGCCTTCTCACCTCCTCCGTTGTTAGTGGGCTGAATTCTGAGAGACGGTGTTCATTTGTCCGGGTGGGGTACTGGGACCTCGTGTCCCCTCCTCGGGAAGCAGCGGCAAGTCAAGTCGAAGTGCCGCGATTTTTCCGAAGAAGTACTCCTGGAGGTCATCTGCAGTTATCGCCGAGTTGTTGGATTCACTCTGTGGGGACGTGAGGAGACCCGGACTACCTTAAAGATCTGTGCCGTATGGGAACCCGCGGCTGAGATCTGGGCCGCATTATAGGATCTCTTGGCCTTTTTGATCTCGTGTTCGTATAGCCTATGTTGTTCTCTGTAGGCTGCTCTGGTTTCTTCACTAGGCTTTCGTCGCCAGGTGCTCTCATTGAGATTATTTCTAGTATTAGATTCCATCAAGTGCATTGAAATGTAGATTGCATCACCTTGAGACTGAAAGATATCATAACCTATGTATGTAGGCCAAAATACAGAGACAGAATATGAGCATGGGAGAGAAAACAACTCTAACACCCACCCTTTTATATTCTGATGTGGCTTTATGATTTCCCAGTGCTGAACAGAAAGAGTTATTTTTAAGTGGAAAAGTAGCTTCTTTGTTTGGCAGTGAATAAAACTGGGTTAATGTAAACCAGTGCTTAGGTGCACAATTCCTTCTCTCATAGTTCGGTTTTTCAGATGTTCTGTGCAATATTTCTTCCTCTTAGCTTCTTTAGGAGATAACCTTTGCTTGAAATTAGGATTATCCCACCTCTTTGAGTCTATTTTCAGTATTGTCCATCATGAACATATTTTATGACTAACCAAAATATATCTATTTACATAGCTTCCTGCTGGCAATTTAGGCTTGGCCATTTCCATCTACACCAGTGGTTCTCAACGTGTTGGTCCTCAGACGTTTTGGCCTACAACTCCCTGAAATCCCAGCCAGTTTACCAGCTGTTATGATTTCTGGGAGCCTACCTTTTGCTCTTAGAAACTAGATGTCTGCCCATAAGTATGGTGAAGATCGTTGTACTACTGCCAGTGTTGAAATAAGATTCAATTGCTAGTTCAAGCCAGAATCCTGTTGGTGGCTTATACCGATGTTGTATAAGGACTTCATTGTGTAATCCAGTGCATTATCCTAGATTTGCAAGGACAGTTGGATGGATCCAGAGAACAGACCCCCCCCCCCCCCGGCCAATTATTTTAAACAGTGGGGGCATCCTTGGGCATTGTCCAGTACTCTTGTAGTTCATCTTTGTCTCCTGTTATACAAAGGAAGCCACACAAGACATCTCCGTGGCTGGAGAGGGAGCTACACCTAGGACCCTCCAGCTGCCTTGGTATACCTGGGAAAGGAGAATCTACTGTAAACTCTTAAGCAGTGGCATAAGTACACTGTGGGGACATTTATCCTTTTCCAGTTGTCATGTTGGAACATCACTTAAAGTTACTTCTTCACAAAACTTCAAAGACATTGTCTTGCCCTTCACTCAGGCATCAAAATGTCCTTGCTGCTTCTAGATTATATTAGTTAAACAATGCTAACTGTGTGAATAGAGCACAACAAAGTCTGAGTTGTAATCTCAGCTGCCTCCTCACTTGTCTGTCATGGAGGAATAATAATAATAAACTTTATTTGTAACCCACTCCCTCTCCCCAATGGGGACTCAGGGCGGCTCACATAAGGCCAAACCCAAACAAACAACAAGTTACAGTTTAAAAAAATCAAACATTATGTGACTTCAGGGGGAGTGTAACCTCGTCCAGCACAGGTTGCCACCCAATACCCCAGTCAGATGAACGATTGACCTGGAGGACCCCTGTCTTATCAGGATTGATCCTCAGTTGTCACCTTTATTTCAGATGGATGTGTCAGACTCCTTGTCCTCTTGCTTTGTGTTGGCGTGCTCTAAAAATCATATATAAAGGCATGCAGAATACTTCCTGTGCAGTAAATTCTGTTGTGCTTATCAAAATACAATTCTCTTTAAATTTTCACTGTGTGTATCCATTGCCTTGCCTGTTTTGTCCCTTCCCTATTTCACTCCCTACTGCTTATTTTCAATCATTCATTCCCCCCCCCCCCTTTCTTTGCTATATGTAATAGATTGTAAGCCTTCTGGGAAATGATTGCACTAGATATGTGGTTTGTAGAGGGTTTCTAACATATGTGGTGCTAAATGAATGTACCATAATCCATGAAAGTTGAAATTCTCAGAAAGACAAATTTTGTTCCTGCTTCCCAAGCAGTTCACATGGGAGTGTGAGAAAATTGCTCTTGGATGAAAAAGGATAACAGTATCAAGAAGCAGGAGGACGGCAAAGGGGGAAAACAGGCTTGGGATTGTGGCTTTATTTCTATGGTTGGAGTAACATTCATGTAATCTACCATCTTCAATTATTCATTACGTTAAAAAGATTTACAGTAACTGAAGAAAGACGGGAGCCAGGATGAAGTACGTGGAGCCATTGTGAACTGCAGTGTACAGGAATTGAACTCCTTATGGGGACAATTATTCTTTTCTGCCTAATGGAGATCTTATCAACATCGCTATGGCTATGATCTGTGCATAACCCAGAGATGCTTCTGCATGATTTTTACTCCTATTTATATACTTAGGATATAAGGAATGAGGGAGATGGGTATTTAAGAAAGCAGAACAAGTCACTTCTTTAAAAACATTATTCGTATCAGCCTTGCATGCAGAGAACCTCAAAATAGATAAGAAGAAACTAAGAGGCTGTATGGTAAATGTGCAAGAATTAAGATGCCGTTCATTGATGTTCTGCTTGACAGGAAACAATTACTCTGGTCCCATTGTGTGGCTTCAACACTATCTGTACTGCTATTGTTGAAAGACTATTATATCATCCTAGAAATGCCCTCGCCATTTCCTTAGTCTTGATATATTCTATGAGGTTTTGCAAAGGTATTTGAGACTCCTACGGGGGGGAGGAAGAAAGGAAGGAAGGAAAGCAGTGCAGAGCAGAGCAGGCAAGGCAAGGCAGGAAAACAAATAAGCAAACCAGAAATCATTTCGAGAAGACAAGTCAGAAAGATGTCTTTTTCATCAAGCAAAATGTTGCAAAGGCTTTGGGACAGCATAGTTATGCCACAAGGGGGCTCAGGTGGATGGCAGAGGAAAATTGTTCCTGAGCATCACCAGGAGAGTTCTCAGCTCTACAATCAAGCTATACAAGAATGTAGTTTCCAGTCTGCTGGTATAGTAATTTTAACCCACCCAGTCTTTACAGTTCAGAGCAGACCACAGTAGACATGTTTATTATGTTTTCTGCTATAAGATGAAAGTACACAATATAATCCTTTTCTCAGTGCTTCCATGTTTTTGGCAGTTTCTTTTTTAAATTATATTTTACTTTGACTTAAATATAAAACTTCCAAGATTTGGGTGCAAAAGACCACAGGGAGAGGGTACATTTGGATCTCTTGTTAGATGTTCAGATCAGCTGCCAGAAATTGTCAAGGATTTTTTGTTTTCATTCCCTGGGATTGAGCAATAGCAAAACGACTCCTCAACCCATTATGCTATTATAGACAATGTATTTGATTCCCACCATACTACTGAAATGAAGAAATCTTAAAATAATGAGTGGATTTGAGTGCAGAAGGAACAAAACCTAGAGTGACCACTTATGCCTTGCCAAAATAGAGAGCGAGGGGATAGCACAGAAAGTGATACAAATGTGCAAGTAATCATCACTTTTGTAAAGCTTTCATGCTCCTAATAAAAGGAAAGGAGTGTCCAAAGGAGAAAACTCTGGTCTTTGCTGCCTAATTACATATAAAGTAGTATACCATCCTACATTTCTAAATGGTTTCATATGGAACAGCAGTCATTTTTCATTGAGAAAGACATAGAAGTTATTACTCAAATGAAGCAGGATGTCCCTTCTCCAAATAACTAGTGAGTCCATCATTCTCAACTTTCTTCTAGTTTCTCTAAATGTCTGTCACAACAGTAGAGGCGGAGAGGAGGAAGAGGCCGCCACCGAAGAGGGCCGTGCCAAGGCCCAACCCCTGAGACAAGTCCCAGGGTAAGGCCCAGCACCTGGCTCCCCCTCTCCTCTTCCTCCTCCTCCTCTTTCTCGGTGGTCCCTTGGGCGCAGTTGATGTCACTGCCAGGCTGGGCTGAGGCCAGGTGCTGAGGTTTGCCTGGGGCCTCCAGCTCCTCCTACTGCTGTTGCCGCCTCCTCATTGGCAAGCAGTGAGAGAGTGAGAGAGGGGGGGAGGGGAAGAGAGTGGTAGAGTGTCCCTACTTTGCGGATTTTCACTTATTGCAGGTGGTCCTGGAACGTAAAGCCCGCGAGAAATGAGGGAACACTGTACATTGATTTCATACCACTACAGCAGCCATGGCTCCATCTACATTATACTTTGTAGTTTGATGAGGTCCCTACAGTTCTTTGCTAGCTCTAGTGTCTGTCTATAGAAAATTTATTTATTTATTTATTGCTTCGATTTTATATACCGCTCCATCCCAGCAGGCTCCGGCGCTTTACATAAAACAACATTAACAATAAAATACACTAAGTAACGATAAAAACAATGCTAAAACGAATAATAAAATTCTAAGCATCTCGCCAAATCATGATTCACAGTTTTAGTATGATTGAACCATGACAATTAACATGGCCTAAAATTAATATAACTGTGTGTAATCTAGAGAATAACAACATGATGTGAATTTTTATGTTACTAAGGTAGAGAGAAGGGTCAAACTGGCTATGGGATTTTCTCTGAACATTGTTTATTAGTCTAATTTGCTGCTCAATTATGGAGTACAAAAGTAGCCTGGTGCATATGTATTGAATAGTGTTTTGATTCCAGTATCACAGGTACTCCCTTCTTGTTAGTGAATGGCCTGGTACATGTTGCAAAGTATCTCTGTGTAATTCTCTGCTGCCTTTAGCATCATTGACTCCCTTAATCCCCATTTGTGGCATTGCCAATAATTCCCCACAGCAACAAACACTGATGTCAAATCCAGGAGATTATTCCCTCTAAGCAGAAATCTAAAGGCCAGAAATGAAGAGAGGGGAGGTATTTTTCATTAGCACATAAACATTAATTTTTAATTGGCTGACTGGCTGAGGTAGAAGATAAACTTCAGTGACAGGCAGAACTACCTGTTTAAGATGCAATTTCTCTAAAAGAAAATATCTGCCATTTCCATTTATGTCCATTCAATTTTAGAGGTCTTTAATATTTTCACTCGTATGAAGCCAAGATATCCTATAAACAGGCACCTCCATTTAAGAGAGATATTGACAAGCTGAAACTTGTCTACAGGAGAGCAGGCTATGTTTAGGCTGCAGAAGAGAAGGTTGAGTGGAGACATGATCGCCATCTTTAAATGTTTGAAAGGTTGTTGTAAGGAAGAGGGAGCAGGGTTGTTTTCTGCTGCCCTTGAGAATAGGACTCAGAGCAATGGGTCCAAAGGACAGGAAAGGAGATTCCACCTGAACTTTCTGACTGCAAGAGCTGTTCAGCAGTGGAACTCTCTGCCTCAGAGTGTGGTGGAAACTCCTTCCTTAAAGGCTTTTAAATAGCCTGGATGATCGTGTGTCAGTGGTGCTTTGATTGTGCTTTTCCTGCATGGCAGGAGGTTGGACTGGATTGCCTGTATGGTCTCTTTCAACTCTGTTATTTTATGATTCTATGAAATGTAAATTAATATTATATGGATTTCTGGAAAGCAGAGATTATGAGCCTTCCATATAAAAGGGGTAAAATATTTCAGCATATTAATCCCCTTCCAGAATTCTTAACCATTTATGTAAATATTCTCTTTTAACCCTTTTGACGAAGCCAAATATCATGTGTTCAAGTTTTCTTTACAAAAATGTTTGTAAGTGCTTTGGTTGTAAAACCACATGTATATGTTCCCCTTTTAAAAGTAGCTTCTAACAGATTTGGCTTTTTATCATTCCAGCACATTGATTTTATTTCATTAATGTACTCTTCAATACCCAAGATCATTAAGGCCTTCAAATGTATGACAATATGTGTGGCTTCATGTTTTTCTCAGTAACATATTCCACCTGGGTTTTCCACACATGTCCTATGAAGGGAAATCTCCATATATAAATCTCAATGAATGAAGTGTTGGCTTCAGATGTTTCAGGTTCTGTTGAGATATCAAATGAAATATAGAAACTATATTGCTTCCTAAAATAAGGGCTCATCTACACTAGCCAGTTTAGCCCAGTGTAAATCTGCTCCAGAACAGCCCTGGATTCAGAATGTTTGTGCCAAATCCAGGGCCATTGTCTATACAGCTCAGGACCTCTGCCCTTGTATTGCTGCCGCTGATGCTCCCAGCCAACCACAGAGCTCGGTCCAAGATTCTGGATGTTGTTGAAGCCTCTGCTGTTGTTGGAATAGGGTGCTTCTGTTATCAGAAAGAAGGAAGGAATGATGAGCACAGGGAAAGGATGGTGGAAATTCTGTAGTGCTCTGGATAGTGGATTGCTCACAACCCCCAGGACACTACAGAATACTGCAGAATATCCCCTTACTTTGCCAAAAGCATGGCAAAGTCAGTTTAAACCGAACTCCCCACAATCCTCACCAAAAGTTGCTGTGCATCATGAGGCAGCCAGTCATTCATTCAAGTTGAGTATGTGGTTTTAGGCTCATGTAAACATGCTCTACGTTAATTTAAGCATATTCATGGAATAACCATTTCATTCCTTTGCAATTGATAGTGCCTGCCCCAAAGTTTTGTGCAGCTCTTAGTGTGAGATGCAGAGATGCAGTTCCCCCTGATTGTGGTATAGCTTTTGATAAATTAAATTTAGGAAACTCACGGGTGGAAAGTTTCCCAGTTCCTCCCAACAACCCCCAACAACCAAACTAAGGTTTTTCAGAAAACACCCATCTTCTTTTGAAGGAGAGCATTAGCCCAGCCTACAGATAGCTGCAGGAGAGAAAAAAGATCCAAAGTAGCTAATGGAAATGTATTGTGGAAATGTATTTATGGTGGTATAATTGCAGCACCCCCTCTTCTCCAGTTATGTGGTCCCTGAAGGCCCCATTCAGTTTGATTGTCTTTTAGAGGTAGAGTCTTGGCAGTGGATCTGTAAATGACTGTGAAGACTGATCCTGGAGTCCCCCTCAGTTTAAAAAAAGGTCTTCCTGGACATGTTAACAGAATATTTGATACCAGAGGCAGAAAGAACATGGAATTCATAGGGATAAATTCCTGTACCAACATCAAACAAATCAACAAAACAGGTCAGGGTGTTCCAGGAAACAATTTTCCAGAAGTAACAATATGCCAATGAAACAGTCAGGTCAGGTAAATGTATGAATAAACAAAAAATAGTTTGAGCCCTCTACAGAATACTTGACAAGTTTTTCCAAAATGCAAGCATGTCTGCCTTGTTTTTGTGGTACTATATTTCAGTTGTCGCTATCTAACGCTCTGGGCACAGTTCTCTAAGGCTTATTTTAAAGGGTTCAGTTGAGTCATTACAAATTGAACACATAGGATTAATCAATACCTTATTGAGTTAGGAAGGGACTTTGGAGATCCTATCCTAGAGCTATAATTCCTCACAAGTTTTGATCTCAAAGGAAACAATGAGTTAATTTCACAATTTTCTTCCTTCAGTAGTTCTGTCAGTCAGTCAGTCTGTCTGTCTCTCTGTGTGTATGCATTTCAAATGTACTTTTTATCCCTGTCTTCAACAGCCACTTCCTGTGTCTCTTTCTCTCCTGGCAGTTAATCTTCTCTATGCTGCAAATTTGTTTTTGTTCCAGTAAACCTTCTAGAGTTAGTCCCCTGTTCAATTCATCACTATACATAGGGAGATGATTCATAAGTGCAGCTTCAAGTCTGGTGGGTGGGCTGATACCACTGGGAGGCATTTACACTGAGTGGGAAGGAGCTTGCTTCCCATATATCTTTGAAAGCTTTAATAAAAAGAACCTTTATTAGCAGAGATTTTGTTAACTAGGGTATGCCTGCAAAGCAACTGGAGGTGGATTCAGATATAATGGAAAAGCCTTGCTCTTCCACTGGAAGAACAAACTACAGCAGCCCTCAAGTTTGCTTTAAAATCAAATATTTGAACTAGGTTTGAACTAGGGTTTGACAATAAGGTATACCAGGACCTGAAACCAAACTAAAGAACACACGCATTCTCAAGATACACATAGACTACTTATTTCCTCCCCACCTTTGCAGGTATAGAAGAGAAGAAGGAGAGGTGGGAGATGCATGTATAAAAACTCAGGTTAACCATTGCAGAAACTATTATTTCCCATTAGCTCTCAACTAAACCTCTGTGTTGCAGACCTGTGATAAGGGCAATTTCTATGTTAAATATTGTTAGGAACCAGACTAAAGATTATGGATTTTTAATGCAGTTCTGTGGTGCAGTTATATTTGGAAGCCTGCATATAGTTCTGGTCATCCAATTTTTAAAAACCAATGTGGAGCTGGACATGGTACAAGAAGGCAGAGGGTGGAAATGAAAATTACCAGAGGGCTTTCATCATGAAATGGTTAGAACATTTTAGGGTTTTCACTGTAGAAGGAAGAAAATAAAGTTTAGGGGACTGATATTCACCTAAACACAAACCTCTAAAACTTTTGGAGAGGTTTGTAAAATATTTGTTGATTCTGAGCTTTTTTTTTTTCAATTACCATACTGAGTTGCCTTTTCAGCCAGAACTTTCTGTGGGTTGGAGGGGGCAGGAGCTGGGGTGAGGTGGGGCTGATGTGATTCACAAGGCAGCTATATGCTGGTTTTTTTCCTTGTCAGTCAATCTAAAGAAGAAAGCCAAATCACGTGGCTTTCTGCAAAGCTGGTCTTTACATATTGTCCCCTCAGTGTGTCCTCTGTGTGATGTGGCACTTGCAGGAGAGAGATAAGATGTTCTTGGAGCTCCATTCTGTTTTTGTGTGTTCTTTTAAAATATAAACTTATAGAAGTTTTCTTATATTTTTGTTTGTTTCTGTCCCTTCATATATCCAGTCTATAATCTTCTTCTGTTAAAATTATATCCAACCTCAAACTGCATCCCCGTTCTTCTGGCATGAGCAGAATTCTTGCAAATGTAGTAAGGGAGGGCAAGGATAGTTGTAGCAAAGTATTCAAAAGGCCCCACCATAAACTACATTTCTGCTCATGCCCGAAGAACAGGGCTGCCCACATTAAAGCCCCAGTGTAGATTAATAAAAAAAATTAAGAATTTTTCCAATCAAATCAGTGAAACTTGGCAGGCTCTCTGTCCTGCTCATGTTGTCTCACTGTGCCACAATTTGAATGGATACATCTTGTAGTTTAAAAAAAATACTTTTGAAATTGAAACAACTTTTTAAAATTACTAGAAATCAGTAGATGAATGAATCTTTCTGAATATTTTCAGGATTGATGCCCTGCTTATGTTGCCTCATTGTGCATAAATTCAAGGGGATACCTTTTGTAGTTTTTAAATATATTATATATATATATATATACTGTAGCAATCATTGGATGACTGAAGCATTCTGAAACTTAGCAGGCTTAAAGTCATAAATATTGCTTACGATTGTGTGTAGTTTATACTGATAGGCATAAAAATGACTGAGAAACTAGCCTTGCAATTTTCCCCATTGCTACTAATGGAACAAATCTTAACGAAGCAATTACAAAGCTTCAGAGATTCAGATTATGATTTGGAATGGGACCCCTCCAAATCTTTACTAATTGAAGTGGGGCCATCCAAATTTCCATAACAAATTACTAATCAGATTTCAGGTGTTTCACACACCTCTAGTATCTAGGTCTCTGTTACACAATAACAAGGATATAAACCCAAACCAAGAAAAAGCAACATAGACAAAAAGACTATGAGGTGATCTAGGTACAAACATATATATGTGTGCATTTTTTGTGAGAGTGTGAGAGAAAAAGATAGGAATGCCAATGACTGCCAGAGCAGACTAGCTATGTTGTAGATGAGCCCTTGAGTGATCCTGAATGTATGGAATTGGAAGCTAGGAGGGGAAAACGGGTTGCTTGTGAGCAGGAATCAGATTAAGAGCAACAAAGGAAAAGATTCTGGCAAATACTTGGGGACTCCACTGATGAGGACTCTCTTGAGGGTTTCTCTGGGGATGATGTGTCTGTCGTTGGGGAGCCAACTATAAGAAGTGTGGATGGGGATTCTGAAGATGGGTCTAGTGATATGGGCTGGACTAAGGTACAGGAAGTGAACGATATTTGTGCAAAACCAACAAGTAGTGATACATTTGTGGGTTTTTCCAGGGATGGGAATTGGAGTTCAGAGGATCAAGCTTCATCCTGGGGGGACTTAAGTCTTGACAGGAGATGGAGAGATTGGAGAGAGAGGCAAAGGACTACACCTGAAGCTGCCATCACAGCCAAGAGGGCTGATGAGGGGGTGTTGGCTCGTCCAAGCTCTGATAAAGATTTGTGAATAAAGTGAGGCTTGGAATTTGGGGTTTCTTGCAGTTGGCAAGGTGTTGCTAGGTGCCTGTGTCTTGCTTTGTATGCTGTGCTATGTTTCCTGGTTCCTGTGGACTCTCTTTTGGATATGAGTTTGGATCCTATGCTATCTTCATGGACTTGGGTACAGTATGGGCTGGGTTCCACGGCTTGTCTTCCTTTGGCTACACTTTGTATTGCTCTCCGTGCATTAGCTGCTGCTGCGTGTTTCGTGCTGACCCGGTTTGCTGTATCAACATTGCTGTCTTCTCCCTCGCTTGACCCGGATTGGAATCGTTGCTGCTGCTTCTTCCTCGCTGACGCCAGTCTGCTTTTGACAATGTGTTTGCTGCTTTCCCGTTCTTTCACCTCAGACTTTCCTGATGCTTCTTCGCTCTTTGTTTTTCCTCCCATTGATGACAACATCGTTGCATTTGTCTTTGTGTGTTTTTTCCTGGTTGTTCCACATTTTTGGAGTTTAATCTGGGTTAAAGAGAAATATAATCCGGTTTGAAGGGAAATATAATCTGGGTTTTGTGTTAAAGACTATTTTGTCCAGGTTTTGCCACTAGGTTATGTTCTTTCCACTCTCACACTGAAGTTAAAGTGTTTTTGGACCAATTTTGCCTCTTTTTTTAGTTACTTGTGTCATTTTGAATAAACTCTACTTTATATCTGGTCTGGCTCTTTAAGGCTCTCTGTGTTGCGACAAGCTAGTCCTTTAGTTGGTGAATGTCCATGGGAAATGACAAATTTGTAGTAAATCTAGAGTGATGTATTAGCACTGTAACATGTGGCATGTATTTGTCTTCTCAGTGACTGATGACACCCTCCTGTAAAGCATTGTGGCATTCAAAACATGGGGGCGGGAATCAAATCCTTTTGCTCAAATTTCCTGATGCCTGTAGCAATTTGATTCATTTAGCTCTGTTTCCCAACAGCCTGTAGATAACTAATGTGCTTGTGTGTGTGTGTGTGAGAGAGAGTGAGAGAGTGAGAGAGATAGCATTTGTAGAAAATTGTGGTGATGGAGCTATCTGTCCGTCAATGAGTTCTTTCCATTTGGGGACACGCAGCAATTACCGCATTATGTTGCATGTGCCTCCTTTGAAGCCAGCATAACCTTCACTTGACCATAGAGAGACAGTTAAAAGAAACACAATGTTTTCTCAAACCCAGCACAGTATGAAAACATTTTATGTAACACCCTTAGCAAGTATATATTCATGTAGTGTCAAAAGTTCAAAAACCATGAATCATGCTGAGTCATGGTTTTTGGGTGAAATCCAGAATAATATAGATAGTCACATAGGTCCCTGAGGAATCTTTGGCAGACATAACCATTCAGGCAAATGCTTCACTGATGCTCCGTGCAAATCAGACATACCTGACCTTTAAAAAGTTCCACCTGCTGGTGTCAGAGCTTTCGTGTACATGTGGCTTAGGACCCAGCTACCTGAAGGAACAGTTACTCCTACATCAACTTGCTTGTGCAATTGGAGGTAATCTTTGATTATCTCTCCCAGATCTTCCTTCCTCCCATCTGCAGAAAGGCAAGTGGTAACTGGAAAAAGAGCCATTCTAGTGATGGTGCACTTTCCCAAGAGAGACCTGCCTGGCACCATTATCATTTTGGCACTAGAATATTGTGGTTTTATTCTAGGATTCTTTTAGAGGTGTATTTATTTTTCACACACTATTGTACAATTTGCCTTAGTTTTATTATTTATTTATTTATTTAATGGATTTCTAAGCCGCCTTTCTCAACCCCCCCCCCCCCTTGGGACTCTGGACTCAGAGTGGCTTACAAGGCACAAATTATATGCCGACAGCAATACGTAATATAAAACACTAATACAACAAGATTAAAACATCAACATTTAAACATTAGCTATCCAGTTAATTTAAAAAGCTATCTATAAAATCCACGTTCAATCAGTCAATCAATGGGGAAGCTGTATTTCATGTCCATCGTTAAGTCAATTCCAGATAAAGAACTGCAGTTACTGTGCAAAGGCCTGGTCCCACAACCACGATTTTACTTTCTTCCTGAAAGCTAGGAGGTATGAGGGTGATCGTATTTAGCTTGGAAGCGCATTCCACAGGCCGGGGGGGCACAGCCAAGATGGCCCTGTCTCTTGTCCTCGCCAGCCGCAGTTGAGTTGCTGGCGGAAGCGAGAGCAGGGCCTCTCCGGATGATGTTATGTTACGAGGTGGGACGTAGCTGCAGATGCGTTCGGACAAGTAAGCTGGGCCAGAACTGTATAGAGCTTTAAAGGTCAAAACCAACCCTTTGAATTGAGCCCAGAAATGGACAGGCAGCCTGTTACCAAGCCTGTTAACAATGACATGAAATATAACTAATCTTTCAAATTAAATAAATATGTTTAAATGGAACTCTTTTTGTCTTGGTATTGCATTTCCGTCACTGTTGTTGAAGCATTTCACCAAAAATAATGTAAAAATATATCATTTTGTGTAATAGCAGCTCTAAGTTGGTGGATATGGCTCAATGCTCTTTTTATGGACGGAATACTGTTTTTAACGTAAATGAATGTGTATGTGTTAATCTTAATTGTATTTTAATGTATTTTAATGTTGACTGTTTTTGGGGTTTTTATATTGTATTTTACTGTGTTTGTTAGGCCGCTCTGAGTCCCCCCTCGGGGGTTGAGAAGAGCGGGGTAAAAATGCTGGAAATAAATAATAATAATAAACTTCAGCACAAGTGTTTATATACAGGACAACTAGAAATAAGTGAAATAGCATTTCATGCACATGTTTACAATGCACTCCTGTACTGAGTAGAAATTGTCAAATTCAGCTGCCTTAAGCACATCTGCCCTTAGTATTTTGGTACAATAATAAGCTTCCCTTTTCACACAAGACGTTCCCACCGTTATAGATGTTTGCATGAGAGAAATGCTTGTTATGTGAACAAGCGTTCATGGAAGTTGCTGGTAGCAATTCCCCTCTGAGCAGTCTTTGGAAAACGTCTACCATCATGGGAATTCGCACTAGCTATGTATGTGATTGCTTAGTTTACAGTTTGATTCCTACAAGTATGAACACAAGGATGGTAGGATTACATATGTAAGGGTGGTGGGAGGCAGCTTGGAAAAAATGTTTAGATACAACCCTCAGGAAGTACCCACCTGGGAGATTCTGGGAATTGCACTCCAAAGAAGGAACATTACCAACCTCTGAAAGAGTGTTATGTGTAAAATGTCCTTGGGTAATTGTATTCAGTTGTTTCCCAGTGGTTTGTAAAACAGGTCTATGATCTTGGTTCCAGAAGATAGTTGAGAATATCTGCCACATAGCTGCTGTATGTTTCTTCTTCAAATGTCTTTCTTCTTTGGGACACATGACACATCATATGTGGACTAATTGATTAAAATGTGGTTTCCCCCCCCTGAGAACTCAGTAAAAAAGATGACCCCAGAAAAGACTGCACTGAGTTGCATGTGGAAACGGTTTTGGGATGGATGTGTTACTAAAGAGGCACAAGAACACTGAGAAAGAAGGTTCCCCATGAGGAGACGGAGTGGTTATACCAACTGGGTTTAATTATACCAGGTGGACTACCAGATCCAGTCTCACGATGCTAGTACATGCCCCCCCCTTTTTTTTACAGATAAAACTTTCTCCTTTCCTACTTTGTCCTAAAGCATCCAAGAGCATATTAGGATCTCCTGTGGATCTGACTCTGGTTAAATCTATTCCAAATCTATCCCAAGTAAAGCAGTGAAACATCACTTCCTCTTGAAAACTGGCATGTTTAATCAGAGGGCAAAGGCAGGGAACAGTATAGTTATGAAAAGTACACCTTAACAGTTGTGTTTTCTTAAATAGCAAATGTTCAGATGGAAGGGCACAATTCTTTGTAGGACGTATTGTTGTGCTTCTCTCTGTATGTATGAGGCTGAAGTTCTGTATGCTTAGGATTAGTGGTTTTAACAAACATGGTTTCTCTAGAGGTCTGTTATCTTATACAAGCAGCTTGCTGTCTGCTTTGTGTGGCTGCATGAAATCCATCCTTTGCAGCAATGCAACACTTTCTTTTTTAAAAAGGAAAATGATATGAAGCAGGAAAGAGAATGTGTGAGCCCCTAAGTCACAAAGAGAGCAAAATAGGCCAATAGAAAAGTTGGTGGGGGGGGGGGGGGAAGAGTGCAAATAGTCTCATATATAATCCACTCATCTTTGTGCCATTTGGCTATTTTGTTTTATCCGTAGAGCCCTGGGAGCAGCATTGGATAAACTGGCAGTGCTCCTTTGCAGAGGATGAATCAGAACAGGTCTGATCCTCTAACCGTCTGAAACCCATTTTCATTTCAGTTATTTTTCCTGGGCTCCAAACCAAACAAACCTGTTTTGATTCCCTCAGTCTGTGAACATTGAAAAGGTTAAAGATGAAAACCAGCTAAAAGCTCTGTGTCCCGTCCCCCCCTTTTGCCTGAAAAATCCACTGATGCAGGGTGAAATTAAAGGCTATAAATAGTGCCTGTCCCTTCAGTTTCATCGTGCAAGCCTCGGCTGTGTGCTAGGATTAGAAGAAGACAGAATGGATTTCTGTGTGGCGTCAACAAGAGCCAAGGATTATGCCCACTGTGCACATTGTATTGTTCAATTCTCATGGTCGCTTGCCAGGAAATGAAACCCTTTCTAATGCCAAAGGTGCAAGTGACAGCTTTGAATGGGACACATACACGTCAAAGCAATTGGGTAACGGTGGCACTTTGCATCTCACAGTGCAGACACAATGTTCAGCTCCAGCCCCAGCATCACCATCATAGAGGCAGAGAGCAGCACAGCCTGGGTCACAAGAAGGTTTTGGGCTTTCCTTGCTCCGAGCTGTGGCTTGTGTCATCTGAGATGTTTGTTGCTGCCGAAGTTGCTCTGGTGCTGGAGGGAAAGCAATGACTTTTATCCATTGCTCTTTGTATTATAACAGGGATCTTGATGTTGAGATATCTTCATTGAGTTAACAGCCCCGCTGTATTAACTGCAGGGGGAAACTTGCCAGCTTTAGGATTCTAGTAGAGCGGAATCCTTTGCCTACGTAAGATAGTATTCAAGTTGATATGACTTTACCTGTTAAGATTCATACACATGTCTGCCTGCATGCATCTAGTATCACCATAGCAACACAGCAACTTTTAAAATGATGTTTCAAACTCTGTTTCAAAGTGCCTCTTCTATTACTCTTATTAGCTGGGCAGGATCACAATAAGACAGGTCCTGACTGAGTTCTAGGCAGTTAGATCTTCAAAGAATAAAATCAGTGTCTTGAACTGAGTCCAGGAAAGCAATAGGCAACATGTGCAGATACTTTAATACTAGAGTACAAGAGACATGATACTGTTTATTGGTTAGTGGTCTAGTTTTGAAACTGAAGCTTCTGGATCATCTTGAAGATAGCCTCACACAAAGCATATTATGCCTTAAAGTTTGCCTGTTCATTTCTGGTTACTCTATTAATTTCTTGGGCAAAAAATACTCAGGGTTGAGATGTATGTTGAAATGTGGCTTAAACAAGGCACAAGCAAATTACAGAATGTTAAGCACTGATAAAATTAAGTGAGAATTCTTAGAATAAAGCACTGAACTGAACTGAACTTTATTATTTATGAGTCGCCCTCCACAAGTGTGCTCCGGGCGACTTACACAGCTAGCAATGCAGTACTAGAGTATTAAAACATTAAAATATTAAAATGGCTAAAAATATCGGACTCGGAAGGTTCCGGGTTGTCGTATTATGCATAGGCTTTCCTAAATAGCCATGTCTTAAGTGCCGCCAAGAATTGGGGCAGGTCAGGACTGGCTCTTTGGTCTGGCGGTAGAGAGTTCCACAGGACGGGGGCCGCAACAGAGAAAGATCTCTGTCTCGTGGACTCCAGATGAGCTCTCTCGGACCCGGGATACAGAGGAGGTTCTCGTTTGCTGGCCGTGGTGCTCTTGGGTGGGGTGGGTAGGGTCAAGCGGTCTTATAAGTATGAGGGATCCTGGCCCCGCAGGGCCTTGAATGTCAGGGTCAGAGTCTTATAAAGGACTCTGTGTTCGACCGGCAGCCAGTGCAGACGCTGCAAGGATGGTGTGATGTGACATCTCATTGGTGTTTTTGTGAGGAGCCTGGCAGCAGCATTCTACACAATCTGGATCTTACGGGTTAATGACCGAGGAAGGCCCACATAGAAGGCGTTGCAGTAATCCAGCCTTGATGTAACCGTGGCGTGGATTACTGTAGCTAACGCCTCCATTGGTAGGTAGGGCGGCAGTTGCCTCGCTTGGCATAGGTGGAAGAAGGCCCTTTTGCTCGTAGAGGCAATCTGGGCCTCCTTCGTCATCTTAGAGTCCCTCCTTTCGCTGGCCGATAGTAGATAGTATTACACACAAAAGAAGACAAGTCTTGTTGGATCCATACATCTTAAAATAAAAAAGATTCACAAAACATTAACTTAATCTGTTTTATAAGGTCTGATTGACTTCAATAATTCCATATTGAACTGTTTGATTTGCAAATTATTACATATATCTGAGGAAACATTATTCAATTGATTTAGTAGCTTTAATTAAATGTCTGGAGCCTCTGGTGGTGCGATGGGTTACAAAACCCTTGTGCCGGCAGGATTGAAGACCGACAGGTCGTAGGTTTGAATCCAGGGAGAGTGTGGATGAGCTCCCTCTGTCAGCTCCAGCTCCCCATCCGGGGACATAGAGAAGTCTCCCACAAGGTTGGAAAAACATCAAAACATCCAGGCATCCACTGGGCAATGTCCGTGCAGACGGCCAATTTTCTCACACCAGAGGCGACTTGGAGTTTCTCAAGTCACTCCTGACATGAAAAAAAATGGAATGTCTTTTGTATGTTTGCATATGCATATTGTATTAATAAAGCTGGTTTAGATTACTTTTATATGTGTTATCAAATCAAACCGACACATTTTAATTTGCTAATATGTGTGATACTGTGCTAAAGGTAGTTCTAAGAATAATATAGGATATGGGATATTTATATATCATTGAATGAAAAAAGCACAATAACTCACTGAATATTCAAAAATCTTGAGATTCATCCCAAAAGTACTCTTTAGATAATTTCCTGAAAGGCTATCTATATGCCATGCCTACAGTAGCAAAGTGCAGCAAAACAAGATTTTTGTCTCCAGTGTTTAAACTATTTAAAAAGTAAGTCCTGAGCTTGGTTAATTATTACAATGCTCCATGAAGGTCAGTAAACATAGACAGAGCTAAATGAAATATATCTATCTTATGATATTTCTTTTAGCCATTCCTAAACACTCAAAATAAACAGGGGGGTGGGAGTATTGATCATCAAGGAAAATCTAATGTAGAGGGCTAGTTCATAGGCTGTATTTTATGTCAAGGAAATGAAACATTAATGCATGTTCAGCTAACAGAGAGCTTTTGGGAAGAGATTGTAGAAAGTCTGTAATGATATCTCTGAGATGTGAAATATGCCATAGAGTTCAAAAGATTTGCTGTGGTGAAGCAAATTGTATATCATTTCTGGTGAAAGTTGACCATAGAGTGTAGTGCCTACTATATTCTCTCATTTCCCTCCTTTCAAGAACCTTATGCAGGATTGGTTTATAAGTCACTTTTTCTCATTTTAATATGACACCGAATCTGTGGATATTTTGTCAGCCATTTGTAGATTAAGAAAGTTATTTCTACCCTTTCCCATTTTCTTTAATGCTTTTTTTCCATATCTGCAAAGGAATAAACTTCCATTTAAACTCTGAGTAACTTCTTACTAACCCTTGATAAGTTAACAGAAACGAGAGAATGTAGAAAAAGGATAAAACCTTGACTGAGCATACAAAAACTATATTGTTAAAATTAATGCATGTATAGGTTTTGAAAATAAGATCAATTATTAAGTAAATGTTGCTTCTTTTTGGAGAAGTCGGTACACCAGGATAGTACTTTCTCAAGAATAATGACAATCCTTGTGTAATTGACTTTTCATGGTTAGCAGTTACATTTCACTTTGTTAAGATATTCTTCTTTGGATATGGTGAAAATGGACTTTCTCATTCTTTAGAGATAAAATCTTAGATGATGACATTGTTGTGGCTATTAGGCCAGCATCTTTTCTGTGTGTGTGTGTGTGTGCATTTTAATTTGAAGTCTTGGGTGGATCTACACTGCCATAAAATTTGTAACAGCATTATATGATCAGTTGAGACCCATATTCAGTGCAGATAAACTGCATTATATGGGCCTTAACCATATAATGGTGGTTCCAAACTGGCAGTTCCATTACATGGCAGTGTTGATCTAGCCTGAGGCAAGGAGAAGTTTAGAAATTATCTGGATGGGTGATAAACAAGCTGGGAGATTTGTGTGTGCCTCATAGTCCTTGAGAGTGTGATGGAGAACTGGCATTGAGATGGAAAATTACCGATATTGTTACCTGTTGTGTAGGATCCTGCTTGCATCCAAAATCCAATAGATAGTGCTTTTGAATAATTTGTAAACACAAATAGTACAAAGACATCAGCTGTCTCCAGTGGACTCTCATACAAAGGAAACAACATCATGTGGTGCTATCTTGGAACTTTGCACTGCTTGAGGAAACGGGGAGTTTGTAACAATATAAACAGCATGACAGGTGGCAATAAAAAGCTGTGTTGCCCTGTAAAGTCTGCAATAAAACCAGAAGAACATAATTTATTTATATCATTAGTACTGGATCCTACTGATCTGTTTTCTACATATACAGCAAGGTCTAGCAAAATGAAAAAATGTGCTCTAGCCAAAGGCAACAAGTGCAATTAATTAAATTCGCATTTAGAAATCCTGGCCTTTTAGAAAAATAAGAGAGGCAAACATAGCCCTGGTGTTTAAGAGAACATGTGGCTCTGGAAGAGGGGCAAGAAGTCTGTTGTTGGTGTTGGTGTGTATTTTCCAAGTTATATTTTAATTATGGTGACCCTAAGGTGAGTCTATCACAGGGTTTTCTTGGAAAATTTGTTAAGAGGAAGTTTGCCATTGTTGTTATTGGATCATTAGTTAAATGGTTAACTCTAACTTCCTGATTATACTCGCCCATAGCTAGCCATATACTGGCATTGCCACATCACATATGAATGGTGATGCAAATGCATTATGTATATCTGATCCTGTGTTTCCACTTGGAGCAGAATCTGTGCTGAGCAACTTTAGGAGCAGATCTCTAATGAATATTTGAAAATTCTGCTTTCTTTCAGGATCAGCCACTATGTAAAGAAAAATAAAGACACCACACTTACCTCTGGAAGCATTGTATAATGCTTCTACTCCAGCTGGAGGACGGATGGGCATGGCAGTCATCACATGACATAAAGGAACTTTCTGTGGAGGCCCCTCATCCAATTGGAGGGGAAGCATCATATGATGCTTACCTCTCAACACAGGGGCTTCCCATGTTGTGCTGGTTCTAATGAAGCCAGCACACTTCTGTACCGCCTGGACTACTCTTCCCCTGTATGATGGGGAAGGATCGCTGTGAGAGAGTGGTGTGGGGGGAATGGATTCACCCCAGCTGCCCCTCATTTCGGGATGCTAAGCGGGATGCTATGTCTGGCTAATGTGATAAGGTGGAATGTCTTGTAAAGTGTCGAGTCATGGAGTCTCTTCATACTGTTTTTATTGACTATGAATATTACGGGATTGTTCAATTTCTGTTCGATGTTTAAAAATATGTGCCTGGCATTTTATGGGAAGCCCTTTTTCTGCACAGAGATTATTGGCATTTATCACAAGCCAGGCATAGTGGGTTCAGCACTGGATGACAGCTCTTGATGATAGGTTTTTGAATCCTCACATGGCCATGAAGACTCATTGGGTAATCTTAGGCAAGTCAGACACTTTTAACCTCAGAAAACCTTTTCATAGATTTTTCTTGAGGTCATCATAAGTCTGAAATGACTTGAAGGCAAGTAACAACAATCACAAGTCTAGAGGAATTAGGTATGGCTTCCCTTCTAGTTTTTCTTAACTTTAGGTATGGCTTCCCTTCTAGTTTTTCTTAACTTTAGGTATGGCTTCCATCCTAGTCTTTCTTAACTACACCTAAAGACCACATATTTATATCATTTTTGCAACAGAGTCAGTCCCTGCAACCCTGACCAGAGCTGTGAAATCTGTCTCCTGCTAGCAAATAATTAACCCATAAGTCTTCAGGCAGAGATCTTTGCCAAAGTTGTCAACACGAAATCCTTTGTGGACATATCTATAATTCAGAACTCCTGCTGGTGTTGTGAACAGTGTAGTCTGCAACAGGAGCGTAAGGAAAACGTACCTTTGTTTCCCAAAATTCCATGCCAACATTTAGCCCCACAATTTTCTCCAAATGGGAATGGTGAGTGATATGTGACATATTCATCAGTATAAAACCATTCTGCTTAGATCTGTATTGGAAGAACTTGGGAAAGATACTTTTAGAACCAGAACTGCCAGGATTCCTCAACCAGTTTGACCAATATCGACATAGCACACAGGCAACCCCTCTGCTCTTTCTATCACAATAACATCCTTAATCAGAAAGCAAAGGGACACACAGATCCTTAACATCAGTCATCCGCCTCTATAAGGGTAAACAATAATTTATATTCAATATTTGATGAGTACATGGCTGAAAATGTAAGCTCATGTGAAAATAACAGAGAAATTTATATTCACATCTTCCTCTTCTTCTGTTGTGAATTATAAACAGTGTGAAGACACCACCATATACCCTGATACAAGAAGCTTTTTGTGCAGTAGTCAAAGCGTGAACTATGAGTCAGATGCCTTCTGTTCAAATCTAGCTTAGCCGTGATCTTGCTGCTTACTCTTTACCTCCATGCTGGTCAACTGTGTGTTTTATTGTTATACCTTATATATAAATTGTAAGGTTAATCTTATGTGAGATTTTTTTAAAAAGGGGGGGGGGGAATAGCTACTAGGTTTGCTAGTAGCTATATGCATTCAGATAAACAGATGGAAAAGTCCAAACAGTCCTTAAAGAGCAGGAAGCATGGACTTTTGCCTACTGCTTGATTTTAATGCCAGAGAAATGGTGTGAATTAAGCCATTGAGAATAATCCAGTGTGACAAATGTGTAGAGTATCAGAAGATAAAAAATACACTGGGTAATTAATAGAAAACAATTGAGTTTATTTTGAGTATGATCATTTGAAAAAGGTGTTATTTTTGTTTGGTTTTTTTCTGGGTTTTATTTTGTTTTTAGCAAAAGTAAGGAGACCATAAAAAGCTGCCTTAAGCTGAATCAGACTGCTGATCTATCTAGGCCAATATTGTGTTCATTGACTGATTAGTTGTCAAGTACTTTTCACAACCTGCCAGGTCACTCCAGCATCATGTGCATACCTCCCTCTTATTTCCCTTTAGTCCTGTTTGGCAAGAGTGTGGTTAGCATAAGTCACTGAATTCTGCTACTGACTAGAGGGAACTAGCAGGACCTATTAACAACAACAACAAAAACAACAACAAAAACAACGACTTCTTTGTTGAAGGCTTTAATGGCCGGAATCACTGGGTTGCTGAAAGTTTTTCTGGCTGTATGGCCCTGTTCCAGAAGCATTCTCTCTTGATGTTTTGCCTGCCTCTATGGCAGGCATCCTCAGAGGTTATGAGATCTGACCTCACAACCTCTGAGGATGGCTGCTATAGAGGCAGGCAAAATGTCAGGAGAGAATGCTTCTGGAACAAGGCCATACAGCCCAAAAAATTTACAGCAACGCAACAACTTCTTTATTTAGTAACCCACCCTATCTAACTGAAGAAACTGAGTGGCTTACAAAGACAAAAACAAAATAGAGATTAACAGCATTTTAAAAAACCCAATTAAAACCAGCAATTATAAATGCACAAATCACACAGTAATAATTAGAACAAGTAATACGAGTTACCAGTTCTTCCCACATCCAGAGAAGAGGATTCCTCCTTGTCCCTTTCTTTAACTAAATTTCAATAATCTCACTGATTTCTGTCATATAGCTTTCCAGCTATTTTTGCTCAGTTCAGAGTTTTTGTATCTGTCTGTTTGCTTGGGATCCCTCTTTAACACAGAGAAGCCTCTACCTTGGATTCATTGATCCCATTTTATTTGGAAACTGGTTAAAAATGCACAAGTTTAAACACTATGTCTTGCTCAAAAATATGTCAGTGTGAATTGCTCCTGTTTAGGTTGCTGCTAATCAATTGTATTTTCTTCTAGCTCCCAGTCTTCAGCAGATAGTCCACATTCAATGGCCATTAAATAGGTTCGATTCTCACTGGCTGATTTGCAGGTATTCTTCCTTAGGGTCTTCTTGATGTTTATTGGATACTTTGGGAAATCTTTGGATCTTTTGGATATAGCACTTCCTTGTTTTCCAGTGGTCAATTTTGATCCCAGTCCCTTTGATGATTCACTGTCAGAGTAAGTGGTGATGGTGGGGTGAATGTAAAACCAAATTTAATGAGCTTTTAGAATTTGAAGTGGACATTTCCAAATTTAAAATGACATTTACCCAAAATGCACAAGGAATTAGGAGGAATCAAATTAAGGGCCGTAAAACACATTTTAAAAAGTGCCCTTTAAACCTGATTCCACCTTTTTAAAAAAAACTTTCACCTTTCCATGTCTGTGCATCCCTGCAGGCATGGAATTTTTTACTTACTTTATTTCTACCCCGTCCTTCTCCCACACGTGCTTTCCCTCCCCCCTGTAGATTCCCTCCATGCCCCCCATTTCTCTTTCAACGTACTGGAAGAAGGCTTTGCTGCAGGCCTGAAGCCATTTCCCATCTCCCTTCTCCCAGCCCACAGAGGGTCCTCCCCAAAGCCCTCTTTCGGCTCTTCTGAGGCAGATGGAAGGGAGGGAAGACCTCAAGCCAAGCCTTCCTCTGGTAAGTGGAGGAGGAAGTGGAGGGCAGGAAGGGGGGGCTGGTAGAGCCCATGTCCACCCCTGCTAATCTTGGATCAGCAGGGTTGCGTATCTGGACACTGCCACTGCAAAAGCCTGGGGTTTAGGCCAGTGTGTGGCCTCCATTCCAAGAGGAAGTGGAATTTAAAATCCTAATTCCTCTTAGTTTTTGGCATGTCTGGAAGGGCCCTGAGAGAGTGAGACTTACTCAGATTCACCCAGTGGGTTTCCATGGCCAGGCTTGATATACCAGTACTGATATATTGAAGGAATGGGGAACATGTGATTCTCCAGGTGTTTGTGTCTACTCACAGCAACACATAGCATTAACAGTAGTTTGTTGTTGTTACTACAATATAGGATAAAATTGTGTGTTATTTATTTATTTCAGGATTTTACCCCGCTCTTCTCAACCTCCGAGGGGGGACTCAGAGCGGCTTACAGTAAGGCGCAATTCGATGCCCACACAGTAATATAAGACCCCAGAACCCTTCAACAATTAAAATACATTAAAATACATTAAAATACAATTACCTAAACATCATACGCATTCATTCCAGATTAAAACAATGTTCTGTCCATAAAAGCATTGGCCCTATTCATCCACTTTCCATTAAAATCCCATCTAAAGTGCTGCCTTGTGCTGGTGTGCAAACGCCTGGTCCCACAGCCAGGATCTTACTTTTTTCCTGAATGCCAGGAGGGATGAGGTGGATCGTACATCGATAGGGAGCGCATTCCACAGGCGGGGAGCCACCACCTGTTACGACCTCTAGTTGGTTTTCATTATGAGATGACTAATAAAAGCATAATAGGGAAAGGGGAATCCTATTAAAAACCCTTACTAAAATGTTGAAAATTATTTTTAAAATAACTATGCAATATTACTGTTATCTGGATAAAAAACTATGGTGATTTTCTACTATCCATATGGCCAGGAGCCATATGGATAGCCAAACATAAAGAAAAAACTTTACAAAACTGGAGATGGTTGAAGGTCCATTACATATGGTAATAAAGTGTAATTTACAATGTTAATTAATATAGGGCCAATTTAAAATGTTTTTGGCCCAGAAAAAAGTATGTGGGTGGTGAGACCCCAAAGTCTGGTTTGACGCACACTTTGCCCAACACTGTGCTGCACTCATGAAGTCACTTCATCCCTACACATTACATTTAAAAACTTGAGTTAGTTGCCCCTCTGACCTAGTTACTATAATCAACATTATTTAATAATAATAATAATAATAAGTGTTGTGTTCAACAAATTCTTGAGGGAGTACTAAGTGTCCACCTGTAATCTGTTGCATCTGCCTTTCTTCTTTTATATGCCCCTTCCCGAGAATATTGATGATAAGCTGAGAACCAATATTGTGCCATTTTCTTCCATCAGCTAGGACTGGGTGGCCTTTGATCTCAATGAAATTATGTAGCAAATAAGCACTCTGACCTTGGGCTAAAGTTCTCTATGAAACTTCATGCAAAACTTCGGCTTGTTTGTTAGTGGCCAGGATGCATTTAAAGACAGAAACCCCAACCAATTTTACACCCTGCCAGTTTGAGTTTGCGTCTCCTTGTGGTGGTTTAATTTGCAGCCAAGAGGGCTCAAAATCACTGGAACAGATCCACAGCATATTCATATAATTAGTCAAAGTGTCTTGTACAAAATGCAGAGTAGCTGATGAAAAATGTGTATAGCATGCATGTGTGCATGCATACACATCCACTATCCTTGGGCATAGTCCAGCCAAAGTTAGAATATGGGTTTGTGTTGCCTTGTCAGTGCTGTCACACATATACTGAAGCATCTCGGTTTCACACATTTTTATGGTGTGTAACCTAAATTCAAGAGTAGGGAGGAAGCAGCTGTGATAACATGCTGTTATTGCATTCACTAATAGAACACGATGCTTCCTATCTTTTCCCATCTGCATATGGAAGAAGTGGTGCAAATAGGGCCCTGGGATTGGTTACAATCTAGAGAAATCACAAAGCAGATGGATATTGAGCAGATAAGCATTAATCTGCCCTGGGAGAGAATTAATCAGGTGAAAGATGGCTCTGTGTATGTATGCGTGTTCATGCACACGCATGATTGTGTGTTCATGGAGACACACGGGTGGGGGAGATGATGGTGGGCAGCTGGTTCTCTTGCCATTTCTTCAGGTCTTGATTCTGTAGCCCTTGTTTTGCATTGTGTTTTAAAAGGCTTCAGCTGTCAGCTTAGTCATTTACATTCCACAGACCATCAAATGCCTAGCAAAGAGGAATGTATTATAGGTTTTTAAAAAAAAGCAATTTGCTATTTACTCTGCTTGTAAAATGTTTTTTTTAAAGCCAGTGTTCACATTCCCCACACCCCCACCCTATGAACCAAACACAACAATTTCCCCTTCCTCCCTCTTTTTGCTCCAAAGAGAGTTTTCTCAATGCTTTGCAATTCAATCTTTTTTCTTCATTCAAATCAACATTGCAGTCATGGAACTCTGCAAATCTAAATAATCTTCAGCAATGTCTCAACATTTGCTGGCATTCATTTATTAATTTGCTTGTTATTTAGAGCAACAGAAGAAGACATAGTGGGAACACTATAGCATCCATTAACCAGTACATTGAAAGCCCTCTGAAATAGATGGAGCTCATTTCAGCATTTTTTTGTCCCTTTACATCTCATATAATCTGTGCGATGCTACATGCCAGTTATGGTGGAACACAAGTAATCAGTGGAAAGGGCCAGAGGCAAAAATGGGATAGAATAGAGGATGTTTCATCCTCCAACTAGATCAGTGATTCTCAACCTGGGGTCCCCAGATGTTTTTGGTCTTCAACTCCCAGAAATGCAAACAGCTGGTAAACTGGCTGGGATTTCTGGAAGTTGTAGGCCAAAAACATCTGGGGACCCCAGGTTGAGAAGCACTGAACTAGATGGTTCCGGGTAGTTATCTCACTGCCCCCCAGTCCTTCAGCTGGCTGAAGGACTGGTGTAACAGTCCCAAAGTGACCAGTATCCACCCAGAGAGCTGATATTCTACAAATACATGTAACACATTAAGATTGATGTCCAGACCGGCCTTATGGACTCAGCTTTATAGCTGCACCCTTCTTGGAACAGAGTAACACTCAGCTGGAAATGGCCTGGGGCTGCAATCTGCTCACAAAGAGTCCCAAACCCCAGAGCCGGGCAAGGCAGCAAAGCTGGATGGCAGATGCTCAGGCCACCTGTTCTCTCCTGTAGCAGGGCCCAACAAAGCTCTCTCAGACCTCTTAGGCTGTCTTTTTATGTTCTTTCCTTGGAGGTTGCTTGGTCAGCTGGCTGGAATGAGGGTGTGGCTGCAGGTCTCCACCTTGGTAAGCCCAGAGCAGAGCTAGGCAGCAAACCTGGGTGGGAAATGCCTGGGTCTCTCTTGCAGCAGGGACCTCTGATGAATAAACCATATAAAATCCACTGATTAAGCTGTTCTTTCAGGGAAAATTGGTATTCATCTCTAGACTTTCATAGCAGCTGTGTACTTTTATCATATTGGTTAATAATGCAGCTGTTCCTTTTTATTTTATACCATATTAGGATTTTATTATATTTTGTATATCAGCCTAGTATTATAATTAAAAGGTGATATACAAATATTTTAATAAATAGAGAAATGGTTAGAATTTGAATTCTACCAATAACACCTGCTAATTTAATAATAATACTTTTTTTATACCCCCCCACCATCTCCCCAAAGGGACTCGGGGCAGTTTATATTAGGCCGAGCCCAAACAATTACAACAAAGCAAATATACAATATACAATAATACACCAATAAAATATAATGAAAATAATAATAAAACAATTCAAAATAAACACACAATAATTGATCACGATGGACAGGGCTGGTTGCAGAGATTAAAATGTTTAAAAACTCTAGGTGTGATAAGTAGTGTAGTGTATCTGGAAGGAGGTTAAGGTGGGAAGAATAAATGGGGGTTAATTGCACTAGAGGTTGAGATAAAGTGCATCCGAGGGCATTTTTTGCAGGGTTTGGTCAAGGTCAGGGATGATTGTTCATACAAGTGAATGAACTCAGTCAAGAAAGCCGTGACCCTTTATAATATACCACTTGATAATAGAAGTCTCTTCTTCACTCAAAACTGATATGGAGGCTTATAACAACGAAAAACCATTGGCTTTCAAATAATACCTTGTTATTGCACATTGGCTAAGCTATTTCATGAATGCTATTTTCCTGCTTCTTGGCAGAGGGTTGGACTGGATGGCCCACGAGGCCTCTTCCAATTGTATGATTCTATGAGAACACAGGCAACCATATCTGCACACATATGAAATTCATTAGGATTCGTAAAAAGGCATAAACTTTTAACAGTTGGTTTTCTTCATCAGGCAAGTGAGTGTGTGTATGTATGTGTATGTTTTAATTGCTCATGTTTTTATAATGATTATTCTGTCAACGTAAATTGAATAAATACATTTACAAGAGCAACTGTATTTATCCTTGCAGCTGAAAAGTAATTACTTTCCATTCTACCTGATGTGTAACCTCTCCAAAGCTGCAATGTTGTGACAGGCTTTTTGGAAAGAATAGAGATTTATTTTTACTATTAACTTCCCTTTGTTGTTCCATATATTTTAATTTAAAACAAACATGATCTACGTGTTAATTTATGTTGAACCATTCTTTTGGTCTATATTAAATTTCCTATCATATCCTATTGAATCAATCAGTAAATGAAATTGTTAAGTTATATTATTGAAATGCATAAAGGGGTAAATACCTCTTTATTCAGTCTACCTCTTCATTCAAATATTTCTGACAAAAAGTACATAAATTCCAATAATGGTATTAAGTTTTATCCTCTTAATTCAGTTCCACATTATCAGAACCAAAATGGCCCAAATTACCATTCCAATTTGTGAATGGAGGCCAACCATTTTGGTGTCATGTTCAAATGAAGCAGGGAATGGGGTTTCCATAATTACGTTTTGTATTTTCCTTTTGTCCCCCACGCCATCTCCAATTCATTTTATTGGGAAAACTATTATTGTTGGGAATCAGGGCACTTGGTAAAAGAATGAATTAATACCATCCCCAAATTATGTATAAGCAAGATGAAATACAGAAGTTTAAAAAGCATTAAACTACATATTTAATTAAAATGTTGCCTTTGAAATATCAAAAATTAAACCATTTAAATTCACATTAGAAAAGGTTTGTGATGTCTTGCTACCAATGCTGTCAGTACGGTTTTCAGCCATTAAGATGGAAATGAGAACATTTATTATTTTATTTTCTTTACTTTATTTATACCCCACCTTTCCCCCCAAGGGGACTGAAGTCAGCTAATAACCACACACATTCATTTAAAACAGGTGAATTCAAAAGTTAAAAAAACAATTTACTAATACTGTGTGTGTTAAATTAAAATACAAGTTAAATATGATAAATACAATTTAAAAATACATTTAAAATGCATTTTAAAAACACGCAAACCTCTAGAAATGTCACCCACAATTTCCCCAGCATTCCCCTTATCCTTCCCCAAATGCCTGCTGTCAATGTTTCAGCCAGCAAGCCCTGTCATAGCATGGGTCTGTGAGAACTGTGAGACCTGGGTTACAACGGTAGATCTGGTTCACACTAGGAGGGTTGAATGAAAAGTAATGCCTCCACCTTCGTAACTCCTCAACAGATGGCAGTACTGGTATGTGGCAGGTACTGGCTTGTTCAGTAGACTTTCCTCTACAAGTCAATTTTGGCAGGAAGCCTTAACATTGAACAGTTGTGTTGTTAAAGTGAGAAGTTTGGAACCGTGCACAGACGGTCGGTGAATGCGACTTAAGCAATGTGCAGTCATTGAATTCTTGACAGCAGAAGGTGTCACCCCAAAGGAGATTCATCAAAGAATGCAAGCTGTTTATGATGATTGTGTTGATGTGAGTACTGTGTGTCGTTGGGCAAGTAAGTTTAAAGATCTTGAGGTGGGAACATCTGACTTGTGTGACAAACAAGTTGGACATCCTGTGACAGCAACCACCGAGTTTCACAAGCAAATGGTTGACAGATTGATTCAGGATGATGGTCATATCACTCAGAGAGAAATTTCAAGCATAATCGGTATTTCACAAGAACGTGTAGGTCACATTATTGCTTTGCTTGGCTATCAGAAGATCTGTGCCTGGTGGTATACAGCACAACTTCAGGGGCTGGATCTCACCACCATACGGCATCCTCCATGCAGTCCAGATTTAGCTCCATTTGACTTCAATCTGTTCCTGATAATGAAAGAATATCTCTAGAGACATCATTATGTTTCTGATGAAGACGTTGAGAGAACTGTGAGATGCTGGTTGCGGAAACAAAGTGTCAAATTCTTCCGTGATGGCTTCAGAAAACTTGTTCATTGTTGGCAGAAATGTATCCAATTGTATAGTGATTATGTGGAAAAGTGAATAGTGGTAGTTAAAGAGCACATTCTAAGAATTTTTTCTGTGTTTGATTTATTAAAATATTCCCATCCAAACCCAAGTAATGAAGATGGAGGCATTATTTTTCATTCAACCCTCATATTTTGGAGCAAATCAGGCTCAGTTGGATTCTGACTGGAATCAGATTTTCCAGGGAGTCAAAAAGGCAAAGAAAAAGGACCATGGATAGCTCCAAGTGATGCTGAGGCTAGAAGTTAAACCAACTTCTCTGTAACAACCAGCTTCCCTGTAACAATTGGTTGAGCTTTAAGTAAGGTTTTGTCGTCCTATAGCAGTAATTCCTAACCTGTGGTCGTGGTCCCCAAGAATGAAAATATGGTCCGCACCCTATCCATTACACTGTTGCCTCAAAACCACATGGCAATGAGAGTGACTGGTCTCATGAAACCCTCTTATAGTGCCAACATAATGAGGCTGTTGAGGTGAGGGGGGGGGGGGTAGGAAGAGGCTGACTACACACAAAAGGTTACTACTCCACATCACCTCTAGATTATTAAATATGGTTTACGGTGGGCAAAAAGATGGCGACTACTGGATGGCATATGCTCTGTATCAGAAAGTAGAACTGATGTAGTCTATCCAAATGCAGTTTTCTGAATCAGGACCCCAAATAACCAAACCAAATCTAAAGTTGACCAAAATCTGATTTTTAACCCTTTTGGTACTAAAGTTTAAAAGTGGTCCCTAGTAAAGTGGTCCCTGGTCAAAAAAAGGCTAGGAACCACTGTCCTATAGGGTTCTCATTGTGCCTGTATATCAAGAACTTCTCTTCTGAAAAGGTCCTATCTCTTTCATCCCCTTCAGGCCACATTTGCATTAAAGTTCTCTCTACTTTTGTGGCCTATTTCAACTCTTCCAAATGCAAGTAACTGCTACTGGTCTTTTCTAAGGAAGTGAAAATCTTCTCTCCAAACAAGGCCTCTTCTTGCTCCTTTTGTTTGGGAAGCTCTGAAAATGTGGACTCACGGTCCTGGCCCTATATATCTAAAATTGTGGATATCAGTCCACATGTCTAGAGTCCACAAAATGTCTCATATTTTAATACTCAGTATTATTGAAGTCTTCATTATTTTTGCTGCTGGGAAAAGAGGACAGGGAGGAAGTTCATATGACTTACGTTTCTGATCCTTTAGTCACTTTCCAGAGTTCAGTTGAAATGCCCTTCTCAAATTCTGCATATCCCAGAATGGAGAAGAGCTCACTAGCATGACAGTTCAATTGAATGTATAGTTTAATGCTTCAGTTTATTCTTCATATTATCCTATATCGTTTCAGCCGTTGAAAACCAACCTGTGTTACTTTTTTTAGTGTTTTCAGTATTATTGAATCCATTAAATTGCTTAAGGAGTCATATGAAAGGTTAATATATTGCCACCTGCAGACTTCCCTCCCCTTTAATTGAAGTAAAAAGGCATTAGAGTGACTCACCTTCATTGAGCTGATCTGATTGTTGATTTTGATGTCTTTTTTCTTCTTGGTTTCACTCATGTCCTTCAACTCACTTACTTTATTATTATTACCATACCAATTTTGTAAGAAGGCTGTGGTGGTGATAGTATATCTGGAAAATGCATATTTTCTCCTTCATGTTTTGAGTGTCCAAATGTTCTTTTACAGGTTTCCTGTGGTCAAACAGTTTGCCATAGTTTGAAGTGGCACATGGGCTGGAGAAATAAATGCTTCTGAGACATCAGGTTATTAAAACTAAGGGATCATGCTGGGAAAATAAATTGCCATCAGCATGTACCCAAGTAGAAATATTTATTAACTTGCCTACAGCTATAGATTTCCCTGTTTTACAAATAAGAAATACCTACTTATCCTCTTCTCTGTGATTGCCTTTTTATTTTTGCCAGTTATTCAGAAAATATTGTTTCTTCTTTTATATTTTATATTTCTGACCTTTTAGCCATTGTATGTGTGGAAGTGTTGTGAACTATATGAACTATTTAATCTCAAATAAATTAATTCCAAAAAATAATGATGAGTAGACAAAATACGTTCTTTCCTAGGGAAAGACTTATGCTAAGACCTTGAAAGCCAGAGCAGCCCACTGAAAAGGTTGCTGGTGGGCACTAGGATTTTGAGGCATGTTATGCTTATTTTACATTGAGTTGCGTTGGCTGCTGGATTATTTCTTTACTCAGTTCAAGGCACAGCTGTTACCCTTTTTAACGTGCCATGTTTTCTGGAGATGGCATTCAAAGTTCACACTGAAGACCAAGCTCACACACTTTTTGTTGAGTAGCAGGGACATCTGCTTCTACCCAAATCTGGGATTTTTGCACTGTTTCCTGCAACAGCTTTTACTTCTACTTTGGAGGAGGGAAAGAGGATGGAGTACTAAGGGAATCAGAACTTAGCAAAATTGCTCATATCATCTTAGTAACACAACACAGTGAAAGCACAAATGTTGAGATATGGAGTGTTACTTGGAAATGACATGAAAGAGATGATGAATGGGCCTCTTTAAGCACCTTGCATAGATTATTGTAAGTAATATGGAAGGGTAGGCACTGGGCTTTAGTGGGTGTATGTTCAGAGTTTCAAATTATTTCTTATCTGCATGATACAGTGGTGTTTCTGAATGGGAAACATGGGAAATAATAGTTGTATATTTCCTACCATGTACTCTTCCAATGGATTACATGGGGATACAGTGTTGATTTTATTGTGACCTCTAAAAATTTTTTTTGTCCTTGATGGTTGTGTCCTTTTCCATTTCACAAATTCTGTTTGATATTTGATAAATAATTAGCTATTCGGCAAGACAATATTTGTAGAAGTTCACATTTAGCATAATGCCAAGTTTTTAACTTAGTTTGTTATACATTATAACCCAATTTGCTTCTGACATGATAAATAAATACCTTCCAATTCATGCTACCAGCTCAGTTAGAGTGGAACATATGTTGGGAGGTGGCTTTTCCATTTCTGTACGTCATTGCTGTTATTTACCATCATTTCAGAGTCTGCTTATGGCATCCTCCATAAACTGGAGTCATCAACTGCGCTACTCAAGTCTTCCAAATTCATCCAAACTATTTCATGATGTATGTGTCTTAGCACTTGAGGATCTTATTTAATTTCTTCCAATTCTTAATGTTGTTCTGATTTCTTGACTACAGTCTCCATTTTGGTCAATGACTGGGCCAATATATAGAAAATATTTAATTAATTTGATATCTACCTATTTTAATGTTAATAAGTATTTTGTGTTACATATTTCTGTTTTCTTAATACTAAGTAATTTCTCTTCCTTTATTCAGTTGTTATCCTACCTTAGCACTGTCTTCCTTAACTTTTGTCAGTAGTCTTTCTAAATAGTTTTTGCTATTGGCATCTAGTAGTACGGTATCATCTATATGTCTTAAACTTCTGTTCTGCTGTTCCCTCCCTCCATTTTCATCCGACATTCCTCTGAGTCTAATGCTGCTTTCTGTATGATATGTGTTGTGTACAAATTAAAGAAACAAGGTGATAAAATGCAGCCTAGTCAACTGAAAAGCATTCTGTTTTTCCATGGGAGGTCAATATAAAATTTTGATGATTGTAACAATTTCTGGTGTACCCCTTCTTGTGGACCGGAATTTATATTGTTTCCTGGGAAATTGTATTGTTTCAGTGTTTGTTGACACACTTTTCTTAGAGTTGGAAACCCATATAGGGACAGAATGAACAAGGGAGTTAGACACACCCATATATGGCATCATTATACTTGTCACAAGCATGCCAGCCAGTGGGGTGAAATGTACTGCATTTAGTATCAATTTGAAGAAAATCTTTAGCAGCATTTGGACCAGGAAATAACAAGAAACAACATTAAATAGCAACGTACAAATTGGTACAAATTGTCAGCCTGGATGAACTCTAGACCACCCTTGGAAGAGCTGAGGCATTCTGCAAGCTTGTTAAATTCATGCACTGGGATGTGTGTGAGTTCAGTCAGTAGTGAGTTAAGCTGACAGTTTATAGAGCAGGCAAGGTAATTGGTGCAACTTTCATTACTGGCAGTCTTCTGACTCATTTGAAGAAATGCAAATAGTCCAATACCTGTGAGCAGGTAGGCACTATCTGTCACAGAGGAGCATGAGGGGGAGTTGCCTTCCATCATCTGCTCTCTATAGTTGCCTGCTGGCACCAAATCTGTTGCACTGTCAAACATCTTGTTTTAATTTCAAATGCATGTGGATGCACAGCTATTAAAATACTTGGGGAAAAGATGAGCTGCATTGACTGAAGCTAGGTCTCTACTTCAGTCAGTTTCCAACATACTTGGAAGTTTTGTCAAATGTATCTTGGGGTTTAATGTATGTTGAAAGGGAAGGATATAGCTATGCCAGGGAATATTTACATTCATATTAAGACATGGAGACTATTTACAAATGAACCACATGTGCAGGAAATTGTGCATATGGTCCAATAGATATGATATATGGAGATCTGCAGGCAAAGGCTTTATCTTTTGGGAATGCAATGTTGTTATTCCAGGAAGTTCAGAAGATCATGGAAGGTACAGTGGTTCAATGCAGGAAACTGAAATCTAAGAGATGGTTGAGAAACCTAATTCCCTGTGGATGCCAGTGCCCCGAGTGCCCTTCTGATTGGCTAGAAATTTGGGATGGAGTATTTATCTACAGCAAATTAGGTTGGCAGAGAGGCAATTTGTTTAGCAGCAGAGAACATAAACCTCAGGGATAAAAGAGGTTAGGCACACTTGACTCATTTTTACCTGCGAGAACACCTCTCTAGCAATTTCTAGATCTTCTAGCACAACTCTATGGTCACTTTATGCTGGATGCTGAAAGCTAATCATTGAAACACATTGGAGGACCAAGAGAGTCCCAAAGATGTGTACTTTCTAGAAATCCCTTTCAGTATTATTGGAGGAATTTGACCATAGAGTCATACTGGAGGACCTAGAGATTCTTAGAAAGAATGAACAAATCCTCAAAAGTCAAAACTGCAAATGTGAAGGGATGACTCTGCTCTCAAGTGATCAGAATTTTATTTACTATGTAGGTAAATACTTTGTACAAAGTTTATTAGGATCCCCCCACTGTATTGCTAAATTGCTTTTATGGTTAACTTCTTAAATGATTTTAAAACTGAGGTTTATCAGAGACGTTACAAAAGATAAAGGCCTGTTTTTATTAAAACAATATGAAAAATGAAACAGTATGCAGTTAGTCCTCCATATCCATTGATTCTGCATCAATGGATCCCATAATCAATGGTTTGAATATTTTTTTTAAGAATTCCAAAAAGCTACCTTGATTTTGCCATTTTATATAAGGGACATCATTTTGGCTATACCATTGTATATAATGGGACTTGAGCATCACCAGATTTAGGTATGCACAGGGAGTCCTGGAAGCCAATCCCAGCAGGTTCTGGGGGACCAGTATGTGTCTTTGTTGCCAGAGGGCAGAAAGAGTGATGAGCAGAGATGGCAGAAGGGCAAGGGGTAGGTTGGTTTTCTCGTCCTTCCTCTGTCATGCATAGGGGTTGTGGCCTGGACTGGGACATGGAGAAACTCCCTGGTCCTTTCTCAGAGTTTGCTGTCAGGCTCTCCCTTTTCTTCTTCTCTTTTTTCATGTGAACCAAGGGATATTGCATCTTACACCCAGTGTTCTGAATAACGAAGCAATGTTTTCCATTACATCCTGATTCAAGGAAAAAAGTTTATTTAAACCACAAATCAGGATATGACATTACCACTTAGTTCACATGTTTTATAACTAAATATGATTTGAACAAGCCACTTTCTCACATTTAAAATTGTTCTAAATATCAAACTTTCATTAATCTTACTCCATCTCATGCACATAGAAGGGGAAAGAACACAAATCTGAGGCTGGCTGCCAAATTAACAAAAGCAAAAACAAAAAACAACCATGGTTTATCTTTATGTTTGTATAAGGCCAGTATTTGCACATTGAACTAAAAAGAACATTTTAGCATGACCATTTGAAGTCAGTCTCATTCATCATATTGGCAGGATGAATGCTTTTACATTCAAGTATTTTCTCACTGTTTTATTCATTTTTATCTTTTTTGAAGTTATGTTGACACTTCAGTCTCATCATATGTATCTTCTAATCTTTTCCACTTCTCTCTTTCCTCCACTTTGGGTGTCAGATATACAAGATATAAACAAGGATAATCTGTAAACTAACAAGTTATTTATTTATTATTTCAGGATTTTACCCCGCTCTTCTCAACCCCCGAAGTTAAGAAATCTAAGACATTTTGACACAAAAGGGTTAATTTGAAATGCATTCTAAAGTTACGTAACATGAAAAAGTTATCCCCTTTTCTGTGCAAAATCTTATGTGTGTGTATTTATGGACTTAGTTGTCTCTGTCCCACCTCATTTTGATTTGGAAGAAGGGTTTTCACTCTCTGGTGGTAAATTTGTGGGTAGGAACATTTGTCATGAAAATTACAATAGGCTGATATTCAAACTTTTTTAAAAAATAATTATTTGAGAAGGTTGAGCATCTCTTATCTGAAACTGTAAAATCCCAAATAAGAAATTGTGCACCTAAATGGCTGAGATAGTTACCCCTTGGATCACTAATGCTTCAGTATACACAAATAATGTTTCATGCACAAAATTATTCAGAATACTGTATAAAATTACCATCAAGCAAAGTATATAATTTGTATATGAAAAGCAAATGAATGTTGTGTTTACATTTGGGTCACATTTCCTTTCACTAAAAAGAGGGGAGGGGATACAAAGGAGAAGCACAGCAATCCTCCTTACTATATTGTAAAGGATGCCTTCTCCTTTAAAAATGGTAGTGACTTTCTGTCTGAAAATAGCAAGGTATGGCTGAATGGTCTCGAGGACAAGCCTTCTGCTCTGACACCTTCTTGCTCTGTTCAGCTTGTGTAATAATGTCAGGGTGAGGTTAACAGAAAGGAAAGTACAAACTTGACACAAGAGGATATGAGGGCTGGAGGGGATCTGTTTTCTCATGGATGTGCTTGACTGGAACTTGAAAAAGACTTCCCTTAGAATGAGAGCTCCCCACCAGTCCCTTTGTGTGTGTTTCCCCCCTCCTTGATTTTTTTAAAAAAATGTAATTATTTCTGGCTTTCCATGTTCTCGCTGCTGGAAATGTCACATTGTTTAGTTATCAGCATGCTCACTTGGAGAAGTTTATTAAATGTGACGTGGAGTTTCTGACATAACGGTTGCTGAAAAGCGAAATGAATTTCATGGCTGGCTTGGTTAAATGTGCATTTTTGTATGGGTAGATTTAATTGGATACTTTTTTATTTAGGGAAATTGCTTCCCAAAAGGCATGGTGTAGGTGGGCAGATGGTGACAGTCAAGGAACAGAGGGAAACAAAGATCTGGTTGGATCGCTATCTGGGCTAAGCATAAAACCAAGAAGTCACCCTACATGAAATTGCTTTACCATGCCTATACTCATCTACCCAGCATGTGTAGGGTGTGTGAATGTTTTAAATTGTGATATGGTGTCTCTGAGTTATTAAAATACTCCCTGCACATGGAAATACTTTGTATTTCCTGCAAGGTTGTGAGTTGGATAACTTGCCCGAGTCATTTACAGCTGTTGTTCAACAGTAGTTCCTTGCTGGATAGGGTGGGTTAGTTTTCTCTTTGTGGCACATTGGTACCTTGAGCTGGAGAAAGACTTTGAAAACAAATCCTGTTACTTTACTGTTATTAGTTTTGGCCCTACAATGGCACAATATTGAAAGAACCCATTATGATGACACATTCATTAGGCTAGTCGAAAGGTGCACAATTCATCATGCCAGCTTTCAGCAGTCACCTCTTCATCTGGCAAGGATGGTTAAAAAACCCATATGCAGGAGCAGAAAAGTGACAGTGTTAGAATGACAGGTCTGCATTTTGCTTGAGTCATTACTGAAGACATGGCTGTGAAGTGATGCAAAACAAAAATAGTTAAAGAAAAGCCATGGAGTTCTCCTTCCCTCTTTGCTGCCACAAAGAACCTCCTTCTGGGATCTGAGTCTGTCTGTAAAAGGCCATAGGTAAAGTACAGTGCCACGTGGAAGCTTTCCTACTATCAGGTATGAAGCTACTGTAAATTTAGGCATTGACAGAGACAAAACATGTCAGGAGAAGTCAAATTAGGTGGCTTTACTTTGTACTGGAAAGAAGGAGCCCTAAGAAAAATGAGTCATAGTGTAAGATGGTGTATGGTTAGTCCCTCCAAGTTATTAGTCCTCTGTTCAGTGGTCTTTCATGCTTGTGATTCTTTCATCACGGTCAGTTCCCTGATAGAGGGAAAATAGAAGTCTACTTAAGACAAATCTGTTATTTGATCACTTTCAACAGTGTGGTGCAGCAGCTAAAAAAGCCAGTGCGGTTGTAAGCTGCATCAATAAGAGTACAGTGTCTAAATAGAGGTATGTCTTAGACCCACACTATTCTGCTATGGTCAGACCTGACCTGCAATACTGTGTCCAGTTCTGGTCACCATAATTCAAGAAGGATATGGGCAAGCTGGAACATGTCCAGAGTTGGGCTACCAAAATGTTAAAAGTTCTGGAGGCCAAGTCCTATGAGGAACGGCTCAAAGAGCTGAGTATTTTTAGCTTGGAGAAGACAAGGCTGAGAGAGGACATGACAGCCATGTATAAATATATGAAAGGATTTCACATTCAGGAGGAGGAAAGCTTGATTTCTGCACTCTGGAGGCTAGGACAATGGGTTCAAATTCCAAGAAAAAAATCCACCTAAACATTAGGAAGAACTTAATGGTAAGAACTGTTTGGCAGCGGGATATGCTGTTTCAGAATGCAGAAGAGTCTTTTTCTATGTGTTGGATGGCCATCTGTCAGAGGTGCTTTGAAGGTGTATTCCTTCATGGCAGAATGGGATTGGGCTGGAGGGCCCTTGTGGTTTCTTTCAACTCTATTGTTCTTTTATGATGAAGTACAAACAGCATTTGGTAGACTGGTCTAGTTTTATGTCAGTCTCAGAGCATTAAAAGCATTAAAAGCAGCAGCAGCAACAACATTATTAATAACAACAGCAACAACAACAACAGCAACAACACAAGTGTGGTTTTGAAGATCTTTGCTTAATCTTTGGTTGTTGCAGGGAATGAGTGTCATAAGGACATTATAAGAATATGTATATAATCACAGTATATGTTGACTGGTTGGTGGATTGAAACTTGATTTAATCTATTCTGAACTGTTAAGAAGTGGGAAGTATTGGTTTATTAAAAACTATTGTATGCCAGCTTTACAGCATTTCAGTTTGCTTGTATATAAATTGCAATGTATACTCATATTCCACACTCAGGTGACAAAGCAGGGTCAGCAGTTCTCACAGTAATAAAAGTTCATCAGCACAATGCCTTCCAAAACAAAATGCTTTCCAAAATGAATGGGCTTTATTTCTCCTGTCCAGCCAAAAAAAGGAGGAAAGCGAACTCCTGACCTTCTCAGTGAGGACATTCTGCTGCTCTCTACTGAGTACAATACAAAAAAACCCCTACATCAATTAGCTTACATTTCTGTCTTTGAGCCAACATGGTGTACTGGTTTAAGTATAAAATTCTGCAGACCAAGGTTTGAACCTACCATGGAAGCCCACTGGATGTTCTTGAGCAAAGTACACTCTGTCCACCTCAAGGGAAGGCAAAGGCAAAGCCTCTTCTGAAAAAATCTTACCAAGAAAAAAGTCATGATGGGTTACCATAATTTGGAAACAACTTGAAGGCACATAACAACAATGATTGAAATCCCTGCAGCAAACTCAACTCTCATAGCCTCCAACAGTTCACAGATGAAAACCAGGACATATGAGACTGTGTCCAAAGATATTAATGAGCGACAGTTTGCTTTTGCTTGAGTCTACTAGAAAGGCAAAAATCCATACCTCCTCTCTTCTCCCTTCCTGCTGCCTTGAGCACAAGTTACTTTTGCACTTTGAACTCAGATTGCAGCAGTTGAACAAAGTTCAGTTCAGTTCAAGTGGGAAAGAGAAACTTGGACAGTTTCAAAGAATCTGGAAATGTGGGATAACAGAAGAATAATTTTAACTGTCTGTGTCACATAAACTCCTCCAGGTGCCTGACACATATTCCATCTCCATATTTTACATTGAGAAAAACAAAATGCAGATTTAGACACATGCTTTGAAAATTGCTCTCCTTATTTCAAGCAAAACTTAATATGGCTTCATTAATCCTCTTGCTTTATGGACATTCAAGCCTTTCAACTTTTTGTGTGATTATGATGGCAGGATGGAGCCACTTAGGAGAAGATGGAGTCCAAGTTCTTTAGAACCCATTTTGACCGAGAGCTACAGGGAAAAAAAATCAGGGCAGATCCAGACTGACTTACTTTGTTGTTATTATCTTGGTGTCTCTCAAATTCCTATGGATGTTTGAGCATTGGCACATTAAATTTGTGTTTTCATAGTAAACTACAATTCTTTAGCCCTAAAATAAGATGGCAAATACATTTTAATTTCTGTGTATTTCTTAAAAGCAAGAACCTTGAGAAAAAATTCCAAAACTAGATAAAACTATATTCTGATCTAATTCTAATGTTGATTTGTTACACAAATGTACTTGCCAGTTTGCCGCCACAAAGCACTTTTTAAAAGGTTTTTTGACACGAGTCTGTGATCCTTTCAGAGTAATGAGAAAGTAATAAGTACTACATTTTGTATCAGTGAGTTAACTTTAAGTAACAAAAGTTTCAGGAGCAGGTTATTTTTCAAACACTGTAATGAGTAATGGAAGAAAAAAACTTTGGTAGGTAACTTTCCCAGAAATTGCATTTTTCAGAATTTCCTGGCAGCATGGATGTTGACAGCACTAACTGGGGAATTCTGGGAATTGCATTCTTAAAAGTAACATTTCTAAGCTCTGGCTGAAAGAGATACAGTCACAACATCAGAGAGAAGAATTCTATCCTTTTTCTAGATTTGGTTAGGATTACCCTAGTAGGATATCATTATTTGGTGGAGCTTTCATCGATAGGGGAGCTTTATGTGAGCCAAAAGTTACTTGATGTTGCTATGCCTTGGTAGGTAAGAAGGTAATAGAATTCAAGAGGGAAACATGTTAAAATGTGTTTATATATAATATTTAGAAGCGTGCAGGTTTTTAGTAAGATTTCTCCTCTGCTTTTTGCTTGATATTAGATTAAGGAAGCCATTTCTCCCTTGTGTCCCTCCCATGTAAGGCTGTATTACAAAAGAAGAAAGAAGCAGAAGCAGAGAGTGGTTTTCACTTTAATGGAGAGGCCAGGGCTGTCAAGATTAGGCTGGAGCATGAAAAGGCATGACTGCTGTGGATTTGGATCAATGGCATGCTGAGGCCTGTGTCTACTTATGTACATGTCTGAACTTTCCAGTCAGGAATCATTTCTCTCAAGAAGCTGCACACTGAACCATGTTGGAAAAAGATTTGATAATGGCAAAGTTCTCTGCAACTCAAACGGTTGATTGAATTGCCGTTGCAATGGAATGCCCTCAAACGGCTATCCTTATAGGACAGAAAAATTACAATTCCTTCTGTGGCAGTTTGTAAGATGCCTGCATTGAAAATGCTCAGTGCTAGAGAAGGTTAAACGATATAAAATTGTTTCATAAACGTGTATGCTGGCATAGTTATGCCAGTCAAGTCCACCAGGAAGATTTTGGCTCTAAAGAACAAGGCATGTAGATGTGAGAAGGGTATCACACAAGACCTCCTTGTAGGGCAGAAAAACATATTTGAAAAAAATGGGTTAGTATTGAGAACCCTGGGAAGGAGATGAATGGGAATCTACACAGTTTGGGACTTATTTGGTTTCTATAGAAATCAGCCATTTTTGCATTTTAAAAAACCAACATTTTTGTGCAGGGCATGTGGCTGGAATCAATTTTAGCAGTAGAAAATCATAAACTGGATTTGCACCACTATTGCTTCAGATTCATGCTTATGGTCGTGAATGACTATATTTGACCCTGCTCCATAACCTAGCTTTATAGTCTGGCATCACCCCAAATGAAGTGTTTCTGAGGTGCTGCAAATGGGGGTCTGAAGAGTGACATCTGTAACAGTCGCCTGGTTGCATGGTGCCAATTAGTTGCCTACTGGAACTCTTCCAGCAACAGTTAAGTACATTTTGTGTCTCTGTGTGTATAGAATTTAACAGAGAGACATCTGTTCTCAGATTCACCTTCCCTATGAGACATTGAGGCAGACTAGACTTTGAAGTAGCAGGTCTGTCACCAGGCTGAAAATGGTTTTCCAGTTTTTTAAGTTATAGAATTGCTTTTGCATTTCATTTGATTTGCTGGAACAAAACCTGTACAATTTTTAGTGGCAATTTATCAAAAATAGCAGTGGTTCAAAAGTGTTCCTCCTAGGCACATAAGATCTACTTTTGGAATTGTTTGTGAATGGCAATATATGTCAGAGTACATAAAACCATTAGCTGAAAAGGAAATCTGTAGTGGAAAGGGACTGCATATTTTGTTGGCAATGAATGCACATTATTTTATCTGGTGTTGAAGGTGTCAGTTGTGATATAGAAAAGAGAATATTTTTGTTTTCATTCAAGAGTTTTAAAAGGTGGAGTGCTTTAGTCTGTCATTGAGAGTCAGCATAGTATAGTGGTATAAGCACTGGACTCGGACCAAAAAAGACCAAGATTCAAATCCCCATTTGACCATGGAGACATACCTGGTAACATTCTCTCAGCCTCAAAGGAAAGGTGAGAGCAAACCAACCCTTTAACAAGTTCTGCCCAGAAACCCTTAGGTTTGCCATAAGACATAAGGGGTGTTGTGTGTGTGTGTGTGGTGGGAAAGAGAGCATAAAGTGAGCTTATGTCTTTTAGGAAAAGGTTGTTTGTATGTGTGAGCTAGAAGTATTTCTTGTTTGTGTGCTTGTTAGTGCTTGTTAGTGTTTAATTTTTCTGTTGTCTTTTGATGAGTTTGTGTCTGTTGGATTAAGAGATATAGGATGGGTGGCACCTGTCATGACAAGTGATATAGAAATATTTATTATAAGCTGAACATGAGTCAACAGTGTGATACAGCAGCTAAAAGAGTCATTGTGATTCTATACAGCATCAGTAGGAATATAGTGTCTAGATCAGCAGTTCTCAACCTGTGGGCCCCCAGATGTTTTGGCTTTCAACTCCCAGAAATCCTAACAGTTGTAAACTAAAACAACTGGGGACCCACAAGTTGAGAACCACTGGTCTCGATCAAGGGAAGTCATAGCTCAACTCTGAGCAGACCTTACCTGGAATACTGTGTCAGGAAGGATATTGATAAGTTGGAACATGTGCAGAAGAGGATGACCAAAATGATAAAAGGTCTAAAAACTTGTGCCCTATGAGTAATGTCTTACAAAGCTGAGTGTGTTTAGCTTCAAGAAAAGGCTGAGAAGACATGATAGCCATGTTTAAATATTTGAAAGGATGATATGTTGAAGATAGAGCAAACTTGATTTCTGTTGCTACAGAGAGTGGGACATGGAGCAATGGATTCAAACTACAGATTCCAGCTAAATCTTATGAAGAACATCCCAATGGCAAGTGCAGTTTGGTAGTGAAATGTGGGAACTCTGATCATGGGGCAGTCTCCTTTTCTTGAGGTTTTGAAACAGAGGCTAAATGGTCATCTTTCAGAAGTGCTTTCATCATGTGTTCCTGCATAGTAGGGACATTGGAGTGGGTGGCTCTTGGGGTCTTTTCCAACTCTGTGATTCTATTATTTTAATCTAGGAGGTGAAGGTGGACATATTAGCAAAGAAACTCAGAGTAAACAAGGAAGAGTGCTGAAAAATAAGAGTTGTTGAAGATGAAAGGATGTACACTAAATCTGAGTATGTTGAGTGTATAAGATGGGGTAGACAGAAGAGCCAAGATTCTAATTACCAGATTTCAGTTAGTGGTTGGAGTTGGAATAAGGCTTCCCTAACAGCATTAAGGGCCCAGTTAGATAAGATATCTTTCAGTAGGATCTCCAGCTTTGTTTTACAAAGCATTACTAGCAGTTACTTGAATGTTATTCCTCTATTAAAAGATTGTAACTTTCAACATTTTGATTCTCAATGCAAGTACAAAGATAATTCAGAATTTCAGATTTTATTTTTCTACAACAGAATCAGAGTGGTGGTAGAGATACGTGGGCAAAGAAGTGAGTGGTTGTATTAGGGAAGAATAACAAAAGGAATGAAGGATGTGCTTCTAGACATATTAATCTTGAAGTAATTACTAATATTTGTAAAAACTGTGGAACTGCTTGTAATCAAACCTGTCAGGGACTGTAAGGAAAAGTGGCATGGTGAGAGCTAAAGAGGAGGTGAAGAGAGATGTTGGAGTAAAGTGTGAATGTGAATAAGGGCTTTCTCAAAGAGGATTATTTTAAAGATGTAGGCTAACTGAATGCAAACTGAAAATTAGCCGATTCTCTTTCATGGTCACTGTGGATTCACACATCTGTATCTCTCTGCGCCTAGCAGAACAGTTCGGAACCTTCTATAAAATAAAACACATCATTAATGCTAGCCCCACCCCTCCTCGCCCTCGAGTATATATATAGCCCTCTGGTGGGGCTAGCCCTCAGTTCTCTAATTCCGCCGCACGAGCGACAGTAGAGAACCTTCTGTGCGAGCTACCTCACAGAATTATTGACTTTATTGGATTTTTCTGGCTTTGATCTGGACTGGACTGACTATTCGTACTTCTCCTTCACTGACCTGGACTGCCTGAGGTATTTTTCTGGTTCTTGACCCTGCTTTGGACTTGACTTTGAATAAATGGCTGCGTCTTTCAAGAAATGCCTGGAGTGTTTTAACACCATCCCTGAGACGGATGGTCACTCCTTGTGTCTAACCTGTCTGGGGGAAGGTCATCTTGCCCATCCTTGTGTGATTTGTGCTGCATTTACGCCACAAACCAAGAAGAATAGACTGACAAGATTGAGGGCATTCCTTTATGAAAGATCTAATTTTCCCTCTTCAATCACTGAGGCATCTACCTCTGCTGGGGAAGCCCTTGTAATTCCCCCCAACCCCCCCAAGACACTAATAAAGAAAAAGCTTAAAAAGGCTAAAAACCCTGTGGCAAAGATTACCTCAGGTCCAAAAAAGACATTGGCACCAGTGCCCCAAGATGGCGGACAAGTGGCGTTTTCGCCACCTACTGTCCAAGATGGCTCCGGAGTGCCTTCTTCTTCGCTCCAAGCCTCTGCAGCTGCCAAAATTTGGGCGGGAAATCAGCCTGCCTTGCCATCCTGCTCTGCTGTACAAACTTCTCCTCAGACATCATCTGCTGCGGTACAGCTCCCCCTGGTGGCAGAAGGGCCTGCTCTGCAGCCCATGGAGCCAGGGCCAGCCTTGCCGTTTTCGGCTACAGCTGGTGCCCTGAGCAGCGGGATCGTGGCCACGCCGCCAATGCCGGTCCTCTCCACACCGAGCTCAATGCCTCCTCAGCCCATCGCGGGAGCGACGAGCCCACCCCAGCCTGTACCGCTGAGAGCGCCAATGGCGGGACCAAGCGCCGGCTCCCCTTGCCGTCCCGATGACGCGCGGTACAGACGGGACCGAAGAAGCAGGCTAGCGCGCTCGCACTCGCGCTGTAGCCGCCGCCGGGAGCGACGCTACCGCTCCTCCTCCTCCTGCTCATCTTCCTCTTCTCCTTCACCAAGAAGAAGCAGGCGCCAATCAAGACGGAGGAGGGAGCGATCGCACAGCAGATCTGTCTCCAGCTTGCGTGGGGACCCTGCTGCTGAAGCGCTCGCCTCTCTCCCGGGGACCTGGAGATTCCAGCCGGATGGAAGGCTGATCTACGTCCCTGAGGCGGCATCGACGGTACCGCAGCCACAGCTGACGTCTCCTTCCCCTCCTGGCCTGCCTGCTCCTTCAGCTGTTCCTCAAGCTCCTGCTCAGCTGTCTGTTGCCTCAGCCCCAACCACCAATCTATATATACAGCCTGCTTCGTCTCCACAACTACCTGCTCAGCCACAGCCAGCCTTAGTGGGCCCTATTCAGCTGTCACAGCCACAGCCAGCCTTAGTGGGGCCTCTCCAGCTACAGCCTCCTTCACAGCCTGGGCATCCTGTTGCTGTCATGCCTCCCGCTGTGCAGGCTCCTATTCCTGCGGGCCCTGCTTCAGGTCAGCAGCCTTCCATGGCGTTAAGGGCTGCTTCCTGCACCCCGGCGCTGCAAGATGTTGCTGTGGGGTTGGGAACTGTGGATACGGACTCCCCTTCCGATGCTGAATCGGCACATGAACTACCGAATGACAATAACATTCCGCAGTCTGCTGATTTGGCCAACTTCTTTTCCACTGTGGGTCGCATGATTGTGGCCATGGCTTTACCGGCCCCCCAAGCACCTGAGTCAGTACAGGACCCAATGTGGGCTGCTGAGGAGCAGGCCACAGTCTCAAATGCCCTTATGCCTAGCCTCCCTTTTCTGTTAAAAATCGCCAAGGGACCCCCTGTAGCCCCTAGTACTGTCCCTGCGGTGCCTAGGCGCCTGGAGGCCCTTTATAAGGTTAACCTTGCAGATTTTCCCTGGGTACTTAGACCGCCCAAGGCGAATACGGTAGTCACGGAGTTGACTAAAGGCAAGCGTCCTAAGGCAACGGGTTTCTCCCCCACAGATAAGGAGGGGAAGAAATTGGATGCTCTTGGTAAAAAGATGTTCCTGAATGCTGCGATGTCGATCAGGATGTCGCATTATGCGACGCTGATGAGCTGCTACCAAAAATACTTATGGGATAAGATGGCCCCCTTTTTGGACTTAATACCCCCTGAGCACCAGGCGCTCCCAAAATCTTTGATTATTGAGGCTGTTGGGGTAACCCAGCTCCAGAAAGATTTTGCTAAACACCTTGCCCAGAATGCTTCGGGCTTGGTAGGATCTGCTACTTCTTTACGCAGACATGCTTGGTTGAGGTCCGCTGCCCTCTCGGATGAGGCCAAGGCACTAGCGGAGGACCTACCCTTCAATGAGGGGGGTCTTTTCGACCCGGAGACAGACACTACTCTTAAGAGTAAACAAGAAGTTAGAGTAGCGGCCAAAGACTACGGCTACACCTGGCAGCCCTATAACCAGCAGCGTCCACGGGGTCAGTTTGGATCGGGCCCCTTCCGTAAATACTCGAATTCCTTTTATGGTGGGCCGTATCGTAATAGGTACAACAACTCTGGGCGGTTCCGTCAGAACCGTAGGGGGTCCTTCACCCCCTTTAATGCCAAACCTAGGTACCAGCCATATCAGAATAAACCTAGGAACGCCCTGGCCTCTAAGAAGCGGGTTTGACGTTTCCCCACCGGAGCCGGTCCTACTTGAAGTCGACCAGCCCCTCGTTGATAACATTCTCCCAGTTGCCCAACCGGCCTTTTCTGCTGTCACCACTCCCCTGTTTTTGGATAGGCTAAGCCACTTCGCTGCTGCCTGGGACAGCATCACCTCAGACAGATGGGTATTGTCCATCATAGTTAATGGTTATGTTATTGAGTTTGAGGAAGCCCCTCGGGTGGGTAAGGTTAGACGGACCCCTCATAGTCCTGCCTTACAAGCTGAAGTCGATACACTTCTCTCCAAGGGTGCTATTTCCCAGTTACACCCCTCTTCTATACCTTACTGTTTTTTCTCAAGGTACTTTTTGGTGGATAAAAAGGGGGGCGGCCACCGCCCAATATTAGACCTGAGAGGGCTGAATCATTTCATTGTTCCTAAGAGATTCAGAATGGTGACCCTGGATATTATCTTACCCCTTTTGAATAAAAATTCATGGTTTGCGACTTTGGATCTTAAAGACGCATATTTTCACATATCGATTACCCTTTCTCACCGTAGGTACCTGTCTTTTATGGTTGAAGACAATGCATTTTGTTTTAATGTTTTACCTTTCGGACTCGCGACTGCCCCTCGCGTTTTTACCAAATGCATGGCGGTAGTCGCGGCCTTCCTAAGAACGAAAGGCGTTACTGTTTACCCGTATATAGACGATTGGCTAATAGTAGCTTCTTCTCCTTGCCAATTGAGTTCCCATGTTTCTTTTATTCTATCCCTTCTACAGTCACTGGGACTCATCGTAAATTTGGAGAAGTCCGTCCTTTTGCCATCCCAGCAAAGGCAATTTATTGGAGCTCTGCTGGATTCCGCCTCCGAAAGGGCGTTTCTCCCGCCAGACCGCTTCGCCAACTTACGGCGTCTCGTCCAGCTGGCAATGTCTCAGCCCGTCATGACGGCCCGAGATGTCCAGGTCCTGCTGGGCCACATGGCCTCCACTACCTCGGTCACTCCGTTTGCCCGTCTGCGACTGCGCCCCCTTCAGGCGTGGTTCCTGTCGGTATTCAATCCCCTTACCGACAACCCGAGCACTCTCCTGGATCCCACGGAGATACGACACTCACTCTCCCCCTGGCTGGACCCATCCTGGGTCTGCGCGGGTCTTCCCTTCCGACAGCCCACTCCTACCCTTACTGTCACTACAGATTCCTCCCTGACAGGTTGGGGCGCCCACACGGGATCGCTAACAGCACAGGGACAGTGGACTCCTCTAGAATCTACCCTCCACATCAATGTTTTAGAACTCATGGCGGTAGATCGTGCTCTAAAATCCTTTGTAGGGTTGGTATCAGGGAAGCTTGTTCGAGTACTCACAGACAACACCACTGTGATGTACTACCTGAACAAGCAGGGAGGTACCCACTCGTCCACGCTGCTCAATCTTACCATCGACATCTGGAATTGGTGCATCTCCGTAAACACTCAACTTCTGGCCGTCCATCTGCCAGGAGAAGAGAACACACTAGCAGATGTCTTGAGCAGGAGCCCTATGTCCCACCACGAGTGGTCACTTCACCCGGACGAGACCCGCAGGCTCTTCTTAGCGTGGGGAACCCCTACGGTAGACCTATTTGCAACACGGGAGAACAGGAAATGCACCCTCTATTGCTCCCGTTACGAGCCACGGTCGACAGTGTCGATGGGAGACGCCTTCCTCCACTCTTGGGCGGGACTCAGCACGTACGCCTTCCCACCTTTCCCATTGCTCCTACGGGTAGTGGCGAAAATATTGGCGGACAAGGCATCGTGTATAATAGTGACCCCATGGTGGCCACGCCAACCATGGTTTTCGACACTCCTCAAACTGTCCGGCCGGACGTTTGTTCCCCTACCCGCCAGGTTAGATCTGATCAGCACTCAGGGAGGGAGGGTCCTTTTTCCAGAGGTACGCAAACTGAAGCTTACCGCCTGGAGGATCCTCCCTCCCACTTGACCAGGTTTTCTGACTTATCCTTACCTGTACTTGAGATCCTCAATGCTGCCCATAGGACCTCTACGAAGCGCTCTTATGTGTATAAATGGACTAAATTTCAAAACTTTGCCACGGGTAGAGGTATAGATGCACTTTCAGCCACTATTCCTCAGATCTTGGATTTTCTAGAATCTTTATCAAGGGAGGGGCTATCGGCATCATCCCTTAAATGTTATCTAGCTGCACTGTCATGGTACAGAAGGAAAGCCGGTCTCCCCTCTTGTTTTGCAGACCCCATGGTCAGGATCTTTTTGAGGGGTGCCCTAAATAGGAGACCATCCGTCGCCCCGGTCACCCCTGCTTGGAGTTTGGACCTAGTCCTTTCTTCACTCACTAGGCCTCCATATGAACCGTTGGCTACTGCACACATTTCACACTTGACGTGGAAGACAGCTTTCCTGGTGGCTATCACCTCGGCTAGGAGGGCGAGTGAGCTTTGCGCTCTTCGCTCGGATCCCCCATATGTGAGGTTTCATCAGGATAAGGTAGTCCTTAGGACGGATTTAGCATTTCTCCCCAAATCCGCTAGTCCCTTCCATATGTCACAAGAGATTGTTCTCCCTGCTTTTTTTAGAAATCCTTCTTCTTCCCTTGAAAGGGATCTACATCTCCTGGATGTAAGAAGGACTTTAGCTTTTTATATTGATAGGACCTCGCATACGAGGAACTCTCCCCGTTTATTTGTTAAATACCGTACAGATGAGTTGGGCCTGCCAGTATCACCCCAAAGACTTGCATCTTGGATTGTTGCTGTGATCAAGTTGGCCTACCAGCTGCAAGGCCAGCCTCTGCCAGAACAGGTGCGGGCCCATTCTACACGTTCGATGTCCACATCGGCTGCCTTTCTGAGAGGGATATCACTTGACTCCGTGTGCCGTGCTGCTATCTGGGCCAGTCCTCTGATGTTCGTGACTCACTACAAGCTGGATGTCGTCTCCCGTCGGGATGCCCGGTTTGGGAGAGCTGTTTTGTCTTCGGCGTTGTCATGACGCCCACCTTCCATGGTGAGTAGCTCGCTATTCTACAGATGTGTGAATCCACAGTGACCATGAAAGAGAATTATGGGTTGCTTACCTGTAACCGTAGTTCTCTGAATGGTCACCTGTGGATTCACACATCCCCGCCCCGTCCTCCCCTCGAGCGTCATGCCCCGCCTTCTGGCTGCTTTGCGGCGGAAGAGAACTGAGGGCTAGCCCCACCAGAGGGCTATATATATACTCGAGGGCGAGGAGGGGTGGGGCTAGCATTAATGATGTGTTTTATTTTATAGAAGGTTCCGAACTGTTCTGCTAGGCGCAGAGAGATACAGATGTGTGAATCCACAGGTGACCATTCAGAGAACTACGGTTACAGGTAAGCAACCCATAATTCTTTCATTTCCAGGCATGGAATGCTTGCCATATATATGTTGTGCTTGCCCTGAGTCCCCTTTGGGGTGAGAAGGGCAGCATATAAATGTTTCAAATAAATAAATAAATAAATTTAAAAGTGCATTCCTTTGTGAGCATTGAGCAGTCCTGTTCTTCAGACTTTGAAGTTCAAATTTTTTTAAAGCTGAAAATATGTGGCTATATTGACTAGGGAATTCTATAAATTTTAGTCCAAAACAGTAACTTTTTCAATCATTTGTTCAGCTCTCCACCAGTAGGTTTTCATTGGAATGTCTAACATCACCTTTAAGCCCTCTCAAGTTTCCCTGTTCCCTGTGAGCTTAGCTTCAATCCTCACAATCCTAGCTGGCAAGGAAATGGATTTTCCCAGCAACAATATCTTCTTACACACTAGTGTTGTAGTAATGGAAAGTATTTTGGGGTGGTTCAGTCTCAAGTGAACAATTAAGGCCCATCAGATTTACAAAATATCTCCTCTTGGCAACAATGGAAAATGGTACAGCCAATACAACTCCATTCATTTATTGACTTTCTGGTGTGTGTGTGAGAGAGAATGTGAATGTGCTTGTTCATGACTGTGGGTTCTTTCATAATTAACACATATAGTTCAAAATCTATAACCACTACACTCCACACTTACATTTTGATTCTGACATGGTTGGACCACATCCATACTATTTCTATTTAGTACTCCAGGTGAATTTCCTGTTGAGTAAGAAGGTGGGAAGACAGGTAGATCCACTCCCTTACAGTGAAATCCTCGGGACCTGCCAGATCTATCTGTTAGCCTTCCCTTGCATGGCTTTCATCTGCTATTGTGAATAGACTTGTCACTGCCTTTGAAGTGTTTCAGTCTTATTCTCTACATATTTATGTTTGCTTTGCTTTTCAACATTCCCATGTGCACAACTGGTCCCCCCATTTCCCAATTTAACAAACAAGTACCTCCACAAATGTGATGTCTTTTCTCATGGCCAATCTATACCCTGCTTAATTCTTTTCCCCAGGTTATATTTTTTATGAGATAGTTGACCTCCCTCAGCTTAACATTTTCTCAGGAGTCCAGAATTTTCCATCTGGAATTGTCTCCGCATTGTTAAAAACAAACAAACAAAATCGAAGGATAACTGGACAAAGTTAGACAAGAATCCTGCCACCATCCGTTTTTCGTCTTTTGGTTCAACATGACACTAATTAAACGATAATTAAAAAACATGATCTTTTTGGTGTGATCACTCCTCTTTCTCTTTCTTGAACTCTCTTGAATTTGTGCCCTGGAATGCATGGCTGTGTTTACTACTAGCAATAGCCATCTTAGCTAGTTCCAGGGTAATACAAACAGACAGCCAAGTAGAGATACATTTCATTTTGCAAAATACTGGGTTAATCTAAACCGACCAGAGAAGTAGGAATGAAAAGTCCTTGGAAATGCTGGGAGTTCCCAAGAAATAACTTTAGGGTGAAAAAATGCCATGTAGATCTCTAAAGCAGGAAGAACCCGTGGCCTTTCAGATACATTTCCTATCTGGAGGACTCATTGCGTGAAAGCAGAACAATTCCCATTTCCATTCAGCCACTCCACATTCATGCTTGCAAATTTGTTTTCAGCAATGAGGTTATCCTATAAAATAATGTCAATGTGTACACACCCACATCTAACTTTATGTGTGTGCATTTGATATCATTAGCAGTGTTAACCATTCTGGTTTTCAGGTAGAGCTGTGAAGCATTTTTTTGAAGCTCTGGTTGCTTTAGTTCCATGCGTCTGAATGTTTGTGCGTATGTTTTATAAGAATCTAGTTTTTCTCTATGCATAACTTTACCAACTTTCTAAAGGTGACTGATGGGAGTTATAGTGCAAAATATTTAGAGAGCCCCAGATTGGGAAATGCATGATCTACATACATTTTTTGGGTGAATGTGCCTGTTAAGGAACTGGTTTTACTGTTGTAATTTGCCTCGAAGAAGGAGTCATGCTTCAAAATGTTAAACTTGGACTAATAAACAGGCACTATTTCACTTTTCTTTTTCACTTGTTTATTTATGCCTTATTGGATCCCCCTGGACTTCTATGATACCCTCTGTATTACAAAAAATCATTCAGAAACTGCAGTTGGTCCAAAATACACTTCTCAGACATAGTGGGTGAACCTGGAGAAATTTCAGTGTAAACATAGATCTTATATAAACTATACTTTTTAGTCCAGTAGTTTATGGGCTCTGTTTCAAATGACAGAGCCAAATATTTCAAGCACTTAGCTATATAGAATTGGGATGAATCAAATATCACCTCCCATGTACACCTATCCAAGATTTATATTCAGTTGCAGAAACCTTGAGATCCGGCATGGTGTTGCAGTTTCAGCTTTGGACTACAAAGGATTGAATCCCTGCTTAGCCATGGAACCCCTCTGGGTGATCTTGAACAAGCCCGAGAAGAGGGCAAAGGCAAACCCCATCTGGACAGACCTTGCCAAGAAAATCCAGTGATAGGCTCCCTTTAGGATTGCCACAAATCAGAAAGAACATGAAGGCACAAAACAACAAAGGCCTTGTTTTCTATATGATGGAGGGAGGCATGTGGAGGAAAAGGCTCAGGATACTGCCAAAACTTTAGAATGTTTGGCCTTGAGATAGATAATTCTGTTCCTATTTTTAGATAGGAACTGTATTCAGTTGCACATTGAATGTTTATGTTGCTTTTCCAAATAAAATACAATTTGCATTTAAAATGTCTTATACTCCAATACATGTGGTTAGAGCTTTATTGTTAAATGTTTGATTGATTTCTGTTTTTGATAATCTGCTCTGAATGTAATTTTATTTAATGAAGAAAAGGAGAAATTATAACTAACTAAAATAACTAATATTTCTATGTAGAGAGCCCTGAGGAAAGAAAAATAATCACTGTGGGTTGTCCTGAGGCAATACCTAGCCAGAGTCCTGGATTTGACAAAAGAGCGTTGATAGCCTTGTAATATTCTGGCAATGAGTTTCCATGGAAACAAAGTGTTAGACAATTCTTCTTCTTTCTTTTTTTCTTTTTTCTTTTTCTTTTTGCTGCTGGGCTATTCTGAATAGGGAAATCTGACCAGAGAAAGGAGGGAAAGGCTGCGTGTCCCCTAAGCTAAGGATGAAGTATCTGTGAAGGAAACAGATTACAGCTGAAGTTAGAGCCCTAAATCCAATTGTTAGTCTAACTAGAATAGCTCCATTGGACAATTGCATTTTAGTGAGAGTCGCAGACAGATAACTGATCTGTGGCCATTATTGATATTTTCAGGAGCTACTTTCTTCTGGAAAATTGTTGTAGGAGCAGTGGCTTTGGGCTGCGTTGGGAGTATTGAAGATCTACTGCTCCCTATGCTCAATCTGAAAATGTAAAAATTAATACAAATATTAAAAATTGGTCAATAAATTATCAGTAATCTTCCAGAGGAACCAATTTTGAAGAAGAACCTCCTCTCCCAAACCCCAACCTCAACTCATCATCACTAAAAAAAACCCTGAAGCAAGCGAACTTCCCATCCATTATTTTTAAAAGCAGTATACCAACCCACACTGCTGAACTGATATTAGAGTTGTTCTTCAGATAAGGGTCTTTCCCGGGAAACTTGAGGACAAGAAAGGTACTTATCTCTTGTTCAGTTCAGCCCACATGATCGAGCTGGGGGGGGGGGGGGAGTGTGTCAAGACTACTTGGATCTATAGGCCAGGCATTTGCTATATGTTCATTATGTGTTTCATTGACATTTATTTTGAAGTGATCACATTTTGTTCTCACTGTGCCAGCAAGTTCTAAAGTCTGTCTGAATTCCATCCAATAGATTTTCAGTGCGACTTTATAGGATAAGTAGGTGAAAACTTGCTCTTAGTATTTGAACTCATTTACCCCTTTGACCAGAACAGATGTCAAGTGTAATACCTGTCATTTCTGCCTATACACATTTCAGGCTTATACCTTTGTAGCTCAACTTAAGAAACACTTTGTTGCAGTAGTTGTGAAAACCAACCATTGATTTGTCTCTCATGCTAGAATGTTTGCTCAACCTGTAAGATCAATAAGCAGAGGTCATCGGCACTCAGTAAATATCACTTCTTTACCCTCTTGCAGACAAAATAATTTAAGCCATAAAATAAACCTCATTACATTCTGCTGTGAAGAAAAGAAGACATGCACAGTCCTGAAAAGTGACCATACAGTACTAGCTGACCAGATGTTGTTTAAAAAATAAATGCTTGTATGTCTCCAATTTGAATGAGCCAGTATGATACAGTAGTTAATGCCGGAAAATCCCCACTCAGTTGATCTCAGGTTCAAGTCCCCACTCAGCCATGGGCACCTATTGTGTGATCTTTGGCAAATCACATTCTCTCAGCTTGGGAGATAGGCAAATCACCTCTGGAAAAAAAGCTTGCTTAGAAAATCCATCAGAAAATGCTCCTCATATAATTCCCTTATTTGCATGTCTCAACCTCTTGATATATACCAGATTCAGAAGTAACTGTTCATTTAACCCCCCTAAAATTATGCTTGTTGCTTGCTATGTGTCTTATATTTTTGCTCTATTTAATTGTTTAAAATTAATTTTTCTTGGTTTTTTCCATACAAAGAAAATCCACATTTAGCCTTCTAGGTTGCCCTGGATGGCATCGCATGTTTCCCCGTGACACCATTTGGTGGTCCCCACCTCAATTCTAATAGGTAAAATGCCATTATCTTTTAGATAGAATTATTTTTTGTCTTTGGTATTGCCCAGCACTGAAATGTTGCCCTTGAAATTAAACCCTATATTTTTTTAAACTGAAAAGCATTCTCTAGCCTTTGGTAGAACATAAAACTGTATTGTAGCAACTGAGTTTGACCCTTCAGTGCAATTACATTTCATACTTTTCCCTCCTCCTGCCACCATGAAGGGTTATAAACTTCATAAAAACGTATACCAGTTGAGATCCTTTAACTGATCATGTTGGTACTTCTCCCACAAAAAACGCAGTAGCATATTCTCACTTTTATTTAGGAATCTTTGGCCACAGATAATATTTGTTTTTGGCAGTGCTAGCTAACAGTATATGCAATTGACAAACTCAGTCTGTATATTTTATTAATATAAAAATTTCAGTGTTTAAATCTCAGATTTTTCTACAAATCTGCAACCAACAAAAAAGGATTTGAGACAGAACAAATCAACATTAGGAGCACTGATCATTTATATTATGGAACAGAAGGCCCTAATGTTGCTGTTCGCCTCTGGATTCTTCGATACTCTAAAAATAAAGAAACCCACAATGTTTGCTATAGTTCACTGTTTGTTAGACTCTTATCTTTTTGTAGATATTGGTGAAAACTAATACCTGATTCAATCAGGTGCAAGCATATCAACTGTGTATAGTAGCCCCTACAGTATATATTTAGCTTGTGTTGTCTGTAAAGTTTTCCCCAAGTTAAATGCTGTTTGTTTGCTTTGGCACCATAGTTGCTGTTCCCTGCCCATTAGCAATGTTTGCGCAGCTTGAAAGGCTAGATCTTGTTTAGATGCTGTAATCCTCACTGAGAATGGCTCCACACCTTACATAGCAGTCGTGTTTGCTGCAAGTACACCAGTGTTTTCCCACAGCAAACAACAGTCATGTGTCCTTAGACATCTGAGTGTAACAACAGGCTCCCAGGTCCAAACACAGTCTCTCTTTAAAGTTTGGAACAACTTCAGATCTTAGGTGGAAAAAGTTTCCCTCCTAGTCAGCTTGCCCATCCACCTAATGGAAGATCCCATGCTTTTTACCTTTGCTCTTCCACGATATTCCTAAACCAATTCCCTTGGATTCCTTTATCTTTTTAAGACCTATCTATTTTGATTATAACACAGATGCTGTGAATTACTGAAAATTATGGCTTGTAGATTTCAGAAGTAGATGGCTGCACTCTAGTTTATAAAAGGACATTGCTAATTTTGACTGCCTCCAGTACCTTCTCTTTTCTCCTGTGTAGTTAGTGTTGATATAGCAACAGCTTACGATGGCTTGTCCTTGTATCCATATGCAGACATAGCTGAGTGATGGAGACACAGAGAAAGAAAATTCAGTAAGATGTCAGAAGCACCATTACAAAAATCCTTGTATTTCTATGCTTCTTGCCCATGAAAGATTTATTTATTTATTTATTTATTTATTTATTGTTTCGATTTCTTAGTCGCCCCTTCCGACTGGCTCAGGGCGACTTACAAATCATTAAAATATTTGCATATCATAAAAACACAATAAAAACACAATAAAACACAATGCATTGTAATACATTCTAATTAATGGAAGACATTACTGCACACACTGTGCATCTATACTGCATACACAACAAACTAACATTAAAAAATATTTAGGTTGGTTTTCCAGAGAATCACAGCTTTACTCAAATTACTGTAGAATACTATGAGGGATGAATCTGTATGATGACCAAGTAGCAACAGTAAGAACTGACCATGGAACAACAGACTGCTTCAAGTTTGGGAAAGGCGTACGGCAGTGTTGTATACTCTCACCCAACCTATTCAACTTATATGCAGAACACATCATGCAATGTGCGGGGCTTGATGAATCCAAGGCTGGGGTTAAAATTGCTGAAAGAAACATTAACAACATTAGATATGCAGATGATGCCACTTTGATGGCCGAAAGTGAGGAGGAGCTGAGGAGCCGTCTAATCAAAGTGAAAGAAGAAAGTGCAAAAGCTGGGTTGCAGGTAAACAAAAAAAAACATGATTATGGCAACAAGAATGATTGATAACTGGCAAATAGAGGGAGAAAACATGGAAGCTGTGACAGACTTTGTATTTCTAGGTAGAAAGATTACTGCAGATGCAGACTGCAGCCAGGAAATCAGAAGGCACTTACTTCTTGGGAGGAGAGCAATGTCCAATCTCAATAAAATAGTGAAGAGTAGAGACATCACACTGGCAACAAAGATCCGCATAGTCAAAGCAATGGTATTCCCCGTAGTCACATATGGATGTGAGAGCTGGACCATAGGGAAGGCTGAGCGAAGGAAGATAGATGCTTTTGAACTGAGGTACTGGAGGAAGGTTCTGAGAGTGCCTTGGACCGCGAGAAGATCCAACCACTCCATACTTCAGGAAATAAAGCCTGACTGCTCATTGGAGGAAAGGATAGTAGACGCAAAGATGAAGTACTTTGGCCACATCATGAGAAAGGAAAGCTGAGTGAAGACAATGATGCTGGGGAAAATGGAAGGAAAAAGGAAGAGGGGCCAACCAAGGGCAAGATGGATGGATGGTGTCCTCAAAATGCTGTTTTTAACTTGATTTGCTTGCATTGTGTTTTATGATATGCTTGTTTTTATTATGTATTGATTGATCTGTTGTGAGCCGCCCTGAGCCACTCGGGGGTGGGGGCGGTAGACAAATGCAAATAAATAAATAAATAAATAAATAAAATGACTGGCTTGACTCTGAAGGAGCTGAGAGAGGTGACAGAGCTCTGGCGTGGGATGGTCCATGAGGTCTCGAAGAGTCGGAAGCGACTGAACAAATGAACAACAAACTATGAGGGAAATCCTTACAAGTGATATAGTGGTGTTTCAGAAATACAATGACTCACACAATGGGTGACATCATGTGTAAAGTAATGGAGCCATTCTGCAATTCTCCCCCTTCCCACAAACATCCCAGAGCAGATTCTTAGGGTGTGCAGGAGGCTTGGGGTAGGGGATTGTCTCATAGCTATTTTACTGACAGCAACCATACTGTTGGGAAGGGAATATTAACTCGTCACGACCTTAAAAATGCCTTTCTTATAATCTGAGAGTAAGACCCATCTGAAAATCATCAAACAGCAATCTGAGCCACAATTCAGTTTGGTTCACATCTGATTATGTGACTGTAATTTATCTTTCTCTTTGTAACATTATTTTATTCAAGTATGTTTGGTCATAAGGAGATGCTGTGTGTGCCCCTTCAAGTTGCTTGATTATTTATGCTGACCCAAACATTTCATAGGCTTTTCTTAGGCAAGGAATACTCAGAGATGGTTTTGCCAGTTCCTGGTATCTATAAGCAGTTTCCTGTTGGAATACTAACCAAGTAATGGGAGTGCACTACTGTCATTTTTCAAATTTTGGGGCAGAAGCAGCTTCCCTGAATGTTGTTCTTCACAGGTGTTACTCATTACCAAAATGATAGCCTTGGTATTCCCAGGTGTGATTTCCCAAGATGCTGTGTCCCTGGTGGTGGCTGCATGCTTTAACGTCATTTCAGACTGATGGCAATCCTAAGGTGAACTTATCACCAGGTTTACTTGGTAAGACTTGTTCAGAAGGCATTTTGCCTTGCTTTCCTCTGAGATTTATGCCTCTATAGTTTTTCACTTTGCTATATGACCTGGCAATATAGGTTGCAGTTCTGTAATGCAGGGAACATACATTAGGTGAAGTCCATTTCCTCACAGAACAACTTGGAAGTGTAAGATAACGTTCTGTACTTCAACATTTTTAATGAATTCTCTATTAACACCTGCATTCCCCATCCCCCTGTGCTCCCTAGTGCATGCATCCTGTTTCTGTATCACTAAAGGTCTCCTGCAGTATTCATTACTCAGCTATCTATTACTTCTCTCCTTTACCCACAAGTCTATCTACTGTTTTTTAATCTGTACCCCTTAATTCCCACCCTTATTGTCCTCTTTTCTCCCCTTTGTTTGTTTTTTTTTGGTTCTGCCTGTCCTCTCCTTATTTTGCATTCTAACAGTGCAACTGCATGTATTTCTCAGAAGAAGGTCCTACTAAATTTCATGTTAGTGCTTATATGAAATGCAATCTTTCATATTCTTTTGTTTTAGGTATATCGTAAGTGTACGTATACCTGAATAATGTGTATATGCAAGTGAGCCACACAGAAAGGCTAGCCAATCAGAATGAGCTGAGAAACAAATTCTATTATATACATTTGGATCCAGAGACAGAAGTACCCAGGACCTTGGACTTTCTGATAAATGCCATGGATAAGGACCTACTCTTTTTAATGATAAAGACCTACTCTTTCTAATGCCTTCAGGACTGATGGTATGTCTGGCAGTAAGAATCAAGCTGAGCAGCTGCAGAAAACTGCAATCTTACTACCTTCCCAGTGATGCAGAGTAGTGAGTGACACTGTGTTGGTCACATAGAGGAACTGAAATAGTATAATCTTAATTCTGGATAGTAGGATAAAATACTCCTACTAAAGGGCCTCATCTACCCCAGTGGAGAGAATTGTCTCCACTTGGCTTTTAGATCATGTTTTTAACAAGCAACAAAACAAATTATAGTGACAGCACTGTGTATCGCAGTTTCTTAAATCTGGAAAAATTGAACCCTCTAGTGATTTATGAGTGGATAAAGTACAGATTGGATATGGTTTTGATTATGAAAATGACAATTTCTATAAGAATTAGGAAAGGTAAGCAGTGAGACATTTATAGAAAAATTGAGTTGATTTGTACAGTATTGGAATGACAAAGTTCAACATATGGCTTATTCACATGTATTATCAGGCACAAATATAGAATATAAATGATTCACAGGAGATGTCTATTCTATATTAAGCGTCTTTTATATTGGTCTATTTTAACATTTAATTTGATATTTAATCCAATTTTATGCTTATAAAATTACATTTAAAAGTTGTTGGAAATGCTAAAATATGTCACAGATTAATAACTTTTTTTAAAAAAATCACTTTTTTGTTTGGTGCTGAGATGTGTGATAGCAGTGATGAGTGGACTAAAATTGTTGTTTTTTTTGTGGCCCCAAGGCAGAATTTCACCCTGCTTAAAAGAGGCTATGGCATCATCTTTAATGGGGAGGAAACTCTATCACACTTGATAACTACTGGTGACTCTTCAATATCTTTTTGGGGGACAAGGTCCTGGACCATATGGTAGTGCCCCAGATCTCTGGATGAAACAGATTCTCTAGATCAGTGGTTTTCAACCTGTGGGTCCCTAGGTGTTTTTGCCTACAACTCCCGGAAATCCCAGCCAGTTTACCAGCTGTTAGGATATCTGGGAGTTGAAGGCCAAAACATCCAGGGACCCACAATTTGATAACCATCGATCTAGATCAAACCAACTTCAGACTTGAGTAAAGAAGGGATACCATTTCAGTTACCTTGGTGGATGTTCTGCATGGAAAGAATGGCCAGAGGGGGGATGTTCCTGTTGATTCTATTGGACTTCTTCCCAAATTTCAATACTGTCTACTGTATGCTTCTATGATATGCTTCTGAGCTGTATCTCTGGAGTAGACTAGGGTACACTATTTTACAATGGATCTGGTCTTTCTTGCAGAGGCAAACTTAGAAAGTGGTGTCGGCAAATTCCTGTTCAGCACCATTGCCATTAGCCTACAGTAATACATTAATGACACCAAACTCTATCCTTGCAATCTAATTCCAAAGATGCTATCTTAGAAGCAAACCAACCAGTGTTTGTTGTCAAAACTGGATGAGGGTAAACAGATTGAAACTTAATAATAATATAATGATAATTTTATTTCTTACCCATTTCTACTCAATGCAATGTACAACATAGTTAAAATATATAGATAAAACATTTGACAATGAAAACACAATATATTTAAAGACAGACTATTAAAACACAACAAAAGCATTACTACCAAAAATGTCAGTTTACAATTCATCGTTTGAAATTGACTAGGTAGGGTTGCTGGAAGTGATAGGTCTTTGATTGTATTTTAAATTCTGATAGCTCATTTAGTTATTGAATTTTATCCAGCAGATCATTTCACCATCCAGGGGCATTCAGTGAAAAGGTCATCAAGGTGACATGACAGAGGTGTACCTTGTCAGTCAAAAGGCAAATCAGGGAGTTTGAATAAAATCTATGCTGAATGTGGTTCCATTCTCTGTAAAATCATAGATTTGTGACATTGGTGTACTCTTGGACTCACCACTGAGCCTAGAGGATCAGATTTCAACAGAGGCCAAAAGTGTGTTTGTACAATTAAGGCTAGTGCACCAGCTGCACCCTTTCCTTGAGTTGTCAGCATTGTTACAATGACAATTTTTTTTTAAAAAAAATATTTACATACCATTTGGATTACTGTAAGGCACCCAATTTGGAGCTGCCTTTGGAATCTGTTCAAAAACTAAAGTTTTGTTGCTAGTGGGGCAGGTTAACCGGAAACAAATAAACTCTCCTGTTAAAATTAGTTGCTTGTTTGTTTCTGGACACAAGTACTGACTTTAAGACTCTATATGGCTTGGGTCTAGATGATTTGGTGAGGACACAGGGGAGAACCTTTTCAGTGGTAGCTGAAATTCTATGGAATTCAGTTGGCTCCCTCTCTGTTCTCTTTCCACCAGCAGGCAAAGACCTTTCTTTTAATCCAGCTCTTTCAATGTTAACTGCCTGGCAAAAGGTCTTTTATTTGGTTTGTATAATATTTGTATTGATCTTTTAATCATTAACATATTGTGACATTATTTAAACTGGCCAGAATGTGAGGACTTCAAGCTTTTACTGAGGAATGTATTGCAAATAATTTGTGTTCATAATTTCCTCAAGGGTTTGTAAAATTGGGGAGCAGGAGAGGAGAGTTACATTTTAGGGCTCTCTGTATGTGTGTACACATTGCTATTTCTTGATCTTGTCTAGTCCTTTTTCTAAAAAGGTGTTTGGAAGACACATTATTATATTAGGAATTAATTTTGTTTCTCAAATGTTGAAGGCACATGGCCAGCTTTTGAGCTGATCTGTGATATCCATAGGTGCCATTCAGATGTGCCCTCCACATTCACTAAAAGCATGTCTGGCCACTGTCTATGTATTCTCGTTTGCCAGCCAAGAGAGTATCTGAAGGATGTGTGAAGGATGGCAGACTTCCAGCTATTTCAGTACTTCCGGACAATGTGCTATTAAGCTGAGTGCATCTAGTCATAAAAAGAACATACCCCCTAAGGAGAAGAATGCAGAAATATTATGAAGTGAGCTATTTATGTAAGAGAACTGTACCTGGGACCATACAGTGTTTCTGAAACCTAACAAGCAGAGTTCTGCGGAAATGGTGTCTGATTAAATATATTATGTATGTAATACATGTGTTTTTCAAGGCAATATATACCTTTAATATAGATTGCCAAATGGCTGTTGATATTAAAGTCCTTGCCAGGCTGCTGTCTTAGATACATATGGATATTATATATTATAGTGGCCTGCTAATGTTGTACTCAGACTGTCTTTTGTGGTCATACAAAATCAGAGCTAGAAAAAGTTATTTCTTTGGACTGCAGCTCTCAGAATGGTGGCAAGAGTGTTTGGCAGTTGTCAACCAAAAATAACTTTTCTAAGCTGTGCACCAAATACAGAATCATAAGGCCAGGATGTATGCAAAGATTATCTACTCACCCTCGAGGCAGAAGATTCTACATACTAACCTACATTTCCATCTTCATTGCACTCCTGTGGATTAACCTTCATGCTTTAAATTAAAAGGTGAGGCAAATGAGGAGCAGGCATGAACAATGCAAACAACAGTAAAGTCGTCTAGATTCTCGGTGCAAGTGAAAGAAGTTACATATGACAAATGAGAATATAATTATGATACTAATGTAATATAAAAATGATTACTTTCCCCACCACAATTAATAAAGCCATCAGTTCAGCTATGCATACAAAGGAATCCCAGCCTAATTAACATTTGGGGAGACTCTCTTTCTGGAGCTTATTCACATTGTTCATCATGGATGCAGGAGTCAGGTGCTGGGCTGAAAGATCTGGTTTGTCTTTATATAAGGTAAAGATACTAACAAATAATGTGACCAGTTTAATCCAAGGTTCATAGGATGCTTATATCCACAGCTGTAGCCCTGCTTTAATGGAGGAGAAATTGGGAGCTGGTTTTGACTTATGAAAAACTTCAAGGAATTAGTGATAGAAAAAGATCATTTAATGTTTTCTTGTAGATATTTTTAAAACATAACCAGTGTCATATGGTAAAGGTAAAGGTTTCCCCCTGACATTAAGTCTAGTCGTGTCCAATTTTGGGGGTTGGTGCTCATCTCCATCACTAAGTTGAAGAGCTTAGAAATGTAGACGTCTCCAAGGTCATGTGGCTGGCATGACTGCATGGAGTGCCGTTGCCTTCCTACGGAAGTGGTACCTATTGATGTACTCACATTTGCATTTTTTTGAACTGCTACGTTGGCAGAAGCTGGGGCTAATAGTGGGAGCTCACCCCACTCCCCAGATTCGAACTACTGACCTATCGATCAGCAAGTTCAGCTGCTCAGTGGTTTAACCCGCTGCACCACTGGGGGCTCCTAACTAGTGTCATACATTGCCAAAATGTGTGCTTCATATGCACATACAACACTTCATATTATCTTACATGGTATTTGTGTTAAAATGAAATAAAGACAGCAGTTAGACCTCTTCATCATATGCCATGTATTTCAAGAAATGGATTTGGACCCAAAGTGAGAATGGATGTGAAAGCCAAAAGGAATGTCGGACATGTCAGAATCAGGAATGAAACAGCAAACATGATTTCATTGGATTAATTGCCATTCCTTTTCTAATCCTTTTGTGTATATCTGGTGTGTGTGTGTATGTGTGTGTGTACATGTGTGTGTATTTTTGTGTTTCAATATAATATCTTTGTTTAAGATGCAATCTCAGAACATGCTTCTTAATGTAGCATTTATTAATGGGTAGAGTGGCATGAGATCTCAGAAAAGAGATTTAGAGAGGAAACCAATTAGATTGCTAATGATCAGTAGCTTAAGCAGGAAAAAGTGTAGAGTCGATGTGAGAAGCAATATGAAAAGCTCAGCTTAGAAAGAACCCATTACACCCACCCTCTGCATCACGTTGCAAAGGCGTGTGAATTGCATGTGCCAATTCTTGAGGTGACCTGAGATGGTCCCAGCCTCCAGGCTACTGGGTAGTGCTCAGGTGTCCTTCTCTATCATATAAGATGAGGACATGCACAATGTTTTTGGCCAGTGTCAATGCATGCTATGAGGTCCATATTTCCCAAGAAGGATACTTTTGAAGCATAATAATCATAATAAACGAAACATAAGAAATACTAGCATAAACTATAGCCAAATTCTATAGTTCATTTTTTTGCAAAATATTATATTCTCACACATGAAGAATTCACTCTCCACTCAAGTGTTAAGATGAAGAGCCTGAAATCTTGACTCACTTCTTCTCTTTCTCTCTTGCCTTTATACACCTTTCCTGAATTTTTTAAGTATTCCCTTCTCTGCCCTTAGAAGTAACTAGTCATAAATAATTTGTTATTTGCATTTAATTTTCCCTCACAACACAGCTGTAACTCAATGTCATTGTGGCTGAAATCTAACAAAAGATGTTACTTCTTCTACAATATAACTCTTAACTTAGTTGTTTTTTTGTTGTTGTTGTCCCTACTTAGTAGGAGAGGAAAGAAGACCACAGGGTTTACATACTGTGTTTTGATGTTGCCTTGTTGTGGGTATAAAGGCAACAAAGAGATAGATGTGAAGGGAGCATGTTTTGTATGAAAGGCCAAAATCTTGTACAATCCCCATCTCTTTTTAAAGCAGCAAAAAGGCAAGTGTCTATCTATCTATCTATTTATCTATCTATGCTCGTTTTGAGTGACATCATAAGTCAAAAATCACTTGACAAATTGCCACCAAATTTGGCCCCAAGACACCTACTAAACCAAGGAGTGGCCATCACTCAAAAAATTTGATTTTGTCATTTGGGAGTTGTAGTTGCTGAGATTTATAGTTCACCTACAATCAAAGAGCATTCTGAACTCCACCAACAATGGAATTGAACCCTGTTCAAATTTTCAATGACCTTTCTTTCCAGGCCTCCCTCCCTTCCTTCTTTCCTTCCTTCCTCCCATTCTTGATATCCTTCAATTTTTGACTCTCTCATCAGCCAAAAGTAGGCCCGCACTTCCCATTGAAAGACAGGTACATTTGCATGGATTAAAATTGTTCTTCATTTTATACATTGTATTGTTCTTTCATGGGGTTTTTTTGCACTATAAAAGAGACAACATTGTTCCATTATCCGGGCAGATGCCACCAGGGGGCACAAGAGAGAGAAGGACAGTCCATTTTATTGGGGGGGGGGGGTTGGAGGAGGAAAACCATTTCCTCTATTGTCTGTGGTTATTTCCCCTCCCCCCATATCACAAATGAGTGTTGTTTCCACAATGGGGACATGGATGGGGGGGAATGACAGGAAAACAAGGGGAAATGGTTTTCCTCCTTCAACCCACCCTCCACTTCCATAAAATGGACTACATTTCTCTCTCTAGCACTCCCTTGTGGCCTGATAATGGAACAGTGCTAAAAAGACATATGCAGTGTGCATAGGGATGCATTCATGGTTTGTTCAAACTATAGTCTGGTCCCCAACAGGCTGAGGAACTGTGAACTGGCCCTCGGCTTTAAAAGTTCGGACATCGCTGTCCTACTTTTTGACTTTATTTGATCTTGTTTGACTTTGGAAGCAAAGCAGGGTCAGCTCTGGTTGGTACTTGGATGGGAGACTACCAATGAATATCAAGTGCTATAGCCTATATTTCAGAGACAGGAACTGTGGGAAAACCACATCTTAAGTATTCGTTATCTTTTTTTTGAAGCTTATGAAATTCATTGGGTCACTTTAAGGCACTGGTGACTTGAAGGTGCATACGCACACACACAATTTTAGATGCTTAGAACTATAACTGCATCCATTAATTTTTTTAAAAAATAAGCACTACGTTTTCTGCCTTTGGGGCCCTCTAAGCATATATTACTTGAAATGTGTGGGAAATAGATATTAAATCTCAACTATTTTATCCTTGCAGTATTCTCCCAGTGTTTGAGTGTCTTGAAGTATTGTAAAAGAATTAATCTGTAGAGAAAATATGTGGGCATTTTGGAGTTTTCCTAAATTCTGTTTTCCTATGAAAGTCTTTGGACAAACATGTACTTGCACAAAAGTACTTGCTTTTCTCCACACAACAACTTTTCTACTACACATTAAGATATTTGAATACTTTGTTTTTGCTGGTCACACAGTTCTTCTTGATGGGGATTCTTGATGGTCAGGAAACTATCTGAGAAGAAAAGCAAAATCTTAATATTGTTTTCATTTCTGTTAGTGTGGTGTCCCAGCCTAATTTGGTGTTCCAACCTAGTGGTCAGAGACAGGCACCGGGGGTCCCAACTTCCCCGGATCAGAATGGGGATAATTGGTGGCCAGATGGATATGGGTCTGCAGATTAAGAATTAGCATGGGACGATGGATGGTTACATGGATATGGGCCTGAAGATGAGGATAGCGATGAGTTCATGGAAGTCAGTTCTGAAGTTGATAGTGAGAAGCCGAGCAACCTTGATTCTCACGAGAGCTTCTCTACTCCCTTGTCAGATGAGCAGGCCGGGGAATGGGGGGATTCGGTTTCTCAGGATGATAATGCTGCACCTGGGGCCGCTAATGAGATGGAATTTGACAGGAGGGCCAGCATTCGAGCTTCAAGGAGAGATTGGGGCCTGAGAAAGGGGGGGGTGCATTGGGCACATAGGAAATAGTTTCTTTTATTAGATTGTGCCCGGGTGATTCTAGTCAGACCTGAAGCTACGTTTAGTTTGGAGAGGACTATTGTTCATGTCTCCAAGTTCACGGAACTGCCGGAGTGGTTGGTCTCAAGTTTCACATTGACTGCAGGGAGCAGTCTGTCTTGTCTACGAACTCTTGCCTTGCTCAAGTACTTTTGTGTTCGTTGGGATTTAAGCCAATTGGGTTTACTGCTTAAGAACTTCATTGGACTATTTTTGGATTTGCTTTGATTGCTTTATTTTTACATCTTTGGACTATCTTTTATTCTAAATAAAATTACATGTATTGCATCTGCCTGGTGTGCGTGATCTAGGGGGAACTGCTAGCGTTCTGAGGTGCAACAGTTGGGAAAGCACAGTTCTTCCCCTTCTCATACTTAGGGATCTTGATCCTTTGGGTGTTATGCCAACATTGGAAGGGATAAATCTCATACATTATCCCCTTCCCTCAGATCTGCCTGGTCGAAGGACTGTGGTACTTAGTTACTAATAATGTGCTAAGAGGACCTCTCTTTGCATTGACTTAATTACCCTAAAATCAACTGTGAATGATTGTGAGAACCCCTAGTCCAGTGGTTCTCAACCTGTGAGTCCCCAGATGTTTTTGCCTTCAACTCCCAGAAATCTTAACAGCTGGTAAACTGGCTGGGATTTCTGGGAGTTGTAGGCCAAAACACCTGGGGACCCACAGGTTGAGAACCACTGCTCTAATCCAATATATACTGTGATGCCCAGATCCTTCTTCTGCATACATTCCTATAACATAGACCTTTAAGCATTTAAGTCAGCCCATCAAGGCAGTTTCTTCAGGAGAACTGTCTCAGACATGTTGAAGTAAGGCCTAGTCAGCACTATGTACTTACTTCTCCAAAAGGGTGAGCAAGCAGGCAACACTGAAACAGGTTATTGGGACACTAGAAAAAGATCAACAGTTTCTTCACCTCCCCCCCCCCCCCCAATTGGTTTTGGATGTAGAACAAAACACTGGCATCCCTTGGATTAGATGGCATTTGCAATCTTTTTAGACTCTATAATATTATGATTCTTTGGTTCCAAACATAACTCACTAGCCATCCTTAATGGCCTACTAGAAAGTATAAGTCAAACAATTTCTGACATAGCCCTAAGATTTAAAACAAAATAGAATAATTACCAGAAATGTGGTATGCCACCAAAGTACATGGTTGGTGGATTGTCTTCATCTTATTTGGATGGTTGCTATATAGGCCCGTCTCTTGGTGATTCAGATCTTGATGGGATACTCACCCACTTATGCTCAAGATGAGTTATGCTCTGCAAACATATAGCCCAGAGAGCTACTTACAAGTTATACAGTCCAATCTGTATGAGTCACTGAAGCATTTTTGATTTAATTTTTTAAGGAATAAAAATAAGGCAAGGCCTATGGGGAGATTCTGTGATGCATTTTCTATGCATGCTGGAGTATTAAAAACATTTCAGGCCTCACTAATGATGTTGATAGCGTGCACATTCTTTTGAAGTCTTTGAAAACTTCAAAAAGATGGTCCAGGAAGGCCCTTGTTCTTGAGACTCCAGAAACCTGACAGAAACAGACTGATAAAGAGAGAGAGTGTGCCCAAAAGAAAGAGAAAACTACATCTTGATTTTAATAGGTATTGCAATTTCATGTAACCGAGCTGTATGTTTTTAGAGAGGGCTGCTGGGTTTGAGAGGATGGAACAAAGAATGCAAAAAGTGTTGACATCTTTATGAGTGGAACTCTGTTAGCAGGTAAGGTTGAAAGCTTTTGAAATGCTCTCAGTTGTTTTCCATTTATTTCATCAGAAAAGACAATCATGTTTAATTTTGCATCTCTGATCTGATATGTATTAGAGAATCTCTATCTGTATAAAAGCAATGGTGATCTCCCTTTTGCTTATTCTTTCCAACCAGGGATTCTGCCCCCTACCTGGTCAGGTCACAAGTTGCATTATGAATAATATCACATTAAACAGTCTGCCAAAGAGTAAGAAAGGCTGACCCTGCAAACTTCCTGAAGCTCCAGACCATCTTTAACTGACTGACAGTGATTTTTCAACTAGCGGTTACATGCCATGGGCACAGAGAGATAACATGACCAGCAGTTTATCTGGAATGCAGGCAGGTCAATCATTTAGAATAGTTATCTCTAGTTGTTATGAAATGTTTTGAATGCCTATGGAATAGGTAGAGACTGAGGTTGGGCTGCCATTTCTGCTCCATGGTGACTATGAATTATATTCTATGCCTCCTCCTCTCTATACGCTTAAAAGCATATGAAAGTTTAAAATTGTTTTTTAAAAGAGTAAGGAGGGGGCCATTTTTATCGCTTTGGGAGAGAGTTCCAGAGGCAGGGGGCTATCACGGAATCATAGACTGTGTTTCTTAGAACTTCTGTGTGCAATTGTACAGTGGTATCAAGAAAGTGAATGTGTTAGCATCAGGCTCTTTTTCCAGTGATGTTTGATCATTTGCTTCTTAGGTTAAGAACAGAGAGAAAACTAATCTAAGGCCTGTAGGATAGAAGCTTCATGGAAGATTTTGAACTATAAAGCCCAGGAGAGATTCCAGAAACTGCAAGCAAGTATCTTGTCCAAAACTGATTTCTGATACAGTTGCAAAACATGGCCATTTCTGATCTAGATTATTGTCATCAAACTAAGTTGTTGAGAAGACATTTTCTCTTACATTTTGAACATTAACACTTGAAGCAGAAATCAAAGCTTCTTGTGACACTAGCATTATTGCCAATTATGCCAGTGGCTGTTTTATGGCCAATGAGGCCTTGTGATAGTTAAGTTATGAGGTCCCTTCCTTACTTGGGCCCTGAAGGCAGTTGACCCAGTAGGCCTACTGTCTGCTTTTTGACACACTCTCATAGACTATCAGCTCTATCATTATGTCTGGAATTTCTCTTTTTAAAAAAATATTTTTTATTGTTTTATCATTGTCAACACAATTATTATACAATGTCTATTTTACAGCACCTGAATTATCTCATGGTGTTTCACTAGGAAGAAAGTAGATATGATAGGATACTACTGTATCATAAGAGGCTAGAGGAAGGAATGGTGGGACTATCAACTTTATACTTCTCATGTTTCTACTATTCTTCCATGATGTGTGGATGGGAGACCTGAGAGTAACAATTGCTCAGCTCCCAAAATGTAAGGACTCATTTGACATTAAAAGCTATGCTAATATTTTATTATTTGATTCTATAGAAGCAGTGGGGCAGCAATCACTAATATGTGTTACCTAAATAGCGATGCCCTCTACAGACAGTCCTGAGAAATGGGGACAAATTACACAGAGCACACAACAGCATGCCTCTTGGATTTTTAATATTTTACTCTTAGACAAGTGCAGAATTGTTGGATCAGTGGCACCAAATTCAACTTTGTACTATCCTCCCAAGGCAAAAGGATCTTCTGGGACATGACTCACATTATGTACTTGGCACTCAAAGCAGGTGAGAATAGACACGGAAGTACCATAATTGCCATCTAATTCAGAACATGCTGTGGTCAGGACAGATGATGGTGATAATTATGTACATGTATATGGAAGTGTATGCAGGCTGGTCAAATACCTTTGGTTCTATATGTAGATTGCTGCAATCCTTAGCTGTGCCATATGTGTACGCTAGATTAGATAAGGGATAGCAAGGGAGATAGGGAAGGATAGATTAGAGGAAGGATATGAGGGAGGGATTGGTTGACTTCCCATCTTCTACTTCATGGGAACTGTTTTCCATTCCTCTGTCTTCTTTTATATGCATCCTCTTCTTCTCTGTGTAGCAACCCAGCCTCTGTTTCAGCTGGGGGGGGCGGGGTGCCACTCCGGGGGTCCCAATTGCTTTGGACCCAGATGAAGGGGATGCAAGGGATGATGGGCATGCATCCCCGACTGAAAGTTTGCAATGGGATGACACCTGGCCTTCTGCTTACTCGGATGATGAAGGCCAGCTAGATTCCGGATCAGACGAATCAGATGGTTCATATGAAAAACCGGGAGGTTTCGGTTCACAGGAACGTTTGTTGCCGCCAGCTGCGGAGGAAGAGATGGAAACCGAAGTGGAGGCATGTTCCCAGGGAGATAGCGAGCCAGATGGTGCTCGGCCTTCGAGGAGTTTCAACCGGAGGAGTAATATTGTGGCTACGCGCCGAGATTGGAAGCGGAGCCTGGAGAGGCGCTGGTCTCAAAAAGGTGGGAATTAAATATACACTCTGTGGGAAAGTTCCTCAGTTGGTCGGCCACGTCTTTGCTGAACAGACGTTTCGGCGATCTGCTGTTCCCTGAAGCCATAGTTTGGCTTGTCTTGCCAAGAACTACCTTGAGACCCTGTTTCTTCCATGAACCCTGGATTGCCTTGTTTTACTACGGACTAAGTTGCTTTGCCTTGATTCGCTTTGTTTTTATGGACCTTGCTTTTGAGAGATTCTTTGCTTTTTTTTAATTACTAATTTGGACATTGATTACACTTTTGGACATTACCTTTTGGACTAATTAGTTAATTCATTGTTGTACACTTTTGGACATCTTACCTGGGGTTTTCACCTGAACTTCTGAATTTGACTGGGGCGAAGGGCAGCTTTAATAAATAGTGGCCTAATGTGTTTTGGTCAAGGGATGATTCAGATCACCAGGTGCAGTCTGATAGTGATCCAGGGAGTTATGAACACCGGGAGGGAGATCTTCCCAGGAGCCCCTTGAGGAAGATATGGAACAAAGCGCATGGGAAATGGCTAGGGAGGAAAGCTCTCAGGGAGATAGCAACACAGCTGCCGAAAGACAAGGTCGAACCTTTGATAGGAGACGGAGCATTGAGGCTAGTAGGAGGGATTGGTCCGGGCCCTAGACCGGCCGAGGTCCGTCAGCAGAGATTGGAGACGAAGAAGCCTAGAGCGTCGAGGACCTCGGCCGAAGGATTAAGTATAGGATCCGTGGGAATGAATCCTCAGTTCTCCGGCCACGTCTTACCTGATTAGGCGTGAAGCGGAGTAGGACCACAAGCTAAGCCGTGGTCATCAAGCCTTGCCTTGCTTTGCCTTGCCTTGTTCCCTGATCCGCATTGGTTTGCGGAGCCTTGCCTTGTTCCTGATCCGCATTGGTTTGCGGAGCCTTGCCTTGTTCCTGATCCGCATCGGTTGCGGAGCCCTGCCAAGCTTTTCGTCTATTTGCTACGTTACTTTGGACATTCTTGTGACAATTGTCTGTGTGTGTGTGATTAAGGGGCAGGGCCAGGTCCCACATTGTGACACTCTGTATCTTAAGGGATATCTACACTTCTCCTGTTAAATTTATATTAATAATTCAAATTTTCTTGTTCTATAAACTTCATTAATAGAATCCAATCTGTAGCCGATTTATCTTGTTGATGTCTGAGTTGTTTTGTTAAGTTGTCCATACTTCTAACTTCCAACATCTTTGTTAACCATTCTTTTAAATTCGGGGTTTCTTTTCTCCTCCAGAACCACGTTTCTTAAATAGTAAATGCATGACTTAGAACACCAATTTTACTTTGAGTCAATGACTGTGTGCTAAGTTGGCTCGATGAATGCTGAGGGTACACATAGACAGATGGGCATTTTCAATTTCTGCTTGTGACTCTTGTACTTAAATATCCCCAAACAGTGTGTGACAAGCTAGAAGTCACTGTGTGAAAGGTGTAATTGCCACCTGCAGAACAGATTCTGAGAATCAGATTCTGAATTGTTTGGGTGCGGCATTCATTCTTGTCAACCTTAAGGGGTTGACTTCCTTCCATGTGTATTGTATTGTCAATGGCATTGACATTTAGTGCTTCAGTACTAAGTATGATACAACAGTTCAATACATGTAAAATATTTCTGCAATTTTTGCAAACTTGAAGTGAAGTAAAAAGTGTATGTTAGATGTAGCAAAACTATAGAGAAAGTTAGTAATAAAATATGTAAATTCTTGGCTTTTCTTCGCGAATGAAGATTCAGGAAGGACTCATCCCACGCTTTCTACAAGTGTGTTGATGACTAAAAAGGGCAATCCGAGATAAACAAGTCCAGTTGCAGAAAGCATAGCAGAAAATCCCCTTGGGTGATGTTGTTTCCAAGTTGCGGTTCTTTCTGCATTGTCGTTTCTCTTCGAGACTCGTTTGGAGTGACTTCTCGAAAGAGGCTGCAGCATTGTAGATAGTGCATCTCCATGCCTCCCGATGTGAGGCCAGAGTGGACCATTGTTGGTGATCAATCTGGCCGAGCCTGAGAGTTTTTAATTAAGTGTCCCTTATTTTTGCGAAAAATCCTGTAAATGTCCCTTATTTCTTCTATCAAAATATGGCAACCCTAGTTTAGAGTCTTAGTGGGAGCCCTCCAGTGGCTTAAGTTGAACAAGCTACCATCAGTACGATAGCGTATATATATGCCGTCTTCTTCTTCGAGGTCTGCTGTAGCCCTTTGGAGCATCATGCTGAAGTAGATTGTAAATAGGGTTGGTGCAAGAACACAACCTTGTTTCACTCCATTAGTTACTAGAAAGGGCTCTGAGAGAGCATCGCCGTATCTGACTTGACCGTGCTGGCCCTCATGTAGCAGGATAATCATTTTGAGGAATTTGTGGGGACATCCTAATCATTCCAGGATCTGCCACAGACCTTTTCTACTCACAGTGTTGAAGGCTCTGGTGAGGTTGAAAGATGTTACACAGAGTCCTTTGTTCTGTTCTCTACATTTCTCTTGCAGTGGTCTAAGGGCAAATACCGTATTTATGGTGCTCCTATTAGCCCTGAAGCCACATTGACTTTCAGGGAGCAGTTCTTCTGCAATAGCAGGAATGAATCTGTTTGGGAGTATCTTTGCAAGGATTTTTCCAGCAATGGAGAGCAGTGATATACCTTGATAGTATGAGCATTCGGATTTTGTTCCTTTTTTCTTATACAGGGTGATGATAACTGCATCTCAGAGATCTGATGGCAGTTCGCCTTTTTCCCAGCAACTCACAAGAAACTCGTGGAATTTAGCATGAAGTACATGACCTCCCTGTTTCCAAGCTTCAGGTGGGATTCCATCGATCCCGACTGCCTTGCCATTTTTCATCTGCTGTATGGCCTTAAGGATCTCTTCCAGACTGGGAGCTGTGTCCAGTTCATTTTTCATTGGTTGTTGTATCATGTGTTGGATAGCTGAACCTTGGACTACTCAGTTGGCATTGAAGAGACTCTGAAAATGTTCAGCCCATTGGTTCAGGATGGAGGCTTTATCTGTAATTAGTGTTTGACTATCTATACTGTATAAGGGGCCTGGACCTGACAAGTAGGGCCAAACACTAATTTCGGAGCTTCGTAAAATCTTCTGTGATCACCCAGATCTGCACAACGTTGTGCCTTTTCTGCTAAATTGATCCACCACTTGTTCTGAATGTCTCGGAGTTTTTGTTGGAGTTTACTACATACGAGACAGAAGGCTGCGTTTCTTACATGGCAAGTTGGCTGGGCAAGGTGTGCCTCGTGAGCAGTTGTCTTCTTTGCCAACAGCTCCTGGATCTCTTGGTTGTTTTCATCAAACCAGTCTTGGTTTTTCTTTGGAGAATCCTAGGGATTCTATTTTTGATATGTTGCCAAAACACTCTAGTAGAAGAATCTGTAGGGTGGTCTTCAAGTTTTGTTTGCAGATTTGCCTGGAAGTTGTCCCTCACAGCAGTCTGTTGAAGATTGTTGACTTGGAGTCTCCTCTTTAAGATTCCACCCCTCTTAGGTTTGAGATTAAGGTGTAGATTTAGTTTATATCTTACAAGGTGATGGTCTGTTTGACATTCTGCACTGGGCATCACTCGAGTATGACGGACATCATGAATGTTTCTCTGGCGCACTAAAACATAGTCAATGAGGTGTCAGTGCTTGGATCGGAGATGCATCCAGGTGGTCTTCAAGCTATCTTTCTGCTGAAAGATCGTGTTTGTAATAGCAGGAGGCGTCTGTTGTTATTACAGTTTCCAACACCATGCTTGCCTAATACACCTTTCCAGGCTTCAAAGCTTTTTCCTACTCTGGCATTGAAATCACCAAGAATAATGATTTTATCTTCTGCAGCAACCTTTTGTTTGAGGTGGCATAGGTCTGAGTAAAATTTGTCTTTCTGCACAGGGTCGGCTTGCATAGTTGGGGTATATATACTGAAGAGAACAGCATGTGGGAGGCGTAAGGAGAGTATGCGATCAAAGTGACCTGTTGGCCACGTTTCGAGTTTAGAGGCGATGGAGTTTTTTAATCATAAAGCCTACTCCTGAAATATGTTTTTTGCCAGGCCAGTAGACTGTGTAGCCGGCACTGTGTTCTTTAAGGCTGTCTTCCTCATGGAGACGAACTTCACTATGAGCAGCGATGTCAATATTAAGTCATGATAGTTCACTGTCTGTAGAATCTTGCATGGTTCTGATGTTCCAGCATGCAAGTGTCAGTCTATTTGCACCTTTGCAGGCAGGTGTGTGCCTTCGTTTCTTTGTCTTTGTTTGACCGCATCAGAAGATTTTATTTATTTATTTATTTATTTATTACTTCAAACTTGTATACCACCACTCCCCGGAGGCTTGGAGCGGTTTACAACAGTTTGAGTCACACACAATAATACATCAATACAACAGACTAGGACGGGGATGGGGGGAATAGGGCAAGAGAGGGGATGGGGTGGGAAAGGGCACAGGGTAGGAATAAAGAGCCAAGAGCGGCTATAGTCCTGCTAAGGCACCATCTTGCCATCAAAGGAGGGAAGATTAGGACACCCTAACGGGATCACTGGTGACCAGTTGCAGGTGCAAGGTGAGGCCTGCGTTCTTCTATATGGCAGTCTGAGGTGGGGGTTCCGACCTGCCCAGGGAGTGTCTTTGTAGTCCTTCTTGGGACCAGAAGGGGAAAACTGAAGGGGAAAAGGCGGATGTGGTGCCAATGGGGGGGGGGGAGAGATGCCCGTTGGCCGCAGCTAGCCAGCCAAATAGATAGGGATGAGCTTTCGTTAGGCCACCTTTTCTAGGCCCCTCTCCATATAGAGCAAGCAGTGCTCTCCTTTTAAATAATCATCTCCAAAATCTGATAGTAGAAGGGGTTTTATGTGTGGGAATGCCTACATGACCAGATGATATGAGGAACAATATAGAATTTAAAGTGTTGATGTACCTTATCTTGTCAAATTTAAGTAGCCCTTTAAAATGTCAGCACAAAAGCATAATAAAATGACTTCCCTTATTTCCCATCAGGTAAAGCTGTCTCACACTAAGAGACCTTTAGAAGTTAGTGCAAAAATGCATTTAGTCATTGAGTCAATCTCCATACAATCTGAAATGATTTTGTTATGGGTGTATTTTCTGGCCTGCCTAAGTATTTATCTTAGGCTGGATGAAATATTATCATCCTGCTTGACACTGTACTTGCCAGCATCAAATTTGCTGTCAGATTTCAACTATCCATGGTGTTCTGCATTGTTGTGCAATTCTGAAGAACAATCATTTGAGAAAAAAGAAAGTGAATTACTTTGCAAGACTGGGAGAAGTTTCTTATGCCATGTGAATAGGGACAATATGTAAATCTCCCTGGATTTCTTCTTTACTTGGCTTTTAGGTCACAGAACCTCATTAAGATGTCCCTTGGCTTGCTTTATGAAATAATAGCATTGATCTGAGCATGCAACAGACTCTTGCATGTACTAAGCTATATCAAGTATATCAACACAATGCAAGGAGCTGCGTCTAGATGCTGCAGAAAACCAAAGTAGATTCCCTTGTAGCAGTACCATGTGCCTGTCTGGTAACCCTGATCCACCAGGAAATTGGTATATTGTATCTTGCCATTTCCTGTCATTCTTCAAGAACAATCCCCACATGGTCTGTGAAGTCCTGACCTCACCATTCTGGGTGTGCCTCTGATAGCTGTGTGGACAGCTCTGTGTCCCTTGAAAACTTTATATATCTGATCAAATGGCCATACAAAAACTGCATTTATGTCACTTAGGCAGCACCAGCATTTCTGAGGTTGCTTTCTTGGACAGAAATTTAAAAGGTCTACACTGTACACATTTATACAATCGGCTCTGTTTCTCCATAAATTCTGCATCCATGGATCCAACCATTCACAGATTGAAAATATTTTTTAAATCCAAGAAGTAAACGTGAATTTGACCATTTTATGTAATGGATGCCATGTTACTACACCATTCTTTATGTGTCTTGAGCATCTACAGATTTTGGTATCAATCCACAGTAGGTAGTGGAGTCAAAGCCTATCAGATACTAAGAGCTGATTGCAATGTGCTGGATTACATTTTTATTTCATAAGTAAATCAATAAAGGAAATTGAACAGCAGAGAAGGCTTTTTGATTATTGATGCTAAGAATGAGCAAGTGTCTTACATTTGCTTTGGAGGAGAGAATGTAATTTCAGAGTGCTATATTACAGGTCTGTTTGGATCAGTGGACTGTGGAGTTTGTGGTTGGATTCTCCCTTCTTTCATATACTTTGATGTCTTTGCCTTTTGTTTGTTCGTTTAAATGCCAGCCTTTCAGCAGTGATAAGGAAGGCTGAGCAACAGTCAGTATACCATAGTTATGGCTGGAAATCTAAAGGATTGTGAGGCATGAGATTCACAGATGAGTTTCATTCTTTTTTATTGACGATAAATGAGAGGAGTGAAAACAAAATGAGAAGTGCTAGCCAGCAGCCTCAGTCAGTGATCCAGTCAACAAACTTGAATTAAGGCAACCATTGTCTCACCTCCTTTCATCAGAGGCAGTTAAACCTCTGAGTAAAGAGTTGATTACGCTGACTGGCCCCATCTCCCTGAATCTGCTGTTTAAAATTCTACTGCATTGCCACATTTGTATCTCATCCATTCTCCGAGGAGTTTGGATTAGTATGTATGTGGGGAGGGGGGGGGAGGGGAATGGGCTAGTCTTCAACAACCCTGTGAAGCTTGGAGATAGCAACTTATTGAAAGCTCCTCAGTGTGTTTTGTGGTTGCAGAAGAATTAGAATAAAAATCTCTCTGGGCCAATTCTAGCATTCTGTGCACTCAGGTGATCTGGGCTCATTTTGGAATGCATTCTTTTGCTTTGCTTTGAGTTGGATGTAATTTCAGCATAATTTTCTGTTAATCACCTGCCTTCCAAAGTTATTGAAAACATGCACAAATCAACTCAACAGATGCTGTTATTGTTGTTGTTGTTGTTATTGTAATTATTCTCTCTATCTCACCTTTTCCCTTCTACAGGGCTCAAAGTGGCTTACAACAAATTAAAAAAAACATATTGTTAAAAATGCACACAAAACAAAGTTTAAACGTGATTAAGCAATACAAGAAATTAAATCTAGATTAAACATGCACATAGACACATACCAGCACAACTAGCAAGATCCAGCACAATATTTTGGTGAGGAAATGGGGAAGCTGATACCTTGCTTTACAAACTTCCACCAACATGTTAAAGAAGCTTTGAGCTATATGTTTGTCTACCAAATGTAAACTATAAGAAAAGTGGAGGGTGGTGAAAGAAAAAAAATCCCTATATGCATTTTTGAAAGAGGCCTTCAAGTGGTCCCTAGAAGTGACCAACTGGAATGATCTTGTCTACTTCTCCAAGGCATATCTGGCCTGGTAGATTCATTTCACACATATATGTTGTTATTTTGGATAAATATTCTAGCTGAAACTTGTTGAACTGCATTTTGTATTTTTATGGTGCAAAGACATCCTCATTCTTTCCATTATATTTCTCTTTCTGTTACCAAATGTTTTGTTAAAGAAATAACGCCCAAGAACTCATGAGAACCCATGTACTTTGTTAAATGAGGCCTTCTTGTAGCTCCATCCTTTGTCTCTTCAGAAACAATACAGGCAAGAATGATTTGTGGATGCCAGGGAGAGAACCATGACCCTGGGAATTGGAATGACACGGCTCTCCAGACAGTATTAAACTATATATGTGGATAATTACATACATGAATCTATATAAAAATTGTCAAAGAGTGAGTCAAGAGATAGGCAGATTCTATTGACTGAATGGATCTACTCTAATTACTCTAACAACATAATTTAGGGCAAAAATTGTTGTTTGTTTCTGGAGTTTACTCAGAAAGTTGTTTATATAATTAGCCTCAAAAGGTTCTCATAGAAGGGATATTTCTATTTGAAAGACTGAAAGATCTTCCACCTTACTGATGCTGAGTTCCTGTTCTCTGTCAAGTCAGCTTTAAGTTATGGTGCCTTTATAAATGAGAGAACTTCTAGATCATCTGTAGTCCTTCCAAGATCTGGCACACTCAGTGCTTTGTATTCCTTAATCTAATTATCAATCTGCAATGTGATCTTCCTCTTTTCTATTGCCCTCCACCATTATAATATTTTTTTTGCAGAGTCATATCTTCTCATGAATTTTCCAAAGTACAGCAGCCTTAGTTAAGTAATTTGTGTTTTAATGGGAGCACAGAATCGAGTTGTTATGAGAGCCATTTATTTGTCTTTTTTTCTACTGCTGAAACTAGAGACTGTCCTGTTCCTTGATTCTGATTTAGGAGCCAGTATTAATTAACTAGTAACAGGAACAAAGTGAAGACCAATTGCACTCCCAGGACTTTTTCATCATTTCAACTTGGGAAGCAAGACTGTAGCAGTTTGATTGTGTGGGGGCCAAGTAGAGATCATATTAAAGTGGGCATTCCTGTAAATCGCACACTGGGATGACAGAGGCTATATATTTGCTTTTCCAGGGAAATGGAGAGGAGCATGCACAGGATTGACAGAAAAGGATCACCAAACGTTGCAAACACCCAACATTATGTCCTGGAACACTTATTCACTGAGTGGATTATGTGGCGCCTTAGTGGTGGTGGGGACTTAATTCTTCCAAATAGATCTATATTTTTTTTCTTCACGTCGTGCAACGGGAGATATAGACAAAGAAACTATAAGCCTCAGAAACACCAAACTCGACAGCCCCATTAGCCATATCACGAGGTCCAACCAGAGCCAAAAAACGGCCCTAGGAACCTCGCAACACCCCCAAACACCAGCCCCCAAAAACGGCCAACGGACTTCCCATCCCGGCCTCTCCACTGCCAGCACAAACGTTTAGAACGTTCATACCTGCCAGCCAGAGCGCCCGGCCCCATCCCAAACACTTCGCCACCGACAGCACATGGCGGCCAAAGAGAGCCAGCCCGATCCCACAAAAGCACATGGCAGCCAAAGAGAGCCAGCCCGATCCCACAAACTTCGCCACAAAACGTCCCCAAAACAACACACACCCTAAACCCCAAAGCAACAAAAGCACATGGCAGCCAAAGAGAGCCAGCCCGATCCCACAAACTTCACCACAAAATGTCCCCAAAACCCCTCCCTAAACCCCAAAGCAACAAAAGCACATGGCAGCCAAAGAGAGCCAGCCCGATCCCACAAACTTCGCCACAAAACGTCCCCAAAACAACACCCCCCCTTCCTACCTCCCAAAGCCGCCCTCCCTAAACCCCAAAGCAACAAAACACATGGCAGCCAATGAGAGCCAGCCCGATCCCACAAACTTCGCCACAAATCGTCCCCAAAACACACCCCCCTTCCTACCTTCCAAAAGCCACCCTCCCTAAACCACAAAGCAACAAAAGCACATGGCAGCCAAAGAGAGCCAGCCCGATCCCACAAACTTCGCCACAAAACGTCCCCAAAACAACACCCCCTTCCTACCTCCACGTCCCCAAAACAACACCCCCTTCCTACCTCCCAAAGCCGCCTCCCTAAACCACAAAGCAACAAAAGCACATGGCAGCCAAAGAGAGCCAGCCCGATCCCACAAACTTCGCCACAAAACGTCCCAAAACAACAGCCCCCTTCCTACCTCCCAAAGCCGCCTCCCTAAACCCCAAAGCAACAAAAAGCACATGGCAGCCAAAGAGAGCCAGCCCGATCCCACAAACTTCACCACAAAACGTCCCCAAAACAACACCCCTTCCTTCCTCCCAAAGCCGCCCTCCCTAAACCCCAAAGCAACAAAAGCACATGGCAGCCAAAGAGAGCCAGCCCGATCCCACAAACTTCGCCACAAAACGTCCCCAAAACAACACCCCCTTCCTACCTCCCAAAGCCGCCTCCTAAACCCCAAAGCAACAAAAGCACATGGCAGCCAAAGAGAGCCAGCCCGATCCCACAAACTTTGCCACAAAACGTCCCCAAAACAACACCCCCCCTTCCTACCTCCCAAAGCCGCCCTCCCTAAACCCCAAAGCAACAAAAGCACATGGCAGCCAAAGAGAGCCAGCCCGATCCCACAAACTTCGCCACAAAACGTCCCCAAAACAACACCCCCCTTCCTACCTCCCAAAGCCGCCCTCCCTAAACCCCAAAGCAACAAAAGCACATGGCAGCCAAAGAGAGCCAGCCCGATCCCACAAACTTCGCCACAAAACGTCCCCAAAACAACACCCCCCCTTCCTACCTCCCAAAGCCGCCCTCCCTAAACCCCTTTGTGACGAGACTAAGGGATAGCACTACTTGCATGCTCCTCCATTTCACACAGACTAACGAACCGCAGCTGACACAGACAACTACCCTTACCGAACCTCTCTGCCCTCACGATTCCCCATCGGAAACCTTCTCTCCTGCCTTTAAATACTTTGGTAAGTACCTATTGCTCTACTCACATTTCCATATTTGCAAACAACTAGGTTGCCAGAAGCTGGGGCTAATAGTGGGAGCTCACCCCACTCCCTACATTCAATCTGCTAACCTTTTTGCCAGCAAGATCAGCAGCTCAGTGGTGTTCTCATTGGTAAAAAGGTTAGGATTTTCTCAGCAAGTTCAGCGGCTCAGTGGTTTAACACACTGTGCCACCAGGGGCTCCTGTATTATTATTATTATTATGCCGCATCTCTCTGAGTAAGAAATAAAGTATTACTAAAATAGTAATAGTAATAATTACTCAGAGATATGCGCCATAATAATAATAAAAATAATAATACTACAAATTGAAACAATATTACTTAAAAATCCTAAATTGCTGTAGACATGGTGGGGAACTATGGTGACATGCTGAAATAAGATAATAGGATTTTGTCACAGAGCTGTACCTACTAAACTACTCACATTTGCATCTTTTATAACTACTAGGTTTGCAGACGCTTCAGCTAATAGTGGGAGATCAACCAACTCCCTGGATTCAATTTGCTAACTTTTTAGTCAGCACAAGTTCAGCGACTCAGTGGTTTAACCCACTGTGCCACCACGGGCTCCTGTATTATTATTATTATGCCGCATCTCTCTGAATAAGAAATACAGTATTACTATTTTAGTAATACTTTATTTCTTACTCAAAGAGATGTGGCATTATAATAATAATAATAATAATAATACAAATTGAAACCATACTACTTAAAAATCCTAAATTGCTGTAGACATGGTGGGGAACTGTGGTGACCAGGCATGTAGCCAGGGGGGGCAAGGGGGCTTCAGCCCCCCCCCCCGAAATTCTCAGGGTGGTCCACGAAAAGACCTTACTGGTACATTATTTAAACTGTTATGTTTATTCATATCATGATCTGATCACCATGCTCATTATATCCCACATTAATGAGGTTATTGGGATAACAATACAAAAGGTTTGCTAGGGTAGACCTTCTTCCACCCAGTCTCAGCCCCCCCGAACCAACTCAGCCCCCCGAATCAAAATCCTGGCTACGGCCCTGCTGGTGACGTACTGAAATAATAATAATAATAATAATAACTTTATTTCTTGTGAGTCGCCATCCACCATTGGTGCTCCGGGCGACTTACATCATTTAAAAAACACAGGTACATCAATTAAAAACACAGGTACAGAGAACCATAAAGGGCCCAGCCTCCAGGTTATCTAGTCAATCCCCAAACGCCTGGCAGAAGAGCCAAGTTTTCAAGTCGGACAGGAATCTGGCTGGGGCCGATGTGGCCCTAAGAGCAGGCGGAAGTGTATTCCAGATCACAGGGGCCACCACAGAGAAGGCTCTCCGTCGGGTCTTTGTCAGCCGGGCCTCTCTCACCCCTGGGATAGCTATACGGTCACCATTTATTGCACGCGCTGGTCTTTCACTGCGTTGGTCTGTCAGCCGATCGCCCAGATAGGCTGGTCCGGTTCTTTGCCGTGCTTTGAAGGTTAGCGCCATGAGTTTATAGATCACTCTGAACTCTGTAGGCAGCCAATGAAGAACTTTTAGGATTGGTGAGATATGGTTCCTAGCCGATGCCCGGAAATGAGTCTGGCCGCTGCATTCTGAACAAGTCTCAACCTCCGAGTCGTGGACAGCGGTAGACCCGCATACAGGGCATTACAATAGTCGAGTCGAGAGACCACGGTGGCATGTATCACAGTCTTCAACGCCTCTGATGGTAGATAGGGGGCCAGCCGTCGGGCCCTGCGAAGATGAAAGAAGGCGCCCTTGGCTGCAGCCTGGATCTGGGCTTCCATCGTCAGTCTCTCGTCCAGAATCACTCCCAGGCTCTTCACCGCCGGAACCGAGGACAGGGGCTCGCCTTCAAAGAATGGTAGTGGTGAGTGAGGGTCGGGTCGGCCAGGCCAGAGGATCTCTGTTTTTGCCGGATTGATTTTTAGCCTGTGTGCTCTGAGCCAGCTTGTCACCGCCCTCAGCCCCTGACTAAAGCTTTCAGGCACCGACGACATCCCTGGGTCGAGCTTCAGCAACAGCTGTGTGTCGTCGGCGTATTGGTAGCAGCTGAAACCATGGCTCCTAGCGATACTGGCCATAAGATAATACAGATGCATATTCAGACAAATACATATAGATCATACCCAATTACTTTGGGAAATACCACTATGCCTATTAATACTTCCTATTACAATCATTACTACTGCCATTATTATTACACACCAAAAATAATACCACTATTGCTGTTTTTACTGCCATTACCATAATACTCCAGTAATTTACACCACTACTGTTCACATTACTTTTGCTATTTGTTTCATGACTCCCTTTACTTTACCTACATCTCTTGCTGCGGTATCACTTCTATCAAAACTTAAGGTACCCCTAGTTATATTCAGAGCTCTACTTGGTGATTTCTTTGGAATTACCTGGGCCCAGGGTGTAGAGACCGGGGTTCTCTGCATGGTCTGCTTTGTACTTTGTAAGAATTAACTTTTCATATCTTCGTCTTTTAACGCACATCCTCTCTATATTCCTACTCTCTTCATGCATTCTGTCTTACTCCTTTGATGTTCATACATTACTACTGCCTTACAGAGTTCTGCTTCTCACTTCTGGGTTCTGGTACTTGACCTTAGTGAGTTATTTCACTAATATAAGTACTAAACATAGAAGACATGCTTATTTTTATACTACTATCAATACTATTAAAAGTAGGCAAACATTCTTAAAGCACCAGATTGCGGCACAGCAACGCGTGCACGGGTACAGCTAGTTTCTTATAAACAAGCAAAATGAAATCTGAGTAGAGATTCATTTACTCAGTTTTTATTCAGTTTACCACACAGTATTCTCTTGTCAACCTTTTGAGCTAGCCAAAAGAATACAACTGACTTTCGTTCTTACACAGATTACTACAGTCACCTAGATCTCCAGTCGTGTCAAACCTCCATTCCCTCCCATCTCTAATTTGACACTTTTAGCTTTCATACCAACTTGCATACATTTTAAGTTACTTTTTATAACAAATGGTAAGAAAAATTATTTTAATTCAGAGTTTGCAGAGCCCTCCCTCTGGCTATCTATGTTTTTGCTACTGAAGCACAGCAGGGAGCAGGAGAGGCACTCCGGGGAGCAGCTTCCTCCGCTGGCATCTTGTCACAGAAGCACTGAGTAAACCTTCTGAGTCGTGCTGCCAAAGCCGTCCCTGCCCCCCCCCCCCGATCAAGACACAAATTGGATCTTGTTGGCAATTAACCAGAGTTGGCAGTACTCTTCTCCATATTCTTTATGTAGACTCCATATTCCGGATAGAAAATTTGCAAATTTTCCTTATCTCTGTATACTGTTGAGACTGAATATGAAACTCCACTGGAAAAAAATCAGTCTCTTGGCCCAGGAGAAAACCCCCCAAATAGAACAACACTTATTTTAGTCCTTGTTATATTCTGTGCAAAAAACCCCCCAACATTGAACATTGAACATCGTGTAGAAAACCTTTTTTAAAAAACTAATTTTAATGAAACAAAATCCCAAAATGTGAAAAAAGAATATTTCTTGGCAGGAGATTTTTTATTTGTTTTTTTTATTTTCACATGCAAGAATAATATATGCAAATATATCTATGCCTGCTGTGGACTAATGGGCTCAAATGGCAGCTCAAATATCTCATATAATAGGTAAGGTAAAAATGTAGACCATGAATCAGATGTGTTCCTCAAACCATTCAGGGAGCCTCAAAACCTATAGCTTCTCCCAAATTTAATTACTTTTGGCTCTCACCAGCCCCCCAATCCCCTAAATTGTGGAAAAGCACTCCAAACAGGTGGACATTTGAACGTCCACCCCCCTCCCCCAAAACAAAAATCAAAACCCATCCAAAAATATTGCTTCCACTTTAAATGGTTTAGGAGGTTATATAAGGCAAAAGTGCTACCTATCCCCAAAAAGCATGCCTGTCCATAGTCTAGTGCAGTATGGACATCTATGATCTGGAAATCCAAAATCTGAAATGCTTCAAAATCTGCAAGTGTCCATATGAATGGCTGAAACAGTGACATTTTTGCTTTCTGATGGGTTCATGTACATAAAAATTGTTTCATGCATGCTATTTTAAAATATTGTATATAAAATTACCATCAGATTATGTGTATAAAATGTCTATAAAACATAAATGAATTTGATGTTTAGACTTGGGTCTCATCTCTAAGATAGATAGACCAATATTCCAAAATCCAATATAAAATAAACATAAAATCCAAATACTTCTGCTCTTAGGGATTTTGCATGGGATTTTCAACCTGTTCTGTACAAATCATAGAGGTGAAAATAACCCCTCAGATTTATGACTAGCAGAATTCACATGCCAGCCTGGACAATAACAGAGGAATCCTGAGACTTGTAGTCATAAAAGGAAAAATTTTCATGCCCTGGTGAATTTTCTGAGCCTCTTGTGAGAATAACCATATTTTGTCTTTCTATTTTTACATGGAAATATTGAGGAAGGATGGGGAAAGGGTCCAGTTTTTTCTTCTGTTTTCTTATCACAACTTGCCCAAAGATGCCCCCTAAGGTTGATTGTTTTGATTGGCTTCTCTGTGAGTAATTATAGTGCAGTATAAGTGTAAAATGAATAACTGGACAATGCAAGCAACTGAACCTCTCTTTGCCAGACTAGTTTCAGTGTGCGCTTGCTGTGACGGTAATAAAGAGACAGCCAGGGGGTGTGGGCCTGGGGAATCAAACAAATGACAAGCTTCAAAGCACCAGAAACACCATCAGTCTATTTCAGTGGGGTTGCACTTGACTCTAAAATACAGTATGGTTCAACAATTGTGATGTATGGCAAAAGGGAGAGTTTGACCTGACAAGGAAGTAGTTCTACCGGGAGTTTAAAATCTGCTCATTGGTCTTTGAATGCAGACTTTCTCCTTTTTTTTCTTTTAAAATTCCATTCAGGTGAAGAGGGGGCATTAACATTCTTGTAAAGTTTTTATTACTTCTCAGTGCCTTGACTGCTCTGCCAACTTGCATATATTCCAAAAAGGCCTTGCAAATGCTTGCTACTGAAATAAAATAAGAGTATGCCATTGCTGATTCAAGTTGCTGATCCTCTGTAAGATTTATCATTATGTTATCTGCTGAAATGTGTGAACAGAAAGGATTTCCTCTCTCATAGTTCACATCATTCTAACATTATTTCCATGGCACAGATCAGAGAAAGAAAATAACAACTTATTGACGTAATTGATAATTGGCCAATGGTAGGCTGATATTCTGGGTCACAGCATGATGATCCTACGAGGGTTGAATGAAAAGTAATGCCTCCACCTTCATAACTCCTCAACAGATGGCAGTACTGGTGTGCAGCAGGTACTGACTTGTTCAGTAGACTCTCCTCTACAGTTCCATTTTGGCGGGAAGCCTTAGCATTGAACAGTTGTGTTGTTAAAGTGCAAAGTATGGAACCCTGCACAGACGGTCAGTCAATGCGACTTAAGCAATGTGCCGTCATTGAATTCTTGACAGCAGGAGGTGTCACCCCAAAGGAGATTCATCAGAGAATGCAAGCTGTTTATGATGATTGTGTTGATGTGAGTACTGTGTGTCATTGGGCGAGTAAGTTTTAAAATGTTGAGGTGGGAACATCTGACATGTGTGACAAAGAGTTGGACGTCCTGTGACAGCAACCACCGAGTTTCACAAGCAAAAGGTTTACAGATTAATTCAGGATGATCGTTGTATCACTCAGAAAGAAATTTCAAGCATAATCGGCATTTCACAAAAACATGTGGGTCACAATTATTGCTTTGCTTGGCTATTGGAAGATCTGTGCCCGATGGGTATACAGCAAAACTTCAGAGACTGGATCTCACCACAGTATGGCATCCTCCATACAGTCCTGGTTTTGCACCGTCTGACTTCCATCTGTTCCTGATAATGAAAGAAGATCTACAGGGACATCATTATGCTTCTGATGAAGATGTTGAGAGAACTGTGAGATGCTGGTTGCGGAAACAAAGTGTCAACTTCTTCCATGACGGCTTCAGAAAACTTGTTCATCATTGGCAGAAATGTATACAATTGTCTGGTGATTATGTGGAAAAGTGAATAGTGGTAGTTAAAGAGCACATTCAAATGATCATTTTTGCATTTGATTTATTAAAATATTCCCAACCCAAGTAACGAAGGTGGAGGCATTACTTTTCATTCAACCCTCATACTACTGTTCAGTTATGAAAGCCTGACATATATCTTTCTAAAAAGTTAACTTCCTAGGCTCTACCATAGACCTGGATCATACTTTCCCAGAGTATACCACATTCGCTCTCATTAGAGAGAAACATCTCAGAAAGTAATATTTAAACCTTTCTTAAGCTTTGAGCAAATTGGAGCAGATTAGAAATCTTGGGCTGTTTTGAAACAGTCCTCTTCTTATTCAACAAGTATGACCAAAAAAAAGTCTCTATCTCCACCCACCAACTCATTGAATGTCTTTGTGATCATTAAGTTCTACATTATAATTATATACGACACAATATAACTAATATACTATAGTACAAAATGTGAACCAGTGTATTACAGCACAAAAAATATTGTACCTTTACAATTGGATCCAGTTTAGGTTTAAATGGCAATGATTCACTTATTTTGTCTTTGGAGTTTTAGATTCATGGGGATCTTTCTTTGACAGTTCCTAACCATATTTTTTGGCCCTGCATGGAGAAACAGAGCAAAACAGGAGATTTCAAGTTGTATATTGGTTACCCTATGTTTGTTCATTCTTTTAGTTGTCCATAACGTTTGGAACTGCACCTGCGGTGTAGTAGAAGCAGATTGTCAGAGATGAAGACAGCCAGTTCCTTGGACCAGAGGAAAAATTACAGTGTAAATGTCTCAGAGATGTAGCCATAAACCATGAAATGTTTATTTCTGACACATTTTTATTTATTTAATCCTTCGCAACAAGAATGTATTTTATCTTTGGCCCCATACCAGAAACATCCCTCCCAAACAAACAAATTCTGCCTCATAGTGAAGTTTCCGAGCTAACAAATGGATTAGCTGCTCTTTTTTCCCCGAGGAGTAGGTCCCTGGAATAAAGGGAAAATGCCTTGTAGCAGTTTGTTTATGCATATTTGAATATTTACACAGGTGGAAGAGGAACTGAAATATAGCATCTGTTAATGCTTGGACTCATAATTATTTATAGAGAGTTCAGTGTTTGAGGTGGAACAAGTGGCAGTAAGAACAACCTTTCAAATTTTGCACCTGTCTTTTGACTAAAACGAGTTTTGCGCTTTGTAATTACATGTGCTTATGATACAAGTCACTCATTTGAGGATTCTATGGGCATTTGTATTCTTTTAGAAGCTTATTGAATTGTGAAACTCAAAAACCTGAATTTTAATCATTCCTGTTTTCAAGTGTGGGGCTGGGAATGCCTCACTGTAACCCGCTTATCCCACAACGGATGACATTCACCGGGCCTCTTAAGTATCCTATGCTAATAGTTCCCCTTCCTATGTGTTGACACAAGACAATTGCAATAAGTTTAGTTTTTAATGTGTTACATTGTTTGCCTTGTACATTAGGTACTGATTTTATCCTTATCTTGTATACTACTACTGCTGTTGGATCTTTTATTTGAAATGACCTGACGGTTACTCAATAAACGTGACTGACTGACATGGGTGATAAAGAGTCAGGATTGAGGATGAGAATATTCTGGCCCTGGAGCTATGGCCAGACCATTTGCTACTGAGATTTACACTTTGAAGAGGTGGGGAAAGTATTGTGGAAATCCAGAGATGATGGATTTAAAAAAAAGGTTCATATATCCTTTCAGGGAATTTCCAGTTGGAAATTCTGGCATTTCAGTTACTATGTATAGTACATATTCCGAAGAACCATACAGTCATGTCTAAGGACTTGGAAGATTCCTTCATGGGTTTCATGGGTGTGCATGTCTAAATGGGGCTTTCTGTAAATATGAGGAGGAACTAGCACATCCTCACTTCCCTTTGTTTAATCATATATCCTTTTGCTTGGTCTCAACTCTCCTATAAAATGGCATGATGTCCTCACAGATTGTTGATGAGACACCTCATTACTAACTTTGAGAGAGATTTAGTTTTGGGTGTTCCAATATATGGATTCTGCTGCAATAGAGCCAACTCTATTGCACCAGATTCTTTCTAGAGCTCTGGCGAATGAGTAGGTAATACCAGCACCATTCTGGTAGTATGAGGAATTAAAAATGCCTTGCTTGAGTAAGAGCTTCAGAATCAAGCCTTTTTCCCCTTGTAAAAGACTAAATCAGGGAGACCAAACAAAGGATGAAGGGCAGGTGCTCATATTTAATAGATGTCTAGGAAGGGGAGAAGAGAAAGCCCCTCCACATCCTACTGAGTTGTTCATATGCTTATGTGAAATCCTTCCCCTTTCCACCCCACCCTCAGCTGCTGTGTGATGGAGGCAGCTGACAGGATGAATTATGGCTTCCCCCCTTCCCCAGTGCATCTCTGGGAAGGAGTGACACATTTAGCCTCCCCTGCTGGTGCTACTGCAGCCGAAATGAATTATGGGGCCTTCTGCATCTCTTATCAGATCTGACCTGTCTCAGGGGCCAGACCCAGCTGCTCTGATGATGGAGCTCTAGTCTGACTTTCATGCCAAATCCAAGCCATGTGCCTTTCTCTTTCAGAGGAGCCTAGGCTGCTTTGAATATAGAGCTCATCTCCTTAGGGAATGAGAAGGGGGAGGGGAGGCAGGGGGAGGGGAGGCAAGAGAAACCTGCGCTGAATTGCTAATCAGCATTGCCTTGTGTCCTCCCCGTCTGCAGATGGCTTCTTGCTGGGTTGTAAGCCTATCAAAGCAAAACACCTTCATTGTCAGTCTGGTGGAAAGTGCCGTATGCTTTTGTCGAATGCTCTGTAGAGAAGACGGTGGGCTAAGCATTTTAAAGATTACTGCTGAAGTCCAATTAAGCTGGGAGCTCTCCTGTGAGAAATGATCATCGACAGGACTAAAGCTGCTAGCAAAATATCTGCTTCCCCTCTGTTTAATCCATTGTCCATCAACTGGCAGCAGATTATGACATTCAGAATAGGTCAATGCCGTACAGCTTCTTTGCTTGATCCTACTGTACTTGTTGTTGCTTATGTGGAAGAGCTTAGGATATCATAGATCCCCAATGCTGTCAGTAAGAGAGGCAAAGGAGGAGTGGAAGATGGGAATGCAGTTTATACATTCTGTTTATATTCATTGCATTTGCCCTCTCATGAGATTCAAGAGGCTTGGCCACTCTTGAGATTCAACCAAAATACCACAAAGTTTTCACATCTGTGAACAAGAAATGCACTGATCATTATCTCTTTTTGCAATATTATGGGTTAGAACCCAAGTGTGTTTGCTCTAAAAAGGTACTTTGTGGAATAATACTCTTTACTCATTTAGGTTCTGAACTAAACAGATATTGGTAATATTATATTTACTGCCTTGCAGACATGGGTGATTGTTGTAGCAAATTATCTGTAGGTCAAACTTTATGGGCTAGTAGAGTATGTATGATTTGGGTTTTAACTTAACTTGTGGAAAAGTCCTTAGAAAATACAATTTATTGAGCTAAATCCAATTCCTGGTCCCAATCATAGTAGAGCCATTGATTCAATGGTTGAACTTTAAGCTAACATGCATACAAGTCTCATTCAATATGTCTACCCTAGTTAGCAGTAGCAACTGCATTTAGATTACTTATTTTCACCAGCTTCCTAGGAATGGTAAAATCTAGTAAATGCTATATGTTACCAAACCAATTTCAGCTGTAGGTCACAGAAATATACACACTATTTTTATTAAGCAATTAGGATATATTTAATTGAGATTTGACATAACAAGACAAAATATTCCATTTATTTCAAAATATTTATTGCCAGCATCATAGGAGGTTTCAGCATGACAGCAGAAAAGGAAAATGGACAGCAATCATTAATTAAACTCAGAATGTCAACACCCAAAGACGATTTACATAATTCATAATTTGAAGTACCACACAGTTTTATTCTTTTTCTCAACCCAAGCTATGAGCAGTTCCAAATAATAATAACTATTTCGCTTCCAAAAATATAATATGAAAGTTTAGTATCTCATTAAACAAATAATCTGAGATACCTTTATCCAGTCTGCCTGCATGGAGTGTGATTGCACACCTACATTTTCCACACTTGTGTCCATCTCTTCTATTTCTGATGAATTATAGTGTTTGATTACAACTTCTCTACATATGCTATTCAATGTATATAGGACAGCATTGCAATGTCCGTTTTTTTCCCATCCCCTCAATTCAGTTGTCTCCATTGCTGACTGGGGGAATCCATCCTGTATACAGTGTACTCTATGCATATAGACTTTATTTGGACATACGGTGGCATAGCAGTGGTAGAAACATGACTGGCATAAACTTTCCATTGTCACCCTGCAATAATGGAAAGGCCTCGCCCAATCTTGTAGTAAATTTATGGCATTGCTCTTGTGTTCAGCTGGGCAAAAGTGTTGAGAAATGGATCATTGTATCATTCTAGTCCTCAACTATTGCACTCATTTCTTTCATCTTTTTTGTGTGTCCTCATGCCTAGCATTGTTCCTTTTATTCATTCATTCCTGAATCATACTTTTGTAAAGACTTAAGTTTTTAAAATCCACAGAAAACACAAAAACACCCATGAAACAAATTCCAAAATTCTGGAGATAAAATAGAAATATTAAACATTGCTAAGATCTTATAAGCTAGTTAAAACAATCTGTGGGACTAAAACTATGTCTGAAGGACTATTTATTATTAATCTAATCTTGGCCCAAAGAACTGCACACAGTTCCAGAGAGATCCTCAAAAGAACACAGTGTACTAAAATGCGGCGAGAGAACTCTGATCTACACTTTCAGACAACCAAATGCTGATGTACTGACTCTTAGCAGATGTTTTCATGGAACCAATATTGGCTGGTTTTCCTTGTCTGGGGATGTTTCTGAGGTTTGGGACAACAACAAATGTGATCTTGAGCTCTATATGGAGGAGAGCTGACAAAGGGTTTAACAAAAGAGGCTGAGGATCTGTGGCTTTTTGTCAGTCACCAGCTATCTTGTTGTGCGTACTGCTAATAACTGTGAGAAATACCTATCAAGTGGCAGTGCTGAAGCCTGGCCCAATCTATTTCACTTCTGTATCTAGGACTCTCAGCACGGATGCCCCTTGTCCATGGTGCTAAAGTTTAGATACTCTTTTCCCTCCTTGTAACTGAAAGAAAACAGCTGCAGGCTCAAGATAAATAGAAGCAGAACTACATGGGTAATGTGCGCCATCAGTATTAATTACAACAGTAGAAATCCCATTATCTATCAAATTGTTAATGGCTATTTGAGCATCAAAGACAAGGCATTGGGAGATTCAAGAGTGGATCTCATGTGGTGGGGATTTTTTTTCCAAAGCAGTCGTGGTTGACAGGAGGGGGAGCAAAGTGGCAGAAGGGGTGTCTAACTCTTTCGTACTCTGCTTTCCCAATCTAAATTGCTCCACAGCCCAATAGCAAGAAGTGTTTAGGGAGGCATACTTTGTATGTGTGTGTGAGTGTATGTGTGTATATATATGTATTTGTGTGTGTGAGAGAGAAAGAGCTTAATTATTTGTTTTTCTATGTAGGATATATTTACTTTCCCTATGCTACATGCTTACCAAGATGCAAAATATAAACATACTAGCCGTCCCCTGCCATGCATTGCTGTGGCCCAGTCTGGTGATCTGGAAAATAAAGTAATGAGAAAGTTTTGGTTTCTAATATATGTAATTTTTTATGCTTGTGGGTAAACAGTATTTTTTGCTGTTTCTTTGTCAGTACTGATGTGGAGATTGTCTGGTTTGCCCACTCTGTATCATGCAACATATTATTGTCCTTCTTTAGGAGTCCCTTTCAAATCTATGATACTGTATCTGTGTGTGTGTGTGAATCATATATATTTACCTATATCTATGGCTAGGTGACTCTTTGTCAGAAGGGCTTTGATTATGTTTCCTTGCTCTGGTGAAGGGAGTTGGACTGGATGGCCTTAAGTTGGTCTGTTAGTCATGGAGTTCTGTGTGGGAAGTTTGCCCCAATTCTGTCATTGGTGTGGTTCAGAATGCTTTTTAATTTTAGGTGAACTATAAACCCCAGTAACTACAACTCCCAAATGTCAAGGTCTATTTCCTCCAAACTCCACCAGTGTTCACATTTGGGCATATGGAGTATTCCTGCCATGTTTGTCCAGATCCATCATTGTTTGAGTCCACAGCACTCTCTGGATGTAGATGAACTACAAGTCCCAAACTCAAGGTCAATGTCCACCAAACCCTTCTAGCATTTTCTGTTGGTCATGGGAGTCCTGTGCGCCATGTATGGTTCAATTCCATCATTGGTGGAATTCAGAATGCTCTTTGATTGTCTGCTAACTATAAATCCCAGTAATTCAGCACCCAAATGACAAAATCAATTTCTTTTGTGTGATGGTCACTCCTTGGGCTAGTAGGTCTTGTGGCCAAATTTGGCAGCAATTCATCCAGTGGTTTTTGGGTTATGTTAATCCCACAAATGAATATTGCATTTATATAGATAAAAAGAGCTATTTGTTTTGTAATACAGGCATACTTCATTTCATAAAACCTCTGGTAGTGAAGCTTTCTTTTATAAAGGTTTTTTCCATCCACCCAGCCTCCATTTCCTTATTCTCTATCCAACTGGAAGTATTTTAGCAGCATTAGTATTGAGAGATAAGTGATGGATACTCCTCTAGCCAATTCTACTCGGTGAGCCTTTTAATAACAGCCAAGATAAAGAACAGTTGCCTCCAAAATCCCTCACCAAGCTTGTGTTAATATACAACAGAGATAAAAAATGAGATCAGATAACCCTGCTCTACCAGCTACCTCAGGCCTGTTTTTCAAAAAATGAAAGAAAAGAAAAGTATTGATCTGGAAGTGGAAATTATAAAAACAGTGGTCTAGTATAGGAAAAAGCCATTCCTAAAATCATTTTGGAGGACACTATTGTGTGGTCCCTAAAATCTTTGAAATATTTTGATTAACCTGGTGGTTTAATTTCATGTGAGCACATCATTAATATTGAAAAAAAGTTTGCTGGAACATGTTCAGTTTTTTATGGCATAGGATCCTTGTGTTTGCCTCTGGCACCAAATTTTCTGTTAGAGACATAATACTGAGAAAGATATTTACTTTGTTAACCAAGGTGCCTTTGGCTTCTGTAAACTGAAGAACATGATGTTCTCTGGTGTTTGTTTTCCCTTTCTGTAAATGGTCCCCTAGTTCCTTGGGTTGGATTTCTGCTGTATCCTGCTGAATCATAAATGGCCATAGACTATGCCAAATTTTTCTTTGTGTTGGTCAATGCAGAGAAAACAGAGTGAAAGCTATAGTTTAAATCTCAGCAGATAACTCTAGACCATGTATAGTACACTTTCCCACCAGAGCTTTGGCTAGATCTTACTGTGGGTTTCAATACTGACAGCAACAGAGCGTTTGGGGACCTCCAAATCCTTTTGCCACACAACAGGTCAATTTCTTGTCCTGGAGTTGCCCCAGGAGTAAATGTTGTTGAACAGGTTAAATCGCAAGAAGCTTCTGAGAGTGATCCTGTCACTTCTCTCCCATACATGCTTTACTGAAGGTCATGCCAGGCCTTAAGATCTTTATTTCTTTTTGAAGTCTGTAGACATTCTCAGATGATCTGACGTATCCTTGTGCTTGGTCTGATTTGTGCCAATAATACCTAGGAGTTTGTTTCCTGTCCCATCACTTTCATGAAAAGGCTGATGAAAAAGAAGATACTTAATAACAATCACAAAAAATAAGAAATGTAGGCAATTGTTAAACCACTTTGAAAATATTTGCTGGCATTATATAAATGGCTGGCTTATAGCGGGTTGGTTTATACAGCAGATGCAATCCTTCAGGCTTCTTGCACTTAAAGTTGCTCCCATCTGACCTCAGCTAAAACAGCTATGCATTTTAATGCACAGGGACTTCATTTGTAATGTGGTCTCTTGTATTATTTTAGTCATTCTATTTTTATTGCATATTTTTGTTTGTATGCAAGAAGACAGCACTCATGACGCTTCTTTGAGGTTTTATACCCAAGTTCTGGACCAGATTTGAGGCTTTCAGGTGCTTTCCCTAGCTTCAGCAGGGACACTGATGTACATGCCTTTAGTCCATACCCCGGGCTCAAGCCTGCTGACTTGGAATCTCTTCCATATGCTCTAATCTCTGATGTAGCACTTGGCAGTAGTTATCCAATGTGCACAAAGGCAAAGCAATCTCCCTTCCAGCAAATGTTTAAAGCTACAGAAAGGCAGCTCCTTGATATTTAATGCCTTCATTCATAAGGGGACATAGTTTGCAGAGAGCAAACCGAACTTGACTCTGAGCTTTGAAAGGAACTTTGGAGAAGTTACTTTTCCAAGCTGTGTTAGTCATGGACCCTGCAAACCCAGAAATCTACCTATTGTGACCAAGCTTCCTTGTAACACTGTGTTTGAAGTGTTGCCTGGAAAAAGTGACTTAACTCCATGCCTCAGCTTCTATAATAGATTTTGGGTGAAATATATGTTAAAATTTAAATCAGAAGTGGTTCCTCTGTCTGTAGGGGAGAGGACAACAGTCCTATTTAATTTGTATTTGATAAATTGTTATTTTAGTTGGTTTAATTCTGGTGATTTTAATCTGGTGAGTGGGTTCTTAATGTATACTTAGCATTATTTTAATTTTGTGGATGTATTTATTATGTTTTTTTGGTTTGGCATCACATTGTTGCCTGTTTGGAAGCCATTCTGAGTCCCTCTGTGGAGGTTGAGAAGGACGAGGTATAAATGTTTTAAATAAATAAATACGTTCAATGAGCAGAAATTCAGCAGGTAATTTGCTGGTTCTCTTGTTGAACAAAACTAAAAGGATCAGCCAGCTTGCCAGCTTTAGAACCAAAATGATTCTATGCTTAATTAACCTTATTTATTGGAGAAATAAATTAATTATTTTTAAAAGATAACGTAGGTTTTTTCTGGTAGGAATGCACAACAATTCAGAAATGGCTTCTAAGATAAACCAGGAAGACATGCATTTATTCAAGAAATATTGACTCATAACTTCCCTTTAGTATTCATTGACCTTTTGGCTTAATAATTATCATTTAAAAATAATTTAGTCTGTAAAAAATAACTTAGCAGGAGCAGAAAGTATAAAGTATGCCAAAGGAATTAGAAGCTTGCTACAAATCTGATAATGCAGCTTTTGCTTTGACATGTCCCTTCCTATGTATATGTTCATACATACCTTCAAGTTGATAGGCTGTCCAGCCTTTGCTAAAGAAAGAGTTATCCTAGGGCATGAAATTTACCAGTATAAGACCAGAATCAGAATTTTTATTGATTAGCCGAAAGCCATATCAAATACACACAGAACACAGACACATCGCAATAGTTCTAAAAACAATCTAAGAAAATTTCTAAACCATTACATCATTTAAACCCCCGTTTTGCCCAGCAGAAGGTATTCTGAGGGAGATGGTAACAGTTCACAGGTCCTCATCTCCAACACAGTTTATTCCAATTGCATCTATGTAATCGGATCTTAGTTTCATGGCTTTACAGAGAAAACGAGCAGTAGCATCTGTTATCAGCTTGTTAGAGCCGGCCAACAGAAGTGAAACTTTTGCTAGAGGGTCCCAATGTTATTTTCCCACGAGAAATATCTTTAATAGTTGTTTTCTCTCTTTTTGATAGATTTTGCAATAGAGCAGAAGGTGAGTTAGATCTTTGATCTCAGGGGCACCACAAATACAGACACGCTCTTCATAGGGGATTTTCTTGAACCTCCCATATCTCACCATTGAATCTAGCTGCTCAAACCTGGCTCTAGTGAAAATTTTCCTTAGGTGGTGTAGCCTTCCTTGCTGTAAGTAAGTGGTTAATTGGAAGGATTTCTTAAAACCACTCAACCATCTCAAGGAAATAGTAGAACTCAAAGAGTCTATATCGGTTTGGGCCGCAATATCATTAATTCGTTGACGCACTTCTTTGAAGTGCTTACTTAGCTCTTGACCAGATAGGTGGACTGGGAATATTACCTGAATGCCACACCTTCTGATATAATCAAACAAATGGTCAACCCCCGATTTGTAAGAGCTGCTAGATTGTTCCAGCAAACATAATTTTGGGAGGCGAGATGCCTCCATCTCCATGACCTTGAGCCAGAAGTTAAAGGCTCTGATCTTAGATTGTGTGCTAATAGAAAGTATTCCCAACTCCGCCCTAACTGCCGCTGCTGGGGAGCTTCTGTCGACCCCTAGAAACCAATATAAGACCAATATTTTCAAAAAAATGTTTATTAGAAAGAGGGGAAATACAGCTTGACCTTTGTTCTCTTTTGGTTTGAGGATATTCTTGATTTTCTTTGCATATATTATACACATATCTTCTATAGGAGTCCCCTTGGGAAGATAGGGTGGGTTATAAATGAAGTATTTTTTAAAACCCACCAATCCCCTTTTAAGTCATTTTTAGTGTTACTGATGATGTACTTGCAGCTTCATTTGGTTGAATTTTCCAAGGTAAGGGTCCTATTCAGACAGTAGTAGAGGACAGTACAGTAGTGGAAGAACCACAAAGTTGTGCAATAAGCTCCAGGAAAATACTGGATTAATCCAGTGCAAATGATAAGCTCCAACAGTAGGATTTCCTTCTCCTCAATTCAGGCAATACGTGCTGCATGAACCATGGTCCTTCTTTATCCATTGAACTCTTCCACAGAAAATAAGAGTATTCCTGCATAGAGAAGGTGCGCATACTTAACATATGGATAGTAAAACACTTGCCACATTGGTATTTAGCCATTTTTTAAATTAATACTTAAACTAAAAATTCTCTGTCATTCTTCGTATTTGTTCACTTTCCCTTCTCCCAGTGATAAACTAATTAAATTGATAAAGACAAAGGTAACATATCTTGGACCTCATCACGCAGAGCAGTGGTCCTTAACCTGTGGGCCATGGACCACCAGTGGGCCGCGAGGACGAAAATCCGGTCCATGAGCCTCCTTCCTATGTATGTATTTATTTCCACTCCTTTCACACTGCCTGTCACTCCTTTCCTGTCGCCAAGCATGGCATATGTTCTGTATTAGAAACTAGAGCTGATGTGATCAATCCAATGCAATTTTCTGAATCAGCACCCCAAACCAAATCTAAAGTTGATCAAAAACGGATTCATACCCCTTTTGATATTGATGTTGGAGAATGGTCCCTGGTCAAAGTAGTCCCTGGTCAAGTGGTCCCTTGTCAAAAAAAAGATTGGGAACAGCCCCACTAAACTACAAACCCCAGAATTCTTCAGGAGGCAGAAACCGGATTTTAAGTGGATTCATTCTCTAGTGTGATTAAGTAATTGTGAAATAAAAAAAGCATATAGTAGTGAAATTTAAAAAGTGTAGATCCTTTGTTGTTCCTATGCCTAGCTGATTTGAATCCAAATTTACTATCTCCATAGAACCAAACTCTTCTTCCACCTTCCAGGGTGAGCATTTAATTCCATATTTGCAAATATCACTCAGTGAATGCATTCTTATTCCTTGCTGACACATCCTTCTTAAATTTATGACATGAAGACAGAATTCTGTCATGTGGAAGAAATTAGCTTTTATCCTTGAATAACAAAGAAATGACTGCTCATTTATGTCATTCTTCCTACACTTCATCCACCTTTTGCTTACTCATTCTACCACTTTGTTACAACTTTGGTATTACCTTTTCAAAAGCTGCTTTATTGCTCAGTGCTTTCTCTGGAAGTAGCTTGTCTTCCTGAAATTCACCCGAACTAAACCTTACATTGTCATAAACCTGTGAGAAATACACACTTTAACAGGGGGAAAAACATTTATATTTCTGAAGTGGCTTTCTGATTGAATAATGCACATCTGCAGAAAATAATTATGAACTGATATATTTAGAAATCTGGGAAGAATACTTAAATCACATGGTACACACCTTTGAAGCCAGTGTTTACTTTACTGGGCAAATGTAGTGAAGTCATGAACTGCCCAGCCCTAATAGTTGTCAGAGGACATATGCTGTTGAAGTAAATTGTGTCTTCAATGCTTTCATGCTGGAGTAAGAAGGTTTTTGGGATAATGTTAAGCAATGGGGTGGGGATGGCATAGAGAGATAGGCTGACCTTGATTATAATCATAATTCCTGGATATTTCTTGGAGCAAAAGTTCTCATTTGTGCCCCAAAAATGAAGAAAGAGCCTGGGAATGGTTTAGGAGTTGCAAGTACATCCACCCATTCTTTTATGCATGTTATACCTCCTCCCATAAATGGTGCTATCTGTAATTGTCTGAGATTCACTTCTTATCTGTCAAGCCCACTGTCTTTCTTTGATACTGCAGCCACATATTGATGGTGTGCATTAATTTTGGAACAAATCAAAACCCAGGCTAGCACAGTGAGTTAAACTGCCATTTATAGAAGATCCTTCCGATCGGAAGGTTGGCAGTTCAAGTCCGGGGCAGAGTGAGCTCCTGCCATCAGCCCAGCTTCTGCTCACCTAGCAGTTTGAAAAGAACAATCAGATAAATAGGTACCACTTTGGTGGATAAAAGGCACCCTGAAAAACATGCAGGCAAAAAATCTGACCAGGAAAGGCCTCCATGGAACAACAGCACCTCCCCATGGCTGAGTACAGCACAGCCAGATGCCTCTGTTTATGTACTGTCTGTCTTTGTCGATTGAATAATGGCATGGAAGGTTTGCCATATATGTACCTGTAGTCCACTCTGAGTCCCCTCAGGGATATAGAGTGGAATGTCTTCTTCTCTTGGCTTTTCTTCACGAACAAAGGTTCAGGAAGGACTCATCCCACGCTTTCTACAAGCACATTGATGATTCCGAGTTTGGATGTGTCCTTCGAGCCTGTGCAATGGACTCTTCTGATGGAGTGCAGCATGCACAGAACTGGCCTCACCCTTTAAACCAAAGGGTCGTTTGCTGGGACCTAGCAAGTTTAGGATTATGGCAGCGAGGTCCTCAGGTCGTAGGTTTGGTTCAAGCTTCCTTCTCTTAGATCGTTTACCTTACAGGATTAAACAAGCAGCATGTGCCCGGGTTTGAAATTAGAGTTTTCCTTCTCCTAGGATGGTTGCCAAAAGGATAGAGAGCCCACCTGCCCTTTGACGCTCTTTGTCAGACCCTTCGGTTGTGACCTGTCTTGCATGGGAGGCCCTACAGGTGGGTATTATGCCACCGCCAGCATAGCTCACAACTTCATTAGGGTACCCAAGCCTCTCCCCCACAACAAGGGGGTGCCAACGGAGAGGAATGTAAATAAAGTATTTATTATTATTATTAAAAATTGAAATGGAATGAACCTCATTTGACAGCTGTTGTAGTATAACTTTTCTGAATTTTGGACATAGACGGTAGGAACCCAGAGTACAGAGTAAAAGTTGCCATTTAGACATTGAAACCCATTGGGCAAGCTTGGGCAAGTCACACACTCTCAGAAGGAAAGTAATAGCAAACCTCCTCTGAGTAAATCTCGTCAAGAGAACTCTAAAATGGGGTTGCCATAAGTCAGAGGTGACTTGAAGAAAAAAACCCAACAAAATCCCATTTGGTTCAGTTTATATTTTTCCCTCAATAAAGCAGAGATTAAACAATCAGATTTTATTTGTAATGAATGGGGATCTAGTTTTGGAGTCCCAACTTTATTGGTAGCATTCAAGGATGAAGGAAACCTACCTTGAAACTCAGGCCATGTCCAGATTGGACTCAGTCCTGCAGTCCATCCACTATTCCCAGAAAAAAAAGGCGAAAGAAACTAGCCATGTGGATAAGTGGAAAAAAGATTACAGGTTGAGGGAAAATGAATGCGGAAAAATGTATACTTTGTCAGCAAACAGAATCATGAGACAATGCAAACAGCCAGAGACTCTGGATCAGCAAATTTTGTCTGAAATAAGCTTGAGTCATTTGACCTTCAGAGGCAATATCTTTATTTAGCTTGGGGACAGTTGAATTATGGAAGTCCTTCCTCCAAGGAAATAACAGTTCAAATAATTTTTCAATTTGCAAAGGGAGATTCGATATCAATAGTAGTTGCAGCTAATAATAATACCAATCTCATCTTCCATCTGCTTCCATTTTGTAACTGGCTTTGCCTCTGCATTACCATTTTGTGGCTAGTGGCTCTAGTCATTTTTGTCTCCCTCAAGGGGCCCTGTGGATAGAAAATCGGAGGAGCCTGGCTGACCGTGCACATTTATGTGCACATTGAAGCTCCACATGTATCCTGTGGTTGCTAGATAATGGGGTAGGTATTGATTCCCTGCTCCTTCTCCCCCTATAGACTCAGTGAAAGCAGGTTTAGGAAGTTGAGTCTTGAAATATTACCATGAAGATCCAACTACTCAATAAAAGCAAGAAAATGCATTTTAAGGTCAAATAAACATGACACGGTATTTTCATTTGTATCAACCAAGTGAAATGAGATAAATAATCAAATAGTAGACAGTGACCGGTGAAAAGTAATTTAGAGTTTTAATAGACTTTCTATTTTAATAATGCAATGTTACGGTAGTAGCATAAGGTAATTTTTAAAATATGGAGTTTATCTTGAACATGCCTTATAGCTTCATGGGTTTTATGGACTGAATATGGGCAATAAAATATTGAATTACAAGAGAAAATGGTGTCATGAACAAACTGTATCCCATCACAAGCTAAGCCAATAAAGAAGGCTTGCTATCCCTAACTGATTTGCAGGGCTTGAATGTTTGATGGAAAAATTAGTTGGCATTGAAATCAGCATGTTTATACACACTATGGAGTGCAGAGGAGAAGTTTTGCAAAGGAAATATGGGGTGGAGTGATAAGACATCCTCAGTGTACTTTAAATGAGATTCTCTGAGACTGAAAATACACATATTATGGGTAAAATAATGGGGTTTCCAATCATTGTTATGATGATAATGGATTTGAGTGCTGTAAACATGAAAGAACAATGAAGAATAGGATGTTTCATTATGACCTTTGACTAGGTTTGTTTGTGAGAAGCTATATATACACAGGCAGAGAAATAGACTAAAACTTGGGCTTTCCTTTCTTTGACTGAAAAGTACAATGAAACAGAACAGAATAGAAAGTCCAACAACAGAAGAGAGCAACAAAATAATGGCTCCCATCCACCAATAATTTTGCTGCAATTTTCAGCCATGGTCTTGCTAGTAATGCAGAGCCCATAGCCTGACTTCTGAGCTCTTAAAAAAGCAGTGAGTAGAAGGTGATTTGTATGTTGTGTCACTGAGAAACAAACCACCTGACTGGGGAGGATATTGTTCAGCCAAGTGTTACATTCTGCAATTCAGCGTGCTCTGTCTCAAAGTCCAATTGTTCTATGTTCACCAGATGCTGTAATGTTGCAGTGTTCTGGATGCAGCAATGTTCAGCCTCAAAATGTTTGAGGTTTCTCTAGGCTATTAGCTTGGGAGCTTGAATTGGCATGTAAAAATAAATGAAGGGAGATGGCCAACATTGCCATCTCAGTCTCCTGTCTTACTTTAGGTATTCGACAGCCCACTGGTTCTCCCAGATTTGGTTTCACATGGCTAGGCTAGAAATAGTTCCAGCTCAGTTCTTTGACTGCGTAAAAAGATTATGTCCTTATATATGCATGGCATCTTTCTTTCCATCCACACTGCAGTATTATAGCAGTTTGACACCACTTTAACTGTCATTGCACTGCCCTATGTAATCCTGGGATTTATAGTTTGTTGTGACGGCAGAGCTTTCTGACGGAAAAGGTACAGTAATTATTTCAGAAAAGTACAAATCCCAGAGCCATGGCAGTTAATGGGTTGATCTCATTATGTGGTGTGGATACAATCAGTTTTGCTTCAGGTAAGTATTCTTGTCCACTTTCTTCCTCCCATTACCTCGGTTTTCCAGTGAACCAGTTTCATAGTCCATGTCTCTACTTGTTACTACATTTTATTTCAGGTGTTCTTAGTCATGCTATTGGGAATCCGGGGGTGTTCAGTATGTGGGAAAACAATTGCTATGCAGAGGGGAAACAAAAGGGCTCACCCACCCTATCTTGTAGACAAATGTAAGCTATGAAAATATCTTAGAGTCATTCAAAATGGGATTCTACCATTAGTCCTATTACCTCATCATATGAAAGCCTCTGTGGGACTCGGTTTCACCAGCGTAAAGAAATGGAGAGAAGACTGTATGGGCAGGGGCGGTCCTACAAGATAGGCCAAGTAGGCGGCCGCCTAGGGCGCCATCTGGGAAGGGGGCGCCATCCTGGCCGCATGGGGCGCCATCCTGGCCCTGCCGATGTTCCTCAGACAGTGCTGCAGCTGCCTGCTTTTTGACCCCGGCCTTGTGCACTCCGACGCCGCTTCTGGGCACGCGCAGAGGTTTTCACGCAGGCGCAGTTGCTCCGGAGCTGAAGTTGAGCACAGGAGCAACTGCACATGCGCGAAAACCTCAGCGCATGCCCAGTAGCTCCCTTGCGCAGAAGCCTGTAAGCAAAGCACTCCCTATCGGGCAGGCAGGGAGTGCTTCCCCTCTCCCTTTGTCTCCGCACGCGTGCGTTTGAGGGAAGGAAAAAAAAATCAGTGAAGGAAGTGTAAGTGTAGGAATGAATGAAGGGCTTTCCTCCTCCTCCTCTGTGACCTCTTCTCTCCCTCCTTCCTTTCTTCGGCTCTATTTCTGTCTAGACCTGAGGGGCCTGAGCAGGGCCGTAGCCAGGATTTTGTTTCGGGGCTTAGTTTGGTTCGGGGCTGAGACTGGGTGGAAGAGGGTCCACCCTAGCAAACCTTTTGTATTGTCATCCCAATAACTCCATGAATGTGGGATATAATGAGCATGCGATCGGATCATGATATGAATAAACATAACAGTTAAAATAATGTACCAGTAAGGCCTTTTCGCGGACCACCCTGAGAATTTCCGGGGGGGCTGAAGCCCCCTTAGCCCCCCCTGGCTACATGCCTGGGCCTGAGGCTATGAGGAGTTGTGGGAGTTGGAGGCCAAAACACTTAGAAGGAGGGAGGGTGGGCCCAAGTTTGCCCAGGCCGCGCTGCCTGTATTCGACCTCATTTGAACATTTTGGCTGTTTTTCTATTCACATTTACATTGGGATCCTAATTTTGGACTTATGGGAGACTCCTATGAATTATCGGGTGATAGGTAATATATTCTGATTTTGATGCATTTACATTGCATTTCTTGCTTATTATTATACAGTTCTGCTTAATATTGCCATACAATATAATACAAATACAATATAACAATAGAATAATGATATATTTTATATTACATGTAATATTACAAACAATATTGCAGTATAGTGGTATTGTACAAAATAGTAGTATATAATATTTTATTTTACTTTATTTTGGGTTATTTGAGTTTTATAGGAGTAATGAAAATATTTAGTAGAGGATAATTTTATTTAAATAAATAATTTTATTATTTTATTATAATAATATAATAGAATGTTACATTATATTATAATGTCAATATATTATAATATAATTATATTGTAATGTAGTATAATATAATTATGATATAATATAGTATGAGTATGGTATAATATATTGTATATACATTGATACAATATAATACTACTAATGGTATTGTGATATTATAATTGTATTTTTGTTTTACATGGGGGGCGGCAAAATAATGATTTTTTGGGGGGGGGGCACCAAAATAATGTTCGCCTACCATTTAAAATTACCTTAGACCGCCCCTGTGTATGGGATGAAGTCCTATGCCAGGGGAAGATGATGTCATTCTCTTTTTGAGTTTTGCAAATACAAAGCAGTTGTAACCTGTCTATTCTGTGGCTCTTAAAACTGAGAATTTCCATAGACTTCTCTATCTCTCTTCAGAATTTTCTACAGAAACACATTTTACCCTTTAAAGAAAGCAATATTTTTCTAGCATTCCTTTTAGCAGTATGAAAGTTTAGAAGTGTGTGGGCAGTGTCTGCTGAAGGTTCAGAAACCAAGAGGAGGCTGGTGTTGGCATTCTTCAGCACGTCTTACTCACTAAGTGTCTGAAGATTGGCTGACACTTGTAATTACAGAGCACATAATCTGACAGTGTCAGTCACTAATTGATGCACTATAGTACAATGGCTCTTCTTTGGGAAGTCACAGAGCCAAAAACGAACAATCTCCCATCAGTTATAATGGTGTTAAGCCACGACCAGTCATCAATAACGCTAGTACACCTTGAGTATCAACTCCAACAAGTACATAAAAGGGGAGGGGATAAGTAATTATGGCCTTTAGACCATAATTACTTATCCCCTCCCCTTTTATGTACTTGTTGGAGTTGATACACAGGTTGAGAACCACTAGCCTTAATCCTATTGGTTTTCCCAGTAGAAATAGACCTATTGAATCAGTGAAATTTACAAAGCTGTTCAATTCTAATGTAAGATACATTCCTCTGGTGCCACTTTGGGATGAAATTGTCCTTTTTAGTCAGGACCACTTAACATTTCCCATGCTATTCACCTGAATTACATTCTGGCTGCCATGTGCAACCTTGTATATCTGCATTTGTGGATCCCTGTGGACATCACAACACAGCTGCTAAATCATAGAAAGGTTAGCAAATTATTGAAGAGGTAGGCAGTTTCATTTACTCAAAAAGTGCCCTAAAATATAGAAAATGTCAGTGATGGATCAAGTAAAAATGTGCTATTGTGAGTACTTTAGCATTAAAATTCTCTTCCATCACCATTTAACCTTATGCTGTTTGCATCTATTGTGTACTTGTCATTTGATTTTGATACAAATAACTGAGATGATGTCTTCAAAATACATTTAATAGGAAGTTATACAATAGAAGAGTGTAATGAAAGTTCACATGTTACTGAACACTCCATGTTCTATTGTGCTATTAGTTGCAATGACTCAGGGAGAATATAATAAAAAACTTAGCAGGAGCTTTCTAATGCCTGTCAGTTGCTTGAACAAAACATTCTTCAAGCAGAAATTGGTGCATATTACCAAAGTTTTGAATTGTAATCCTTGTCCCACTTATTTTGGAATCAGTCTCATTGTCCTTTACAGGGAGATATGTAAAAGATTTCACTTGTAAACATCTAAGCAGATATTCACTTTTAATATAGGACGCTGCCACTTTATCTTCCCAACTTCATTTCTTTGGGGGAGCAGCAACCATTGGTAAAATTTTATTTCAATTTGAGATTATAGAGTGATTATATTGAAAATACTTTGAGATTTGCATTGAATATGCTCAGGCAATAGTCTTAATGGTTTATTCTGAAGGCATCAAAATCTGACTAGAAGCTTTGTAGTCAGTGGATGTTCCTACATTTTATAAAATGGCACAATCCTTTTTAAAAGTGTGTTTTCTGAAGCTTCTTACCTTGTGATATGTAACCAAATCATGAAAATATAAATGCATGTCTCTCAAAGACATAATATCTGTCTTGACAATCTCTGGACATGAATGAAGCTGGGTATTTCTGTCTGGTACATAAAAGTTTAAAAAAGATCTACCCTTTTTAAAAGCTTTTTAAAAACAATCCTTTCCATGCTGATAGAGACATTTGGGTTATAATAGCAGTTTGCCATGGCAAAGGCCTCTTACCCTTTCAAACTAAATAAGCCAGATGCTTGACTCGTTCTCCATTAGTGAGACTGGAAAGAAATGAAGGATAATGATTAAGCACAGAAAATAATGTGTCCCTTGAAATTTCCCTTCTTTTCTTTGGGTGGCTGCTGGTGTACTTCTGAAACGGAGCTATTAATTTATTACTGTACACTGCATGATGACATGGAAATCAGAAGGTCAGAGTTCAAGCTGTTTCCTATTTCCAGGAGAATAAAATTAAGAGTCTATCACAAGCTAGACAGAGTAAGGATGACAACAGGACCACCTGCTGTGGCAGATTATATTGTTCTCTGTTGAAGAGTGAGATGGTGACAGCAGTATTCAACATCACCTGTGAAGGGAAGGTGGACTGAAGGCTTCCAGCAGAGCTGACTCACTATGTTTTGCTGGTGGAACTACTCCCAATAAACTTCACTATAATGCAGCTCAATTTTGCCTCCACACAAGAGATAAGGAATTGCTTTCCTTTCTGGCTTCACTGTAGAAACTGTGATAATGGGGAGGAGGAGGAGGAGAGCAGGGTCTAGTTACAATTGAATGGTGTCCATCATATCTGAGAATCCAAGAAATTATCTGGGGGGAGAGGATAAAACTTTGGCTACACCCTCAATGGTGTGGGGAGGAGTTATATCTTAGAAGAGTTGTTTATTGAAAATAAAGCACAGGGTTTACAGACCATATAAATGAAAAGGATCACTAGATGTCTAGATAAGAGGTAAAGCACAGCTCCAAAATGAGGTATTATGACAAATGCATGAATACAGTTGAGATGACAGGCATTTTTTGTTTTGTCTTCTCACACTCAATAATGACTAGTCATTCAAACATATGGTATGCACCAGCCATCTGAAAGTTTCCCCACCATGTCATGGTTTGTTCCTGGAGGAGCAGTCAAACTTGAGTACAATGATGTTACACCTTTCATTAATCATATAATCTCTCAATACTGAAAGATCACTCCTGTTATGTATCACCATTGGTTGTTCTGCCTAGGCATGATAGAAATCATAGTTCAATATCTGGAGGGACACAAATGGTCCAACCCTGCTCTTTTTACATCCCAGTTGAGACAATGCCATATTAGACAACACTGTTTATGATATCTGGTTCTGTTGACACAGCTAGGGAGTGTGTGAGTATAAATCTGTTTTATTGTGATCTACCTTTGCTAAGCAGAATGGCTTCATATTAGATTTATAGTGCACTCCATTATAATCGTTGGCATTTTATAGTTTAGAATTTTTACCACAATTTCTCAGTGTCTCATTTCACAAACTAAAACTAATATTCACAAATATTTGAATGTAAAAATGTGAGCAGGAAATGAGGAAAATCTGTTAATTCTGAAATAAAATAGATTGGTAATCTGTTTCCAAATGGATCCCCCCCCCCCCCAAGCTTTTCTGTGGAGTCCTCCTGATGCTTTAAAATGATGTGTCAGGAGATGGGAGGGAAGGGGGAGGGATGCCATCTAGCCACCCTCCAGGAGAAAGCCCAGGTTTGTGGGAGGGGCGGGGGCAGAAGCTCGGGAGGAAGTGGGCTATTTTGACATGCTTCCTCTTGGTTTTTTGGATAGTGTAGAAGGCACTGGCTGATACAGAGCTGGGCTGAGCTGAACATGTGATTTTGCTGTAACATAAGAGAGCACATTTTTTTTCAGTTCCACTTTCCAGTTGATAGTGTCTCTGTGTTCACCTGTGTAAGTAAGTTGCTTTTCCATTGCATGATAAACATGCTGCTTTTAAAATTCCAAATACTTTTGCAGTTTAGCAGTTAAAGGTTATACATTTTTTAAAAATATTACTCAAATAGAACTGGCTTAAGTATGGTTATGAAAAACGTTGCACTTCATCAGCCTCTGAAGAGAGTGACACCACATAAATGTATAGGGATATTTATTCAGTGACTTGCACATCATATTTGCCTGGCTAAGTTGTCAAAACTAGTTTTCACTAGCCTGTGCCCTGCAGCATCAACCTAGCCTATAAAATTGGGTGTTCATTGTTGGTGCTGAGTTTTTCTTGTTTCAAACATCATTGTCAAAACACAACCTAGTGAAAAGAAGGATAGTGGGTTTATGTAGCACCACCTTTTTCTTAGGTTCTCGTGAGTCAATAAATACTTCCTTCAGTTTGAATAAATTACAGCTATGTTTACTCACTAATAGTAAAATCCCTTTCTCTGAGATGGAAATTTCCACCTGCTGTTTTCAGTTCGCATCCCAGTATGGCACAGAGAATAGGTACTTCACTGACAGATTCTGACATGATAGTGCTAAGACTTCAGCATATAAAGTAATTAATTTCAGTAGGGATATTGTTGGAGCCAGGTAAAATGTTGGTAATATTATCTGAGTGGTCTGAGAATGCTTAGTAGCAAATAAATTGGAGCAAGCATGATTTGCTCAGACATCCAGCAAACAGGGCAAGATGCTAAGGTCACTGAGTAAATGATTCAATGTGAATAATTCTCTCTGTTCAACTTCTGACCCACTGACTATATGATAACATTTGATTTCTGGGTCAAATAATCATCTGCATACTATGTATGAAGGCAAAGCCAGCCTCTGCAATTTGTTTTGTTTTGTTTTTCTTCCTATGCCCGCTGGTCTGCAATATGTCCCTATAATTTTCTGTCTCTGGAATAACAGTTTCATTCTGGTCCTCTAAGACTGCTGTATGTGGCCTACATGTTTTGCTGTCCTACTGTAAAATACATGGAGGCTTTATTTTAAAAGTTGCATTTAGAGGTAGATAATATTGTAACAATTAGACTATTCAGATAACATACAAGGGCTGCATCTTGATTCAGAAGCTAAGGATATTTATCTGAACACAGAGATAAGAAGGGAAGGAAACATAAGTGTTGGTGTTATCCTTTTAGGCTGGATCTACACTGACATATAATGCAGTTTCAGAATGCAGCTTAATTGCATTGAAGTGTATTACAGTGCTCCCTCACTTATCGTAGGTGTTCCGTTCTAGGACCACCCACAATAAGTGAAAATCCGCGAAGTAGGGATGCTCCGTCCACAGCCTCTGAGTCCTCAGTTTGGGCTGGGCTGAGGTGTGAGGCCTCAGCGCATCCTGGCAGTGCCATCAACAGAACCCAAGGGGCCTCCAAGGTGGAGAGCAGCAGAGGCAGCAAGGAGAAGGAAGCCACCGCTGAAGAGCCCGGAGACAAGCCCCAGGGTAAGGCCCAGCGCCTGGCTCCCCTTCCCCTCCCCCCCCGGCTCTCCATGGGGGGGGGGGGCAAAACCCCACAAAACAGCTAGTCAAAAAACAAAGTAGTGAGGGAACACTGTATATGACAGTGTGGGCTCATATAATCCAGTTCAATTCAGTTAATCTGCATTCTGAAATTGAATTATATGGCAGTGTAGATCCAGCATCTGATGCAAGCTATCCCCTCTTTGTAGTCCAAGATTTCTATGGTGCTTCATTCTGTCTGTGTGTGATGAAGTGTGTTTTTGGACCCCCCATGTTGGTGTTATTTTGAGGGAAGCATAGAGTATAACAATAGCTTTATTTTCCAGGTGTTTATCATAGCAGCAAATTCCAATGGAACAGAGCAGGTTTCCACATTTCAAAATTTGCTTTTCCAGTTAGGCTTCAAATTCACATTATGCTAAACTAGAACACTGGTTCATTGAGTCCAGTTCAGATTTACACTTAGAACTTCATCATCCTGGGGCTTTTTGCCCCTTTGAAGCACTTTGGAAACAGTCCCTGCTGAGCGCCATCACATGATGCTTGGCAAGCCCCACCCCATTTACTTTCCAAGTGCCAAGGAAGCCTTGCAAAATGCTTCCTCATCAACAACTAAGAGGTAAGTAGGTTTGTCCCAACTGATGGGAACAGGGTGCCAACGTGCCTTGTCCTGTCCCTCACATGTGATGGGGAGGGACGAAGGGTACACGGGACACTACGAGGAAACCAGCTAAACAGTATAGCCCCCTGACACGTGAAGAGGTCCTAAAGAGACAGCAAATCTTCACAGTTTCAGAAATGGGTCTTTCTCAATTCAAGTACCTGGGCAAGAATTATATGCACACATAGCTTAGTAGATCATAGCTGCATCTGATGCTGCTTTTCTACATAACCAAGTTGAGGGAAGAGGTCACAGATGGGAAGGCACATACTTAACCCTTTCCTTCCTGCAATGTCCCTCAAGCTGATTTTATCTCAGCTGGGGTCTTAAAACTACATTTGACGTATGGAGTCTCAATTTGAAAGAGAAGAAGCTGGAGGGCAAGTATGGAATAAAAATGGCAAGCAAGGAAGTAATATATGTCTCATTTCCTGCCCTCTATCTTTCCCCTGCAATTCTTTTCCTGAGATAGCTTTTTACTAACCAAGGTGCAAGGACCATTACCTTGGGGTGGATACAGGGGGAAAGTTGTTGCTGGAAGGAAAGTGAAGAGCTCCTCCTTTTGACTTAGATTTAACATTTCCCAATTGCGGTACTTCCGATTTGCCATACAGAAGGAATAAACAAGAGTTCTTGTGATTTCTTTTGTTGAATGCATGAACCAGGAATATTCACCATATATTCTAACACCAAGAATAATCTCCAATGATGCTCCCATGGTTAAGTTTTCACAAAACAGTTTGCATGGGGTATTTTTGTATACAACTTTTAGAACACAAACTTTCTCATATTGCATCCCATTCCCCTTCATTGCAAGAGAAACAACAAGCAACAGTTTGCTAGTAGTTACTTGAAGGGTATCATAGCTTGGCACCAGAATCCATACACTGAACAATGTCCTAGATTTGATCCATGGGAAGCACAATGTAAAGAAGTATATTTTCATGAAGCTCAAATAATAAATGTTATTCCTCTCCCTTCTGAAGTCTATTCTCAATAATCATCTGGAGGAAAACGCCTAGTGAAAACCAGCTATGTTTTACAGGTAGAAAAATAACCCGTTGTTTGAATCCATTGTCTTGAGTTTCTACTTCTTAGTTTGTACATTTTATTTTTTTAAGAAGGCTATGTTTTAAAAATCACACTTTCTGCTGAAACAAATGGAATAAAAGATGACATGTTTATTGGCCACGGTAGTCCATGCTCTGGTTACACCCCAAATAGACTATTGCAACATGCTCTATGTGGGGTTGCTTTTGAAGTGTGTTTGGAAGCTTCAAATGGTTCAATGGACAGCAGCCAGGTTGCTCACCTGGGCGGCGTACAGGCAGCATACAACCCCCCCTGTTATGTCAGCTTCACTGGCTGTCAGTCTACTACCGAGCACAAGTCAAAGTGCTGGCTTTCGCCAGTAAAGCCCTACACGGTTCTGGCCCAGTTTACCTAACTGAACATATCTCCTCCTATGAACCATCTCAGAGATTAAGATTGTCTGCATAGGCCCTGGTCTCGGTCCTGCCTTTTTCACAGGCTGAACTGGTGGTGGGGACGAGAGACAGGGCCTTCTCAGTGGTGGCCCCTCAATTGTGGAACTCCCTCCCCAGTGATATTAGAACAGCTCCCTTCCTCCAGGCCTTCAGAAGGAAAGTGAAAACCTGACTTTGGTATCAAGCCTTTAGGGCTTAACTATAGTGCAATAATAGCTACAGAATACGTGCAATGTTTTTTGGAATGGCCCCGGATTTTGATTGTGAGTGGCATGATTTAATAGTGAACGCAATGTTTTATATGTTTTAATATGCTTTAATATTAATTTTTTAATTTTAACTTAAATCTATTTTAATTGTATGTTGTTCAAAGACATTGAATAGTTGCCTATATGTAAAGTCACCTTGAGTCCCCATGGGGTAGAGAAAGGCTGGTGGATATAAATAGAGTAAGTAAATAAATAAATAGATGCTAAAGAACTCTGTTTCTTTTTTTAAAAAATCTTCCTTTCTTCTCTCTTTTTATCCATGGTGTCATTCTGTTCTGGCACAGCAGTGCCAACAGGACTCTGTTTTTCATTTGTTGCACTGCAAGTTTGCATGTATCTTGTAGGTGACTTTCTTAGTTTGCATTTACAGGCCCAGAGGGCTGCCAATCAATCTAAAGTAGCAGACCTGCCCCTATTCCTAGGATTTGGGAGGGAAAGAGGATTTTTTGCTCAGTCTTAACAGCTACTCTACAGGATAGGACGTGATTTAAGGCTGCCTGTTCTTTCCAACTTGGAAAAGGCTTTAAATCTTACCGCTTTGCTGGGGTAACAGATCCAGCTTTGGTGCTGTAACAGATCCCACTTTGCTGGGGTAAAGGAACAGCTTCACAATCCTTTGTGAAGGAGGGATCACCTGCAATCCCAACAACCTGGCTAATCGAAGGAAACCTTGCATGGTACAGGACATCTGGCTATCCATAACGCAGCTTGGAGTCGGAAGAAGGGTCCTCACGCCAGTAAGGTAAAGAAAGATTGCCCAAGGGAAGGGTCATAGGTTTTTCCCCGAAAGAGAAGACCAGCTTTGCCCAGTTTGCCGGCCCTGTTGCTGCAGACTGAGAGAGTCACCAGTTTGTTAAGAAGCAGGCCTTCCAGTTTGTTAAGAAGCAAGCCTTCCAGTTTGTTAAGCCCAAATAAAGAACTTTGTTAAACTTATTTTAAGCCTCAAAGGACCTTTATCATTGGGGGAAACTAAGGGGCCCTTCCAGTTGAGGCACCCCGGCGTCCCGTTGGGCATACAGCAGTCACGTCCAAGAAACAGCCATTCTACAGGCCCAGCGTGCGGCAGTACACATTCGATTGCTTGAGAAATTATAGCAGTATTGTTTTTTAGCTACTGAAATGGTGCCACCTCTTTTGGAGGCAGGCTTACCAGCAGGTGAGGGTTTTGCCCTCCTTTGATTTACAACTGGTTTACAGAATGCTAATAGATGTATATGTGCATGGCTCTTCTTATGTTCTTATGTTCTTATGTTTACTTCTGTTACATTTTCAGCTTACCAGCTGAATTCTTGTTTAGACTGGTTTAAGATAATATGTATATGTGGAGATTTGGGGATAGATGAATTATGCATTTCCCTTAGGGCAGGGGTGTGGAAATGAAGTCCTAGGGACTTTTCAGAGTGAAATTCTTATTCTTCCTTGGCTTATAAGGATTTGAATGGAAGCATTTGATATTGTTCCCTGTTTTATCAGGCTAAAGGATGCTACTTATTTTTTTTGTAGTATTTTTTAAGATTATATTACTTTGTTTCCTTTCTGTCTGCCATAAACAAGTACACATAAGGTCATTGAATTAATACCTATATAATGGGAAGGGAAGGAAAACCTTGTATTAGAAGATAAGCGCTTAGTAGTTCAAAGTGACATGGTTGTACATTAGGTTAAGATAGAAAATCTGAATTCAGGCGGTCTTAGGGCTGACTGTCTCCTTATGGGACAGAGTGACTCCTGTTCCTGTGCAGGAGATAGCAGTAAGTTTGTTATATAAAAAAATGGGGATGAAGGGTGCAGAATACAATGTAATGAATGCGTGTGTGCGCGTGCATATACACACTATGTAAAACAAACCATGATAATTGTAAGTAGATACATTATCTGCTTCTTACCGTATCTTCATAGTCCCCATTCTACTTATCTAATCCTAAAGTGAAGTGTAAATGATCTAAAATAAGAATGGATTGATAAAACAGATGATACGATGATTTTTCATAACTTGATCTTCCTTTGTGGGTTCCCCATATTTCATACTGAATATATATACCATACAATCCCAGCTTAGAGAAGACAATGATGCTGGGGGGAAAGGAAGGAAAAAGGAAGAGGGGCCGACCAAGGGCAAGATGGATGGATGGTATCCTTAAAGTGACTGGCTTGACTCTGAAGGAGCTGAAGGGGGTGGTGACGGCCAACAGGGAGCTCTGGCGTGGGCTGGCCCATAAGGTCATAAAGAGTTGGAAGTGACTGATTAAATAAACAGCAACAACACAATTCCAGTATCTGCCTATTATTTTGTAGATTGAGGTGGTAGTCACAATACCTAACAAAGTGGATTTATGAATTGCAAGTTTAATACTTGCCTATAGTGATTATTAAGATCTGGTCAAATAGTGGCTATAATGAATTCAGGCGGTCTTAGGGATGACTGTCTCCTTATGGGACAGAGTGACTCCTGTTCCTGTGCAGGAGATAGCAGTAAATTTGTTATATAAAAAAACCCCTCAAAATTTCACTATACCCATCATCTGATTTGGACTCATTCGCTCACTAGTTGATTTGACTACTATCTGATTACTAATTTCCCATTTTTGACAAGTTTTTTGAGAAAGTATGGCCCCTGGTTCTATACATTTCTCTGTGCTATCTACATCAGGAGTGGACAACTTTGGAAATATAGGCATCTACATTAGCCTTCCAGATGGCAGCACCTCACCAAATATTTGCTTCCAAATGTTCTGTTAGACTTACATTGGTCTCGGCTCCAAATATGGTAGAAATGTTTCACCCTGTGCTTTAGAGCAGTCATTGTCAACCGCTGTGCCTCGGCACACTAGTGTGCCGTGAGCGATCAGCTGGTGTGCCGCAAGAAAACCTCTTCCCCCCACCTTTCTTCCCCCTCCGAGGTTTTCCCGCGGCACACCAGCGGATTGCAGGACAGCGGATGGGAAACACAACCCTCTCTAGGACCTAGAGAGGCAGGGAAGAGGCAGGAGAGGCTCAGGAGGGAGGGGCCAGGCCAGGCTCTCCTCCTCCTCCAGAAGTGAGCCCACAGGAGGAGGAGGAGGCGGGAAGCTGGCGCGAAGCGGGAAAATGGCTCCCCGCAGGGCCCAGGACCTGCCTGGGAGCCGAGTTTGTCCGGCTCGGCTCGCGTCTTCCGTGGAACCTGACGGAAAAGGCGAGCCGCCCAAACCCGACTCCCAGGCAGGGCCTGTTCCCCAGGCTCTCCCTCTGCTTGTGAGGGAGAACTGGGGAAACAGAGCCAATCTCGGGGCTTGCCTTCTCCCAAACCGCTGTTTGGGAGAAGGCAAGGCCCCAGAGGTGGCTTCTCCGTTTGCCCGAGCCGCCCTCCGCATGCGGGAGAGGCTCAGGCAAACAGAGCAGGCACCCCTGGGGCCTTGCCTTCTCCCAAACCACTGTTTGGGAGAAGGCAAGGCCCCAGAGGTAGCTTCTCCATTTGCCTGAGCCGTTCTCGCATGTGGAGGGAGGCTCGGGCAACGGAGAGCCACCTCTGGGCCTTGCCTTCTCCCAAACAGCAGTTTGGGAGAAGACAAGGCCCCAGAGGTGCCTGCTCCGTTTGCCCCCCGCCCCTCCCCCTCTTTGCTGCAGTTCCCTCCGGCTCCCTGTCAATTTTCTCCAAACTCCATCTGTGTTCACTTTTGGGCATATTGAGTATTCATGCCAAGTTTGGTCCTGATCCAACATTGTTTGAGTCCAGAGTGCTTTCTGGATGTAGGTGAACTACTACTCCAAAACTCAAGGTCAGTTAAATATATGCATTACTGTGTTGAGTGTCATTTTGTTTCATTTTGGTTGGTGGTGTGCCTCGGGATTTTTTAAATGTCAAAAGTGTGCCTCGGCGCAAAAAAGGTTGAGAAACACTGCTTTAGAGGGCATTTGGAGGCATCTTGAACAAAACTGAGGTAAGAAAAAATATACGTTTTGGCCTTTCACTGATCTAAATCAATTTTAAGCTGTCTTTCATGTTAAAACTGGCTTGACCACCTTAGTTGACAATATATAATGGAAATCGGTCAGTGGGGATGCAACCTTACTCATTCTCCTAAATCTAAGGTTCTTCTGAATCTTCTCCCTAGATTGAGATTTGGCTGAACAGTTAGAAAAGAAAATGTGGTGAGTTCATTTTTAATTCTTTCATTGTGTGATGCCCACAAAAATCTTCCTCAGTTTAGCATTTACAGCATGAGGTTGCTGAGGGAGGTGCCCAGAAATTTAAAGTGAGGTGTCATCAATAACCTAACACTGAACTCTGTTCGTCTTGCCAAGTAATTCAGATCTGGCAGCTGATGTTCTGAACAAGTGGCTGCTGCTAGTTTAGATAAGTATAATAACCTCCAGATCAATCCATGCAGGGCAAAAGAATTTATGCTCGGTGTCTATTGAAGGCTATCTCATTATTATTGTGTTTTCAAAAGTCTCTGAATATGAATCAGTTGTACCTGAGTTCACATAAGTGGTCTAGCAAAACACCTGAATGTAGACCTCTGTGTAGAACAGCATTGTCTTTGTACTAATCCTGGCCTGCTCATTGTCAAAGCCATTAGGGGGCCCTGCCTTGACTTACAATTTGGCAGTTCTTTTACTGCCCCTGATACAAAGAAGACGTTCACTAGTTATTTGTTTGCATACAAGCTATCTCCTCAGTGGCTGATTGTTGTATATGACTTTTTCCATAATCTCCCTTCAAACTGAGTGGTTAGGATGTTTACAGAATGGGAGGCATCTGTTTCTATCGTACTTTATGCTTCACTACCTCGTTTTGCTGCTTCTGACAGTTTATATGGTGTGACAAGTGAATTCAAATCTTCAGCTCTTTTTCTGACCCAAACATTTTGGCATGTGAAGCTGACGCATGAGTCATTCACAGCATGGTTGGATAAGTCAGTGCTTCTTTAACTGAAGAACTCCAGGTAAAACAGGTTGCCAGGACATTTGTTTTGAACCAAGGCTGGAGAGACAAATCCTGGCTGTTTTGCTTTTATCACTTCACACAAACCCCTTCCTCTGTGATTAAACTACTTTTGTAGTAGGCAAAATTATGAAAATCTCAGCTGTAAGCTCTTGATCGTGTAGTGTATAGATCCTTTGACGTTAAAATGCCGAGTTGGTGATTATTAATACTGATCCTCTTACTAATGTTATGGGAAGTATTTAATTTCATATCTTACACTGTTTCCTTAATTGTTGTTGTCACTACGACACTGATTTGGCTGAAGACCGAGTAAGGCTTACAGGAGAATTGTGGATGAAATTAAATTAACTTGTTGATGGACATTCCCCACCACCACAACACTCCAAATCAGATAGGACCCCAAGTTTCTGTGCTGTAGTAGAAATCCTTTCACTGTGGTAAATTCTCATAAGAGCAATTACTGGAGTTCTAGGACTAAATAGAAAGGCTCATGTATATTTGTACACAGCATTTTAAAAAAACTTGTTGACTTTTATAAATTTTATCCAAGTGTAAAAAAGTGTAAAGTATTACAGACAGAATTACTAACTTCTAAAACCTATACATCCAGAAGGCATTGTACAAAAATGAATGCAACTTAGAAAGTCTAGATGAGGCCTTGACTGGTAGCCTTTGGACTTGAGCCCATGGTGGTATCTACGTGGTGATACCACACATACAAAGAGAAAGAAACATATTAAACAATTCCTTCTGGGTCTTTGGTCGTGACATTGGAATGGCTGAGCGAATGGTATGCAGTAGGGTTGGGCTTTCAGAAAAAGAAAATAAATTAGTTCATATTAGATCCGTTCAAAATGCTAATTTTGAGCTTTTCCGCACTTCCCCCGCCAAACCGGAAGTGGACTTCGTGGGCCCAAAAGTTCTTTATTATTGTAATTATGTCGGATGCCCCCCTAACAGGAAAATTATCCCCTCCAAAATAGCTTTCAAGACATTACTCACAGTCAGATCGGGGCCTTTCCATGCTTGGAGCCTAATTTAACTGAAAGGCCTTCCTGTAGGAAGTGAAAAAGCAGTCGGAACCATAGAGATCGACAGCGCGACTCCTAGGGCGGCTGGGAGGACTGAGGAAAAAAGCCGTTTAAACCCCAGGGAAATTAGGCTAGATAGAAGGACAGACGAGGAGGACATGAGAAAGGCTGAAACAATGGGAGCAGGGAGTGAAAAGAGCACGGAGAGGAGAAGGAAAAGTGCATAGTCAAGGAAAAGCCATAGAGGACAAACGGAGATCCCTAGAGAGCTTTGGAAAACTGAAGGGGGAAAAGCTGGAGTGAGAAGAGCAGTAGAGAAGCAACTCCTAGACCAGAGATGGGCAACTATTTTATAATAATATATTAATAATATTTATTCCTTATATTTTCCTGCAAGGAGGCCCTGGCCTTTTATTATAATTAATAATAATTAATAAAAATAATCTATTCCTTATATAGGCCCTGGCCTTTTTATTATAATAAATAATAATAATAATAATATATCTATTCCTTATATTTTCCTGCAAGGAGGCCCTGGCCTTTTATTATAATAAATAATAATATTAATAATATTAATTCCTTATATTTCCCTGCAAGGAAACCCAGGCATATTATTACAATAATATATTAATAATATTAATTCATTATATTTCACTCCAAGGAGGCTCGGGCATTTTATAATAATAATAATAATAGTAATAATAATAATTCCTTATATTTCCCTCCGAGCAGGCCCAGGCATTTTATAATAATAATAATAGATCCCAGTGAATTGCACTCCAGTGAAAAAGGGAAATGTTGCCCCTTGATTTGCCTGTGCTTAAAACAGTGTCAGTCTTGTTTCCCTGCTTTGGGGAATTTAGAACTAATTACAAAATTCGTAATTACTTACAAAACAGTTAAGAATTTTTTGAATTTTTTTGTAAGTCATTACGTTAAGCATCAAAAAAATCCCCCCCCCCATTGGTTTTTAGAAATGCGATTTTTGGGTTCTAAACCAACCCTAGTATGCAGGTATGGCCTTTTGAGATTTGTTGCCTTATTCCCCAAATGTACCCTCTCCTGCAAATGGCTGATTTTGCTCTTCTTGATTGGTTTTAGGAACTGAAGCAAGAGGTAAGCTCAAAGAAAGTAGTGAAGCTCTGAAACGAAATGTTGGTTAGGTTGGAGCTTACAATGGCAAGTCTGTAATGATATAATTACAAAAAAGACTCAAGTATGTTCTGTAATATCAAGCTATTTCATCACTGAAAAGCAACAACAACAAATGGAATGGGTATAATTGATCCCGGTTTCTTCTGCATGTTAGGTTACTTTGGTGGCATTGCTATTGCTAGAGACATAACATTTTGTAACATTTTCATACTTTAGATTCATCCTATCTCTGTAATGGACTCACGGCATTAATTTCATCAAGCTGCTTTTCTGTAGTACTATCTGTTTTCTCTTTCTGCAGTATGTCTTAATTAGAATTGTTAACCATGAGGAAAAGCTGTGTGTAACTAAATTATTATTAGTGTTCTTTATATAGCTGTGCAGATGGCACTTTACAATAAGTTTGACAGGTTTTTACACAAGAGAACTTATCGTCTAAAAATGGAAGAAGGGAGGAAAGAATAAAATAGATGCAGAAAAAACCAAGGAGGAAAATGTAATTTTTAAAGTTATACATATCCTGGCTTAGCTACTACTGAAAATGTGGACACTGGGGGTGGACCAAAGGTAGAAAGATAACCTGCGGGAAGGGCTGTAACGGAAAGAGAGACATGCACAAAGCTGTTGTCGAGAATAGTTTCAAGCATAAGGGACTGAAAAGAAAAAAAATACTGGCTGTTTGAAGTTTGGAAAGAGTGCTGGACCATTAGGCTTGGTAGAAGTGAACAAATAAAGTTCATAAGTAGAGGCTCTCTACATTGGCTTGCCTTTGGCAATGACCCAGAAGCTCAGGCTGGTGCAGAATGCTGCGGCGTGGCTACTTGCGGGTGAGCCGGCGAGAGGCCACATAACCAGTCCTCCAGCAGCTGCACTGGCTGCCGATTGAGCACCGGATCAGCTTCAAAGTGCTAGTTCTAACTTTTAAGAGCTTGCATGGTCTGGGGCCAGTGTACCTAAGGGATCGCCTCACTTTTTATTGAATTTTATTGAATTTTCCAAGGTTAAAAACACAAAGGATGTTAAACACAAAGGACATTAAACATAACATAACACTTACACACATACCATAACAACTTACATACAATTGGTACTTCCCTCCCTTCCCCTCTGGTGTTGTCTTTCCCAGTTCCATTCCCAATAATTCAAATCATTGTCGGGCTTCTTTTGATTGATCCAGTCATTTTCTCATATCAACCATTCAATATTAACTGTTTTCAAATAGTCTATAATTAATGACCAGTCTGTGTATTTCATTTTGTTGTCATTTGTTAACGCTCTGGTTAAACAATCCATGTTTATAATGTCCATTATTTTATTTTACCATTCTTCTGGAGTTGGTGTGATTTTGTCTTATAAACCCCAGAGAGTGTTAGGCTCTGAGGATCAACATCTCCTAGACGTCCCTAGTGTGAAGAGCTACCGCCTGACTGCCACTAGACGGAGGGCATTTTCAGTTATTGCCCCTGATTGTGGAATGCCCTCCCAACTGAGATCCAGGTGCTGCAGGATCTGATGCCTTTTCGTAAAGCCTGCAAAACCTTCCTCTTCCAGCAGGCTTTTGAGCCATGCTCGTAATAGCTAATTCTTTATTGTTTTAAAATTGCTGCCATACTGTGTTCCTTTTACCTATGTAAACCGCCCCAAGCCTTTGGGAGTGGCGGTGTATAAGTCAAAGAAATAAATAAATAAACATAACAGCTAACAGGCTGCTTCAGCATCACATTTCAGCCGGATGTGGACCAGTATTAATCTATGGATCAATTTTCTTTCTCTGTCCTTCTCTACCTTTCTCCTTTATATTACTTCTTCCATTTTCTGTTTTATTGTTTTGTTTAATTCTATTAATTCGGTCTTTATTAACATTCAATTTACTTTATCTATTCTGTGTTTTATTTATTGATTTTCCTCTTTCTATTACGTATTTTTCACTCTATAAGACGCACCTGCTGATAAGACGCATCTAGATTTTAGAGGAGGAAAATAGAAAAAAATATTTTGACGTGACGCTGCTTCGCTCCCCCTCTTGCTCCTTCATTCCCCCCGCCCTTTGCTCGAGTGAACAAAGGGCGGAGGGAGGGGCAGCAAGAGGGGGAAGCAGCCGCGCGCCAGAGCCTCTGACGCGACTGCTTCGCTCCCCCTTGCTCCTTCTTTCCCCCGCCCTTTGTGCAAGCGAACAAAGGGTGGGGAAAGAAAAAAGAGCAAGAGGGCGAGCAGCGCCGTGTCAGAGCCTCTGACGTGACGCTGCTTCGCTCCCCCTCTTGCTCCTTCTTTCCCCCACCCTTTGTGCAGCGAACAAAGGGTGGGGGGAAAGAAAAGAGGCGAGGGCGAAGCAGCGTCGCCAGAGCCTCTGACGCGACGATGCTTTGCTCCCCCTCTTGCTCCTTCTTTCCCCGCCCTTTGCTCGAGTCCGCCCTCCGCCGCGGGCGAGTATATCGTCGCCCCCTCTGCTCCAGCGCCTCCCCCCTGCCTGCATCTTCGCTCCATAAGACGCGGCTGATTTTTCATCCTACTTTGGGAGGAAAAAAACTGCATCTTATGGAGCGAAAAATACGGTAATTAAGACATTTGTTAAGAGGAGAGAGAACAATGGGGCAGTGGATCATAATGCTGTCTACAACTGGAAGTCAATGGGGTTTCTTTTTCTTTTTTATCTTCACAGCTTTTGTTCTGATTTATTTTATTTTGTTTTTGCATTCATTTAAACCTTTTTGGGGAGCAAATTGTGTCATTTGTCATACAGGCAGTCCCAAAGTTACAAACAAGACAGGTTCTGTAGATTTGGGCTGTTGTGAGTTTCTCAGGCTGTATGGCCATGTTCCAGAAGCATTCTCTCCTGATGTTTTGCCTGCATCTGTCTATGGCCATGAAAGCCTTCGACAATATTCTGTAGGTTTGTTCATAAGCTGAATATGTATGTAAGTCAGAACAGGTACATTTTTAAGTGTAACTCCACCCCCCACACACACACACCCCACCCTCACATCTTTGGCTAGCCTAGAGAAGAGTTAACACTCCTGTGATGTTTGCTTTGTTGCCTGTGCCCTTGTTCAGAAGATTTCGCCTCACTTTCTGTCCTTGAGATAATTGTATTTTGAAAAATTTGACTTGTTGTGGAAAGAAGGATCGATGAGAAAGCTTCAGTGGAGACACTTTTTCCCCATGATAACTCTTGTAAGGAGTGAATTTGCCTTCCTAAGGGTAGATTTCTCTCACTTCCTGTTGTCTCACCCCAGTTTGTAACTATGAGTGGTTTGTAAGTTGGATGTTTGTAACTTGCGGACTCCCTGTATATACATCTTGGGTGGGGAGGTTGGTAATTTTATTCACATATATTTGTTTTAAAAAGTTTATCAGAGCTTCTTAAATTTACTATAAAAGTATTAAAGTAATGGGTAACTGTGAGTTTTCTGGGCTGTATGGCCATGTTCCAGAAGCATTCTCTCCTGACGTTTCGCCCACATCTGTGGCAGGCCTCCTCAGAGGTTTTGAGGTCTGTTGGAAACTAGGCAAGTGGGGTTTATATATCTGTGGAATGGCTTTGAAGCTGCAAGGCCATTCAATGCTAGTCAAGGTGGCCAATTCAACATTCACATTTGCCTAAAACGGATAAGAGTTATTTCTTCCACCTTGGACATTCCAGAGATAGATAAACCCCACTTGCCTAGTTTCCAACAGATTCCTCAACCTCTGAGGATACCTGGCATAGATGTGGGTGAAACGTCAGGAGATACTGCTTCTGGAACATGGCCATAGAGCCCGGAAAACTCAAAGCACCCCAGTTTTGATATTGCCTAAATTCTATCACTTATTTGGCTATGACAATCATAATCATGATTCATCTATTATATAAAGGGGTTCCCGTCATGGACTGACTGTCCCAAACAGAGAAACCTTACAACGCAGAAACACCAAACTTGCCAACAGAAATAGGCCTCAAGCAAGGTAACTCCCCCCCCAAAGAACCCCCCCAAACCTAAAAGGCCCCCAAAACAACGAGTAAAAAAAACCTACATTTCCCAGCATCCTCCGGGGCTGCCAACGACTCTCCCAGCCTCTACATTCTGACAACATGATTGGCTGCCAATAAGGGCGGATTTGCCTAACTCCTGTACTGGCCAGCCAACATGAACATTCCGACCCATAATAAACTGTCAGAGGAGGATAAGGCAAAGGGCTGAGGCACAAACACAAACACCCCATTCACTTCCCACAAAAAATTTACACCCCTACAAATCACAGACCACACCCAAAATTGACAGTAAGGCTTCATTAACTTAATTTCCCTGACTAGGCCTCACTTAATGGAATTCTGTTTATGCTCTGAATTGACAGTAAGGCTTCATTAACTTGATTCTCCCGACTACGCCTCAGCTCACTGGACATTGTGTATGGCCTGAATTGACAGTAAGGCTTCATTAACTTGCTGTTCCTGACTAGGCCTCAGCTCATGGGACATTGTGTATGGCCTGTATTTATAGTAACCTACCTTGGCACGCAGAGCCCCTATGACCCATGCTACATTCTACTACAGTTTGGAGGAGGGTGTACCATGGATTATGGGACTTGAAGTACCTCCATGGATAATGGGATTTGTACTACTTCAAAACCCATCATTCCCCACAGACCACTGTGGCCCAGAACCAAGACCGATAAAGACCAAACTTGGCACACAATGCCCCCCATGACCCACACCCACACTCCATCCGACTGAAGTTCAGAGGAGTAACATCAATTCCAACCCTTACATACTCAGACTTTCTCGCATCTCCTAAATAGAGCACAGCAACGCGTGCCGGGTACAACTAGTTTTAATATAAGTAAGATGATAAAAGATTTAGAGCCCTTCTGCCTGACCCAAAAAGCAGGCTCATTAGAGAGTCCCTCAGCTAACTTGGAGGTGATAGGGACTTCCCTTTGCCTAGCCACCTGAATACGATAAGGCACTCTTGGGCAGCCCTCCAAAATGTGGCTAAATTTTATAGTAAAGAACATATATGTTGTTCTGAATTATTTATGTTTCCAGTAAATTAATAACACACACTCAGAAACAACAAGTTTCACGGTATCAAAAGTTCATATAATAAGTGGATACACATACTGTGTATATATATATATATATATATATATATATATATATACACACACACACACACACACATCAGTATGAATCAATCAACAATAGAGCAATATACAAGAGTAATCGCCCAGGAGGGCTCCTACCCTTGACGCAGATTATCTTTAGGATTCAAATAAAGTAAGTCAATGAGTGTTGTTATAACAAGGTGATGGGAGTTTAGGGTAGAAGTCCAAGGGATGAGGTCAAAAAACGCCCATAGGTGACAAGGATAGTAAGGAGAGAGGAGTTAGGGGTCTCTCCTTACTATCCTCGTCACCTATGGGCGTTTTTTTGACCTCATCCCTTGGACTTCTACCCTAAACTCCCATCACCTTGTTATAACAACACTCATTGACTTACTTTATTTGAATCCTAAAGATAATCTGCGTCAAGGGTAGGAGCCCTCCTGGGCGATTACTCTTTGTATATTGCTCTATTGTTGATTCATACTTATGTGTATATATATGTGTGTGTGTGTATCCACTTATTATATGAACTTTTGATACCATGAAACTTGTTGTTGCTGAGTGTGTGTTGCTGACTGCAACCCCTCCCCCTTGTTTACTCCAGTAAATTAATACACATATTTTAATGCCCTTTGACTGCTAAAAGATTGACACCACTACTAGAAAGATAATGTTTCTCCACCTTGTGATACAGTGCATATAAGACCTAACAATACATGCACTATTTGAAACAATTCATATAAGCACAATGTCCAAATGGGTTATATATGGACATTTAGTCAGATGTTTCACTTTCACAGGGATCCTGAGCCCCTAATTACATTGAACGTGGAGGGCCAATTGTACTAACAAATCTTACTTCCTCTGTATTAACAGTTAACTGTATTGCTACCTATTTTTACTACTACTGGTTTTCAAACCCAAAAATTCAAATCTAACCATCAGTATCTTCTGGTCTATCTTAGTATATAATATACTGTATTTTTAGTAAAATTATTAAACATTGCTAATATAAAATTCACACTTTTTAAACTTATCTACTTATAATCATTATTGTAATGATTAATCATTCTAAACTTCGTAATCTCTTATTAACAGACTATCACATTATTATCTTTTTTACGTATTAAAACATTTATGAGAGTAATAAAAAGTACTCACTAATCTTTACAGTAATACCATCTTGTCATAATCATCCTGATTATATTTCCTAACATCTGCAACCAATATACATTAGACTAGTGGCACAATCTAATCAGCCATCTTTTATCTTAATTACTTGAACCTCTTATAATTTTTTGCCAAATTTACTTGTAACACCAGGTGGATATAATGACCCCAATTCTTCCAAATTTATAATCCACAGAAATTAATGTCTTCTCGGTCTATCATAAACCCTTCCCTCTCCCCAAATATCTTCATCTATCAATTCCTTGTTATTCATGCCACGTTTCTCTTTATTTATACTGTAAGGAAAACAGAGTTTTGATACTCAACATCAGAAAAAATGTGGAGTAGAACTTTTTCCATCTTGACCACACTCTGGTTTTCATCCGTGAATTAACTTATTTGTATTTCACTGCTGCTATGATAGATGTTAAAAAAACAACCATGATAGCCATTTTTAATGTATTTTAATCATTCTCTTGGAATGTATGTCTTTATTGTTAATTATGTAATTAGTATAATTATGTTTATTTGATTACTCGTATTCTGTTTTGTCATTTTGATGTTAATTTCTCTTTTGTTATAAGTTTACAATTATTATTTTGTATTATTTTGCTTTGTTTTGAGGTGTTTGTATTCGCTTATGGGCACTGAATGTTTGCCTTTTTTGTGTGTGAACCACACTGAATCCCCTCGGGGAGAAAGGGCAGCCTATAAAAACGTTTTTTTAATCATAATTATTGAATAGCATTCATTTGGCAATCACAGTGAACAATTATTGGGCTAGATGGACAAACAGTCTCATTTAGTATGAAGTAGTTTGTTATCAGTTTAAGATCTTTGATGCCTTACATTCAGTTACCATGTAGAGATTTGAATCCTGATCTCTTATAAGTTTACCATTAGCTTGTGTTGCAGCTGTACACAAGCCAATGGTATATATAGCCCAATTATAGCACCATTTCAACACGTTATTTCTAATTCAAATCTCTCACATTGATACATCCTTCCTAATCTTTGGTTTAAGATCAATTGAAAAAGTGCTGCAGTTAAATATTCACAATAATAAAAGGCAGCAGCTTTGGTATATGTTTGACCTCTCCAGTATCTGTATACATACCATATTTTCTGCCATATAAGACTACTTTTTAACCCAAGTAAACTTTCACAAAAGTCAGTGGTTGTTTTATACACGGGAGTCGTCTTATATGCAGGAGTAGTCTTATATGCTGAGAGTCATCTTATAGAGCAGGTGCTGAAACTTCCAATCTGGATTGGAGAATCTGTGGTTGCCGCATAAATAAAAAGGTTTTAGCCTGCTGCCGGAAGGACAGCAAAGAGGGGGCCATTCTGGCTTCCCTGGGAAGGAAGAAGTTTCAGAATTGAGAGACAGCCACCAAGAAGGCCCGCCCTCTTGTCCCCACCAACCAAGCTTGAGATGGAGGTGGGACCGAGAGAAGGGCCTCTCCTGAAGATCTCAGGTACTAATCAGAGAATCTTTCTTGAGTTCTTCTTGCTTTTTAAGAAGAAAAAACACTAGAGCAAGGATAAATCCTTTTAGGGGCCCATCTACACTGACCATCTATTGCAGTTTCAAACCAGTATAGAAGAAAGTGGTTTTACTGTACAAATGATTATATAGGAAATCCTGGAACTAGTTTGAGACCCAGATGGATACAGCTCAAACTATAGAGCACTTGATGCACATTAAGGGCTTTTTGTGGGGGTTTGGCCACCACAATTTGAAGCCATCTTCCAACTGTATTAAATGATCAGTGTAGGTGGGACCATAGAAACATGGTTTTGAATGTCCGGAGATCAGTCCATGAAATGAACATAGTAATTGTCTGGTCTCATTTTGCTGGAGCTTCAATAACAAAAGATTGGCATCAAAATTTACTATTTTATTTATTTACAGTATTTATATTCCACCCTTCTCACCCCGCAGGGTGAATATTCAAAGCCATAGACGTACAACATATATAGAAAGACACACAGAGGCTATTTAACATTCCAGCTTCATGAGGGTATTCTGGCCACCAGGGAGCTGTCGCTTCACTGTCCATTTGTAACACTGATGAAGTACTTCCTCATTCTTTTGTTTGCTTGCTGGAGATTTTATGGCATTGTAAATTAGTTAAATTAGCCTCCCCGCATAAGCGGTACCTAAATTTCCTACTTGACAGATGCAAGCTAGCATTCAGGAAAAAAATCTTGGCTATGGGACCAGGCCTTTGCACAATAGCATAATGCAGCACATTGGACTGGAATTGGACTGGCAAGTTGACAGATGAAGATGTGGCTTACTGTTTACTAATCTAGGTTTTGTGGATGGAATACTGTTTTAACTTAATTGAATATTGATTAGGTGTTTTAATTTTAATTGTAACTATTTAATGTCATATGTTTTATGGTTTATATTGTATATCATGGCATTGAATTGCTTCCTTTGTAGCCGCTCTGAGTCGTCCGTCTGCACACACCCCTCCCGGGTGTGTGTGTGTGTGGTGTGAGAAGGGTGGGGTAAAAAATACTGGAAATAAATAAAAATAAACTGTCTTTCAGGCTGCAAAGGTCGACAGCAAGCTACACAGATGGTTGGAAGCTCACTCCAACCAAGGCTGGCTTCAAACTCATGACCTTAATGCAGCTGTCTCCCAGCCAGCTGTGCCATAGTCCCGGTCCAAATTGTAGTGAGAAGCTGCAATTTCAGTGAAAGTGAGTGTTTGGGAAACAGTCTGTGCAAGGCTGTAAAATGAGAAATTAGTTGAAAAAACCAATAATAATAATGGTGAGCTTGTGAGGAAGTGATGTAAACTTTTCCCTACATAAAGGGGAATTACGATCCCTTCTTTTATGTGGATAGTGAATTCATTCTTTTTCTCAACTTGGATCAAAGCTGTTCACAACGCTAAAAATTCATATAGATGACAATTGTAGGATGATCCTATCACTCAACATTTTGAGAATTTCATATTGCATTTTTGGAAGAAATGCAACTGCCACTAGTCAGTATGGATGCAAACATGGTCATTTAAAAGTTTGTATACTGATGATTAAGAATTTGAGAAGCCAGAGAAAAAGCAAAACAAACCTGAGTAGGTTTCAGAAAGCAGCATAGAGTTTTAATAGCCTACATAATTTCTGAAGCTGTGCCTAATTTTACAAAAACATTAAAATTCTTTTCTTTTCTTAGTATGGAATGTAGGGCTTTTGGCACCAAATTTCTGTGGATTTGTAAGCACAAAATAGTTTGTACCTGCCTTGAGTCAGTTGAATCAATAACAACACAGTTCTAACAGGCTGTGATTAGAATCTTAAATGTAGAATCTAGAGAGGTCATACCTTGTTTCTCTTCACTTCAATATCTACAGCAGCTAATTTTTTTAAAAAAATTCATATCGTAGCTTTTTAAATTGCAGGGTCAAGTTTCAGGTGACAAAACACTGATTTAAAGAATTCAACATGAAGTAGCAATGAATGGAAATCCATAGCAAAGTTGGTCATGCAAAGCTATTTGGGGGGTCGCACACCAAAGTCTATGCTGTTGAGCTAAGTTTTAATTGGCTCCAAAAATAAAGCCAGCATCAGAGCCAGTATGGCCTCCAAGAAGGCACATTATACAATGGGGAGACTGCAACAGACTAAACTGTAAATAAATGTGCATTGACAACGTAATTAGAACAATATTATTTAGCCTTCATAGGGCTCTGATATCCTATTGCATAGTGTTGTTAAAAATATTTTTGCCAGCCTGATGTTTTCTTGAACATCCTTTGGTGTCACGTTTGTTTTTGGAATGAAGCATCAACCAATGATGAAGTAGTTTCTTAAAACATATAGAAGAAAACTATATGTGAGGAGATGAGAGAGATGCTATAAAAACAACCTGTCTGAAATTCCTAATTGCGGGAAATGCCACAATGTCTTCAAACTTGAGCCTTTCTTTCCTGTCAGACCTTGTTTTCTTGAAGGGAGCTTGTTCCCTAGAGCCAGCTGAGCTCAAGTGATGTAAGAAGACATAAAGATGTACTAGGAAGAGTGCAAGGGGGCAGAGCCCTGCCTTGACACTGACACAGATAATTGAGTTATTGAGTAGTTAGTATAAAAGTTAACTGCTGCCTGAGAGAGATGTCACAAAGTGATGGGGCTGTTGTGAAATTAATTATCCCTCTGGTAGCATTTATACTCGCCAGCTCTCTCCACCACCAACACCTCCGGTTAATGTGCCTAATGCCACTTGGCACCAATTTTAGCATCTCTAGAATCTCTGCACTTTCCAGCAGTGCTGACATGTAGAAAACCAGATGACGCAGAGTAGATGAGAATTTATTGGTATGCCGTTATTAATATGAAAATCTGGACAACCAATGAATTGTGAGTATTTGCATAGCATCCTCAATATTTCCAGGGGTCATCACCACTTTAAACATGCTATATGCTTCTTTAAGGCTAAGATTTTCAGAAGGGAGTAAGGCAATTTGACACATAACTCCCTTGGGTCCATTTGGAATTCCCAGCTATAAATCCCATGGGTTGGTGATGATGCAAAGCCATCTGTCTTCTTGTAGTAACTAAGCATGTGATACACTGCCTCTCTTCAGCACTTGTCAGTCAGGGCCCCCAGGGATCTTCTCTAGAGGTCTGTTGCATTCAGATTCATGTTCAGGCTTTGGCTTGTGTCTTTCCTCCTCCTCCTCATTAGGAACTCTGGTGTGTCCTTGTGACATGAATGGCATGTGTTTGGCTCTTTAAAAGTATGACCCTCTTCTACTGATGAATTACATTTTCACAAAAGTACCACAGGAAATATTTGAAGCACCACATGCAATAATTGGCTCAGAATTTGAAAATGGCTGGAAAAGTTCATGTGCTTGAGCATTTTGTTAAAGGCATCTTGACATTATAAAAAGAACCCCATTGACTCTGGGCCATCTAGCCCAGAATCATGGTTTCTCGCAGATAGCAACAAGTTTTTTCCCCCAGGGAAGTTCCAAACAAAACACAAAAGACACAGCTTTATATCATCATCTACACTGGATTCTCACTTACTCTCCCCCCAAATCTCTCTACAATCTTTTTTGATGCTGTGTATCAGATGTCTGGCTCCCTTAAAGTCTAAGTAAATTTCACCTCTTTTGTACAGCATTATATTAATTAAGGGTATTTCATTCGTGTTGTTTTTCCCTGTGCATAGGCTATGCATTTAATCATTCATGTGATCTCTGAACTTTCATTTGCACTCCAGAATACCCCAGGATACCAAGTGCTATTCTTTGTTTTTGTTTTTCCAAGGGGAAAACTTCTCTGACAATAACCCAAACCACTGCCAAAATCCTCTGAAACTTTGTGATTGAACTTAATTTGCGCCACAGGTCTCACAATTCCTTCCAAGCAAACCTGTGTTGAACATTGGTCAAAAATAAATCACAAAAGCGTTTATGAATTTAGTTTACCTTTATTTTCAGCCTGCTTTGAGTACTTAGAATGGCCTTATGTAAACTTCTAGAAAGGATAAAACAGTTGTCTTACCCTGAGTTAGTGCATGGTTCAGCTAAATCCTAACTGCCTTATATTGCATCTTCAATGTGGTCTTCCTCTTTCCCATCTTCTACCTTACCAAATATTATTGTATTTGCTGATGAGTCCTTTTTACATGATGTGTCTGAGTTTAGTCATCTTGGCTTGTAAGCAGACTTCAGGCTTTATTTGTTTACCACTTAGGGTCATCATAAGTTGTAAATGACTTGAAGGCAGGCATGTAGCCGGGGGGGCTAAGGGGGGCTTCAGCACCAATTTTAGCATCTCTAGATGCTAAAATCTAGATGCTAAAATCAGGGTGGTCCGCGAAAAGGCCTTACTGGTACATTATTTAAACTGTTATGTTAATTCATATCATGATCTGATCACCATGCTCATTATATCCCACATTAATGGGGTTATTGGGATAACAATACAAAAGGTTTGCTAGGGTAGACCCTCTTTCACCCAGTCTCAGCCCCCCTTGAACCAAACTCAGCCTCCCCTGAATCAAAATCCCTGGCTACGGCCCTCCTTGAAGGTATACAGCACCAGCAACAACTGGTTAATTTGAGCACTGGCACTCTTTCAGTTAGTCTGACTCCAAATCATTCAGGAATGCCTCTATAATTTAAATAAGATATTTGACAGAGGGCTCTAAACAGTGTATGTGTAGAATTTCACTGCTATTTTCATATCTACTTGCAGTTTTTCCTTGCCTTATTCATACTCAGGAGGAGGGCTAGGGTCTAATAAATTTTTGAAGGGATGTGAATTCATTACTAACTGGTTGTTCCGACTCTGCTCATTTGCTTACAAAATTGAGAGGTGATAACATATTCTAGCCTTGCCAGGTCATTCCCTTATTTTCCATCTGTTCTGATCAGATGTCAGTTGGCATGTTTGTTAGATTTCTCTCTGTGTGCCCAGTTTATTTAAACACACACTATTCTGGGCCTGATACAGTGGTTAGCTAACATTTCAGTATAAGGCAATACAATAGGTCTAATGCTATAGTTTGATGGATTTCTTATCTGACCCTTAGAAGTTTCCATTCTGAGACAGAGAAGATGTATCCTAAGATCTGACTCATTTGTTGTGTTTCATCAGTAGAACATCTTGTCCCAAAATAGCCACTTTGCCACCACACCATCTGTCCCACCTGATGGGCATATTCTTGGAGATCTGTACCTGTCACAATGATCATTCAGGCTATCTCTCCTAAATTGCTCTTTACGGCCCTTCCTCAGAGTGAGGAATCATGGGAGATGTAAAGATGAAGACCCACCCTTGCACCAAGTGAAACATTAGGCACTCAAAAGCTCTGTAATAGAAAAGAGGGACTGGCAGGGATCTCTGGAGTGCCACTTGTTGAGGCACTAGTGCACCAGAGATGGAACATATAATTTGTCAGTGCTCCACCACCTGAGGCAGGGTATTTCTTTCAACTTCTTGGAAGGGTATTCACATCCCTTTAATTTTCATTAACAGAAATAGCCTCAGTAACCACTACCATTGCTTATACTATGGGGTGGAAAATAAATGTATATAAAGGACACCATTTTCAAGAAAGGTGCATTCTGAACTGAACACGTAACTAATCACACTTAACAAATAAGAGAGTGAGGAAGGCTGCCAACAAATAACAATATTTTTCTGCAGGAAGTACCGTATATTCCAGTGTACTAGATGACTTTTTAGTCCTGAAAAATCTTTTTTAAAGTTGGGGGTCATCTAGTACGCCAGATATAAAATGACAAAAACCTAAAAATAATTAAAATAAAATAATAACATTAAAGTACTGTGCCTTGGGAGGAGGAGGAGGGTGGAGGAAGGGCACAGGGAGGAGGAGCGGCAGGCCTATTGCCATGGGGACAGCCTGCTTGGAATGGCGACGGGAAGGGGATCCTCCTTGACTGCCAACACACAGCAGGAAGGGATCGAAACGGGAAGGGGCTCTTCCTTGCCTGCCCATGCTCTCTCCATCTCCTCGCCGCTGCATTCGCCAAGCAGGAAGTCACCATCTCTTCCTGCTGCATGCGTGCGGAAGCCCCTCCCACTCACGCAGCAGAAGCGCGCTTCCTGCTGCGTGTATGGGAGGGGCTTGCTGTGCACGCAAGAAGCAGGAAGAGATGGCGACTTCCTGCTTCACGAAAGCAGACAGCAGGAAGGAGGAAGGCAGTGAAGAGATTGAGAGAGCGTGCACGGGCAGGCAAGGAGGATCCCCTTCCCATTGCCATTCCAAGCAGGCTGCCCCCATAGCAATAGGCCTGCTGGTCCTCTTGGGAGGAAAGAGAGCAGATCGCCCCCAGCCATCACCATGGAATGGAGACTCATCATAAACGGCGAGTATATCCCTAATTCTTTATTTTTTGTTTAAAATTTGGGGGGTCGTCTTATACCCCCAGTCATCTTGTACCCCGGTATATATGGTAAGCATACAAATACCAGCTTCTATCATCTAGTCATGTATGCATGCTTCTCATCTGAAAGGAAAATTCTAAATTCTTTGAGTTTCCTATGTGCTTGAGTAATTATTCTGAGATAGAAATAGCACCTTTGAAGCATGTCCATGAAATACATAATTAAAGTATCTTGTGTTCGATCACACTGTTAGACAGTTAATTGAAAATCACATTGCATCCAGCTAATGAGACAAATAATATATGCATCTGGGATCTGATGACATATTTCATACCATAATATTATTTCTCTCACACATACACACAGACCTTTAATTGCCAAAGTGGTAACTACTGGAAGGCGACCACGTACTGGGCTGCCCTTGATCTGTTAATCCAGAACACATGCAGTTGCTGATATGGTGTCTCATAGATTCAGATGAAGGAGAGACCTGGAGGATGAGATGTTTCCTCCAGCAGAGTTTTGCTCTGATCTGTTAAAGTAGGCCAAAGCCTAGTAGCTTCTTTCACCTCCCGAGGAGAATCATCAGTGGTTAGGGAGGGCATAGCTCAGCAGTGAAGTACATGCTTTGCATGTTTAAGGTGGTCCCAAATCCACTGATAGATGTCTGTAGTGAATTCTGATAGCAAAAGTGAGAAAGACCTCTCTCTTGGCTAGACAGAGTAAAAGGACTGGTTAAGAACATTAGCTCATAAAGTCTTTGTTAGCATCTCACACACCCCAGTACACACACTCCTGCAGAACGCAGTTATTTTACTGTGTTTGCATAGTTGTTGTAATAATTATAAAACAAATGTATGTGAATGGTAGGATTTATGTTGACTTCTTTACCAAGTTGCACTCTTAGACATACCAATTGGGCCTAAGCCACATAGAGTACTGGGGTTAGATACGGTAACCTAATTATTATAAACAAATGAAGCATACATATGTAGGAAAGCATACATCTGGATAAACTTGTATAAAATTGTGTTGAAGATATTACTCATCCGTTTGGCAGCTCCTTCTGCAGCAGTAAAGCTTTTGTTAATTGAGAATATGAATAGATTAATACATAGGCATCACATTCAGGGCCATGATCTGCTAGAATGGTTTGCATTTGCAAGCTTTGCATCTGTATCATTCACTGTTCATTGAGAGTGTTTTCCTCAAGTGTATTCAAGAGCTTCTCAGTAGCCCATGGCAACTGAACACTATATTTTCTGATAAGTCTGCTTAGTGTAATAACAAGTGTAGCAAGCATATCCTGCTACCAACCATTTGGCTTTGTTTTTAATTGCATTCATTTAAAAAATGATCCATCCTATTATGGCACCAAGATGTGAATTGTAAACATAAAAATCTGCTGAAACATTCTATTTAAATACATGTTTGATATGATATTTCCTCTCAAAATATGCATTTGAAACATATTTTGAGAGCATTTCACAGCTGGGAATTGTATTGGATCAAGAAGGAAAACTTTTGTATATCTTGATTTCCACATTATATCCAGTCTTCATGAAATCAGTGAAATAATTTTTCATACCCAAGTTGACCAAAGAGAGTCTCATGATGTGTTGCTCAAATCCACAACCTTCACACAACCTGTGAGGATCCTGCTTTGCATTTGCATTTTGTCCCTCTCCATTTCAATTAATTCCTGTTTTCACTTTACTCTCAATAATAGTGTTTGCTGTCATGTGAATAATTAGCATTGAAAGCACTGCTATCAAAAAGTGGAAAGCTTTTGTCAACACTAGGATTTAACAAATGAACAGGAGAAATGTCTTTTGAGCTACCTGGAAAGTTGCATAGTGCAAACTGTTTTTAATGCACATGGAATGAGACAAACTATACATATTTCAAGCAACCACACCAGCCACCCAGATTATAGCATGCAATAACTATTCCACACCATAATTTTATTTCTCCTTGTCCTGCTCCAGTTGCAGAACCAGTTTAACTCAATATGGCACGCATGTGCCTCTGTCAGTCTATGTCCACATAGACACACACACAAACACACATATAAGACACATTTTTTTCAGAAAAGCTTTTTTTGCTAGAATGCGGGAGCTGAATTCTGTGAGTCTTGTGGCAGTGAAGAAAAGGAAGAGAAGGATGTTCCTCTGCAGTTTTCAATATACTGTACTTCTCCACAAATGTTGCTTCCACAAATCTGCATTATTTTCCTTTGCCTGAAGGCTTTTAGCATAATTATATTTAATGGAATATAAATTTCTAATCCTTCACCGAATTCAAGCACAGAGTGTAGAGTTAAGTGTGTGTGTAAGAGGGGGGGCTGTTGTTGGCAACAGTGGCATTGGCCTAGAGCAGAGTTGGTGAAACTATAGCATGTATGCCAGAAGCAGTACGCGCGCCATCATCTGCCTCTTGCTTGCCCTCCTGCAACCCTGCTCGCTCGTTTGCGCCTTCTGCCTCCTTCCGCTCGCTCACCCACTTCCTCCCCCTGTGCCCCCACCATCTAGTGTCATATTATTAAAGATTCATACAATCAGTAGGTTTGAAAGTAAAAGCAGACTGATGTTTAGCTAATTTGCTTCTGTTGTTGTACTAGTGGTGGTGTCAAGATTTCATTACATCTTTCTGCTGGGTTGGATCCTGTGTTCAATTCCTTATTTGGACACTGAGCCCTTTCATATTTCACACCATACACTTGACGCTTCCAGGTCCTAACATTGTGCTGCTATTGCGAAATATGAAATGCCCCGGTGTCCATATAAGGACTTGAACACAGGATCCAACCCAGCACCATAATTCGATGTTATGACTTTATACAAAGAGCAGGAGGAAAGTGCGGGAAAGCATCCTTAAGAGTGGGGACTTGACCTACCCCAGCAAAGTCCGTCTTTGGGGATGGATAGCCATCCCACAGTGTTTGCCCATCTTTTCTGGATTTCCTCTGTCTTCCACTGCTGATTTCAGTCAGGGGTCGGGGAACACCCAACTCCTAAAAATGAAGTTTTCAGACCATCTTTGCAAGCTGGCAAAATGGATTTCCAGAAGTGGCTGTGCATCATGGGATGGCCTCTGTGAGACTTCATTTTGCCAGTGTACAAAGATGGTAAAAAAAACAGGGGGAAATTAAGGTGGAATAAGATGGTGTGTGGACACAATTGTATCCTGTGGGATCCCGGGGTGTGTACTTGGATTCGAGACAGGATGCAGTTTTAGGAGTTGGGTGTTCCCCGACCCCTGACTGAAGACAGCTCTCTGGCTGAGAAGTCCAAATGCCCATAGGATGCAACTATCACAATTGAAGTGGAATCACAATCCTATATTTTTCTAGTGTGAAAATGAGCACTATAAAACAGTGGTGGGCATACCTAAGAGTTTCAGGAGCTACATGGTTCTTCACTACAAAAGTCCACCAGCTGGAGCCAGCTACCAGATTTTGTCTCAGGGCTGAGGGACTGAATAGGTGTCTCTTAGCCACAGATGATAATGCTTGTACTTAATATCATTACATTCACACTAAAGAAAATCCTTTTTAATAACTTAAATTAATCACATTTACATTGCAAAGGGAACATTTATTAAACTTAAGTTAATGCTAATTTAAATTTATATTCCCTTACTGCACTAAAAAAAACCTAGTGGGACTGAAGGAGAAAAGATATATCCATGAATTTGCTCCTTCTTCCATCCTTGCCCTTGCTTTGAGCTTAGGAGAAAAGGAAACAGCTGCATGAAATTTTGATAGCACAATTTCTCCCCCTCAGGAAGGGCAACTAGTGAATTGAGCGTTTCTGTGTAGTGTGAAAGCAGTTAAAGATTTAGGTGGGAGACAGAATTGATAAATAAGTTAAATCAATGTCTAAAATTGCATCCACCAAAAATTGATGTTAAGTTTATAACAAAGACATGTTAACCAAAGACCCCAACACTTACAAATTTGCTTTGTAGGTACCATTTGATTCTATAAAACTAAAATCCCCGGAAATTACTATCTTTCTAACCCCTTCCTAGAAGCAGGATAATATTTGCACAGCCCCCACAAGGGGTGCGTGTGTGTGTACACGCACTTGCAAGCAAGTGTTGAGATATAAGTAGCTGAATGGGGAAGCACAAGGCTACACATAATAGGAGTGGAAAGAACATTTGAAAATATTGAAAAATGGTCAGAAAAGTATTTCTTGAGTGTCAATGAGGAGAATCCTGTACTGAGGAAGACCTTAGTCTACACATGATTTCCCCCATGAACAGATAACAGCATTTGCTATACAAATAAATAATGTTTCTTCAGTTTTTTACACAAAAATGTGCAAATTTTGCACATAATTAATCTTAATAGTTTTCTCACAGCAGGGAAAACATTGCTAAAATTACTTATTTTTTGTTTTGCCAACTAAAGTAGTGAATAATTACATGACTATATCTAAGTAGCATTGGCAAAAAGAAATGTGGCAAGCAAGAAGATGTAAAGAGGTACTCTTAAGTTCTGTTTTAATTTTCCAAAGTCATTTAATGTACATAATATCAATGCATTGGTTCAGATCTCTGCTTTGAGCACACTGCAAGACCATGAACATTAAGCAACAATGATGACACTCTCAAAAAGTCCGACCATTCCCAGTTCAGCATATAATTGCAGTAGTTTTTCATGCTTTTTGAAAAACAGCTTGGTAAAGAAAAGTACATCCATAAAGACTTTACAATGCATCACCATTCTTCTTTTGAAATATTGTTCCCTTTATTTATTCATTTTAAATTAGGTTGGGTACTCGGCATTGCCCGGGCTGTTTGAAAAAGTCAATAGGAAAGGGTTATGCGAGAGGCAGCAGGTAAGGTCATTCAGATATGAGTACCTGCACACCCTTTCCTGTGCAATCCTCATGAGGTATTCATATCAGGCAAATATACCACAAGTAGTAGAAGGGGTGCTTAGGCCAAACAAGGCTCATTGCTGGACTTTATTGCAAGAGTGTAGAGTTAAGTAAGTGTATGTGTGTGTGTGTGTGTGTGTGTGAGAGAGAGAGAGAGAGAGAGAGAGAGAGAGAGAGAGAGAGAGAGAGAGAGAAGAATCTGAAATAAAAAAGTATCATTTGAAGCAAGGGAGTTTTGTATACATAGTGCTAGCTTTTACATATCATAAACTTGTCACTGGTAACTTAATCATGATGTTAAACATGAAACTGCGTACATATGCATCTTACTAAGATTTCTGTTCCATGGCTCTTGTTGTTTACTATATCTTCTCTATTAGCCCGGGAAAAGCCAGCGTTTCTGCTTGGGTGCACACACATACATATTCTTGGGGGGATTTGCTGCAGAATCCGGGCTCATAGAGAAGATTCTACAGCAAATCCCCCCAAAGAATATGTATGTGTGTGCACCCAAGCAGAAAATGCTGGCTTTTCCCGGGCTCACAGAGAAGAGCCCGTTTGCACCGCATGAGGAGGGACCAGTCAGAATACTTCGGTTTGAATTTTACCTCTTCTTATACCCATTGTTATTACTGCTGTATTATTGCATGTGCATGGAATGTAAGTATATGACCAGCCTGGGCAAACTTGGGCCCTCTCTCCCTCGGGATCGGGGTGAGAGAGAGGCAGCGAGGAGCGAGGGGGGGCTCCTCCTCCTTTTCTTTTGCTGCTTCCAAGAATAGAATACCCCCTCCTCCCTCCTTCCCTCCCTCCTTCCTATTTGGAGAGTCCCATCTAAAATTCAGTGTGATTTATTCAAGTTTTGGCCTACAACTCCCAGAAATCCCAGCCAATTTACCAGCTGTTAGGATTTCTGGGAGTTGTAGGCCAAAACCATCTGAATGCGCATGCGCTGGCATACGAACTACTAATGAATTTCGTTAGTAATTAAGTTACATTTAGAAATTTTTGGAATTTTTTTTGTAAGTCTTTCTTTTACTAATAAAATATATCCCCCCCCCCCCATTTGATTTTAGAATTGCCATTTTTGGGTTCGAAACCATGCCTACTAAGCAGAGTCAGCCCTAGTTAGTATTTGGATGGGAGATCAGCTGCTATAGGTTATATATCAGAGAGAGGAACTGGCAAAACAATCTCTGAATTTTCCTTGCATATGAAAACCCTATACAATTAATGCAGTAATTGGAAGCTGACACACCACTTGCAGGCACATACATGCACACTTGTTTTAAAGAATTGGCTAACAATTTTTTTAAAAAAACAACATCCTACGTAACTATTTGGAGTGGCACATTTATAGAAGCACCTATTATCAAGGGGTTTCTGTGGGAAAGGGAAACAAAATAAAGATTCTACCCACCTCTCATGAATATTTCCATTGGTATTCCCCTTTCTAGCATTGCAGAAATTGAGACTTGCAAAATTATTCACACCTAGGACTTTTCCATCCTCTTGATAACTTTGCCAGCCCCCCTCCCTCTTTTGATGCATACATTATCTTTTGCAATGCTAGAAATTTGGACAATGTGTGAAAGTGGGGCATAATTCTTACTTGGGATGACAATGCCCTCATTTCCTTCCCCATTGTAGTTTTTCCTTTGCCTGCCATGCTAGAAACAGCTGCATGTATGAACTTCTGCCGATGTCCCAGTATGGCTGGACACTGAGGGCCTGCCCCCAAAGCCTCTATAATGAGTCAGGGAAGTTGTGGGATTGACTGACAGTTCATACCCAGGAGGGCGTTCATCATCCTTCATAGGGCAGCAAAGAGCTCTTGAGTCAGACAGCTACTTCTTGTCCCAAAGGCACTCCATACAAATTACATTTTCAGCAACAGATAGCAGAGCTATCCGCCTATGCCTTGGTAACTGTATAGTTCTACAAGTGAACATCAAAAACACAGCTTTGCATTTCTTTTAACAACCCCTTGGCCTCAGCATTTTTCCATGGGCCCTTTCCTTTTTCCTTTTGCAGCGATTCTACTGTAGAAATTGGCATATTGCCTCTTTGTAAAGGATGAGATTAAAATAATGAGAAAGGAACAGGGCCTTTGTGTCCCTTAAAGGAGTATTGAGCTGACCTCTTTGCTTTCTTCTCTATGAAGGGAACGTGATGAGTCAGGATCAACATGAGCTGGTAGTTCTTGTTCTCCCCTTTGCTGACAATTAGAAATGCCTCTAATCTGTGCTATGACCTAAATTATTATTGCCACATTTTCTACATTAAAAACTATGTGCCAGAAAGTTTCCCCCCCTGCTGCTTTGTTAAAGTGATAATAGTCTAATTATTCTAACCTTTAGCCTTCTCTTTCTTCTTTTTTCCCTTTCTTTTATTAAGCCAGAGTTCAAGTTTTTAGTAGCTCTTCTCAGCTATGAAGCTATTTTGATTCGGAGCCCAATGTGTAATAATATAATTTCTTCTGGAAACCTTTTAGTGCAGGGTGTTGCACAGTATCCCATGATGTGAGAGATGAAAGGGAGAACCTTTTTGTTTAGTTTGTTTTTATGAGCTGTACCTTCACAGCTATCTGAGTGTTCAAGAATAAAGAGTGACTGTGTTCATGTACATGAATGTGCATACACACACATACAACTTTTATCCAACTTCTGTTCAAGGTTGGAACAGCCCAGTAGGATGGTCAAAGCAAGAGATGTTTTGGAACAAGATTATGCCCAAAGACAAAATGAATTGGCATTTAGGGGAACCAAAAGAGGTCTGTTTCCAAAGATAGTTTCAAGGATAAGCCAGTTGAAATAGGGGGGGAAAGCAACAAGAAGGACTGAAGAAGACAATTATGTTAGTTGACTAAAGACAACTAACATAATTGAAGCTTGTACATTATTACTTGTTTGCACTGCTATAGAGACATGTTAAATGATATCAGAAACACATCGTTGCATTTCACATATCTTGTATTGTGTAGCAGGAGATGGTGCATGGGGAAAAAAGCATGTGGGAAGTTAGGACACAAAGTTCCTCATTGCCAGTGACACAATCTTGGGGCCCTTTCACATTACACAGCTGTTGCACCATGATTTCACTTTAACTGTCATGGTTTATTCCAGTGAAATACTAGTATCTGCAATTCCAGGAAGGGTGCTTAGCATTCTCAGCTGGATAGCTCCATTACCTCAGCATACTACAAACCACTGGATTCCAAAGGATGCAGCTATGGTAGTTAAAGTAGAACCATAGTACTATAATTGTGTTGTGTGGACACAGCCCTGATATCTATCACCTTGGGATAGATTGTTTGCCTGCATATTCCTTTTTTCAAGCACATATTGGTTTTTTTCCTTGTATTTGCTTTTTTGTGGGTTTAAAATTTTGCATGAAAACTCATACGTACTTTCATTTCCATAAACATATTTATTTTTAGTATATGTTTTCTTAATCAAGATGGCGTCGGCAGTCAGACATGCTTTGGACGAGCTCTGGTCAAAGTTACCGAGTTCGCTAGCCCTGCCTCTGCCAAGTATGCCAAGTACAGGGGCCACTTTTCACCAGAAGGGGTCTGACCTCCGGTATGGACATACTGTTGTAGGTCCCCCTAGAGTGGAGCCGAGAGGTGGCCTTGACGCTGCCCCGAAGAACCAACGAAGCAGCCCAGGCCCTACTATACCCACCATTCCGACCTCGCCAAAGAACCGCCGGACGAGCCCACGGTAGAGTGCCTACCTCTCTTTGGCAATGATCCGGCGGCAATATGACCCCTTGGTCTCACAGCTGGGACAATTGGGTGATATATTGGCAGCCTTCCCCAATGGGAATTGCCAACCTCCATCAGCCACACTCGGTTTTGAGATGAGGACAGGCAGGCCAACCCAGCTGCCCACCCTGGACCGGTGCACCCGGCGTGCCCGACCTCTCCGAGGAGCCCTTTATCTGAGTCGATCTAGGATGAAGAGCCAAGTGATTCCCTGGGCCCGTCGGTGACATTCACCGGAACTTCGGAGGGGGCGCCGTGCACACTTGGCAACGACTGCCCCTTCGCAGGGCTAGGCGACTGCCCTTGGTCTCGCTATGGCATCCTATGTTCCCGTGCGCCACTCTTTGAGAGCACTGAGAACGCACCCGGAGCCGCGGACGTCTCAGAGGTCCTTGTGAGGGTCTTTGGGGGCCTACACCCAATTCGGGGGGGGGTTGGGCTGAATCTGACAACATGGCGCCGGCCCCCAGAGACGCCGCAATGGAGGATGGACTTCCACCCCTTCGCCTCCTCCCTTCGACCCTGCACAGAAGGTGGTTCCATCTGACTCCCCGGGCCCGGCGACGATGGACAGCCCCTGACCCGACTTCCCTGAGGACCCTGACCTCGGCTGGGACAGGTCCTGGGACTTCCCAGCGGAGGGCCAGGGACTGGCCCTGGAGGACTTGGAGCCCGAGGTGGTCAGTGGACTGGCGGCGACTGAGGATCGCGTGGAGGACCCGTCTGGGGAAGCCGCCAGGGGACAGGCTGTGGCTGGGAGACTGGAGGGGATGGTCGAGCCGCTGCTTACCTACCTTCCTCCGTCAGATAGACCTGACTCGAGCTTGGGTCAGCCACCAAAGATGGCGGCCGACCTTGAAGACGCCGGGCTGCCCAAGACATCTTCTGCCCGAGAGGAGGTGGGGGCCGAAAATGGCCCTCACCGGAAGTCCCCACCCCTGGAGGACCGAAGAACCGGAAGTGGCTCATCTCAGAGGCTGCGCAGCCATAGGAGAGGGCGGAGGCGGCATCGCGGAATGAGGAGGCGCCGGCACCCACCAGTTGACCCCTCTGTGGGCTGCCCGGGGAAGCCGGTGCCCCATCCCAGTAATGGAGCCCCGGTCGCCGGCGGGCCTCCAGCCATCCTCTCTGAAGGAAAAAAGACCCAGATCTGTTAGGTCCAGGACTTGGAGGAGTCCTCAGTCCAGGACTGTTTGGAACTCGAGCTTTTTGCTGGAGCCCTCCCGGGCCCGCCTTAGGCTAGAGAGGGAAGTAACATCAACCAGCAGGAGTCTTTTTGGGGGGCCTTTGCATGATGGGAGAGCTACCCCCCCTCCCACAGGCAAGTAGCTTCGAGGTATTCGTCTGGAAACTCCCAGACTGCCTCCTTTTGACTTTATAACGATCCCGCTTGGTCTGACCTAGCAAGTGGTGTGACTTGCCCCTATACTCCCTCCCTTTCCCCTTCCCTGTTGTATTGCTGTATTGCGTTGTTGTATGTTTGCATTATGCCTTCTGTAAGTCGCCCTGAGCCACCCGGGAGTGGTGACTCACAAATTTGAATAATAAAACAATAAATACATCTGGTTTGGTACTTAGCTTTCCCTAAGTATTTTTTCCATGTAATTTTTGATAGGACAGTTATGTAATCAAAATTCGGAGAAATAATAATAATAATAATAATTCACCAATACATCACACAGAGTCCTAGGCACTTGGGAAGTGTCTGACATGTGATCGAATTCAAAAGCCAGTATAGTGATCTTGTTTGCTGTGTACTAATCTTGTTGTGTATCAAGTAATAATAATAATAAACTTTATTTATACCCTGCCCCTTCTCCTCGGAGGGATTCAGGGCAGCTACAAAAATTGTTCCAAGGAGTAGCATTGTCCCTCAGATCTATCCTACTTTAAATGCAGAGACCAAGACTAAGAATTGTGTGGCCTTTCCAAGAAACTAACCCACCCAAGTGAATGGTGAGAAATGCTCAGTATTGCAGCCCACTAGCATCTGGCGGGTTGTCTATTCCCCATCATCAACTTAAAATAAACTTTTATATATTTTAAATTAGCAAGAACCTAATTTTATATTAGACCACATTCTAAACTTCAGAGATGACTCTAAATGCCTGCAAAAATTCGGCAAGTTTTCTGTGCCCAAGGCAATGATTACAATTTAATCTTTCCACTCTCTGCTTACGGGCTCAGGAGCCTCTCAACAGTTAATCCATCTCTCCATTGAAGTTAAAGAGCATCACTGTGCTAAATTCTGTGAGCTGGATCTAGAGACAGCACAGATGAATGCTGAATCTTAAAAAACCCAGCAGGTTACTCAGAAATTTGGAACGCTGACTTTAACCCAGGAATCTTGCTTGGACAGTCTTGTGTTTTATTCAGATGCAGGTGCAGTGACTTCCGCTGTCCCTCCCGGGTGATAACTGACAACCACATCTCTGAAGCTGGTGAAAATCCTGTTACTGCTCTAACAGCGAGGATTAAGAGGGGTCAGGAGGGGACTGCAGGCTATATCAGCAGCGGACAAATTGATGTTATAAGTGTTAAGTGGTGGGTATGTTCTTGTAAAGGAGTCAACCGCTGCTGGTGTCTCTGCTTAAAATGAGTTTTGACAAAAACTGCCAAGTAATTTCCAACTAACTATATGAAGATAACCTCTCACAGACAGATGTGTGTGTCTGTCATCTGATTATTAGAATGATAACATTGGAATGACTGAACCTTACTATGCCATTGGTATTTAGCTGATTCTATTTTTTAAAGTATGCTCTGCTACTACAGATTCCACTTACTCAGCCCCCCAACTCAGCATGGCACCAGTTCTTCTATAGAATTTTATGACTCCCCCTTTAAACAAGGCTTTCTAGGATGAATAATGCCCTGATAATTAAAATAAATGGGATGGTGATTGTCCTTGTACACATCCAAGATACTGGGGAACATCTCAAGCCTCAATAGGAAATATCAACTACAGGTGGTGGAAGACCACTTCAGTGCTCCCTTCCCTACCTTTTTTTGCTCCCAAACATTTGGTTCTCAAATACCATTAGTTTTCTGAGAACTCTTAGTCACATAGGGGGTTCTTCTCAGATACTATGTCCCTTTCTGATTTTGCTGATTCTCAGCTTTCTGATTTTGCTGAGAAAGATTCAGAAAAGAAATAGTAGAATGGGCATGCTCAAGGATTTTTTAGGCAGGATTGAATGCCCGTCCCCATGCCCCCTTTATGGATTCAGGTAATACAAATCCAACTTTAGTGAGACAAGACCTATTTTTGTGTAAATGTTTCAGGAGGTGTTAAAACACTGCCTTGCACTTACTTAATAAACAGTGCAGACTAATAAAGGGATACGCGCTTGCACATGTTTCCTGATGTGCATAACCCTTAAAGACGCACAAGAAGCTAATCCACAAGGAATATGTCTTCTAACTTGCTCATGAAATAGAAAATAACACCCAGATGTTACAGAATTGTGATCCAGCATGATGCAGTGGTTTGAGCTCTGGAAAGTATGAATCCCTACTTGGCCATGGTGACTTTAGGGAAACTACACTCTCTCATCCTCAGAGAGGCAACCCACCTCTCAACAAATTTTGCCAAGAAAACCATGTGAAGTTGGAAACATCTTGAAGAAGACAACAACAACAATACAGAACTAAAAACTATTAGCAACTCTGTGGAGTGGAAAGTCAAATTAAAAAGGACCCTTTTCTATTATTCTGGAACATGTGCAGACCTAAAATTGCATGCACTACGTTCTACAGAAGGGGTAGGCATTCATTTCATTTATTTAGCCTCTCTTCAGAGCTACTTAAAGAAAATTTATATCATAATTAAAATTAACGGGGGCTCCATATAGATATTACCTAAGGTGAAATGGATAAGGGGAGGGTCCATGAAGTATGACATGATTTTTGTCACACCTTTCTGCCTCACATTTGCAGCACAAAACTTGGGATAGTATCTTTGGAGGCCCCTGGTTCTTTCAAAAACAATCTATATATATAAAGGAGACACGGTCGTGCAAAGATGGATATAGACAAAGAAACTATAAGTCGCAGAAGCACCAAACTTGGCAGCCTACTGGACCATTACACTCGCTACAGACAACAGCAAAAACCGGACCTACATCCTCCCAGCACCCCAAAAACGATCCCAAAAAAATTGCCAACGGAACTCCCAACCTCGGCCACTTCGCTGCCAGCGCGAACGTTTAGAACGTTCGCACATGGCAGCCAGAGCGCCTCCTCCGCCTCCTCAGGAAGAGCGGCGGGGGGACTGGAAGGAGGGAGGGGAAACCCCTCCCTCCTCCCCAGCCCCTCCCACCTCCCCGCCACCCCCTGCCACCGCGACACGCCTCCCCCTCCCAAGCCCCTCCCCTCCTCCCGGGCTCCCGCCTCCCGCCCGGTTCCAAAGCCTGGCGGGGGGGGCCAGGAGGCGGACACTCCCCCTCCCAAGCCCCTCCCCCCTCCTCCCGGGCTCCCGCCTCCCGCCCGGTTCCAAAGCCTGGCGGGGCGGGGCCAGGAGGCGGACACACTCCCCCCCTCCCAAGCCCCTCCCCCTCCTCCCGGGCTCCCGCCTCCCGCCCGGTTCCAAAGCCTGGCGGGGCGGGGCCAGGAGGCGGACACTCCTCCCCCTCCCAAGCCCCTCCCACCTCCTCCCGGGCTCCCGCCTCCCGCCCGGTTCCAAAGCCTGGCGGGGCGGGGCCAGGAGGCGGGACACTCCTCCCCCTCCCAAGCCCCTCCCACCTCCTCCCGGGCTCCCGCCTCCCGCCCAGTTCCAAAGCCTGGCGGGGCGGGGCCAGGAGGCGGGACACTCCCCCTCCCAAGCCCCTCCCCTCCTCCGGGCTCCCACCTCCCCGCCCCGGTTCCAAAGCCTGGGGGGGCGGGGCCAGGAGGCGGGACACTCCCCCCCTCCCAAGCCCCTCCCACCTCCCTCCCGGGCTCCCGCCTCCCGCCCCGGTTCCAAAGCCTGGCGGGGCGGGGCCAGGAGGCGGGACACCCCCTCCCAAGCCCCTCCCTCCTCCCGGGCTCCCGCCTCCCCGTCCGGTTCCAAAGCCTGGGGGGCGGGGCCAGGAGGCGGGACACTCCTCCCCCTCCCAAGCCCCTCCCACCTCCTCTCCGGGCTCCCGCCTCCCGCCCGGTTCCAAAGCCTGGCGGGCGGGGCCAGGAGGCGGAACACTCCCCCCCCTCCCCAGCCCCTCCCCCCTCCTCCCGGGCTCCCGCCTCCCCGCCCGGTTCCAAAGCCTGGCGGGGCGGGGCCAGGAGGCGGACACCCTCCCCCTCCCAAGCCCCTCCCACCTCCTCCCGGGCTCCCGAATCCAACTCCCAAAAGGCACAACAATTAGAAACACAAGGCAAAGTGGTAGGTTGTTTTTGTTTGATTTTTGTTGTTGTTGTTGCCTCTTCCTCCTCTTCCATTAATGACATGGTTATTCCTCCTCACCCTCTGCCAATATGACATCCTCCAGCTTCAGAAATAATTAATAGCTTCTGTACCAATTGGAGAAGTGCATCCACTCTGCTATTTATCCTAAATATTGATGTGCCATAGAATCGCAGAGTTGGATGAGACCGCAAGGGCCATCCAGGCCAACCCCATTCATCCAGGTAGGGGGACTCAAGAAATGCCTTCTCAACAGATGGCCACTCAGCCTCTGCTTAAAAATCTCCAGAAAGGGAGATGCCACAGGACTCCCAGGCAGTCTATTCGATAACCATAAAGAGGTTCTTCCTAAATTTTAGGTGGAATCTCCTTTCTATATATAATCATGTATAAGTTGACCTTATGTCTCATATTTATATTGTTTCTATATTCTTATATTAATATTGTTATATCTATTATATAAATGGGTTCATGTCATGTGATGTATATCTCAAACAAAGAAACCTTACAACGCAGAAACACAATACTTTCCAACAGAAATAGGCCTCAAGCAAGGTACGTTTGTAGCAAAGAAACTTTCCCCCAAAACCTAAAAGGCCCCCAAAACAACGAGTAAAAATAAAACTACATTTACCAGCATCCTCCGGGGCAGCCAAAGACTCACCCAGCCTCTACATTCTGAACAACATGATTGGCTGCCAATAAGGGCGGATTTGCATAACTGCTGCACTGGCCAGCCAACATGAAAATTCGATCCATAATAAACTGCCAAAACAGAATAAGGAAAAGGCCTGAGCCAATCCCCAACACAAACACCCAAATCACTTCCAACCGAAAATTTACACCCCAAAAATCACAGACCACGCCCAAAATTGACAGTAAGGCTTCATTAACTTGATTTCCCTAACTAGCCCTCACTTACTGGGAAGCTGTTTACGCTCTAAATTGACAGTAAGACTTCATTAACTTGATTCTCCCGACTAGGCCTCAGCTCATGGGACATTGTGTATGGCCTGAATTTACAGTAACCTACCTAGGCACACAGAGCCCCGATTTGTAGTACTTCAAAACCCATCATTCCCCCACAGACCGCTGTGGCCCAGAACAAGACCAATAAAGACCCAATTTCCAGATTCTGTATAGGGCAGTAATAAAACATGCTAATGTTTCATTTCATATCCATTTGATAATGGCATCTTTTTTGCAGCATATAATTAAGGTAAAAGTAAAGGTTTCCCCTTGACATTAAGTCTAGTACCCGACTCTGGGGGGTGGTGCTAATCTCAATTTCTAAGCCAAAGAGATTGTGTTGTCCGTAGATGCCTCCAAGGTCATGTGGCTGGCATAGCTGCATGGAGTGCCGTTACCTTCCCACCGGAGTGGTACCTATTGATCTACTCACATTTGCATGTTTTTGAATTGCTAGGTTGGCAGAAGTTGGGGCTAACAGTGGGAGCTCACTCCGCTTCCCGAATTCAAACTGCTGACCTTCCAGTCAGCAAGTTCATCAGCTCAGCAGTTTAACCTACTGCACCACCGGGGGCTCCATATAGATATTACCTAAGGTGAAATGGATAAGGGGAGGGTCCATGAAGTATGACATGATTTTTGTCACACCTTTCTGCCTCACATTTGCAGCACAAAACTTGGGATAGTATCTTTGGAGGCCCCTGGTTCTTTCAAAAACAATGTATTAACTAAATTTGACTAATCAAAAAAGAGGGAATGTCTGTTACTAAAGTTATTCACTGTACAGTGATCATCATGTAAATTTCCATATGTTCAGGTGATTTATTTCTATAGTCTCTCTCTTGTAGTCTCAAACAGTGTGCCTTTTTATTATTTTAATTGCACTTTTTGATTTGTTTTCAAATTTTGGATAGGATAATACTACATTATTGTTGATCTTTTGCATGTTTTGAGATAGATTGTACCAGTTTTGATTTGTAAGTCACTCTGAGCCTCAATATTAGGGGGAAGGCAGAGTACAATGATAATGATAAAGGATGAAAAGTTTTTTATACTTTTTCTACATTCATTATTTTATTGTTTATTTCCCACTACTATAGCTTTCCCTTGGCCCTAGAAAAGGGCTTTCTGAATGGCCTATAATGCTTACAATGCAGAAACAATAAGAAAACTAAATTCAAGAGAAGAATAGCAGTAAATCATAGAAGCAAACTATTGACACCTGGGGAAAAACAACTTTAGAAAGCAAAATTAAATGGTTCATGAAAATAAGCATATATTTAGTTGGCACCAAAAACACATCAGGTAGAGATTAGGTAAGCCTATCTGAGGAAATAGGGGGCTACAGCAATTACGATGCCACCTACTTTAACTTAAAAGTCAGGGTAACCTAAAGAAAAATATGTTAATAGATGGACAGGATTATGCATAGAAAGTGCTGTTCTTGAGCTACTCTGGTCTCCATTCATTTAGGCCTTTAAAGCTTAGTACCAATAGTTTATGTGGTTCCCAGAAATATGAAAGTATCAAGATATGTTTTTCACGCCTGGCCTACTTCAAAAACCTAGGCAATGTTATATTCATTTTTTAAAAAATGAAGTCCACCCATGTGCAATGCACTGCAACAAGGGAAATCTGAGCAGAAGGGTGATAACTTTGGTCTCTGTACAGAAAGAAATACAGCAGGTACACTAGCCACATGCTGTACACAGAGATTCTTGTCTCACTAAGGTTGGATCTAACTGACCCTCCCAGTTTCTCAGCCTGATACTTAGGACATGGTGGGCAGTTTTGGGAATTATTTTTGGCCTCTGGGATCTTCCACAGGTAGCACTATAATCAAATGCACAGTCCACTTTGAATTACTTTTCTTATTGGCTTTCATCCATTGGGGGGATGGAGTGTGGTAAGCTATTCATCCCTTCCAACACAAATCTGATGCCCCTGGAAACCTACAGCACTGGGGACAAAGGACTTTGGTTCCTCCCCAAGATGCAGGTTCAGAGTGGTGGCAGATGGATCTTTTGCTCACCAAAAAAGGTCTTGGGGAGCTGTATTTTAACCATCTTGCTTATTAGGGACAGAATAGCCCGAATACTATGTGCAGGACTCGGGTTTAAAGGCAGACAAGATGAAGGTAGTGTTGGTGAGTGACATGAGTTTAAATGCACTGCTTTCATGCACAAGTTTAGCAATTCAACAGTTTCCACAGAATTTGATAAACAAGGCAAATAGAATTGGATTTCCTCAGCATAAAGAGGACACTTCACCCTAGATCCCCAGATGACCTTATGCAGTGGTTTCATGTAGATGTTGAATATCTACATCATCCCCACATCAGCATAGGCAAACCTGTGCTTAAGTCCATTCAGCAGTTCACCTACCTGGGAAGCATCATTTCTTCATTCACCAAGATTGATAAAGAGGTAGATCACAGATTAGCAAAGGCATATAGTGCTTTCGGAAGGCTTCACAAAAGAGTCTGGAGTAACAAACACTTGAGGCAAAGCACAAAAATCAGTGTGTATAGAGCTATCGTACTGTCTATTCTCCTATATGGGTCTGAAACATGGGTCACTTATCTCCAACACCTATGACTCCTCGAACACTTTCATCAGCGCTGTCTTCGCACAATCCTAATTATACACTGGATTGACTATGTGACAAATGTTGCTGTCCTTGAGCAAGAAGGGATCATCAGCATTGAGGCCCATGTTATTGAGAACACAGCTGTGCTGGGCAGGGCACGTCTGTAGGATGGAGGACAACCACCTCCCAAAGATATTACTCTATGATGAACTTTCCACAGGTCAGCACAAGAGAGATCCCCCCAAAAAGAGATATAAGGACTCCCTGAAACAACATCTCAGGCTCGGCCAGATTGATCACCAAAAATGGTCCATCTTGGCCTCACTTCAGGAGGCATGGAGACGCACTATCCACAATGCTGCAGCCTCTTTTGAGAAGTCATGCTGAACGAGTCTCAAAGAGAAATGACAATGCAGAAAGAACCACAACTTGGAAACAACATCACCCAAGGAGACTTTCTGCTGTGCTGTCTGCAACCAGACTTGCCTATCTCAGATTGGCCTTTTTAGTCATCAACACGCTTGTAGAAAGCGTGGGATGAGTCCTTCCTGAATCTTCGTTCACAAAGAAAAGCCAAGAAAAAAATGAATACCTTGGGGATGAAGTAGAACTATGCCTGCACACCATGGCATACTCCTCTGTGGAAAAACAGTAGACGCCTAAGATCGTGTTTTAGAAGCAGCTATTCAGATACAAGCAGAATCACTGAAAAACAGAGTCTCATATTTCCATTTAAGTTAAGGATACCTTAGTTAATTGTAAGGAATGAGCAGGATTGTTCATACTTAAGAAGAAGACAAAAGCAAGGCTGGAAACTTTGAGTGGATCAAGGTAAATGGTGCCACCCAGTACTTACTCATTAGTGATGGTGATGTACGCTTTCAAGCTTTATTTTCAAGATACAGGAAGGGAATGTGTGGTCTGCAGATGTTGTTGGATTGCAACTCTCAAGAGCCCTAGCAAGGGTAAGTATTGATGAGGAATAATGGAGTTGTAGTCGAGCAGCATCAGGGGGCTCATACTGCAATTGGTTCAGTAATGAGAACTAATTTACTGGCCTAAGCAGAGGGCATCTAGATACGCGTATTCACAAACATTTAAAAAATAACTCCACAGATACATTATAAAGTCCTGGTATTTTGATTGCTGCCAATTAAGATCTCATCCATTAAAAAAATCTTCTGTAGTTGCTACTTGTGAAATCAGCTTTGCTTTCTATTTTACTCGGAATTTTTGCTTTTCTTCTATAATATTTCCCCATTGGCAAAGATCGCCAAGATGTTGGATTTGCTTCTGGCTATTGTGGCACCTCCATTTGCATTTTCATTGAAACACCGCACAGGCCATATGCTACTTATGCAAATATCTGAGGACAGATGTGGTGATACCCATAATGATTATTCCGATCAAAGTGAGGCTCATATAATAAAGGTATACCTCAGTTAACAAGTAGGTGTGTTCCTGGACATTATTTCTTCAACAGAAAGTTTGGTATGAGAAGTAGAAATAGTATGGAAAGACTAGAGATGGGAATACTACAGTTTATTTTGTATTGCACTCAGAACTACATTTGGATTTAGTTGGAGAAGAACCCCATTCTTTCCCAGCAAAAGGTTTGTTTATTGCAACCCGTGGGATGTTTTGGCTTTCAACTCCCAGAAATCCTAACAGCTGGTAAACTGGCTGGGATTTCTGGGAGTTATAGGCCAAAACGCCTGTGGTCCCACAGTTTGAGAACCACTGCTTTATTGGGTTGTTATGAGTTTTCTGGGCTGTTTGGCCATGTTCCAGAAGCATTCTCTCCTGACATTTCACCCACATCTATGGCAGGCATCCTCCGAGGTTGTGGGGTTTGTTTATTGCAGACACATTGCCATCAAAAGTCCAGTCCTCCTTCACCATCATTTCTGTCCCTATGCTACTAAAAATTCTTCCAACTAGATTGGAAACAAGGAAGAAAAATGAGAGATGGGCAGGAGCTTCAGGTTTGTTTGTTTTTTTAAAAAAAAGAGCTTTGAAGTCAGGGGCTTTATTAGACACCATATCTGCACTGGTGTCAATGACTGTATCCGCATCATTAAAGGAAGAATAAGTGAGAAAATAGAAAGACAATATAACCCGATACCTGCAGTTCCATTTCTTCACATATGGCAAAATATGTCCTTTTCTAAGTCTCCAGTGTGAATCCTATTGTATTCCTGGGCCAGAAGTCCTTCATTTCAATAGGGGTCGTTTTATTCACAGTTTTACATGAATAAAAGAGAGAAAGTGGTGAAAGTGGTGAAAAAGGGGAGGCTCGCCATGCCACCACCGAAGAGGGCTCTGAGGGGACGAAGAAGCAAGGCCTGCTCTCCCCGCGGAAGCCCCAGGATCTTCTGCTCCCTCTGCCGCCGCCTCCACCGAGGAAGGCTGTGCTTTCTTCTGCAGTGTCGGGGAGGCTCAGCCAAAGGATGCGGAGGCCTTTGCACTGGAGCCTTTGCACTGCACTGCATTTGGGGGTCAAAGCGAAGGGGGCAGGGCCAAAGGAGAGGGCTGTGCGACCCCTCCTAAATGACCAATTGTTCACCGCCCCCTTAAAGGGGTTCACCGCCCCCAAACTCCCCTGAGCCTCCCACCGCCTCCTTGGATCACCCCACCAGGGGCAGTACCACCCACTTTGAGAATCAGTGCTTTAGGAGACTAGGAAGAGAGACTAGGTTGGATATTCTGTATTTGGAAGCCAAAAAGATGCACCTGAAAGTGGATGAAGGAGGGGGAGTAAATTTCTAAGTGAAAAGTGAAGTAGACAGGATTGAAACATCAACAAGAAAAAAAGCAAGGCCTAATTCCTTCCTTGCTGTGTCTCCCTCCCATGATGTTTCTTTTTTGTACTGCATCAATCCACCTCAGTAGTTCACTGGACCAAGGCAGACCAGCATGGCTCGTTAACCAGATGCTACCTAATTAACGCTTGCATGTTTCTGCAAGATACCTTACTAAGGACAGACAGCCAGAGCTCATCTGTGTTTCCTATCTCCTCTCTGGATGGATTAATGAGGCCTGAAAAAGCACGTCTACAAATGGACTTTGATTTTGCCATTCTTTAGTGATTGTGGTAGACGGGCAGGAGTTGGTCACAGTGCTTGGGTTCAAATGCTACAGCTGGCTCACTCAGTGTAAATTAGGGGATTTCACTAAACACCCCATCTGTATACCTTTATAAAACGGAATGTTTGTATGTGTGTATGCGGAGGGCGGGAGGGCAGAAGGGCGGATATGTGGCAGCCACTTTCACAGGCCAGGGCGGATATGTGGCAGCCACTTTCACAGGCCAGGGCGGATAGCGAGGCCCAGCGACCAGCGGGTGATGGACCTGCACCAAACTTGGTACACATAACCCCCTAACCCCCTTTACGTCCTGGCGCGGGTCGGGGACATGACCCACGAATTATGGGATTTGTAGTACTTTCCAACACTTTGGTTCCCACAGACCACTGAGGCCACCAAAAAGGACCAATACAGACCACACTCAGCACACACAGCCCCCATGACCCACTCTACGTCCTGGTGCAGTTCGGAGGAGGGTGGACCATGGATGATGGGACTTGAAGTGCCTCTACTCACTTCCCAAGTCCGCTGCAACCCTCATCCAATCACTGATCAAGACCAAACTTGGCACACATAACCCCCATGACTGCCTTCACGTCCTGGTGAGGTTTGGGGGAGGACTGACAATGGATGATGGGATTTGTAGTACTTTTACACCCCTCTGTTCCCACAGACCACTGTGGCCCCCAACAAACACTGATAAAGACCACACTTGGCACACAGAGCCCCAGTGACCCAGTCCACATCCTACTGAAGTTTGGAGGGGGACAGAACATGGATGATGGGTCTTGCAGTACCTTCCCTCACTTCCCAAGACTGCTACAAACCTAATCCTATGATTGATCAACACCAAACTTGCCACACAGAGCCCTCATGACCCACTCTACATTCTGGTGCAGTTTGGAGGAGGGTGGACCATGGATGATGGGACTTGAAGTACCTCTACTCACTTCCCAAGTCTGCTGCGACCCTCATCCAATTACTGATTGAGACCAAACTTGGCACACATAACCCCATGACTGCCTTCACGTCCTGGTGAGGTTCGGGGAGGACTGACAATGGATGATGGAATTTGTAATATTTTCACAGCCCTCTGTTCCCACAGACCACTGTGCCCCCCAAAAAACACCGAGAAAGTCCACACTTGGCACACAAGGCCCCAGTGACCCACTCTACATCCTACTGAAGTTTGGAGGGGGAGAGAACATGGATGATGGGACTTGCAGTACCTTCCCTCACTTCCCAATCCTGCTACAAACCTAATCCAATGACTGATCTGGCACACAGAGCCCTCATGACCCACTCTACAGCCTGGTGCAGTTTACTGTGAGATGGACCACAGATGATGGGACTTGAAGTACCTTCACTCACTTCCGAAAAAGAATGCATCCCTCATCCATTCACCAATACAGACCAAACTTAGCACACAGAGCCCCATGACCCAATCTACAGCCTACTACACTTTTTTTTTTGGGGGACAGAGATTATGGGACTTGCACTACCTTCAGTAATTTCATGATACCACTGCAACTCCCAATAATGATGGATCAAGACCAAACTTGGCACACAGAGCCCCCATGACCCACTCTACATCCTGCTGCGCTTCACAAATAACCCGGGCAGGGCCGGGTCCCCAAGCTAGTGATCTATAAAAGGGGTGGAGTGTGTGGTTGAACTATAGCAGCAATCAGAAAAATAGTATGCGTGTTTAGTCAATGTATTTGATGAAGCTACAGCTTGCTTTTACACACACCCTTCCCACAGATGTTTAAAACAGCTATCTAAGACCATGCTTGCAACTTTAAATCCCTATGTTATATGTTTCAGCCTTATTTCTGATTATTTCTGTATCCTACTTTTTTAAAACTAAAAATGATTTGGCAATAATAGCATCAGTGCTATGTTTATATCACTAAGGAAATGCTTAAATTTGCATTTATTTGTACACATGTGTCAAGATTCAGGTTACGTTTGTGTATTAGCACTAATAATTCCACATTTAAACCAACATAAAAACAGCACTCCAGTGTTCACATTTCTACTCTGATTAGCTAGCACAAAAACCTTTCCAAGAAGTACTGACACATGAAATATTTTTAGAAAGATACTAAGGAGTAAATCAATAGAGTTGATGTCGGCTCTATATATTTTGATCCTGCTGATCTCATAGAACAATCCTACTATCAACTCCACGGTGTGAAGTGTGAAACCACAGCTTCACAAGGTAAATCCAAGTGTTGTAATATTTGTTATCTTTCTAGGCAGAGAATCTAGAAGTTTAAATATATGGCCTGGGTTAGTGTTTCTCAAATTGTTTAACCTTTTCTCTTTTCTGGATATGTTTGAGTCAGAGTTGACTTCATTTGTTCCTTCAGGTCTGCTACAGATCAAATTCTAGTGATCTATAGGGAGTTCTCTACAAATACAAACAAGGCAGCATGTTCCTGTCAAACTCACCCATTTCTCTATTTTCACTCTGTTAATCACAGCACACATCTGCTCTAACAGGGGACATCTTAGCAAAAAAGAAGTGTTTCTATTTTGTTGTATTGAGACTAATGGGATCTACATGCTCAAGAAGTGTAAAGAGAGACTCTAATGCAGTGGTTCCCAACCTGTGGATCACCAGGTGTTTTGGCCGACAATTCCCAGAAATCCCAGCCAGTTTACTAGCTGTTAGGATTTCTGGGAATTGAAGGCCAAAACATCTGAGGACCCATATGTTGAGAACCACTACTCTTAATGTAAGTTATATCAGCAATGATTGGTACATGGAGAGAAAACTCTTATAAAAATGCCTTGAGGTTGAGCTGCAGGAGGGACAAAATGTCCACTTCCAAGGACATTTACCATTGTAGAAACTGAAATGGTTAGGTCCAGGACATAATAGCTCTTTTTCTCCATGCTCCTTGACTATTCAGAATGTAGGGGCCTCATGATGTCTGCAGGTGGATGGGGTTTATGGTTTATGGTCTTAGCTGTCTACTAGCAAGAAGTCTCTGTATTATCTGCTGGATTGTTGTGTTAGACCAAAGGTCTTCAAACTTTTTAAGCAGAGGGCCACCTCTTGGTTTTTCAAATTGTTGTGAGCCAGACTATATTTGAAAACAACATGAACAAATTCCTATACACTACACATATCTTATTTGTTGTGTAAAGAAAAAAAAACCAGACGAAAGAACAACACAATGTTTAAAATAAAGAACAATTTTAACCAACATAAATTTACCAGTATTTCAATGGGAAGTGTGGGACTGGTTTTGGCTGATGAGATAGTCAAGATAATTAGGATTGTTATGTGACTTCAAGTCATTTCAGACTTAGGATGAAGTTTTGGGCAAGGCCAGGTAAATGAGCTTAAAAGGTCGCATCTGGCCTGTGGGTCTTAGTTTGGGGACCCCTGTATTAGACTGTTGAACTGTTTGTAGCCCAGAAGGAAATGCAGAAATCTTGTTGAAAATCATTTTTCTCAGATGGTGGAGGAACCTTGGTGTATGAGTGCCCTTTCTTTGCAGGAGCAAATAGTTTTCAGTGAAGTGCTCTTGATCCTCCTAGCTCTCTGCATTTTACAGTTTATAATCATGTGTAAGTCCAGAAATTTTAGTCAGAAAAGGAACCCAAAAAACTTGAGTCAACTTCCACAGGTCATTGTGGGCAATGTAGCTTAGTAGGGATGCAATTTTTAATCCTTTGTATAATGCCTAAAATATTTTATCAAAAATGCACAAGTTTCCAGGTACTAGTTAAGCATCCCTTATGCTGAAATACTCCAAAATTGTCTACATGGGTAGCTAAGATGACACCTTTGCTTTCTGATGATTCAATCTTGACAAGCTTTGTTTTGTTCACAAAATTATTAAAATATTGTGTATAAAATTACTTATACTTATGAGTATAAGGTATGTATCATGTATAAATGTATTTGGTGTTTAGACTTGGGACCCATACTCAAGATATCACATCATGCATGTATATGCAAATAGAAGTATTCCAAAATTGAAAACACTTATGGTTCAAAGCATTTTGGATAAGGGATATGCAATCTGTATGGTATGGTAAAGTAATCTGTGGATATGTACCTATCTAATTTCCATTCTTAATATTCTTCCAAAAGACTAGACATGAAATGATATGTAAATAGAAACTTGTAACTAAATGAACACTGAAACACCTTTAATACATTGTGAAATCTAGCCCCTTTCAAAGGAATGGCAACGCTTAGACTTTTTTTTGATTCTTTGAAACACACATTGAGGCCTTTTGACACTGCCATATAATCCAGGTTATCAAAGCAGATAATACATACTATCTGTTTTGAACTGGATTATTTGCATCTACACTGCCATATAATCCAATTCAAAGCAGATAATTTGAATTTTATATGGCAGTGGAGAAGGGGCCCAATATTGTCCTTGTGGTCTGTGTTTGACACGTAACCATAACCACTGTTATCAAAATTTATTTTAAAAAGTAGAACCATCCCCTTTTCTGAGCAGATTTACAAAAAGCAAGAGCTTAGTCCATCCCAGGAAAATCTAAAAGAAGCACCAACCCCCAACTTTCTTTGTAGTTGTGCTGCTTCTGACCTTTTTGAATACCTGGCTGGGGAAATGAAGTAGCAGCCAGGGGTGGCTGACCCCCTGAGAAAGCATTCCGTTTCCATGGAATGACACTCAACTTAGCCACAGGTCACATCAAAATCCATAATTGTGTTCCCAAAACTTGCCCTCAATTACTGATGAGCCAATAGATAAATTTATCCCATCAAGGAGAGGATTAGTTAAGATCTTTTCAAACCACTCCTCCATGCTATGTTTTTCCATTTGAAATCTACTCCAGCCAGTATCATTAGGGCAGCTGATTCATATTGGACATTCAAACTGTACTGTTGATCTGGAATATTTCTTACTCAAACTATATCCCACAGATAATAATGGGAGTAACAATCTGTAGCTTTTATGGGGATTTTCATATACTTTCCGCAAAATTCTTATTTATTAATCCTTATAGAATCCCTGTGAGGCAGGTAGGTAAATATTATTACCCTTATGTTACGGCATGAGAGACTTTAAGTCATTAAGTTCTGAAAGTCTGTTCCTTGTTAGCATAAATCTGGAGTGACTCTATTTTCAGAAATTGTTCCCTGTAGTGATTGGAGAATTATTTCAGCCATCTGTGACTTCTGCTACTACTTGACAGCCCTGCAGTTACTGCTTGCTAACATAGTACACTAACCTCTAGACTTCTCCCAAAAACATAAAGTGGTTTTCTAAGGACTGTCAACAAACTACCACCTGGCTGTCAAGCAGCTTCTCTGGGACTTTTAAAGAACAAGACAGGTTTTTTTTACCAAGGTCAGAATTTTTTAAAAATAAACTCAATTTGGAGCACATGGAGGTGGAGTAACAGGACAGAAGTATAAAATGGCAGATGGGTAGTGTGTGCAACTCTTTTGAGATTAGGACAAGTAATGCAAATGTTGTTATAAGGATATTTTATTCAGGGATTGCCAAGTTGACCATGCAGTAAAATTCAACAAAATCCAAAACCCACAAAATGGTAACACTTTTATTGGGCTACCTAAAATGTATTGAGAACACAGCTGTGCTGGGCAGGGCACATCTCTAGGATGGGGGACCACCGCCTCCCAAAGATACTACTCTATGGTGAACTCACCACGGGTCAGCGCAAGAGAGGCACCCCAAAAAAGAGATATAAGGACTCCCTGAAACAACATCTCAGGTTCGGCCAGATTGATCACCAACAATGGTCCACCCTGGCCTCACATTGGGAAACATGGAGACACACTATCCACAATGCTGCAGCCTCTTTCAAGAAGTTACGCCGAACAAGTCTCAAAGAGAAACTACAATTCAGAAGAACCGCAACTTGGAAACAACATCACCCAAGGAGACTTTCTGCTGTGCTTTCTGCAACCGGACTTGCCTATCTCAGATTGGCCTTTTTAGTCATCAACGCGCTTGTAGAAAGCGTGGGATGAGTCCTTCCTGAATCTTCATTCGTGAAATGTACAAAGCACATTATGCAAGTTTTTAAACCTTCACTGGCTTCTTATCAGACAAAGATGTTTGAAATCATACAATAGAAGAAAAGTGACCATGTTATTGTCATGGCCTATATTTTGTCCCAAATCTTACTTCTGTTGTTAATTAAGATGGGCTGAATGGAACTCAATGCAGGCAGAAGCCACTTCCATTCTTGGCCATGTTGGGACTACGGATGAAGGGCACTAAAATACAAATAATGCCATTTCAGGTTATTTACTGGTACAGATGTAGAAACTTCAAAAGCTTACATGATGTATTTTGTGCATTTTATTTACGTTTTGCTGTATTTTGTGGGTAATAGAAATTCTAAGTTTGAACAGCACAAAAAGAATAACATGGAAAAGCTTTGGGGTGCAGATAAGAGAATGATCCCAGAGGAAGAGTCAGAGTAGAAGAGTTGTGTCTGCATTCTTATGGATGGACTGTTATTTGATCAGATAGTTAAATGGTACAGAATGTATTAATTTCAAGTTGCCTTGACTAATTTTCCTCCAGAGCAGTATTAGGCTCGCTGGCATTCTGACAAGGGGAAGAGAAGAATGAGACGTGACATGATAGATATCCTGAAATATCTGAAGGGATGTCTTTTAGAACTATGGGCCCTGACCCCAAATGGCATTTCCTTAACTCAGTGTTGGGGTCACAAAAAACTTGGCAATGGTTAAAGGACTCTGAATGCAACCTATACATTTACATGAACCTGTTAGCAACAATATGCTTCAACTATACTTCATAATGGGAAGAATCCACCTGTTTAGCAAGCTTTGCAAATGATGATTGATTCTCAATAAATGTTTGATTTTATACCAATTTTAAATACCTGTAGACAACAAAAAAAACCTCAAAACAGAAAGGGGTCGCAAGTGAGAAAAGTTTAAGAAGTCATGTTCTAGAATCTAGAAGATGGAGCAAACTGTTCTAGAGACTGAAACATGAACCAATTGATTCTTTTTAAAGAAAAGAGGCTCCACCTTAACATTAGGAAGAACTTTTTAAAACTGTAAGATGTTTTGATAGTGTAATAGATGGATGGGGTGGAAGTGGACTCTCCATCTCTGGCAGTCTTTAAACAGTGGTTGAATGGTTCTATTTCAGTACTGCTTTAGTTATGTATTCTTGCTTGGCAGGGGTTGGACTAGATGGCTCTTGTGATCCCTTCCAGGTCTATGATTCTGTTTTTCCTGTTCTGTACGGTATTTAGGAGTGAATCTCATTTAAAAAAGCAACTTGTTAATTACCTTTTTAGAGTAAATTTACAGAAGAACAGTCAGTTAATCTCCTATGTACATACTCTATAGCGAAATATACCACTTTAAAGATCTCTGTACAAGGAAGTTTCTGCATCCTATAAAATTTTATCAACAAGGCATAAGAATATGTAGCACACTGAAACTTCTTCCAACTATTCTCTGTGTTATGTCAGTCTTTTCTTTCTATCACCCTGGGCCTTGCTCCTTTCTTTTGGTAGAAAAGAGCAGTGAGCTTTCATCACTTTTCAGTTCATGGCTTTTAATTAAAAATGAAAAGACCATGTTAGCTCTCCTCCCCATGCCCCCCTTTTCTTCCCTGACCTGAAATTAGAGGGTGCTGCTCGCTCTTAGTGAAGCTCTGCGCTTGAGATCAAAGGAAACTCCTAGAATAGTCTAATGTCAGCATAGCAAAATCTGTGCCAGTCTGTCTCCCAGCTGCTGGATATCTGTGAAACAGAGCGCCTGGGTATTTGGGGCAACAGAATGAAAAACAACATGTAAACACAAGCGTTACTGCAGCAGTTGGATAGTTTGGGAAGGAATGTTTTTTAGCCTGTGTTTTTTAAAAAAATATTTCTGCAATAATAAAGAACTTAATAATGCTATTCATTTGTGAACTAGGAAAACCCATCTCTCCTACGGCTGCCTAGATTGGTTTTAACAACGTAACAGCACCACCCACTATTTTATCTTTTTGAACCCTTATGTCTTGTTCTTTGATGATTCAATAGAAATAGAAATTAAACAGAAATTGCAGCACATGTTACAGATAGTGATTCCATTTTGCAATGTGTTTCTCTTTTGGATGATTGTTCCTAGTTCTTATAAAAGCAGTAGTAGAGCTTCTCTAAAACCAATGCTTTCTTAATCAAAAAATGGAAATCCAGTCAAGGAAAAATATGTTTTGTGAATAGCTGGAGTTTGGATAAAAACTTTTTGAAGTCCTGGAAGTAGTAGGGGATTCTGAGAATTACAGTCCAAGGAGTAACTGTTGCAAGCCATTGTGGTAGGCTCTTGGGAACCAGTCAAGCATCCTGCACTGCCCACAAAGAAGAGACTGGCGACAAAGCATACTATAACTGCACTGACATTTTCCCACATGTCTATATACTTTATGATTTACGTAATTCTCTTTTTGTGTATTGTGGATAGTAACTTTGAGATAATGTGAAGGGTTTATATGAAAAAACGGTGTTAAGGACATTGTACTCAGTTGTTAATTTTCTTACAAAATTGAAGCTTCCCATTCTTTATGTTGATTTTAAATAGCTGAAAATGTCAGGTAGCTTTGTGAGGCTTGCAACAGATGAAGTTGAGATTTTCTTTCTGTGGATGATTGATTTTGAGCAAAGCTAGCAGAAAGACTAGAGAATTATCTCAACAAGTAGATATTGTCCCACTTCATGCTAATAACTGAGCCAGTCTAACAACTAGACTTAATGGATAATTTGACTTGTTCCCTGTGGAATTTTTTCACAAATTTTGTAATTATCAAGGACACAAAAGTGAAGTGCTTTAAGAACAGTTAAAGGTGAAGGAAGAGCAGCATTCTGTAGGAAAGCTTACAGATGTAGGAATCAAAAGACATTTACTTTTTAGGAAGATTGTGCCCCTAAAATGTTCCACCATTCTAAAGCATGAAGAATACGCTGTACGTTATCAAATCATTGCAATTCATTTTATCACTGTTAAACCTAGTGTGGAATACATCATGTATGCCGATGAAAACTTAGAAGAATTTGAGTGGAAAATGTGAAAAGGTGCAGTGGAAATGGAGTGGTAAAGTAGAGTAGTTTACATATTGTGACTATACTGGATGATGTCTCCAACCATCTTTGGTAGTACAGTATTCCCTTGCTACTTCGCGGTTCACTTATTGCAAACTCGATGTTTCGTGGATTTAAAAAATAATAATTTAAAATATATATCATGGTATTTTTTCTTTTTTGTGGGGTTTTACTGCCGCAGCTCTCCAAGGCGGTTTCCCTCCTCAATCCTCACTCCAGCCTTGAAGGGCTTTCCCTTCCTTTCCTTCACTTTATTTTAAGTTTATAAAGACTTAAAATAGTGTATAACTACTAAAATAATGTATAAATATTAAAATAAATAGAGCACCCCTGCATCACGGTTTTTCACTTATTGCGGGAGGTCCTGGAACCTAACCCCGGCAATAAGTGAGATAACACTGTAAATAATTTTAGATATGTAGGACTGCTACATCACTCATTTAATTAGTTCAAAGTCAGAAATGTGTAATGTCAGAAAATGGACTATGCATACCTATATTTATTCAGTGAAATCATTTACTGAGACGTTTGCATCCAAAATGATGATGTATACAGAACCTGCACGTGGAGTCCAGTGTTGACCTGGAAATGGACCCAGAAGTAGAGAAGGACCAGTGGTCATGCCTACAGAGGCATTTGGTCCAAGTTTATCACAAGATGGAGGCATCCAAGTCTGAGATGCCTAAATCCTTAAACCAGAATATTCCAGTTCCATCAAAAACTAGCATTCTCCCTTCCAAACAGCTTTCATTCTGCCAACGAATGCAGCATACCCTGAGTAAACTTATGGAAGATAAATTAAGTGCTTGGACTCAAGTCCAGAGGGATTGGCTTCTTCACCTGAGGCTTTTCAGAACTATTTCGCCGACAAAATCTCGACTCTCCGCCGGGACATCCTAGCCACATTTGATACAGTAAGTGAACTTGAGACTCCGCCGCCTCTCGATGGACCCACCTTTACCCGTTTCCAACTGCTGGACGCAGCAGCTGTCGATAAGTTACTAGCTGCAGCTAGACCAACTACTTGCTCCCTCGACCCGTGCCCCTCCTTGCTGGCTAGATCTTGTCGGGAGGGGTTACGAGACCCCCTGGGTAAGATTATCAACAGCTCCCTTGAGCAGGGAGTTTCCATTGTTTTCATCAATGCCTCGAAGCCATGACTGAATGGCTGCATTCCAGCCGGCTGAAGGTGAATCCATCAAAGACGGAGATTCTGTGGCCTGGTCGCCCTGGGTTAGACGAGTGCCGGTTGCCTGCCCTGGATGGCGCGCAATTAAGCCCGTCATCCTTGGTTAAAAGTCTAGGAGTCCAGTTGGACCCTTTGCTGTCCATGGAAGCTCAGGTCTCCATGGTCAGCAAACTTTCGTTTTTCTATCTACGACAGGCCAGGCGACTGGCCCCCTACCTGTCCAGGGATGATCTGGCCACAGTAATCCAAGCGACGGTCATCTCGAGGCTAGACTACTGTAACGCCCTCTACTTGGGCCTGCCCTTGTCGACAATCCGGAAACTCAAGCTAGTGCAAAACGCCGCGGCTCGACTACTGGTGGGAGCACCGGTGAGAGAGCACATCACTCCCATCCTGCGGCAGTTGCACTGGCTCCCAATTGAGTACTGAATTGTCTTCAAGGTGTTGGTTTTGACCTTCAAGGTCCTGCATGGTCTGGGGCCAGTGTACCTGAGGGACTCGGAAGAGCGAAACCTCTTAGTAATACCATCAATTCGCTCCTGCCATCTCTCCGCAACAAGGCAGCGCGCCTTCTCAGCTGCAGCACCGGCTTTATGGAACACACTGCCAGACGACGTCCGGGCCATTACAGAGCTCATCCCTTTTCGGAGGGCCTGTAAAACCACACTATTTAGGCTTGCTTTTAGTTAAAGTCCTTGGATGTGGAAATCCCCCTACCGCTCTCAGTCTTTACTGTACCTGATGTACGGTTTATATTCTACTACCTTTATGTATTTTTATTGTTTTTGATTCTTATGTTTTTATTGTTGTACCAATTGTTTTAACCTGGTTGTATGTAAACCGCCCCAAGCCTGCAGGAAGGAGCAGTATATAAGATTGACGAAATAAATAAATAAATAAACAAATAAACAAATATTCTGAAAGAAGGGTGGAGGAAGGCAGAGAAGTAAAGTTAAGTGTCTAATAATAACAATCAGCATGGAGAATGGCTTGAGGAATGCTGCCTTGGTTTCTCAAACTTCTTCAACGAACTTATCTCTCTTCCTGGAAACCTATCATTAAGTTGTGATTCTCTGATATTCTTTTATTCCACCCCTTCACAACCGTTTTGACACCTGAGCTAACCGTTTTGTCCTGACCTAACAGACATATGTTTGATAAAACATATCAAACGTATCATTTTATTATAGACTCCCAACTTTGATTCTGTTTTCCACTATTCCAACAAAATCCTAGGATCTTTGAATTCAAGAAAGTTATTAATGTACCCCCAAATATTCCATTGAATATGTTAATATTTAATTGACCTTTTCAATTGAACTATTTTAAACAGTCAAAATATTGCAAAGCCTGGTTTTCACATTTTAATGGATGAATGAGTATGCCAGAATCTCAGCTCTTTGTGTATCAGTATGAACAGTACAGTGAATCCAAGGAAAAAATGCAATGCAGCAACATGTATAGGTACCAGTCAGGTAGACATTCAGGACACATGAAAGGTTTTCTGCATAAGAGCCATTTTTTCCATAGTGCATATCTTGTAGAGACAGTGTATTATAGTAATATATACCGTAATATATACGTGGCACAAGAAGAAAAGTAGTAAATGTCCAGGTATAACTTCAACAGGTTTCACTTCCCTAATTACTAGTTGTGTGTACACAGATCAGGAGGTGTGTGAGTGACTCCAGAGGGGCAATTCTTGCCTGAGTTGCAACACCCGAAGGTTATGTGTCTTTTTATCTCCTTGTTTTTGTATCTTTGGTCTGCTGATGAATTGATCTCTCCTTCTATTATGACTTGAGGAATGCTTTATTTTCCTTCTCTAAGAACTCAAAAAAATTTCCCCAATTCGTTGTATTAATTTTGACTCTACCTTGAGACAGTTTTTGTATAAGTATGTCCATGTTCATAATATCTAAAATTTTCAGAGTCCATTGTTCTAGTGTGGAAGTCTTCCAAAACTGGGCTAGTTTTATTCTTGCGACTGTTAACAGGTAGAAGAAGATCTTGTTTGTATTTTTGTCCTTGTTGAAATTTGTGATCCCTAACAAAAATATTCCAGTTTGAAATCAAATTTTATTTGTAAAATTAATTCTATTTTTTGTAAATCTGGTACCAGAAGGTATTAACTTTTTTGCACTTCCACCACATATGAATGAAATTTTCTATGTGTCTCCCACACTTCCAGTATTTCCCATCAGTTTTTCTGTTGTTAAACTTTGATAGTTGTTCTGGTGTTAGGTACCACCTATAAAATAACTTGTACCAATTTTCTTTGCATTTGGTTGAATAAGTGAATGTTAGTTTCTTTGTCCAGATCTCTTCCCATTCCGATAAACTGTCTTTGGCCCATTTTACCATGGTCTCTTTCATCTGTTCTTCCTCTGTTGCCCATCTAAGCAACAGCTGGTATATTTTTCTAATCAACTTCATGCCAACTTTTAATATTTTATTCCAGAAGGATTCCTCTATTTTGAAGCCTATTTTTCTGTCTATTTAAAGTTCTCTTTAATTTGGTAGTACTGAAACCAGGAGATCGCTGGATCAATTAATTTTAGTTCATCTGGAATTTTTAAGGTTACATTTTGCCCATTTCTTTTTAGTAGTTCCTTATAGGTTAGCCATTTTTCTCTAGGGATCTATCTTACCTGGTTAGATTCATTTGGGGAGAACCAGAGAGGGGTCTTGGAATGCAGTCTTCCTTTATACTTGTTCCATATCTGAATAAGGGTGGCCAGATCTTAACTAAACTATTGCTTGCTTAAGGATAATAGTAATCATGTGGTTTCATCTTCTTTCTTTCTTTCTTTCTTTTTCTGTCTCATTAATGAAGACACTTTTTTGCAATGTGAACACTCAGACACATAGACAGAGAAATGCTCCCTGAATCTAGTGTGTTTTCAGTAATTTCTTTGGACATCTGCCTGTCCAAGATGATACAGTCTCATGATCCAAGGACCTACTATGTCTTTTCAAGACAAATGTTTGGGGAGACAGGAAAGATTTGCTTTTTATAGGTTTTTTAAAGCCTTAGGAATATCCATCTTTATTTGAGAGCCACCAGATTTAAATTCTGATATTTTTACTTAAGTAAACAGCAATCCAATTGAGCACTTCAGGAAGAAGAGTGGTAATATAGATTAGTGCTTTGTAACCTTAAATATCCTCTCCACATCCTGAAGAAAACTGTTGTGCTTGATAGATCTTTAGAACCATCCATGAGCTGTGGCGAAAAGGGGCTTCAAAATTCCCATATTGGAGGTCAAAGCAGTGCTTGACTTCAAAAGTTATGGATGATGGCAATAGTTATTCAGCTTTGTTGAGTAATGGGAGCCCTTCAAAACTGGGATAAAGAAGCACTTAGATGTTGAAATGATCCTCCACCTACATTTAAATCAAGCCAGACAGTCACTTTGTGTCCAGCCAAATGCATGAGCATTATGACAGTTTGTGTGAAGCATGAAAGTTCTTGTTGGTAACAGGAAAACTAGCAATCAGATAGGTCTGGCCTGTCATCTACACCATATGCTGTGGAGTTGCTGTAGGCTTTGCAGAATTTGGCTCTTCAGTAGCATATCACGTTGAAATTAATGGAGACTTATCTCCAAATTAAGATGTGTGTGATCCCTTGGAAACTACTTCAGGCTTTTAGTATATTTTAACATAATTATTTACTGCAAACATTCAAGATAGTTGTAGCAAATACAGATAAATCCAGTTAATTTAAACAAAATCATCTTCTAGTTGAGCTAGTGGGTCAGTGGAACGCGCAGAGAAGGACCCAGTCTAGCCGATGGCTATATATGCAGTGAGAAATGCCAAGGATAATGCTTGCATACTTGTATTGCTGCAGGACTTGTTTGAAATGTGTTCATTATTCACATCTGTGGAAAAAAGAGAGGACCAACAAAACTACAATAAAGAAGCATGTAAATAACCAGTATGGTTGCGTATGAAGCTAATAGCAAGAAAAATATAACTGGGTATGCTTCTAATAAATTCTCTCTCTCTGTTTTCTTCTTTTTTGCAGGGCTTGTGAAGTTGGGGGTTCACTGTGTAACATGTCAAAAGGTCGCTATAAAAATTGTCAACAGAGAGAAGCTCAGTGAGTCGGTGCTAATGAAGGTAATTTTCTAATGGGAGATGTGTGGGGTGGCAGAAATGAGTTTTCGATGCAGTGTCTTATGTTCCATGCAAAATTAATATCTTTAATTATGTTTAACAAACATCCTTGTCAATGTTAGAACTGTGCTTTGTATAATAAATAATACTAATATAACAATAATTCAGGAGTGGGGGGTGATTGGAATTAAAGTGGAGTGTGTCTATATTCTAATTAAGAGCAAAAATGAATGTCCGGTTGTGGCACAGTAATTGAACACAGAGGAGCTGATGTCTAAGCTTGGCTGATCTCAGTTGCACTTGCAGAATGAGGTTGGTCTGGCTGCATTGCTCTGAGTTTCTCAGTCTGTTCTGTAATCATTTATGTACTGAATGCCTTGAGCTGGAACTTTCTTCATCACAGGTAACAAAGTCTTCTGGGTTTGTCCTTGCTGTGAGGATTCTCTGAAACGTGATCTAACCCTCTAAATACTAGACTTGGCACCATGAAGTTGAAAGGGAATTTCTAACTATGCTGATATTGTACAGTAGAGATGAACAGAGTAGTAATTGGATAAAATAAATGTTAATGATTTTTGCGGCATGCTATTTCCATAAAACGTTGGTCTTTATTGGGTAGGTCGGGAGAGTATATCTCCCTAAGACAGTGGTTCTCGACTTTTGGGTCCCCAGATGTTTTGGCCTTCAACTCTCAGAAATCCCAACAGCTGGGAAACTGGCTGGTATTTCTAGAAGTTGTAGGCCAAACCACCTGGGGACCCACAGGTTGAGAACCACTGTCTTAAGACAACAATGTCATAAAAACCAGGATTATATGGAAGTGTAGACTCATATAATCAAGTTCAATGCAGTTAATCTGTGTTCTGAAACTGCATTCGATTCAGCTTCAGAGGACTCTAAGCACACCTAGGATTCAAAAGCACTGCTTTTTAGGTAGTGTTTAAATATGTAGATGTGCTGATCTATTGTAGCATAAGAAGACATCAGATTGCATGTGTTGAAGTGGAATGTAGTCAATAAAGTGTTGTGTTAGTATTTTTTAAACCCTATAAGAGACGACGTTTTCCCCAATGCATTTAGGAAGTATCCCTTCCCTGTCGTGGTCTTCTGTTAATATGTACTGATCTATAATCCCTGCGCCTGCGCAGACAGTTCGGAATCTTTAAAAAGATAATATCACTTTAAATGGAAGCCCCGCCCACTCCCCTTGAGTATATATAGCCAGTGGGAGGGACTGCCACCTCAGATCCTTTTTTTCCGCCGCAAGTGCGACAGCTAGGAATCTTATCTCATTTTTTTTACTAGTGTATAAAGACTACAAATATTTAATATGTTAATATTTAATATTTAATATTTAATATTAAATAAATAAAGTTAATTATAAAAATCCATATTAGTATTAGTATGGATTTATATTCACCACTTATTAATTATTAAATTAGATTCTCTTCATCTTGGTAGAGTTGTTTACCACCGCTTATTAATTGCTAAATTTTATTATTCTTCATGATGGTGGTCATTTGTAAACTGTGTACCTTCATAACCTGGCTTAACTGGTTTTTGTTTGAAAAAAACAAAAACAAAAAACCCCTCTGAACTGACAGTTGGCCCCCAAGATGGTGGCGCAGTTGGTGTAGAGGACTAAGGACAAGGCCACCAAGATGGCCGCCAACCTCCTCAGAAGGTAAGCCTTGCCGTTTTACAGCCTTCCTTCCCCATAGAAGCGCTGGGCCCCCTGCTGGTCATTGTGGAGCAGTTCATGTCAGGCATATGAGTTCCATTATATTTGGGACATGGAATCCTCGACCTCTACATATGGGGGCCTTCCTATACGGCCATGCCAATGTGAACAATGGCGAGCCATGAGATGCAGAAATAGTGTGCCCTGCCTCCACCAGCAAATTCCTCCCCTGAGAGCTGGGATGGAGTTGAGGCCCATGGAAAGGCCTTCCAACGATGGAAGAATGGCAAAGTTTTAATGCAGGCGAGGGGGCGACCCCTCTGGCACCTGCTGAGGCATTGAGCTGTGCAGTAGCTTCGGCACTGCAATATACAGCCTAAACGGCCTTCATCGAGGGAGTCTCAGCAATGGAGCGAGGAGCGTGTCCTCTCCGACACTGGAGGCCCTGCATCGAGCTCGAAGCCAGCACGGCCGAGCTCCAAACCTCCCTCGTCGGGCTCGAAGCCACCACGGCCGCGCTCCCAACCTCCCTCGCAGTTTCGAGGGAGAGATGGAAGGCCTTCGACCCCAAGCTGTCGACCTCAAGCTGACACTCGACCACGAAGTGCTCGTCTGTCGAGGAGGGTGATCGGTCCTCTCCCTCCTCGACATCGGGCAGGCCACTGTCAATTTCGAGGCCACTCCTTCCTCTTCGGTCCTCTTCTCCCCCCCCCCTCAAAAGAAGGAGAGAGCGCGCTCGATGCTGCATGGGGAAGAAGAAAGACCTTTCGAGCCCTAGAAGACGCTCCTAATCTCCCTCCCAGTATCGAGGAGAGAAGAGGGGCCTCCGTGTGCGGCGAGGGCTCTCCCATTCCCCCTCGAAGAAGAGGTGCTCCAAAAGGGTGCTCCAAAAGGGTGCTGCTCGATGAAGAGGAGAGAAGAACCCTCGATGAAGAGGAGAGAGGGAACCACCGTGCTCCAAAGGGATGGCGCTCTCGATCCCGAGAGAGAGCGCGCACGCTCTCCCGTTCCCTCCTCCGATGTCGACGAAGAGAATAGGGACCTGCCGTGCACCCCTCGGCCACATCACAGGAAGTTCGGGAGGAGGGGTGAGATGGTAGCGAGGAGGAGCAGGCTCAGCTTCTGCTCCTCTCCCTCTTCCTTCGTTGCGGACCTGGCCTAACGACTCTGGGGCAAGGTAAAAGCGCTCCATGCAGTCCTGCCGGCCGCATGACCACAGAGGTGTCTATGGACAAAAGGAAAAGGAAAATAATATGGTGTACCTTAATGGTTCTGCAATGCAAATATTTAGCCCACCAGTTTGGGCTCTTACTTGCTCTTATTTATTTATGTTCCATGCAGTCCTGCTGGCCGCATGGCCACAGAGGTATCTATGGACAATGTGGACTCTTTGTCTTGGAAAAGGAGAGGGAATACAGGATGTTCCTACTTGTTATTGATGGCACTGCTTATAGTATGCCATATATGGTGATATCAGTATGCCATATATGGTGATATCAATCATGGATTGGGGTGCTAGGAATTTAGCCTGCCATTCTGAAGCATGTACATATGAGTAGGTCAATAGGTACCGCTCTGGAGAGAGGTAACAGCAATCCATGCAGTCATGCTAGCCATATGACTTTAAGGTGTCTCAGAACAACAACGGCTCTCAAATGCTAGCCATATAACTTTAAGGTGTCTCAGAACAACAACGGCTCTCAAATAAATTGGAGTCGCACAGCAAAGTAACATAATAATATTAATAATAATTACTTGGGCTTAACATAATTATGATGATATGTTTACTTGTTCTTGAGGGGCACTGGGGTGTTGAGGCCTTGCATAATTGATAGCAGGCATGGATTGAGATACTGTAAAATTGGTATGGCTCCAACTACAAACCTAAGAGCATGTTTTAGTTTACCAAGAGAATGTCCCTTATACCCTCCTCGAGACCACAACAGGTGTCACCATCACCTTTACTTATGGGACTCTCGGCAGTGCTTCACGAACGAAGATTCTTAGGGGGACTCATCACATGAGGGTCTATGGAAAACACCGGTTCTTGACTCAGAAATGGAAGCAAGCACCAAAGTTATGCAGTCATGCAAGCGTTATGACCTTAAAGGTGTCTATGGAAGGTACCAGCTCTTCATTTAAAAATGGAAGCGGGCACCAAAGTCATGCAGTCATGCTAGCCTCATGATCTAACAGGTGTCTATGGTAGACACCGGCTCTTGACTTAAAATGGAAACGAACACCAAAGTCATGCAGTCATGATAACCTTATAACATTAAAGGTGTCTATGGTAGACACCAGCTCTTGACTTAAAATGCAAAGAGCATTACAGTCCCAGTCACAACTGGATTTAATGTCAAGGGAAATTTTATTTGGGCCTTACATAGTAATAATGATATGTCTACTGTTTCAGTTAGCATATAGAGTGTATCAGGTGCAAAACAATGTATTTGAGAGATATGGAGTGTAAAACCTAAGGGCAATATATTGCTCGGTATCGCTAGCGCCCACTATTGTATGTTGACATGTCACATAGACTGGTCATAACGGAGGCAACAACTTCGGCTAAATCAACAACTGGGCCCTTCATTGCAGGCTTGTTGTGACCTCAATGAGGACTACAACCAAACCTGGGAATTACAATTATTTACCTGGACTACCCTGCCCACCAGAGCACGTCAACAGGATGGCCAGAATAAGTTACTTTCACTAATGACCAACGTTAAAATGAATTTACTGCTGAGTTTACTCTTCATAAGATCTCGACTGACCAGAAGGTCATGAGTTCGAGGCCTGCCCTGATCGGGGTGAGCACTCAACCAATTTGTGTAGCTCGTTGTTGACCTTTGCAATCCAAAGGCAGTCTCATCTGTCAAGTAGGAAATTTAAGCACCACTATGTGAGGAGGATAAATTGAACTTATTTCTGGAATGTTAAATTGCCTCTGAGTGTCTGTCTATATATGTTGTATGTCAATGGCATTGAATGTTTGCCTGTATATGTGCATTGCTATTCACCCTGAGTCCCCTGAGGGGTGAGAAGGGCGGATTATGAACTATTAACAATAAGAATGCTAAACAAAATACTACCAGCACCCAAGAGTGACTGCATAAGCATAATGCCTTATCTTCAACACTCTATCGGTAACGTCTTACGAATCCTATTAAGAATAGCTAGCAGAACGGATAAATATTAATGCCTTATGTCATATTCACGGCACTCTTTCGTTAGCATCTTTACGAAGTTCTATCTACATGCTGAGTGCTACTGTAAACCATTAGTCTTGATAGAGTTGTTTTATATCTCTATTTAACAGCGATGCATTTATTTAATGCAGCTATGCTGCATTCCCGATGACATTGTCCACCTAATCAAGGGGTGTCATCTCCTCGACTGGATTGTGTGATCTGAATCCTCATCGCCCTATGCCGGTAGGGCCAGTCATGTCTCCTTCCTTTCTCATAATATCTGAGATGAGATGGTGCACACCCTAGATTTCTCAATCCTTCTCAAGCCTTAAGTGGGCGGTACCCTCCATCCTACTTGGGATTGTATTATGTGTCGGAAGGTTTGCTCAGGCCTGTTACCCCTTTGTCACAAGCACTGAGCTCTATCATACGTACGCCTCAGGAGCCTCTACTAAGTGCTCTTTTACTTCCAGTGGACCCATCCATTGGTTTAAGGTGACTGAACCTTTCAACACAGATCTTTCTGTTATCTCTTCAGGTCTAGAAGCCGAGGGTTTATGCTTCTTTGTTGCAAGGTTTCAGTTCCGGCCTCTGGCCTTCTGCGTACGTCTTGATCAATGCCATGTTCCTTAATTTCATTTCCTGAACAAGTCTTGTAAGTGATCTTCACTCTCTTAGCTCATACGCCCTTTGGTCAAAATATGTGGTATGTTTTGACAGTACCATTTCTCGTCAAGATAACCTTGTGCTCCTATATGGCTTAGGAAGTAGTTTGGTGACCTTTCCTGGGATGTCCCTTCTTCCATCCTTCGAATGCCTGGGAAGTTGACAGGTCATATTCTTAAAGCAACAGAGCTCAGATAGTCGTCTCAGCTATTCCAAAGTGACAGGAGGATGCCAGTGGTCTCCCAGTGTTTCTGCGACTACTGTCCTTTTCAACCATATCGGCAGTTTGTCTGATTCACTAGTTGAACCATCACGCTCATCTGGGCAGGTTAGGGATCGCTTCACTAAACCTGAGGTATCCTGCACTGCCCCTCAGGGGGGCTTTCTTTCGCAAGACCACAAGATCTGTTAGGCAGATTCTTGGTCTACTCAGTTCACCCTTCTTGGTCTACTCAGTTCACCCTTGTTTGTTCACAAGGTTGATACATACTGTTAAGGCAGACACATACTGACATAGAGGTGTCTTATGCCGTCATATTCTTGACGGACCGGTCCTCTTCTTGGTGATGGCATGACGCCCACCAGCCGCATTATTAGCTCGGTAGTCCATTACATCAGTACATATTAACAGAAGACCACGACAGGGAAATATTAGTTGCTTACCTGTAACTGTAGTTCCCTGAGTGTCTTCTGTTAATATGTACAAACCCGCCCATCCTCCCCGCTGTCGTCATGCCTCAGTCCTTCAAGCTGCTATTTGCGGCGGAGTAAGGATCTGGTGGCAGCCCCTCCCACTGGCTATAGAGACTCACGGGGAGTGGCGGGGCTTCCATTCAAAGTGATATTATCTTTTTAAAGATTCCGAACTGTCTGCGCAGGGATTATACATCAGTACATATTAACAGAAGACACTCAGGGAACTACAGTTACAGGTAAGCAACTAATATTTTCTTTATGCTTTGTTATACATAAGCATCTTTTAAAGTTTGGTTAAAGGCAGAATCATCTGTGCAGCTGAATGGGAAACCTGTTTGATTTCCTTGTCCATGATACTCTAGTGAGAACATCATTTATCCATGGATGAATGAAATATTGCTAATGTCAGGAAGATTTCAATGCAGTCTATTGGAGTAGCTGAAAATGAACACTGCTCAATCAATAGTAATGATTACTATGCTTTCAAATACTTTAAAATATTTTAAATTATGGAGCAAGGGGAAGAAAGCACATCTTTATCTGCTTTGCTTTTACTGTTTATTTATAGTATATTTTGTACATCCTGTCAAAATGCCCAGGCAGAAACTGCATTTATGTAGAAATCAGCAATTTCATGTCACGTTACTTTTTTTTAAAAAAAAATGCATCAAACTTGAATTGTGAACTCTTGTAGTTTGCAGCTTGGGCATAAAATGATAACTTGGAGAGGTTGCTTTCAAATAAACCAGAGGGAAAATTGGAAGGATATCAGGTTTAGGCTTGGTGTATATCAATATTATCTCAGTCTAAATATGACATTTCATCTAATTCATATTTTTTGGGTATACATCTCAGACATGAATGAATTGGCCCCAGTCTTCTATTTTAATGACAGTCCTTAGAGTTATTTGTGCTAGGTACAAGTGTACTGCCTACCGGGAAGAATGTGTATATATGTGCCTTCAAAGCACCTGCTGATTTATGCAATCCCATTTTTAAGGCAAGTAATACTAAGAGGCTCTTTTACCAGTTCCTTCCTCTGAAATAATAGTCTACAACACCTGGTATTCTTTGGTAGTCTCTTACCTAAATTTTAACCAGGGCTGATCTTGCTTAGTTTCCCAGATCAGACAGAATCCAGTGCCTTTGGAGTTTTTAGGACCTCTGCCAAAATAGCTGAGGCAACTCTTTAAAACCAAATCCTTGTAATCTCCTGCCTTTGTTGGTGTTTGCTAGTGCTCAACTTCTTTTCTCCTCTCTTTTTCATCTAGCCAATCTCTAGAGTTGCACATGTGTCCATACAGCTAAAACTTCATTTTTAAAAAAATAAATAAATAAAGTGTATTGAGGGAACTGGCTTTTTTTCTCTGCAGCTGCTCTTCATTTGAGCTGTGTAGAATTGAGAGGCATTTGGTAAAGTGCTTTCTAATCATAATGTAATACTATCAATATTTCTGGAGAGAATAATTCAGAATTGAAGCAGCTGGTCTCAATTAACAGAACTGCTGCTGTGGAGATGATACAGGGACAAGCATGGTGGAGAATGAAACTGCAATAAACATGTCATTTGAGCCTGCGTCCCCTTATCCAAGGGACTGGATTGTGAGCAGATTGCAAAGTGTAGGCATATGGATTATTCTCAGAATGTCCATTTGGTTATTCTAGGCTCTTACATTCAACACTTTTTTGCACACTTTTGAGATAGTTCTGAGTCTTATTTCAAAGAATGGGGCCAAATGCCTGCTATAATACTAGCATAGAATAGTCAAATAAATTTGTAATCCTGGTCTTATTATGAGCTAGTAGAGCAACAGACTTGTCAGGCATAAATTATTATTTCATTGAACAGGTTAAGCTGCCTTTGTCCGAAATGCAAGGGACCAGATGTGTTTTGAACGTTCGAATATCTATGTTACATACATGATATCTTTGAGGTGAAGCACATGTCTGAACATAGCATTAATACATGTTTCATATATACCTTATACACATAGTCTACCATACCTGAATGCAATTTAAAACAATACCTTTGATAATTTCATGCATGAAAGGAGGTTTGTGCACACTGAACCATCAGAAAGCAAAGGTGTCACTATCTCATCTATGCTCAAGCAGATGCTCAAGTAATCCAACCACAGCAGTGTGGAATGGTCCCAAGAGACTTTTGAGACATTTGAAAAAAACCCAAATTTTTTGTTTAGTTTTGAATCTGGACGAGTCATTAATTTTAGAAGGGTATGTGGATAGTGATTTTGGAAACAGCCCTGATAGAAAGTCAACAACCAGAGTTTTATTTAAGTTTAGTGGTGCTGTTATTGACTGGAAATCCAAGAAACAAAGTTTTGTGACCTTGAGTTTATTTATTTATTTGTTTCCTATATTTATACCCCGCCCTTCTCCCCCGAAGGGGAACTCAGTTCCAGTGAAGCTGAGTTTGGCGTTTTATCTCTGGCATACACACAGTTATGTGTTCTGAAACACTTATTAAAGACCTACAGATTCCTGTTGAAGAGCCAACAAATATTTATGAAGACAACCAAACTTTTATTTTAATGGCTACACAAGCAAGGGTCAAGCAAAGAAGCAAACGTGTAGACATAAAGTACAATTATGTCAGGGATGCAGTTAGAGATGGTAAAATCTCATGGACATATTGCAGTAGTTCAGAAAACCTTGCTGACATTTTAACAAAGCCACTAGGAGTACAAAAACACAATCAATTCCTAGAGGATTTAGGAATTTTTGAGTTTGATTTATAAAGGTTTTTTAACACAAGGAGGGGTGTTACAGTAATTCGTAGCAGGACCAAGTTTGTGTGTGTTGAAGAAAAACCTTATGGTGGTAATTATTAGGCCTGGTTAGGTTTTTCGTTTCCCTATGAAAGTCGTTAGAAATTTGTTTGTAAAGTATTTACTGTATGTATTTGAACAGCTGTAAGCAACCCGGAAGTGAATTACCAAAACCGAAGCCAACGCCACCATTTTTGTAAGAAAATCCGCCATTTTCAGAAAGGGTTTTCCATTCCCTGGCTTTCCCTTCCACTGCCTGAGAATTGCCTGAGAATGGCCCCTTTCAGATCTGGGAGTAAGGCATGGGATTCCAAGCCTTAAAGCTAATTCTCCATCTTGGAATATTTTAGGTTTTTGGAATTCTGGATAAGGGATGCGCAGCCTATATCTTGTGTTTTGATTTATTCTCACCTCAGTGCAGACTCTGCTGAGAAACCTGCCAGCCCGTATATCTATCCCTGGAATAAGGAAACTATTAAAACATTTGACAGGATTGACAGCTTTGGATTTTGGAGTATTTTAGATTTGGAATTCTGGATGAGAGGTGATCCAACTTGTGATAAGAGCTTTCTTAATTTTAGAATCGTTTCTCTGGCGCTGAAGTTGCATAAGACCAATGTTTAATCCGTAATTCAAGGAGAGCTGGATTCTGGGTCTGAAGTGAACGGTCAATTAATGGAAGGTAGCAATAAAGCAGTCTTATTGTCCATCTAAGAATGTACGCCTTCATAAATTTAAGTCCCACTGGCAAGAATGAAGAATTATACAATTTTTCTCCTCTCTTTGAAAAGGTTGTCAAAACTAAATATTTTGATTTATTTGCATTTGTGAATAGAAGTACATGTGGTTTTTGTTGTTTTGTGCGGACACATTTTCTTTTCATGGAACTCGCTGTCTGAACAGAAACTGTCATTTTATGCACATTCACATCCATGTGCAGGAAAGGTATTCAACAGTGAAGATTATCACCTGTCTAGGATTCTCATCCTCAGGTTTCATGACACTTGAAAAATTCCTTTTTATTTTTCAAATATTTTTTCAAGCCTTAGTCTGCACATGAGCAGGAACTGACATTCTCTCAGTGCTCCTTTGGGGAAGGGGGGGGGGAGTGACAAGTGCTGCTATCACCACCACCATTTTTCTGCCCAGACACTGAAAATGCCAAATGTTTTTCCATGAGAAAGGAAATAGAAGAAGTAAAGGTATTTTGGTGTTTATTTATACTGAAATTCCTAGACTTCTATACATATATACATTCAACAGTTGTTTAGGATCCCAAATCTACCAATTGCTGCAATGGATGATGGACTTTATCAATGGAAGCTTTATATGCTATAAACTACCTGATATCTCATTTAACACAAATACAGCTTAACTGACACATCACCATTACAGGTTTTCAGCTTTGGAGAACCTTGAATTCAGCTGGTCGCAACTCAGATCAGCGAATGAGTACCTTCATTACATTATTGTTCTAGATTTCTCTTGCCTTTATTTGACTCTTAACTTGAGTCATATGAAGGAGGCAATAAAAAGAGTTATGCTTTGAATGGGCAGAGATGTATATTTGGAGCCTGGGAGCCCTTCCATACAGTCCCTATATCCCAGGATCTGATCCCAGGTTTTCTGCTTTAACCTAGATTATATGGGTCCCCACAGCCAGATAATCTGGGATAAACAGAAAATCTGGGATCAGATCCTGGGATATAGGGCCTGTTTGGAAGGGTCTTGGCATGGCTAGACAGAGGTTAGAAGTAGGACATTAATATAGGTGTGAGCAATTAGCTGCTCCGGGGCACAAGAAGCATCCTAAAGCTGTTTTTGAAGCTATCCCCTCAGAATTTCTAGACTGCCATTTTTCTGACCATTTTTCTGATGAATCACCTTTCTTGTAAGTTCTTCAAAGGGATTCACCTTTAAAATAAGTTGCAAGACTCTTTTCATAGTTTTTGAAAAAATATACTAATTTCACACAAAAAATGTGTTTCAGACTGTTTTTGTATTCTTGCACTTTTGCATTTTTGTCTGTCTTGCAGCCACTAGAGCAGAGGTCCACAAACTTTTTAAGTTAAGGGCTAGTTCACAGTTTCCCGGATTGTTGGAGGACAGAACTACAATTCAAAAATAGATGAACAAATTCCTATGCACACTGCATGTATTTTATTTGTAGGATGAGAGAGAGAGAGAGAGAGAGAGAGAGAGAGAGAGAGAGAGAGAGAGAGAGAACACACAATACAGCATTTAAAATGAAAAACAATTTTAACCAATATAAAATTAACAGTATTTCAATGGGAAGTGTAGGCCTACTTTTGGCTGATGAGAAGATAATTAGGATTCTTGTTGTCATGTGCCTACAAGTTGTTTTAGACTTAGGAAAACCCTAAATCTAAAGTTTAGGGTGGAAGGCAGCTAAATGACTTTGGAGGGCTGCATTCAGCCCATGGGCCTTGGTTTGGGAACCCTTGCATTAGATGGTCCCAGAAATAGAAAACTGACTTCTGGTTTTAAAAAATGATGTTACCTGTAATTTGTTAACATTTGGGGGGAGATATTCTTAATGGACAAGTGTAAAAATTGTTGTCAGAGGCTTTAACTGAGATATACCTATACCACTAAATACGTTTCTCTTACAAGAAGTAACAAATTACTTTTTAAAAGCAAATCCCCATAGTTTTTGCCTTGTCTTCATTCAGATACAGTTCTAATAAAATGAGCCACAATGGGATAGGGAGGGAGGGGGGATTGGTTTCTTCACATGATTGTAGTACCCATTTTAAGCCTTTCTTTTTCTCTAGAGGAGAGCAGATTAGAAGTATCTTCCTGTCTGTGCTGTGTGTTTGAGAGCACGTAGGTGGTGAACAAACTGAAGAAATGATTGACACTCATCAAAGAGCTCAACTGCACAAAACACGCCTGACCTCCTTCTATGGCCCTAGTTTATATTCCAATAACAACCCATTTAGCTCTGCAGAACTTCAGGGGTGAGATTCCTATCCTCTTGAGTTCAAAGAGATAAAAAAGCATGCTGGTGTGTGGGTATGTGTCTTATCTTTTAGTCTTCTGGTTTCTCCTGATGTAGTTTGGGGACGGAGGTCTATTATTGATTGTTTTGTTTTAAATCTGGGATTTGAAAGTGGCCCTGAAAACGTGCTTACTTGTCAGCTCTCTCAGCATTTAAAGGAGTCCGGTAATTGTGATTTCCTACTGAGAAGACAGACTCCCCCCTTTTCCCATCCCACCCACAACTTCTTGCACTTTGAATTATTTTTCAGATAGGGAATTTAAAAAGAATCATGAACACACGCTGTACCTGTCGAAAGAGCAAACCTGTCAACAGGCCTAGGACATTTTGTTCTGAATTTGTGTGACGGTTAAATTGATTCAGTTGAACAAGTTTCAAAACTGACTTGATCAAAACCCTAGATTCCACATTTTCACTTTCTTGGATCTACAAATGGACAGTAAGGCATTGCACAATCATATGCTGGATAGTAATGGACTTGGAAGCCTTTGGTGCCAACTGAGAGATGTCTGTATCTCATCTTCTGTTATTTTTGGTTTTTCCAGTAAGGGTTGTAAATACTAGACATAGAGACCGTTCATGATGCTCTTAACAGTCCTGGGACATCAAAATGTCACAGAAGAGTGATCATTCTGTTCATCATGCCTGTTTATTCTGGGTTAAAACTAGAGGCTATGCTGGATAATAATCTGCACTACTACAAAATGAGGTGAGACATGCTAAAAGCACCAGAAGCTGCATTTGAGTGTTTGTATAAGTGCCTTCCAATCATCTGTAGACCTACAGTGGTCCCATTTATTTCATAAGGTTTTTCGGGCAAGTAAGACTCAGAGGTGGCTTTGCTGGTTTGTTCCTCAGAATAATAGCCTATTGCTCTTGTTAATTGTTAGAATGTCTCCCATGCAAGTACTAACTAGGGCTGATCTTACCTAGCTTCCAGATTAGACAGGAATTATGTCTTATAGTATTTATTTATTTACTGTATTTACTTACTTACTTAGGGGAACCCTCGTTGTCTGAGTAGGATAGTCTTCCAAGATCAGTGTACTAGTTGGTCTGTAGGTGACTGTGGAGCCCTATTCTTGATCTGCATCTTCTCCCACAGTGAGAGCATTTGTTTCCAAGTAGAAGGCGGTTTTGGTCAGGGTTAGCTTGACATGCCTTCCTCGTGGCATGTTTCTCTCTTTTGCCCTCCAATCGTGTCTCTTCAAATTCTGCAGCATTGCTGATCATAGCTGACCTCCAGCTAGAGCCCTCAAGGGCCAGGGCTTCCCAGTTCTCGGTGTCTATGCCAGAGTTTTTAAGGTTGGCTTTGAGCCCATCTTTAAATATCTTTTCCTGCCCACCAACATTCCGTTTTTTTGTTCTTGAGTTCGGAGTAGAGCAACTACTTTGGGAGATGGTGGTCAGGCATTTGGACAAAGTGGCCGGTCCAGCGGAGTTAATGGCAAAAGACCATCGCTTCAATGCTGGTGGTCTTTGCTTCTTCCAGCACACTGACATTTGTCCACTTGTCTTCCCAAGAGATTTGCAGGATTTTCCGGAGGCAGCACTGATGGAATAGTTCGAGGAGTTGCGTGTGACACCTGTAGACAGTCCACGTCTTGCAGGCATATAGCAGTTATTGTTGGGATGACAATAACTTTATAAACAAGCACCTTGGTATCCCTACAGATGTCCCAGTCCTCAAACACTCTCTGCTTCATTCGGAAAAAAAACTGCACTTACACAGCTCAGGCAGTGTTGTATTTCAATGTCAATATTGACTTTTGTGGAGAGGTGGCTGCCAAGGTAGTGAAAATAACAAGAAAAGGGAAAACGTTCAAAGTACAGTATCAATAAATCTCTAATATATTGTTAAGTCATAAATCATTCCAAAAAGTGTAACAATTAAGCTCCGCTTAAATCAGTCATCATAAGTTCAGCACAATCTTCATAGGTATATGGTCTACACAGTCATGGTCATAACATAGTAAATGTTCTACACAATCATAGTCATCACACAAATGGTCAACACAAGACTTACATACAGGTATATTAGAACGCTGGCAATATCGGAAGAGAGTTCCTCTTAAGGATACCGGAGCGGGAATCATCCCAAGGTACTTCTATGTATAAGTCCAAACAGGAATTATTCACTCAATAAGTCCAACAGAGGTGGTCAATTAGAGTTCATAGAAGTCCATAAAGTACCCAGCGGTCAACGAGAGGGCTGGTACCGACGCGTAGTCGTTTCGCCATGCGGCTTCCTCAGGAGTGGGGACATAATCCGGGGTATCTGCTAGTCGTAAGGCGAAACGACTACGCGTCGGCACCAGCCTTGAGGAAACAAAGCATTGGGGAAGGGAATCTGCACAAAGCATTGGGATGGGGATTTGGGGACAGAATGTGGTTTGCATTGAGAATATAATAGATCAATATAGAAGATTCATACTTGTTAATTCATAATACCAGCTCTGATGTTTCTCCTGTGCCTTTTCACAAAAGCATCTGCTACATGAAAAAGCTTGATCTGCCATTAAATTTAATGAGTTTTTTTAAAAAAAAAAATGAATGTGCTTCTTTGTCCATGAGATTGGACTCTTTCCAAAATTTTCCAAATTTAGGGGATGGATCTCCACATAGAATCCTTAAAAGCATTTGTGACATTTAGATACAGAACCAAAATGATGTCTCTATGCCAGTTCAAGGAATGGTTCAAAGCATAAAACTCTAATTAACACACTAAACTTTTGACCCAGGTTTTTGTATTTGGAAGCATTTCAGTGGCATTATTTTTTCCTCTTTCTCTGCCTGGTATTTTTGAAGCTTGTCAGATATGATAAGGCATCCATGTTTCTTGCCATTTGGAAACAGAAATTCAGAGGTGGATGAACACTGTAGTTTTGACTCATTTAAAACAATGTGTCTTTTTAGTGTCTCCTTAAAAATAGTCATTTTGTCCAAACCAAGATCATACCTAAAGACTAATTTCTATAGATTTATTATAATTTAATGATTTATTTAATGGCAATTTATGTTCAAAACTTATTTGTCTAATGTAATCTGTACCTCCTTTAATCTTGAGTCCCAGAACTTGAAGAGAGAAGGGATGTATATCAAATAAGTTTTTTAAAAAAAAGTTTTGATGACAGAAGATTGGGTAGAATTTTCCACTGAAAATAATAATTCCTGGAAATGGATTTGAAATTGTATTTTTTAAAAAGATAAATGGATTTATTCTGAATTAACAGAAATAGATTTTTGAATGAAAGAGCTTGTGAACATAACTTTAAATCCCAAAAAATGAAAGCTGATTTTCTTAGGTATTTATTGTGTTGTATTACAGTATCCGATCCTTGGGCAGGATGCTCCTATCCTGATTTTCACTAGCCTGAACTAGTGCTGGGTGATACATTCTTGCACAGGTCTCATCCTGCAATATTAATCTGAACATTTAGGCTCCAAAATTGAAAGTTCATTTTAGGCTGGATTTAATTTAGTCATCAAAGCCAATACTGCTTTACTTTAAAGTAGTTGTCATGCTGGAATTCGTCAAGAGTTGACATCTGTTCAGTACTGCAAGCTTGTAAACAGATTTAGGAAACTGTCTTGGACTCATTTTTGTGATGCAACATATTTTATGTGAGCAGATTGCAGTAGGAAGCAAAGGAAAAAACAGCAGACCAGTTAAGTGGTGGTCCATGCTCATGCCCTTCTGTGCACCAAAATGAAATTAATATGGCAGACCTCATTTCTGTTGTTTCTATCGTGGTGTTGTTAATTGTCATTAGCTGGGAGACACAGGTTTTTTATAATATAAATAATAATAATAAACTACTTTATGCCCTATCTCCTCGGAGGGACTCAGGACGGATTCCAACATACAAAACAGCAAACATTCAATGCCTCAATAAAATAATAAGTACCAACATAATAATCCAAAATAACCCACATATGAAAAAAAAACTTAGAACCTAACATCTATAAATTAAATAAAGTGTAATCAATCAAAAATTATAAAATGACATACAACATGAACATAAAATATCCACATCAATTACATAATTATATAGAAAAGATTTCAAGGGGGAGAGAACTGAAATGATCCCAAAAGAATTCAGTGAGGACCTTGTGCTGACTATTAGCATGAATCCCCAGCAAATGACAGATCTAACATTTTGTTCACTGAGAAAAAAGAAGACAGCTCCATATCACATGTGAATAATGGTGGCTATGCTAGACAAACTGGTGCCAAGGGAGCCAGGGCCCTTTCACCAAACTCTGCGACACTGGAAGTTGGAGCTATTTTTACATGCCCTTTTTATTCCTTCTGAAATTTCCTTCCAAAAGTCTCTGAAATAAATCCCCTTTTGTAAGGTTCTTATCCTTCTTTCTTTGATGAATTTTCTCCCCGCCCTCCTACTCTCTCAGCTGTTTCTCAATTTCTTCCTCCTAAATCTCTTCTGTCCTTTGCTAACCTCCTAGTGTCCCTCACTGCCTGCCATGACTGCACAGCACAATACTGAAAAATCAAAATGGAATGAATTGATGGACATGTCGGTTTTATCCATTTCTCACTCTTTTAAATCAAACCCTTGATTTAGCATTAGGTTATCTTATAATCCATTCCCTTTGATATGACCTTTCATGACAGCATATATGGGTTGTTGCTGATTTTACCAACTAGAAGTTCTACTCTTTAACAGTTTAATGACAGGAAAAGATATCAACAAGTGAAAATTTTCCCAAATTGGAGGTCCTGAGAAAAGCTCTTTAAATGTACACACAAGAATTGCAACTGAGCGGAAGAAAACAGTATAGATCCATTACAGAATTTTAGGCTAGAACAGGATTTTACAGAGTATACCCCACAAATCCTATGGATGGTCTCTATTTAATGATCCTAGCCACAGATTTCTGTATATAGTTATTGGCATGTTATAGAATCACAATAAAGGAAAGGGCTAGATTGCATGTGTGTAGAACCTTAACTTGGGCTAACCTGTTACTTTCTACTGTATGCCCAAATACAGTTTTGGTGTGTGTGGCTTCTGAAGCATTTCTTGGAGACTGTACTCTTTTGGAAAAAGAAGAATTTTAAAACCAATGGTGCAAAAATACAATAAACAAAGAAGTCAAGCACAGGAAGATTAAAAAATGATTTCATAAAAGGCAAGGCTGAGCGCAAGGTTCACAAAAATGTTCTGTCCTGGAATTCATTTTGTGACAACCAGGCAATGAGCTCTTGCCTTCTCTTTCTAACTTCATAGTTCAGAAAATCATACTAATCACAAACCCTGTAGATGCTCTATGGTCAGCCATGTCCATCTTTTTTCAGGATGTACCAGGCAGTTAGACTTCCCATTTCTGAGTTCCAGTAACTAAAATTTCAAAACTTGCTCTTCCTGGTGATATTTGAGCTTTGGATGATCACAGCTTTCTACAAGCCGATGTCCTCAAAGGCAGCCATTTCTGATAATAATTTTTTGCATCATTATTGTTTTCTAGTTATTAAATTTCAAGTGCCTTGGGAGAGCCCGAAATCTCTTGGCACACCATTGCTCTGAAATAGTGCCCCTAAGTGTGGAGGAGAGGTTTCTTCTCATCCAAGCACTTACACCAACTTGTTTCAGCAACAGAACAATGTTGACATTTTCTGACCCAAGAAACAACTGCAAAACAAAAGATATCCCAATGGCCAAATGTGATAGATTTGTTGGGAAAACAACAACAGATGGCTGTAACTTGTGGACAATGTTTGCAATTCTTGTGGTAAGAAAATTCTTATAAAATACCTGCCTTCCAGTTCTAGGTATGTCTAAATTATGCAAGAGAAGTATGACATGGGATACTAATATGTTGTGTCTCAAAGAATGATGACACATTCAGTGATCAAAAGAGAAGGATTGGTTTTCAGTGAGCTCTCCATATGGAAGGTAGCCTATCCACTTGTCTCCTTCTGTAGGGCCAAAATATTCAAAGCATCTGAACGTCGGAAAAGTAGAATCAATTTAATGTAAGATATTGCATCCGAGGGGTTGACATAGAGAACAACGGATGGATGGAAAAGCAAGTTAGGGATCAAATCATGAAGGCTCCCCTTTAAAAAACCTACCACAAGTAATGAAACTGAAGCCAGTGTTCATCACGGTATAGAAGAATAATGCAGTTTTATATGTGCTTAAAATTAAGTTAAAACAAGTAGCTCACTATTAGTAAATTAATATTATCACTTCCCCCATCATTCTGCTTGCATCAATTCATTTTTTCTTTCCAATTTCCATTGATAAAGAGAGCACAGCAAAGTCATTGTAAGCAGATGCAGCTTATATAGAAGACCTCATCACACTTGAGTATTTATCCACTTATATCAGCTTTAAATGCAATGACTGCCTCCTGCAGAATTCTGGGGTTTCTAATTTATGGAGACCCAGGGCTTCTCTGGATGAGCAATTTAAAGGCCCCTCCCTAAACTACAAACTCCAGAATTCTATAGGAGGCAGTCACAGCATTTAGAGCTGGTTAAAGTGGATAAATGCTCAAGTGTGTTGAGGCCAGTTCGGTGACAATGTGTTTCTTTAGATATGTACATGGCATGTGAATCAGGCTGGTACTCTTCAGCTCCCATTCTGTCCCTACTAAAAGATATAAAGCCTCTGGAAAGACTTGTATAAAAGCTATAAGAGAACGCTTATTCACCCGCTGGTGAGTTTGCTCCACTTGCTGTATGCATTTTCTAAAACATAATATCCTGCTTCTTAAGCTGAAGATTTGATGTGGTGTTTTTTATTTGTTCCATTTATTTTAAAGCAACTTCCAGAGGGAATATTTGTGCATCTGGAGACTGTTAACCTTAGAAAATGAAACTTCATTACAGTAACATCAAGTGGCTGATTTCAACTGCTCAAAGCCAGTTTGATACACTGTGTTACACACTACTTTGCTTGTGGGCACCTCCTTCTCGGGCTGTGCCACTGTGATGCAGGAAGAACGCTGAGGCTTCTGTGGTGTCTTGACGTATCAGTTAAAACACTGTAGGGTTTTTATAGATAGTAATGGGGAGCATCATTATTTTTAAAGTAACTCTCTCTTTTTCCCATGACCAAATTGATCTCTTTGTAATAAAGGAGTGGAGAAAGCTTCATGGCATCTAATTTTTATGTGAACGAATAAATTGAACTTCAGATTTGCAGAACTATAAAATGCCTTGGAGAAAGTGAATTATGGGATTTTGTTTGTCCTGCTATAGCAGCTAAAACACATCACAGTGTAAAACATGACTACCTCACCACTCAACAGCAGCAAGTTTGCACTGTAGGTTTACTTACTTACCTGAAAATTCATTCATTCTGCTTGAGCAGAAGAAGGTTTGCATTATGATGAGAATACAGGACAGGAACAGCATTCACTTAATAAGAAATTGGGATATGACATAATGGTTCAAGTGTTCAGATAATCACACTCCAGCTTATTAAGGTAGCAGTGACCTACACACAGGACATTTGCTCTTCCATTTACATCAGGAACAATCAAATTAAAGTTTTTAACTCTGTTTTGTTCAAAGCAAGACCATAGGCCATTGGAAATGCTACAGGCCTCAGGCTTGCACAATTCATCCTCCCTTTCCTTCCTCTGTTACAACTACAAATAAGATGCCAAATGCTTTTATATTCCTTTTAGATTAAACACATCGTTGTGTTACATTTTAATGCTAAACCAAGTACAGCTGGCACAGAAGTAATTCAAAAGGTTTTATATTCACTGTCTCCTCATCCTACCTTATTTCTGTCAGACTTTACAGAAAGGAAGGTGCCAACGTTTATAGAAAAAGTACAGAAATGCAGTTGTAAGTTTTAGTTGTGCTTAAACTCACACCTTTGTTATATTATGCCCTATTAACTTTTTATGTCCTCATAGTTTTGAACCTTGTGCACTTCCATCTGCTTTGGTATAGATGAACATACAGAGCCTCTATGTATGTACATCTTTAAAGCAGATCCATCTCCATTTCTAAGAAGCCTCCAGAAAATATGGTTCATCTACAGCCTGTCTGCATCATTAGTGTTATAAATATACAGAATTCCTTTCTTTTGTTTTTTGATTTTTCAGGGTAGTATCACTTTCTTGAAGTAAATTGCCTCCTCTGCTTCATTAAATGCAAAAGATTGTATGCAATAACCCGTTGATATTTCTTTAAGCATCTGATAAGAAGCAGCTAGATAGGAGGTTGCTCTGTATTTATAAAATATGTGTTGCTAGTGTTACTTGGAACAAAAATTGTGAATTTTAAGAAGGCCTGAGTTATGAATCTGCTTACATTCAATCCTTAAACTCAGCATTTTAGTTGTGTGAAGGACCCTTAAGTTTCATAGGTATAATTTTAGCATCGGAACATGGGCATTTGATTTGCAATTGGACCATAATTATCATTGGTTGAGTAAGATGAAATTGACATCAAGGTTAACTGAAAATTCTGCAGCAGGGATTTCATAAACAAAGTTTCTACTGCTATGTGACCTCAAGAAGAAGTTATTTCCTAGTTTTGTAGGGAGACTCGGAACACAGAAACAAATAAATGTGGGTTTTTTAAAAAAAAGCAAACTACTCTCTTTGGTTATGAGTTTTACTTCAGTTACGATTTGAACAAAAGTCATCTGCACCTATCTTTGAAGAATACACAAAGGTATACAGAAACAGCAAGAGTCAGAATGAAGGTTGCCATATTAGAGTCATTTTAATTTGGTTTTAGGAGCAGTATGAGGATGCTACTGCATAATGCTCTGAAATTACTTACAGTCCTGCAATGCAGCAATGTAGAGAGCAGGAAAGGGAGGAGAGAAACAGGCAATACTTTTCCCTGCACCATTTAGGGAAACTATGTATTTGGGTCAACTGAGTCCTAAAGCAGAATTTCTGTGCAGTCTTTTCAACCCACTTTCATACATTATTGAGAAAGACACCAAGCCTTAAATAAATCAGGGCAAATATTAATAAGGAAGACACTTTTAATGTGATACCATGCCTGTGTTTTACTATTTTGTGGCCAGTATGTCAAAAGACACCTAAGTAGAGGTTGTCTGTAAAATTTATTGCAATCTGGATAAGGCTTTGAAGAGTTATTTCATGAAACTTTTTGGGGCACTTTCCAGTGTGTGGGAATTATACTCATCAGAAGCATCTGTAATGTGATCTGAAAGAGGAAATTATAAGTAGCAGCAGCTGCAGCAGAGAGAGGATGTGTAATATAAAGGAAAATTGAAGTCTCAAATATCATTATGAGAGGGTACAGTTATTTTTCTCATGGTGATTCCATGTATTCCATAGTGTTTGCTTAGGCAAGGAATTCACCATTATCTTTCTCAGAAATTTAGGGCCCTTCCACACATCCATATATCCCAAAATATCAAGACAGAAAATCCCACATTATCCGAGTCCAAACAGATAACCCAGTTCAAAGCAGATATTGTGGGATTTTTTGCCTTCATATTCTGGGATATAGGGTTGTATGGAAGCAGCCATAGTCTACACAGCAACTGGTATTCCTTTGTGGTCCCCACCCAAGTACTAACCAAAACTATTCCTGCTTAGCTTCCAAAATCAAATAAGGAATATTGCCGCTACAAGTGGGAGATTCTTGGGAAATGACATATATGAGATATTTTCAATTTTTCTTTAGTAAAAACAATAGACATCTAAACTGGAATTTGTTGTCTCTTCTATCACAGTCATCTTTCCATCACTGTCTCTTTTTTATTACTCTAGCTGGATCTACACTGTCCTATATCGCAGGTTCTGATCCCAGATTATCTGTTTATCCCAGATTATCAGGGAGTGGACACTAATATAATGCAGTTCAAAGCATATAATCTGGAATCGTATCCTGGGATATAGGGCAGTGTAGATCCAGCCTCAGCTGCTGATTAATAGAGAGTAATTTCAGGAATATTTAGTCACTAGGCTTGGGGTGGATCTACACTATAGAATGAATGCAGTTTAACACCACTTTAATTGACATGGCTCACAGCTATGGAGACATGGGAGTCAGAGTTTACAAGGTCTGTTGTTTTCTCTGCCAAAGAGTGCTGATGCCTCACCAAACAACAGCTCCCAGGATGACTTAGCACAGGGCTGTCCAACTGCCGGCCCTGCAGGTGTTTTGGACTTCAACTCCCAGAAATCCTAGCCAGTTTAACAGCTGTTAGGATTTCTGGGATTTGAAGTCCAAAACACCTGCAGGGCCGGCAGTTGGACAGCCCTGACTTAGCATTAAGCCATGGCAGTTAAAATGCTGTCAATCTGCACTAATTGTAGATGCACCCTTTGGTTTTCTAGGCTAGCTAAAGAGTGATCCTTTAGGGATTAGTATTTCATTACAGTGTAGTACTATCTTCAATGATGTTCTTCCAAATCAACCTATGCAGCAGTTAACTTTTTAGCATTGATAAATTGAGATCCAGCTGACACTACTAAAACATCCACTTTAGTAGCTCACGATTTGTTTCATGCCTCTGCTCAATCTTTTCTTTCTTTCCCAATGAAGACTATATAATCACCTTTCAGTTGTGTGCTCAAGGCATTAAATAAATAAATGCATATATATAATATAATATAATAAAGCATTAAAACAACAGTCATGTGGCCCTGTGATGAAAAACGACTTATGACAAAAGGTCATCCAGGACCTAAGATGAATTTCCCATTTTGGAAGGTAGGATCTGGTATCTGGTCTGACTTAAGAGTCCACACTGATGATAGACTTTGAGGATGTAATTGAGGCAAAAAACTTGTCAAGCTTTACTTTCAAATTAGTCAGCCTGGTATTGTACCTTCAAATAAATTTTCTGATGAATAAACTTAAATACCTCAACCTTGTGGACAATAGTTTGTATATCACTTCTTGATTTCAGTTACCCATTTACACAATACATACAATCTTTTTTTCCTTTTCTCCCATACCTATTTAAGCTACTGAATTTAATTTATCTAGCTAACTTGTTTCACACTTACCTGAGCAGAGAGGAGACCATGAGCAATTCTTTAGAATTTCATACCTATAGGACGAGAGGAAGAGTTGTCATGTTTAATGCTGTGGACTTTGGCAAATGAGATCACAGTTTAGATTTTGCACAGAGTTATTAAGATTATTAGATCAGGTAGCCAGTATCTCTGTATGCAACCTTGAGTTCAGTGAAGAATGTTAAGATAATACAAGTAATTCCTAATTTGCTGTATTACTGCAGTAATTTTTCCATATTTAAATATTCAAAAAGAGCTTGTTAGCAGACTCCTTAAAGCCAGTAGCACAATCCTTAATCCTTCATTCCCAGACAGACATTGTAGAGATGTCTGCAGTCCTCACGACAGTATTTAGGCCAACTAAATTCATATTTTATACTCTCGCTCTGGGGTGAGCAAAGTGTGTGTCATGGGCAAATGCATGTAATTAAGCCCTGACTTTTTAAAGAAAAGAAAAATAGCTTTGGGAATCCAATATTTTCAGAGGGAGAGCAATGAGAGAGGAGGATACTTTCCATCCAGCCATTTTTCTTTCTGAATATATTTTCTACCCATAGAGCTCTGAACATGACAAAATATTCCTCTCTAATATTATGGGCATATGTACAGTCAGCCTTCATTATCCATGGGTTCTACGCCCACAGATTCAACCAACCATGACTTTTAAAAATATGCAGACAAAAAAAATCCAAAAAGCAAATTATTTTGCCACACATCAAACACTCTACTGATGTGTAAGTATAGCCTGTTAGTCCACATTATGCAGGACCTCAGGTTCTCTCTGACACTCACTTGAGTTTGTCTTTATCTTATATTGCGAGACCCCAATTTACTATGCCATTGTATATAGTGGAAGTTGAGCATCCATAGACTTTGTATCAATGGGCTGGGCTGGAACCAAAGCCCACTGTACACATATTTAGATCTAAATCAGTGGGAAGCAACCAGGTGTATTTGACCATTTGATTAGCAGAAAAAATGCCTGACACTTTCAGCCTCCGCTATGGAATAGCCAAGTTTCTGGGATAACATTTCGTTTTGCATAAATCATTTTGCAAGATGTTGTATGTCTTTCTGACAGGAAGTGTTGGTTAAGTACCCAAGTATCTCTTGACAAGAGCTTCTGGTTCATTCAGTTTACTGCCATCTCCCCTTGGAAAAAATAGCCAATTGTGATGGCCAGCTTTCATTTACACAACATGTTGGTGGTAATGACAAGCACTGTTGCTGCTACTACAGCTTCCATTTGTTATGCTGACTTTTAGAACAAAGGGGTAGCAGTAGGGATATTGGTATCAAGGGAGAGGGGGAGAATAGCTTTCTGAGTCCTCCCATCAAAGCTGCTGAAATTCCAGACTAAGACACTATATCTGTTTTTGTGGCAAAATTCTACTTTGTACTTGTGAAAGAATAGAACATAAGAACATAAGAAGAGCCATGCTGAATCGGGCCTCAGCCCATCTAGTCCAGCATTCTGTGTCACACAGTGGCCCACTAGTTGTACACAGGGATCTCTAGCAGAAGGGAGGGCAAAACCCTCACCTGCTCCCGACCCCCCACAACCAGTACCCGGGGAAATCCTGCCTGCCTCCATCAACACAGAGGTGGCACTTGGATGTCCATTTCAGTAGCTACTGATTCCCTTGGTATCCATGAATCTGTCTAATCCTGCCTTGAAGCTGTCCAGGCTGACCGCTGTCACAACCTCCTCTGGAAGTGAGTTCCATAACCCAATGACCCTCTGGGTGAAGAAATATTTCCCTTTATTAGTCCTAACTTTCCTACCCTGGAGCTTTAGGGAGTGCCCCCTAGTCCTAGTGTTGTGTGACAGAGAAAATATTTTTTCTTTATTCACCTTTTCTATCCCATGCATGATTTTATACACTTCGATCAAGTCACCTCTTAAACGCCGTCTTTCAAGGCTGAAAAGACCAAGGCGTTGCAACCTGATTTCGTAAGGGAGCTGCTCCATCCCTTGGATCATTCTTGTTGCCCTTTTCTGTACCTTTTCCAGTTCCGTTATATCCTTCTTGAGGTGCGGTGACCAGAATTGTACACAGTACTCCAGATGTGGCCTCACCATAGATTTGTAGAGAGGCAATACAACATTTGACGACCTATTTTCGATTCCCTTCCTGATCATGCCAAGCATAGAATTTGCTTTTTTTTACTGCTGCTGCGCACTGGGTTGACATCTTCATTGAGCTGTCCACCAAAACCCCAAGATCCCTTTCCTGGTTTGTCTCGGAAAGCTTTGACCCCATCAATTGGTAGGTGTAGTTGGGGTTCTTGCCCCGATGTGCATGACTTTACACTTGTTTAGGTTAAAATGCATTTGCCACTTTGTTGCCCATTCACTCAATTTTGAGAGATCTTTCTGGAGCTCTTTACAATCAGTTTCATTTTTAACTACCCTGAACAATTTAGTGTCGTCTGCAAACTTTGCTACCTCAGAATTTACTCCTACATCCAGGTCATTAATGAATAAATTAAAAAGTAACGGACCCAAAACTGAACCTTGGGGTACGCCACTTCTCACCTCTTTCCACCCAGAGAAATGTCCATTTATTACCACCCTTTGTTTCCTACAGTTTAGCCAGGTTCCAATCCAGGACAAGACCTGTCCTCTGATTCCATGGCTGAAGAACTTATTTAGGAGCCTTTGGTGAGGACTTTGTCAAAAGCCTTTTGAAAGTCAAGGTAAACAATATCGACTGGGTCCCTTTATCTATGTGTTTATTTACACCCTCAAAGAATTCTAACAAGTTAGTAAGACATGATTTGCCTTTGCAGAAACCATGTTGATTTTCCTTCAGCAATGCCTGTTCTTCTATGTGCTTAGTAATTTTTTCTTTAATAATGGTTTCCATTACTTTGCCTGAAACTGAGGTTAGACTAACTGGCCTATAATTTCCTGGATCACCCCTGGATCCTTTCTTGAAGATCGGAGTTACATTTGCCTCCCTCCAGTCCTCGGGTACAGTGCCTGATCTTAGAGAAAGGTTATATATTTTGGCTAGAAAATTTCAGCAATTTCACACTTGAGTTCCTTAAGAACTCTGGGGTGGATGCCATCTGGCCCTGGTGATTTGTTGACATTTAGTTTAGTAAGGCATGTGAGAACATCCTCCTTGTTTATCTCTATCTGGTTTAATTCATTTAATTCCCTCCCTGAAAAAACTGACTCAGCTGCAGGCATATGTTGTCTGTCCTCCTGTGTGAAAACGGAGGCAAAGAAGTCATTTAGCCGCTCGGCAATCTCCTTGTCTTCACTTATTGTCCCTTTCTTACCATTTTCGTCAAGTGGCCCAACTGCTTTTCTAGTTGGGTTTCTACTTCTGATGTACTTAAAGAAGTTTTTGCTATTTTTTTAAATATTCTTAGCTATATGTGCCTCAAAATCTCTCTTGGCTTTCCTGACGGTTGCTTTGCATTTAGTTTGCCAGAGCTTGTGTTCCTTTCTGTTCTCCTCAGTAGGAAGAGCCTTCCATTTCTTAAATGAGTTTTTCTTCTTTCCAATCACATCTTTTACTTCATTTGTAAGCCATGCCGATGTCCTCTTGGACTTTCCCGGCCTCTTTCTTATTTTAGGAATGCATTTTAGTTCGGCTTGTTTTAAAGTATTTTTAAACAGTTTCCAAGCATTTTGGAGGGATTTGATTTTTTTTACTGTTCCTTTTAGTTTGTTCTTTACTATTTTTCTCATTTTGGTGAAATTTCCTTTTTGAAAATTTAAGGTCTCTGTGTTAGTTTTCACTGACAGTTTGCTATCCAAACTTACGTTGAAGGTTATTGTGTTGTGGTCATTGGTACCTATGGGCTCAGTTACAAGGACATCTTGAACGAGATCTTGTTCATTAGTTAGCACCAAGTCCAGGATCCCCTTTCCCCTGGTTGGTTCCATAACAAAAAGGAGAGTTATTTTAATAGGAGGGGTTTTCAATACCAGGAAGCTAAAGTTTTCAAGCAGATGTGAATCTTGGAATCGCTCTAGTAGAGGTAAAGGTTTCCCCTTGACATTAAGTCTAGTCGAATCTGACTCTGGGGGATGGTCCTCATCTCCATTTCTAAGCTGAATAGCTGATGTTTTCCGTAGACACCTCCAAGGTCATGTGGCCAGTATGACTGCATGGAGCACCATTACCTTCCTGCCAGATTGGTACCTATTGTTCTACTCACATTTGCATGTTTTTGAACTGCTAGGTTGGCAGAAGCTGGGGCTAACAGCGGGAGCTCACCTGCTTCCCGGATTTGAACCACCGACCTTTCAGTCAGTAAGTTCAGCAGCTCAGCAGTTTAACCCACTGCACCATTGTGGCCCCATTGTGGAATCACTCTATACTTAAACACTAATCTAAGCCTTTTGTTTTCCTTTCTCTCCCCACTCCATTTTTCATGTTTGTATTGCATACTTACTTACCATTCCAGGAAGTAAGTTTTTTTCAGGTTCTGCTTTTGCAGAGTCAAGGGTCTTGAATGCAAGAATGATTCAAGGAAGGCATTCAATTTTGAAAATTCCATTGATTTGAGGTTTATGTGTAAAGTGCCTGAGGGTATCATTATGCATTCATAGCTGAAGACACTGGAAAAACACATTCCTTTTGCATGTACATCAGTATCTGTAGTTGCCATATGGCTATGTGCCATGGTTCATGAGACAGTAGCAAAAGGTGCTAAAGGTCCAAAACAATTTAAGATGCAAAATGCAATTATATGCTTTAGTCTAGTCCTGTGTTGATTCAGCATGTTTCCCTTAGAAACCAGAGCTCAAGACTAAAGGCCAACTTCATTGGCGCTTCTACATCGGTTGACTTGGCAGAGTTGCTACAGCCTCCACCATCTTAACAGTCCATTAGAAATTAAACTGACATAGCTGGAATCCTTAACAGGTGTCAGCAAACTCGGTTCCCTGCTGTCCTTCAGAGAATTCCCTGCAGCAAGAGGGAAATTAATGGAGCAGAAAGGTGTGCTAAGCGCTGGATATTCAGCAACCCAGATTACAAGAAAGGCAACCCTGGGAATAATTCAGCAAACCGGTGACAATGTAGGTGTTTCTGCCAAACTAAGCATGATCTGCTTGCTTGAAACAGGCCCACGCACTGTTCACAATTTTTGCCTATTTTGATATGGGAATAAATATTTTAAAACAGTGATATAACTACAGGAAAATGTAATATTTATATGTTGCCATAAACTGGTCCTCCATAGGTTACATTAGTGTCTTTTTTAGGGGAAGAATGGCCACACTTGGATTGATTCCCCCTAATTATGATTTATCACTGTGGAGGGTCAGTCAGAAATATAAAAGTGGCTCAAACTGAGTTATCCCAAACAGGCAGATAGTAGCCAGAAACCTACAAGTTTTTCTTATATAGTATGACCCCCTTGTCCATGCATTCAGTATCCCAAATTTCACCTACCTAAGTTCCAAAAAGTGTGTGATTCTGTGATATGCTTCTGGTATATCTAAACGACTGTTTTTGATAGTTTCAGGTATACATGGACATATCCCTGTGAATACACTGTCATAACATTCATTATGAAGTGGATGAGGAGAGGGCTTTGATTAGAACAGGCGTACAGACAGTCTCCAAGTTACAAACAAGATAGGTTCTGTAGATTTGTTCTTAAGTTGAATTTGTATATAAGTCTACACTTGATCTTAGCCAAAAGGCCCTAACAGACCTAGAGGTGCCCAAACACCAAAGGGCTTTTACCCTGGCAAGATGCCATGCCCCTGTGAGTCTGGTCATGTGGAAACAACTGAGCACGTGCTTCTTCAATGCATGTTTTACAGAGATCTTAGATCCAATCTCATTGGGCCATGGCTTTTAAAATACCCGGGGCGCAGTGAAAAATACTATTCCACCCTGCTGCTTTCGGACTCTAACATTACAATAACTTACAGTGTTGCTAAGTTCTGTGCTGCTGCTCTTAATATCAGACAGAGGATGATTGACACCGTAAGGCAACAATAGCCTGTCTTTTGAAATATATTTTATACTGATTTGTAATCTAATTTTAAATAACTGTTTACTGGGGAGCTGTCCTTCTCTTCCTAGGCCGCTTGTGCCCACTTTGTGCTGGTCAGTGACTTAGCCATTTCGATAAGTATGTATATAATGCATAATATACTATAATTGTTACTACACATGTATAATTGCATTATATACATACTTATTGTCTGTTTATGTTTGTATTTTAGGCAGGATAGCCTATACGAATTTTTCGATGGGATGTACAATTGAATATTTACTTTTGTTTGCTTTGTTGACGAAAGGCCTTGATAAAGATCCCTGAGGGGATTGAAATGAGTGGGGGACCCTGTAACATCAGTTGTCCTCGTTGGCCACAGGGGTGGATGTCCCCCTGCACCTGCTGCGGGACTCCTCCCTCTTCGTTGACCCATGTATCTGAGTTCTATGTGTGGCCACACTGCACCCGTGATCATGACTAATGAATGAAGCTGTTTGCGCTTTTGCTTTGAATTTGTATCAGTGCATTTATGTATATGTAGCACTGCAAGACTTCAATTATTGAGAATTCAATACATTTATTTTCCACCACTTATTGGACATTGTCGTGTGCCTCATTGGACTCAGTGGGACATCTTCTCCTGTCTACTTTATTTTTTTTCATACACCTTTGCACAGCTTTTGGAGTACTTAGTTCAACTTCCCCAGTGATTCAACATGAGAGAAGTCTCCCACAAGGATGGTAAAATATCAAACATTCGAGCATCCCCTGGCCAACAACCTTGCAGACGGTCAATTCCCTCACAACAGAATCAACTTGCAGTTTCTCAAGTTGCTCCTGACACACACACACACACACACACACACAGAAAATAAAAATCAGAGATTCCATTTTACTGCACCTTTGTATTTAATGGGACTTGAACATCAACACATTTTGGTATCCATTAGGGGCCTTGAAACCAAACCTTAGCAGATACCAGAAGCCCACTATACTTATCAAAGCATTTCTGCTTCTTTTTTAGATGCCTCCTTTTCCCTCTTGCCCTCCAGTCTTCTGGCATATATGAAGGATAAATAGAAACATTTTATTTTTAATGATTTCCTATGATTTTCTGGAAGGCAGAAATATAGATGTTTAATAAAATAGCAGCTTGTATATGAAAGAAACCAAAGCATTTCCTAATGAGAAGCAGACAATTATTTTAATAGTGTTGGTGGGTGTAATTTTCAACCTGAGATGCTCTGGGGCCTTCATCTGCTTTTTGCTATGCACTGGTTGGTATCTCCTTTCTAGGGGAAAAAATTGCCTGTATCAGCACAGCTGTAATTTGCACCCACTGCTGTGCTAGGCCATAAATCACTCCAGATGGCTACTTGCTCTAAGTTACTGCGTGAATTCTCAATGTGCTACCCCAGGCCTTTCCTGTCCTCGCCCAGCTTGCAGCCACACAGCATAATAAATGTACCTCTTATTTCCCATCGATGATGTTTTCCTTGCTGATTTGGTTCCCCATCTCAGTGATTTGTTAACTGGCTTTGGAGCTTGCTATGCAAGAGGATCTCTTGGCTGATTGGCTGGTAGTGACGTCATATGCAATCCCCTAATATCATGTTTTCCTCTAATATAATAATTTGTCTTGTTAGATAATGATGTGACAAGGATTTAGTCTTGGGTTTTACATTGCATCCTAATGTGCTCTGTATTCACTGAAGCAGAAATGACAGCTGGACAAAGTCTGTCAGCTGATCCCCCTTGGTTCCAAGCAGATTTTTTCCTACCTATGAATATGAAAATTGTGTTGCTAAAAAAAGATCAGAGGTCCATCCAAACCAGCATTCAGCAGAAGTAAGCAAGATGTTTCTGCAGACGTCACACAAAAAGGAAGGGAAGAAAAAAGTTGTCTTCTGTTGTTTGTCCTACTGTCTGGTGCTGGAAAGATATACTACATTTGAACTTACATGCTCAGAAATGCATTTGTTGTTCTAGTGTAAATGCGCTGTAAAATGCTGTCCCATATTTTAATTTACAAGATGTATAGACCATGCCATTTAAAAGAGGGAAAGCATTGCAAAGACTGGCAAATGGGAATGAATGGAGGGAAGCAAAATTACTTGCATGTGATCTGTACTCCTGTATGGGATCTATACTCCAACATGGAACAAAAGGTGGCCTCTTTGCTCTTGATTTTTGATGTATGTTCCTTCACAGTATTTATCATTGATATCATTGTTGTTCCACACTGCATCTCAGTCAGCTTCTTAAAACGCAACAGACCATTAAAAATAGATATGAGCCAGCCACAGCAGTGGAAGAATTGCCACTGATGTTTGTTGTCATTTGAAAGAACACAGAAATGAAAGAGTGAAGACTGTGACAGGCCATGAAAGAGCAGCAGAATGAGTGAGAGAAATGAAACCAAATGTAATAAAGAAATGGAAGAGAGAAAGGCTTTGTTGTGATAAAGAAAGAGATAAATCATGCCTTTGGGTTATAACTTGATCACAGTATAATGTGTAGCCAATAGACATGACTGGGTTAATGAATATATAAAAGAAAAAGTGGAGGACATACTTTAATATACAACTTTCTCATTTGAGAAGCTGGACTGGCTTTGGGTGTTCAGCTCAAGACTGGGCTTTCTATTGTTGTGTTGTTTTGTGTTTGGGCTCAGGGTGGTTTCTGTGTCTAGCAGTTGTCCCAGATCTGCCAGGCAGGCCTAGGATGTCCCCAGTATTTTCAGTTATCTGCATTGCTAATTTTGTTTGCTCTCAGACTTTGTTCTCTCCCCCCCCTTTTTTATTATTGCCTTTTAAAAGTTGTGATGATTATGTACCCTAAAGTAGTATCCCAAGAGTGACTGAAATATTTCCAGCTTTTCTAATCAGAACATTAATAACTTCCCAATCCAGATCTGATAGGCGGCCTAAACACTGCAGAGTCTACCAGCTGGGCATCCTCCTACTTCTTACATTCCAAGTGTATTGTTTTGGCAAATAAGCAAGATTGTCTAATACAAGGAGCATCACAGTGGGCCAGAACACCTTAGCCAAGTAAACAGAGGGTAGTTGTCATATTAGGAGCAGCCAGTTTGCTTGCTTGCAGGAATTGTGAAGATAGTGTGGTTTTAATAATAATAAGTCTTATTTATACCCTGCCCCCTCTCCCTAAAGGGACTAAGGGTGGCTTACAACACAACAAATACAATAAATAAAATACAAAATAATTACATATCAATTAACAAAAACAAATAACCAAATAATATAATAGATAAACCGTTTTAAAGGCTAAAATCCCTCTAAAAACAATACATTTTGATGTTTTCTGGATTGTTTTCCAATTCAGTTGCCCTCTTTGATTTTTCACAGAGCAGCAAACAGCAGCAGTTAGCCTTGCAGTGAAGATAAGCATTGAAGATAGTGATGAAATATAACATACAGAGTAATATTGGATGAAGTCATTTATAAACACAAGAATGAATATAGATTAAAGGCTGTTACTAGAAGTTCTTCAGTGAATGCAACTCAGTGCTTTAGTGTGAATTAACAACAAAACACACAGTATTGTAAAGGACGTATGAACTGGTCCCTCTCCAATGTATTCAGAAATTGCTTCCAGACTTCTTTGCTAACAGGAACATGTTTCTCTTCCAGATTCTAGCACCTGCTGGTCTCATAAATTTGAAGCATACCCTATTGTTATATTTATTTATTGGTGTAAAATATATCATCAACATCAATCATTATAGTCATTATATCATTATGTTCTGTTGCTGGTAGAGCCATGCTTAAAGCAGAATATAGCAATATAAGAGAAGTTATTTGAAGAAACAATATTTTCCAAACAGTTTAACAATTTAAAGTTCGTATAAATAGGTTGAAAACCTCACCGTTAACACATTAAGATGAAACAGTTTATTAATGAATTGTGCTCTCAGAACAGCTCATAATAAAAGAATAGATTCCCAATTAAAACAAGACATTGAGAAATGGCAAAATTATACACAGCAGAGTAAAAGAATAAAATGTCAGGATGAAACCACAATAGGGTTTCAGTCTTTGAATTAAGAAGGTAAATTCATGACAAGCTTAGGCTACGTGGAGGTTCTTTTGTTGTCCCTTCCTTGCCTAGGGCCACAGCCACACGGGGCTTTCATTGTGAGTATAATGTGGATTCTGGGTAGATTGTCTATATTTTGTTCAGGAAACTCTGGATTTAATCAAGAAATTACTCTGCCAGGAACACTATACAAAAGCAGAGGCAGGTGGTGGCTCTAGGAATCCAACCTTGGCTTTAAGTTCAGAATCTTGCCTTTTATCAACAGTTCCACTACAGCTGCTCTGTGAATGGGAGCTGTCCAGATGCTGAATCTATGTAGACAATATAGCTTGGAAGCTGGGACCGATTCAGAGCAGCTGAGTCCAGAGCTGCTGTTAACAAAAAGTAGCAGTTATTTTAAGTGAGGGTAGATTCCTCACTGTATTTTTTTTAAAAAAAAATGCAGCGAGGGGTTAAAACCAAAAAATGAGGCAAAAACAGAAGATGGAATTTTGGAAAAATGTCTAACTGCGGAGAAAGCTCAGAGAATTTTAAAACCCAGGAATCATAGACTTTCTCTCTCATGTGCATAGTAAGTTGGTTTCAGCACCCAACTCCCACTTCCTATTAGAAATTTATCAAATCCCCCCTTCCCCGGCAAATGATATGGAAAACAGAAGATATGTCATTGTGGGGACAGAAGTACAAAACATCAATAACAACAAGAGATGATATGGAACATATTGTCCCCTTAACAACTCTCTCATTCTTTAAAATTAGCTAAAAGCAATGTTATCCAATATAATTGGCAGCCTCTTAAAGCAATAGCCGGAAAGTTGTGCAAAAGTCTCCTAGTATAATTAATTAGTCTAGGGCTAAGTCTCCTAGGAACATTAACTATCATTTTGAGATATGTAAGGAGTTGATACTGCCTAATAAATGTGTCTTCTCCTTCTTCTAGATCTTAAATTTCTTACCACTGCAGTTGGAAATGCTGGTGTACCATACTCCAAATTCATTTGCCCTATCTCTTCTGCTGGCATTTGGGTTCTGCATTATGTTCTCAGGACTTCTGCATGTCTCAACTACTCCGTTTCACTTTAGGGCTCATAATCTGTTTAGCTCACTAGGTTTTATATGATATAGTCCTAGAGGAAAAAGAGAGCAAGAAGAGATAATTGGTTTTCCAGTTCTGCTTTCCTGAAAATTTGCTAAACTGCAGAGTGAACAGAGTGTCTTCCAGTCCTCAATCTGAAGAGTTAAAGAAAGTTTGAGCACGAGCTGTCCAAGTATATTGACATGATAAAGAACTTCTTTTAAAAACAAGAGATTATACTGGAGAGTTCACAAATCCTGGATTTGTTGACCCAATCAAGGGACTGAAACATTGAAAACTGTTTACACCCAGAATGCTTCTGTTTGCTGTGTCCACATTCCCTTAGTCATTTCACCTGCCCTTTTTCTTTAGTTGCATTTCTAAATGTGCAGCTGGAATATTAAATTATTGTCATACAAACAGTTTAGGGGATGAAAGGAAATCATGGTTGAGGGAGCAAAATCCCCTTTCCTCTGTATGTGAGTTCATCTTAGACTGTAAGTAGTAAAATTCTGATATTTATGTTAAGAATGTTTATTTCACTCACTTCCTCTCATTTGGACTCAGTAAGAGGATGTCAAGCAATGTGCATAGTGCTACCCGCACAATTCTCTAATGCATACTTATAAATCATTCTCATTAACGTGATCACATCCAGGCACTGTCTGTCACTTAGTGCAGCTGGTTGTCTCCTATGAGTTAATTTCCACCCCAGCTCATCCTTCATTATGTTCAGCCTCTTCTCAGTTTTTCTCCTCTCATCTCCACGTAAATATATGTTTTATTTTCTTGCTTGGAATATGAGATATTTCGGGGTCAAGAAAATTCCTGCACTGATTCTGGGGGTACTATGCAATATGTAGATCTAAGAAAAAGACCCCTTGGTACAGTTACTTGGTGGAAAGGACTGAAGTGTTGAAAACAACTGGAATCTGATGCTGTCCAAGTCATCAAGTAACTGGCTGTGTGCCTTCAGCAAGTCAAGCACTTGACTCCTTTTTACCTGTCAACGTAGGTGAAAAATTGGGCAAAAAAGCAGAAACTTTGCTGAAAATGGATGCTATGTATCAGTTGAACTCTACTCATGAAATGTGTTCAGGAAAGTGAGCATAGGATGCTTGTTTGCCATGAAAGAGCTTTAGCTTAGGTCTCAGCACCTAGGAATTCCATGCATTTGCTACCATCCTTCCTTTGAGGAGTCCAGAAGCCTTTGTGCCATCATACAATAGCTATAATTCCTTGGGGAGATAGTGTTTTATAGACAGATAAACTACATCCAAGAGTGTTGAAGGAACTAGTAGAAGTGATTTCAGAACCATTGCCATATCTTTGAGAATTCTTGGAGAACAGGAGAAGTCCCAGCAGACTGGGGGAGGGCAAATGCTGTTCCTATCTTCAAGAAGGGAAAAAAGATGTCCCAAACAAGTACCATCCTGTCTGCCTGACATCAATACCAGGAAACATTCTGGAACATATCATTAAGAGGCAGTCTGCAATCACTCAGAAAGGAATGCTGTCACACTAAAAGGCAACATGGATTTATCAAAGACAGGTCATGCCAGACTAATCTTGTCTCCTTTTTTTGATAGTTATAAGTTAGTAGATGCAGGGAATGCTATGAATGTATACTACCTTGATTTCAGTAAGGCTTTCCACCAGGTTCCCAATTACCTTCTTGCAAACAAACTAGTCAAATGTGGGCCAGGCAATACTACTGTTAAGTGGGGATGTAATTGGTTAAGTGACCGAACCCAAAGGGTGCTCACCAATGGTTCCTTTTAATCCTGGAATGAAGTGACTAGTGGAGTGCCGCAGGGTTCTGTCCTAGGCCTGGTGCTGTTCAACGTCTTTATTAATGGCTTGGATGAAGGTTTGGAGGGCATGTTTGTCAAATTTGCAGATGACACCAAATTAGGAGGGATAGCTAATACTCCAGAAGACAGAATCAGAATTCAAAATTATCTTAACAGACTAGAGAGCTGGGCCAAAACTAACAAAATAAATTTCAACATGGAGTAATGTCAGATACTACACTTAGAAAAAAATGAAATGCAAAAAATGCAGAATGGGTGACACTTGGCTCGAAAACAGTACCTGTGAAAAAGATATTGTACATGAGCCAACAGTGTGATGCGGCAGCTAAAAAAGCCAATGGGATTTTCGGTGCCATCAGAAGGAGTATAGTGTCTAGATTGAGAGAAGTCATGGTCTCTCTGTATTCTGCTTTGGTCAAACCTCACATGAAATATTGTGTCCAATTATGGAAACCTCAGTTTGAAAAAGATATTGACAAGCTGGAACTTGTCCAGAGGAAGGTGACTAAAATGATCAAAGATCATACCAGGCCCTATGAGGAGCATCTAAAAGAACTGGGTATTTTTAATCTGCAGAAGAGAAGGTTGAGAGGAGACATGTTAGCCCTGTATAAATATGAGAAAGGATGTCATAAGGAGGAGCGAGCAGGGTTGTTTTCTGCTGCCCTGAAGACTAGAACTCAGAGCAATGGGTTAAAATGACAGGAAAGGAGATTTCACCTGAACATTAGGAAGAACTTCCTGACTTTAAGAGCTGTCCAGCAGTGGAACTCTCTGCCTCAGAGTGTAGTGGAGGTTCCTCCTTTGGAGGCTTTTAAAGATAGGCTGGATTGTCATCTGTCAGGGGTGCTTTGACTGCTTTTTCTGCATGGCCAGGGATTGGACTAGATGGCAATTTCAGTTTCTTCCAACTCTTTGATTCTATGAACTGCATCACATCCACTAAGGAAGCCTGGCATGCCTCAGTAGTGTAAAGCTTTGTTCTTGTCATGTTCTTTAAGGTCTGTAAAATGACTCCAAGAGTCATGCTGAGAGCCACTCAGTCAGACCGTCTGCCAGACCCATGTGTAGGGAGAGAAATCCTAGCAAGCAAAAATAAGGGAGAGAATGCCAAAAATGTCTTTTTGTATTAGTTCATGAAATAGATGCCATTATGAATAATGATAGTACAGCTTCACTACCGGTGTCTCAGCTAGCATTTATCTCCAACCAGATGGTTCTTTCCTATTTGAATTCATCAGTAACTCTCAGATATAAACTCTAGCTAGAGGTTTTTTTTGCCTCCACCATTTTGCACACCATGCTGGCATCTGAGATGATAGAATATTTCAGAGTAATTTGTATGCTTATCATATAGATCTAGTTAAGATACAACTGCACAAACAATAGCATGCATCAATACAACTGGTAAGTTGTGGTCAGTTTTAGGCAAGCGGGACAGAACTGGAGGTTTTTTAATTTCTACCATAAAAACTCTCACTTTGTGAGATAAACAATGTAATTGTGTATTGACTCTACAATTATATAAAGGCCAATTTAGCTTGTTAAAATGCAAACAGAAAAATACTAATTGACTGCACTCTGCAGTGGTATTCTGCAATCCAGTATGTGTGAGTAGTTTTGATCTTCCAAATTTTTGCAGGGCATCAGCAGATGTTGAGTTATGAAAACTAGGGAAGCTTCTTATTTGTCACCTTGCTGCAACTCAAGTAGGGTGTTCCCTATCCTCGACCACACGGCAGACTCATATATCACAGACCTGTCCTGTAACCTTGCATTAAAATTAGGTATGGCTTTTTCCTTGACATGAATAATGTAGACAATATGAAGGCAAGCCATGACATTGAAGATATAATGAGCATAAGTAAGCTATCATTGGCAATGTTACAAAATATATATTCCCTCATAGAATCCTCTTCTCATTAAAAAAAAAGGAGCGGGAGCTATGGAAGGTTGAAGTAGATGTTCCCCATGTTATTTACAAAGAATGCAAAATGAGACACTTTCCAAAAAATACAGAACCAAAACTCAAAACAGTGTGTCTGGAGAGTGTAACCTATGGGTGGAAATTTCTACAGAGGCCAATGATATCTCTGGTCAGTGAGCAAAGGAAATTGTTGTTAGTGACTTATTCATAGACTGGTATCTTTTCTATAATAAAGATTTTAAACAAACTAAATACATAATAACCCATGCACAAGGTTGCAAGTCTTCTAAAATATTTTAGCAAAAACAATAGGAGTGGTCACAGTTTATGCTTGTCTCATCCACATACTACCTTCATTCTAAATGACATTTTTCCAGTGTCATGCCAGGAGGGTTTATATAAAGGATGATCCTATGTACCACACAGAATATCATTAATCATCAGCCAAGGTCAGCAAGACAGGAATGTATAGTAGTAAAGTATGCACATACTGAGCGAATATTGAATCTGCCCTTCTGCTTTTTTATGCTCTGTCGAGCTCTGTTGCCTTCCATGTTTTACAGATTCAGCCCACCTGTTCCCTTGCTTGGGACCTATTGATTTTTTTTTTAGTTCAGAGGCAGATGTTTTGTTTTCTTCACTTAGTACACTTTGCATGTTAACAGAGTGCCAGATTATCAAGTCCTGGACCAACATATGCACCAGCAAGCTACACAATATGTTAAAGGTATGGTGCTAAAACTGGGACTGGGAGGGGGATTGCTGGCATCTTCTTGTCTACCCATGGCCATACTCAGTTGCCTCCTGGCACAAGCCCAAGATAAACATAGTACCGAGAAAGGAGCAGGAAATAAAATATATCATAAGCTGATGCCACCTGAAGCCAAGTGCAGAAATCCCCCGGGAAGAATCTAGATATTCCCTGAGGTGTGCCTCAGTGTTGGTTTTGAGTGCTGTTGTTAACAATGCCTGCTGACAAAATGCTTCTGAGCACAGTGACCCCAGAGAAGTCACCCTTTTGGAAGCTGTGCAAGGACTGCAGCAGGCATTATTAATCCAATAAGACAGCAGCTGCCAATTATAGGACAGTTATTTATCTCAGGGTGAGGGAAGAAAGGTTGAAGAAGTACTATTGCAATATTTTCTTACCTGCCTGTTTGAAAAACAAATTCTTACCTGAAAAGTCTTTGAAAGTTTTTTAATAACTTGTTGCTGGGTTTTAAACTTCAGTGGCAGCCAAAAGCATTAGGAAATGCTTTCATTTATTACATATACATACATATTTATTTATTTAGGACTTTTATATACCTCCGCAGTGGGACTCAGGATGGCTAACAACAACAACAAAACAGTATAAAACAGTATAAAACATTAAAACAATTGCCAATTTAAGTCGTCGTCCTAAAAGCAATCCATCAGTGTCCATTAAAACCATAGCTTTGCCATCAAGTTCGTTTAACCCACAAAGGCTTGATCCCAGAGCCAGGATTTCACTTTTTTCTGGAAATTCAGGAGGGATGGAGTGGGTCTGATTTCACTTGGGAGCGAATTCCACACAAAGGGGCTACTACAGAGAAGGCCCTGTCTCTTGTCCTTACCAACTGCGATCGCGATGGTGGGGGGACAGCGAGCAGGGCCTCCCCAGATGATCTTAAAGTCCTAGGTGGGCCACTGAAATGAATGGGGCTACAATGGCTGCCTAAGAAGACAGTATTTTGGCTCCACGGTGCTAAGGATGGCTCCACTTACTATCCACACACTTGAGATAACATACATGTGAAACTGAGGGCCTTTTCTTTTGGAAACATCGACAGGTATCTGTCTTTGGAATCTTCTACCACTTCACCCTTCTTATAATGACAGTTTCCTCTACAAAACTTCAAATGATCCTGACATGCTGTTGTGTGCTTTCAATTCATCTCTACAATTATATAAAGGCCAATTTAGCTTGTTATGATAGCCCTAAAGGAAACATATAATAGGGTTTTCTTGGCAATATTTTTTTCAGAGCAAATTTTCCATTACCTTCCTTTCAGACTAATAGAATGTAACTTGGCCAAGGTTCTATAGCCAAGAAGGGATTTGAACCCTGACCTCCAGCATCTTAGTCCATTACATGAAAGCTCACTCCACCCACAGCAGCCACCCCATACACACATAACTAGGACAAGGATAGAGAAAACTTTTTTTTGAAGAAGCACTACCAGGAAGGGACTTGTATGGAAGATTCAGTGAGTTTGAAAGGGTTTGTTAAGTAACCTGCCAACTGTACACTGCAAAAGCTTCCCATTCATTATCAAGGCAGACACATGAAAAAAGGAAAAGGAAATGTGAAGTAGCTTGTCCCAGGTCATCCAGCTGCTCATTGGCAGATTTAAGGGTTCACCCTGCAATTTTAGTTTTCCTTTTTTCCACATTCATGTTCTTATTTACCTCAATGTCTGTGAACCCTAGGATCTCTGTTTATCAGCTTCCCAGTGTCATCTCTTCCTTCTTCTTAACATCCATTCACAGCTCTTCTGCTTCCCTCTCTATGATTCCTTCTTCCTCCCCCTCTTTCAGTTTTATCCAGTGTGTTTCACTGTATGTTCTCACCCTACTCCCTTGGTCCCCATATTTCACTATGACAGGATCTGTGTTGATGGCTGCTCTTTGCCTTTGCATTCCAAGGCTAGCATGGCAGACATAGAACTAGGACTTGTTGCAATATCTTCCCTTTCATCAATAATTATTGAACACCTCTCCACCCCAAATATCCATAATTTTCCAAAGCCTGCTATTGCCTTACTATCAGAGCAGTTTTAGAAACAGACACTGCCATCTCAGGAGACATGGATAGGAGGAGAATTATATAAACACCTGCTGTCTGCAGGGAACTACAATCCAACTAGCTGTCAAGTGATGTTCTGTGCTAACCATCCACCAGAGAGACTCCGCTAGTTTGATGCCAACAGAGAAAAGGATGGAATTACCAAGAGTTCTTTTCTGCTGACAGTTTTTGCTATGCAGCCCTTAGCAAGAACGCAAGACCATTGACAGTAGAGATCTGTGTTGCCTTGAAGTAGGTCTTGATTCTCTGCATCATCTGCTGTTTCTGTAGGCTTTCTGGTAAGTCATCTTAAAGGTTCTCATGTGAGACTGAATTTGTACATTTTCAATTCTACTGAGCCATATGATGTCCTTTTCACTCCAAAAGAATTTACTTCTAAACCATTCTAACCTGATCTAATGTATTTCCTGATCTAGCCAATGTATTTCTCACACTTCTAACCTAGGCTGACTTTTAACACAGTATCACAGTAACTAAATATATTGATCTAATATATTTGGCAGTGTGACTGCAGTCCACTTTACTATCGTATATCTGATTAACATACGCAGGATTTGAAGTGATGAGAAATCAATGCATTTGACACCAACGCTTCCAGGTTCACAGAGACTCTGTTAATGCTTAATATCCTGATAACATTTTCAAGTGGTTGAGGCTTGCGTGGTGCTAAGCTAGAGACTCCAAGTTCCCAGAACAAAAATAGATATGTAAAATGTCTAGGAAAACAAGGACATATATCTTGGATAAGAGAAAAGGAAATAAAGGTTTGCACAAATTCTGAACATTTACTCATTCTAAAAATAATAAAATAGGGTCATTCCTTGAGAGCTAATTGAAGTTAAAATATTACTGAATCAGTCAACTCTCTTGGAAAGACAAAAGTCATATAGAATTATACATACAATAGAAGAACTTTAAAGGGCAATAAGATGGAGAAGTCTGGTTTCAACAGGAAGTTTTGATTCAAGTGGGCAAGCAATAAGTATTGATGAGAAAAATATTCAACTCTTTCTTTCTGCATTCTGTAGAACTGTTTCAAAAGAAATTCCAGTGGTTCTGGCTGAGATTTTGGGAGTTGTAGTGGGGACCCCAGGTTGAGATGGTTTTGGAAAACTTTGGAGGAGGTAATCCAGCAATTTTCAACTCACAGAAATTCCAACAGCTGATAAACTGGCTGAGATTTCTGGGAGTTGTAGATCAAAACACTTGGGGACCCGCAGGTTGAGAACCACTGGTTTAAAGATAGGAAAACTTTGGAGGAGGTAATCCAGCAATTTTAGAAGAAAAACAATTTGAAGTGAAACATCCTTTACCCTAGAATAATGATGTATAATCTAATTTCTTAATATCAACTACTTGAGTTCACCTCTTAGTTATGTCAATGTATGCAATATTATGTAGAGCAGGGAGGAGGAACAATGATCCCTTCCATACATTTTGGGCCAGACCCCTGTAGACCCCCCAATCAGTCTCACCTATGATTAGGAATCATGGGAGTTGCTATTCAAAACGTTTGGAGCACCGAATTGCAGAATCCAGTGTGGGAAGTTAATCACAAAATTTGGAAATACTTCAGAAGTCATAGAGCCCAAATGTGTTCAATGCACTAGGAGAAATAATGATTCAGAGGCATTCCCCATTGCCATTGCTTTATATTTCTGTTTCTCCTTGGAGAAAATATTGTAAACATAAAACGAATTAGGCCTCAGAACAACAAAATATTCTGAAAATCATCTTTCTATATGGGTCTTGTAAAGTATTCCAAGAAGGGACCAATCCCTGGGTGGGAGATGGATTCATCTTCTGTAAGATGGCCAAAGCTATGACTGCTCTTAGTAGGTTAGGTTATAATTTGTCTGATTTCAGTTAGTTCTTGTGGGAAAGGTTGCTTTTGAAATCATCAACAAAAGTCCATTTTCAGCGGGATGAAGGCATATTAGGACAAACTTCATATTTCAGAAAGAGGACAGATAGAATCTTCGATCACTAGGTGCATGATTAAGAGAGAGAGGCAGAGATATCAAGTGTAAGAATATGTGCCTACAGATGTAGAAGAATACATAAAACAAAGAGTAAGTTAGCAATGCATCCCAACTACCCCTTGTCACTACTGTTGTTGTCCTCTGAAGTTCATAGTCACATGTGCAAGATTTTTGTACATTTCTCTACTTCCAACAATTTGAAATTTGCTTGGATTGGGTCTGAGTAGCACATTGTTTATTTGTTTTCTGTTGCCTTTTTAGACATAGAATAGTACTTTATGTGTCCATAGAAAATATTATCTGATTTAGCTGTCCTAGATTGTACACTGAGAGAATGATAGGATATAAATTAAAGAAGAAAATAATTACAGTAGAACCACGGGACCAGTACCTGCAGTTTCAGTTACCCATGTCTGACAAAATATGCCCTCTCTAGGCATTTTAGGTCTTCCATGAGATTCTATAGTATGCTTCCTCCAGAAGTTGTTTATAGAGTTGTACTGGAGGATGTTGTGATGCCTAGAGAGTTGTCCTCTCTAGGCATTTCCTAGGCTCTTTAGCATGATTAAGTGGTGTGCTTCTGCCAGAAAATACTTGTTCAGCAGGGTTTGCTGTTACCTGTGATTTCATGTATCCATGCAACAAATATCCGCTGTAGATAGGGAGTTTGCAATGCAAAGTAAATACATGTTTAAAAATCATAGTTGATCAGATAGTCAGATACCTAGATTTGCATACATTTGCATATTAGTTAAACAAAAAATCAGGGAAAACATATTTGATTTAGTTTATGTTTAATGTATAGGCCATAACAAACATAATTTTAAAAACGTTTTTCCTTTTATATCAAAGATAAAAAAATACCTCTTCTAAAACTGCAGCTGTCACCCAATATTTTTGTAAACACTTGTTTTTAAAATAATTAAAGAAATGTAAAGTATGCTTCTCAATAATTGGGAGAACCTTTGTATCATTTCATCTGATCAATTAATTAGATTACTCTAACTCGTTTATCAAAAATGTTGTAGCTCTAATTAAAAAGGTTCTTATTTTTCTTTTATTGCTTTAATTTTATTTTTTTAAAAAACAAGCTGTTGAAATGGATTTCTGTTGGATGACTTGGTTTCAGAGCTTTCTGAAGTTTGCTGAAGTTTTTTTTCCAGTCCTGCTGACTTATAAGCTAGCTCACTTACTTGGGTAAATGTGTGGTGTGGGGCATATCAGCTGTATGCCTGAAGCCTTTGGTCCTTCTAGTTTGAAACTATGTGAAAAGATCATGAAATCTCAATGTTGCACAAGCATGACTTGGTGTGTGTATATGTCTTATGTCACACAATATATAATGGTGTGTATGTGCTAGGATGTTTTGGCATTCAACTCCCAGAAATCCTAAAAGCTGGTAAACTGTTGGTAAACTTTACAGCTGGTAACCTGTAGGCCGAAACACCTGGGGACGCACAAGTTGAGAACTACTGGTCAAGATTTTTTGAGAAACCTGAATATTTTTGAACTTCATGAGTTAAAGCATAGTTTGGATGGTGTTACCTTGGGGTTTTTCCCCCCAATGTTTATATTTTTCCCAATACAGGTAGGCTAAAAACAACAACAACAACAAACCATATAGCATGCGTAGTTTAAGATTAAATGGATACAAACATGTTAATAACATGGTAAAATAATAGAAATGATTGTGCAGTTTAGAAAATAATCACTGATTAAAGTTGAAATGTATGGAAGACAAAGTGAGCACATCTGAAAGCGACATGGTCTAGAGAAAGACTAATTTTCCCATCCCTAGAGTGTGAGGCTGAGTTTACATCTACAGTTGCTAGCAATATGTAATGTGAGCTCACCCTTAGGCATTTAACTCTTTGTGAGAGGTGTCATTCCTTCGCACTTGTGGTTAAAATAAAACATTCTCCTTTAGAAACCTTCCTCTTATTTAGGAGTTCCTGCACTCACTTTCAGGGTTGTCCATATTTTGATGTAAAGAAATGAAAAGCTAAAGGGTAAAAGCTACGGGAATTTCCTCCCATGTCTCATTTTCACACATTTTACTTGGCTTTTTTCATCTGATCCTGCAAATCCTTTCAAGTCTCCTTTCTGATTCTGTAGACATGAAGTGGGAAGTACGCAGCACTGATAAGACGTGGGGATAGATTGGAATTACAGTACTCCATTATTGACCTTTGTTTTGCTTTGCTGCCTTCTGACAAGTCCCTTCTTAAGGGACTATGGAATCATTTGCTATTTTTCTACATCCTTGTGGGCCACATCAGCAACAAAGCTCTGCTACTTTTGTTACCTTTCTCCGTTGCTCTTCTATTCTAGGTAATGAGATTCTAAACCTTCTATATACGTAGATAGTGTTAGATTAAGCAAGGCAGATTCTGTTTAACAAGAAGCAAGTTCCTGATAGGTTTTAGCTGCTGTGCTGTTCACACTGAGCTCTTACTCACCTCTCGTGTACCACCACTTTATTTCCTTCATGTGAAAATGTCAGCCTAATTTATGCCTGTTGTCAGGTCCACACGTACCTGCAATTAAATGGAAGTAAACCTGAAGAATGTGTTCAGATTTGCCAACATGATAAAAGCTCATAGCACAATTATACTTTATTTTTTCCTTGTTTGTGTGTTCTCTCTCTCTCTCTCTCTCTCTCTTTCAGTCTGTATCTTGTGATTACACAATAAAATTATTACTCTCGAATTCTACATGTCATATGGAATTGAAGTAATTAATGAGATTTTGGTTTTGCAGGAGGACACAATCCTACAGAAGTATTTATTTCTCTTTTTTCTCTTCTTCTTTTCTGATATCCTTCCTTGGGGTAAACCTGCTTCAATTGATAGCAAATATTTTATGCAGTGCTGAGCATTTGCCAAACTGTGGTGCCCTAGTTTTGTCATCTCCAGCTCCAAAGTAGTATTTTATATTCTAATATGGCTGGATGGGGAAAGGGACAAGGAGAGAGAGGTGTCAATTTGGGACACAGTAACAGTAAAAGGTACCCTTGCTTTCTTCAACAAAGCAGGAGATTCTGCACCTTGCAGGTATTCACTTATTTATTTATTTACTGTATTTATATCCCGCCTTTCTCAACCCTGAGGGGGTCTCAAGGCCGCTTACAGCATAGGCAATAAATCAATGCCTTAAAAATAATATACATCCAATATACAATTAAATAAACATTTCAATTAAAAAATTTAAACAAGATTAAGAGCATTAAAACATATAAAACATTGCAGTTACAACTATAAAACCACATTATCCACAATCATAGTCAGGCCATTCCGGTAATCATTACACATAAATCGAAGTCAATCTATTGCACTGTGTTATTTGCCAAAGGCTTGATCCCAAAGCCCCTGAAGATCAGGAGGGAAGGGGCTGATCCAGATATAGATGTTTTAAATTAACCACAAATGATTAAACATACACGACTTTATCACTGGCTGATTGACGAGGACAACCAAAACAGCAACAGAATCTTCTATACAATTGCAAGTTTTTGTTTTAGTCTTTATAAAGTTTTTCTTGTGGATTTGTAGTTCAAACTACAGATTTGTAGTTCAACCTTTTGTTCCTAAAGGCAGAGAGGAGACATGGCCTGTTAATGGCCTTTTTACTCTGCAGCCTATGAAGTGGTTTGTTAACATCAATATTAACTTGCAGAAGGAAACTGTATCTTCAGACATTTCTGCCAATACTTATGAAATGTTTGTACAGTAGACTCTCAGGGCCCTTCTACACAGCCATTTAACCCACAATACCTGTTTTGAACTGGGTTTTGTGAGTCCATATGCTGACATATATTCCAATTCAATGAGGATTTTATACAGCTGTGTGGAAGTGGCCTCTTAACTAGCACCTATTGGTGCTAGTTAACATGCTGAATAAATGTAGTTTCTGGTTGCTTGAGAATCACTATTAAAAATAAATCTAACTAATACTGTGCCCCATATTATACCATGCCATAAACTTTTCATTTTATTTTTCATTGACTTGATATTAATATTGAAATATAACAATTAAAACAAATAAAGAAAAGCCTAACTTAATGTAACACATTTTGCTGTATTATAAAAAAAACCAATGTTTTATTTAAAGTATTATTTCTCCAATTTTCTTGCCAGATGCTTGAGTTGCTTTGAGTTTTATTTAACTGAAAGTCTACTGTATTTTCTTTCCTAATTTTCATAACTCTTAAAGATGGCACAAGATTCCTCTCCATTTCATTATTTAGTTTATTCTTTATTTATGAACAAATATGACCCTTCCCTGATTTTTCCTGTTTTTTTTCAAGACATCGATGGATTAATCCTGGCATTAAACACAATTGTGGATTTCTTGAACAAGCATTTGAAATATCATCATCATCATCATGATTAAAAATATATGTCAGGAAATGCCAAATTGTTGGAATGGTGATCTTGGCTTCTTGGCTCATTACAACAATTTGAAACCTTGCTGACTTAAGTAATGCATGCAGACTAGTTTGACTTTGAACTAGGAGATTCTACATTATAAATGACTGGCGCTGTAATTTTGAATGCTTGCTGATCAAGATCAAGAGCATGCAAGGCTGTTGCTGTCTTGCACAATCTTTGTGCCACATTAAATGGAGAATTGTCCCATTGTTGTTGTCTCCATAGTGTTGGCTAGGTCATCCTTAAGATGACATATTGGTGGATCATCCCTTTGTCTCTTTGTGTTCCATTTCCTTGGCATCCCTTGTTTGTCCATCACAACATGACAGAACAAGGGATGCCAAGCTTGTCACCTTGCAATAAGTTAGAACAAGGGCTAGTCCAACCATTAGGCCAACTGAGACAATAGATTTAACAGTTTGAATGTTGGACTGCAACTCTAGAGTTTGAATTCCCACTCAGCCATGGTAACCTACAGAGGTCTCAGCCTCCATTATAGATCCACCTTGGGTGTCAACCATAAGTTGGAAGCAACAAAGTTACACAATAACATATCACAGCAAAGTTGATTACCTTGTTTAATGTTATATATTTGCCACACAAGAGGAGTTTCCATTTATTTTATAGCGTGAAGGCATGATGAAAGTGTTCTTATTCAGTCAATCTTATCTTCAATATCACTCATTGACTATTTTGAATTCTGATTAGTTTAATGGCTTATATGCCCTGTGCATTAGATTTAAAAGTAAGGTCAATAAGGTGCTTTTAAACATGATTCTTGGGACTATTTGTAATCTCTCTTCTTCACCAGCTCTCTTTTAATGTGAGATGTCATGTGTGTCAGGTACTTGATTTTCAGCAGAACTGTACCTCTCAGATGCTGACTAATGTTCTAGATAATTCCTGCCTTGTCTTGTTTGTTAGCTCAAGATGGGAGGGGCATTGTAGGTATCGTTGGTAGAAGCATTATGGCAGATCATTTGTCCATGTTGTCATATTCTTGCACAAAACAGAGAGATTTCTCTCCTTCTGGCTATGTTGCTCACTGTGAGAACTGGGGAGGGGGGATATTTTAGTTGACACAGGTGCCGATATGTAATCAACATAAATAAATAATGGTGTTTGCCTAATATTGTGTACTGCATAGGGATTCTTCCAACCAGCAAATGTTGAGCAAGCATATGGTAGCTTGGCCATCGGTTGTAGTTTGGTGTGACTGCCAGGCTGTCTTAGCTAATCTCATTGTATCACGTTGTTTATGGTGTGTTTGTTTGAGGCAAATGAAATGTATAATTCAATTTCTGTGTTTGACTCTGAGCTGGCCTTAGCCAAGGATTCTATTCCCTGTCTAGATTCACAGATACCAATTTTCACTCTATTATCACATCATTTTCTACCATTTTCCAATTTTTGCTTAATAGCCAGTATTCACATTTCATGTGGAATGGTTTTCTCCCTCTTGTGACTCTTATTATCTCATAACTACAATATTTTGTGGCTTGATGACCTCTGATTTACACACCAGAGTTCCATTTTATTTATTTTGTCATTACAATCCCAGGAGAAAGGTGGGATGTAAATTCAATAAATAAATAGAAAATACAGAAAATTGCTCCCACAATTCCCAAAGTATGGCCTCTAATGCCTACAGAAGCCCACAGATCCATTCCAATTTTTAAAATAATTATATAGTAATTTAAAGATATTTCTGCCCCAAACTGACAAAAATGGCTTAAAAGAAGCCACAAATTTTACAACCTGCTCTGACAAACACCAACACTACCCAGAATACCCTCTCCGTTCCCCAAAATTGGTCAAGATGCCACTTTCCAACATTCCAAAATGTGACAGTATGGACCACTGGAAAATAGTCACAAGGGGGAAATTGGCCTGCCACCCGTTATACTAAAGCCTTTGATATTCTAGGAGATGGACAAATGGTTTAGTTGTCATGATCTTGTCTATAATCCCCTGGTTGATGGTAATTCTGATCAGTTTTATTTATATCCTACCTTACCATCTCATTAAAAACCCAAGGATTCAAGGCATATTACCTTTCTTGCAGAGCGTTCTCCCCACTTTCCAAAGATTTGAAAGATGGAACAGGCCTGTTTTCCTATGGAAGCTATTTCAGCCAGTATTATATATGAAGGCATTTTGGCTATTTCTCAGCTTATTGTTTGTTGACTCTGCTGGAGCGCAATAGAGTTTTTCTGCATTATGCTGTTATGCTCATTTTTAATATCCCTGTTAGCCCTTTCCTAGACAGTGTTTTTCCTTCAAGGCTTATCTGCAGCACGATGTTAGGTTGCTCGGCACACATTTACCTGGGAGTAAACATTAGTGAAGACTTTTGAATAACTGTGGCTATAGTTGTTTAGTTACATTAGTTTAAATAGCCCTGGGAATTGTTGGAAGGGGAAAGGCAATCTGTATTGGAGAGTTCTCAGCAGCTTTCTCAAATTACATTTCCCAGGACTCCTAGGAGGAAGCTGCAGCTGTTAAACGAATATAAGTAGGCTACAAGTAAATATTTAGAAAATAGCTTTTGAGAAATTAAAGTCAATGATTCTTTTTTCTACTTGTGCTCATTATAATATAATTTCTGACTCCTGGAAATCCCTAGCCATCATAACAGGATTCTGGGAGCCACAAGGTCCTAATCAGTTTTCAGCCTTTTGGCTAAAATTATGTGATGTCCAAAAAACCCCAAGTTTTTCAAGCCCTGAACAATATTATTTAAAAAGTTTATTTGGGTCGATCTATATCAGTTCTGGGAACATTCTCCCTTTTTTGAAAACAGAATTTTGCAGTAATAGCACTGTTTGTAGTAGAGAGAGTGAAGCTGTGGCTCATCATTGCTATAAGCTCTAGACCTTCTGCAGCATTTAGTTATATTAGTACTGTCCTTCTGGGCTGAAATGCAGCATGATGTGCACTGAATGACAGTCCTGCACCATGATGTACATATAAACATAGATTGCAGATATTTCTGTTTTCTAATTATGATGTTGATATAAGTACAAGTCTAAAATGGCTGTAGAAAAGTCAAGAACATCAGTAATAATTATTTGGGCAAATAATGCCTTCTGTTACCAAAAGGAGGGGGAAAGCCCATGGAATCTACTGTTTTAATGGGATGAAGGCAACTATTATAGTTCTGCAGGCAGCAGGCTCCAAAACGTTACAAAACAGCAGTTCACCAGAGGACATTGTGGCATTTAAGGAAACTGCAGCAGAAGCCAAGCAACTCATGCCATCCTTTTCTCAAGGTGTTCCCAGTTTGTACTTTAAAAAGAGTATCAGTAAAAATAAAGCCAGAACCATTCAGAACAGTTTGTGAATTGGTAAAACAATTATGCAAGCTGGAACAAACTTCTACTTACTTTCTTCCTCCTGGCTGAGGCTGAAATTCTGCAGAGGCCACACAAGTCAATAGGTTTCAGTACTCAACTTATCGGCTAGATTTTACCATCTTAGGATCTAAACATATGGGTCCAATTGGGTTCCTATACCAACATAAGACCAGTACCACTATGTTAAAAGTAAACAAGGGGGGGACCAGAAGAGTGCATCTCCATCATGGCGGTAAAATGAACCACTAAGGTGGTGCAGTGAGAGTCAGGTGGAGCTCATTCAGAGCTCTGTAATGCATTCTGGGGCAATAATCTCTCCAATATTATCTAGTTGCATCAACAGAGGACCACCAAAGTTGTGTATTGACTCTAAATAGCTTGTTAATTGCCCTTGTCACGTGTTGGCCCATCCAAGTCTGGCTTCCTTAACAGGGGCCTTCAGGTGCCCATCTGTGCCTTAGGATTTGTCTCCTGGCTGCTGGTGGGGCTTATGGGGAGAGACCATGTGAATGTATTGAAATTATGTAGCCAATTCTCTTCATAGGATTTCTTCATTTGATTTCAATATGTAAATGTTTTAGTAGCAGACTATAAAAGACCTCTAGAAAGACTTGGCCAGTTGCTGATTTCTTCTTCCAGGTTCCTCTCTTCTTAATTCCATTTTGTCTTAATGACTAGCCTAGAAGGGGAAAGCATAGGTCTGTGGTGACATATACTTCCCAATGTTGTTTCTGCAGTTCTTGACTTTTAAATTCCATTTTCTGGTCAAGAAAGGATGAACTGCCTCTCATGCAAGGCTGCAGTAATAATAATTCATATTTTAATAGGCGACACTCATTCAATCACTACTTTTTAAATAAACTACCCAGGTTTTTTAAAATAAAAAATAACCATTTCCTTCCCCCACCCCCTTTGGAGGGTGGCATTTCTGGCAGTTCATGAAACCTTTTGAGTGTCCTGGACCCCCTAAATTTCTCATCTCAATGTGGACTGATCTTCTGTTTGCCTTTCTTGCATCTCTGTGTGTTTTAAATGGTGAAACCCATCCCACTTTATACACCCAATTATTGACCTTAGTTGCTGTGGCTAAACTGGAAGGCTGGTGGTTGGGTCTTCACAGAGGAGCTCATATATATTTTGGGAACACCTTGAAATGGCATCAGCTCACAGGATGTCAATCTTCAGGGGTGGCAGTTGAGTACCAAGGCATTATAAAGAACAGTAGCATGTTCAAGCAAGTTATAAACCACTTTAAGAAGCATGAGCAAGTGGCATTGCTCAGGACATAATTGGAAAAGTCCCAATATCCAGGCAGTGGGAGTAAAACAGAGAGGGTGGGCATATCAGAAAAGTTTTTCAGTTAAAGTACTGGTAACATATCCTCTCACCACCCTCGTCCATATCTTTAAGCTGCATAATCAAATCTCATCAACTGGATGGTGGAATGGAATAATTACGTCCTCTCCCTTAAGTAAGTTTCCATTCCATTTTCATTATCATGTTTGGTCTTAGTTAAACTTGAGCTGACAGGGTGCTAAAACTACCATGCCCATACAGAAAAGCAGAAATTGCCAAAATGGAACATTCAGTAACATTCTTTAAAAAAAACAGCAAATATTACAGAAAGTCCTGGAATTACTTTGAGTTCATTAATCTCATCTTTATGGTCTATCACATCTTCTAATTTTTATGTGGACATGTGAGAAAGTCAAAACATTGTAAATGGAGAAGAACCGACAATCTGGATTCCCAAACTTCAGTTCAGATTTGTGGTAGTAATAGTAGTAGTAATAATAATAAAAATAATAATAGGAAGCAGCAGCAGCAACTTATTTATATTTTGCCCTATCTCCCCAGGGGGACTCAGAGTGGATTTCAACATACAAAAAGGCAAACATTCAATGCCTCAATAAAATAAACAAGTGCCAACTAGTAATCCAAAATAACTCCACATATAATAGAAACACCAGAACCTGACATCAATAAATTAAACAAAGCATAATCAAACAAAATTATATAATGACATAAAACCAAAACAGTAAAACATCTGCATTGATTTACAAGAGCCAACCAAAGCTCACAAAATCATGAAGGTTTATTGTAGGGTCAGTGATGACAGCTGGGCCAACATGGACAAACAGCACTTGAATATAACAGTTGTTCTTGATAAGAGGTCTGGTATTGATTTCTCGTTGTCTAATCTTCCTCCAGGAGCTCTCGGTGGTGCAGTGGGTTAAAGTGTTGAGCTGCTCAGCTTGTTGACTGAAAAGTTGCAGGTTCGATTGCGGGGAGCGGCATGAGCTTCCACTGTCAGCCTCAGCTTCTGCCAACCTAGCAGTTCAAAAACATGTTAGTAGATCAATAGGTACTGCTCTGGTGGGAAGGTAAGGGTGAGTAAAGATGAGTCTTCAGTTGTTTTTTGAAGGAGAGGGGAAAGGGGGGCATTTTTATTTCTTTAAGGAGGGAGTTCCAGAGGTGGTGGGCAATCACAAAGAAGGCCCTCTCTCTCTCATTCCCACCAAGATGGGGGTGGGACTGAGAGCAGGGCCTCTTCTGCTGACCGCAGTGCCCGAGCTGGTTTGTAAGAGGAGATAGTAGAGATTAAAATGGGGTTAGATCCAAATTGCTGGCCTAGTCTGTAGAATAAATTCTGAAGTTCTTTTATGATCTTCCTTTTAGCCTAAAGTGTAGTAAATATGTTACAATTTTCTCTGTTAAGTAATTCCAGCTTCTAGTGAAACATTAGGGGGCTACATTCGCCACACACACTGCACCCATTTCAGAAATTCCTAGAGAGACCACCCCCTTCTACCCCCACAAGTGAGCTTCCATAAAACCAGTGGGAGGAAATAAAATGGGGGGGGGGGTGGCAGCATTTCATTGTGTACTCACCATTCAAGTGAGTGAAGCAAGGGGATGGAACAAGGGGAGGGGAGGGTTCACATATGGATTCTTTCATGGAATCCTTCTGTCTGCTAAAAGGGGATTGAGGAAAAGGGATGGAGGAGCACAAGGAGGTAGGGTACATATGTTTTCCCCCTGGTTTCTTCACTTCCGTGAGTGGGCAGAAATAAAGGGAATAGGACGGGAAGCCTGGGAACAGAGTGTACATGCATTCCATCACATACTTGCTTGCTCAGACAGGTGGGGGAGAAGAGAATGAGACATGGGAGTGCAAGGAGAAAAGGTGCATTCCTTCATATACTCATTTTCCCACTCACTTGGACAAATGGGAGGAAGAGGTTGGAATGGGGAGCATGAAGAAGGATGATACATATGTGAATTCCCTCTTGCACAGAATTCAGTATTCTTTTATAAATCCTGAACTTTTATAAAGTGAAAAAGCAACAATTAATTAAGACAATGAGTAAAGAGAAACTTCTTTTAAAAACTAGTTATTTTATGATAACGGATGACTCTGGAATTTTAAGAAGTACTGTACTCATGGCATCCCATTGTTCTAGCACATACAGAAACTAAAACAAAATAGGATTAGTTGTTTACTTTACCATTAGCCTTAATTTGCTTAATTTTGTAATGTGAAACAACTATGTTCTTTTTACATTTTAGACAGCAATTTTTACATCTTTGCACTAATTTTGTAAATAGTAATACAGAAAACAAACAGCACTTAGAATACAATTAACAGAATAACAAGTTAATGTTGACTCAGTATAGTAGAATTTGTGCAGATGTGTTTTCTTTTGACTGAAAGTTACAAACACTGATTTTGTCCAGAAACCTCTAGAAGTTCAATCATATTTTTGGAGAGATGTATTTTAAGTGATCTCTCTATTTTCAGGGTTGGTTTGGTCAGATACTTTGCAAGGACCTAAACACCGTAAAGGTGCCAGAACCCATATGATCTTAGAAGCTAAGGAGGGTCAGCCCTGGTTATTACTTGAATAGGAGATCATCTATTAATGCCAGATAGTGTATGCTATGATTCAGAGGTAGGAACTGGGAAACCCTCAGAGTATTCCTTGCCTAAGAAAATCCAGTGAAATTCATGTGGTTACCATAAATTTACAGGTGACTTGAAGGCACATACATTTGTAAAATATTTCACAAGAATCTCCTGCTTGTCTGAAATGTCCACCATGAAAGATGTCACAACACTCATTCCACTAGATCCCACAGGTGTAACATCTGGGGCTTGTTGATTTTGAGTGTTAGGATGAGAATTTGTGATCATATCAGACTAAGCCAGAGATTGCTTAGTCACTACAAGTAGAACAAGGAAACATCTGAATTAGGTAGCAGACCCAGTTCAAAAAGGTAAGTAACAGTAGGTATTGCAAACTTTTGACAGGAGAATCCAGTCTTTCAAAGGGTGGCTGAGAGCAAAGCAGAGGACCTTGGACACTGTTATGCAACAGCTGTGACTTTGATTCTCTTTTATATAAAAAAACCTGGCATTGCAGCAAGGAATTTTCAATAAACGAAGGCTTAAATATACTGGTCCTTCAGAAGCTGCTGTTTAGTGTGTGTGTGTGTGTGTGTGTGTGTGCGTAATGCATGCGCGCACACACTCCTCCAGGTTGCCTGCCGATTTATGGCAGCCTCAGGATCTCATAGGGTTTTCTATAGCCAAGGAACACTCAGAGCTGGTGTTGCTAGATCCTTCCTCTGAGATATACCCTACACCACCTGGTATTCTATTGGTGGTGGTCTCCAAGTACTAGCAATAGCATTTAAAGTGCCTGTGCTGCTTTACATGATTACAAACTTCTTTGTAGCTGAGCGGTTTGGTAGTACTTGGAAGGGCTTTCCATTGCAGGGAAATCTTGTTGCAGCCTGGAGCCATAACATTATCACTGGAGTTGAGGGTACAACAATTGCAAATATAGCTCCAAACCCTTGCGGTAACAGATTGCTTGTCTGTATTCCCTGTTTTAGTTCAGAGTTTCAGTTCCAGAAAGCTGACATCTGGAAATCCTCTTAATCTGTGCTTTGTTTTGTGTTGTGCCCAAACACAGCTCATTTGTCAGAATATTATCTTCTTATGCAAACCATCCCCTATAGTCTGTGCAGCTATCTTCAGTACAGAGATCAAACTAGCATGCAACTCCTGTACTCTGATAATAGCTGGAGAAACTACATCTCTACTGAACCATAAAACTAGTCCAGTATTACAAACAGGAGACATTTTATCACAGTATTGTAATAATGAGAGCTGGAATCATAAAGAGTAAACACATTTCTTTTCCAATTTAAAAACTCACTGCTAATTGTATTTGTACTGGGCCTATAGAGACTCTTGAATTTTTATCTCTGATGTTCCCATCTGTAGTTATAGAAAGGGACATGCTCCCCCCACCCCTCGGTGTGTGTATGTGTATGTTTAATCTTCAAATGTTTGGTCCAGCAGTAGGTTCCGGGAATCCTCATTATTTTTTAATGCTTGGGGATCATGGTGTACCTTGTTTGTCATACAGGTTTACAGGTACTTGGATGAAAGTGAATGTGTCCTGGGGGAACCAAAGATCATAAATCACTGAGATGTTCTAAAGCAGTGGTCCCCAACCTTTTTTTGACCACTATGATCAGGGACCACTTTAGCTTCAGTTTGGGGTGCTGATTCAGAAAATTGCATTGGATAAACCACATCAGATCTAGTTTCAGATACAGAACATATGCCATGGACAGTGACAGGGAAAGAGTGGCAGGTGGCACAAAAGGAGTGGAAATAAAATAAAGAGGAAGGAGGCTCACAGATGGGATTTTCGTCCTCACAGCCCACTGGTGGTTCGCAGCCCACAGGTTAAGAACCACTGTTAAAGTAACCAGAGAGACCTAAAGTCTAAAATTGGTTTAAAAGCAGTAATATAGCTTTAGCTTTAGCTATATTACACCAATTGATTTGTATTCCAGAATTTAAGTATTACTGCTCTAGTAGAGATATTATTCTTAAATCTTTGTTCGCACTAGGGTCCCTTCTACACTGCTATATAATCCAGATTTTCAAAGTTGATAATCCACATTATCTTCTTTGAACTGGATTGTATCAGTCTACACTGCCAGATAAACCAGTTCAAAGCAGATAATCTGGATTTTATATGTTAGTGTAGAAGGGGCTTTGGTCTGCATGAAACAGAACTTTAAAATTCTTTTCGTTGTTAAGTGCTCACTTGAAGTCGCAGCTAATAGATCTGGAAACATGTTGTTGATGGATAGATAAAGCACTGTCTAGGCCTAAATACTATATTTTATTCATATCTCTGCTGTGGCGACTAACTCTTTATTATTATGGGAAACATTCTGTGCAGAATGGCTATTCTTTCCATTTTAAAGTTTTTTGATGTTGCTGTCTTCTCCAGAGAAGTCTATATGGATCCTGATCTACAGATCAAATGCACAATTGTGTCTGTTTCTTTCTTGCACCCATCATTATGGTTGTTTTCTCCATAATATAATGTCATAAAGTTAGGGAAATGTTTTTAAGAGAAATATTAATGAGGGAAAGGGAGGAATTTTTGTCCAGCCTCATAGAGAGAGCACCTTTAGTTTCTAGGCGGAAACAGCAGCAGTTGGATTTCAGATGATTAATGAGCATGTGTTCTGAGTGCAAGTGAAGATATCCAAGCACATGACACAACTAGCTATGGAGAGCCTCCTGGGAGGGGTGGGATTCTCCTGTATGGTAGGGGCTATGGGCGGTTAAGGGGAGGCTGAAAGCACAGAAGGTTGCAGCTCCTCATTATTCCAAGGTCTTAATCAGCACAGCTGTACTGGTAGCTTCGATGTGGAGATAATTTGTGTCTCTACATTGCCCTGCTAAACAAGAGTGCTCAAGTTTGACTCCTGGCGCAGAGCATTGGAGGCAAACCCTGCCCCCTGCTGCCCCCAAGGCAACTGTGTTGAATTAACATGCAAGGTACCAAAACAAGTAAAACAGATATAAGGAAATGCTTCAGCTTTAGATACAAAGGTGGAAAAAACGTTTTTAACAGAGCAATTAGTGGCAACTGTAGGGTCCAGATCTCAGTGGCAACTCCAGATCTCACACTGCAACAAAACTTGTTTTAATAAGAGCCATGATTCTGTTTAAAACAAAAGGTATTTATGACTGTGTGCGTACTTGAAGAAACAAACACATGGCTTGTCATATACTTCACAGTAGGGTTCGTTAGGAAATGGATTTTCCATCCTGTGTGAAATTGTAAGGCCCTTTAGAACACAATTTATTTGCTTGCTGGAAACTGGGATGAAAAATTGTGGTTTCAGAACCTCCAGTTGAAATGATACATGCAGACTGGGGTTGCCAGCTTCTTATTTCCTGGCAAAACTCCAGGCCTTTAATAGGTATGTGATAGGCAGCAATTTAGTAGGTAGCACTTTCCCCTATTACTTCACCTGCATGCCAAGAAAAGTACCTAAAAGTTATTGCCTTTCTGCCTGTCATTTGCCTTTTGTGACATAAAAGTCTCATCGGGGTGGGGTAAGGAGTTGGTAATGCAATGCAATTTAGGAGCTTTTTCAAAAGACTGAAATACGTAAATGTCTTCACTTCAAGTGTGGATCAAAAACATCACTGTTTTCAGTCTGCCTTAGGCTCACAATGTTGAAAAAGAGATAGCATTTACGCACACGCACACACCACATGTCTTTCGAGAAATTTAGGGACATTGAAGAGTAAAGACTGTTTGAGATAAGCAAAGTATGTACAATATAGTATGAACACTTCTCCCCTTATCCACAGGCTCGATATTCACAGTTTCACTTAGCCACACTCCCCTGGAAAGGCTTGTGGGCATGTCTAGATCCTCCAGTGTTATCTGTAGTATGCTTCCAACCTAAATATTGTTAAAACACAGGATTCACTGTTACAGTGGGGTTTTCAAACTTTTTCAGCCACTGAGCCCTTTTTGAAGCAAAAGCTTCTTGTGGAGCCCCAAAAATGTTTATATGTTACATTATATATTCTATTATATTGAGTGTGTGTGTGTGTCTACACACACACACACACACACACACATGGGGCATGGTCAAACTTTTGGACACAGGGGCTGCATTGCATTTTAAAATTTGACAGGCTAAGCCAGTGTCAGATGGATGGAAAGTGTGTGAACTGATTTAAAATGCATGAACAAATTGCTATGCACACTGCACATATCTTGTTTGTAGTGCAAAAAGAAGAAAAGAGAGAAAGAATAATACAATATTTAAAATGAAGAATAATTTTAACCAACATAAACTTAACAGTATTTAAGTGGAATATCCAGCCCAACTCCCTTCTGCCATGCTGGAAAAGCACAAAACACCCCCAAAAGAATACAGCACCCTTACCAAGCTTGTGTTGTCTTGTTTATTAATAGGTTTTTTCTCTTGGTCACACTTTGATGTTGCAAGTTCCACAGGCGTGGGGCTACAGCCGAGAAGGCCCTGTCTCTCATCCTTGTTAGGCATATTTGCGACACTGTCGGGAGTGAGAGCAGGGTCTCCCCGGATGATCATAGACTGCAAGGCGGGGCATAGAGGGAGATGCATTCAAACAAGTAAGCTGGGTCAGAACTGTATAGAGCTTTATAGGTCAAAACCAACATTTTGAATTGAGTTCGGAAGTGGATCGGCAGCCAGTGGAGCTGACACAACAAGGGGGTGGTGTGCTCCCTATATGTCACTCCAGTTAGTAATCTGGCTGCAGCCCATTTGACTAGTTGAAGTTTCTGAACAGTCTTCAAAGGCAGCCCCACGTAGAATGTATTGCAGTAATCTATTCAGAATGTAACAAGAGTGTGGACCACTGTTGCCAGATTAGACTTCCCAAGGTACGGGCACAGTTGGCGCACAAGCTTTAACTGTGAAAAAACTCCCCCGGGCACTGCCAAAACCTGGGGTTCCAGGCTCAGCGATGAATCCAGGATCACCCCCAAGCTGCAAACCGGCATCTTCAGGGGGAATGTAACCCCATCCAACACACGCTGTAACCCTATGATCATCGACTGACTAGGATGATCTCTGTCTTGTCTGGATTCAATTTCAATTTGTTAGCCCTCATCCAGTCAAACACAGGAAGCCATCCAGCCTTTGTAGTGATAGTAATAGTAATAGTGATAATAATAATAGCAATCCCAGAGGACATCCAGTCCAACTTCTTTCTGCCATGCAGGAAAAGCACAATCAAAATACCTCCAACAGATGGCCACCCAGCCTTTGTAATAATAATAATAATAATAATAATAATAATAATAATAGAAGCAACCTTAAAGGCTATCCAGTTCAACCCTCTTCTGCTATGCAGAAAAAGCAAAATCAAAACACTCCTTGAACATGGGAGGGAAATGGTGTTTGGAAGCAAAGAAGGTGATGGAGAGAACGGTATGGGTGGCAAGGAAAAGCGCATGGGCAGTGAGGGGGGCAGGAATACACTGCTGTTGGTGCTGTTTTGGCTGCTCCAATCTTTAATTTCCCTGTATTTCTCAGGAGGAGGAAAGAGGAGAAGGTGGGAAGTAGCATGATGCTGCAAAGCCCTTCACTATCATTCACAGAACCACAAGGGCTCCGTGGAACACAGTTTGAGAACCCCTGACCTTCTCAGGTCAGGGAGATAGGGTGGGTTATAAATAAATGTTGTTATTGTTGTTTCTGATATTCATGGAGGATTTTGGAATGTATTCTCAATGGATATGGGGGTCTTATAATAGTGGATTCACATTGTAGATGCTGCTACATCTGATTCAAATAACGTATTGACATGGATTGGAATGCCACAATGGGCTGGAAAAGAGTGATATAAAGCAATATGTAATTCTCTCTGATAGCTATATATCCCCCAATGGGGTGTAGCTATCCTTTGTAATGTGTAACTTGTGGCAGGTCAACTATTGTAATTGTTCAAATAAACATTGCAACAAAAGATTCATTTCTGTCATCATTGTTTTTATACAACCATTCATTAATTCATGTATATATTATTTCATTTTCATGTGGTTTAGGACCCAATTATGTCCTTTTAGTTACAGCATAAATTGTACATTCCTTATTGGCATGTCTTCATTTCAAAGTAAAATATACAGTTACACATTAATAGTGGCCTTTTCTAATCAAATTGAATAACACATTTAGTCCTAATCAAATAAAGTCATATCAAATTGTTCTAGTACTTCAAACTTATTACTTAACACCTTCAGTTTGAGTTATAAGGAGCATCTCAACCATCATGTTGCATAGAAATCATAGTTTTAAACTTCCCAAATCAATATTACACTATAAATGATGGCTCCATTGTACTGTATTAGCCCACTCTTTTAATATAGAAAAATTTAGGGCTCCAGAGTCAGGCTGGGTGGATGTGTGTATTGATAGTCTTCTATTTTGCCTACAATCTAGACTCAGAATAGCGGGGGATGATTGGCATTGTCAAATCTCTTGTTGGTGTATTGACCCCCCTTCCTATTTGCTATCTGTGTCTTTTAAAGGGGGACTGCCGTTTCTTTTCCGATTGTGTTGCAAGGCTTTTTTGTGCCTTATGCTAGGCAAGGGTGCTCTACCAGGTAACAGGGTAGATTCCCGTGTTCTGGCGTGTGGCGTGTCCCGGGCAAGTCCTCCTGGCTATTGTCCCATCCACGTTTGATGCCCTGAAACTCCGGCCGAAACTTGGAAACTGCGCGCTCCCGCGTGCCGCGGGGGCGTGTGGGGGTCTCCCGTTTTGGGTACGTTACCTCCAATTGAGTTCAAAGGGGTCTCCAATCTCGACTCGTACTGTGGTGTGTCCTTGACGGGTAAGGATTCTTTCTGGAAAAGAGTGATACCATGAGGGTGGGAGGAGGCTATAAGAGTCCAGCAAAATGCTGACAAAAGGATTAATATTAGGTGCTGCCACTCACTAGATGTATGTGGGAAGCCAGTTAGATTAAAAGACAGAAGTGTGCACAGTTGGGGGAAAGTAGCTTCCTGTGCAAAACCTAACTTTGAGGGTCAAGGAAAGGAAGTTGTGATGGCTTGGTCCAGAATCCTCTTGGTGACCCACACTGTTATTAGAGACTTATAATTACTTTTGGGGATATTGCACAAGAAGGTATCCAAAGTCTTGGCCATAGCTGATGATGGGAGCCCCTTCTTCCATGTCCCAACTGCCATTGCTCTGGCTAGGCATGGTTTCGAACCCAAAAATGGCGATTCTAAAATCAAATGGGGGGGGGGGATTTTTTTTATTAGTAAAAGAAAGACTTACAAAAAAATTTCCAAAAATTTCTAAAATGTAACTTAATTACTAACGAAATTCGTTAGTAGTTCGTATGCCAGAGCATGCGCATTCCAGATGGTTTTGGCCTACAACTCCCAGAAATCCTAACAGCTGGTAAATTGGCTGGGATTTCTGGGAGTTGTAGGCCAAAACTTGAATAAATCACACTGAATTCTAGATGGGACTCTCCAAATAGGAAGGAGGGAGGGAGGGGGGTATTCTATTCTTGGAAGCAGCAAAAAGGAGGAGCCCCCCTCGCTCCTCGCTGCCTCTCTCTCACCCCGATCCTGAGGGAGCGAGGGCCCAAGTTTGCCCAGGCTGAGAGGAAAAGGAAGAGGCCTGAGGCTGTGAGGAATGGTGGGAGTTGAAGTCCAAAACACCTACCTGGAGGGCTGAAGTTGGCCCGTGCGATGGGGCAAGGCAGAGCAACGGGGGAAGAGAAGGAGGGGGGGAGAAGCCAGCAGGAAAGAGGAGGGGGCAGAGAAGCAGAGGGGAGAGAGGAGGAGAAGCGCGTGTGTGTGTGTGTGAGAAGTTGGCCCCTGCGAGACAGAGCAACGGGGAAGAAAAGGGGGGGAGAAGCGAGGAGGACTACACTTTCCAGAATGCATTGCCTAGCAGCAGTGTCACTTCCAGTTCCCCATAGAAATGCGGGAAAAAGAAGAAGCTGAATGAAGGCGGGAAGGAAATGAGGGGGAGAAGACAGGGAGAAGTGAGTACGTAGTACAATAATTATGAATTTATTACGATCATAACGCAAATTGTTGGCCTCAAGGACCGTAAAAGAAAGTCTACTTCCTGGTTAGCTGCCGTGATGCGTATAAACTAGAAAGTCCCATTACATTCGAATCACTTACGATTTCTTTTGATTTTCATAACTTTTTTCTCATGCCTAGCTCTGGCCCCTGAGGAAAAGAAGAGCAACCAGGTACAGCTCCATTGTGCTGTTGAGAGTGCCTCCCCCCATTCCAGACACCACACTGTGGCCTCTGAAGAGAGAACAGCCAGGTTCTGGTAGTCTTAATCCCTCCCTCAATGCCATTACCCTTTTTGTGTGTGTCCAATCTTTACAGATTGCAAGCCTGAGAGGCAGGGCACTGTCAAATAAACCATTTCTAAATCACTGTAAGAGCTGTGGGGTATAAATATATAAATGAATGAATACCTCTGAACCCAACAGATACTTATTTAGGTGCAATGTCTTCTGGCTGGTTCTGGAGCACCACTCAATCTCTGTGATCTTAACTTGGCATTAATGGCTGGGGGAAGTGTGGTGGGAGAGCTCTGTAGTCTCATCACCCAGTTGGTGGCCACCACCCTCCCAAGCCTCCACTCTGGCAGAGTTTCATACTGAATAGGAAGGATCTCAGCCATAGGTATAAATCCCTGCTTTGTCATGATGTTCACTATATTGCTTTGGCAACTCTGATGGTATTGTGCAGATTACCAGCTTCATTGTTGTGAGGATTGAAACCACCCTGCCAAGAAAAATGTAAGCATATGTTGTAACTTGCTGTGCACCTTCTGAATGGGAAGTGGAGAGTATATTGTAATGCAAGTGACCTTTGCTCATCCCTGCTTGCTCTCTCTGCCCTGAACAAATGGCCAGAGAATTCAGAAGTATGTTTGGGTACAGTGTTGAAGGCATGAATCTAACAGAACAAGTCCCATAGATGTTTTGTATAACTGTCAACAGATCCGTGAAAAGCAGAGTGTGTTAGCTTTTGTTAACATGCTTGGATAGATGGGCAGAGAGGAGTTAAAACACCAAGAAGCAAAGTGCTTTTCAGTATGTTAGGCACTGTGGTTTTTGTAGTTTCTATGAGCCTAGAAAATAACAATTAATATTGAATTCAGAGGGTTTTTAAAAGGATTACATACATAGCCAAGCAGAAAAACAGCAGGTATAATCTCCTGACCTGTGCATTTAGAATGCAAAGATTAATTGACAGCTGTCACTCAGTTACATGTTTCTGAAAAGCAAGCAGCCAGGTTGATAGAATGATTGGAAAGAAAGGTGTCTTGTACATCTTTCTAAGTCAACCAACGCAAACAAAATGGAAAATGGGATCAGACTGTTAGGATTAGATACTTTCATGAAATCCTGTTACATTGGCAAGATTATGGTGCCCCACAGTTTTTTTACCCAGTTGGCAAAGCGCAATTCCCAAAGTAATACAGTGAGTACTGTTGAAAGTTTTATGTTACAAAATTATATTTGTACCTTTAAGTGTTCTCAGTAATGTTAATTTTGGTTGTAACACGTTACAGCAGAGGTGCTCAACAATTAGATTCCTGGGGAAAGGTGGGGGTCTAATTGTTATGTCCTTAAATATTCCTTTCCATTTTGTATCCTTCCCTTTGTGGCTCCTTTTGTGGCTACCTTTGTGATTCCCTTTTTGTGGCTCCCTTTGAGGCTTCCTTTGTGGATGTTTTCCTTTGTGACTCTCCTGTATGGATATTTTATTTTACTTACAATAAAGTAAGTTGACTTTATGGTATGGAGTTTTTCTCAATGACCACATTACTTTTAGGCTAAGCTGAAGCTGCTGCATTTTGTTTTACTCTGCAAAATTAGGTTTGTGTTTTATTCTAGGAAAACCTAACCCATAATCCCTGACAAGTACCCTTATTCAAAGTGCTTAGGATCATAAGTGTTTGAATTTGTTTTTTGGAATATTTGCATCTGCATAATGGGATACCTTGGAGATGGAACACATGTCTAAATACGACATTAATTGATATTGCATCTATATATACTGTATAACGGTAAAGGTAAAGATTTCCCCTGACATTAAGTCCAGTCATGTTCGACTCTGGGGGGTGGTGCTCATCTCCATTTCTAAGCTGAAGAGCCTGCATTGCCCATAGACAGCTCCAAGGTCATGTGGCCAGCATGACTATGTGGAGCGCCATTACCTTCCTGTCAGAGCAGTACCTATTGATCTACTCACATTTGCATGTTTTCAAACTGCTAGGTAGGCAGAAATATACTGTATAACCTGAAGCATTTCATGCATAATATTTTTTTAATGAAGCAAAGTTGATGGACATTGAATAATCAGAAAGCAAAGCATCACTGTTTCAGCCTTGTGTATAGACAATTTAGATTTTGGGGCATTTCAGATTTCCAGAGAAAGGATGTTCAACCTGCACAAAGAAATGAGAATTTTCTCTACAGGGGGTGGCAGAAGAAAACTCCGTCTTTTCTGCCACTCCCTGCCATTTACCAAGGCAAATTAAAGAACATCCTAAACATCAGTGACTAGAGGATAGTACTCTCTGTGGTTTTCTCCGCACATTCTTCCTAGAACTTCTCTCAACTGGATATTGATTGGCTGGTAAAATGTCACTGGTGTCCCTGCTATAATGAGAGTATTGTGTGGGTAGCAATATGTGGGGAAAGTAAGGAGAGTCTGAAAAACCTGAAAACAAAATGATCTGTTTTCTGTCTGCTTTGATCACTCAGCTTCCTGCTAGGAGGATCTGCGATGGCAAGCGCACTGGTGGGATGATTTGAGGCTGCTGTTTCTACAAAGCAGAGGATGGGAATGTGTTAACTGAAGGGTGTTGCGAAGTTTGTTGTCCTTGGCTTTGTCACACAATGAGCCCTGAGGTGATACCAGGCTGAGAAGAGATAGCTTTTCTGCTGTCAATATAGAGTCAGATTTTGTGATATCATATTTTGCCTTCTTTTCTGTCTGTGTTGCATATGCTTGCTGTTTTGTACTATGCATCCTTAGCTGCATATAGTAAAACCAGTAAAAGGTTTAGGGTTGAAATACACCTATTTTTTCCTTCCTTTCTACTGCGAAATCAGGCTGTTTGTTATCCCACAAAGGTCCATACCCTCCAACTGCCCTGATTTGGGAGGAACAGTCCTGATTGATCTTCTGTTGTTCTCCCGTTTTAGCTGGGGGGTTTTCAAATGTGCCAGTTGCTCTCTGTCCTTATTTTTATTTTTTATTTATTATATTTATTTATATCCTGGTTTATCTCCCCCGAATGGGACTCGAAGTGGCTTGACATAAAAGCATAATCATAACCATTTAAAATATGCAAACATTAAAACGGGATTAAATATAAACACTATTTAAAAATTCCCAGTTAAAAACCAATAAAACAAATTCAAAGTTAAAAACCACAGCACCCTCTGAATTGATCTTAGAAACCTTTCTTCCAATTTCCTCTTTGTCCTCAGTTTACTTTGGTTGCTGCACACTGATCTCAAAGCGCAAAAGTAATTAGCTCAACCAAGAGGGAGAGGAGAAAAAGGGGATGTAGTCTTGCCCTTTCCAGTAGCTCATGCAGAAGCAAACTGCTGCAGCCTCTCCTAACATGCGTAAGTTTCCACATTGATAACTTTGTCCATTTTGACGACTTTCCGATGTTTGACCACACTCACATGTCTCTGTTTATTGTCTTTGAAATATTGGAGGGCACAAAGATCTGGAAGAGTAGGGGAATAACTCTGAAGGCTCTGCAAGTTTATGTATAAGCACATCAATTATTCAGTGTTTTCTCCGTTGTTGTGTTCATAAGTTGTAATAAACCTGGTGAGAAAAGCAGATATCTTGAACGGACCTTTTTGTAGGACCACAAGAACTGTGGTTCTGGACCTAATGGAGGAAGAGGAGGCAATAAAGCCATACAGTGATAGACAGCTGGTGGATCTAGTAACTACTTTAAAAATCGCTACTTATTTAAAAAAAAGTTAGGATAATTCCCTAACACTTCATATTAATATATATTTGCATGTGAAATGTTTAAACTGTAAGTAATGTCTTCCCCTGTGCATGCGTTTTTATAGAAATATATTACCCAACTACTTGTAAAGAACAGATTTTGTATTGCTTTTGGACAGGGTGAAGGACAATTTATACATACAGTAAGACTGCCATATTGGATAATTATATGTTTTCAATCAGACCGCAGTTACATAAAACTGAGGATACACTGTTACACAACCCCACTTTTGGTTCTAGCATACCATAAAAATGCATAAAAGACCTAGAAATTATATCCTAGAAAAATATCCTCTCTAGAAATTTGCTATATCCTCCAAGGCAACTGTATCCTCACTTCTAAGGGAATTGTATCATAGAATCATTTGAAGGGTCTCCCAATGGATATCTCTGAGCACTTTTCATAAACATACCCAAACAGGATGTCACCAAGACATGTACCGGGAGTTGCTTCTCCAGTAATTGTGCAACTAGGTCAAAAGTGACTATGGCCAGCTTCGCCCAAACACATCTCTTTACAGAGCTGTCTTTGACCCCTTTTATGTGCTTGTAGTTTTAAAAGCACATAAGCGCCTGGCCAAAAGCATGCGATCCCACTCTCTCTCAGTTTTATTGTGGTGATGGCTAACACTATCCAGGAGTCCTTACTAGCTGCACCTTATTGATTGGGTCAGCTGCCTGATGTCTTTCTCTCCTCAATAGTCCAAAGAGTATATTTCATGCACTGAAGAGCCAGAGGCAGATGTTTATAAATCTTGAAGAGATTGAGAAAATGAATAATTAGCAGACATATACACTGGTAATCCCCAATCAATATAGCAGTCCTGTTTCCACTCTCCCCTTTAGCTTTCTTAAAACTCTCTCTTTGTCTCCCACTGAATCTGTATGTGCTTTCTATTCTTTTGCAGGGAAGCAGCAGTGTATGCATTACATGGCAAGTTGTTCACCCCTTTCTCACATATACAATATGCATGTAGAGTATATTATTGAAATTTTGATTTTATTTCCTTTTTACAGAACCAAGGCAGCTTACAATTTCATTTAAAACAACAACATTGAATTCCATCCATTTAGAATATGCCAATAATAATTATGATTAAACACTTGAATCCAATTCATTACCCTGCAGAATTATTTGTCCCACAGAAGCCTGCTGGAACAAGAAATGGCTTGGCCTGACTCACTGAGCCAAGCAGATTGCGGTGCTGGGTGTCCTCACCGCCATTATGGATCGGGAGGGGAGCTTCTTCCTCCCAGAAGCCCCTGGGTGGCGGGAGATTTTCCCGCCACCAGAGCCAGCTGGCCAATGGTGGGGTTGGCCCCACCCTGGCCTGGCTCATAGTTGGGCCCAGCCCTCTCTTCACCTGGGCAGCCTACTTAAGGCTGCCCGAGGCCTAAAAGCAGGCACTGGGCCTGCACAAGCTTTTCCTCCCTTAATTTGTTAGCTTATCTTGCTGTTGTTTGGTGTTCATCTTGCTCTATATTTTGTTAGCTGATCCTGTTGTGGTGTTGTTTCTTGTCACAACTCTGTGTGGGCATGTGGCATGGCCCCTGGATCGGGGTGGTGTATCGCCCTCTGGGGTGCCGAGCTTACGGGAACCGGCGGCGTGCCGGTGGCACCCAGGCATGTAAGTATCTTCAGACAGCAGCGGGATGTCCGACCCCTGATCCAGGACCCATGAATGGTTGCCAACCCTTGTTTCTGTTATCAATAAATGAATTGTGGCCATATTTTACTCCAACTGCTTGTGTCGGTGTCTTCTTGGTAACATGAGGGGAGGTGTATCACCCATACACACACAAATGTTTACTATCTTAAATGTTGGGTGTTGAACAAGATTGTCTTTTCACTTTTGTCAACAGTGACTGTTTTGTGTCCATCAGGAGAAGCTCTGGAATTTTGAAACATTAGGCAGACACACATATAATGCTGAATACTTTGCCTTCTCATTTCCAATAAAGATCTATCCTATTATTGTGGCCTATTGTTGAATCTTGAAAGTTAAATCCTCTAGACCAGGGGTGCTCATTAGGTAGCTCGGGAGCTACTAGTAGATCTTCGGCCCTCTTCCAGGTGATCTTCGGGCCTCACCTGCCATGCGCGCGCACACCCTGCGCGCACGTGCGCTCCTGCTGCTAGCTTCCGCTCTTGCGGTGCTTCTTTCACCTGCGGGGCATTGCAGAAAGAAGGAAGCACAAGGCGGGGCCTCTGGAGAGAGCGTCCTGCCTCTCTTGTCCAGAAGCAGCTGTGCAGCCTCCGTTGCCGGCGAGACAGGCAGGGCGGAGCGCTCTCTCTGGATGCCCCGCCTCATGCTTTCTCCTTCCTGCAATGCCCCGCAGGCAGAAGAAGCGCTGCGCTGCTGGAAAACAGCAGCAGGAGCATGCACGGTGGCAAGAACGCGCGGCGGCGGGAGTGCGTGGGAGCACACGGCGGCGGGGGCAGGTAGATCTTTTGGACTTGGTTGCTTTAAGAGTAGCTCGCATGCTGAAAAAGTGTGAGCAGCCCTGCTCTAGACCAGTGTTTCTCAAACTGTGCTTCTCCAGGTGTTTTGAACTTCAGCTCCTAGAAATCCCATCCAGCTTTACCAGGTGTTAGGAATTGTGGGAGCTGAAGTCCAAAACATCTGGAGAAACACAGTTTAAGAAACACTGCTCTAGACACTCTGTGATCTCTTGTCCACCTGGTGTTGGCAATTTGCCCATAACTCCTCTTAGATGGGAATCACATAGTCCCATTGTTGTTTGACAACAGTACCCAACATTCCACATCAGAAGGACTGTAGGGACCTGTAGTCCCAAAACATCTGAAAGGCTACTTGATTCTTGCTTTGTCTTATGGACACTGAACATTTCACCCACCCTGCTTTTAGCATTCATGCACAACCTTTGGGAAATGGCTTTTTGAAGAGTATGTTTCCCAAAATCTGAAAGCTGTTATGAACGGTGGTTTTCTAGGAGCTATATTTGAGCAAATTAACTTTTCCCAGCTCATTCCTTGTCTGACTTGTTCATTTACTCCATATAGCATTGGCATATTGAAGATGTCATTCCATATATATTGCTGCCCTAGGTTGCCCTCTGCAGTCGCCAGTCAGTAAGGCAATTTCTTGTCATCAGCATATATAATTCCTGCAATTTTGTCCTGAGCCTGTCACCAACAAAACATTTCATAAAAGGGAATGAGAATAATTGTTATGAACTCTGCAGATTTGGGCTATATGTAGTAATAAGTATGTTCATCAAATGCCTCTGATTAAGAAGCATTTTTTTATTTTGCACACAGTTCTACATCTGTGAGTAGCTCATGAGCTTGAGCCAAAGCTCTACTGATGCAGAAGGAGGCAAACAAAGAAATGAGATATTTTGCAAGCTTGCCAGTTATAACCAAGTCTATTGAAGCCCCACTAGGGAAGTGGGGCAAGCCTAGTTCACACTGGCTTCATCAATCACAGGACTGAGCTTGGCACAACTTCAGCTGTGGGCTCCCTCGCTCCACTACCCATCTCCATCTTAATATCAAGAGGGAAGAGGGAAGTGCAGACTTGACTTTTTGAATTGTGTAGTTGCTGTCCTTAGGCTTTCCTCAGAGGCTCTGGATAATGGTATGTGGTGCTGCTGCTACTTGCCTTGTGCAATGTCAGTGATCCTCCAGAGTATTGTCATTTTCTTTGAACTTAACATGGAAGGAGAGTGAAAAAAAGGCTGACCACATGAGTATGTGGACTGAAGCGTTTCAAACATACCCAAGGACCTGAACGTTTTTATAGAATTACAGAAAGGAAAAGAGCCTTCACCACCTGTAAAAAACAATGAAATGAAATGAAACACCCCCCCCCCCCCCCAACAACAACAAATCCAATTCTGGTATTTCTTAGCTAAGATTGTAACTAAAAGCAATTTATTTTAATCTAATTTTTAAAAACATACACACACATATATGCATACATGCAATCTTGGTTCACTCTAAGACTGATGGAGTGCATTCTTTTTCAGATGCCTTCTTCTAAATATTTTTGCTCAGAATAATATCACCAAAACCACTGCTGCTTTGGGCCAGCTCCATTCCATGTTGTTCATACATGTTTCTATTTTTTGGTGTTAATTCTTTTTTACATTTACTTACATCACTGGTCCAATCTTTTCAACTGAAGTTGGCTCCTCATTGCATTATTTATTTATTTCATTTCTAACCCGCCCTTCCCTATCCCCGAAGGAGGACTCAGGGTAACTAACAAAAGGCAATAATTCAACGCTGCATACAAGAACAGAACAACAACATATCAAAAATACAACAAAGCAGATTTAAAAGAGTTACATATCAAAATACCCCCATAATCCCTGTTCCATATTCATAGGCTGTCCAGCCAATCTGCAGTCTGACAACACAACCCTATCCTACTCAAATTGTCCGTCCGCTGCTCCACATCAACCAAACGCCTGGTCCCAAAGCCACATCTTTAGCTTTCTTCTAAAGGAAAGGAGGGAAGAAGCTGATCTTATTTCGCTATGGAGCAAGTTCCACAGGCGAGGGGCCACTACCGAGAAGGCCCTGTCTCTCGTCCCCACCAAACGTATTTGCGACGAAGGTGGGATTGAGAGCAGGACCTCCCCGGAAGATCGAAAATTTCGAGGTAGGACATAAGGGGAGATACGTTTGGACAAGGAAGCTGGGCCAGAACCGTAAGCATTACAAATTAGTTTCCTTCCCTAGCTCCATCAACATCAGAAGGAGACAGCCATGCCATCACTGCCTGGTGTGCATTTTTTTTTAGAACTCCAGAATGGCTCTCCTTCATGACTGAGGTCAATTTTGTTTGGAATGCCCTTTGCCCCCTTTGGTAATGTCTTTCTGATGTCATCTGAAAAACATTATAAAATATGCATTTGGCATCTAAGCATGGTTTTCCACCTCTACGTCTCTGGTGTTTACCCTGTGTTTTAATTTAATGTTTTAATTGGCTGTGATACAGATATGGTACTACAAAAAGGTACATATTAATTTAAAACAAGCCTACTCCAATTATCGTCCACACCCATATATTGTGCACTTTCTATTTCAATACCCTTTGGTCAAGAAAGAGGATAAAGTACCAGAAACATTATTTAGACTGGTGGTCTCCTCTGTAATTTACAAAGCCATCTTCTGCCTTGAAACATTAATTTGTTATACAGTTTCATTGTATGTGGGGAAAGGAGCTACGGGTTTGTAATGGGATGGAAACTAGCAACAATTGTTGCTCCGGCAGCCTCACCTATCACTTATTCTATTCTATTCTATTAATTTCTTATCCACTGTCGTTTTAGTAAAGTTTGACTGGGTATGGAGAGAAAAACTATAGAAAGATCAAAATAAAAAGGCACACAGTCCTCAGCCCTATTGATATTGGAGTTATATCAGAGTCAGGTCTGGGTTCCTACTCTAGAGGGGTTAATTCTGCTGAGTGTAGTCAGGGAGCTGTCCATCAAATGTTTGATTTGCCATGTGCCATTGGGCAGCAGATTATCCTGCATGCTGAATGAATAAATCCACTTGTTGTCAGCTTTCATCACTGTACCTTGCATGCTACCCAGGCACTATTTAAAGAGACATAAACTGTAGATGGATGCTGAACAGGGACATCTTGGTTATTTGATTGGTGGTTCAAAGGGAAACTGTTCAACATAATTTATTATGTAGCAGGTATGACAGCCATGTAAACAGGGTTAGAAATGCAAGATTCCACATGATCTTTTCAGCATTTAGTAGGACAAAGTTGCCTGTTTGAGGACAGGAGTTTTCCTATTTTGCTAATGATAGATTTATATTATATTTGGGGACATTTTCTGGTTTCAAGTATTATACCTATTATCATAACTGTGAGTGATAGCAGTGAAACTTTCAAGCAGAAACTTTTGGCAAAACAAAAATTGAACATCAACCAGCCCTGTGTCTATTTACCACATGCAGACACATGATCTAAAACAGAAATCTTAGGCCATATCTGCACTGCCATATCATTCACTTTCAAAATGCAGATTAACTGCATTGAACTGAATTATATCAGATTACACTGCTCTATAATCTAGTTCAATGCAGTTAATTTGCATTCTGAAACTGGATTATAGGTTAGTGGCTTTTTTCCATCTCCGGCAGGCTAGATGACTGGCTCCCTATCTGACCAGGGAGGATCTGGCCATGGTGATCCAGGCTACGGTCACCTCAATAATTGACTACTGCAATGCCCTCTACATTGGCCTACCTATGTCAGTGATCTGGAGGCGCAAACTGGTGCAAAATGCAGCTGCTAGGCTTCTCACTGGTACGCCGGTGAGAGCTCTCATAACACCAATATTGCAGCAGCTGCACTGGCTACCAGTGGCGTACCGGGTCTCCTTCAAAGTTTTGATTATCACCTTCAAGGCCTTATATGGTCAGGGGCTGTCATACCCGAGGGACCGTCTCACCCCATATCAACCCTAGAGGTCACTGCGCTCCATTGACCAAAATATTTTGATGATTCCTAGCTGCCACTCATATCGGCTGACATCGACAAGATGGCGAGCCTTTACGATCATAGCTCCAACTCTTTGGAATACTCTGCCAGAAGATGTGCGAGCTTTGAGAGATTTAACAAAGTTCCGCAGAGTGTGCAAGACATTTTTATTCCAGCAGCCTTTCGGGGTCTGATTTGGTTAACCGGCTGTAAATAGTTATATAGTTTTTAGCTAAGAGTTTGATTCCTCCCCCGGTTGTTTTAAAGTGTGTTTCTATACTCTCTGTAAGCCGTCCTGAGCCCTCGGGGAAAGACGGCATACAAAACTGAATAAATAAATAAATAAATTAATAGTGTCGATCCAGTTTTAGACTTGTTTGTAAAACATTACAAATTATGTGCACATAGTCAAACATAGTCAAATATGTGGTCTTCTGGAAGAGAGAAAAAATAGAAAAAGGTTAGAGTGATACAGGAAAATCAAGCAAGCAAGTCCAAAGGATCAATGAAGGAAATACCATATTTCACCCTCTTCGCATGCATTCCAGTCTTGACAAATGTACATTTCATGATTCACTTAACCCAGCGTCAGGAACGGGGGGGGGGGAGGGGTGGTCACAGTGTTTTCTAATGGTTGGGGGGTTCTGTGTGGGGAGTTTGGCCCAATTCTATTGTTGGTGGGGTTCAGAATGTTCTTTGATTGTAGGTGAACTATAAATCCCAGCAACTCCAACTCCCAGATGTCAAGGCTTATTTCCTCAAACTCCTCCAGTGTTCACATTAGAGCATATTGAGTATCCATGCCAAGTTTGGTCCAGATCCATCATTGTTTGAAACCCCAGTGCTCTTTGGATGTAGGTTAACTCAAACTCCAAAACTCAAGGTGAATGCCCACCAAGCCCTTCCAGTATTTTCTGTTGGTTGTAGGGAGTTCTGTGTGCCAAGTTTCGTTGAATTCCATTATTGGTGGAGTTCAGAATGCTCTTTGATTGGTGGTGAACTATAAATCCCAGCAACTACAACTCCCAAATGACAAACTCAACCCTCCCCAATCCCACCAGTATTCAGATTTGAGCGTATTAGGTATTTATGCCAAATTTAGTCCAGTTAATGAAAATACATCCTACACATCAGATATTTACATTATGATTCATAACGGTAGCAAAATTACAGTTATGAAGTAGCAACTAAAATAATTTTATGGTTGGGGGGGGGGGGGATCACCACAACATGAAGAACTGTTTTAAGGGATTGCAGTAATAGGAAGGTTGAGAACTACTGACTTCACCCAAATGACTCTTGATCTTTTGTAGATCAAGAGTCTCACCATATGGGAAAAAACTCATCGGAAGGATATGTGAACCCATTGCAAGTTTATATAATCCAACAAACTTAGATAGATCTTCTTTCCCACCCCACCCCTGTGAAAGTGGCTATATTAGGTATTACACAAGCCTGCCATAAAATAAAAGGGGAGCACCTGTAGTTTGTTTGCAGATGTGTTGTTGCTGCTGCTGCTGTTGTTGTTCTTGTTCTTGTTGTTGCTTATTTCTTTAGTCACTTCTTACTCTTTGTGACCTCATGGACCAGCCCACACTAGAGCTCCCTGTTGGGCATCACAAACAATAAATCCCTAAAAGCCTGCATACATGTAAGTGAAGATATTGGGGATACATACAGATGAGAGAGAAAAAATAAGGTAACATTAGTTTCAGTTTCTACTCATTTATAAAGCTAGCCCAAGCAATCCCCATCCTTCTTAATCTAAAACTGTCACAAAGAACAAGGAAAATGAATGTAAAGGGTGTCTGCAGTGTCTGTATCAGACAGAGAAACAGGGGCAAGACATTTGCCTGGTACAACTATCTGATGGGCTCTGCAGATTGCACCATGTGAGTCAGAAAATAGCACAGCGTTGTGCTTGTCACTGACATTCACCCATGTGAAACGGGCATAAAGCAAAGGGAAGCCAATCTCCCTGGAGAGAAAGAGCTTGGGGTGAGGAGGGAAATGAAAGTTTCGCCGTGCTCCTGCAAAAGGCCATGTTACCCTCAAATGGGTCTTTGTCATTAACAGAGTCAGTGAAGCATCCCACAAGCTAATCAACTCCCTGCTTAGATCCTAAAAACCTTTAATTGGCACCTGCAAGGTCACAAACCAACTGATATGTCTTTGTGCCTTCTTTAAGTCATTTCAGGCACCTTCCTCCAGCACATGTGATTCTGATCCAGAGAGCAGCCTCTGTGCAGAAAGGGGGGACTTCTGATGAGGCAGGGATCTTTTCTTGGGCCCTGAGGATTGCATGGCAGATGGATGTCTCTTTTTAACATTATGCAAATGTCACGCCACGATTCCTGTTTACTGCAGATTCCCAGAGCCTCTCTCCAGCCTAGCAGTTTGAGGCTTGGCTTGCTCTATGATAATTGTATCTGCATTAAAGCAGTCAGCCCTGCAGGGATCTTGTCCTTCCCGGTTTGGAGCCAGGCAGCAATATGTGGGTTTCCTGGTGCAAAGAGGCGTAAAGGTGGTATCAAATACTGGCAGAGGTCAGGGGAAGAATGCGGTGTCATATCCTGTATATCCTGTATACACACACACACACACACACACACACAATTTTGAAAGCATGTCACCCTGGTTTGCTGTTGATAAGAATTGCCACTTTGTTTTCCTAACCAATCTATGCCACTGAATTACTATAGGTTCTTTATTATCAGTCATTTGTGTTTCCCTGGAAATGTGAAACCATGTTCCTAGGCAAACGTTGTGACTGCTGAGATAATTTAGGAATCATGGCTTTATTTTAAGCTTCTGTTAGAACTACGCTTCTTACATGATGCCTCTGTAGTGTTTCATTAGAATGGGATAAGACTTATAATGGCATTCTATCAATTTCCACCACAATCTGGATAGAGATCTTGTCATTATCCCTGGCTTTCAGTATTTAATTCAGTTACAAGGGATAGCAATAATAAATACCGACAGGCATTTCATTTGAGAGTAGCAGAGACAAAGGCAGGTGAAATTTATTATCCTCATGTTGTTCTTGCAATTTTAGCCGAGTCTGATTTCCCCTGTTCCCAGGTACTACAATCCAGATTTGATAACTGTTACAGTTTCACCAAATATCTCATGTCACCAATGGGGAATGTAAGTCATGGAGAAATCATTGACTTGTCAAAGGTCACAAAGAAAGCAGGCTAGTTTTTGAATGAAAGCACTGTTTCTGACAGCTTTGCTATAATCATTGGACTGCTGGTTTGGAAATTGAATTTTTTAGGACCTAGCATACAGGGCAAGAAAGAGGTTCTCTTCACACAATATTAGTCTAAACTATATCAACTAAATGAAATACTGATAGGCACTTCCCTTTTTTCAAGCTCATGAATGAATTTTCTTTTTTAAAAAGCTTTGTTGTGCACATGGCTGTTGTTGAGGAAAATGTAGAAAAACACAAGACATGCAAAACATTGAGCCCAGAATTTTGTCTGGGATGCATTTTAAGCCCAATACTAGTCTTGAAACAACTGTTCCTTGCACTTGTTTTGGAGCCCATTTCAAAATGCCTAAGAAGCCCAAAGAAGATTGGGTGGGTGGGAAGGGTATCTGAAAGACATTTTAGTCCCATATTTTATAGATTTATGTTGGTTGTAATGTTCACAGTTTATCCTCTTTCTTTTACAATTTTTACATTGTTACTTTATTTTTATCTTATGTGTTTTATTATAAATCACCATTACTATTAACCATCACCACAATTCATTTATATTATACCTTTGCCCGAGACTGGGACTCAGTGCATGGAGGGGTGATTTGAAGATATTGCTGTTGCTTCTCCCATTCCCAAAATAATCTTGGCTGGACTTTTATTGTAGCAGAATCCCAATTATGGGGCGTCCTCTCAAGGAAGGTCCAGTTGGCACCATTCCTGCATGGCTTCAGTAAATGGTTAAAATGGTTCGACTCCATCTTGACTTTTTGTTTTCATCTATTGAAGTTACTTTGAATATGTTTTAAAAGGATGTTCTTTTGCTTTGGAAAATTTGGTAGGAGGAAAAGAAATCATAGGACCATAGATTTGGAAGGGATCTCATGGCCCATCCGCTCAAACACTCTTCTCAGTTCAGAATCTCCAGGTAAGGGTATCCTCAGCAAGAAGTTCTGTAACATCTTTGTAAAGATATTCAGAGAGGGAGACCCACCACATATCTAGGAAGTTGGTGTCATTGTTGAACTACTCTCATTGTCTAGATATACCTTCTGATATTCAATTGAAATCAACAATCATATAACTTCAAACCATTGGATCTGATCCTACCTCTGGAGCAGCAGAGATCAGGACAGCTCTCTTCTCTGTTAAATCCATAGAGGTATTTAAAGAGTTCAGTATAAAACCCCTCAGTCTTCTGTACCTGCTCTACCTGCTACTGGAAAAATGGATTTTGCCATAATGCTCCCAGGGGGAATGGGGGTGTTTTTATCATGGTTGGAATTTTTTGTTTGTTTGTTTTTTAAAAAGCTTCCTCTGGGCCTTGATTGTCCCAGAGGGCTTAAAAATGTGGTAGAAATGGACGCTAGAGTACTTTATAGAGCAAGATATTTTTTTGATTTTAAAATTAGGGGGTTTTTTCACCTGTGGGGACCAGAAGCCTTTCAAAAATGGCAGAAATGGCTTCTATACCCTCTAAAGTGCATCAGAGGCATTATGGAGCAGGAAAAGATTTTTGAGAAAAGTTTTGCAACAAATTATTCTTTGCTTTGCTGGTCGTAAACATTACCCAGAGGGGGGCATACAATCTTCAGCTGTACTTTGCCCAACCCTGTAGTACACAAATGACAGCAGCTGCACTTAACTGACTAGGTCACTCCTGAGAAGAGCAACATATGTCCTACCCAATTGACCATCTCTTTGAAAAAAGTTTCAAGATTAAGGGAAAGATCAATGGAGTTCTGTAACTTTGCTTTCTAAAACCTGTAGCTAAATTTGGAAAGGTCATGGCGAGATGGGGGAATGCAGGACTTTTTTCTGAACTATTTAAAATACAGCTTCACAACTCTTTAGGACCTAGAGTCATATAAGGCCAGGCAATTAATGACAAGGCCAGAACAGGACAGATCTCTTGTTTTGTAAGGTGATGGCCTTGAAAATGAATAAAGGCTAGGGAGGGGAGTTAGACTTCTCTATTTGTCAAGCCTCCTTTAGCTACTGGAATGATAAAACTCATATTGATTATAGATTCAAATTCAAAGTCTGTATTCCTCTCCAAAGTAACAATATTCTTGCATAAGAAAAGTTCAATAGTGATTTGTTTTTTTATATGCTAGCAATGCACACAATTTGTACACTATAATGAGATGAGAATCACCAAGTGAGTCGTTATTACTGAGTGCATAAAGAAACCAATGTATGTGTACTTCATCACATGCCCTGATTACTTACTAAGTTAGCACTGAGGTCTTTTTCAATAGCAAAGTGAGCTGATATCTGAGTCTTTGGAGACAGAATTATGGATGGAATGTGCATCATGTTTCTTTAGATGTGGTACTTCAGTGTTACCAAGGAAGTACTAATTCCCATTGCTTCTCTCTCTTTACAGGGCCCTATGTATTTTTAATGGTTTGGTTTAAACCTGCTTGCACTGAGTATCACTGTACATCTAAGGAAGTATACATATCCCATGTCTACATGGCCCAAATAGTGACTGCTGGGAAGCTGCTTGTGGCTGGTGAAACAGATGGTAGCTGGTGTGAATGTACTAACAGCAAAAGGGCTTCAGAATGCTTCTACACTGATGTATGTGGACTCCCAGTGGTTTATCTGGGGCAGCTCTGGATAAGACTACTCTGGATTATTTTATCTGATGCAAACACAGCCTTCATCTGTAAAAAAAATTATGCTATCAACATCATTTTCTCAGTCTCTAGAATGCTACAAAATCCCTTTGCATATCAATATTCCATAACCAGCTAGGCTATATCTTTTCACTGAGTAGTTCCAGGTCAACCTTGTAATTTAGCTAACTCTCATTCAACTATCTCTTTCAAGCTGAATGGTGCATCCAATTGTCTTCAGAGCCCCTGTCAAGTCTTCCTCCTACTTGCTTCCCATGAGCAAATGCTTGTTAGATCCTTTTCTCCAAAGTGCATGTGTTGAATGGTCATGTGAATTGGTCTTAATTACATCTCACTACATAAAAGGGCAAAGTTAATCAAACCTAATCCACATCAAGAACTGAGAAGGGGAAAAGCTTAGATTTTTTCCCTGCAGAATTAACTAAGCAGTCCTTGCTACTTGTTCTCTGATACTTTTATGATGAAGCTCACATTTTTTTTATTGTCTAAGACCTCTCCTCCCTCACATATTGTACATGTAACATCCATTGTTTTGCTTTTAGACATTACAGATCTTGTTTCTCTTACAAAGAGGAGAATCAAGGAAACAGTATTTAAGTACAGTAGCATTTAGTATTCCCTTGAATTTGGTACCAGGACCTCTGTAGATAACTAAATCCCATTAATATTGTAGTGTAGTAAAATGGTGTTGCTTATATGAAATGGCAAAAAAGTTCATTTTGGGGGTTAAAATAATATTTTAAAGATGTGAATGGTTAAATATAGAATCTGTGGCTATGGAGGGTTGACGGTATAATCTAGAAATTTAGACAACTTTTGTTAGTTATAAATAAGTCTACAGTGTTTTTATCTCTTTAAAAAGTTTTTATTTGCTCCTTCAAAGTAAATGTAAATGAAGAAGACTTGTTGATTATTGTGTCTAGGTTTGAAAAAACTGAATGTCATTTTATTTCATAATGAATTTTTAAAATTTATACTCCGCCACCATCTCCCCAAAGGGACTCAGAGCAATTCACAGAAGCGCTTCAAAGTGCCGCATCTAAACAAACAATACATAAGCATCCATAACAATACATGCTTGTTCATGTGAATATTTGTTTAGTTATCTTTTGTTTCTTGCTATAGGAAGTAAATCAGATGATATTGCAACTGCTGACTTTGTTTTGAGTCACTTAAGTTATGAATCTTTACTTCTGTATGCCATTCATCTTAGGACTTTTGCACAGTGCCAGACAAAGTTGCATCACATCACTCATTGAGGTTAGACATGTTGCCACAGCCAACAGCAGCAGGGATTTTTCAAAAGCAATGAGTCTTTAGTGTGCCAAGGGCTCTTCCAGACAAAACTTCTTGGCTGACAATGCTTCACTAGCCAGTCTTCTCCACAATGTATGAGAGTTGGGAATTAGCCTTCCTGCCAGAGAGGAAGTCTGATTGCTTTTTAAAACCCTGGAATGATATATGCTTTAGTTGTGGAAATAAAAAGTGTCCAACCTTCAAGGAAATACACAGACAGACAGACAGACAGACACACACACACACATCAGTATGTGAGGTGTATATAGAGTGGTGTATAGTTTGTGAGTGGGGTCTCCTTATGTAAGTCTTTTTACCTTAAAGCCCTTGCATTCTTTAAAGCATCTACCTATAGTACAGGGAGTCTCCAAGCTACAAACAAGACAGGTTCTGTATGTTTGTTCCTAAGTTGAATTTGTATGTAACAGGGACATTTAAAAATGTTCCTCCAGCTGGTTGACTTTGTGTGTGTGTATACACTCCCACCCATATACACATACATACATACATACATACATACATATATAAACTTTAGATAGCATAAGGAAGGGTTAATGCCCCTATTGTGTTTGTTTGGCTATCTGTTCAGAAATTTTAATCTGACTTTCTGTCCCTGTAATAATTGGATTTAGAAAAAAATGGCTTGTTATGGAAACAAGGATTGGTGAGAAAGCTTCAATTGAGACTCCTTTTCCTCATGATAACTCTTTCATTGAATTTCCCTTCCTAGGGGCAGATTTCTTTCACTTCCTGTTGTGCCACCCCTGTTCTTAACTATGTGTCATTTGTAAGTTGGATGTTTGTGACTTGGGGACTGCCTATATTAGGAGGCATATTCCCCTGCAATTTCTGGAACAAAGTCATATGTAAATGAGCTGTGATATTGTTACTTCATCACAATCTATTTGTTTGTCTGTCTCTTTCTCTTTCTTTCTCTCTCCTTCTCTTCCCCTTCAGCCTTCCTTGCTGATTTTGCTCCACTGGCTCTTCCCATTAGAACTGGTATGATGGGTTTGTATGTGAGAAACCTAGGCTTGAAGTTTACTACATAGCCTTGGGCAAGTCATTGACTCTTAGCACGACCTTGTTCGCTGATTTACTGCAAGGATAAAATAAGAGAATATCACAAACACAAACACAGATGGAATATAAATGTGGAAAATAAGTGTTCTGGTGGGTTAAAACACAACTGCAGAGCCCTTTTATACAGTCCACTGATCACCAGCTCAAATTACACTGAGTTGTGTGTGAGGGAAGGAGTTTCCTAGAGGGACACATATCAAATCTGTTCAAGAGTGAGATAAGATCTGTTGTTTGGCACTAAAGACTTTAAGTAGGAGTTTAGCAATAGAGCAAATATAATACAACTGCCTCTTTCCTGAATTGATCTGACTGGCAAGAGTTTGTAGAATGAATGCAAATAACCTAATCTGTGATAGGACATTAGAAAGGTGTGGTGCCTCAGCAGTGACCCATTGCTTTTATTTTAGTAAACTCTATAGTAGCAGTGCTTCACCAAAGAAACTAGCCTAGAGATAATTGGGAGAACTGGTTCCATAAAAGCTGTCCTAAATATGAAGTGTTATCTTTTAAAATTCTCATTAAAGCCAATCCATTTTTGTGGTCACATATTTGGTAAGGAATGTACAAATATGAAAAGATGTCTTGAGCAGTGGTTTTCAACCAGTGGGTCCCCAGATGTTTTTGGCATTCAATTGTTAGATATGTTAAGGAAGTTTAACATCAACAATTATTTTAGAAAGGGGGAAGTATAAAATCCATTTTGCAACATCATTGTATGTATTTTAAAATTTGGACTTAACTTATATTAAGACGTGGATAATAGACTAAACTACCTATATAAGTATGGATAATTTATAGGATCTAGCCTCAAAGATGTGCTTTAGTTGTGACCATGGTGGTAAATAGTGCAAACAATGATCTGTGTTGCTGTCATCAACCTGACTCCCTGATCTTCACAAAGTTGGGCTTTAGCACAACTGGTTAATCACCAGCAGTAATAGATCACAACAATCGAAACATTGGCAGTTCGAAACCCAGGTCGGAGTGAGCACCCAACCTTCAGCCTAGCTAACCATCCACATAAGCAGTTTGAAACCAGCTGTGACCTGTGAGTAGAGAAATTAGGCACCACTTAAGTGGGGAGGTATTTTACAGCACCATAAAAAAGAAATACCATAAAATGCCAGCGATCAAAGAAAGGAGGAAGTTTGTGATCAAGGACTCTTCATCATAGAGAATGGAGCAACAGCACCCCCTGTGGCTAAAATTGAGTACAACCTCCAGGATGCCGAAGTTGAGAAAAATGCCAGCATGTTATCTGTCCTGTCTGTTTGCTTTGTATGGGTTTCCTTCTTAATTTAGTAGGTAATTTGATCAGATCATTAGTAGTTCATCACTGTATGAGCTCGTGCAGTGTTCATTCATCTATAGCTGTTCCTGTTACGATTTCATAGATGCATAATTAATTAGGGTTTTTTATTGTACAGTGCAGAGTGCTTAAATCCATTTACGAATGCTTTCCTCCAGAACGTAGCAAAGTTTATTCTTGAATTAAACTGGTGGCTATACTGCTTGAGATGTTAGAAAAACGATTTCCGAGCTCTATTCCCCACATCAGGCTACACCACCACTTTTTCTTCCCTTCTAAATATAAAAATATTGTTGAAAGACTTCTAACATCACCTTATTAAGTTTTATTTGGAATGTGTAATGAACCTGTGATGATGCAGTATAGATGACTTTCTGTAACAAGAAGGTAATCGTTTTAGACTGAGAAATCTGCCCATTTCCCAGTGTTCATAAATAAGATCAGGCCTTGTATGAACTGCTGGGTTTTTTTTCCTTACATTAGGGACATTCTGAATCATTTTTCTGATCTTTTAAGTTCTGTGTCTGCAACAAACTATGTTTTGTCATTATGTACACAAAATGCAGCACATTTTGTAGACTTGTACAACTAAATTCCTTTTTACCCATTGCAAGATGTGGTGGGAATTTGAGCCTATCATTAATGACTTGTAACAAACTTTACTTTCCCATTTTGTGTGATTGTATAAGAGTGATATTGGACATTCAGCAGTCTTACTATCCACTGGGCTTAATAATGCTTCTGGGAAGTGCAGTTCAGCAATATTGAGGATCACATGACTCTCATCCTTGGGCAGTGTTGATAACTGGCAAAAGCCATAGTTAGCTGAGAAAAAAAACAAACAGTGTTGGACAATCATTTGCCAAATGGCTTTCTTTGCTGTGGCAGGCCAGTTGTGGGAATACCTTCCTCTCAAAAGTCCACTTAGTATTAATACTAGTTATCAGACACCAAGAAAACAAATCTGGTTTTTTATTAAATTCTTGGGGTGATGATTTTTTCCTTTTCAATTTTTGTTTTTACATGCCTTCTGTTTGTAATGTGCCTTCAAGTCAACTCTGACTTATGGCAAGCTTATCACAGGGGATTCTTGGCAATATCTATTCAGAGGTTTCTCATTGTCTTCCTGCTTAATTTGTTCATATATGAAATTGTCATATTCTTTAATATGTTTTAGATTACTTAAATTAACATATATCACATTTAATACTCATATGTCAGTGGATCTCTGTCTATGGACCTCATCAGACCCATTTCTACTCACTTTAAAAACAATTTAAAGATCTCCCTCCCATGGAGCCCATACTACAATGCAAGACTACTTCTATTGGGACTTCATCTTTAAACTGTTTTAAAGTGCAGAGAAACAGAGTTTTTGGAGTCAGGAGCAATTTAGAGCTTCTGATTAATGCAAAAAATGGCTAAAGGCATTTATTTTAATGTGGGATGCGAACTGTCAGTTTCCCCCCATGTTAGATAATTGTGGTTATGTCAAAGTGTGGACTTTCCTGTGGGTGGTTTCAAAATGTTCTACGGTGCTTCTTTTCTCACCATTAACCCTCTTGCATGAAACATTTATGGTAATTTTAAAATTAATTATTCTTCTGGGATTGAGCAATTTTGCTATATTTTCAGTTCACTGTAGCTATATTTCCCCCTTTTTAGACCTAGATTTTGAACTTTTGTAATTCCAGGGTTTTCCCTTTTTTGAATTAGAAAGTGGTATGAACCTACACTTGTCCATGTGATAGCTCAGAACGCAGAGGATTACTGTAGACATTGACAAAAATACATTGTGTGTGATGGTGCTTAATATATTATCCATTTTCTCTACAAACAGAACAGAATGCTATGGTAAGAGGGGGGGTTTCTTGGAAAAATGGCAAGGATTAGTACTGATCCAAACATTACCACTTTGGGCAGCACTGTTATATGCCAGCCTGAAGTCTTTTCATATATTTCAATAAGCAGACATAGCTACCTCTAGACTGCCAAGGTGATAATATGTTCTCAATCCATTGGAGAAGTTGTGGAATAGTACCAGTACTTAATGTAGGACAGGGCTGTCCAACTTCTAACCGGCCAAGGGCCGGAATTGAGGTCACTGATGACCTGGGGGCCGTTTGCCCCGCCCCAGGCCCCGCCCATGCCCCGCCCCCAGCCCCCTCCTAAAACTGTCATTCTCCCTCCTCCTCCTCTTTCCCCGGCGCCGTGGCGCATGGGACACCAGCAGCGCCGGGAAGGAGGAGGAGGAGGCCCACCTCCTCGCACCCTCCCGCCCTTCCCGGCGCAGCCGGTGTCCCGTGCGCCACGGCGCCGGGGAAAAAGGAGGAGGGAGAATTCTCCCTCCTCCTCTTTCCCCGGCGCTGTGGCGCGGGACAGCAGCGACGCCAGGGGAAGAGGAGGAGGAGGAGAGTGAACTCTCCCTCCTCCTCCTCCTCTTTCCTGGGCGCCGCGGCTGTCCCGTGCACTGCAGAACTCTCCCTCCTCCTCCTCTTTCCCGGGGAAAGGAGGAGGAGGAAGAGAGGGAGGAGAACTCTCCCTCCTCCTTCTCTTCCCAGGCGCCACGGGAAAAGAGGAGGAGGAGGGAGAACTCTCCCTCCTCCTCCTCTTTCCCAGGCACGGAACAGCAGCGGCGCCGGTGGAAGAGGAGGAGGAGGAGGGAGAACTCTCCCTCCTCCTCCTCTTTCCCCCCGCCTGCGCCCTTGCCCGGACCCCGGGCGCCGACGTGCGCAGGGGAAAGAGGGACGAAGGAGGAGGCAATCAGCTGACGGCCTTCTCCTTCATATATAAAAATGGCGGCCGGGGGCATAGCGGGGGCTGTGTCCAGCTCTCTTCCTCCTCCCAGGCTGGGGGCCGTGCAGTTTACGGCCCCAGGGAGGAGGAAGGGCCGCCAGTTGGACAGCCCTGATCTAGGACATTGCTTCTAAGCAATCTGTTGTGAGGGACTAACATTTTTCCCCATCGTGCCATGGGGGCTTATACAATATTTGTGCCCATTGGCTACAGGTGTGTGGGGTTTTTTTTTAATGAGACCCCTCCAGGGATCCATTCGCCAATGAAGCATCCCTTTGAGTACCTTTGAGTTTGAGCCTAGGGATTTGTGCAAAACTCTGTGGAAAATGGCAATTCTTACTCCATATGTTGAAAAATATTCTATACTTGTACTTCATGTGTTCTTATTCAAGACTCAAACAGCGTCTCTCTTTCTGCGTATTAGACTTGGGAAGGCCTGATCAATGTCCTGAATGCTGCAAAAACCCTTGGCTTACATGACACATAAAAGTAATTGCCTGTACCAAAACAACGATGCTTTTTGGGAGAGATATTATTATTGTTCACCTCCATTGATAAAATTGACTGTAGTCTGTTAATGTTTATGCTATTGTAATATTTATGCCATATAGCATATAGCACACCTTAATGTCAACAGTCATTAAGATATGCTGTACAACATGACTATTCCTTTAGAAAATGTTTTTCTGTAAACTTGTGCTGATCTCATAGAATGTTAACATGATTATAACAAAAAATAAATATTGTGTGTGTAGTTGCTGAGGTTCAGCTATTGCATATGATTAGTTTTCTACATGTTTACTAAACAGAGGAAGGAGAATGGAACTTAGAAGGCAGGATATGAGGTGGGAACAACTTGTAAAGAATAGTGTGCAGTACAAAATCTGGGTGGGATTGCTTCCCAGACTCCCCACGGATCCTAAAAAGCATGAATGCTCAAATCTCCACTAAACATAGTGTAAGGCAACAGCAGAGGTGATTGCAAGCCCTGGCTGCCAGCCACATTATGTTCTTCAGATTCCTTCACCTCCAAGGAACACACTAGCCACCCACTCTTGCCTAAAAAGGCCAGGGCAAAAGCAGGAGATTGGCAGACTCCTGGAAGTTGGGAGTCCGAAAAATGGAGCATGTCTGGTAGCAGGGGCTTGCTGCCACCTCTTTGCCACCCTACACCATTTTTAATAGGAGCTTACACTATAAGTCTGATCTTGCGAGGCTTTTGGAAAGACTACAAAGCTTTACAAAATGAAGCTTATACTGTAAGCACCTACTGAAAATAGTATAGAGCAGTAGCAGAGGTAGAGGAAAGCAATGCCAGCTGTTTGCTTCTGCTTTGGCAGGAACTCTTCCACCTTGAAGGCATCAGTAGTTTCAAATACTCCAAGTCCACTGTACACGTTAATGTTGTCTGAAGACACCAGTACTAATTATTTATTTTCTCTTTTTTCTTTCAGGTGGAGCGGGAAATAGCCATCCTGAAGTTGATAGAACACCCTCACGTTTTAAAGCTACATGACGTTTATGAAAATAAAAAATATTTGTAGGTATTATTCATTTTCAGAAATCATGGGTAATTAATAGCTATAAGGAAAATGCATTCAGCCTCTGTTATCATGGGGAATAAGCTGTCATTTTAAAAGGATACTTGAGAGTCCTTTGTGGCTGTATTCAACTCATAGAAGACAATCAATTAGTATAATTCCTATTTGTCACTCTTTTTAAAGTTGAATTTTTGAGATTCAAAATCAATTAAAATTCTGAAGTCATTCAAAATATTCAAAATGTTTATTGATTGTATTAAAAAGGAGAAAAAATCTCCTTTTATTTCACAGTCGAAAATGCTCTGTAATTTAGAAGAGAGACAGAGTTTCTTCCTGTTCATTAGCAAGAACTCCCCCTTCCCCAAAACAGAACAAGGGAACAAGGGAGGGATCACATTTTACAGGATATATTAATGTTAGCACAATTGTGTGCTGTGTGGAACAGTGATTATTTTAAGAAAATAACAGGGCAAAATACAGCTATATGTACCTCTGGTTGTATTGCAGCAAAGGTGTGTGTGTGTGTTTTAAATTAAACTCTTGTTGAAGGTACCCTTTTTAGTGTCACATTGCCATGAGGGTATAATTGCTGAACCAAAGAGGGAATGCTAGATGAATGTAATAATCCCACACAAACTGTGCAAGAGGAGCAACAAATTCTTGTCTGATTAGACTTTTTCAACACTTCAAGGCTTCATTTTAGCAGAAGCAGGAGATTTCTCCTGATGTGGCAAATTGTTTCCACTAGTGAACTTTGGCTGCCATAATTTTTTTAGTAAATTCTCTGAATACAGTCATGCACAGTCATATGTAACTGTTGGTGTGTAGCCAGTAGGAGCACCTGGTGGCAATGGATTAGTTGTTCCCTTTTGTTTAGTTAACTGCCTGTTGTGAAAACATTACTTTCTCTTACTGCCAGAAGCTCTTATTTTTTGAGACAAACTAGAAGTACTTCAAGATGTAGTGCTTCTATGAATAATAGTGCATGAACTTCGCCTTTTTCTCCACATTTTTTTTCTTACAAGGAAAATGGTGGAAGAACTGGTGGGGAAACACAGGAGGGATACAGATGGTAGACAATGGCATCCAGATGCCTGTCTTTCCCCCAATAAAACTGCACATTTAAAGTCAACATAATTGCATAATAAAAGCTTCTTTTGGAAGGACCTTGGAAATATAATTGTGTCCTTCCAACTCAGTCATCTGGCCTTGAAAGTCAATGAAACTATATTATCTTTATATGATTGCCACCTAGTTACCTTTGCAACTGGCCTGATCATTTTGTTATGCCATTTACCTTAGGTTTTCTGCATTTGCATATTTTATATGAATGTATATGAGTGACCTTTGGCAGTGTTTAAAAGTTTTGAAAATTCAAGAAATACTGTCTTTTGCAATAGTGGAAGACACAGATGCATATGATTTGAAATCCCATTTGTTACCTCATGCCTTTCCAACTTAGGAGGCTAGAAGAGAATTTTACAATGTGTTCTTGTGTGTGTGTGTACTGAGACAATAATCCTGCTAAGTTATTTAGGGTGCATTTACCTTATACATGTATAGTAGTATGATCTCACTTTAAATGCCACAGGTGCCCTCCTCCAGAATCTTTTGATTTGCAGTTTGTTGCAATAATTAGAATTCTTTGCTAGAGGGTTGTAATCTGGCTGTATTACTTGAAAACAATTCTAAGAACCTCACCACATTACGAATCCCAGGATCCCATAAAATGGAGCCATGGCCATTAAAGTGGAGTCAAATCGCCACAAATGTGTCATCACAAGTATATCTTTACATGCTTCTACATAGAAATATCCTAATATGTGGAAGAATAGATGTGCCTTCAAGTTACCTCTTGATTTTCATCGGATTTTCTTAGGCAAGAAATACTAAGTGATGGTTTTGCAGATCCTCTTTTGGAAATACAGCCTGTAGCACCTCACATTGATTGAGGATTGCCACCCCAGTGCTATCCAGAACTTACCCTGCTTAACATCCAATTATTATTATTTTATTATTATTTGAAGATACGAAAACGAGTTCATTTTCCTTCCCTCAATTTCTAATACAACCTTTTCTTTTAAGATATGTTTTTGTCTGTTCCAGGATAAGAGATCCTTGTATTTCCACCAATCATTGTCCTCTAGTTGTCTTATTCTAAATGCCTGTTGAGACTCTTGATGAGGGAAAAGACCCATGTTTGATGGCTTTGTTTTTAACAATTCTGTGTGTAATTCAGTTTAGTATTTCTATTTTGTGGGTTTTTAATATTGTATGGCTTTTTGCTGTTTAGAGCTGCCTTGAGCCTCGTCTTAAGAGAGGAAAGTGAGGTAGAAATATAGTATTCGTAGTAATAAATAATATAATATGTTATATTATATTATAATTTCAATATATTGTAATGTCTATATATGTATACTATAATATAATAATTATGATATTAATACTAATAATATATGAATATTTCTTGATATATTAATATGTTAATATTAATGATGTGTTAATATATTAATATATTGTTATTTTATTATTATTATAATAATAATAGTATGATTACGGTATAATGTGTTGTATATGCATTTGGTATTGGTGTTGTTGTAATGTAACACAGTATAATACTCCCAATGATAATGTCATATAATAATTATATCGTGATATTATAATTTGTATATTTGTATTACATGGAATATTGCTAATCAATATTGCGATATGTTGTAGCCACTCTGGCAGTATTGTTGTTTGCTGTAAGCCACTCTGAGTCCCCTTTCGGGGTTGAGAAGAGCAGCATATAAATATAATATAGTAAATAAATAAATGAATAATATCAGGTGGGATCTGTTCCCTTTAGGGTATGGGTTAAGTGTCAAATGAAGGATAATTGTTGTAAAAAATTAAGTTAACTGTGTTGATTAATGGTGATAATTTAAAGGAAATTATACAGGTTTTCTGTTAATGTCGTTGCTCATTATTAAAACAAGCTGTTAAGATTGGCAACATAGAAAGCTAATCAATCAATAAATTGGGGTTAGAGACTATGAAACAGTGGGGAAGCTGTTGTGAAGGGAGGAAAGGGTTCACATAACTAATCTGGGAGCATGTACATTTCAGCAGTGGAAGCATGAATGCAGATACTGCCAACTAAAGCAACGGTACAATCTTCCTCCTCTCATCCCCAAAACCTTACAAATTAGTCTCAGGTTACTACATCACCTTTCCATCAAACTTGCCATCATCTTGCTAGCAGGTCTGGTGGATTAGTTTCTTAGGCATATTATGAATTATGGTTGATATTTCAGATGCCAGAGACTAATTGCAGTGTAGCACTGGGGAATATTTCCTCGATAAATGTTAATTTCACAAATCATGTTTGACTTTTGGTTTATTATTTAATTTGTGACAAGGGGCTTTGGTTGAGTAGATTCTTAATGCAGTCATGAATCAAATCCTTTTTTCCACAGTTTATTTAATGCTGAAAATACAATTGGAGAAAGAATTTTTTTAGAGGCCTAGCAGAGCTGTACCACTACAAATGTGGACAGGGGGGGGGGATTTTGGTTACCAGATAATTTATATGTACAGTAGAACTGACTTATGAAATATACTGGATATCAGGTGGGAATCTCAAGTTTACTTTTCTCCACCAAAACAATCCAAAAATATGGGAATTTAATCTGGCAGTAAGAAGGATTTAGACTGGTTTTCTCTGTGATGGAAAATCTAGTTTTTTTCTTGTTTGCAAATGTCTTTTTAATGGGAACATATGCAAGTAGAATTTTCTGCTTACAGAAATACACAGTCCCCACATAAAAGGCAATCAGGAAAATTTGATTTATTGCATACATTGGGTCTAGGTGTCAAAATATCTAATTTGCAAACTTATTTCATTAAACTATATTAAATAAATAATGTTTCAAATTTTACCCACTGTGGGGCTCAGTCGTGAGAGAAAAGTGGAGTACACACAAATGTTGTTGCTGATGGTGTTGGTAGTGGTCGTACTGGTATACAAAGTATTATATTATTGTTATTTTAGAAACATCAAATGTGTTATCTTGCAATAGGTTTATTACTTATATACACAATATAAAGGTACAACTTATCTCTATCGTGAATAAATGTCTGTATTAATATAGATTTCAAAATGGGAGACATCAATCTCCTCTAAATAAACACAATAGTCCAATATATTGACAGAATATGTCTGATGATTTAAAAAGTCATAGGCTAGATCAAATTGACCCAGGCAGCATAAACAGGAACAGAAAAGAATCTGTAAACTAAAAGTCACAGATCTTTTTGGATTGCTAGGGGTGCCCAAATAATTGGCCAATGGAGCGAAGAAAGTTTATTTCTCTGGAAAGGACTTTGGCTCGCAAAAAGCATCCCGGAGCACTTGGCATGTCCCTCCTTCACCATACACCCCTCTGGGTAGATTCTTCTGAGAGCTCCATGACCCTATATGAATTTTTGGTGGTATTTAGACATGCACGACTACACACTATATATAACAGGCAAAGTAGCATTCAGAAAGCTTTTCATCCCCAATAAATCAGAGGATGAAGTGGTTCCACAGCATAAAAATGCACCTCTTTAACTCCATCCGAAATATACCTAGCAACCTTGAGGGGGGAAAAATTCTAATAAGCAGTAGGCGGTTAAAAACAGGGTCTTAAAAAAATCAGAGACATGCAGAGATTCATTTTCTGCTGGGGAAAGGGGGGCAGTTTTTAAATGAAGAAATCTTGGCTCAGTACCAAATTAGGGTTTAAAAATTCATGCCCGCCGTAAGAATTTATATAGCTCTTGAATAATTTATATGCTGCACCAATAACAAGGAGTTTAATATCTAATAGAGATTATTTAATCAATAGAAAATGGTGCAGCAAAAAAGCCAACAAATAATAGTAACGTGTCAGTCTAGACTGGGTATTTTTTCAACTCCATATTGTGTGGAAGACTATGTTTCCCTAGCCCATCGTGGATTTAGAGGTAGAAAGGTCTTCGTTTTCCTGCTTCTTTCTTTTCTAATGCCATTTCATTCTGAGCTATGCAGATCACTGGCTGTGATATACTGTATTGTTTCATTCCTAATTGCTTATTGTACCAATGGAAAGGAAAGCTTCATTTCTAAATATATTGAGAATCCTGTAGCAAGGGAGACTTCTCTAGTATGAGGAGCAGATCTCTCACTTGGGTCACTGCTTTCACTCAAGACGTAGCAGCTATGATGCTACTGGCTGCTGAGTTTTTACCTCCAAAGGCTTGCTTGTTTCCTACCTTGGGCATGCTGTAAAAACACTAGCACATTTCCTTTCTTTCTCTGAGATTCATAGATGTCTCCCCATTCCCTGTCACCTGCATTGCATGTCCTGGATGCATCTTTGGAGCCCCACTGTTAAGTGTTGTCTCTTTAGGTGCTGTTGCTAAAAAAAAAAAGACCATCAGCTGCTGTAACTAGTGTTGATTTTGGGAATGTTACTCTTTTGGACTACATGTTCCAGAAACCCTCAATTAGCATGAGCACAAAGAAACTCTAGGAGAAATACTCCAAAAAAGTAAAATTTCCAAGCTCTGATCTTGAATTGACATGAACATCCAAGGCCAATTGGATTTTATTGTATTTTGCTCTCTGTATTCACTTACAGGTTGAAAACCCCTTATCTAATATGCCTGGATCCAAAAGTGTTTTGGATTTTAAAAAAATGGACTGTCTGCACTTGCACATAAACCATTGTGAGATATCTTGGAAGTAGAGATATATAGCAGGTCATCTTCCATGTCTGACCTGTATAAGCTGTTGGTTCTGACCTTCAAAGCACTTTATGGCCAGGGGTCAGGATACCTCAGAGACCACCTCTCCCCTCTCAACCGCCAGTGGTTGCCAAGACTCCTCCAGCTAAACTTACTGCATGTCCCGGGCCCCAGGAAAGTACGCCTCGTGTCCACGAGATGTAGGTCCTTCTCCATCTCTGCCCCTGCCCTGTGGAACTCTTTGCCTCCCCACATGAGGGCCATGCGCGACTTGTGACCCTTTGCACAGGCAGTTAAGACTTGGCTTTTTAGCAGAGCTTTTAATGTTTAATACAGTCTACATGGTTACTGCTGTACGTTCTTATGCAATGTTTTATGTAAATCGTCTGGAGCATTTAATGGAGGGCGATCAATAAGTGAGAAATTGAATTGAATTGAATTATTATTTCTACAGTAATAAAAGGTCAAATATCTTCTAAATGCCTAAATATAATGGATAAATTGCCTGGGACCTGCAGTGAAGGGCATATAGACAAATAAACATAAAGCAGTAAATATAGAATCTATTTAGTTACTTCTTAAAAGTACGCAATTACAGTATAACTGACTGATTTTGTCTTATACTGCAGTTGCTATTGAATAGACACACTGACTGAACATATGGGGAATTGTGCCTGAAAGCTGGAATCTGGGTAAGCAAGTGGATGTTGCTCCCCCAGGTATAGGCAAATAGCCCTTTCTCACAAAAGGTGGGATAGCTGAATGGAATGGACTTTCAGAATAACTTATTTTGTGTCCTTGTATTTTCATCCAGCAACATCTGTTTGTGTAATTAGTGCCTCATCACACTAGAGAATGAATCCACTTTAAATCCAGTTACTGCCTCCTGCAGAATGCTGAGGTTTGTAGTTTAATGAGGCTCCTCCCTAAACTACAAACTCCAGGATTCTGCAGGAGGCAGCAACCAGCTTTAAAGTGGATTCATTCTCTAGTGTGATGAAGTAGTAAAATTGGTGGGTTTTATTGCAATCTTCTCTTAAGTGCATCTACTGAATACAGTGAAACAAAGTTCCAAATAGACATATGTTGTTCTCTCCCTTCAAGTTGTTTCCCAACTTACGGTGACCCTATAAAAGGGTTTATGGGACAGATTTATTCAGTGTAGAGTTGTCATTGCTTTTCTCTGATGTGAGAGTGTTTGTCTTGCTCAAGTTCTGCCAGTGATTTTCCATGGCTTAGCAGGGATTTGAACTTGCCTCCCAGGGTCTAACATTCAAACCATTGTGCCATACCAACTCTCAGAAATAGATACATATCCTCCAACATTTCATGGTTGTAAACTAGGACACTGCTTAGGAGAGTGTTGCTTCTTTTGTCACTGTGACTTTTAAGAAGGGTTCTCCATGCATAGTCTCAATTGAACTGACTTCCTGCTTTTAGTACAGTTAATTCTACATTGCAAAGAGAAACAGGCCAAGTGTAGCCAGTTGTGAGAGATGCTGCTGTCCAACAACATCTAAAGACCATTTCCATTTATGCAATTATTAAGTTTACTGAATAATAATAATAATAATAATAATAATTTAAAAATGGTATTTGTACCCCTCCATCATCTCCCTGAAGAGACTCAGGGTGGCTTACAAAGCACTCCAAAGTGCCACACATAAAATAAACAATACATAGAACTAAAAACAATCAAAAACATGAAATTTCAATCACTCACAGATATAATTGCCCTCACAAGCACCCACACATATAAAATCACATAATAAAATTACAATTCCTAAAATGCAGTCATAACTGGGGATAAAACTGGTTGTTTTCCATTAACAGTAGGAAATCAGCAGCGATGGATCATCTAAATGTGTGGCCTTGGTGACCCCTTCTAGTAAGAAATGTACAGTTCAAATTGTACATTATATTTCCATTCCAAAACTGGATTGAGTTGGATTTATATGCTCCTTCTATAAAGAGGGGAAATTCAGTCTTAATGTAAGGCTGCTTAATCAAAGTCATCCGGTATATGAGTCTTAAAAATAATTGATTTGAAGAAGAAACAGCTTCTGCTCATATCTCTGGGGAACTAGTAATTCAGCACCGGAGTATTTGGTATGTTTACTCAGATACCTGAGCATTGCTCAACAAACAAGTCTGCTGCTCTCCTCATTTTATCAGAGCTGTTAGTACAGAATGCATCCCTTACATCCCTTGACAAGATAGAAATGCCAATCTTTTAAAAATGTCTTTCTCCATTTGTTTCTGTCACTGGTTCAGATATTTCTGGGCAGTACACTGAAATAAATAACTTTGTGAATTATTTATCTGTCCCCTCCAGATTATTTTTCACTCAGAATGTTGGTAAGATCTGCTGAGCCAGTTTAATATCAGCAAAGTTGATTAATATACGGTAAATAAAATACTGTCCAATGTATTTTTAATTTTGCAATTTTCTGGAGATGCACCCTCGAAGTTTGAATTAAAGAGGATCTGTTTTGGCACATCTTTATAAAGCTGCAGTCTACCTAAATTTTCATTCTACCTTAAATATGCATGCAACTTTGTCCCATCCTTTCCACGAGACCAGAAATAATGATGTTGCATGAAAAATACATATCAGAGTCCATATTAGAATGATTATTTTGAGCATACCATTTTATTTTCCAAATTGTTTCCTACCACATTTATCTATCATTCCATCCCTCCAGATCCCCATGGTTTTGAAGTAAAATGAATCAGTCAGTGTGGTTGCCTTTTATGGAATAGGTAGAGAAGCTGGGTGTAGTTTGACACCATTTTAACTAAAATGGCTAAATATATGGAGTCCTGAGATTTGTTATTGAGGAGACATCAACATTCTTTGGCAGAGAAGGATAAAGATGTTGTAAATCTACTACTTCCAGGATTCCATAGCACTGAGGTCCCTTCCACACAGCTGAATAAAATCCCACATTATCTGCTTTGAACTGGAGTATATGGCAATGTGAACTCAAATAACCCAGTTCAAATCAGATATTGTGGGATTTTCTGCCTTCATATTCGGGGTTATATGGCTGTGTGGAAGGGTCCCGAGCCATAGCTGTTAAACTGGTGTCAATCTGCATCAATTCTACATTATAGATAAGAACATAAGAACATAAGAAGAGCCATGCTGAATTGGGCCTCAGCCCATCTAGTCCAGCATTCTGTGTCACACAGTGGCCCACTAGTTGTACACAGGGATCTCTAGCAGAAAGGAGGGCAAAACCCTCACCTGCTCCCGACCCCCACAACCAGTACCGGGAAAATCCTGCCTGCCTCCATCAACACAGAGGTGGCACTTGGATGTCCATTTCAGTAACTACTGATTCCCTTGGTATCCATGAATCTGTCTAATCCTGCCTTGAAGCTGTCCAGGCTGACAGCTGTCACAACCTCCTCTGGAAGTGAGTTCCATAACCCAATGACCCTCTGGGTGAAGAAATATTTCCCTTTATTAGTCCTAACTTTCCTACCTTGGAGCTTTAGGAGTGCCCCCTAGTCCTAGTGTTGTGTGACAGAGAAAATATTTTTTCTTTATTCACCTTTTCTATCCCATGCATGATTTTATACACTTCGATCAAGTCACCTCTTAAACACCGTCTTTCAAGGCTGAAAAGACCAAGGCGTTGCAACCTGATTTCATAAGGGAGCTGCTCCATCCCTTGGATCATTTTTGTTGCCCTTCTTTGTACCTTTTCCAGTTCCGTTATATTCTTCTTGAGGTGTGGTGACCAGAATTGTACACAGTACTCAGATGTGGCCTCACCATAGATTTGTAGAGAGGCAATACAACATTTGCCGACCTATTTTCGATTCCCTTCCTGATCATGCCAAGCATAGAATTTGCTTTTTCGCTGCTGCAGCGCACTGGGTTGACATCTTCATTGAGCTGTCCACCAAAACCCCAAGATCCCTTTCCTGGTTTGTCTCAGAAAGCTTTGATCCCATCAGTTGATAAGTGTATTTGGGGTTCTTTGCCCCGATGTGCATGACTTTACACTTGTTTAGGTTAAAATGCATTTGCCACTTTGTTGCCCATTCACTTAATTTCGAGAGATCTTTCTGGAGCTCTTTACAGTCAGTTTCATTTTTAACTACCCTGAACAGTTTAGTGTCATCTGCAAACTTTGCTACCTCACAATTTACTTCTACATCCAGATCATTTATGAATAAATTAAAAAGTAACGGTCCTAAAACTGAACCTTGGGGTATGCCACTTCTCACCTCTTTCCATCCAGAGAAGTGTCCATTTATTACCACCCTTTGTTCCCTACAGTTTAGCCAGGTTCCAATCCAGGACAAGACCTGTCCCCTGATTCCATGGCTGAAGAGCTTATTTAGGAGCCTTTGGTGAGGGACTTTGTCAAAAGCCTTTTGAAAGTCAAGGTAAACAATATCGACTGGGTCCCCTTTATCTATGTGTTTATTTACACCCTCAAAGAATTCTATCAAGTTAGTAAGACATGATTTGCCTTTGCAGAAACCATGTTGATTTTCCTTCAGCGATGCCTGTTCTTCTTTGTGCTTAGTAATTTTTTCTTTAATAATGGTTTCCATCACTTTGCCTGGAACTGAGGTTAGACTAACTGGCCTATAATTTCCTGGATCACCCCTGGATCCTTTCTTGAAGATCGGAGTTACATTTGCCTCCCTCCAGTCCTCGGGTACAGTGCCTGATCTTAGAGAAAGGTTATATATTTTAGCTAGAATTTCAGCAATTTCACACTTGAGTTCCTTAAGAACTCTGGGGTGGATGCCATCTGGCCCTGGTGATTTGTTGACATTTAGTTTAGTAAGGCATGTGAGAACATCTTCCTTGTTTATCTCTATCTGGTTTAATTCATTTAATTCCCTCCCTGAAAAAACTGACTCAGCTGCAGGCATATGTTGTCTGTCCTCCTGTGTGAAAATGGAGGCAAAGAAGTCATTTAGCCACTCAGCAATCTCCTTGTCTTCACTTATTGTCCCTTTCTTGCCATTTTCGTCAAGTGGCCCAACTGCTTTTCTAGTTGGGTTTCTGCTTCTGATGTACTTAAAGAAGTCTTTGCTATTTTTTAAATGTTCTTAGCTATATGTGCCTCAAAATCTCTATTGGCTTTCCTGAAGGTTGCTTTGCATTTAGTTTGCCAGAGCTTGTGTTCCTTTCTGTTCTCCTCAGTAGGAAGAGCCTTCCATTTCTTAAATGAGTTTTTCTTCTTTCCAATCACATCTTTTACTTCATTTGTAAGCCATACCGATGTCCTCTTGGACTTTCCCGGCCTCTTTCTTATTTTAGGAATGCATTTTAGTTCGGCTTGTTTTAAAGTATTTTTAAACAGTTTCCAAGCATTTTGGAGGGATTTGATTTTTTTTACTGTTCCTTTTAGTTTGTTCTTTACTATTTTTCTCATTTTGGTGAAATTCCCTTTGTGAAAATTTAAGGTCTCTGTGTTAGTTTTCACTGACAGTTTGCTATCCAAACTTAAGTTGAAGGTTATTGTGTTGTGGTCACTGGTACCTATGGGCTCGGTTACACGGACATCTTGAACGAGATCTTGTTCATTAGTTAGCACCAAGTCCAGGATCCCCTTTCCCCTGGTTGGTTCCATGACCATCTGCTCAAGGGAATAATCAGCTAGCATGTCGAGGAACCTTGTCTCTCTTTCATGCGTAGAACAAGAATTTAGCCAATCTATTCGGGGATAGTTGAAGTCCCCCATTATGACTAATTTATTGCTTTTTGAGGCCTGTTTAATTTCATTTTCCAGATAGCAGTCTGCCTCTGGAGTTTGGTTGGGAGGGCGATAGCAGATCCCTAATGCTAGATTAGTTTTTTGTCCTGGGACTTTTACTCACTGCTGTCATCTAAAGGTCACACAGGAATGCATTTTGCACAACTCTCAATGTTTGAGAAATATTTGGAACTGCCTTCGGCATCATAGTTATGTACATGATTCTTTAAAATGTGTATATAGTACTACCTTGGTGTAGCAAAATGTGTACGTATGTGTCTGAATTGGTTCTTTTTTATTACAAAGCTTTGAACAGTACATAACAAAGGATGTAAAGTAATTAAATTAAGCTGTGTTTTGAGAAAGTTAAATATACTGAAGCACACGTTTAAACACAAATGTGTGTTAGAAGACAGGATTTTAGAGAAGAATGGCCCCAGTTTTCCATATGCTTTTAAAAGAAGACACTTTAAAAATATTTCAAAGTTTGATGCTTTCCCAAAATATGGGTCTAGAAATGAGCGAATCATTTAGAGGTGAGATAACATTTTAGGTGGTAGAATGAATGTTTTGTATTTATCATTCCTTGCTGTCTCTAGTCAGCAGTGACATGCAACCTCGAGGAGCCAGTGAGGGAGCTGACAAGATTATGCTAGGAATACCACTAATTTAAGGAAGCATCAGTATTGAATGTTGTCCCTTATTATGTTATGTTCAAAAAGAGAAGAAACACTGACAAGTCATCGTAGAAAGCCTCAATAAAATTTTTAGAAGATTGACAGCTTTCTAGGCTAGGCATGACTCTTGAGTTTTCATGAGTCATATCCAGACAGGAGATAGATGCACATCTGTGCATTTGACAAGCTGTAAGCAACTGTGGTTAGTACTTAATGCACAACTCTTAATAATGTCACCATGGCCGTCCCTATGTCTCAGGTTTTGGTTTAGAAATATCAAGGTCTGGGGTGATCCTGAATTGGCAGGTCTTCGTCTTACACAATTGCAAGTGTAATTGGTAAGTGTAAGAATGAGCTAGCACATTCTATAGACATTTACTCAGAAGTTAAGTTTGATTGCATTTTAGTTTTGAGTAAAGATGCAAAAGATCAAATTGTACTACAGTGTCCATTATTTTCCCTTTCTCATGCAATCATCTTTGTCTCTAACTTTATCTATATATCTTTCCCAAGACTGAACTCAAAACATTTAACAAATTTAAAAGATCACTGTAAATTCAAAAATATACAACCGGTCTACATTGAAACTGAATTAAACTAAGAAGAACCATACTAAAAACATACACGCCAAAAGTCTTTAAAATAACAACAAATGCAATTTCAAACAATACAGCACTTATAGCCCCTTTTCAATCCTAAAAGGCTCAAAATTTTATGAAAATAAAATATTTTCCTGTCCTTTTTCATATCTGCATAACTGATTAATTTTACAACAGATTTACGCTCTATCATTTGTTTTGCAATCCTTTAGTTGAGATGTTTTACATACAGTATTTGTATTTATATTTGTTTTCTGTTTTAAAATATGCATATCTCCCTATCTATCTACATTTTGTGTGTGTATGTATTTGTGTATTAGTATACATTGTTGCAATATTTCTATAATAACATCAGTTAACTTAAAAAACAGAAATGAAATACAAAAATATATACAAAGATTAAAAACAAAATGTCCTGTACCTGCCATTTAATCGGCTTCTTGCCATTTTAAACTAGTGTTTCAGAAAGTCTAAAATATCCAGAAATCTCTTGATAGCATTTCCTACTTATAAAAGTGAAAATTCATCAATTTTCAAAGTTTGTTTCACTTTAAGGTCTCTTAGAAAAGCTACCTGTTAGCTTTTCTGGAGCAAAGATGGAAATTTTCAAAGTATTTCATACATGTATGTGTATAGTTGAATAATTTATGGGGTTTTCTTCCTCCTGTGGGAGAAATTGATCTTTTGGTAAAGTTTTCATTAGGTATGTGCACTTTCTAAAATGTTTCAGGAATCTATCTGCAAAGAAATACACAAGAGCTTTCTGAACAAAAATAGTTTTTCCAGAGGTTAAGAGCACATGAGTGTTAAAAACAGCATTTTTTTGCAGGAAAACAACACTTTGTTAAAGAAATATAATTTGGGGGCAACAAAACTTTGAGCAACTTCATGTGTTTTGTTCAGAAATCATATTTTTGTCACTTAAAACACATTCTCTATATAAAAACATGTGTTTCTGATTTTACACCCCACCCCGCATATTTCTGGACCAAATAGTTTCCCAGGAGGTGCAAAAATTGAGTTAAACTGCATAAAGTGTTCGTCTCCCTCTATGAACCATCACAGAGATTAAGATTAAGGCCCTGGTCTTGGTCCCACCTCCTTTGCAAGTGCAGTTGGTGGGGACGAGAGGCAGGGCCTTCTCAGTCATGGCTCCTCAGCTCTGGAATTCTCTCCCCAATGAGATTAGATCAGCACCCTCCCTCCTGGCCTTTAGGGGAAAAAACAAAGACGTGGTTGTGGGATGTGCAGTGACAATCGGAATGACCACAGTGTATGAATTTTGGATTATGTGATTTTAATATTCATCCTAGGATGTTTTTAATGCTTTTTAATGCTTAAATGTTGTTTATGTCTCATGCTTAATGGTTTTAATGATTTAATGTTTATTTATATGTTAATGTTTAGATATAATGATTTTTCTGTCTACATGTATGTTGGCATTGAATTTTTGCCAATATGTTGTAATCCGCCTGGAGTCCCGTCCCTCTCCTCCCCCCCCCCCCAAACACAGGTGAGAAAGGCAGTATATAAATATAGTAACCTGATCAGTCAATCTCTGTGTTCTTCTTTCCAACCAAGTTTCCTTTCTGACCAAATTTCCCCATACAAATATGGGGGGGGGTGACTATTTTTCAGCTGGTAAAGCAATAACAATAAATAGGCTGCTATGCAGATGTCTTTCTCTGAATGTGTGTGTGTTTTCAAATTCATGCATGCTTAATCTAATTTTTTTAAAAAACAAAAAAGCATGTTTCCTTTCTCCCTTTAGATATTTGGTGCTAGAACATGTATCTGGTGGAGAACTTTTTGACTATCTTGTAAAGAAAGGAAGATTAACGCCAAAAGAAGCCAGGAAATTTTTTCGACAAATCATTTCAGCTTTAGACTTCTGTCATAGTCATTCAATCTGGTAAGTGCATTTTAAAGTATATTATGCAAGTGATACATAGCAGCGGTGTATTGTGGTTATTTATCTGCTTTACTCACTAACAGAAATACCTCTGATCTGTGAGGCAGGCAGCAGTCTGGCGTTATGAACTGAAATCCTCAAAAGGACAGCCGTGCTAGACTTTTTCGGTGTCCTATTTTGCTCTGACCCTACTCACACAACCTTGTAACTCTTAAGTATGCCAATGGTTGTTACTGAAATAAACTGGTTTGTTTCAGAGGTGTTGCTACATTCCTTCATTCCTCATCTCCCCTCCCCCTTGAATAAACTGAAAGGGGATTCCACAAGATCCATTCCTTCTGCTGCCTTTTTATCTTAGTCTAAAGGTCACTGAGCACTTAGTCTTCATATGTTTGGGGTTGTTTTAAAGGCAAGGAACTCTAACATATTTAGAAATGTTTTGTACTTTGCATACCTCAAGGATTCACCCAAGCACGCTAATTCTAGTTCCAATTTTGTCAGCAAGCACCCATCAGGAGCTCAATATTATGATACATTCATTGTCTGTATGGTGGAAAATTGTAAAACATATCAGCTTCTAGCTCTAGAAGGGAGATCCTTCGGCCTGCAAAGATCTTCTGTCATTATCTCTGATTAGTTGGAGATAAAGGGATATCCACAGGTTCAGAACAATTTCTGGAATTGACTTTTTGTTTTTCAGCCCAGAAAGGTTACATATCTGAATAGATATGTACTGAATTGAGTCTGAAAGCTATTACACTGGGCTTTCCTCTTCAATAAACATATATAGAATTGAGTTGTGCTTGTATGCTTGTTGGGTAATGGCAAAATCAGTAAGAATTCTATCTTATCCCACCCATTTGGCTTTAGGGCAATAATTTCTAAAATTGCATCCTGCCCACTTTGGGAATACAGCTGCTGAAATCCTTCCCAAATTGAATTTTGGCTCTTGGGGTGCAAAATATTATCCTCAACCCTTATCTGCACTCTTTTCAGGCTGTGTGACTGCCTTCCTGATCACATGACCATGCACATTGAAGTCATATATTTGGCTAGATTCCATAATATTCACTTGAGTTGCTTATAACTCATTACTGTTTTGTATTAAACCTCCTCACCCCACTCCATGTTGAGCTTGAAGACGAGGGGAATGCCTATGGTTACATTCATTAGGAAAATTAAAGCCCAGTGGGACCAATGGCTTAATTTAGAAGGGTCCTGGGGGCACTTGCCAATAAGTCAAAAGAATATGTGTCATATTGAGCTTTCTCCCTGAAAAAGCCTGGGACAATTACCAATTCAGAAAGCACATTCTATGGTATCCTTGGGTTACAAAAAACCTTCTGGTGTTTCGCAGGCTTGCCTAGACCCCTTCTGGGCATCTGCCTTTAATTTCCTTTGCGGTGGGGAATAATTTGCTTTATCAGTCTGTTATTGATACTCACTTGGATGATTTAACTGTTGAGTGTGGTTTAACCTGTAATTTGCGGGACATGTTTTAAATTGAACCAGTTTCCACTTACTGCTTTAACAAGTTCAAGATTTTTTTAAATTACACTGAAATTGGGTTTTTGCTACCAATTGGAATGCAAGCTACCGACCCATGACCACACACTTATTTCTCAGTAATGCCGTCTCCTAAGCTTTGATTGGCAGAGAGTTGTAATTTACAAAATAGGATGTAGGGAATGTTTCCCAACACAGATGGTATTAAGTTGCCTTTTTTCTGATAAGCTAAATACTACCTTGAGATGACAAGAGTGTACTGCATAACCACTGCATTTATATCTTTTAATAAGTGTGTCATCATTAGAGAAGCAATCTTTTCTTGACTGAGTGAATCCTTGTTATACCCATAACAAAAAAATAGGAACCTTGTTATCTTACAGACAGATTCCTATGTGGATAGATTGTATTTTTCTTTGGCAAGAACAGAAAGGAAAATGCAGATAAGATATAAGGCTTGTCTTAAGATCAGTGTTGAATTGAACCTGATGTGCAGCACAATCCCATGCATATTTATGTGGAAGCAAGCCTTGCAGTGGAGCTAACTCCAAAGTAAATATGTGTTCAAATAGCAGCTATAGTCTGTAAGTAAGCTTCAGTGTCTCTTTATGTTACCGGACATTGCAATTTTGCAATTGTATCTGTACACAGGAGTGATTTCTACCCTAATGTAAGATGAGACTTATATGAGGAGTGACAGAAAAGGTCACATTCCACATTCCCCTGTTTTTATTTATTTATTGTATCAGAAGTAAACCAAGGGTACAGTTGTAATGTATTTTTTAAAAAACTACAAAGTTTAAAACTTGGCATTATATTAAATGTCCTTTGACCAGTAGCTGGCCACTTGGAGTGCCTCTGGTGCTGTAAGGAAGTCCTCCATTGTGTATGTGGCAGGGCTCAGACTGCATTGTAATAGGTGGTTTGGGGTTTGTTCTTCTCCACACTCACATGCCATTCCAAAAAGTTAAATGATGTATAGCAGTGCTGTCCAACTTCTGGCGGGTCCAGGGCCGAATAAGAGGTCACTGATGACCTGCGCGGGCCACTCGGCCCCGCCCCAGGCCCCGCCCCAGGCCCCGCCCCAGCCCAGGCCCCGCCCCTCCTAAAGTCGCGAAAAAGGAGGAGTAGGCGGCGCCAAGAGCAGCGCGTCACAGGCCTGGCGTGACGCGCTGCCCCTGGCACCGCCTACTCCTCCTTTTCGCGCCCCTCCCTTCCTAGGCCGGGGAGCCGCCGAAAAGGAGGGAGGCGGTGCCAAGGGGCAGCGTCACAGGCCTGGCGTGACGCGCTGCCCTTGGTCGCCTCACTCCTTTTGGTGCCCCTCCCTTCCTAGGCCGGGGAGCCACCGAAAAGGAGGAGTAGGCGGTGCCAAAGAGCAGCCGCCACGCCAGGCCTGTGACGCGCTGCTCTTGGCGCCGCCTTCTGCTCTTTTTTCGGTGGCTCCCGCCTCTAGGTAGGGGGGGGCACCGAAAAGGAGGAGCTAGCTCTCTTCCTCCTCCCTGCCGCCTCCCCCTCCCCCTGCTGCCATTTTTTTTTAAAAATCAATTTTTTTAAAAAATTTAAAATGGCGGCTGAGGGCATAGGTGGGGCCGTGTCCAACAGGCCCCGGGGCCGGATCCGGCCCCGGGGCCGCCAGTTGGACAGCCCTGATGTATAGCACTAGCATGCGAGGGCCAACCTTTGCTGATTTGGTACTGCAGAGGTCTCTTTCACCCTACACAATCATAGTGCCCCTTTAACTGACATAGCTGAATCCTGTGGAATCCTGAGGTTTGTAGTTTGGTGAAGCACTAAAGCTCTCTGGCTGGAGGTTCTAAAGGCACCTCCATAAATTATCAGTCCCAAGATTCAATATTGCAAGGTCTATAAAGAGACTAGAGCTGATTCTTGGCTGTCTAGAGCAGGGCCTGTTAAACGTTTTCCATTTACATCTTTCTGCCCAAGAAATGTTTACATGATCCCAGGTATATAGGTGTATAAAATAGATATAAAAATAAATATTTACTGATAATAAGCATTTTCAAGGCTTACTAAACAAGCTGATTTTCCTTTTAATGAAATACAGCTAAAGGATTTTCTGCAGAGTCGGGACCCACAATTTAAAAATCTGTTGTCTAGAGGTTGTGCAGGCATCACACAAGTTTTGAGTTTCTCTAAGCTACAAGTATAGAAAAGCTCATAGGAAAGAGTGGTGACAGGGTATGGGATAGATTGAATACCAAGTCCAGAGAAAATAGGCAAGTAGCACAGATGGGTGTATAGCAGTCAACAGTGCACAAGGGAGAACTGACAGAAATCAATAACAGCTTGAGGGCCCAATCTGAAACTCATTAATTTTAATGGAGAGAGTCCCACATACTTTGATAGCCATTGTATCAGGCCACAAGATTTTTCCTTATTAAACTATACAGCCAAACTTGTAAATCATTTGTGCTGATAGTTCATCAGTCCAAAAGATACTTACAGTTTCCCAATTAATAAAAGGCCTACAGTATTTTTGTCATATATGCTACATGCAATTGGTGCTATAATACTGGTAGGTGCTCAGATGTTTTTGTGAAATGAAACTGTTTAAAATCAAAAGCAGGATTACATCTAAATATTAAGAAGAAATAAATAAAAACCACACTTAATTTATGTAACCGAAAACAGATGGTAAAGACATAAAATTGTTTAAAAAATTAAAACTTTGACTTAGTCATGAATCAAAATGGCGACAATACTCAGGAAAGCAGAAGACAAGGACTTGAAGAGAAAGCTATGAAGGTACTGGATCCTCAGGTGTAAAGATGTATCAATCAGTAGCAAAATCAGAATTATCCATGTCACAGTATTTCCAATTTCTGTGTGAATGCTTATAAAAGGTGGACAATGAAAAAAAGCTGTTTAGAAGAGAATAAACTTATTTTAAATGTGTGGCTGTTCTTCTATGTACTGCCAAAAGTATAGATGAATGGGTTGAAGAGCAAATTAAACCTGAGCTTTTCCTAGAAGCCAACAACTGTGGCTATTATAGTTTGGACACATCATGAGATGAGATGACTTAATGGAAAAGAGAGTAATGATCAGTATCATGAATGATAACTTACATCTTCCAGAATCCAGAGGATACTGTAGATCTTGTCAGTAAATCTGTAAGTGATTTGAAGGCCTATTATGGATCCACATGGTCTTTCACATTGAGAACATAGATTTCCAGATAGAAAGTGGTCCCAGCAAGGGTTTGCTTGATATGCCTTCCTCTTGGTACATTTTTTCCTTTCACCCTGTATTCATGCCTCTTCAAAATCCAAGACATCATTGGTAACAGCTGACCTCCAGTTACAACACTCAGATGTCAGAGCTTCCCAGTTCTTTGTGTTAATACCGCATTTTTTAAAGATTAGGTTTAAGCCCATCCTTAAATGTATTTTGTTGTGCACCAACATTTATTTTCTTAAGTTGATAATAAGGTGACTGCCTTGGAAGATTGTGATCAGACATTTGAATAATATGGTAAGTCCAGCAAAGTTGATGGCAGAGGATTTTTGCTTCACTGATGGTGGTTTTTGGTTATTCCAGAATACTGACTTTTGTCCACTTGTTTTTCCAAGAGATTTGCAGGATTTTTTTTCAAAAAAGAAACAATGCTGATGAAATCATTTCAGAAGCCAACTGTGGCATTTGTAGATGGTCCATGTTTTGCAGGCATGGAATGGAGTTGGGAGGCCAATAGCATCTTGGTATCCCTACAGATCTCCCAATCCTCAGTAAACCAGAAGGCAATAGCAAAGATGAAGGCTCATTCCAGATGACAAGGAAGCCACAGTCTTGAGTATCTAAGACATGCACAGGGCTATTGGTAACTGACATTCTTGGAGGTCAGGAATAGGAGGTCATAGCATCACCATATATGACAAGGCTAACATGATGGGAAATAACAATAACCACAATTCTCTAGATGAAAGTGTGGCAGTGCCTGAAACAGAAGAACTAAACCAAGTCCCACTGTTGATTTCCCACATTTCTGAAAGGAAGAAAAAACATCCATATCTTGATACAGTCTTGTTCTAACTTATTATTTTAGATCACTGTTTCTGTAGCATTTTTGATGTGTAGTGTGTTCTTTAATATTTACCATAGCCATTTTTCCAGTTGAGGTTATTTCTCAAGTAATTGAGTGAAATGAGATGGTAAAAACAGGCTGAGAGATAGTAATTTCCAGATTGACTGCCCTCAAGCAAGCTAGATTTTTACTTTCTTCTTCTATGACCTGCTAGTCTTTTTTCAACAACTCATAAGATGGCCTTAGCTGAATTAATGGACAAGGAAGTGTATCCTATCTCATAATCACTGGGTTGATGAGACAAAGTGCCATTTGTTAAGAAATTAACTACTTTGCATTATTTTGACCTCTGTATGGCGTATGCGTATGTCCTGCAATTCCCAAGATGGTGGTGCTTATAATACCTCATAATCAAAACTGTGGGGAAGGGAGTGGGAAGACGGAAGGGAAAACATTAAAATCTGTGTTTTCAAATGATGAAACCTGACCTTGCTCTGCCAGAGGGCTCAAAATGACAAATCATCTAATCAGCCAGGTTAGCCAGTCATGACCATACTGAAAATGAAGGCTTCTTCTTTGGCTAATGATGAACATGGAAACTTGTTATACACAGACACAATAGACTGATGCTCTTATGCTCATTCCAACACACGGCAGCTTCATCTACTTACACTCTCTTTCCGAGAGCACACTAGCACAAAGAATTATGAGAAATCCCCTCTAGGGCCCTGCTAGTTGTATCTCCTCAACTTTATATTTATGGATAATCCCCCAGAGAATACTAACTCTTAGTTTCCCACAGCTTTTTCACAGATTCCATGGACAGTGCCTAGGTGGCGGCTGACTATCTTATATAAGGTTATTTTAAAAGACTGAAGCATTTCATTATGTTTTAAAAATGGGCAGGAATCCATGTATCAATCACCGGCTATCCACCACTTTTTAAAGCATCTTCTTTGCAGCAGATCTGACGAGAAGCTACTTAGAGAGTTGTGCAACTGAGCTGAAGTATGGGAACACTTGGCTGTGGGGAGCCAAGAGGGCATATAGACAGAGGGCATATAGACAGGTGCCTTTTGCCAAAGGTAGGGAGAGAAGAGAGCTGTTTTTATTCCATTTGCATTTAGGAACAGTGTTTTTTAAATAGCCAAGTGGAAATAGTGTTACTGCCTGGGAGAAGGCTGTTGAAGAGGAGTTCCTCCTCTGATAGAAGAAAGAAAAACTCAATGCCACACAGCATGAGAAGTCTGCAAGGAAGAGCAGGGAGATCAGCTCAGAGAGTTTTGATTGGCTCTTTGTGACATCACTGAACAACACTGTGATTGGTCTAATTTCTGTTTGTGTGGGTTGACTGTTCCCTTTTTGTTTTGCAGCACTGACAAATAAAAGTACCATTACAGGAGAGGCCCAATGGCAAACCTGATTAAGTTTAGCATGGTAATAAAAATGCCAATTTTTCCACAAGAGAGAGAAAACAGGGGGAGGAATTTCCCTGTGATAATGAGGAGCAAGCTTCTGCTTTCATCTGCTTTTATTTGGGTTACGGGAGGTTATTTGGTGGCAGACTTGGAGGGGTGAGACAGAATTTTGCATGAATATTGATAAATACTAGAGCCTCTGCTCTTTCCATTGCCTGGGGCCATGTCTGCTGGGATAGGCAGGCAGGGCTCATAGTAATCTCTATTTATGTGTTTATGTGGGAACAAGTGAACAAGAAGAGATTTGTCTGCATCCTCCCCAATGAGAGGAGAGCACTGTTTTAAAAGCTGTATGTCACAATTTCTTATAAAATCCTATATTTTTATGAAGGAATACTTCAGACATTTAGAAGATTGAACTGTGAGGCATTCACAAAATGCCAAATATAATGCAGGGGCATCCTGAAAATAGTTCTAATAAATTGAATGTCAGCATCTACAAAACCTAAGGATTACGACTTCTTCTTCTTTCAAACACTCAACAATAATTATTATTGGCCTTTCTTCTTTGTTGCTACATTTTCTGCCCAGAGCATCACAGACCTATGGACATGGGAAGTGCTAGGCATCTGTTCTTATGACATATTATTGCCCAGCAAACACTTAATATGTCTAATCTAAAGGCATCCAGTAAGCAAAAAGGAAGGCTTAGGGTTAAAGAGAAGGAGTGAATGAGCCTACAGAGTAAAGCCAGAAGGAAAAGCAATCCTGATAATGAGCTATATGTCAGTTTTCACTTGCAGAGGTGTTCGCTTGAATCACCATTCTAGACTGACAGATAGAAAGCATTGGATCTTGCCAAAGAAGTGATGAATTGCAAATCAATCAATATGACAAATGCATAATGGGGCAGAAGAGATTTTTTCCCCTTTAAAGACTTCTGTGTTATTCCTGAAGAGTCAATTGAAGAAGACCTATGCTTATTGTTGACAGGGATAGATGGACCATTAATTTGTTTTCCAAAAAAATGATGGCAACACTACAGAAGTACTCTCTTTTCATTTCTTTGAACAGCTGGATTGTCTACTGTGAGCTGTGTGTCCCACATTGGGAGGGGGAGACTTTTTTCCAGGCTTTGCCCCTTGGCACTCAGACTCCTCCTCTCTCTGCCCCTATTCATTTCATGCATGCATACCTTCATAGGTCCAAATACTCTTTGAAAGCTGTGATGGCACAGAGAGCGCCACCTGCATAGAGAATCTTAAGTTTGTAAAGTTTTGCTTTGATAAAATGTGTTTTGCAGCTTGCACAGTTTGTTAAAGGTGATATTGCATTGATTGGTCCCTAGTACCTGTCAATCATTGTTCACAAATCCCAGATGAATTTGTTCCACCCCCTTTCTCAGGGATCTGGGAAGAATGCCATTTTTGCATTCATTAGACCAGTGTTTCCCAACCTTTTTTGAGCCACGGCACACTTTTAACATTAAAAAAATCCGGGGGCACACCACCAACCAAAATGACACAAAATGACACTCTAACACAGTAAAGAACAGTTGTGGGTCGTGACCTGCTGGGAGCAGCTGCTGGGAGTGCCGAAGCCAGGGAGGGGGCGGAGCCAGGCTGTGCCATGCCCCGCCCTCTACCCCGGCTTCACCTCCCAGCAGCTGCTTCCAGCCTTGAGGGGCAGTGCCAAGCCAGCGGTGCCAGAGCCAGCACAATGCTGGCTTGGCACTGTCCCTCAAGGCTGGAGCAGCTGCTGGGAGTGCCGGCTGGGGGAGGGGCAGAGCCAGGCCACGCCATGCCCCGCCCCTCCCCCCAGCTTCAGCTCTCCTACAGAGGAGGAGCATGAGTGGTGAACGGGCTTCAGTGGGCGGAGCTCCTCTTCCACACGGCTTCAGCGAGCGAGGGGCGAGAGTCATGGTGGGAGTCATGGCGGATTGGAGGCTGGCTGGGGAAACAGCCGAAGGAGGCGGCGCCGGTCCCTTCTTCTTTTTCTTCACCACTGCTCGGCCCTTCCTCCTTCTCCCCCAAGCAGCAGGAGTTCGGCAGGAAGGGGGGGAGGAAGGGGGGCAGAGAGCTTTTCTCGCGGCACAGCAGGAGGTCCGTCACGGCACACTAGTGTGCCACGGCACACTGGTTGAGAAAGACTGCATTAGACCACCAGGATTTCTTTAGAGAGGACATGACTGAAGGTTTGCCAGACCAGGCCTTGGTCAGGCTATCTTCCAACACCAGACTGACTTTCCTTGGGACTCAAACAGAAAGCTCAGCATACCGGAAGGTTGGGTAGCTCTGAGGAGTCCCAAGTGCCTTCAAACCAGTGATTTGGCATCCATAGGAAGGTTTCATCCCTTCAATTTAGGCCATCTGACTGTGGCCTCGAGTGTCCTTATCTCGAGGCCATAGAGAAAGAAAGGACTTGGAGAGCCATCCAGCTAAAGCTTCCTGGACTAAAGCTGCAGAGAGACTATAAAGTAAGTTCTTTCCTTTATCATTTTGAAGAACTAAATGAAGTGCCTGAGTGAAGTTAACTCATGTTATGAACAATAAAGCCTGTTTGAGTTAACCAGAGTGTCTAGCTTGGTCCTAAAGGAAGGCAAGAAGCAATCCCCCAGTATAGAGAGACCACGTCCTTGCCCTTTACTGGGTATTTACAACCCAGGTGCGACATCACAAAAGCAGTGATTTTTGCAGACTGTATAAACTTTCAGTTTGCTTCACCATCTGCAGAAAAACTGGGTATTTATTTATTTACCATATTTATACCCCATCAACTTCTCAACCCCCGAAGGGGGACTCAGGACGGCTTACAATAAGCCCCATCAAGAGGCAATAATAATAATAACAATAATAATAATAAACTTTATTTATAAGCCGTTTCCCTCTCCCCAAAGGGGTCTCAGAGCGGCTTACATGGGGCCGTGCCCAAACCACAAATCACAAAATATCAAACATCATGAAAAACAATAAACACAATAAAAACAGTAAACACAGTAAAATGAAAACATCTAACAAAAACACAATAACAAATGCATCTAAAACAAAAGGAAAAAAGAAGACGAGAGGGCGGGCCACATGTACATATAAGATGTTTAAAAACTGGGGGAGATAAATGGAGTAGGGCCAAAACGTGAAGAGAAGCAAAGGGGAAGGAAATCCAAGAAACGGGCGTTGAGGAATCTAGCCTCCAAAGGCTAGGCGGAAAAACCAGGTTTTCAATTGTTTCTTAAAGGCTTCCAGTGAAGGGGCATTCCTGATTTCTCCCGGAAGGGAGTTCCAAAGTCGGGGGGCCACAGAGGAGAAAGCTTTCTCCCTAGTATTCACAAACCGGGTCTGTGAATCTGGTGGAGGCGAAAGGAGGGCCTCCCCCGAGGAGCAAAGGGCTCGAGCCGGTTCATGGGGGTAGGCGGGTCCCAAACCGTTTAGGGCTTTGTAGGTAATCACCTGCATCTTGAATTGGGCCCGGAAAATAAATGGCAGCCAGTGGAGCTCTTTAAACAGGGGGGTCGACTAATTCATACTACTGTGCTCAGCAATATTTTATATAAGGTTTTTGTATCAGCTTAGGACAGGTCAGGTATTGGATGGCTCCCTGGAGGCTTGAGCATAAAATAACTGAAGTTGGTTTTTTCATAGAACCTAGTTGAAATTAGTTGGAGATCACACTCAGAAATTTAGGTGTGTTTTGACAGTCCTACTATCCAAATCAAAAGCGTATTTCAATTCTGCTCATTACCATAATGCTTTTTGTTGGAGTGACTAAGATCCATGCAAATCTGTCCCACGACTGTCCTATGGGTCCATAAGGTAGCTGAAGGATCTGCTAGGATGATTGGAATATAATACTAATGAATTCCCTCATTTTCATAAAAATGAAACTAGCAGACAGCAAGAGCACAAACAACTTTCAGATGATTTTCAGTATCAAAGTAGTCAGAACAATGTTTCCTTAGAAACAAAAGTTGACTAATGGATACTCAGGCCTGAGAATATTTTAATTGTATGAGTGGCTGCAGATTGTAACCTGCAGGAAAAGGGACATCGGTGATTCCAACAATTTTTCCCAGGTATCTTTCACCAGAGATCCTGGGTATGGCTTTAAGATTCAACTAATTGGTCTGTATCAATAAAAGAAGTGTTGATAACCTGTGACGTTTCCAGAACATTTAGAACTAGGTTAAGGTTTTCCCCTGACATTAAGTCCAGTCATGTCCGGCTCTGGGGGGTTGGTGCTCATCTCCATTTCTAAGCCAAAGAGCTGATGTTGTCCATAGATACTTCCAAGGTCATGTGGCCAGCATGACTGCATGGAGCACTGTTACAGCGGTACCTATTGATCTACTCACATTTGCATGTGTTCAAGCTGCTAGATTGGCAGAAGCTGGAGCTAACAGTGGGAGCTCATCCTACTCCCTTGATTTGAACCAGCAACCTTTCAGTCAGCAAGTTCAGCAGCTCAGCAGTTTAACCCACTGCGCCAACTCTCATAATCCCCGACTATTGGCTTGATGGAAGTTGTGGTCTAACAATCCTGGATTAGAAAAGCAAATTGAAATTGCTTCAGGTCAACAAGCTGACACCATCCAGATCCTCGATACTACTTTTGTGTTGATATGTAATCTGTTCAGTTTTTCATAGCTGGAGAAAATGTATCACAAATTGGCTTATTTTCTCCAAAGCCAATGAGACCAAACCAAAGGTGTCATAAAAGAACCAACCCCCATGTATTAGATGCGTTTGACATGAGATGGGGTAACTGCACTCTGTCTTAATCTGTGATCTGGTCCTGTCTTTACAGCCACAGGGATTTAAAACCAGAAAACTTATTGCTGGATGAAAAGAATAATATCCGAATAGCAGACTTTGGGATGGCATCACTGCAAGTTGGTGACAGTTTGCTTGAAACAAGTTGTGGGTAAGTTACAATGAAGTCATTAAGTAGTGATAGTGAGCTAGTCCATGACTACTTGCATTGCTAAATTCTCAAGATGCAGAAACAACATGCCACTGAGTGTCATCTGTTAGGGAGCAACAACACCAGAGGAATTCGTTTGTGGGCCACTTTGGTTGGCCACTTTGGGAAGAATTATGCCGGATTAGGTGAACTATTGACTAGATTGACTGGAACCCTTGTGATATATGCCTTTTTAGTTATGTCCAATCCTTTGTCTTTGAGACTGTGTCCTCATTTCTATCATCAAATTGTAATTCTTAACTCAGGAGCTGGCAACTCTATGGGGAGAAAATGGCCCATTTTTCCATCCCCTCCTGCAAGTCACACTCCTGACAAAGAGCCCAAAATACTTTGGTTTTCCCTCCATTCCATCTTCAAAATGATGTCAGGAAGTAACATAGCATCACATTACTTTGAAGTAAAAACAGAGGGGAAAGAAGAAATGTGTCAGCAAGTGGGATGTTTGCTGAAGATGGGAAGGATGTTTTGTGTTTATATGAGGATAGGTTGTGGTTTTGAGCTGATTTTGGCCTGGAAATTGTGACTTATTTTTAATGTGGGTTCAGGGGATTGGTGATAATCTTCAGGAGCAGCACTTTCCACACCCTTGGTTTAATGGATTATTTCTATGGAAAGGAAAATGATTCTCTGATGACTTTCCACTGAGTTATGCTTTTCCAGACATTATCAATACTTCATATCTGCACAGAAAAATCATGTGATGTTTAGAGGTGGAGGTTCTGAAATTCTGTTTCCTTCATCAACCCTTATTTAAAAGAAAATTCAAAGAAACATAATGCATTCGAGCTTGACTATCTGAGGTTTAGTGGTTTGCTTTGTCTCTTTTATGGAGGAGACATAGAGATGTCTTGATGAGATAGCTTCCATGCTTTACAGAGTTCTACTCACAGAGGGAGAGAGTGGCATGCAGTAAATAAATGAAATTGCCTACGCAAGCTTACGTAAGGGCTCTTTAAAAATAACCACCATAAACAAGCAAAGGCTCATTTTCTTTTTCTGTAAAACCTATGATTTCATAATCTATATATACAGTGAACTGCATTTCAAACATAATCCTGTCTTTCTCCGGCCTGTCCCTCTGTGAACTTCTAAATATCCTTATCCCAAATGCCTAAGAATAGAAAATAGAATTGCTAAATATGTTTTTAAAATTGAACAAGACTGTAACAGTGAAGTTTTCCCTTGTGTTTGGACTACTATGGAGATGCAATTGCAGGTTTCCCCAAGGAGTTTAGACTTGCAATTTTAGAGAAACTCCTGTATGCTGCCACCACCTAACGGTAGGAACAAGGAAGAGTTTTACTGAAAACTACTGTTAGGCAATAGATCTACACATCCCTTTCCAATGAAAGTGCATTGAATGGTGGGATCTTCTGGTTTTTGTTTTTTATTTGTTTTGGGGGTATTTTTTTTGCTTCTTGTGAAAATGCCAATTTTCTGGACAGCTTTGCTACTTGTCAAAATAACCCAAGATTTATACTTAGCATTACTGTAAGTTAACTTGCTTCTATTTACAAGTTGAAATAAAGACTGGGAAAGAATAGAGGAAGAAGAGTTTATAGCATCCATATATCTTTAGTGTTGTTGCCTCATACATATAATTTATAGGATCCATATTTGTGTGCTACAGTTGTCACATACATGCTTTTCTTTCTTCATCTGTCAACTAACCCTGTGGATCACCAAAAAGCAATAGAAACATGCACATAAGATTAAACAAATGGTCCCTTAAATAAATATCTTTTTTTAAAAAATCAATCTATGCATATCATCCAGCAAATTATTACCTACTAGTTTGGGGACCCAGCAATGCCCGGGTTATTTGAAAAAGGTATTGTTTGTTTTTGGGTGTTAGGCATTCTCAGTTTGGTGTGGGTGAACAAAAATTCCCAGAATAATGGGTCAATCCACCCCAAACCCTGCCAGTATTCAAAGTTGGCCATTTTGGGTCTGTGTGCCAAGTTTGGTCCAAATCCATTGTCAGTGGGGGTTTTTTCTCTTTGGATGAGGGTGAACTACAACTCCCAGATTCCCAGGGCAATCTTCCCGAAACACCTGTCAGTATTCACAGTTGACTGTGTTGAGTCTGTGTACCTAGTTTGGTCCAGATCCTCCATTGGCAGGGTTCAGTGTTCTCTGGATAAGGGTGAACTACAACTCCCAGATTTCCAGAGCAATCAACCCAAAACCTTGCCAATATCCACAGTTGAGTCTGTGTGCCAAAATTTGTCCAGATCTGTTGTTGGCTGGGTTCAGTGCTCCCTGGATGCAGGTGAACTACAACTCCCAAAATCAAGGCCAATTCCCACAAACCCCTGCAGTATGTTCAGTTGGCCATGGGGTTTCTCTGTGCCAAGTTTGGTGGAGATAAATTGGTGGAGGTCACTGTTTCTCTGGGTGCAGGTGAAGTATAACTCCCTTTCCCCCAAACTTATGCAGTATGTTCTGTTGGTCATGGGGCTTCTCTGTGCCAAGTTTGGTCCCAGTCCATTGTAGCTGGGGATCACTGTTCATCTACTACAACTTCTGAAATCAAGGTCAATTCCCCCCCAAAGCCCTGTAGTATGTTCAGTTGATCACAGGGTTTCCCTGTGCCAAGATTGGTCCCGGTCCATCATTGGTGGGTTTTGGAGTGTTCTTTGATTGCAGGTGAACTATAAATCCCAGTACCTACAACTAACAAATGTCAAGGCTGATTCCACCCTAAATGCACCAGTATTAAAATTTGGGCATATTGGGTATAAATGCTAAATTTGGCCCAGATCCATGGTTTGCATTTACAGTGCTCTCTGGGTGTAGGTGAACTATAATTCCAATAAATCAAGGTGAATTTCCCCAAAAATCCTCCTGCATTTTTTGCTGGTCATGGAGGTTCTGTGTGCTAAGTGAAGTCCAGGGCCATCGTTGGTGGGGCCCAGACTGCTCATTGATTGCAGGTTTTCAGTTGTTCATTGATTCCTCTGTTTGCTGTGTGCCATAGGAAAGGGTTAATTAAGGGAGAGGCAGTGGGTGGGAGCATGCAAAGGGTTATGGGAGATGCAGTGGGTGGGGTCATGTAAATGAGAGTAAGGAACCCTGGGAGGTGTCTTTGATGGAGGAAAAACTGGAAATCAAGGCTGAAATGGTCCCTGTATGAAAGCCTTCAATTGGGTGGTGGGTCAGATGGCGTTTGTGGATGACATTGGCAGGGCTCCTGGACATGTTCATGGTAATCTGCAGTGTCAGTTTGGGAGGACCATGGGTGTCTCCTGTTCAGTGGGAACTATAGCCTGTTTGTGGAGGCTGGACTCTGTGTAAGCAGACACTCCTGACACATACACACATTTTCACTTTTATTATGTGTATAGATAAAACCAACGCCATCTCAGTATCTAGAGGCCACCAGAATGGCAAGTGGAAGTTGGCCAAAAGGACTTCACTTGGCGAGGGATTTTATAGTGAAGGTGCCATGTTTAATAAAAGTTCTAATCTTCATTATCTTAATTATCTTATTAGTCTGAGCATGATCCTTATTCTTCATGTGGCATGAGAATTGTGAAGGTAAATTAGGTAGATTCTTTGAGAGAAAGTCAAACAAACCAATTTCCTTGGCTTAAAAAATCCCCCATGAGGTATATAAAATAGAAAATATGTGCCAATAATAACCAGCTGTCTTCAGTGTTAATCTAATGCAGTGTTTCCCAACCTTTTTTGAGCCGCGGCACACTTTTAACATTAAAAAAATCCAGGGGCACACCACCAACCAAAATGACACAAATGACACTCTTAACACAGTAAAGAATGGCTGGGGGTTGGTGGCCTGCTGGGAGCAGCTGCTGGGAGTGCCAAAGCTGGAGAGGGGGCGGAGCCAGGCTGCCATGCCCCGCCCCCTACCCCCAGTTTTACCTCTCCCAGCAGCTGCTCCAGCCTTGAGGAGGCAGTGCCAAGCCAGCGGTGCCAGAGCCAGCACAATGCTGGCTTGGCACTGTCCCCTCAAGGCTGGAGCAGCTGCTGGGAGTGCCGAAGCCAGGGGAGGGGGCAGAGCCAGGCCGTACCATGCCCCACCCCTCCCCAAGCTCCAGCTCTCCTACAGAGGAGGAGCATGAGCGGTGGACGGGCTTCAGTGGGCGGGGCTCCTCCACGCGGCTCCAGCGAGCGAGGGGCGAGAGTCATGGTGGGAGTCATGGTGGATTGGAGGCTGGCTGGGGAAATGGCCGAAGGAGGTGGCGCCCCGGCCCCTTCTTCTTTTTCTTCGCCACTGCCCGGCCCTTCCCCCTCCCCCCCCCAAGCAGCAGGAGTTCGGCAGGAGGGGGGAGGAAGGGGGGCAGAGAGCTTTTCTCGCGGCACAGCAGGAGGTCCGTCACGGCACACTAGTGTGCCACGGCACACTGGTTGAGAAAGACTGATCTAATGGACCCAAAAATCCTTAGTGCAGTATCATCATGCCACATTTTTGACATACCCCTTCTTTTCATCCAAAAGCTGCCTTAGGCAGAGCTCCCATGAAGTTTAATATGCTTAGTAATGTATCAATGAGCTGAGATTTTAGATTGCCCTATAAGATTATTCAAGTTTGCAGGGAACCACTCAGTAGGTAGCATACCAGATGGCACCGTCAGTCTTGCCTAGAATCTCGGTGGGTGAATGGGATATCTATGGAGAGTTATGGAATTCAAACCTTGATGCCTGGAGCTGAACATACCCTCATGCACTGATGCACTAATAAAGAAATCAATGGAACACAAGAGGTGTGTCTGTGTAACAAACAGAAAATACAACTCTGTGATCCCCTGCCTTGCAGATACATTATAAGAGCAATCACTAAGCCTCCATGTGAGCTATTACACCACCTCATTAATTTTCCTGGCATGTGGCCCAGCATGGCTGATGCTCATTCCTTGTAACATATCTGGTAAGAAGAGGGGAAATATGCAATGTCATGCTAGACAAATGCAGGTGTGTGTGTGTGTGTTTGTTGAAGAATCCATAAAGAGGAACAGAATTTTGATCTCATGAAAAATCTTTTCCTGAAGCTCTTAGAAAACCATGTTCAATGGTTTACATGGCAGCATTTACACCTGTGTTTAGTCCTCAGTGTGTAACCGTACCTATGGTCACTTTGTTAAACATATGTGCATTTCAAAGTAACTTCCAGATATAGAGATAGATCAGATGAAATTGGTACCATTGCTTGTCCCTAGATCAAATGGAGTTTGATGCGACAATAAACCAGATATATACTTGTATATATGCTGTGTGTGTGTGTGTATACTTACCACACTAACGTTTTCATGTGTGTGCGTGCAGAGGTTAGAGATCTTGATTTAAGGAGCAAAGACACTAAATGCTTGGAGAAATAAACTAAGCTTTATTGTAGGAAATCCATTGTAAGGTTGGACAGATACCCAGGATGCTGATGTAACCTAGCTCAATCTTGGAAGGTGGAAATAGGTGGAGAAAGAGTATCCATTTACATAACAAAGGGGGTAAGGATAGGCAGTCATAGAGCAATGTTCCCAACCTTTTTTTGACCAGGGACCATTGACTAGAGACCAATTTGACCAGGGACTACTCTTCAACATTAGTACCAAAAGACTTAAAAATCAGTTTTTGGTCAACTTTAGATTCAGTTATTTGGGGTGCTGATTCAGAAAACTGCATTGGATAGACCACATCACCTCTAGTTTCTGATACAGAACATATGCCATCCAGTAGTCACCATCTGCTCACCCACAGAAAACCATATTTAATAATCTAGAGCTGATGAGGTAGTAGTAATCTTTTGTGAGTAGTCAGCCTCTCCCTTCCCAATATCCCCATTGCCTTGGCACTGTAAGAGCGCTTTGCAAGACCAGTCACATTGCTGCATGGTTTTGAGACATGTTCCACAGGTTGGGAACCACTGTCATAGTGGGAGACACTTCAGATCACTCAGACTATTGAATCCTGTTACTACTGCCCACTGTGGAGCCTTCTCAACTCCTTTGTACTAATTCTGTTGCATTTCCAACAGAAAAAATGTTCAGTTAAAGATTTCTTAGTACGGATTAAGCCTACCCATCCTAATTTCCATATTTCCATTTTAGCATTCACTGCAGATTACTTATTAGATCAGCAAAGATAGTTTGCTCCAGATAAAAATGGCCCTCACGGAAGTAATAAGAAGTCTGCCCTTGATTGTTTTTGTATATCTCGTAGTACATTGAATAGGGAATGTGAAGAAAGGAAGCAGACTAACTGTTAATGAAACTAAATTTACTAACTGATGATTACACCTCAAACCTTGCTTGTAATATATTGCCTATTGCAACTTCACAGGGAAAGAGGAATGCACAGGTTTAAATACTTATGTGAGCACATATATACATGCAATTTTCTCTTGAGAGCAAGAATATGGCATATATAAAGTTTGCTAGAAGGATGGCTAACCCAGAAGCTCTGCTTTCTGTAAAAAGTGCATAGCCAAACAAGTTTTGTGTGGGAAAGCTAGTCTCTAAAGCACAAGGGTAATTCAGCAAGTCTTTGCATTTCTCCAGGAGCCAGAGAGGCCCATGAGCAAACAACAGAGTGTAGATGGAGCTGGGGACTTGGCATGATACAGCTTTTATTAGTTCAAATTTCTTCATTCTCTCGCTTGCTTTTACCTTCCGGGCAAAGGAAATTCAAGGCAATTAAATGCTGAGAAGGATCTCCCATCTGTCCCAGAGCCACTTCTCCACTGCATGATACTTTTATGATATTGCAGATAGCTGGTTATAATCCCCAAATGCTTGGCTGTCATCAGAGGGAAAGTCGAGATGGCTTTGTTATTAAGGCTAGGATACAAGAGGTTCTCTCAGAGTCTCTGTTTTTGACCTAGTATTACCATTGCAAATAGGGAGGTGTATATTTTTCCCCACTTACACTCCAGAAGCAGCACTTTCCCTAATTATTTGAACAAATTTGTTGATTAAACATGTGCACCAAAGTATTTATATTAGGGAAACATTGAACACAAATTGTATACAGTAAGAAAACTGCATACTAAATTTTTGTGGAAATTGTCTTTATATGTAGAAAGTATGTTGAACTATGGAGAAAATGCACCACATAGCCTGGAAGAAATTCCATGTGTTCAAAAACCACACTGGAGCTATAAAATTCTGATGAGTTAAGTGAAAGTAGTTCAGAATTGCCCATCTTTATTACGAGTAACTCTGCTGTAAAACAGACTTTACTTTTCTCCCACTATCTGTGTTTCTTAGCCACTATAGATCTGGGCCATGAACTTTCAAAACAATAACTGCTAGAAACGTGTACATTACTAGTCCAATTGTCCTTTTAGTCCAGTTGTGCTATGCAGCCTTCCAAATACTTAAACATAGTAGCAGGGCCGTAGCCAGGATTTTGATTTTGATTCGAAGGGGGCTGAGACTGGGTGGAAGAGGGTCTACCCTAGCAAACCTTTTGTATTGTTATCCAAATATCCCCATTAATGTGGGATATAATGAGCATGGTGATCAGATCATGATATGAATAAACATAACAGTTTAAATAATGTACCAGTAAGGCTTTTTGCGGACCACCCTGAGAATTTCAAGGGGAAGGGCTGAAGCCCCCTTAGCCCCCCTGGCTACATGCCTGCATAGTAGCCATGCTGCTGGAACGATGCCACTAAAATACACACATAAGTGGAAATCATAGTTCTTGAAAGCATTTTCAGGTCCTGGTCAAATTATGCATTCCTTACAGTGTTCTAGGAAGATACAGACTTTCACAGTGTATGTGATTCAGTAAAAGAATGGAAAGGTTTATCAAGGTATAAATGCTCTATACAATCATATACCCAATAGACATAATTAATTTTTGTGTTTAATTTTCCCTTTCTCACTGTCAGTGATCCTTGCCACCACCAGCAGTACTTTTTACCATGTCATAAATGCAGTAATCTTTAAGGATCACGTGGTTGCAACAGACTAACATAGCTACCGCTTTGTAAATACAGTAGAGTCTCATTTATTCAATCTTCGCTCATCCAAAGTTCTGTATTATCCAACGCAGGCCGCCTTGCGATGTTTTGATACTAAATTCATAAATACAGTAATTACTACAAAATGTTACAATGTATTGAACTCCTTTTTTGTTGTTGATTTGTTGATCCGTTGACTGAGTCAATCAATCTTTGGTTCTTAATTTGTAAAAATATAATGTAGTTTGACATTTAATTGGCTTTTCCTTAATCCGTCCTTATTATCCAACATTTTCGTTTATCCAATGTTCTGCTGGCCCGTTTATGTTGGATAAGCAAGACTACTGTATCTTGTTCTTTGAGATGAAACTTTCCATGAATTTGTATCCCTTTCGTATTGGTAGAAAAGTAGTCATTCCCTCACTATAATTACTTGGGATTCGCTCTGGCAATGTATAAAGTTAGAACCTTTTAGTAGAGTTCGCATTTAGGGACTGGCTTTTTGTTGTTTCCCTGTTGCTTCTGTTACTCTCCTGAAAATAAATTTCCACTTTTATTTTATTTTATTGTTCTTTTTTATTTCACACAGTTACAAATTCTTCTTTTTTCTTTTCACAGCTTGAACAAATTGAATCCCTGATATACAAAAATTGCTGCGGGCAGCCAGGCAGATTGAGAAACAAGCTACTGCGCTGTGTCTCGGTGCTGCCTCACTTAAAACCCCTTAGCTCAATATGAGCAGTAACTATGGTGAAGATGACACATCTGTATGGTTTACCTCCGCCTCCACCCTAAATCCCTAAAGAGGCATTCTCTACCAAAACAAAACAACAACAAAAATACTAGCATGGTTGATAAGAGGTTCTTACTTATTTATTTACTTACTTACAATATTTCTACCCCGCCCTTCCCAACCCCGGGGTGGGACTCAGAGCGGCTCAAAAGGCAGCAATTCGATGCCACAGTGTACAATTGTTGCACTATGACTTAGCCCGGACCCTTAGTAAACCAACACACAGCGGCTGTGGTTAAATGCTTTATTTAGAATAACTAAATAAGAAAAAGGCAAAGATTGAAATGTTCAAAAATGCTTTCAAAGTCCAAAAAATAGCAAAGGATAACCTGGAGGGTTTCCCCAAGAAGAAGCAATGTCCAATAGGCCACACTTGGCTAAATCTTGGCTAAATCCACTGAGCCCTGGTTCCCCGACTGGACCAGGCTAATAGTCTTTAAGCAAGGAGGCCCCTCTGGCCCCAGGTAAAATCCACGGAACTTGGCAAGGTAGCTGAAACGTTGGCACGAGATCCAGAATGGAGTCCGGGCCAAACCTTTATAGCTTTTAGACTGCATTGCTCTTGAAGGTGCGTACTGCGCCACAACTCTCCCACGGGAACAGAGAAATCACTTTCTCTTCCCACTGAATCTCTATGTCTCTGGAATGCAAACTTGTTAACGGGCCCAGCTGTGTCCAGGGGAGCATCCGCGGCTTGGTACCAGATGGCTCTATCAGCCTGAGAAACCGCAGATAATGATGTGCCTTGCTTTGGTTATCTGCGGTTCAGCTAGAGTTCACGGCAAAGGCTTGTTTACAAGCCTCTCTGGATTCTTGTTGGTAACATGGCGTCGGTCTGGCTTACTATGGGAACCTGGCTGAGGTGTGACAACAATATAAAACCATAAAACATACAGCATTAAATAATAACAGTTAAAAACAAACATCCAATCAATGCTCAGTTAAGTTAAAAACAATGTTCCATCCACAAACCTAGGTTAAAAAAAAGTGAGCGATATTCTCATCTGTCAGCTTGCCAATCCTATTCCAGTCCCAAGTGTTGCATTCTGCTATTGTGCAAAAGCCTGGTCCCATATCCAAGATTTTACTTTTTTTTCCTGAATGCTAGGAGGGATGGGGTCGATCGTATTTCACTTGGAAACGCATTCCACAGATGGGGAGCCACAGCCGAGGAGGCCCTGTCCCCACCAGCCGCATTTGAGATGCTGGTGGGAGCGAGAGCAGGGCCTCCCCAGATGCTATTAAAGTACAAGGTGAGACGTAGAGGCAGATGCATTCGGACAAGTAAGCTGGGCCAGAACTTTATAGAGCTTTATAGGTTAAAACCAGGACTTTGAATTGAGCTCGGAAGTGTACAGGCAGCCAGTGAAGCTGGCACAACAGGGGGGTGGTATGCTCCCTGTATGTAGGTCCTGTTGGTAATCTGGCTGCCGCCCGTTGGACTAATTGTAATTTCTGAACTGTCTTCAAAGGCAGCCCCACGTAGAGTGCATTGCAGTAATCTATTCGGGATGTGACCAGAGCATGGGCTACCATGGCCAAGTTAGACTTCCCAAGGTACGGGCACAGCTGGTGCACGAGTCTTAACTGTGCAAAAGCTTCCAGACTTAGCACTGAATCCAGGATCACTCCCAAGCTGCGAATCTGTGTCTTCAGGGGGAGTGTAACCCCATCAAACACAGGCTGTAACCCTATGCCCTGTTCGGCCTTTCGACTGACCAGGAGGACCTCTGTCTTGTCAGGATTAAATTTCAATTTGTTAGCCCTCATTCAATCTGACACAGCAGTGAAGCACCGGTTCAAAGTCTGGACAGCCTCCTTAGTAACAGGTGGGAAGAAGTGACAGATTTGGACGTCATCTGTGTACAGATAACATTTACTCCGAAACTCTGGATGATCTCCCCCAGCAGTTTCATGTAGATGTTAAATAGGATCGGGGACAGTACTGAACCCTGAGGGACTCCACATGACAATGGTTGTGGGGTCGAACAGGTGTCACCCAGTAACGCCCTCTGGGACTGGCCCTCCAGGAAAGACTGGAGCCACTGCAAAACAGTACCTCCAAGTCCCATTGCTGTGAGGTGTCCCAGAAGAATACCATGGTCAACAGTATCGAAAGCCGCTGAAAGGTCCAGCAGAACCAACAGGGACACACTCCCCCTGTCGAGCTCCTGGCGTAGATCATCAACTAAGGCAACTAAGCCCCTGCCTAAAGCCAGACTGTGCCAGATCCATATAATCAGTGTCTACCAAGAACTCCTGGAGTTACGAAGCCACCACACGTTCCAGGACTTTGCCCAAATAGGGGAGATTGGAAACCGGTCAATAGTTGACTAATTGAGTGGGGTCCAGTGATGGTTTTTTCAACAGCAGTTTTATAACAGTTTTTTTTAAGCTGGCTGGAATTTTGCCCTTCTGTAAGGAGGCATTAACCACCACCTTCACCCACTCTGCCAAAAACCCTCTGGCTTCCTTTATCAGCCAGGATGGGCAGGGGTCTAGGGTGCATGTGGTAGGCCTCGCTTCCCCAAGGATCTTGTCCACATCCTCGAGCTGAACCAATTAGAATGAATCCATTAAAATCGGACAAGCAGGTGCTCGTGTCACATCCTCAGAGACTGCCATTAATGTGGTATCAAAATCGGAACGGATCAGAGCAACTTTATCGGCAAAGAACCAAGCAAATTCTTCACAGCGGACTGCTGAGCCATCTGGGATTTTGCTCTGCGGTGGATTTAATAGTCCTCTGACAACTTGGAACAGTTCTTAACTGTTTCTATACAGCAGCATCTTACATTAATACCTCCTTTCTTTGATCCAGAAAGCTACATGTATGTGGGAGGAATGACAGACTAGTTTCTAACCCAGTTTTAATTTGTGTGGTGGTAAAGAATTACACTTACTAGGATACCTCTGTTCCAATTTGGGACCTATTGTGAATAGCTGGTATAAGCCACACATTATTTTCTGTTCCTTTTTTCTGATTTCATTGCATTGATTTTGTGTCATTAAAAGGTACTGACAACCTCATAATATTTTGATAAATAATATTTCCTGTGAATATAAGTATCCCAAAGAGCATTGGTGTCACTTGACAAAACAACTGAACTGCTCACGGATTTCATTAAAAAAAAACACTGACCAGTACAATAATATATTTGGAAATGGGGGAGGGGGGTGGTATACCCTAGTGTAATTTGGAAATAAATGTGACATGTGATATGTGTCATATCCCACAGAAAGTCAGAAGGAGATGCCTCTAAAGCTAAGATAGACAATTTTGGAAGATTGATGCAAAACATTAACAATCAAAATCAAAAACAGAGGCAGCTTATGTTCCATTTCTGTGGGTTAATTTTTAATGGACACAAATCTACTGCATCTGATCCTTCTGGGAACAGAAAAACTATTTGGGATGAGGGGGGAGAGATTAGAGTTCCTAAGGGTTCCCTGGGCAACACAAATAGCTTTTGGGGGCTTCTTCATCTAGAGTAGTCTTAGCATGCTGAGAAGGGGGCTGTTTTCTTATCGGTCATCTTGTAACTTCATAGATAACTTTATCTATAGTGGCCTGTAAATTAGAGATAAACTTGGTTTTAAAATCTTTGGCAATGTGCTAGTAATGTTAATATCAGATCTGCTGACAAAAGATTGAAAGCTAAAGTAGCCTTGGCCATTGACACTCCAAATTGAAGGGCTGGTGTATATATACACTCATGTATAAGTCGATCTTATTTATAAATTGAGGATGCATTTGGGGGCCAAAGTTATGGATTTTGATATGTACCTTGGACAAGTCAAGGATCATTCCATAAAAAGAGGAAAGCTCCAGTGCTTATTTTAGAGTCGGCTAGGATGGAATAAACCTTTTACCACTCTTCTCATAACATAGGGATGATACCCTTTTTGATGAGAGTTACGAAACTGTATGTACATTGAGTGATGGATAAGTAGGCCCATTTTGGGCGGGGGGCTCGATATTTTTACTAAAATTTCTAGACATGCATGAGTATATAGGATAGACTTGGAATACAGGGCCTTCTATCAGCATGTTCACAAAAGGAGAAAATTGAAATGACACATTAGCCAATCATGCCTCTTATATTTTGCATTTGAAAATCAGGATGTACATGGCCAACAAATTGACATGTGGCTGGAATGTAGTCCTGATGGCAAAAAGTATTCATGAGGGAGAACATGGAAAGCAGTAGATGTGGCAGCAGTTTGTTTTTGCCTGAGTCTACTTGGAAGGGCAAGATTCTTCTGTCCTCTCATCCCACTGACATAACTGAGTGCAATAAACATTTTCATTTTGAACTGAATTTGCAGCAGTTGAGGTTAGCTGAGGACACAGTAGGACAAGATTGAAACTAGAACATAATAAAAAGAGCAGAGAAAGTTGGGCAGCACAGGAGCAATCAAGACTGCTAATTTGGAACAATTGGAGGATGCTGACAATTATTGCTTAAGGAAATGTACTTTATTGATGAGAAATCAGAGACCCTGGTGGGTCAGTTGATCCCATAATGATCCATTGACTGAGTCAGTCAATCTTTTCTTCCCATCCTTGCGTGATCTTATGGTGAGGAGACGGGAGTGCTTACTCTCCCCCCTCCTGTTTGTTGTTGTTGTTGTTGTGTGCCTTCAAAACATTTCTGATTCATGGTATTGCTAATGCAAGCCTGCCATGGTCAGCAGTTTATCTGGCCTCGATCAGCAGCTGCTGGATGCTTGGAAGGGGTTAATCTGACTCAGCTGTTTGGAAGGGGTCAAGCTGACCTCTTCTTAAGGAATGCATCACAGGCTCCTTGATAATCTCTGCAGGCATGAGCCTCAGCTGGGAATCTCTAGATAAATAAGGGGTTTGGAAGTTGATAATGTTGGATTGTTGTACTTTGGTACATGTGTCTTGGACCTGGGTTAGAACTCTGGAACCAAACCTTGTTCCTGCAATCCTGTTTTGGACTCTGTTGCTCTTGTAACCTTGTCTTGGAACTTGTTGTTCCCTGGACCCTGGAATTTGAGTCTGGAACCTAGTTGTTTCTGAAACTTGAACTACCTTCATGGCTTTGACTTATGGACTTGGACTTTGTCCTTTGACAAAGCCTATCATGGAATTTTCTTGGCAAATTTGGTTAAGAAGGGATTTTTTGCTTTCCTTTGAGGCTGAGGCTTGCCCAAATCCAACCAGTGGGTTTACATGGTCCATGACTGAAATTCAACACTCAAGCTACACAACACTGGATCTTTTTTTCTACTTTGTCCTTGTTAAAAAAAGGAGGAAACCAGAATTTATGTTCTCTGATGGCCTAACTATGTGTATATTCTATTTCATATTCATTTGTTATGGCAAACAGCAGCTCCAGTTTTTCAGCAATTGGGATGTCTAAGATAAGATGAGTGTTTAATTCTTCTGATTGCCAGCATTTTGTTAAGGCAATCTGACTTCATCCTAGGTCAGCATTCCAGACCTGGGCCCCTAATGGGGTTATGGTCTCCCAGTAACAGAATGGCAACTCCCTGCCTTACGCTTCAAATCAAATCCTACAGAACAGCATTTCAGATTTCCACTGCTGTCTTAAAGAAGTTTACAATGCAAGGAAAACAACTCCCTCTCCTCGTGCCTCTTCTAGTGTACCACAGTAGAGGCTGCTGGCGAAAACTGCTTCTTGATCTTGCTGAGTGATATTGTTATTGAAGACACCATACAGATTGTAGCATTACTGCCTGGAGATGTAACAGAAAAGATGAGGAGATGGCCTAGGGGGAAGACGCAGGGAGAAAGTTGCTTAGACGCACTCGTGCTGAATAATTAGTGATAAGAGCCAAATAAATATTCATGACTTTGTGGAAAGATAAATAGATTTTTGATTAAATTTGGATTTCTTTTCTAAGGCAGTCCAAGTTGTTTGGTGATTGGCAGTGTGGAAATGAGTTTTCCGTGCATCCTGGTTGGCCTGAGGATCCCGTTTACTGCTGTTAGCCAAGATAAAGAGGGAGATATAAAGCTGCTGTGAATTGGCAGGAAATTTAGAGTGGATATGCCAAGAGCTCATGCTGCTGTCACAGCAGTTGAGGTGCAGCTGTTGAGTGGTCAGGTTGTAGCCTGCATTCTCTTGCTATTGCTCCCTAACCCCTCTTTCATCCATATAAAATATGAGCACATGCTTGTGTGTTTTTTTGCTTGAGCCTTACTTTGTTTTACATGGGTTAGATTACTTTTTAATATCACCAAGAAGACTAGATTGATAACATACAATATCCAAAGCTGTAAGAGCAAACTCCAACAACAACAACCCAGTGAGGATTGATCTGTTTAGAACCTCATTCCAATGTTGTATGTGATTTTGTATTGCATACTAAAAGCAAGTGCACTTGTTTCTCCCTAATTTGGTGCAAATTTCATCTACGCTCTGTGTTTGAGTTGAGATTTAGGAATCTACATCACCAGACCGCCTTCATTGGAAAACTAAAATTGCTTTATTTGTTTGTGGTATCTTTGGAATATTTTGGACACATTCACATAAAATGTGGCATCACAGTATACTCAACAATTCACATATCAGAAGTGCAGATGTATGGTGATAGTGTTGTGTTTTTGTTTCTGCTTTGCTAGGCACCTATTTATTTATTTATTTATTTATTTATTTATTGTTCAGCCTCCCTGCAGGCTCGGGGCGGATAACAACTTATAAAATAGGCGGCATGTGCCAACCATGCGGCCATACAATAAAACATAAAACATAAAAACACGCATCACATCCTGAGGTACAAGATAAAATACAATAGCATTTCCTTGAACCAGAGGTACCGTTACATGAGGCAAATACAGTAGGCTGGTTTGCCTAGTTGAAGGCTAGTCTGAAAAGGGCGGTCTTGCAGGCCCTACGGAAAGGGATGAGCTCTGGGATGGCTCGGGTGTCGTCTGGGAGGGAGTTCCATAACACCGGAGCTGCCACAGAGAAGGCTCTTTGCCTAGTTGTAGACAAGTGGCTTGGTGCTTTTCAAAACAAAACAAATTATTAAAAGTAGATATCTGCTCATTTCTGGCAGTTTATTATTCCCTTGTTCTGACATTGTCACTCTAGAACAGGGGTCAGGAACCTATGGCTCGGGAGCCAGATGTGGCTCTTTTCATGATTGCATCTGGCTCTCCAGAGCAGCCCGGGCCTTGGTTTCCCAGCATGCAGCAGGGAGGAGTGATGCATTCTCCATTCTCCCTCTTCCTTCCTTCCTTCCTTCCTTCCTCTTCCTTCCTTCCTTTCTCCCCTTCACCCTTTCCTTCTTCTCTCCTTCCTTTTCCCTCCCTCTCTCCCCTTCCTTCTTTCCTCCATTCTCCCCCTTCCTTCCTTCCTTCCTTCCTTCCTCTTCCTTCCTTTCTCCCCTTCACCCTTTCCTTCTTCTTCTCTCCTTCTCCTTCTCTCCCTCTTTCCCCTTCCTTCTTTCCTCCATTTTCCCTCTTCCTTCCTTCCTTCATTCCTCTTCCTTCCTTTTTTCTCCCCTTCACCCTTTCTTTCTCCTTCTCTCCTTCTTTTTCTCTCCTTCTCTCCTATTCCTTCTCTCCTCTATTCTCCCTCTTCCTTCCTCTTCCTTTCTTCCTTCCTCTTCTATTCTTTTTCCTCAAGTCTTCCTTTCCTTCTCCTTACTTTCTTTTCACTTCCCCCCTCTCTCCCTTTCTTTCTTTTCTTCTTTTCCCTTCATTATTTTACTTTTTCCTCACTCCCTTTCTTTTCTTTTCCCCACCCTTTCCTCCCTTTCCATTCCCTTCTTTCTTTTCCCCTCCTTGTCTCTCTCCTGCTTTTCTTTTCTTCCTTTTCCATAGTTCATTCTTCTTTTCCTTTTTCCTCTCCCCCTCCTTCCTTAATTTCTTTTGTCTTTCTTTCTTTCCCCCTTCCTTCCATCTTCTCTTTCTTCCCAGAGTCCTGAGCATGCCTTTTGCAGAGCCAGGTCTGAAGTGTCCCATCATTCTGCCGGGGGAATCCTTTTCTCATAGTATGTACGTATATACTCACATTTAGTTGAATTCAGTCTTAAAATATATTATATAAATTATATGGCTCTCACTGAAATATATTTTCAAATATTTTGCTTTCATGGCTCTCTGAGTCAAAAAGGTTCCCAACCCCTGCTCTAGAGCATCAGTGATTTAAGTGTATTAAAGTTTAGCTAACAATGAAAGTGAACTGACAGCTTATTTGAGGAGAGAGTTCCCACCTATTTTTAATATTTTTAATCTCCAGTTTGATCCAAAACATATCAGAGAGTGTCATTCCAATTCACTTCCTTATTTGGGTTTTTCCCCCCAAGGCATTTGAAGATATCAATGTCATGCGACAGCTTAAAAAGCCAATGGGATTTTGGCCTGCATAAATAGCAGTATAGTGTCTTGATCCAGGGAAGTCATGCTACCCCTCTATTCTGCCTTGGTCAAACCACACATACTGTCTCTAATTCTGGGCACTGTAATTTAAGGGAGACGTTGACAAGCTGGAAGGTGTCCAGAGGAGGGCAACTAAAATGATCAAGGGTCTGGAGAACAAGTCCTATGAGGAGTGGCTTAAAGAGCTGGGCATGTTTAGCCTGCAGAACAGAAGGTTGAGAGAAGACATGATGGCCATGTATAAATATGTGAAGGGAAGTCATAGGGAGGAGGAAGCAAGCTTGTTTTCTGCTACCCTGGAGACTAGGACGTGGAACAGTGGCTTCAAACTACAAGAAAGGAGATTCCACCTGAACATTAGGAAGAACTTTTAAACTGTTTTTAAAGTGATCATTTGTATTTATGTATCTTCCATGGCACCTCTGGTTTGGTCTGGAAATTCAGTACTACTCAGAGGTAATACATACACTGATACCAAAAAGCAGTGCTTTAAATCTATCTGATCTGAGGGACCAGCAGGGATCTCCCTTCCCCCAATATACTAGGGAGTAACACCATATTTATTCCTGTTGAATGGAGCTGTGTCTTTCTTTCCCTGGAAATTTACAGTAGATTGGCAGCTTATGGCTCATAGACCAACATCAGTTCATAACTCCACTTTGAGTAGCATTGCTTTAAAGGATATGGACTAGCAGTGTGTGCTTTACTTCTTGTGTTTGGCCAATGTAGTTACACATCCAATTCTTGGATCTATTCACACATTTGTTGCATTCATGTGCTATGTACAAGCTTGTTGTCCACACATCTTTCTATCTGCATCATGGACGTAACCATCAAGAAACAAGAATAATCACGTAATGTATTCATGTTTCTTCCATTCATAGTGGGACATTATACATATGTATCAGTAACATCCCAGTGAGTCGAATTAAAATTATAGAACAGAAATACAGAAATACAAATATACTGCTATGAAGTATTAATTAACTATTGAGTATTTTTGTCATTCAAGCATATGTGAACAATAAACATGTCCTGCCAATCAGCCACGTGATGGTAGAAAATGAGTGTTGTTTGGAATTTGCATACATTATTGCATTTGTTTCAGTCCCTCATGCTTTGTCAGGCTGTGTCTAAAGAAGGATTTAAAGCAAAAGGCTGGTGCTGTATAATTTCTAGGATATTAAATCATTGTGTGGGAGGTTGGAACAAATAATTGATTTCAGGAAACTATTTCTCAATTAGTTGCTAGGTAGGGAACACAGCAGCATACAGTGGTCTGAGCACATGTTATATTGGTGGGGGTTGTTGCTGCTATCCAATTTTTAAAACCAACGCTACAATGGGCTATATGAAGAAATCACAGATCCTCAAGCTATTGTGGTTGTTTTTTTAAAAAAAGGAAAGACAAGATTTTAGTTTAGAGATGACTATACAATATCTTTCAGGAATATGAATTCAGCTTACTCAAAACAAGCATTCACTTTTCTCCATGATTAGGATATAGTCTATTATCTGAAGATAAATAGCAGAAAAGAGATCTCTTGATTACATCTCATAGTGGCAGCATTGATTCTGTATCTGTGAGACACTTGACCCAAGGAGAGGCAAGCACCTTGGGCAGATGGACATGGAAGAAGATAATGAGCAGACTGATGTAAAAAAAAAGTAAAATCTTGGTTATGGGACCAGGCTTTTGCACATTAGCACAATACAGCACTTTGGCTTGGAATTGGACTGGCAAGTTGATGGATATGGCTCAATGCTTATGTTGTGGACGGAACACTGTTTTAACTCAATTGAATGTGTATTATGTGTTCAATGTTAACTGTATTTTAATGCTGAATGTTTATGGTTTTATATTATATATTGTATATTGTGTATCGGCATCGAACTGCTGCCTTTAGTCAAGCCGCTCTGAGTCCCCCCCTCGGGGGTTGAGAAGAGCAGGGTAGAAATAATGTAAATAATAAATAAATAAATAAATAATGTCATAGAAGTTTAACCCTGATATGCTGGTTTAGTCCTTATGCAAAATATGCTGATAACCTCAGGAAAAAATGCCCCATTTATCTCCTTTCACTAACCAACCCTTTTACCCCATACCTGTAATTCCTCGATCTGGTAGTCGTCTAGATATTTTCTAGAATTTCCTGCAATTGATCTACTAGCACAGCTGTCTCTGAAAGACCATGGAGATAATAAATGTAAACAAGAAAAACCCTGCACTCACTGGACCTTGTTTTGACTTTCAGGTCACCACATTATGCCTGTCCAGAAGTAATCAGGGTAAGTGAGCTTGAAATTCCCTTTTTAAACACCTTATAAAACACCAAACCATTGACTTCTCTTATTATTAAGGGAGAACACTAGATGCCTCTGACTGAAAAGGCCTTCATAGTAATACTCTGAAGAGTACTACGGTAGCAATGTAAGGCTCTATAGCAATTAGCTTTATCTCTTTTTCCATGTCTTTTTGGAATCTAATTTTGTCTTCCCACTTTCATCTATGGAAAAAAGTGATTTCATGTACTGCATTCAATGCACTGCTGAACATACTGGTACCACTGAAGCAAAAAGATGGTTGTTTCCTTCCTTTATGCTATGCATTTGCAGCCCCAGTGACTTGTACCCACACTGCTCCGGTGTCTCTGCAATCCTTAGATCATAAGATAATTCTGATTGACAGTGCCAGGTAGCATACACACATTCAGTCAGTAGGGTTTACTTAAGTATTTACTTAATAAATCAGTCACCTGTTCTTTCTACTCTAGTTGGAACTAACAATTGATGTCAACTCAATTATACTCGGAGTTCCCTGGATCATTCCTTGTTTCACAACCAAAAAGTTATTTTTGGAAAGTTATGTTTTGAAAATAATTTGCTATGCAGTATACTGTACAACTAAAAAATGTAACTTATTGCCAATATCACTGCAGTAAATAGTAAAGTCATTGCATGACTTACTGTGTTACCTATCCTTTCTTCATTATTTGAACTTCCTTTTCACAACAGCAGCAGTGCAAAATATGAAAAAATGGCCAGCTTTAAGGGGGAAAAGTTACCCTCTCAAAATGCTGCAAAAATAGCATTTTAATGTTTCCTCTGTAAATGGAACAAATGAATATTGTTTGCTACACAAAAGAATATTGCTTGCAAATTAGTTGATATATAATTTGCCAAAAAGACATAATTGAACCCATTGAGTTGCATGTGATGTTATTACATTAATGGTTTATTTCCAAGTTCTGTGTAATGGGGATAATTAAAATGGTAGCAAGACATTGTAGATTTGGACATTTTGTGGCTTTTATTTTTGCAATTTTAAAACATTTTTCCTTTATAAGGGGATGGGAAAAATTTTTCTGTGAGCTTCATGGCGTCTTGGGGCCTTTAAGTGTATTCCCCCAAATCACCCCAGATTCTGCAAAAGCTCCCAAACACCATCAAAAATGTCATAAACTCTCTCTCTCTCTCTCTCTCTCCTCTCTCCTCTCTCTCTCTCCTCTCTCTCTCTCTCTCTCTCGTGTGTGTGCCTTTTTGGGGTTTTTTTCTATTTCTCTCTCTCTCTCTGCCCTTTTGTTTTTTTCTATTTCTGGATTTTTGTTTTTTTTATTGTGTTTTATTTCTTATATACACTATAAAACAAGAAAATTTTAAATACAAAAAAATCGGGGTTGAATTTTACTTGATTTTCCACCAAAAAAGTTACTAGAACCATCATAGTCACTGGAACCATCTGCAAATGTGGAAGTTTTCTTCTCTTACCTCCTGAAGCTTAGATTTTTCTCCTTTAAAAAATCCAAAAGCAAAACATGACTGAAAATCAGCCCAAATGTTATCTGGAAATGATGCTTACTTCTAGAACAGTGAAACTCAACCCAAGTGAACATGGGAAAGAAAATGGTCTCTATTTCCTGCACAGTTGCCCACTACTTTTTCCCATTCTGTGCCAGTTCTAAAGGATCAACTTTCTCAGGCCCTACCCACCTTTCTGTGCACCACGCACACACAAAAATCTGAGCCATTCTCAGGAATGAGAGGAGTATGCTTCTTCCACATACACCTTTCATTCTCAACTAGATTTAAGGGACTCATAGACATGTACAGAGGAGGAGAGGGCAGTAGGACCACCTTTGTGGAGACCTACTGTGACAGCACATGCCATAAATAGATTCAGTTTAGGTATTCCACATTTTCTATTATGCTTAGAACTTTCAAAAAATAACATGCATGTTTTGTCTAGCATTTGAGATTTGTATAATGTATTCTCTTATTTATTGGGGGGACAAGAATGTTTTATTGTTCCTTTCTGTCAGACTCTAGAACACCTGAATGTGTTGTTTCTCTAACAATCCTCAGTGACATTTCCTACTTCCATGTTACACAGGGAGAAAAATATGATGGGAGAAAAGCAGATGTCTGGAGCTGCGGAGTCATTTTATTTGCATTATTAGTGGTGAGTCATCATCTACACTACACATTATTTTTAAGAAGTCTCTTCTTGACGTCAGCTGCATATTTGGAGAGTTCCTTTCTCCTTTTTCTTTTTCCGGAACAAACCCCAAATGATACTATTTGCATCTTTCCCACAGTGGAAATATGTGACAAATAGTTTCCATCTTCTCTGAAATACTGATCCTTATGTAAATGGGAGGATTTAGAGAGTGAAAATATTTTTGTAAGTTATCTTGTAATCTCCAGAAAAAACTAGTTTTTGTTATTGGGGGTTATTTATGATAATTCACAATTTATTAATGAAATTTCATGACTCATTTTTTCTTCTGTAAATTGGCGGCATCTGCCAGATTCTTTTCTTTAGAACAGCGAATATTGTGTTCAAATAAATTAAAACTTCCCAAAGCCAACTGTGTTTGTCAAAATAATGTTTTATCAAACCTTAATAATATTAACAGTTAATTTAATCATTTCCATTCTTTGCCACTGAAACTTTCAGCTCTGCAAAATATATGTCTGATTTTTTTTTCTATATCCCCTTTATCCCAATTTCAATGACACAAAGGGTTATGAATACAGGGCATGTTCCAATAGTGAATTAAATTGAAAGTCAGTTTTATGATATAATGGTATCTTTATATTGTTCCTGAAGCATTATTTAAATAGTTTTACATTAAAAAAATGTTGACAAGAACTTCTGTTCCCTGTGTCTCACCTATGTCAGAATTCATGAGTACTGAAATAGAGCTTGTAGGATATTATTGAATTATTAATTCATAACTTTAGAAGGTATGAAGCTCAAAACACTTTGTGGAGAGCTCAGTATACTTTGTCACATTAACTTATTTACTGTCTTAGGGAGACATACCAGCAATCTGTAAATGTGTCATACTAAGTACCAAAACAATGTGTTTCATACCTCAAAGCATTATAATTCTATATTAATAATCTAAAGATAGACTCAAGACAAACAATTCAAACCTGGATTACTGATGAATTTTAACTGGTTAACCAAATCCCTATGCTAAGTCTAAGTGAAGCAAAAATTAGTTCCTCCAGAACTGCAAGCACAGTCTCAACCAATTTTTGATAATTTATTCACACTATTACCTACCTTTCCAGCATTTTACATTGCAATAGCAGGAATTGCCAACATAGTTAAAGCAACCAAATTTTGAAGTTGTGGATGTTTAATCAACATTTTTGTCATGAAGATGACATAATCCACTGAAACTGACATCAGAATCGCACTCAACAGGTTAAAAGCCATAAGAAAAATTTAAGTTTTAAAAGTATGCACTTCAATTTCTCCCAAACTATCAAGTATTTTTTTGAATAACTAGGTACCAGATTAAAGGTATTTTTATGTTGTTTCTAACAAATATGTGTGGGCCATAGATCTTGATTTTTAGATAATCCAATTTATTTATTTATTATCATTTATTAACTTCATTTATACCCCGCCACCATCTCCCCAAGGTGACTCGGGGCAGCTTACATGAAGCCAAACCCAATAATACATAATAACAACACAACAGCAATTATAAAAACAATACAATCAATAAAACTCAACATAAGTAGTAACAGATAGTTTAAAACCATTTTGGGCGGGCCAAATGTAAATATTAAAAAATTTTAAAAATTAAACACTGGAAACAGACAGAGGTAGATTGTATATAACAGGAAGGTTTCAAGGACAATGTGGGCATATAATTCTTTAAATATAATGATTGGTGGTTCATATGGGAGATGGTTCTATTTCAGAAATATCCAGTGACTGACTACATCCATTGCAGTGCTCACTCACTAAATCTAGCCTTAGCAAAGATTTGCAGCATTCCACCTGTCAGTAATTGCCAAGGAAAAATATCTATCATGTGTGTGTAATTTCTTCAGAGCATCATCCATCAGGCTGGAATGAAGAAAAATATAAAAGATTGTTTTCCTGAATCAAGAGCACTTTGTGAAACCTGACATGATGCAGTTTTACTTTTTGTAGAACTTTACAGTGTGGTGGTGAAAACACTTGAAGAACTAAAAGAGAGTTCTCTATACAAGAGTGAGACTTCTTCCCAAGATGGACAGCTTTTTTTGGCTGTTCTGAATGCTGAATTTGTAATAACCAAGAAGAAAGCTTTTGTCATCATCCCTTTAGCTTAGCAACACATTACAAAGAGTAGATATGGACACTTTCTGTAGTCTGCAGCATATCGACAGTCTCTTTTTTAAAAAGCCAGGGAGATGTGCACAGAATCTTTGAAAGGAAGTTCAGGAGACCTTTGGCACAGCAAGATCAGTGGTTGAATCTGTGGGTGGAGAAGTGAGGATTCATCTCATCTGTTCAAGGCAGACTTGTAAAAGCAATATCCAAGCAACTTCACCAACACCAATGATACATTATAGGCTAAATGTGTGCATCCCATTACTGGACTTTTTCTGCACTCAGCTTCAAGAAAAGTTTACAAGTAGTTCGGGAACTGCAAGTGTTCTTACCTATTACTTGTGGCCATTTAAAATCCAACCTGAACAAATGCACAGAACTTTACAAAGAATACCTTCAAGACACTGACAAACTGATGGAAGAGTTTGACACGTGGACTAGAAGCATATCTTGTCTGTGATTTTTCCAAATGTGAAGAAACGTCCTCAGATGTCTGGAACATTGCAAGTGTCAACAGCTACAAATGAACGGTCATTTTCAAGTCTTTTTTTTGTTAATAGTTTTTTATTGTTTTTCAAGATAAACATAAACATCTACATCGACAGATTGTGATGGGTAGGGGTGTAGGAGTGTAGGGGTTCAGGGTGTGGAAGGGGGTGGGGTAGATACACTGGGTGGGGATGCAACAGTATAAAATGACTTCCCAAAGACAGTCCAAGTGCGTCTTTTGTTTGTGTTTACAGCACTGTTTGATTATGTTCCTTTCATAGTGGATGTATAGTTATCAGTCTTATAGTTCATTTATTTCCACTGTGAATTTGTGGCCTTTGTTTTGCATATATTTCTTTAGGCTGGTCCAGTCCGTTTTGTTTCTTTCCTTGTTTATATTGTGGGCTAGGGCGTCCATCTGGATTACGTCTAAGGTTTTCAGGATCCATTCTTCTTTGCTGGGAAGCGTGTTTTGTTTCCACCATCTTGCCAATGTTATACGTGCACAGGTGCTTAATAAAAACAGCATTCTATCTTGATTCTCAGAGAGTTGGTTGCCTGTCAATCCCAAGAGGTAAATTTGGGGGTCTAGCTCTATCTTTTTTCCCAATATTTCTTTTTTTAATGGTTTTTATTGATATAAAGACATACAGATGTATAACACACACAGATAAAAGCACAGTGAAGGGGGAGGGAAACACCAAACAGGGGAAAAAGGATTTGGGAAGGGTAGGGGTAGGGGAAAGGGTTAAGAATAGGGGGTGGAAGGGGGGAACATCAAAGTACAAATATAACATTACACAACGACAAACTGTTACATAGTTGACTCCACGTCTTCATCTTAATTAAGAGCTAAGAATAGAATTCCTGATACCCGGCGAGTTATGAGAGAGACACTATCAAATTTTAACTAGACATAAATCAGCAAAATTTTCTTCTTTTCCCTCATAAATTCTAGAAATGGGGTCCATGTATCGTTAAAGCTTATTAGTGACCCATAGCGGAGTAAGCATGTTAGCTTGTCCATTTCTGCCAGTTCTATTACTTTAGCAAGCCACTCATCTTCGTCCGGCACTTGAGGCAGCTTCCAATATCTGGCAAAGCTGATCCTTGCCGCAATTATCAAGAAGGTTAGCAATTTCTCCGCTTCCTTGCTCAGTTCACACCCTGTAATATTTAGAAGATACAATTCTGGTTGTTTACCTATCTTACATTTCATAATTTCCAACATTGTTTTATGAATCCCCTCCCAGAAGTTTTTAGTCACTCTGCATGTCCACCACATATGGTAATATGTGCCCCTTTCCTGTCCACATTTCCAACATGCATCTCTATTATTTTTATATATACTGGCCAATTGAGCTGGAGTCAGGTGCCATCTATAAAACATTTTGTATATATTTTCTTTCAAGCTATAGGCATAAGTATATTTTAGTCTAATACTCCAGATCTTATCCCAGTCCTCCGGTTTAATATTATGTCCTATATTCTTGATCCACCTCTGCTTGTATTCTTCTGTCGGTCCTTTGTCTTCTTTCTCTTGCTCTGTCAAAGCTTTATAAATTGAACTTACTGGTTTCTTCTGTGAGTGCAGCCATATTTTCTCTATCTTATTCGATTGCTCTTCCCAGCCTGTCTCTTTGTCTTCGCTAAATCTTTTCTTGATTTGTCCATATTGGAACCAGTTTAGTCCCCACTTACTCAGCTCCTCCTTCCCTTTAAGCCTAAAATTTGAATTCAAGTCTTCTCTCTGTATCAGATCCTCATATTTAAGTTCTTTATCCTCTTCGAACTTTCGAATCTGAAATGCTTCTACCGGGGAAGCCCACAGTGGGAGCTTCTTATAGTATTTCTTTTTAAGCTTTGTCCAAACTTTAAGAAGGGCGGATCTGATTATATGATTGTTGAAACCCTTATCCTTATCAACATAATTATAAAATAAATAGGCATGCCAGCCTCCCTTTATGTCGGCACCCTCGAGTTTCAACAAATGTTTATCTTTCAGTTCGATCCATTCTTTTAAGCTGTTGATACAATTTGCTTCGTAGTATTTTCCTAGGTCCGGGACTCCCAGTCCTCCCTTCTCTGTTCTCTCTTGGAGGCACTGTAGTCTTATTCTGGCTTTCTTTCCTTGCCATATAAATTTGTTTAATTCTCTCTGCCATCTCTTTAAAATAAAATTATTCTTCAGAATGGGCAACATCTGTAAAAGAAAGTTTATTCTAGGAAGAATTTTCATTTTTATTGCTGATATTCTGCCAAGAAGTGACAAATTCGCAGTTTTCCAAGTCTCTAGATCTTTTTTGATTTCCAACCATAACTTCTCATGATTGTTCTTTACTAGCTGGCAGTTATTAGCTGTTATCTCAATTCCTAGATATTTTACTTTTTTTACAATTTCCATTCCGGATTTTTCCCCCAGCCAAGTCTTTTCTTTTTCGTCCATATTTTTAACAATAATTTTGGATTTTTTCTTGTTTAGTTTAAACCCAGAAATCTCTCCAAATTGTTCCAGCTTATCTAGCCACATTTCTGTCTTTTCTTTTGGATCTTCTATTACGCAGACCAGGTCATCTGCAAATGCATATACGTTATAGTTCTCTTTCCCTATCCTTAATCCTTTCAAATTAGCATCTTTATTTATATTTTTTAGCAGCAGATCTAAAACAAAGTTAAAAATTAAAGGCTTAAAAAAGCGGACACCCTTGCCGGGTTCCTCTCTGGATATCAATTTTTCTTGATTTCTGGCCATTTATTGTCACTACTGCTCTGTGATGTATAAATGCTCATAATTGCATTGTAAAACTCATTCCCCATGTCTAATTCCCTAACCAAAATCTCTATAGTTGCCCAGTTAACCCGGTCAAAAGCCCCTTTTCGGCGTCTATAAAAGTAAGAGCCACTTTTTTCCCTATGTTTTTATCCAAATGTTCCACAATATTGATGATATGTCTAATGTTATGTTTCATGAACCTCTGGGGAAGGAATCCCCTCTGGTTAGGGGCGATCCAATTTTTAAGAAATTCCTTAAATCTGTTTGCTATGACCGCCGAAAATATTTTGTAGTCCTGGTTAAGAAGGGAAATTGGGCGATAATTTTCGACTAGTTCCGTGTCTTTCCCTTCCTTAGGGAAGACAGTGATGTTCGCTGTCTTCCATGTTTCCGGGGCCACCCCATTCCTCAGGACATGGGTCATAAGCTTCTTCAAGTATGGGACTAAGGCTTCTTTCAGTTTCTTATAATATTGATCTGTCAGGCCATCCGGTCCTGGGGATTTACCTGTTTTTAATCTGGTGATTATTGTTTCCACTTCTCTGTCGGTAATCAGAGCATTCAGTTTTTCTCTCATCTTGTCATCAATCTTTTTGAGCTCTTGTTCACTTATATACTTTTGTATCTTTTCTTTATTAACTTTCTCTGCCGAGTATAGATTCTGGTAGAAATCTCTGAATGCCTCCAATATATCTTCATCTTTTGTAAGTTCTTTGTCACCTTTCTTTATCTTATTAATTACATTTTTTTGTTTTTTCCGATTAAGTTGATAAGCCAACCACCTCCCTGGTTTATTAGCATTTTCAAAAAAATTTTGTTTCAGAAATTTCAATTCTTTTTCCATCTGATCCATATTTATAAGGTTTATCTGCTTTTTCAGTAATACCAATTTACTTTCAGTTTTTTTATCACGCGGATTATTTTTGAGCTCATTCTCCATTTGCTCCAACTCGAGCATTAGCCCATTCAATTCTTTCTTTCTTGTTTTGTTATGTGACTTTTTTGCTCAATAAAATAGCCCCGCATAACTGCTTTGCTAGTGTCCCACAAAGTTGTAATTGAGATCTCCGGCTGGTCGTTTAATTCAAAAAATTCCTTAAGATGTTTAAGATTTTTTGAGACTTGCGCCTCACTCTTTAACAGCCAGTCGTCCAGTCTCCATGTAAAATTCCTGCTGCCAAATAATAGTGTCACTTCTATGGGCGCATGATCCGAGAGTAACCTAGGTTGGATTTTAGCATCTTTGCTGTTTAGGATTAGATTTCTCGAGGCCAGGATCATATCTATCCTAGACCACGTTCTCCTTCTTCCTGAGAAGTGGGTAAAGTCTTTAGCATTAGTATTGAGTGCCCTCCAGGTGTCCTGCAGATCGAAGGTATTCATCCAATTGAAGAACATCTTGGGGAGCTTACTAGACTTGGACCTATTTCTGGAATTATTATAGTTCTTATCTAGATTCACATCCAGTCCGTTTTGTTTCTTTCCTTGTTTATATTGTGGGCTAGGGCGTCCATCTGGATTACGTCTAAGGTTTTCAGGATCCATTCTTCTTTGCTGGGAAGCGTGTTTTGTTTCCACCATCTTGCCAATGTTATACGTGCACAGGTGCTTAATAAAAACAGCATTCTATCTTGATTCTCAGAGAGTTGGTTGCCTGTCAATCCCAGGAGGTAAATTTGGGGGTCTAGCTCTATCTTTTTTCCCAATATTTCTTGTGTTGCTTGGTGTACTTCTCTCCAGTATTTTTTGACCTTTTGGCACTCCCACCATTGATGAATGTATGTCCCAGTCTTCTGCTCGCATTTCCAACATTTCCCAGAGCATCTCTTGTCAAATTTGGCTAATCTGGCAGGGTACAGGTGCCACCTGTACTGCATTTTGAGCCAGTTTTCCTCGATTTCCGTAGCTTTGTAGTATTTTAGTTTTTTTCCCCATATTTCCTCCCACTGGTATAAAGAGACTGTGTGTCCTAAATCTTTGGCCCATTTGATGTGACTGTCTTTGACTAGGTCTTCCTCCATCGCCCATTCTAGTAACAGTTTGTAGATGCAACTGATGTTTTTTTTCTTTTTTCTCACTATTGGCTCCCAGATTGTATCTTCCGTAAATCCGATCTTTTTGTCTGTATTATAGTGTTCGTGTATCTGAAAATACTGGAACCACGTTAGATTTGGGAGGCTTTGTCGTAGTTCTTCTATTGTTTTTATCTCCCACGCATTTTGCGTATTTTTTTTCAAAATCTGCTTGTACGTTAGCCACGTTTTATCTGCTAACTCTTTCTTGTAGAAAGCCTCCATGGGGGAGATCCATAACGGTGTTTGTCTATATAGTCTTATCTTGTATTTTTCCCAAGTCCGGGTCAGGGCCGCCCTTATATAGTGGTGTTCAAAGTTCTTTTCCACCCTTTTTCTATTATACCACATGTATGCGTGCCATCCAGCACGGAGGTCATGTCCTTCCAGTGTTGTCTGTCTCGTATTTTGCAGTAGAGCCCAGTCCTTAATAGCTACTAGGTTACAGGCCTCGTAGTACAATTTGATGTCTGGTAGCCCGAACCCTCCCCGTTTCTTTTCATCTGTCATACATTTTAGATTTATCCTCGCGTTTTTATTCTTCCAAATGAATTTTCTTAGGTCTATATTCCATTTTTTAAATAGTGTGTCGTTCCTAATCACCGGTATTGTTTGGTATAGGAACAGCAACCTTGGTAGTACCGTCATTTTAATAGTGGCAATTCTGCCTAGTAGAGAAATATTTTGCTTGTTCCATCTATTTAGGTCCATTTGTATTTGTTTCCATAATTGTTCGTAATTGTTTTTGATCAGATCTATGTTTTTGGCAGTCAATGTTATTCCTAAATATCTGATTTTCTTTTCTATTTTCAGTCCTGTTTTGTCTTGTAGAATATCTTTTTCCTTTTCATCTAGGTGTTTGACTAATAATTTTGTTTTCTGCTTATTCAGATTAAAAACCGGCGATATGTCCAAATTTCTCGAATTTTTTAAGCCATTTATCTATGTTAGGCACGGGGTTTTCTATACTGCAGACGATGTCGTCCGCATAGACTCTGATTTTGTATTCCTCTTTCCCTACTCTGGTTCCCTTTAGTTCCTTATCCTGATTTATTTCTCGTACTATGGTCTCTGTTGCTAAGATGAAGAGTAATGGGGATAAGGGGCAACCCTGTCTTACTCCCGGTCATTTTCAAGTCTTAAACATTTGAAAACATACATAAGGAGCACAATGGGGCAAGAAAGACTAACTGGACTTGCACTCTTGAGTCTCCACCAAGGTTTATCAATGGAGTCTGATTTTTGTTAAAGTGCATTGACATAGTTTTCAAGTGTTTCTAACAGGCATTGTGGTATTTGTTTTATAACCACTAAATTACTAATTAAGAGTCATTTTCTGGGTTTTTTTAGACTCGAAACTTTGTAGGTAAAATATGAATTTGATTTAATTAAGACTTTATAAAAATATAGAATGAGTCATATAATTAAATTATTTTGTGTTGTGGACCTAATCAAATGTTGGCTAGCCTTAAAAATAGTATTTTTGTTTTATCAGTATTATCAGATAATACAAGCAAGTATAAGAAAAATACTGTTTATTTGTTTACATATGTTTCTAAACAGTGCCATTATTTCATCCACTGGTTTTTCATCTTAATTTTGGATCAACTGAGAAACACAAATTCATTGCTTCCTTTATTATTACTGTGCATAAATCTCAAGTTACATTTTGGTCAGCTTCAGTTCCTTCTAGCTATTTGACATTTACTAAGGTGAAAAATGCTGATGCAGAAAAGCAGACACTGAGTGTTTGTTATAAATATATCTATGTCTAGAGGAGAGTAGACTGAAGAAGAAAATAAACACATCTGCTGTTAAGACTTTGCCCAGGAGGGCTGCCAACAGACCAGAGTTTTGTAACTGCAACCTCTATTGAAATTGAGCAATTCTTTGTATTTATGGATACATTTTCTGAAAACCTACAATGGTGTGCTTTTTTCTCTGCTGGCTAATTAAAATTCAAAAAAATTAACTACATGGAACTAGGCATTGATTTTTATGCTGAAATAGATAAAAGGATATACCGATGTGAAATAGTGTTTGTTCATGGTTTCAGTCTTTGTCGATGAACCAATCTCCTTAATGTTTCCCATTTTTTCTCCTTTTTTTTTTTGCCCAACAACCATTGACTTCATTACCTGCTTCCTTTACTTTTGTCTCCTTTCCCTTGACTATGGTGCTCTAGGGTGCCCTCCCGTTCGATGATGATAACTTGCGGCAGCTGCTGGAGAAAGTGAAACGTGGTGTCTTCCATATGCCACATTTCATCCCCCCAGACTGTCAGAATCTCCTAAGGGGGATGATTGAAGTGGATGCCTCGAAACGGCTAACGGTAAGATGGCATTCGTGACCGATCTTAGGGCTTTGACATTCCAGGATATCTATTGCCTTTTTAAAAATCATGGTGCCCTAGATTTATTGCCTCCAGAATTTTGGACCATAGCATCCTTCAGCCTCAGATAATCATTTGGGGCTAATCTTCCTAACTTGGGAAACTGAAAGTTCAAGGGAAAAATACCTGTATGGATCCCATAATCTGACTGCTGGTAGAGAGTAGAGGAATTACTCACTGTAAAACACCTTGCAAATATCAGACTGGGGAAGGCTATCCCTAAAAGATAGTACTTTAACAACCTATACAATTTCTTTTTACCATTGACCTGCTGCATCTCTTCCCTTCTTTCTACTTTTACCCATCCACAGCAACATGTCTGCTACATACTCACTTTTCAAATACTAGATTGTTTGAGAGAGAGAGAGTAATATAAATTTTCTATCAAAGTGCCTATAAATATTATCTTAAAAGCTCTTTAGAAATAACCTTTGAAACAAGAATGTACTTGTGCCAAAAGAAGTAAAATTTATTTATTTATTTATTTGTCACGTTTCTATACCGCCCCTCTCAGCCCGAAGGCGACTCGGGACGGTTTACACAGGCAGTCTCTGCCCTCAATACAACACAAGCAACAAGGCAACCCCCCCCCAAACCATATAATAACAAATTAACAATTAAAAACATACAATTGCAGTCTCAGCGTCATGTTGAAATCAGTTTCCATCGCATTGTCGTCATTCCATATATGACGACAAATTATTTTTGTGTATTATGTTCCTTTTGCAATAAAAGTTATTACATTCTTCCTCCCTAAATATGTTATTTATTGTAGTTAGGAGTGTTATTTTAGCTCATTACTTCTGTTTCTCTGTCTCTTAATGTACAATAGTTTGAACACCCTAGAACTATTCCATTAGTCTTTTTGTCTACAGTATTTTGTTCGATTATCAGAAAAATGAGGATATGGGGGAAACATCATGTCCCTATTAAACAACATTTTAAAAACACGCTTTTTGTGTTGGAGGACCTAGCAAATTCTCTTTAGGAATCTCCAGATCTTCCAACACAACTCTATGGTGTGCTGGACCCAAAAGTAAGCTAATTTAATGACCTTTGGTTATATCCAGGACTTCAGGTTACCGCAGTTCAGAAAGTAAAGTATTTCTTGTGTACTCCATGTCTTACTATATGCACTTGCATGAAGTTCATACAGTAAAATCCTGACATCAGCCAACCCTAATCAGTAGGCAGTCCATCACGCAAAACTATAGTGCACCAATGAGCTAGCAGTTAAACTCAAACTATAAAATATAGCTATATATAACCAAAACTTGCCAGAATAAAGTAGGCTTCAGTATTTGGGTGAAAGCAAGTGCCATGAAATAAATCATTGTGTAAAGTGGGTATATCTACTGAGAAGATTCTGGAATTGTAATATCTTGGACATCTGCTAAATTATGGCCTGATTTTCCTTCTCTTCTCTATAGTTTGTTTTGTCACGCATGTGCTTAACATGCTAAACTGTGCTAGGTGGTATGGTAGCATGTTATTTTAAAATCTTTTCCCCTAAATGGCATTATGTTTAGTATGCACTAGCAGAGAGAGAAAATCTCTTTGTGAGGGCCTTTGTCACTTCAACAATCATTTAAACACAACCTTTTAAATTAAGGGAGAAGGAGTGTGATTACCGTATTTTTCGCACCATAAGGCGCACCGGATGATAAGACGCACCTAGATTTTAGAAGAAGAAAATTGGAAAAAAATATTTTGGGCCAAAAAGTGCTTCAGCGCCGGGGCCCACTTTTGGCCCAAAATATTTTTTTCAATTTTCTTCTGGAAGGGTGGACCCTCCTCGGCGCCCTCCGCCATCCCTAAGCCTTTCCCTTGGCCGCCTCCTCCTCGGTCCCGCCTCCTCCTCCGCCTCCTCTGCCACCGCCGCCCGCCCCGCCGCCTCCACCGCTTACCACCATCTCTGCCGCTTTCCGCCGCTCGCCGCTCGCCGCTTTTCGCCCCTTTCGCCGCTTTCCGCCGCTTTCGCCGCCTCCGCCACTTACCGCCGCCTCCCTCGCCGCCGATGCGATGTAGTAGGTCCCAAGCGCGTCTGGCGCGTCTGACGTCTGACGCAGGTGCGCCAGGCGTGCCTGCGTCAGCGCGCCAGCGCCAGACGTCAGACGCGGCGTGAGGCGCGCCGGACCTACTACTGCGCATGCGCGGCGGGCGAGGGAGGCGGCGGTAAGCGGCGGAGGCGGCGGGGGCAGCGAAAGCGGCGGAGGTCGCCTCCCGCCCCTTTCCGCCGCCTCCCGCCCCCTTTCCGCCGCCTCCCGCCGCCTCCGCCGCCTCGCCGCGCATGCGCAGGTAGGTCCTAAGCGCCCACGCTGCCTGACGGTCTGACGCTGGCGCCTGACGCAGGCACGCTGGCGCACTCTGCGCAGACGCCAGACGCGCCAGACGTGCTTGGGACCTACTGGCGTCAGCGCGGCGGCGGCGAGGGAGGCGGTAGGTGGCGGAGGCGGCGGAAGCGCGGAAAGGGGCAGAAAGCGGCGGAAAGCGCGGAAAGGGGCGGAAAGCGCGGAGGCGGCGGTAAGCGGCGGAGGCGGCGGGGGCGGGGCGATGGGGCGGAGGCAGAGGAGGCGGAGGAGGAGGCGGGACCGAGGAGGAGGCGCCAAGGGAAAGGCTTTCTCGGTCCCCCCTCTTCGCTCCATAAGACGCAGCTGATTTTTCCTCCTACTTTGGGAGGAAAAAACTGCGTCTTATGGAGCGAAAAATACGGTAATTCCCAATGAGCATCACCCTCCTTTATATTGCACAGCAAAAGCCTGGAGTTGACTTCTTCTCAGAATCAATTGCCCTCCTGTAACCTTTCCTTGTCACTTTAAAGTAGATGAAAACAACAAAGATTTAATTAATTACTGTATCTTTTGAAAAAAGAAAAAAGCAGGAAGGTTTTGGGAAGCAACAAGAAGGCATGGATGATATCATCATAGTATTTGAGTGCAATTAAATCCAGATAACAGTCAGTGGTGGATGGTGTCCCCCGATGTCAAAGTGGCTGCATGCCACCAGTGGAAATGTCCCCTGGCATTTTCACACACATGCGCACACACACACCATTGTCACTCTCTTACAAATATGCATATACCATTTATAAAGACAGATATTACTTCTGTGTATGTACCCTACATTCTGAGCACTCACTGTACTTTTAAAATGTTTACCCAGAATCACTGATTGGAGATAAGAGAGAATTTCCTGTTTGTTTCTAGTATTCCTGCAGAAGTTGGCAGGATTGGGCAGAAGTTCCTTATCCTTGCATCTTCATTCTCAGCCAAGCCAAAGAGAGAATATATTTGCTACTTAATTAGGAGCATAAGGTTTAATATTTCCTTTTACTTTTTAAAGGAGACTCGTCATTTTCAATTCTGACTGTTCTGACTTCTATTTAATGTATGTTTGATTTAGGAAAATCCCTGACATGCTGAACAAGCTATCTCATTAAAAAAAAAAGCTCAGACAAGCTTTCCAAGGTGATTGTTATATAAGACACAAAAGCCTTTGATTCGCCCCCAGTCTATGAGAGCCACCTCCGCTCAGTCTCAAAGCTGCATTGTGTCAGGTTTCCCCCCCATTCACTCACAAATTTATGCACATGTTTCACCTCAACAGTTCTCATTATATATATCTTACTATATATGTTGTATGTGCTGTATGTCAAATACAAAAATAGCAGGGATTGCCTGCTTGTATGTTGTCACGACCTGACACTAGTTTTGGAGATTATTAATTAAAATAAAACTCCCGGTAGTACTGCCACCAACCTAATAATCAAATTAGGATTTTAGATTGATAATTAATATGTTTACTTGGTAGTGCTACCGTGTTTCCCCGAAAGTAAGACAGCGTCTTACTTTCTTTTGACCCCCAAATCCCACTACGGCTTACTTTCGGGTACGGCTTACATTGGGCGACTGTACCCGAAAGTAAGAAGAAAGCAAGACTTACTGGGGGCGGCATGGCGTGGCTTCCTGGCTGGGCTCCCAGAGGGGCTCAAAGGGGCCCGGAATCCTCCTCCTCTTCCTCCTCTTCCTCCCAGCGGCGCCTTCTCCCTCTCGCGGTTCTGCCCCCTCCCTTCGCTGAAGGGAGAAGGGGCGAGCCGCCACCGGCGAGAGAGAAGAAAGCCCGGCGGAAGTCCCGCCCGCACGGCGATTCAGGCATCTTTCCCCACCGCTGCCCTGCTCCAAACACGGCGGGCGGCGGCGAAAAGAGCCTGAGTCGCCCTGGGGGGGACTCCGCCGGCGCCTTCTCCCTCTCGCCAGTTCCGCCCACTTCAGCTGCTGCCTGGGTGCTTCGCCAGGGGGGTTCTTTCGGAGGCATCCCTTTCCTGGCGAAGCATCCAGGCAGCAGCTGAAGCGGCGCCCACTTCAGCTGCTGCCTGGGTGCTTCGCCAGGGAGGGTTCTTCGGAGGCATCCCTTTCCCTGGCGAAGCATCCAGGCAGCAGCTGAAGCGGGCGCCCACTTCAGCTGCTGCCTGGGTGCTTCGCCAGGAGAGGGGTTCTTTCGGAGGCATCCCTTTCCCTGGCGAAGCATCCAGGCAGCAGCTGAAGCGGGCGCCCACTTCAGCTGCTGCCTGGGTGCTTCGCCAGGGAGGGTTCTTTCGGAGGCATCCTTTCCCTGGCGAACATCCAGGCAGCAGCTGAAGCGGCGCCCACTTCAGCTGCTGCCTGGGTGCTCGCCAGGGAGGGGTTCTTCGGAGGCATCCTTTCCCTGGCGAAGCATCCAGGCAGCAGCTGAGCGGGCGCCCACTTCAGCTGCTGCCTGGGTGCTTCGCCAGGGAGGGTTCTTTCGGAGGCATCCCTTCCCTGGCGAAGCATCAGGCAGCAGCTGAAGCGGGCGCCCACTTCAGCTGCTGCCTGGGTGCTTCGCCAGGGAGGGGTTCTTTCGAGGCATCCCTTTCCCTGGCGAAGCATCAGGCAGCAGCTGAAGCGGCGCCCACTTCAGCTGCTGCCTGGGTGCTTCGCCAGGGAGGGGTTCTTTCGGAGGCATCCCTTTCCTGGCGAAGCATCCAGGCAGCAGCTGAAGCCGGCGCCCACTTCAGCTGCTGCCTGGGTGCTTCGCCAGGGGGGGTCTTTCGGAGGCATCCCTTTCCCTGGCGAAGCATCAGGCAGCAGCTGAAGCGGGCGCCCACTTCAGCTGCTGCCTGGGTGCCGCCAGGAGGGGTTCTTTCGGAGGCATCCCTTTCCCTGGCGAAGCATCCAGGCAGCAGCTGAAGCGGGCGCCCACTTCAGCTGCTGCCTGGGTGCTTCGCCAGGAGGGGGTCTTCGGAGGCATCCCTTTCCTGGCGAAGCATCCAGGCAGCAGCTGAAGCGGGCGCCCACTTCAGCTGCTGCCTGGGTGCTTCGCCAGGAGGGGGTTCTTTCGAGGCATCCCTTTCCTGGCGAAGCATCCAGGCAGCAGCTGAAGCGGGCGCCCACTTCAGCTGCTGCCTGGGTGCCGCCAGGGAGGGGGTCTTCGGAGGCATCCTTTCCTGGCGAAGCATCCAGGCAGCAGCTGAAGCGGGCGCCCACTTCAGCTGCTGCCTGGGTGCTTCGCCAGGGAGGGGGTCTTTCGGAGGCATCCCTTTCCTGGCGAAGCATCAGGCAGCAGCTGAAGGGCGCCCACTTCAGCTGCTGCCTGGGTGCTTCGCCAGGAGGGGGTTCTTCGGAGGCATCCCTTTCCCTGGCGAAGCATCCAGGCAGCAGCTGAAGCGGCGCCCACTTCAGCTGCTGCCTGGGTGCTTCGCCAGGGGGGGTCTTTCGGAGGCATCCCCTTCCCTGGCGAAGCATCCAGGCAGCAGCTGAAGCGGCGCCCACTTCAGCTGCTGCCTGGGTGCTTTCGCCAGGGAGGGGTTCTTTCGAGGCATCCCTTTCCTGGCGAAGCATCCAGGCAGCAGCTGAGCTGGCGCCCACTTCAGCTGCTGCCAGGGTGCTTCGCCAGGGAGGGGGTTCTTTCGGAGGCATCCCTTTCCCTGGCGAAGCATCCAGGCAGCAGCTGAAGCGGGCGCCCACTTCAGCTGCTGCCTGGGTGCTTCGCCAGGGAGGGGGTCTTTCGGAGGCATCCCTTTCCTGGCGAAGCATCCAGGCAGCAGCTGAGCGGGCGCCACTTCAGCTGCTGCCTGGGTGCTTCGCCAGGGAGGGGGTCTTCGGAGGCATCCCTTTCCCTGGCGAAGCATCCAGGCAGCAAGGGCGCCCACTTCAGCTGCTGCCTGGGTGCTTCGCCAGGGAGGGGGTCTTTCGAGGCATCCCTTTCCCTGGCGAAGCATCCAGGCAGCAGCTGAAGCGGCGGCTCGCCCCTCCTCCCTTCAGTGAAGGGAGGGGCGGAACCGGCAGAGGGAGAAAGCGCCGGCGGAAGTCCCGCCCCATGGCGACTCAGGCGCTTTTCCCTGCTGCCCCGCTCGTGTTTGGAGGCGCGGGCGGGCGGGCGGCGGCGGAAAGCGCCTGATTCGCCATCGGGCGGGACTTCCGCCGGCGCTTTCTTCCTCTCGCCGGCGGCGGCTCCGCCTCCTCCCTTCAGGGGGCGGGGCGGAACCGGCGAGAGGGAGAAGGCACCGCTGGGAGGAAGAGGAGGAAGAGGATGGAAGACGCCGCTGCCAGCCGCTGCCGCCCGAGGCCCGCTGCCGCCCGAGGCCCGCTGCCGCCCGAGACGGCTTACTTTCGGGGTACGGCTTATATAAGCCGACCCCTCTGACACCCCCGATACGGCTTACACTCGGGGGTGTCTTATTTTCGGGGAAACACGGTATTAACCGAGCCGCCCTAAACAACCACACTATGAGGAACTAAAAGATAGAGAGATGGAGACTTCTTGAAGTTAACAATAAAAAGAATTTATTAATTAACAAACTGCTAGCAATGAGGCACAGATCGTACTGGTTCTACAGAGAGGCAATATGCTGGTGCGTGCGGTTACAGGTAATAATATGCTGAGCGTGTGGTTACAGAAAATAGTTCACTAAGCTTAGATCTTAACAATACTCTAGTCAGTACTGAGTCTTGACTAAAATATAAACCTGTCACCCTATTGTCTGAAAATAGCAGTGAACAGCTGGTTCCTACTAGGGGCTTCTATCCACTAGAAAATCCCCCTGAGTCTTGCCTGACTGAATTAGCTACCTTGCTAACTCCCAGCCTCAGAACCCACCTTTCCCTCTTTACACTGAGGAGACAAGGTGTTTAGTCTGACTCTACAAAGTCAGCCCTAATGGCTCTAACCTAACTATCAGTGTCACCCCAAACACCCTGGATATGCCACTATAGTAACAGACTTGTCAGAATCTATGGCTGAGGCTTGGAGGACATTGTCACCCCAACCTCAAACCACGACAGTTAGAGCTGAGATGTCTCTCAATCAAAGCTCTGCCCAAGACTGAGGATCTTTCTGACAAGACCCTCCTCTAGTCAGCTCTGCTCCTCCCCTCTGGCACTCAGCCAATCGCAGGGCACTCCTATCTCTGAGCAGGCTTGACTCTAAGGCCATGCCCCCCCTGGCTATGACCTCCCCCTGATGGCTGCTAGCTGCAAATCCCTCACCAAAATGGATGCCAGCTATCTTCCAACAGAAAAACAAAACTTCCAAGCAGGCTTTCCACCCACTTAGGACAGGTGAGTCCTTACATATGTGTACTGTGATCCACCCTGAGTCCCCTTCGGGGTGAGAAGGACGGAATATAAATAAAGTGTATTTTTATTATTATCTGTTTCTAGATTTCCACAAAGAGGGCCAGCCCATTGCTCCATTTATTTTTCCATGTCGAGGTCACACCTTGTAGAAATCCATCTGCACAATGTGCTATTTGCACTTATACTTCTTTGTAAACTCAGCAGTTGCCTTCACTTGTAATCACTATCCAGCAAAAAGTCTGCTTCCTCTGTTAGATGACTTCTAGCTTGGGTATATCAACTGCTATGTTTGACCTTCATAGAGAAAAGTGGAAAGTTTTTCTTTGACCTGATTATTTTTGACACCACAAGAAAACTTCTGCCATGTGGTTTCAGCATACAGTGATGACTGTTACTGCAATCCTATTTATAGTTTAGCTTTGTTTTGTGGTAAAGACCTTGACTGTTTCAGTCCTTGGACTTGTCGGCTTCTCAGTCAGTTTCACTTCCAAAGAAATCCCTGTGTGCCATGCAAGTTTTGGCATGTCTTCCCCTTTCACACTCTCCAGTGGAGGCAGGTAGAAAGGCAAAGAGGAATATATTATGATGCTGAGCAACAGCCAAAAGTGATTAAGTTGGAGCTCTGAAAGAAACAGGATTTCACCTGGGAGAGGGAACCAGGCAAATTGCCAGGCCTCTTTGTGTTACAAATGCAGCCCAGAAATGGCATCAACAAGTCAAGCAGAAATGGGAGTAATTAAGTATAATTGATTCCAACACCTCACCTACTCAATGATTCGAGTGGTAAATCCTATGGTGCTTCTGCACCAGACGTTTTCTAAAACATTTTTTTCTGCATGCAGTCTAGTACATAACATGGTGAGTTTGAGTGTTACGTCGTTTATCATATGGCAGCCATATGTAACTCCATTATAACTTAATTATGAGAAAGGGCACATGTATGGTAGTCTATTTATTTTATTTACTTCAGTTATATTTATTTTATTTATTCATTCATTTATTCAAATTTATTCGCCGCCACTCCCAGTGGCTCGGGGCGGCTCACATACAATCAAAAAAATTGTAGCTAAAATACAGTTATACTCTGCCTTTCTCCCCCTCAGGGGTTTACAACTCCAATACAGTTCAATACCGGTAAAATCAACAGTAAAAACGATAACATGCCCCCCAGTTAATAGTCAATAAACACATTAAACACATTAAAACAGTAAACAGATTGAAACATATAAAGTGCATAGTTCCATTTATCCAAAATCTTTGTTTATAACCCATATTCAAACCATGTTGAAGCCTGTAGTCACTTATTATTCAAATGCTGTGTGCAAAGCCATGTCTTTAACTTTTTTCTAAAAACTACCGTGTTTCCCCGAAAGTAAGACAGCGTCTTACTTTCTTTTCCCCCCCAAAAGTCCCCCTACGTCTTACTTTCGGGGTACGTCTTATATAACCCAAGACGTACCCCGTCGCCACGCCCACGCCGCCGCCGCCGCCGCCACCACGCCGCCGCAACCTGCGGCACACCTCCGCGGCACACCTCTTCGCCAGGGCTCCAGGCAAGGGAGGGGAAAGGAGCCAGGGGCGGGAGGAAGCGTCACTGTGACGCTGCGATCCTCACACGCCCCTGGCTCCTTTCCCCTCCCTTGCTTGAGGAAAGAAGGGAGAGGGAAAGGAGCCAGGGCGTGGTGAGGATCGTAAGCGTCACAGTGACGCTGTCGCCGTTCGTCCGCCCCTGGCTCTCTTCTCCCACGCTTGGAAGGGAGGAGGTAGGGAGCCTTGGGCGGGGTGAATGGTCGACGCGTCACTGACGCGTCATCGCTTCGTCCCGCCCATGGCTCTCTTCTCCCACCCTTGGAAGGGAGGAGGAAGAGAGCCAGGGGGGCGGGGAGAAGGACGACGCGTCACTGACGTCATCGCTCGTCCGCCCATGGCTCTCTTCTCCCACCCTTGGAAGGGAGGGAGGAAGAGAGCCAGGGGGGAGAGGACGCGTCAGCGTCACCGTCATCGGTCGTCCCGCCCATGGCTCTCTTCTCCCACCCTTGGAAGGGAGGAGGAAGAGAGCCATGGGGCGGACGAAGCGATGACGCGTCAGTGACGCGTCGTCCTTCTCCCGCCCCTGGCTCTCTTCCTCCTCCCTTCCAAGGGTGGGAGAAGAGAGCCATGGGCGGGACGGGCGATGACGCGTCAGTGACGCTGTCGTCCTTTCTCCCCGCCCTGGCTCTCTTCCTCCTCCCTTCCAAGGGTGGGAGAAGAGAGCCAGGGGCGGACGAGCGATGACGCGTCAGTGATGCGTCGTCCCTTCTCCCCGCCCCTGGCTCTCTTCCTCCTCCCTTCCAAGGGTGGGAGAAGAGAGCCAGGGGCGGACGAAGCGGCGACGCGTCACTGTGACGCTGCGATCCTCACCACGCCCTGGCTCCTTTCCCTCTCCCTTCTTTCCTCAAGCAAGGAGGGGAAAGGAGCCAGGGCGTGGTGAGGATCGCAGCGCCACAGTGACGCGTCGCCGCTCCTCCCGCCCCTGGCTCCTTTCCCCTCCCTTGCCTGGAGCCCTGGCGAAGAGGTGTGCCGCGGAGGTGTGCCGCAGGTGTGCCGCGGCACACCTCCTCGCGGGCGGCGGCGGCGGACGAGGTACGTCTTATATACGGGGTATGGCTTATATAAGCCGACCCCCCAGACACCCCCGATACGTCTTACAATCGGGGGTGTCTTACTTTCGGGGAAACACGGTAGAAGGGATGGGGCCTGAAGGGGACAAGAGGGGGGGGGGGGCAATCTAATGTTGGTGGGTAGAGAGTTCCACAGCCGAGGAGCCGCCACTGAGAAGGCTCTGTCTCTTGTCCCCACCAATAACACTTGTAAAGATTGTGGGACCGAGAGCAGACCCTCCACAGATGATCTTAGGTCCAATTCTTCCTGGCATTTATACCCCGCCTCCTCTCCCCAAAGGGACTCAGGACAGCTTACAACAAACTGATACAATTATATGTACACCAAAGAATTGGTTTGAAATAATTTTCTTTGTGATTTATTATCAAAAAATGTTTGATTTGTATGACTATTTTATATACCTGTATATTTGGGGTTACATTTTTAAAATATCAGATAAAAAGTGGTTGTGAGTGCAAAAAAAAAGAAGACTGAAGATGGCCTGGGGGTCAAAATACAGAGAAAATGCCTCTTACACACTCACCCAACTCATTTTGCGGAAAACATTTTTGCAAGGTGTGTGTGTGGAAGTAAATAGCCCTCTGAGGTCTCTTGATTAGCAATATATCCCTTTTCACTTCAACAGTTGCTCACATCCAGGCTAGAGATGAATTGGAACTATTCCAATCCACATTTCTTTATTTTCTGGCTCACTTCTGATTTATGCCTCTGTTCTCTGACGTTCACTAACCTAGAAAACCCAATGCACTGTGGTATAATTAAGGCATTGGATATTTTGTGTGGTACTCATTCTTTTTGTTTTCTTTTTCTTTGTAGCTAGAACACATTCAGAAGCACATATGGTATATGTAAGTAACTTTTCTCTGAAGTTTGAAAAACTATCTTAAAGTTGATTAGTTTTGTGGAAGCCACAGACTTGTAAATGAACTTTGGTCAATTTGCCCCAGGATTCCAATCTGGGAAGCCTTAAGAGCAGCAGAAGAACTAAAGCTCTGCTTACTCTCCCTGGCCTCTGCTTAAATCAATACCTGCAGAGCCCTATGAACACTGTTTTCCTTCTTTTCATTATACTCAAACAGTCACTCACAATAGCCCTCTTAAAATCACAGAGGAAATATGTGAGCATCTTTATGGCATTTTTGAGCTAAAACCACACACAAATGAAACAATAAATCATTTACAAGCAAAACGTGCCCTTCACATACCCAGCTTCCTTCTTCCCTTCGAATGTGCACCATATTTATGATACTGACTTTTTTTATTGTGCATGGATCTATTAATGAATGTAGTGACATAATTCATTGGAAGTTATCTGTAAAGTCTGCAAAGCTTTCCTAATTCTACTGCCCCATATGTTGGTTTACAACTCCAACAATCTCCAGCCAGCTGAGATGATGTTTGAATTTTTCTTCTTTCTTCATTTTTCTGAAGACTTGGTATTCATTTTCCCAAATGCTGAAACATACATCTTTTTCAGTTCTTACAAAGAAAAAAGCTGTACTTCTCCATATTAACTAGATGTACCCCCTTTGTTTATGTGAAACTAGATATAGGGGCCGCTAAATAAAATAGCATTTCCCACTTGAAATGGCCTTTCCCTGAAGATATTGAAGTATAGAATACAACATCTATTTTAAAATAACTACACATTCAATCCACCTTTATTGGATGTTTATGAAATAAAGGAAGAGGAGGATGAGGAAGGGTGGGAAAACATGGGTTACAAGTGGAATATTCCATCATGGTAATTTTCTGATAAAAGTAAGGGAACCATGCAGGCTGAAGGCACAATAAAAGTCATATCTAGTTACACCCAGATACTACTGTGGTGATTCTGCAATATCTCCAATATATCAAAAGAACTTACTCTTTAAACAGCTGTGTCTGGAAGATATAAAAAGTTTAATCTCTTATTGAATTTGGAAGCTGTAGGAGAACTTGAGAAGATATGTGACTTTGTAGTCTTGGTGTTACTCTGAATGCTGCTATGTTTGACTTTATGTACATTTTGTTTTTTGCAGAGGGGGTAAGAATGAGCCAGAACCTGAACAACCAGTTCCTCGAAAAGTGCAAATTCGTTCTCTCCCATCCTTGGAGGACATTGATCCTGATGTTTTAGATAGCATGCACTCGTTAGGTTGCTTTCGTGACAGAAATAAGCTCTTACAGGACCTGCTGTCGGAAGAGTAAGCATTCATCCTTTACTTTGCTATACGGGAAGGCTCGCCAAATACACCAGAAGATAGGATTTTGAAACTATTGTAATCGTGTAACTTAAATCACAGATTGCAAATCTCTAATTTTAAAATCAAGGAAAATAATATTTAAAAATCTTGTGGCTAGAAACAGGTGGACTACCTGCTTATGTACCAACAGTTCATAGCATCAATTATGCCTTTAACTGGCATTTCTGTGACAAGAACGTTTGGGGGGGTCTGATGGAGTGGTGTTCTGCAGCCAGGGTGACAACACTGTGAAAGACCTGTCAAGTGTGGTAGGTCGGAAGGGCGCACTGTTCCTCTCTCACTGTCTGTGTTGGTACCTAGCCATCAACATTCTGCATGAACTGCAATGCCCAGGCCATCTTCAATGGAAACCCCACAGAGAGCACATTGCTGTAGTTCAGTTGAGAAGTCCAAGAAATCCCCAATAATATCTAACCTTTGTGTATTCAGGTGCTCAAAGCACCTCACATGCATTAACTAGCAATAATCCTTGCAACAATTCTGTAACATAAGGTATTATTTCCCAAGTGGCCACAAAGTTTAAGGCCATTTACAACTTCGTGGGAACTGTCTGGTTCAAATAGAGATATCCTGCTTTGAAGTTTAGGGCCTATCCAAACAGGCCCAAAAAGTGGGACCTGTCTTGGTTTTACTGGAAGCATCCAAACAACACGTCCATTAAAACCAAATTAATTTGGAACCAACTAGGGTTTCACTGGTTTGTTTCAAATTAAATACCTGGTAAGATCCAGGCCTTAACAGGTGTGGGCCCTCTGTGAATTGGACTCAGGGACCGGGGTCACACAATTCCTGGACCCAATCCACATGGGGGAGACATTATAGTGATCATGTAATAGTTTCAGAATTTAAAATACAGTATAACCACCATATCCATATCCAAGACGTTCCTGAGTTTTGCCTGAATATGCAAAACCATTGATAACAGTACACTCTACTGAAAGGAACACCATAGAGTTGTGCTTGAGAACCTAGAAAGTACACAAAAAGGACATATTCTGTCATATGTGGATAAATGCGAAAGCAAATATCAGTCCTGCAGATACTGAGGTTCTACTGTGTCATCATTAGGGTTAATCTTCAGAAACCTGAAATAGTTTATTGAATGATGGTTATTATGATGTAATGTTATTTTTTCCAGAGAAAACCAAGAAAAAATGATTTATTTTCTTCTCCTCGATCGGAAAGAGAGATATCCCAGTCATGAGGATGAGGATCTTCCTCCTAGAAATGAAACAGGTATATCCACAAAATAGTTGTGTGTGTATATATATATATACACACATGCATCTATTGCTCTTTTGTGTAGTATGCTCATTTAAGAAGGCTTGTCATGTGATAATTTGTTGTTAGTGGCACATTTTATAATATAGGAGTTAACCAAAAAGCTCCTTGCACAGTTTCCAAATACAGTGTATACCTAAGAAGGTCTATGTCTGAAAAGACTTTCAAAGCCATGTTAGTGGTGGAGGGCTCAAGCCTACTCATATCCATATCTTTGCATACCTGCAGTTTCTGCATCCACTGATTTTTTTAAAAAAAAAATTAACTGTACAGGTGGGAGTTTTTGTATACTTGGAGTGTGGGATTGCTGCTATCTCAGAATAATTTCAAACCTAGTATATTTTTGCAAAAGAAAAAGACAGCATCCCCAGTGTTTTAGATGAATTTGAATGATTTTTTTTCTTTCTCTCATTAAATCTCACTTAATAGACAGTTGGAAATTATAAAAGTGTCTATTCTGATGTGGTGTTTCTGATTTCTTAAAGAGATCTCCCTAAAGAATGGTGCATTGCTTTTGATGCATGCTTTGACATAAACAAAAGAGAGAATCCTTTTATTTCTAATCCTTCAAGTGGCTGAGTTTTCACTTCCTGTGCAGACAACTGCAATACTATTACTCAGCTCTTTGAAGCAATCGTTCCTCCCACTTCTCATACCCAAGGTTATATCATACTGTTTTTCCTATCCTAATAGAAACTATTGTCTGTATTTCCTTATGCAGAATGAAAAAGTCTTCCCTGAATGTGCTAGCTTTATCTCTGAGAAAAATATATTTGTGTGATGTCTTGACATATTTTAGCATTCATACGCATTATTCAAGTCTGAGTTGTATTCCTTTCCCCAAGGGAGACAGAGTTCAGTTCTTTGCTCCTAACAGCATCTCTGGGAAAGTAGAGCAAAGTTTAATTGAGAGTAATAATGTTCCTGATTAATATCTCATCATTAGCCATTAACTGTGTTCCCAGACAGAGATGAGAGAACAGTTGCTTGAACAGTTGCCATGTAGAGCTTGATTTTCTAGAGGGACATGAACAAATTTGGAAACCATGAGTTGCAGGATTTAAAATATGAGTTGATGCTAAAGCGATTGTACATCATACTATAGTGTTATTACAGTAGACTCTCAGTTAATTGGAATTTGAGCAACCAAAATTCTCAAGCCATTGCCAAAAAAATTGAAGAAATAATACTTTAAATTTCAATCGCTATACAGTAAAACAATAAAATTGTTACAGTATGTTAAGTTTGTCTCTATTTGCTTTTAATTACTGTATTTGAGTATTAATATAACTCAATACAGTGTTTATGATGTGCTATAGTAAGGGGTATAGTATTAGTTAGGCAAGCAACCAGAAACCACGTTTATGTAGCATCTAATAATCCCTTTGGGTGCCAGTCTACTATAGCCTCTACTGTATTTTTACTCTTTTAAGACCCTCTTATTTTTGATACATTACATGTTTGTGATCCCCTTCTTCAAAGTATATTTTGTATTGAGCCAAATGCTGTTCTTTCTTCCTGTCAAGGTGATGGGGGGTTTGTTGAGTTTCTGTGTATCTTTAGTCCATTGTGGTGAAGTTTCACAAAGGCTATACAGTAGTTCTCTCATTTTAAGACTTTTTAAATCATGTCTCCTGTTTTAAAGGCTTTGCAATAGCAATGGTGCTTTAAAAAGGACCAAGGAGGGGGAATCACACACAACAAAAGCTTTGGGAGCTTTTGGGTGGCATGGAAGGCCACATAGGTAAAAACCGGTGATATAATTGATTTTTTTTGGTCAACGGATGATAAATTATTAAGTCTAAAATGAAGTTTGCATGACACTCAGAATATATTGAAAAGACAAGTGGGTCGAGAGTTGTGGGATAATTTAAGAGTTTCAGGAGGGCTGTGTAGCATAAAAGAGGCAGTATTCTGTGCTGCATCTTCTAGTGTCAGATTTCACATTTCCTATGTTTTATTAGAAGATCTCAAGCAGTAAATGTTTTGATATTCATGGCATTGGATTCAGGTTTTTTTATTCCACATTTCAGTCAGAATACTGCTGGTAGTGAAAGGTGGTGGGAGGTAATCTTTGCCAATTCATCTTTTTACTGCAGCCCCCTTCACAATATTCTCCAGTGTTCTCTGGGATCTCCCATTGCTCTAAATCTGATGGGAGGGCACAGGTGACTGCTGGGGGAAATTGCTGATGTTAATCTCTTCCCTCACTCATCCAGCAGAAATGCTCTACCATTTCAAACACTTCTTCCTTGGAAAAGGAACTCTTCACCCGATGGGAGTCCTTTATAATGCAAGCTGAGGCTGCATCTGTGATGGCCATCTAAACGTGAACTTTTAAATAGTTAGTTTTAGTAGTTTCAGGCTTGCAGGTGGTCTAGTGTAATGTGGAAAAATCTGAAATCTGAAAATAAAACAGAAAAGTATAACTTTGTGGGGAAACAAAAATGGAAAAAAGATTTTATTTGAACATTGGTTCCTCAAATGACCATTCTTTTTTCCACTTTTGTAATTTCTGATAATCTCATTTAATTATATTAATTGTGCTGGACATCAATCATGAAAAACTGTTGAGTGATACTTACATTTTGGCATGAGATTTAGTAGCATGGGAAAGAGGATTTTTCCCATTTTTCACTGGGGTTCCTTTGTTTCTACTATTCGGAAAATGTGGTAAAAGGACATAGTCAATAGCAATGTATTTGAGACAGAGACACCATAAATATATTTCTATCCATGCTAAATTGATTGCATTGTCTCTACATAAAGACCCTCCCAGAAAACGTGTGGATTCTCCAATGCTGAACAGACATGGAAAGCGAAGACCAGAGAGGAAGTCAATGGAGGTCCTGAGCGTGACCGATGGTGGATCCCCAGTTCCAGCTCGCAGAGCAATCGAAATGGCACAGCATGGACAGAGGTAGGTGGTCCCCAAAGCTGAAAGACCGGAGGACCTCTGTACCATTTGCCTGGAGTATCAGAAGCCATAGCAATTGGCACAGATGTTTGCACTAAGGAGCAGCAGCATCAGTCTAAGTTGTCCCAGCATTAGTCCATGACAGGTTTGGTAGGAAACAAAATAAATCACCCGGTGCCATTTGTACCATTCTTATTTTCTTACATTTTTCAAAACTGTGCTAAGAAAAAAAAGTAAGTTACATATATACTTGGTGAGTCCTCTGTTGACCAGATAACCACCAATGAAATATAATTGTAACTCCTGATTTCAGCGTACATACTTCTCAAAAGATGTAGAAATGTATTATTTCAGATCTGTGACATGCTGAGGAAATATGCCAGCCATGATGTTACAAAGAAAATGGCAAAAAAATAGTGTTTCCAAATATTTGAATATGGTCATGGCGGTCTTTTGTGTGTGACCTGAATGGGTCTGAAAACCCTAATAATGCAACAATTAAGGGGAATATGAAGGTCTGCTTTTATATTTTTTCAGCATCTATCTCAATGTTATTTTGCAGCATGGACACATGCTTCACCTTTAGGCTGTTTACCACTTTTGATTTTTGTTGGTACATGTATTTTAACTCCAAGAAACATTACAACAAAAGGCAGTGAATGGTAAACAAAGATATAAAAATACAATCGACAAAAAGTGGCTAAAGATTATAGGACTTAAGATACAAAGATGAACTAAGGCTAAAATAGCGCTAGCCTATAACCAATGACTACATCAGCTACATCTGAAGTGTTGAAAATTTTACTTACCTTTCAAACATTTTGGTATTGCAATATGAGACTTCAAAAAAGTCTCTTTCATAAGTTACTGTGCTGTGCTGTGTTCCAATAGTCTGAAACAGGCATTTGCCTAGATAGGGTATGATAGAAGTAACCAGCTACAAAAGGAATCTAGAATTAGGGAGAATATCACGTCTTGATTTTAAGAAGAACTTGCCTTAAGATATTAAGAGAACTTGTGAATTCCTTTTACCTTTTGCTTTGAGACATTGATTATGTGGTGGATTGTCAAGAAATTGTCAGTATTATAACTCTGCATCTCTCACCAGCATGAATGAGTTTGATAGCCTATTTGTTTATGTTTAATATTTAAACAATACTAATATTAAGCAATACTAGAGAGCCATTGGAGCCTTGAACTAGGATTCTGAAGACCAAGGTTCAAATCCCTGCTCAATCATGAAAATCACACTCTCACAGTCTCATAAGAAGGAGTTGCCATAAGTCTGAAAAGACTTGAAGACATACAACAAGAACAACAACAAAAATAATAATAACAACAACAACAAACAGTAATATAAATTCTTAAGCTGACAAATAGTGAGAGAGATTCTTTCCAGGTTATACTCTCAAAACACTTTGCAAAAGGACATGCTACAAGAAGAAAATTCTAGGTTGTAGGAAATCAGAGTGTATGCCAGATGTTAACTACTAAGTGTTTGTTCTATAGCTACTAGAAGTAGATAGTAGGCATGAGAAAAAAGTTATGAAAATCAAAAGAATTCGTAAGTGATTCGTATGTAATGGGACTTTCAAGTTTTTACGGATCGCAAGGCCAATCCCGGAAGTGGACTTTCTTTTTCGAACCCCTGGGCCCAAAATTTCGTTAGAATTCTAAATATTTCGGAAGGCTCCCTATTACCCCCCTCCAAAATCCAAAATCCCAGACATTACTCACAGTCAGATGGGGCCTTTCCATGCTCGAGGCCTACTTTAACTGAAAGGCCTTGCCTCCAGGAAGAGAAAAACCAGCCAGAACCATAGAGAGATCGAAACCGGAAGTCCTAGAGCGGCTGGAGGACTCAGGAAAAAGCGCTTTAAACTGCAGGGAAAGGGGCCTGGAAAGGGCTGCCGTGCGGGTGGCCCCGTCCCTGCTAAGAAATAACCCGACCCAGGCTTGGGTGGGTTATATCTTAGCGGGAAAGGGCTGCCATGCGGGTGGCCCCCTTCCCGCTAAGATATAACCCGACCCAGGCTTGCTAAGTATAAGCCGACCCAACTTATATCTTAGCGGGGCAAGGGCTGCCGTGCGGGTGGCCCCTTCCCCGCTAAGAAATAACCCGACCCAGGCTTGGGTCGGCTTATATCTTAGCAGGGAAAGGGCTGCCCGCGGGCGGCCCCCCTTCCCGCTAAAAATAACCCGACCCAGGCTTGGGTCAACTTATATCTTAGCGGGGAAAGGGCTGCCGTGTGGGTGGCCCCTTCCCCGCTAAAAAATAACCCGACCCAGGCTTGGGTCGGCTTATATCTTAGCGGGGAAAGGGCTGCCGTGCGGGTGGCCCCTTCCCCGCTAAGAAATAACCCGACCCAGGCTTGGGTCGTTTATATCTTAGCGGGAAAGGGCTGCGTGCAGGCGGCCCCTTCCCGCTAAGAAATAACCTGACCCAGGCCTGGGAAACAGGAGGAAACGTGCTCTTGATAAACTAGAACAGGGCTGTCCAACTGGCCTGGGTCGGGTTATATCTTAGCAGGAAAGGGGCCGCCCACACCGCCCCTTTCCTGCTAAGATATAAGCCGACAGGCTTGGGTGGAAACTTATATCTTAGCGGGAAAAGGGCTGCCGTGCGGGTGGCCTTCCGCCAAGAAATAACCCGACCCAGGCTTGGGTCGGCATATCTTAGCGGGGAAAGGGCTGCCGTGCAGGCGGCCCCTTCCCGCTAAGAAATAACCCCACCCAGGCCTGGGAAACAAGGAAACTCGGCCCGGGCTGCTTCCAAGCGCGCTTTGGAAGCAGCTCGAGGCCTGATTCAGAGGAATTTCCTCCTGTTTCCCAGGCTGTCTCTCAAGCGGAGGGAGAGCCTGGAGAACAGGAGGAAATTCCTCCGATTGGGAACTCGCAGGGGTTAAGGGAGGCATCGATGCCACCCTTTGCTCCTGCGAGGTCCCAATCCAACCCGTGTTCCCCTTAATACGGGTTGGATTCTGACCTGGCAGGGGGAGGGAGGCATCGATGCCACCCTTCCCCTGCTCTTGACTCACAATCCAACCCGTGTTAAGGGGAACACGGGTTGGATTGGGACCTCGCAGGAGCAAAGGGTGGCATCGATGCCTCCCTTAACCCCTGCTAGTTCCCAATCGGAGGAATTTCCTCCTGTTCTCCAGGCTCTCCCTCCGCTTCTGAGAGACAGCCTGGGAAACAGGAGGAAATTCCTCCGATCAGGCCGAGCTGCTTCCAAAGCGCGCTTTGGAAGCAGCCCGGGGCCGAGTTTCCTCCTGTTTCCCAAGCCTGGGTCGGGTTATTTCTTAGCGGGGAAGGGCCCGCCTGCACGGCAGCCCTTTCCCCGCTAAGATATAAGCCGACCCAAGCCTGGGTCAGGTTATTTTTTAGCGGGGAAGGGGCCACCCGCACGGCAGCCCTTTCCCCACTAAAATATAACCCGACCCAGGCCAGTTGGACAGCCCTGTTCTAGTTTATCAAGAGCACGTTCCTCATACCCTCCAGGTCACTATCACCCTTACTACATTCTTACTATTAGAATTTATTATTTAATTCTAATAAATGCTCTGGAGAAGCAAGCCTTGACTATTTTATTTAATAATAATAATAATACTAATAATAATAATATATTAATGCTTTATATCTCCCTGCAAGGAAACCAAGGGAAATGTTGCCCCTTGATTTGCCTGTGCTTAAAACGGTGTCAGTCCTGTTTCCCTGCTTTTCAGACTTTAGAACAAATTTAGAATTTCATTAGTAATTACGTTACATTTTAGAACTTTTTGGAAAATTTTTGTAAGTCTTTCTATTACTAATAAAAAATCCCCCATTTGATTTTAGAATCGCGATTTTTGGGTTCTAAACCATGCCTAGTAGATAGATATGAGATTGTGGGCTGAGAAAGAGAACACATATCAGATCAGAGAAGAATTTATAGTTTAGTGAGTATACCATGTACAATGGGAATGTTGTATTGCAGGACTGGGCTTTTTAAAGTTACGGTCACTTTGCTATGCAACTTAGCCGTAAGCAGAAGATAATTTCTTGCAGATTCTCCATCTATTGAAGGTGCAACTTTGAAGAATAGCACAACAGAGTGAAATGGTTTAATAGTATTCCATTTTCCAGAGAATCTCAGAATGACAAATCTGTGGTAAAAGGCTAGAAATCTCTAACGTATCCTAAATATAGAATTCTCAGAATCCTTACCAAGCTACCATGAGTAGGATTCCTCAGATGAACTCTAGCAGTTAAACAGGCAGAAGTCCAATAGAGGCTGAACATCAGTTCTTTTATATATATATATATATATATATATATATATATATATATATATCTGATCAAACTAAAGCATTTGTGGAGAACAACAACCTTCCTTCTTTTACCTACCTGTTCTTACAAATTTAGTAAATATGGCTTCCTGGGGATGCTACTTTCTTTTAACTTAAGCTTTCATGCACAGTAGTTATTTATTTGCAGGATATAGGCAGGTAATGGCATTTCCATTGCAGGTTTTGTGTTATCAGGCACAAAAGTGCTTGCTAAAGAACCAATGGGTGTTGTATCTCAGACATCAGTTTTGTAATACATAGCAGTGTGCATCCATAGCTTCCAAAATGGAAAAGAGAACTAAATTTGACCTTCATTTAATCCAATGAAAGGACTCCCCTCGCTCCTGCCATCCACAGATACTACATGACTATCTCCATTGCTTTCTGTCCGTCTGCACTTACAATATTTTGCTATTGTGCTTTGTCTTCCTGGCTGTCTGAGGCACAAGGACAGAAGTATCTTTTCTGCTGGTCTGTCTTAATCTTGCTAGTTGTCACCTCAGATATACTTAGGGGAAACTGTTATTTTGTTTCTTTGGTGCTATACTTTCTCCAGTTTCTGGCTGTTTGTATATTCCATGTGTCTTTCCTTCATGCTATCAAGGGAGTCACCTGTGATAAAGATAAATGCACCCAAATACCAAAAGCCATCTTGGTTTCAACACTCGTGTATTGAAAATGCTGCTTCTTCCATTGCTGTTTTGCTTGCTACAAACATCATTTCCCTTTGTTCTTTTTCCTGGGGGGTGGGGTGTTCAATTGCTCTTGTTTGCCATATATATATATTCAGCCTTTCATCTCCCCCAAGATAGATCAGTGCCATAGCAGCTGCCATGTTCATGGTGCATTTTTCTGTGATAAATTTCCCCACAAAAGGAATATGATAAGCTTCACTCTTTGGCTTGTAAAATTGTGAACTGGAAAGGAGAAAAGTTGATTTCATCAAGAAGGCCGAGTTATTTTTCTTATTATTCCCTTTTCACTAATTATCTGGAATAGCTGCTTCTACTAGGACCTGATATTCAAAAAGATGGGTAGTTTTAACATGAAAATAAATGAATAATCCAATAGCTCATTTGAGACCAAGTTAAAAGAGAAAAATTCTCACATAAGCTTTCATGGGCTGCAGTCCGCTTCCCCAGATGCAGGATCTGATGTAGAGAAAGTAGTCCATGAAAACCTATGTGAAAAATTTCTTCTTTCCAATTATTCTCAACAGTGTTACTGGAATCCTTTAATTTTTTCTGACCAAAAAGTCTCTTCTGGATTAACAAACATGAGGTCTACAGTGGGGTTTGCACACGGCTTCCTTTGGCCTTTCTTTGAAAACTAAAATAAGTAATGGGTGAGGAGGAAGAACATTTGAAGGCACAAGCTATGTACATTTGAAGCTGTGTTGCATTGCTAATTTGAATCTTCATTCCTTAGACCATGTTTGATGCTGCTGGCTTCCTCTGAATTCTATGCAAATATTTCTCTTCTCTCGGACAAATATGATTCTGCTTTGGGACAGCATTTTGTTATGTGGTGTCATCATTTAGGTGTCAGAATGCCAACTAGTGAAGGCACAAGGCTTCTTCTTTCATAATATTTCTTCAAGAGGGATGGGGTAACTTGGGTGGGTCTCAAGGACTGCATCAGGCAAAACTCATATGAATGTCCACATCAGTAACGCTGTTTTCTCACTTTGTTCCTGTCATAGTAAAACAATGTTCAGTAAAAGCCTGGATATCTGTGACGCCAATCCCAAATTCAACAAAGAAGAAAGGTATAAAACAACAACAGTCTGTTCCTCTCCTTTACCTCACTGCTATTCCTTAAAGATGCAGTACTTACCTTCCTCACTGGGGGCAAATTTGCTTGCAAAAGAAAGAAAGACAAAAAGAAGCATTGTACTAGGACAACCACATGCAATGGAGGAAAGGTGTTGTATATCTTTAATAATTGCATTGACGAGGGAATGACAGTTTTCCTCAACTTTCATAATAAAATTAAGATTTCCTATGTTGTATCAATAGTTTAGGTTACTATATGGGTAACAAATTCCTCGCATGTGAGTGGTTGCACTAGTCTGTGTTTGTAGTTTACAAGAGTGGCTTCTGGGTAGATTAAAAAAATGGTTGTCAAAGGCTTTCACAAGCCAGAATTGTGTGGTTTCTGGGCTGTATGGACATGTTCTATCAGCAATTTCTCTTGACATTTCACCTGCATCTGTAATTGGCAGCTTCAGATCTTCTGAAGATGCCAGCCACAGATGCAGGCAAAATATCAGGATGCTGCTAGGACACAGCCATACAGCCCAGAAACCACACAACATCCTACCAAACAAATGGTTGTTAGCCAAGCTTCCTCCATTCCCATTGTCCCTCATGAGTCCCTCCACATATTTTTTTCTCCATTGATCATGGAGAAACATTTAACCAATGGCATATAGGACCTGGCACGTGTGTGTGCTACATATGCCATGCTAGATAAGTCTAGTTGCGGGTTAATGATTAGCCTTGAACATCAAGAAAGAAGTTGCCTTTTCTCCTCAACCTTGGACCACTTTTAAAGGATTCCATACTCTCCTGCTGCAGATAGAGATGAGGCTGTTACCTGGAACATCGTTTTACTCATTATGAGTGTGTGTATGTGCTTTCAAGTCACTTGAAAACTTATGGTGTCACCATAAACTACATAGGGTGTTTTTAAGGCAAAGAATACTAACAGGTAATGTTGCCACTTCCTTCCTTTGAAATATAACACAAAGTTACTGATATTTATAGGCTGTACCCCATCCGGTTATTAACCAGAGCTGATCTTGCTTAACTTTTAAGTTCAGACAGCATTTGGTGGCTTGCTGATGGAATTTCAGCAGATAATATTCCACCTGCAATTTACATTTTCCTCCCTGCTTTTGTTCAGCAATGGAAGGCAGTGTTTCTATTTTGTAGCTGTTTTATTTCTAAAGCCTTTAAGAAATGTCCTTTTCAATATAGTGACAATTTTACAGAACACTATACAAATCCACTTAGGTAAAGAAACGGTTTTGCTATTTACAAAATTCTCAAGTGGAGTCTACTTTTTCCCAGTCATCTGAATAAATATGCATAGTTGTGTGATAAATCATTCATACTTGAGAATGATTTTCAGTAGCAAATCTGATCCCTTAACTAGTTGTGGGCTGCACCCATTCATTTTTGCAATCTTGTAACATAAGGAGCATTGATGCTAAAACCAGTGACAATACAGTTTCCTCATTAGTTTAATATGTTACAGTCTCACTGTACCATAGTAGACAACTTCAGAAAATTCATGGTTCAATCTTCAGCTTCCAGGACCTTCTCTAAATTGTACTTAGCCCACCCACCCCCAATTTTAAAAGGCATAGTTTCTGCTCCACTTTTGTTTTTGTTTGTTTGCATTTTTTTACTGTGCCTCATTTCTGATTTTTTTTATTTTTCAAAAAAGGTCCGAGCTGCAAAGAGAAGTTGAAGTTGGGATGGAATCAGTGATGCTGTTTACCATCAAGTTGACTTTGACTTATGGTGACTTTAGTGAATGGGAGACCTCAAAGAGCCCATTTACAAGTTTTGTAAATTCAAGGCTATAGCTTCCTTGGCTGAGTCAATCTAGCTGTAGGTCTTCCTCCTTTCCACTTTACTGAGGGTGATTATCTTAGCCAAAGAGTAATAGAACTTCATGATATGTCCAAAGTATGACAGCCCCAAAACAGTGGCAATACAGCTTAGCTGCATAGTGAGTATGCTATATTTTTTTCTAATATTAATAATATTGGGAATATTTAAGGTGTTGTAAGCTCTGGAACTTAATTTTGGAAACTGAGAAAGTCCACTGAATAAACTTTGAAAAAGAGTTACAGGCTTCCTATCTTTAAAGGGGATAAAGCAAATTCTGCCTTCAGCAGATGGATGGTCTCATTCTGGCACAGCTTATAAGGCATAAGCTTTATGAGGGCCTGGAGGAAAAGAGCATTGCAGCCAGACTGCCAGGAACTCATGAAAAGTTCACGAGTGAGGGGAAAATAATGAGCTGCTGCCTTGTGCACTGTTCATCAGAGATTCCCCAAGCACTGTTTCAGGAGCCAGAGTCAAATCTCAGCCTGGAGTGACGGCATCAGGATGGAGTTCTGAAAACCAGATCTTGCCAAACAGTAGTCCATCCTTGGCCACTTCCTCTTGCCTCTCAGTGCACAATTGGATGAGGGGGAGACTTTTTCACAACTTACTTTTAACTTTTTATCTTCCTGCAGTTGCCTGAATTTCAGCCAACAAACCATTTTATCAAAATGAGTGCTTGCTAATACTCCCCCACCCCTGATGCAGCCCAACACACACAATGTATAGGCTGATTAATTTTAAAGCCAGTTCTTTTCTGGGTCTAAAATGGGCCTGGGGTCAGGGATGTAAAGCTTATCTATATAATAAGGATGGTGATATAATGTATGTAAAACCAGGAATTATTTACACAAAGTGAAACACTTTCTGCTCTGCCCCACAGAAACACAGAAGGATACACAAAGCTGCATGGAGGAGGGGGGACAAAGGGGAAATATATGGCTCTCCTTCTTCAAAAGGAACGTGAAGAGAGGACAGTCTTGTGTGTGTGTGTGTAGTCGAATAGAAGCATTATTATGGAAGGAATAGCCAAAAATAGCTTAGGAAACTAACAGGAGTAATAAGGGAGCGCAACAAATAAACCCCCCATCAAAATATCTCCATGCTGGGTTAAGAAATAACACTTTTGAAATAGCACCTGGTCAATGTCTTAACTGTTAACTTTTTGTTTATTGTAAGAGGAATACTGCATCTTTAAGGATTCCGCCCCTCTAGATGCACACAGTTGTCTTGGTAGCTGAAGCCACTGTTCCTTTCTTCAGACCGTTCTTTCTCTTTTCCCATTCTTATCGTCTTTCTTTAGCCTTTCCTTCTCTCTCTCTCTCTCACTCTCTCTCTCTCCTTTTTTTTATTTCTCTATCATTTCTTTCTCTCACATTCATTTTCCTCTTGTATTTCCCTCGCCTTTCCTTCCTCTCATCCATTGCCCTGTCCTCTTCATGCTGCTTCTATTTTCTGGGTTGCTGCAGCTCTGTAGTTCACTTGCTTCAGTACTGTGGGAAATGCACATGTCTGCGCTGCTGGGTTTATTGTGTTCTGGGATTATTTCTCATTTCAATAAAGTTCATTCCTTTTCTTTATTTGCCGATTGTCAATCTGATGTCCGTTGTCATCGTTTAAAAATTTAATGACTTCCCCTTTTGGGGGAAATTATTAAGAAACAAAGATGAATAGCATTTATGTGTCTGCATTGATATATATTTATATATCTATATAATTCTGTTACTTTTTCTGCTTATATGTACACATTATGTTTGGGCATGCACACATGGATTTACATGCACTCCCTGGGAAACAGATAAACTACTTGGCGATATTGTCTGAGATCCTGCATCAGAGGTGAAGCTACAAGACCATAGTTATGCTTATGATCTCTTGATCCAACCCCTGAAACCCACTTTAAAAGCCAGTCAGATATCCTGATCAATGGATTCTGCCATGCTGATGAACAGGGCACTGCAAGATGTTGTGACCAGTCTCCTCTTGTCAGTGAGTAATAATGCAACAAAAATTTCACAGGACCCCTTCTGCTCTTTGCATTGTTGCCTGCTAACAGAAGGGGACTGGTCATGTCATCATTTCTTGCCAGCCCCACAGAAATCCGTTGCTCAGGGTAGCTGACTGGCTTTTAAAATGGGTTTCAGGGGCATTGATAATCATAGCAATGATACCACAATTATAAATATGAGCAGGGAATAGTTTAGTGGTCAAAAGCCAAATTTACAGTACCGTAGCTTACTAAAAGGACACTAGCCCTCATGTAAAATTTATCAACAGTGTTACACCCAAAAACAAAATGTAGCTTCTTACATTTGAAAATTTTAATATTTTTTTTAACTCCAGACCCAAGGATTGATCAGTTCCTTCTCCATGAGTATTATAAACCAGAATTTTGCAAAGGAAGGAAAGGATGCAAGTAATCTGTGAGACAGGATACTGTAATCGTCAAGGCATGAATAGAGTAGAAGATGCATCTGGCCAATCCTCCAAATTTCAAAGCGTGTGTAGGAACTTCCACTCACACCATGTAGTGAGGAATTTAGTAGATTCTGAGATGTAGCAAAGTGATTAAACCTAAAATCATGGACTTTAAGTTGAAAGTATGAAGCCTGGCATACTTATACACTGAAGAACATAAACTAATACTTTGATATCAGTCTTTTTAAATATGGCTGCTTGTAAGCAATGATTCAGAGGAGCAAAAGACTGATATATACTTTCTGTTCTTTAATCCAGTTCTCATGTATTAATAGTAATGCTGACTGTGATGTTTAGCGAGTTTTTATACCAAAGAAATGGAAAATATGTAGTAGACCAGGAACTTATGTCCTGTTTTGTGTGCAGTCACAGTTTATGCTTGTATGGGGATTGTGTGGCTTTTCATATGTTGTCCCCAAGCATTCTCACTATTGGCTATCCTAACTGTTGCTTTTGTGAGTACAACAACATCTGGAAACCTTCTTGATTCCCACAACTTTGATTTGCACAATGTGTACTTACAGTCAACTCTACTATTCTAAAGGTGAAAGTGACAAAGGTGGCTCACAGTCATTTGTGTGGTAAATCACACAAAGTACTCAGAAAACAAGCTGTAAATCCCTGCCCATATAATCATGCTACTTGTTAGGTGTGTAGTATTTTGGTACATGAGAACAGGTATGAATGTTCAGTGAAGCATCTGTTTTAAAAAATATCCTGCACCAACAAAATATTCTAGAATCACAGTTGACTTTGAGACAACACAGAATGCACACCTTTTATCTCGAAGTATGTGTTCAGGGAAAAGCAATTCAAAGAGATTCCAAGTTATCAAGTCCTGAAAGTTGAGTTTGTGAGATGAAATGTAAATTTCAGTAATAACTAAAGTGGATAGATTTGTAGCAAGCTCAGAGATGCTCCTATGAACTGATACGCTTGAAATGTCAGCAACTATGCAGAGGCTACAATGTTGCCTTTAATTACACAGTTTGCCATCATGAAGTAAACTGTTTTCTGGCATAGTTTAACTAACTGTCATAAAATTATATACTGAATATACTGCATCAAGTTAAACTTAGACAGTAAACAAATATTTACGTTTCCAACTTTATCCATAAAATTCGATATGTATGTCTATATGTGTCTTTGTATATGTGTCCTGTATGTCTGTATGTGTGCTTAAAGTGTGTGTGTGTCTATCTCGTAGAGCTGGAAACTTATATTTCTCCACATGTTTCAATATGTCACTATATATTCCACACAGCATTAATTTGCACAAATAACCGAGGCCCCATCCACACATTTGAATAAAATCCCATATTATCTGCTTTGAACTGGAATATATGGCAGTGTAGACTCAGATATTGTGGAATTTTCTGCCTTGATATTCTGGGTTATATGGCTGTGTAGAAGGGCCCCAAGACAATTTCAAGTCTGTTTTTGAGAAAAAGTATTTCTCAGAGGCAATATGTTGCTTAATTTGACAACATATTCTAGTGGCATATTCATATATGTAAGGTTTATATTGCATTGTTCTTTTTGTTGTATTTTCTGTATATGTACATTCAGTTTGAATTCATCTAATCTGATTGGAATTTACAATTACAACTGAGAATGTTGTTTCATTATCAACAATATTCGTTTGTAAGTTAAAAGTTTAGAAAAATAGAATTCTACTATTTTAAAAACCTGTATGAGACAGTTATGGTTTGAGAACTCTGGAAACCAGGGTTCAAATCCCTGCTCAGCCATAGAAACCCAATGGATTATCTTGGGCGAGTCACACTCTCATAGCTTCACAGGAAGGAAAAGCCTTCTCGCCTGAGCAAATCCGGCCAAGAAAACTCCATGATAGGTTCACATTATGGTCACCATAATCAGAAAATGGCTCAAAGGAACACAACAACACTTTCAGAGAACAGAAGTAAGTATAATGGAAGATCCATATCAGGATATCATATTGTTATCCTTGCATCCCCATGGAAAATTTGATGCTTTTCACCTAAAGTGCATGATTTGGTCAAAAACCTGGGTTTAACTCCACTGCTATTGTGAACAGATAGTACATGGTAGAACTAGGCTAGTAAACTTTCATAGCATAGGCAGAGATGGGACCTAAATGCTCCTAAAACTGGCAGGCAAACAGTAAAAGGTACTGCAGTCAAAAATTATGTTCTGGTTTATTTTATTTTATTTTAAGCCTTATAATTTTTTTGGTTCTCATGTTGCAGTGCTGACTTTGCCCGCATAATCAGTAGATAGATAGATGATAGATAGATGAAATACATAATTGCATATTTTCATAGCTGTGGGGAAATAATATCTTTATTTGGTTATTTTGAGGCATTCAGCTGAAAATGTAAAAGAAGAGAAGTGCATTTGTTTCAAAATTTTCCAAGCAAATAAAGTTATCTTTGTAATCACTAATTTTTCCTCTCTGTGAAGTGTAAAGTCTAATTCCATTACATTAAAGTTAGGGCTTATGAAGATAATTTTGTTGAAGAGCTTTCAGTTGAAAGAATCCTTTGAAAAGGGTTGAATCAAAGTTGGGTTGTACAAACTAGTAGGACTTCGCACTTGAATAAGGCAATGCAAGGCTGTACGTTCGTTTATACATTCCCGCAAGGTGCCTACAGGAGAAACTGTCAATATATTACATCTTCTATCAGTATTATTAGTCTGAAAATGAGGTTCTCAGATATCTTAGGGGGGCAGAAGACTCTTAAATGAACAAAAGAGGAAGGGGAAAATACACATCCATTTTAGTAACACAACACAACTCTCTGTGCATAATCTCAAGAATATGCCATTCTGAAAAGTCAGTTTATACTATTAGCTCAATTGGCTCCATTCAAGTCAGGGTGGACAAGTTGTGTTTTCTTTGTCTTTACACAATGTGCCATATTTCCAAAGCAAACTTCTTTCATAATTATGAGGACTATGGAAATACTTGTCTGATAAATCCTCTTCTCCCATGAGTATTCCCTACTGGTGTTTCCCATCAGCAGCAGGTGTCTGTGCCAATAATTGTGACTGTTTGGTTCTCCGAACAATATTTCACTCTGCTTTTCGTACTCTTCTCTCCACCTGTTTCCACATCCCCCTCTTTCTCTTTCCTTCTTCTCTTTTTATTCCCCTCTGCCAAGGATGACGAGTGCAGATGCATTGGGGTAAGCTTCAGTTTTGGATTATTGCTCTTGTGGGACCTTTTCTCTTTGGGGAGGGAGCTATTTTTTTCCTTTTAATGACCACAGTTTAAACATGCACTTATTGTGACTTGAAATTTTGTTATATACTGTATAACACAAACAAACATTCCAAGGAGAAGCATTTCAATTCATCACTCTGTGTGTGAACAAACACTTGCATATATTCTTTAAAAAATTCCTGTGTTTTGAAAGGCTATTACTGAGTAAAAGTAAAACAAAGTTGACTCTAGAATTGGGTAAACAGGCCTGTCCTGGATGAAGTTGCATTCCCAATGGAGGCACATCCTCATTGCTGCAGACCAAAGTGGACCCAAGTGCTTGGCACAAGTCTCAAATAGAATGCTAGCTATGGTTTCTGTAGTCTGTTCACTAATAACTCTCCAGTTAAGATAGTGAACTGTCCTCTACACAAACCTGTCTTAAATAAGATCAGAAGCTTAGAATGCCAGTCTTAAAATAATTGCACTGGAACCCCAGGTCTCAGCAGTGGCCAGGGGAGCTTTTACACAATTAAAAATTTTGTGCCAGTTTTGCCTGTACTTTGGGAAGCCGGACTTGATCCACACTCTTGTTACATCCCAAATAGACTATTGCAATGTGCTGTACGTGGAGTTGACTTTGAAGACTGTTTGGAAACTTCAAGTAGTACAATAGGTGGCAGCAAGGCCATTTACCAGAGTGGTGTACAGACAGAGGACATCCCTCCTGTTGCGTCAGCTCCATTGGCTGCCAGTCTGCTACCGAGCACTATTCAAAGTGCTGGCATTAGCCTAAATGGTTCTGGCCCAGTTTACCTGTCCGAACATATTTCCCTCTATGAGCCAGCAAGGAGATTAAGAACTTCCGTGGAGGCCCTGCTCTCGGTCCGGCCTCCTTCGCAGGCACGGTTAGCAAGGACGAGAGACAGAGCCTTCTTAGAGGTGGCCCCTCGGCTATAGAACTCCCTGCCAAGTGAAATTAGATCAGCTCCCTCCCTCCTGACTTTTAGGAAAAGGTTAAAAACATGGATGTTCGACCATAAATGAGTAATCTAGAACTGCAATAAGAAAAGATGAAATAGTGTGACAAAGTATGATATTGGATTACATGATTTTAAATAATTGGCTTTATTAGGTTTCAATTATTGTTTTAATGCTTATATTTTTATTCTGTGTGTTTTTGGCATTTAATTGTTGCCTATATATAAAAGTTGCCTTGAGTCCTCTACTGGGTTGAGAAGGGCAGGGTATAAATGCATTAAATAAATTAATAAATAATACTGATTCACTTTCAGTCTGAATACAAGGTGCTTGTGATGCATTTAAAACCCTGAACAGCTTGGGACCAAGGTACTTGAGGATAATTCTCTGTCTGCATCTGAGAATTGAGGTTGGGAGGGAGGTCCTCTGAGTCTTACCAGTGAGGTGCATATGCTGTGTGGGAATGTGAGAGAGAGCCTTCTCAGCCATAGCACCCTAATTGTGGAATGACCTTTCTTTGGAGATCCAACTAGGACCGCTGGTTTTGTACTGGCACCAGAAAAAAAGGCTGTTCATTCAGTCTCTGGACATCATTTGAGTTCTCTCATTCATGTAGTTTTATTTTTATTTATATTATTTCATTATTACATTTAATCTGTTTTTAGTTTATTTAAATTAAGTCTTAGCGACTTTTTGATTTATTTTACTTGTAAGCTACCCTGAAACCTTTTCATATAAAGTAATGCTTTATTTTATAGGCAGGGAGGCAAACCGATAGATAAGACAATAAACACAGGCTAAATCTACAGGTGTGATGGCTAAGGTACAGTATCTCTGAGGAAATTCCATTGTAGGAGGTAGGCATGGTTAGGTCCAGTCAGAATCTTCGTAGTTTGGATTAAATTCAGATCAAATTCCTTTTTGAAGCGATTTTGAAGCGATTTGGGAATCCGGAAGTATCAAAGGAAAGGATAAGGGGAACGAGAAAAGGAGGGGAAGGAATAGAAGGGAAAGAAAGTGAAGGAAGGAACAGCCGGGCTTCAGCCTTCTTCAACTCTCCTCCTCCTCCTCCTCCTCCTCCTCGGCTGTTAATGCGGAGGAGGAGGAGGTGACGCAGCCGTCTGGTGAGTGTATTGCCTCCTCCGCATTAACAGCCACGGCAGACCTGGAATGGAAGAGCCCCTCAGTCAGGCTTTTCCTTCTTTCCTTCCTTCACCTCCTTTTCTTACCTCCAATTCCCTTAGTCCTGTCCTTTTCTCCTTTCCTTTCTTTTCCTTCTTTCATTCACTTTCTTCCTTTCCTTCACCTTCTCTCCTTCCCTTCTTTTCCCAACTCCTTACTTTTCCTTATATCCTCCATTCACTTTCTTCCCTCACCTTCTTTCCTGCCCTTCCCTTCTTCTTTCCCTAACTCATTTCTTTTCTTTATTTTCTTTATTCACTTTCTTCCTTTCCTTCACTTTTTTCCCTTCTTCTTTCCCTTACTCTTTCCCTTCCTTTCCTTTCCTCCCTTCCTTCCCCAGTTTTGGGAAATGTCACCTTGAGCCAAAGTTGCCAAAGATAGGTGGAAAGGCACCCAAAGCCTGGCCCCAGTCAGTCCCCACTTTCTCTCCGCCTTTTCAGTCAAGTTTGTTTCCAACCTTATTAAAGAATTAGGCTGCCTTTTGGTTACTCTTCCGTGTATAATTTCTGGGCTTAAAATGTTTCCAGAAAACCCAATGGGGAAGACATATTTGGGGGGGGGGGTCGAATGGGGCCAGATTTAAGGTAGATCACATGGGGAGAAGCCTGTCCTTGTCTGGGCTCATTCTGCGGGGTTTCATTGACAGCCGAGGCAGGTCTGGAGTGGAAGAGCCCCTCATCAGGCTGAAGCTTGACAGCGGGAGCCAAGCAGCTGTTAATGCAGAAAAGGAGGAGGAGGAGGCAACGGGCCCTCCAGCAAGTGTATCGTCTTCTCTGCATTGACAACTGAGGCAAGCCTGGAGGGGCGGTGAAAGGGCCCCCACAGTCAGGAGTGGCGTGAGTGGAAGTTTCCCCAGTGCCAATGCTGTTTTTTCCTACTGTGCATTCGTGTCTGCCATTAATGAAGTATTTTGAAGTTTCAGAAATTTTGGAAAGTTCTGATTCCCCCCCCCAAATCGGAATTCAATTCCGAATTGAACCACCAGCACCCCCTACATCCGAAGCGAGTTCTGAACCTTTTTTTTAAATCAAACAAGCCTAGTACGAGGCTAAATGTATAACAAGTTGAATTCAGGAAATACATGTTTCCCTTGACAGCTCATTTGACCTTTCCTTTCCCCCCATTAAATTTGAATGTAACCTCAGAGGAGAGCTACAGAAAGCGGAACTATTTGTCTCTTGTAGACTCCATATTATTTCTACTGGTCATTGATACTCAAGCAACGAACAGGATACAGATAAGACCTTCCCACCTGTTTATAATAGCAGTATTAGTTCCTTGCTTACTTCCCTTTATTTGAATTTTTATTAGGTAGAGCAGTGGCTCTCAACCTGTGAGTCCCCAGATATTTTGGCCTTCGGCTCCCAGAAATCCTAACAGCTGGTAAACTGGCTGAGGTTTCTGGGAGTTGTAGGCCAAAACACCTGGGGACCCACAGGTTGAGAACCACTGATGTAGAGGTTCAACTATCCATTAAGGTTGGATGATAGACCTGTCTTATATGACTAAGCAAAAATCCTTACAGATGCATATTGGATCTAGAAGGAGAGAGCCTGCTGCAGCTTAGGACACATTGTCTGTCAGCCCGGCCCATTGCTTCTGAAATCACTATAGAGTAAGCAAAATGGGGAAAATCCTGTTTGCCAATAGACAATCAAGCATCCTCCCCTCTCTAGACCAGCAGACTACTCCATGAGCCTCCCACCCCAGGTGCCCTCCCAAAAAAGTACCAACCTCTTGCTATCATCCCCTTCAACAGCAATCCCAATGCCAGTGGACTCTTCCCCATAGGACTCCCAGTTATATATAGTTTGACCTGCCAGCTAGTAAAGCTGACTGGAAGTTGAGAGCTTGAGTCCTGGTCCTGAAATGACACCCTTTTGAGCAACAGTATAAGCAGTAGGTACACCTTTCATATTCTGATCAAGTTTACTATATATTATTACTTTTTTTCCTTTTTTTCTAATAATAAGTGCTCGTGTTTCTGATGTGTGCTCCTTTCTTCTGGAATAGGGGACATGAGATGGACAAATAGATCCAACTATCCTGATACTTGTGGTTGATTTATTTTGTGTCAAAAGCATTGCATACGTAAGTATAAAACTGATAAAAATAGAAGGCGTACACACAGCTAAGTAAATTTTGACCTGAATTGGGCAACAGTGACCACATTGTTTGTAGCTTTAAACAATTCTTCCTCTGTATATGAGGCAGGGCATTGTAGACAAGCATGCAGGTGCAGAGTTGTCTGTTCTGCTCCACAGTCGCACAAGGTGGAGGATTATTCTAGGTAGTGCCATTTTGCCAGATTATCTTTTGATCTGCACACTACACTTCTGAGTCTGTTCAAGGACTTCCAAGTTGCCCATTCTTGGTTTGCCCCTGGAGGCAGACCCTCGTGGGGGACCCTTCCAATTGGGATTTTCTGGTTTGGTTGCCCAGAGGGATGGTCTTGCTGTTGCTGGGGGAACATTAAGAGGAGTGGTGGTTCTCATGAAGCTCTTCCTTGATTTGAGTCTACTGGTAGGAGGCTGATAGCCATGCAGTGGATGACTTTCACAGTGTTCAATCTCATTTCTCTCATACCGTGTTTCCCGAAAATAAGACACCCCGATTGTAAGCCGTATCGGGGTGTCAGAGGGTCGGCTTATATAAGCCGTACCGAAAGTAAGCCGTACCTCGGGCGGCAGCGGGCCTCGGGCGGCAGCGGGCCTCGGGCGGCAGCGGCTAGCAGCGGCGTCTTCCATCCTCTTCCTCCTCTTCCTCCCAGCGGTGCCTTCTCCCATTCGCCGGTTCCGCCCCGCCCCCTGAAGGGAGGAGGGGCGAACGCCCGCCGGCGGAGAGGAAGAAAGCGCCGGCGAAAGTCCCGCCCCGATGGCGAATCAGGCGCTTTTCGCCGCCGCCGCCCGGCCCGCCCGGCCCGCCCGCGCTCCAAACACGAGCGGGGCAGCAGAGAAAAGCGCCTGAGTCGCCATGGGGCGGGACTTCCGCCGGCGCCTTCTCCCTCTCGCGGTTCCGCCCCCGCCCTTCACTGAAGGGAGGAGGGGCGGAGCCGCCGCTTCAGCTGCTGCCTGGATGCTTCGCCAGGGAGGGGGGTGCCTCCGAAAGACCCCCCTCCCTGGCGAAGCACCCAGGCAGCAGCTGAAGTGGGCGCCCGCTTCAGCTGCTGCCTGGATGCTTCGCCAGGGAGGGAGGGAGGTGCCTCCGAAAGACCCCCCTCCCTGGCGAAGCACCCAGGCAGCAGCTGAAGTGGGCGCCCGCTTCAGCTCCTGCCTGGATGCTTCGCCAGGGAGGTGCCTCCGAAAGACCCCCCTCCCTGGCGAAGCACCCAGGCAGCAGCTGGAGGGGGCGCCCGCGTCAGCTGCTGCCTGGATGCTTCGCCAGGGAGGAGGTGCCTCCGAAAGACCCCCTCCTGGCGAAGCACCCAGGCAGCAGCTGAAGTGGGCGCCCGCTTCAGCTCCTGCCTGGATGCTTCGCCAGGGAGGAGGTGCCTCCGAAAGACCCCCCTCCTGGCGAAGCACCCAGGCAGCAGCTGAAGTGGGCGCCGCTTCAGCTCCTGCCTGGATCTTCGCCAGGGAGGAGGTGCCTCCAAAGACCCCCCTCCCTGGCGAAGCACCCAGGCAGCAGCTGAGTGGGCGCCGCTTCGGCTCCTGCCTGGATGCTTCGCCAGGGAGGGGAGGTGCCTCCAAAAGACCCCCTCCCTGGCGAAGCACCCAGGCAGCAGCTGAAGTGGGCGCCCGCTTCGGCTCCTGCCTGGATGTCGCCAGGGAGGGAGGTGCCTCCGAAGACCCCCCCTGGCGAAGCACCCAGGCAGCAGCTGAAGTGGGCGCCCGCTTCAGCTGCTGCCTGGATGCTTCGCCAGGGAGGGGGGTGCCTCCGAAAGACCCCCCTCCCTGGCGAAGCACCCAGGCAGCAGCTGAAGGGGGCGCCCGGCTTCGCTGCTCCTGCCTGGATGCTTTCGCCAGGGAGGGAGGTGCCTGCCCCGAAAGACCCCCTCCCTGGCGAAGCACCCAGGCAGCAGCTGAAGTGGGCGCCCGCTTCAGCTCCTGCCTGGATGCTTCGCCAGGGAGGTGCCTCCGAAAGACCCCCCTCCCTGGCGAAGCACCCAGGCAGCAGCTGAAGCGGGCAGAACTGGCGAGAGGGAGAAGGCGCGGCGGAGTCCCGCCCCCAGGGCGACTCAGGCTCTTTTCGCCGCCGCCCCGTTCGTGTTTGGAGCGCGGGCGAGCAGGGCGGCGGCGGGGAAAAATGCCTGAATCGCCGTGCGGGCGGGACTTCCGCCGGCGCTTTCTTCCCTCTCGCCGGCGGCGGCTCCGCCCCTTCTCCCTTCAGCGAAGGGAGGGGGCGGAACCGGCGAGAGGGAGAAGGCGCCGCTGGGAGGAAGAGGAGGAAGAGGAGGAGGATTCCGGGCCCCTTTTGAGCCCCTCTGGGAGCCCAGCCAGGAAGCCACGCCATGCCGCCCCCAGTAAGTCTTGCTTTCTTCTTACTTTCGGGGTACAGTCGCCCAATGTAAGCCGTACCCCGAAAGTAAGCCATAGTGGGGATTTTGGGGGTCAAAAGAAAGTAAGACGCTGTCTTACTTTCGGGGAAACACGGTAGTTAGCAGCAACTTCCCATCACACTTTGGGGGGAGGGGGCAATGCTAGCTAGCTTGTAGAGTCTATCAACAGGTGTAGGTTTGAGACATCCTGTAATTATTCTGCATGTTTGTTTCATTGCTATGTTCACCTGCTTCATGTGAACAGACTTGTGCCAAACAGGGCGGGCATGCTCAGCAGTTGAGTAAGACAAGGCCAGAGCTGATATTCTTATTAGTTTTGGGTCTGCTCCCCATGCACTGCCAGTAAGTTTCTGGATGTTACTGCATGCAGCTACTTTGTGCTTGGTGCTCATGATTATGTTTGATCTAAGGTGAAACTGAGATATTTAGGATGGAAACAGTGTTCAAGCTCTTGGCCTGCCCAGGTAACTTTCAATTTCTTGTTGGCTTCATGTTTGTGTAGGTAGAAATCACACACTTGTGTCTTGGCAGGGTTAGGCTTCAGGTGGTTATCTTTGAAGCAGCTGGAGAAATCTTTCAAGGCATTAGTAAGTTGGTTTTCAACTGTTTCAAAGTCTTTTGTTTGTGTTGTTAGGCCAATGTCTAAACACACAGAGTCAAAAGACTTCGATAATAGATATTTTTATATCGAAGTCTTTTGACTCTGTGTGTTTAGACTTGTGAACCCATCACTCTGTGACTTAGGTTAGGCCAATGTCACCAGCATATATAAAGCTCTTTGTGAGTGGTGGTTGTGGTCAAAGGTGATCTTTGCCCCATTTGGTTCTTGGTCTTTAAGGATGGAAATGCTTTCGTTTTGAAACAAAATAATAGCAACAACCGTGCTTCAGTATTTTCTAACAAAGACTGAAAGTATATTATTGGTAATCTCTGGTTGTCTGTTTCTGACCAGTTAGATCCTTTAAAATGTTTTTGTGAGCTAAATCAGAATAAATTTGAATTTATCAGTTGACTAAGGAAGCCACACACATGGTTGTGGAACAGAGAGAATGTGAGGTACAGGTTGCAGACTGATAAGTGATACGTTACCAGAAAGTGCTAAAGTTTCCTGGGATGGAACTCTGTGAGAAATGTTCCAGGTTTTGATATTTTCTAAAAGGGTCTTTTGTGAAAGTAAAAGAGATATATGCATTTTTATTCATGCTGCAAATATTTTCCTTTGATTTCCAAAAGACATATCTTTAGAGTCAAGTTGATTCTATTATTTTTCTGTAGCATAATAAAAATAGTATTAAATGTTTATGCCACATCACATTAAAAGAAATAGAGGATATGTGTGCCTATAATCTGTCAAACGATTTTGTACAAATCCTTGCTCTGCAGAGATATCATATATGATTAATTTTTATAAATTTACATGACCTAAATTGTTAGAAAACTGCTATCCTTGGTCCTAAATGCACCCAGAGATCCTGGTGAGGTTCTATGCAAGTATCTGGTTCCTTTTTTTAAATCATGGTGGTCATACCTACAGATAAAAGACAATTTTCCCATAATAAATGGACTCAAGCTTCATCTACCCAGTATTATTACTCTGGTTTTGTATGCTGATGTGTTGCTGCCTCTGGTGTTTCCAAAAAACCGGGAATTTATATCACTATCCAGTGCACGATTTTGGATTTTCAGTCTGAATTTGCAGTGCTCTTTCATCTTAGCACTGCTTTGGGCAACTTTTCATGAGGGGAGGAGTCTGACCCCTGGATTCATTAATCTGATTTTATGTTCTGGCTGAGAGATGAAGAACAACACAGAAAGATCTTTTTTTTCAAACATTTTGATAACAGTACTTAGTGTTGGGTTTTTGTTTAACTTGCTAAGTTAAGATGGTTATTATTTTTCTTCATTACCTTCATATATTTTAAGGCCATTTTCTTCAGATGAGTTTGGAGGTTATTTTTCTTAAATAAGCTTTGATATGTTATGGTTGGATGGTTACTTCTTATTTGCAACCGCAAGCTCTAAGAATAACGTAGTAAATTCAGACTTTACTCACAAAGGCCTTTAGTCAGTTTTAGGACTGGGAAACAGCAATATGTACAAGTCTCCTGAAGTCACAGATAATAAAGTGTGGGACAGAATGTGTCTGCTTTACACTCTTATCAATCTACTACTCTCCTCTTTCTTTCCCATTCATCTTCCTTTCCTCTGTCCCCTCCCTCACTTTCCCTTCACATGTATTATTCTACACTATCTCATTCTGATCGAATGCCTTTGTATCTGGATTGATTATTCCTCGCTGTCCCCAAAGCATATCTTGGGGAGGGGTGCATTGGTTCCCAACAAATGACTGGTCTCCATTGGAAGGCAATAGTTTTGTTTCCTTTTGAGCACTAGGAAGACTCTTCTGAAGCCTACCTCTCCAAAATAATCCTAGGTCCCTGCATATCCACAGGTAGTGAAGTAGGTAGTCTTATGATAATTCAGAAAAAATATCCCTATTCTGTGACAAGGGGCCATCTCTCACCTACTTACCTAGGCCACTGTTCTCAGCTACAGCTCACTTTGGCCCCATCTACTCTACCAGAAAATGCAATATAGGTACCGCATTAGCCTGGGTGTCCAAACAACATGCCCAGGTTTATGCAGTTTAACCTGGCATAAGTGTATTAATCCAGTTTACACCTGGTTAAAAAAATACTTGCAAAGATCCAGATCTTTCATGAAGATCCTAATATCTGTGGGTTCTGAAGCAGTGGAAACTGCCATCTGGGATCACCATCCACACAATTCCAGATGGTGTCTCCTTAGGTTGCATCTTCCAGACTCAGGCAGTTCCCTATGAAAAAAAAATCATAGAAAGCTTCCTTACTGTTCTTGGAGGCTATCTGTTTCCTTGTTCACTCTAATTGATGACATAGTGGGCTTTGGAGAAAGGAGAGGCTTCCCTTTCCAAAGCTCTGTTGCATCACCAGTAGGGGTGAACATGAAAGCAGGCATCCTTCTGGAATGGTAAGGAGGCTTTCTATGAATTTGGGCCGAGGGTATGATGTGGCAGGAAGGGTAGAGAGGCACTGATCATGCCCAACTGTTTTGTAGCCATGTCAGCATGGCTGGGCTGTATGGCCAGTTACCAGCCAATGTGGTGGGTTTTCGCACCCCTGTGTTGATACAATGGAGCTCAGAACTAGCATTTTTGTGCTGGTTCCAGGTGCATTGTGTGATTGTATACAAATGCTGTTTGTCTTACCCATCACTAATGCTAAACTGAAACATTATTGAGCCAGAGTATGCCAGAATTCTTTCCATCCTGCCACAATGTATGTCTTCTGAAATTTGGACAACTCTAATAAGCAAGTGGGGTTTGCCCATCCTTCTGATGGTCCCAAATTATTTTAGTAACTCTTGTGCTACCGCTCAGCCCTCATTTATACACATACCACATCGTTCTCCCTTTTCACCTTTCACCCCAGATTTATCCTACTATGCTATGTGTATATAAGGTTCCACTGTTCAGGATAACTTCATTTTTAGACTATTTTGATTCTAGCATATGATTAGGATTGGGAAATAAAGAATGAAATATTAAAGATTGTATTTTCTTTTAACAAACTGCACATTTTTAATTATATGTTTTTTCCTAATATTGTTTTTAATCCAACATCTGAATAAAGGCATGGTCTATAAAATGTTAAAATCAATAATGTGGTTAGTCTGGGAAAGACTATTATTTGGCTAAATGTATAATGGTTCGGATTCTTTGTTTCTCCCAAATCGTTACTTAAGTGGCAAATGTGGTTGGAATATCTGAAGATACCTTTCTTTCCCTTTTCTCACTGTTTCTGGCACAAGTCTAAAACCTTTTGTTTTTTTTATAAAGCCAGCATTTGTTTTAACAATACTCTATCTGAAACCAGTCAATGTACTCCAGAATAAGTTCATGGGCGAATTTCAACCTGATCGGTTTTTACATGCTGATTTATTCCTCTGGGCCAACTTTGTGCTGTGATTTGTTTTCAGATAATGATATCCCCAGTACCTATCTATCTATCTACACACAGACACACATGGAGGGAGGGAGGGGGGAGATCACATGTGCTAATGGCTTGGGAAACTGCTGTAGAATCTGTGGTTTTTAGAGCAAAACGTTCATGATTGTATGTATGGCATAGACTTCTGCACATTATATTATTTGCCTACATCAGGAGACATCTGGTGTTATTATGGTACAAATTGAAATCCTTCCCTATGTAATACTAAAATACTACCATGACCTAAATCACTAAAAGTGTTTTTCAACCATTATATTATTTTAGAGACATCTGGTGTTATTATGGCACATTTTTACATTTACAAAATACTACTGACCTAAAGGGCACACCACCAACCAAAATGACACAAAATGACAAAAATGACACTCTAACACAGTAATAAATATAGTTAATATGTTTTTAAATGTATTTATATACTCAGTGTGAAACCTAGGCCTGTTTCGATGAACACAACATATATATGAGTTCCTCTCACATATTTATACATGGCTATCATGTCTTCTCTCAGCCTTCTCTTCTTCAGGCTAAACATGCCCAGCTCTTCAAGCCGCTCCTCATAGGGCTTGTTCTCCAGACCCTTGTGAAATTTCACCCTGAGTGAAACTTGCTTCCAGTTAACTATAGATGTCATGAAGATGTTAGAAACAGTTCCTTTGGGGGGGCAACTCTCAAAAAATCCAGTAAAATAGTAAAACAAAAACAAAACATTTCCAAGCAGAGGCTCAATTTGTTTCTTGGAAACCTGTGAATGCTTCAGCCTCCCGATGCTCCCAGGTTTGCTCACTGCCCAATTCACCGACGTGGAGCGTCCGGCTTTGTTCTCACGAGAAATCCAAGTCAATGCGAAAACGCCGACTCAATCACTTCCGCCCAGTGCTCTGCTTTTGTGGAGGGAGGAGGGAGGCAGTGAAAGAGGCCACACAGATCTATGAAACGTGTTGGGAGACTGAAGCAGCCCTGAGTGAGAGCTGGAGCCATGCTGAGTCGAAGTTCCTGAAGGCTTCCTCAAGGCAGGCCTGGCCCTGGCATTCGGCAGAGCCCTTCCTTTGCCTCGGGGAGGATCTTTGGGGAGGGAAATAGGAAGAAAGAACTGCTAGGAGGGGGAAGAGTGCCAATTTTCCACGGCACACCTGATGATCACTAACGGCACACTAGTATGCCATGGCACACTGGTTGGGAAACACTGACCTAAAGTATGGGTGTGTGTTTATTATTTAACTGAGTTCACCATCATTGTTGTCCCTTCTTCTAAAATACAACAGAATTAACATGTGGATTCCTTTGGAGCGTGAAATTGAAAAGGGGAAGTAGTGGTTTTTTTGGCATTCCATTTTTTCCCATAAGGCTGGCAGAAGATGACTGGCCCAAGGTTGCTCAGTGGATTTTCTATGGCTGAATAGGGATTTCTAACTGGGTCTCCCAGAATTCTAGTTCAGCACTTAAATTGATACACCATGCTAGTTGTGACATATCTTTCAGCATTTGATTCAGTCGGTCTGTTCTACTTAGGACTAGTAACTGGATTTATGGCTACATATCCAAAGTATGTGCTAGTTATGCAGGCATCCAATGACAAGTGCTTATTTTTTTATATTGACTTTAGTGGATCATTGTGAAGGTCTTTGGTACCTCACTATCAAACTCCATCAAAATATTTACAGCTGTTTTGATGGATGATACAACCAATTTATGGAAACACTAATGATTTCATATGAATTACCTCCATAGTAAGAGAAGAAATAAGAGTGATGATTCAGAAGAAATGGCCATTAGGGATATATTTCATGTAAAACAATGATATATTCTCAAATGGTGGGGTCAGTAACCTAGCCTGGCATGGTACAAACAATAGAAGATTCTTCCAAAATTTGCATTTTTCTCTCTTGACTTGATCCTTAATACAAGATCAAAACTCAATGAATGGTGCATTTGTTGAGAGGTAAATCTTATAAAGCCGGCATTTTCCATACTTGCACAGAAATAACGGATGTCATTGAGCAAGAGATACAGACAAACAAAATAATGTTTGTTTTATACTCTCATATTATTTGAAAAACAGAGTCCACCTTTGACAGCAGTTTCTCAGAATTATTGTCTTCCTGTTGTGTTCACTCAGGTCTCGTTCAATCAGTGGAGCTTCATCCGGTCTGTCCACCAGCCCCCTCAGCAGTCCAAGGGTAAGTGGGATTGTCTGAAAATTGGAACTGTAACCAACTACTATCTTAAGAGGCCTAGGTGACATATATTATTTCTTCCCATGAATTTTCATCAGCCAGGGAGAGGTGTTACTCTCAAATGGCCTGTTCTGTTCAAAACTATTACTATAGTATAGAGCCCTTCTTGTTCTACTTTCATTGTTGCTTCCCAAAGCATCATTAAGGTCTAACATGATGGCAACTAGTATGATCCTATTGGAGAATGTATAGTACAATGGGAAGAATATCTACTGCTCATTGCAAATTCATTGTGAAGCAAAAAAAACACAACAGCCCCATAACAACTAAAGTTACATTGAACAAATGCTACAGTTGGCAATTCTTGAGAAACAATGAACTCTAATCAACATATAAATCATGCAAAATTGGATTTGGGTGATGCAGTATAGATTCAGATTTGAAGCATAAAAAGAGAGCCCTGAAAGAGTAAGAGACTAGACAGTCCAAGAGAGAGCAAGGTGGTTGGAAAGGAACAGGCAAGACAGATTCTTGACTAGAGGATTTTAACATATCACTTTCAGTCATCACTTCAGCACATTTGTGTGCTATCCTCCTCCCACCCCCTAACAGTGTATTTTTTTAGGATTCATATAAAGTCTTCAAGAACGACTTTCATGCCACCTTTAGTAACACATTCACATGTGGATTGCTTCCACTGAATCATCCTTTGAAAACAAGGGTGGGAGAACAACACTAACTGGTTTAAATGGAAGTATACTATATTTATTTAAAGGAAAATGGGCACTGAAGAATTAATTTTAGAATTAAGCATGCAATAAAAAGTTAGTAAAACCAAGAATAATCCTTTACCATTCTTGACTGATTCTGTTCTGCATTTAGTACTCTTCAGAAATGCTTGGAGATATTTTCATATTAGCATGTCAGAACATGAGCTTTGCTTTTCCACATCTCATAGAATCAGTTGGAAGAGACCTCATGGGCCATCCAGTCCAACCCACTGCCAAGAAGCAGGAAAATTGCATTCAAAGCACCTCCAACAGATGGCCATCCAGCCTCTGTTTAAAAACATCCAAAGAAGGAGACTCCACCACATTCTGGGGCAGAGAGTTCCACTGCTGAACAGCTCTCACAGTCAGGAATTTCTTCCTAATCTCCACGTAGATGTGATACTAGTAAACACCCCAAATGAAGAATTATATTTCTTTAAAACTGCCTAGAACCAGTGTATGAAGGGAGGTGACATAAATTTTATTAGGGTTGTAGAAAATGTTGACTCTCCTTCCTATGCTATCATAGTCCTGCCATAATCTTCCCCAAATGACAAGTAAGATAATAATAATAATATCCTGCTTTTTCTTCCTAAAAAAAAGACTCAAAGCAGCTATCATGGGATATCATAGTCTTCCTTTCTGTGGCTTTTTTCAAAGTGGCTATTAACAGTTAAAAGCCAGTCATGATACACCTAACATCACAGATAGTTTGATCCTTAGTTGCCAAAATGTGAGAAACTTCATTTAAGACAGTGTCTGCTCTGAGTTCATATCTTAGTCGGTACATTGAAACCAGTGGTATTATCTTGCTATGATCTATAAGATTAATGAAGTATAATTTTAGTACAACGGATGCATAATTTAGTATAAATTAATGCAACTGCTGAATAAAAAACATAATTTGGATTTACTTGCACCCTGTTCAATGAGAAAGGCAGAATATAAATTTTACACACACACACAGCACATTCTTTTGATGTCTTTACATTATTTCACAATAAAAACCAAATACAGTTTAATTGCTGTGATTTTTCTAATCTGTGCCATTTTTTATCTTTATGAAATGAAGATGGTACTTAAATTAGTTTCTAGGATCCTACTGAACAATATTTTTCTTTCTAATTTAGTTTGGCTCCTATTTGAAAGTTTTTTCTTGAAATATTCTGACAACTAAACATGTCTGTCTTTAAAAACAAACTCTTTCTCTGAAGTGGATCACTGTGGATTGTGAATTGTGTGTTTTAGTTTGTGTTTTTAACCCTTGATTACAGTAATCAACCCTAGAATGAGATTCTGGGACAGTATAGTATCATATTTACTTGAGTCTAATGCTCACTTTTTGCCAATATTACATTGTCCAAATTGAGGTGCATTTTAGATTTAATGGTGCATTATACTTCAGTAAATATGGTAATACAAAACATTGACTTTTTAAAAAATGAACAGTGGGATCAGATTATCTGACAATCAAACGGCAGAAGAAAGACTTATGGGTAGTGAGGGAATTTGCAAAGCAAACTTATTTTGAAAGCTCTTGCTGGGATTTACTATGGCCATTGTTCTATGTTCTTGTAAGATCCCATATTCTAAAGCCCAATAGAGAAAACTGAGTATCTCTGGATGAATGGCCAATGGATGAAGGGAGATGGAGTGACAGAGCCCCCTATTTTCTGTCTTTCATTCCCTCTCTTGCTAACATATACACACACACCAAACAGTCCATGCTGTCATCAGCGCCTGGTGATATTTTGACAGAGATGGGGAGGACTGACCTAAGTAGTAATGTGTGTATCTCTGTCATCACCTGCTGCACACATATTGTTTCAATGTGCATTTCTTTGGTGTGTTTGATCATGGTAACCATTTTGAAAGGAGGTGGGCAAGCTCAGCCTACAAGCTAACATGTTGGTTTTCACTATGGCTTGAATGGTACTGCCTTCCCCATCCTCAACTCTCTCCAGCCTTGTTCTTCTCTCTCTATGAGACAGTCAGAACAGCTCAGGAGTTTGGCTCTCTTGCAGCTCCCCTCCCTTGTCCACCTGGTTATTTTTCTTTCTTTTTTTTCCTTCATGTTACTTTTGCTCTGTGATTTTTTTTTCTTTGCTGACACATGGTTGGTTAATACAATGAGGCTTGTTAGAAAACTGTTGGTTTTCACTGCCACCACTGCTGCTGCTGTTGATTATGCTGTGTTCCCAGCTAACTGCATGTCTTTTTTGTTTTGTTTTTGTGTCTGTGTTTGTTTTTTGTTTTCTTTGCAATCTCCTAACCCTACCTCCTTCACCTTCGCCTCCATATCTCGTACCTCTTTGTGATGTGACGCACCACTGCAACTCAAATGGGCTTTATTTCTCTATTCACCCACTTTGTGTGTATGTGTGTGTGTTTTGCTTTTCTTGATGTGCATGGATACTCTCTCTGTGTAGCCTATCAGAAAATTTTTCATCCCCCCTCAGACGCCTGACCTCCCTTTCACCTCCCGCCCCCAAGTCTCCCTGGACTCTGATGCGTGTAGGAATGCCTCCAGGCCCGGACATGTTCTGCAACCAAAGCCAGCACTTCAACCTAATCCAAAGACACAGACCTTACCATCCAAGAGCAAATTGGCTGAGAAACCACTTCAGTCTACCAAATCCAATCCACTCCCCTCTGGCAATGCTACTGCCCCTGCTCCCCAAAATGCCCCGGCACAAAACACTCAAGGCCGCCCTCCTGCTCCTGGTTTTAGCCCACAGCTGGTTGTTCCTGCTGTGCAAATCAACCCTCTGTCTCCTATTAGATTGCTCCCTTCTAGTACTGACCCAAGCACCAAATCTATCCCCATCATACAGGTCACCCCTCACCCCTCTCCAAGGGGCAGTCCCCTCCCTACCCCCAAGGGGACACCTGTTCATACGCCAAAGGAGAGCCCAGCAGGCACACCCAACCCTACGCCACCATCCAGTCCCAGCATTGGAGGAATGCCTTGGAGAACACGACTCAACTCAATCAAAAACAGCTTCCTGGGATCTCCTCGCTTCCATCGCCGGAAATTGCAAGGTACATCTCTCTGTTCACCAAACATGGTAATTTAAGTGTAGGCAGATGGAAGATTGTTTAATAGATAGCAATGTCAGTAATTTTGGAAAGTAAATCATGGAAGTTCCTGCACTACTATTTGTTTCTGTTGCTACCCCTGATATTAGGAAAGTGTCATAACCCTTTTTTTTTTCAGGAGGAGAAATGTGTTAGATCAGGGCTGTCCAACTGGCGGCCCCGGGGCCGGATTTTGCCCCGTAGCCTGTTGGACACGGCCTCACCTATGCCCTCAGCCGCCATTTTTAAATTTAAAAAAATCGATTTTTTTGTAAAAAAAAGGCGGGGGGGGGGGGAGGGGGGGCAGGGAGGAGGAAGAGAGCTAGCTCCTCCTTTTCGGCGCCCCCTCCCTTCCGAGGCCGGGGGAGCCGCCGAAAAGGAGGAGTAGGTGGTGCCAAGAGCAGCGCGTCATGCCAGGCCTGTGATGCGCTGCTCTTGGCGCCGCCTTCTGCCCTTTTTCGGTGGCTCCCCTGCCCTAGGAAGGGAGGGGGGCGCCGAAAAGGAGGAGTAGGCGGTGCCAAGGGGCAGCGCGTCACACCAGGCCTGTGACGCGCTGCCGTTGGCGCCGCCTTCTGCCCTTTTTCGCGGCCCCCGGCCTAGGAAGGGAGGGGGCACGAAAGGAGGAGTAGGCGGTGCCAAGAGCAGCGCGTCACGCCAGGCCTGTGACGCGCTGCTCTTGGCGCCGCCTACTCCTCCTATTTCAGCGGCTTTAGGAGGGGCGGGGCCTGGGCTGGGGCGGGGCCTGGGGGCGGGGCCTGGGGGCGGGGCCGAGCGGCCCCGCAGGTCATCAGTGACCTCTTATCCGGCCCTGGACCCGCCAGAAGTTGGACAGCACTGTGTTAGATTATCAACAGTGCTGTTGGATACTACCAATAAACTAGACTGAATGAGGAAGAAGGATATTAGGAATATATCTCCCATCATGTAATCTAGTGGTTGGGTACATAAACTACAAGACACTGTTTTCCTAATTAGATAGAGCAGCCAAATTGCATTATATAAAAGTTATATCTTAGACATGTTCTTTGCATACGTCTTCAGTCATATATATTTTATTTCCTAGTGTGTTACCTAAAGATTAATGATGCTAGTCATCTATTCATAAAAATGCCACTTTTATATTAAGATTACATACATAGAGAAACTAGCTAAACTACTGGTACTTACTGGATCCATTCTGTAACTTCCACTCAGGAATTCAGTACTTTCTCTGTTCTGTAGATTCTCCTTTTGTTTTTGGACAATACTATTCACTTTGTGCAATCATAGCATTTCAATACACCCTGCTAAAATGCAGGATATTGCAAAGTATTGTTGTGTTAAAGCCTTTGGAATGTAAGTAGGAAATAGTATTCGCTACTAGACCTTACATACAACATTCTGGAGTCTTTCTGAGGTAGAAGAGTAGGTGTTGATGTCCATTTCTTATCCCTCAACCAGTTTTCTTAGCATTCATACTTCATAGTTACAGGTATAGGAGAGAGACAGGTAAGAGAGCAAATTAAGGTTTTATATGGCCCTGAGGGACAGTAAAGATTTAGACACTCTTCATGGAAGTACTGAAGGATATGAAGTATAGCTTCAGATTGACAGTACCCATACACAGTAACACATTGTGGGTGTTTACACAGCAAGTGTTATAACGTTGTCCTATGCAATATTGTAAGTATGGCTTCATCCCTGTTTTCCACAAAAGATAGATGGTTCCCTTCCCTGGTGTTCATACCCGGGAACTGTCTGTCCAAAAGACAAATAATATAAAGAATTATGTCTGCAATTCATGTTTAACTGTGCTTTGTGTATAACTATCACAGCTTAGTTCTAACTAAAATTTTTAATCTCTGGATATTAAAAATGCCTTTTTTGCAACAGCTAGTTTTCACTAATTATTCATTCTTAGAGACTTTTCAGTTATGTCATCATATTATTTAACTAATAGGGCAAAATGCTATGTATTCAGATTCATGGAATATTCTAAGGTTCACCTTCCTTTCCCATCACAGCAAGTTGTTATCTAAAATCCATTAGGCTCATGGAAGATTGTGCTGCCCCTTTTCTGTTCCAAGACTGCTTTTTGAATGGCAAAATCTATATGGAGAACATATACTTTCAACTTAAGAAAAATTAGAAAACTTGCAATTTATTGCTTTCTAAAACTAGCCAAAGAATTCCCATAGCGTAGCATTCCATTTCATTTGTACATATCCTTGTTCTGTGCTGGAATAAAGCCTGCTAATGTAAGGCAGAGTTTGCATTCTCATTTTCAGATTTTCCAAGTAAGCAAGCTGCTGCAGGCTACATGTAATATCTGAATGATACAGAACTGGCATTGCAATTCAACATCATTTAATGAATTTTAGTAGTCTGTGTTTTAGTAGAACATTCTTAAGTTATATATTAATATCACCATTACCAAGCTGATACATCTAGATAGGTAGATGGAGCATAATGATAAAGCTATTAGACAGTAAAAGCTTACTCCTATTACAGTATAATATTTCAGTATATAACCACTCATACGAGTCACATTTCAATAAGAGAGCAGTGCAGATTTAGAGATTGTAAGTGATTGAAAATTAAATAAGTGTGATGTGCTTGAGATGTATACATAATGAATTCTAATCCCACATTTCCTTTTATTAACCCGGAAGAGGAATTTAAAAGGCTTTATTTCCTTCTCCTCCCCACTTTTTCTCCTCCTTTCTGCTGTCTCTGTGTGCCTATGCAGTACCTACACCAGAAGAGATGTCCAATTTAACTCCAGAATCTTCCCCAGAGTAAGTATTTTACTGTGTGATGTAATATCACTACCAGTTGGAGTCTTCTGTGCTTCACAATACTGTTGGAGAGGAGAAAGATGTTCAGTACAAATTAATTTGTATCACTCAGTTTACATCATGTTATGGGCAGGGTATTGAAGCAGCTAATTATACCAACAGTGGTACTGTTATGTCAGAAAACAACTTTAGGTAAAGTAATTGCAGCAATTCAGAGAAACAGACATGATCACTGGTCTGCCTAATTAAGTTAAGAACATCATTATTGATTCTAAAAAAGATGTATTAGTTAAATATCTCTAAAAATAAAACTTATTCACATTTTATTTATTTTTAAAAATTATTTATCGCTTCCCAGTTTACCAAAGACAATGTATAAACCAAAAACAAAAATTAAAACTTTACATTTGTTCAACTGTTATCAAGTTGACTTCAACTTATGGCAGTTCTATGAATGAGAAACCTTCAAGTCACCCCTGTAATCAACAACTCTGCTCAAGTTTTGCAGACTCCTGACCGTGACTTCCTTGACTGAGTCTATCCATCTGGAATATGGTTTTCCTCTTGTTCTACTGCCTTCTATCTTGTCAGGCACTATTTTCTTTTTCAGTGAGTCATGTCTTCTCATGTTCAAAGTACACCAGTCTCAGTTTAGCCATCTTGGCTTCAAGGGACAATTTAGGCTTGATTTGCTCTAGAACTCATTTATTTATCTTTTTATCTATCCATAGTATCCATAAAACTCTTCCCCATTAAATAACAGTACATGCATAGATTAAAAAGCTTTAGAATAAACTATAACCTAGAGGGCTGAAGTTTGCCCATTCCTGATTTAGAGTGTTGTAGTACCTTGAATTGAACTGAGAAGTGAACTGGAAAACAGCGCAGTTCTTGCAAGACCAGCATTGCATGTGCTGTAATATGCTCACCTGACAGCAGTCTGGCTGTTGATAGTTTACACTAGCTGCAGCTTCTAAACACTTTTCAATAGAGCACATTTGAGCAATGTAATTGGGAGTTAATGAAGGAGAGGGCACAGTTGGTGACCAAATAAAACTGGGCAAGAGTGTACTGCTGGCTACTATAACCACCTGGCCTTCCAAGAGCAACCCCAATCTATAAATCTATTATTTCAGAAAGAGTATCACCTCATCCAGAATAGTTGTGATTCTGACCTCAGGTTACATTTTCTACTAATCAATGGAGTTTTCATCTTATTAGGACTGAGCCCCAGTTACTTCCAATCCTTCACTGTATCCAAATGATTATTCAGGACCTCCCACAGCCACCTTGTCATCAGTTGTAAAAGACAGGTGGAGCGGGACGTGCTCAACATATTGATGACACATGCTGCCAAACCTCCTGGTGAACTCCCCCTTGTGTCTTCTTGTTAAGAAGCACAGTGGACAGATTGAGCCTTGTGGAACCTCATAGTCTACTGGCCAAGAAGCTGACCAAACCCTTCTGGGAACACTTAGTAAAAAAAACCGGGGGGGGGGGGGGGGAGACCCAGAACCATTGCAGAACAGTGCCTCAAGCCATTGGTCATCTAGACAAAAAGGATAAACCAATAATGTCAGAAGCTGCTGGGAGATCCAGCAAGACCAACAAGGACATAGTCCCCTGTCCAGCTCCCAGTGCAGGTTCACCAAGGTGACTAAAACTATTTCCATCCCATATACTAGAATGAACCCAGATTGGAATGGGTCCATACAACCCATTTCATCCAGGAATGCCTGCTGTTATCCTATCACCACTCACTCATAAGATCTTACTTAAGAAAGGGAGATGAGAAATTCGCTGATAATTATCTAAGTTGATGAGCTTTCAACGATGGAACTGCAAATGCTTTTTTTAAAAGAGGGATTGCACCATAGCACTCTTTCCAACAAACATTTAGCAGCAACCCAATGCAAAAAATACCTTTGGTGTATCATTGCATTATTCACTTCCTCCAACTACTGTGCACCTTACATTGGTCTCAAAATAATACATTAAATCCTAATCATAAGAGTGGTATTTATTTTTTGCAGTCATTTCCTTGAAAATGGCTTAAGATGTTTTCATTTTCAGATTCCTTCTCATAGAATTACATTAAGAATTCCAAATGTATTTCAAGTAACCTTCCCTAAATATGAGGACTGGAGAAGAGGGGAGGGGAGAAGCATTCAGACTATACATTATAGGGCTACTATTCTACTTTAGCTGTCATGACAGCATCTTATAGGGTCCTGGTGCTTGTAGTTTGGTCAGAGGCACTAGAGGAGTTTTCTGGCTGAGAATTATGTATGCCCTGGAATAGTATCACAGATGGAAACAGTAGAACATCTTTTGGCAGGGAGTTCCACCATTAGGGTATTGGTTCATAGAAGGCCCTGCCACAAGTATGTACATTTTAGCCTTGTGGAATGTCAGAATGCCACTGATGACTTCACGTTTTGGGCAGGTTCATATGGGAGAATTGTGGGAGTTGAAGTCCAAAACACCTGAAGGGCTGAAGTTTGCCCATGCCTGATTTAGAGTGTAATGGCACCTGCTGTGATTGTGTAGTATGGAAGGTCCCCTGATCTTGTGCATCTCTTTGAAAATGGTTGGACAACCAGTCTTAAAATGTAAAGCAAAGCCTCAATATCTTATATTGCTCACAGCAAAATACCACTCTGGCATTTTCTTTTGATCCCATGCCAAGAAAATCTCCAGTAGGTTCAGCATAATCTATGCCATGAATACTAGTGTAGGGATAGAAGTTGCTGTTGTCTTTCAAAAGAGGACAGCAAATGAAGTAGCACTGGGACATATAGATGCCATTTATTTCAGTTATTTCCACCATAAAACCAGGCTAAAAATGCATTTAATGAAAATGTACCTGGAAAATAACACATGTCTAAATGTTTTTTAATGATGCATTATTGAGAGCAGTTCTCTAAAGACTCTCTTTCTAAGCATAATGGACTTTTATATTTTCGATAGTTTGTGCAGCTCCTTTTGTTCTACCTCTGGTCCCCACTCACATAGCTGAAATGATCTGACATTTTGTTGGACCAAGGAGGTGTTTTAAACAGAGATGATGATGCTGTTCTCGCAGCTTTCCTGATTCCAGTTCTAAAGCATTTGTAAAAACTGAACAATATAACACCAATCCAATTCTAACCAGAATAACAAAGAGTTCTGGGAGGGGATAAAAGATAAATATGGTGGGGACTCAGCTGTGAAATGTCTAATTTTGACATATTTATGTGTTGAAAGCTGCCTAGAATGTGATTGGAGAATAAGCAGAATATAATTGTTTTAAAATAGATAAAATAAATTGGATGTGTAACTTGTGCTGCTGACAGTTCTGCAGACAGAAATATAAAGGAAAAGCAAATAGCATTTTTATTAAAAAATTAAGAGCCACCTCGAGCCTTCCTTCCTTCCTTCCTTTCTTTTTTTTCCCTACCTCTTTTTCTACCACCCTCTCTTTTTCTGCCTCCCCTCTGCTTTACGTTCCTTTTAAGAACTGCTGGGTGGATGTAAAGTCACCTTAGTAGGCAGTTTGGATGCAACTCAGGGCCTAAGGCTCTTTCCCCATTTACAATATAATTGCTGAATTAATGAGTTCAATTGGATGGCACCCTGCAGTAAACATAATAAAAGCTGTAAAAAATAACGAACTGCATTTTCATTTCAACCATCAGGGCCTGAGTGCTCTGTGTCCTCTTTGGAGTTCTATTTCTGCAGATCACTTACTGACCCCCATGACTGACATGTTACATCAATGTATTTCCTTTCTCTGTTGCTGCATCTTTTAATGAATCTAATTCATTTAACAGTTCTGATGACTGGATATTATACCTTGACATGTCTAGGTAATGTGTATCATTTTATTTCTGGACAAGTCTAGGTAAATTAATAGAAATTGTATCCATGGGCCCATGTCTTTTTCTGGTGTAAAGCAGCATGACTCCATCTGCTTTTAAAATTTTGCATAACTTCATAATCATTTTGAGTGATCAACGACCCTCCAAATTACCTTAATCTTGTCCTTAATCTTGATCTGGCACCTCCTTTCTAAATGTTCATAATTAGCTTGTCTTCTTTGAATTTTTGGAGAATATGGAGCAGGAGGCGAGAACTATGCCTCCTGTCATGATTTCACCAGCTTCCATCCCTATCTTCTACACACTGAAGGAGCATATCTATAGATTGGAGATATATGTGCATTGATTCCCCTGGAAACCTAAATCCTTGGCTGGAGGATTTTATTTATTTATTTATTATTTCGGCTTGATAGACCGCCCTATCCGAAGCTCAGGGTGGTTTACAGCACACAAAACATAACCAATTAAAACACATAGAAATGTGACATCATAAAACAGTTAAAACAGTTAAGAAATCCCCCACCCCTACAATAAAACCACAATGAATCGAGCACATAGCACTAGTGACAGTAGTGGCAGCGACGTGGCTGGGTGGCAAGTTGTAGCAGGTACCAGTCAGGGGCCAAATGCCTGCCTGAACAACCAGGTCTTACAGGAGCTGCGGAAGGTGATCAGGTCCCGCAATGCTCGCGTCTCTGCTGGCAGCGAGTTCCATAAGGCCGGCGCGGCCACTGAAAACGCCCTCTTTACTCACATAAAGGATTTTACCTTCTATAAATATGCTCCACAATATTTGGACAGTGGGGATTAATGGAACTGCAAGTGAAGAAATGCCAGTAAGCATTTTGATGTGATGATGATCATATGGATTTAACATATTCTGAGATCATTGCATTATTTTTTTTTGAAAGCATCCATTTAAGATGGATATCCAATCCAGCAAATATATCTTCTCCAGTCTTATCATTTGTTGGATTACAAGTGACTAATAATATAGATTTGAATGCCTCCAATCTGCAATGGTTTGCTATCCTGCTGGTATTAAAATGTGTGCCTCTTTCTCCATTCAGGCACATGCAAATACTTTTAAAACAGCAGTATTTTGATATCCAGCTCCCAGAAGCCCCAGCTAGTTTGGGTAACAGTCATGAATTCTGGGAATTGAAGTCACAAATGACTGATTACCAAAGTTTGGGGATTGCTGTTTGAAAGCATGGGTAGTCACAACAGAACATCACTTACTAGGCTAATGCCTACATTAAATATTTGCCTGCCGAAGTGAAGATAACCTGTAGTAATAAAGCTCCAGAACTTCTTGGTCATATCCTTATGCCTTTTTAGTTTCTTTGGATGGAAACAATGTTTTTATGGGGGGTTAGACCCAAGGATAAGGCCTCCAGGAATTACACTAAAAATCCAGTATGTTAAATCAATTTTTCTTCTTGTTTAAAAATGCAAACATGAGTTTGTTGTGCAACTTTTCGGGAGGTTGCACAATATATGAGGCCTCATATATGAGGTACAGCTGTAGGGAAATGTGCTTTGAGACACTAACTTTTGGTTGCAAGACAATGGAATCAAGGGTTTATTTCAAAATTTCTATTTGCTATCATCCTCTCAAAAATATGATTTTTAAAAATATTGTGTGTGCCAGAAGATGGAGCAATGTTGATTTGCAGCAGGGCCTCAATTTAACAAAGTCCTCAACACCAGACTTGTTGAATTGGGCTGTTGGTATGTGTCCTCTAGGGTTCTAATTAGAATTAAGCCCATAGGGGTCCATAGAAATTCCTTGTTGTAGAAGCTAGAGCCTGTAATAGAACATTAGATTGTATAAGCTTTCCTGAACTTGGGTTTCAGCTAAAATCTGCACTGAGAGAATTCAGTTCATTTCAAAGGTATTTTGTACAATAACATTATGTAATAGCTACTTTTTATCTACAGCATTAGATAAAGTTTTGGACTATCTTCAGTGTATATACCAAGAACCTTTGCAGTGAAGCTGGGAGGTACATGTGCACATAAACACATGCACTTCTGCTGCTCACTGAAACAAACCAGCCAGTTGCTTATTCCTCATGTGAAACCCTAACAGAACCATTGAAAAGTGCTTCCCCAAAATAGTGGGATGGGGATATTCCAAAGGCAGTGGGTACTTAATGCAGAACCAGAAACATTGATGTACATCTCAACTCTGTTACCATGTATGCTTTCAAAATTTCATACCCATTTTTAAAAGGATACCAACATAGAAAACATTATTGTCATAGACTTGGGATACTGCTGGCATTTAATAATCGTGACATTTAGGCTAGAATGAAGTTACTTTAAGTATCATCCATTCATGGTAAAAAGTGTCCTGTCCCATTGGTAGCCTTTCAGCTGTTAGCCAGACAAAACCCATCTAAGCCAGCACGTTCATCAGTCGATAAATCTGGGTGTCAGAATGCTAACAGGTAGAAGTAGCATCAGTGAGGTTAATCAAGATTAAAAGATCTAGGATGTTCCACGGAAACCTCTATGGACAGAAAAGGATAAACTGTGTAATAAAGTTGGTCCAGCTATATGCTCCAGATGACTGCTAAGGATTTTTGTAGTCAGTCTAACTCTGCTGACTCTGGTCTTTCACAGACACACACACAGAGAAAACTTTCTTTGGCCACTCAGTTGATTCATCTGATTCTACAGTCCAAAGAGGGCAAGATACTAGTGAAGTAATAAAAGTTCGGAAAGTCCACAAGGTCACAGCACAACTGTACAATCCAGCAGGAATGTCTCCTTATTTATTTTATTTATTTATTGTGTCAGGAATGAACCAAACAGTTGTATTGCATTAAAAACAAACAAACAAAACACAAAGTTTGCAGACTTGGTATTATATTAAATGTATTATTATTATATATCTTCTTATACCACTGCCCAAAAGATTTTAAAACCAGTTTCATCTCATGAACAATATGTAAATCATTACTACCTTCTTCCCCACCTCAACCAACATTACACTAGAAGCTAGCCAATCTACCCAATCAAAGGTTCAGCATTTTTTGTCCTTTATAACGAAATTGCATCATTTTCTATGCCTCCTTGCTTTGTAGATATGAAAGAGGTATAGCAGCAGAACCAGAAAGAACATATTGGTTTGTGCATTATCATAAGACCCCAATGCAATAAACAGTTACAAGCTTCATTGCATTTTTGACAACTCAGTAAGGCCCCAGCAACTTTTATTCTTGTAGGTAATTCAAGCAATAGAATTTGGCAAACACATTTCACAAAAAATGGATACCATATCTTTAAAGCATGTAGTAGTTGTGTATATTGTTTGTAGTTGTGTATGAAATTTTCTGCTAAATTCTTGCCAAGTAATTATGTCAATATCCTTTATGGATCAGTAAAAAAAATCTAAGTTTTCTATCATTGAGGAAATGGTCTTCAAGACTTCAAAGTTGAATAGCTTCTTTTTAAATACATTATTAAAGAAGAAAAGGTGCCATCTGATCCAGTGCGGTTGTTTGATTGGTTGGCAGCATATTTGAAAGATGCACCATTTCATTAAAACTTCTTTCTCTAGTACCCTTGGTAGAGAGTACATTGGGTTTAGTGGGTTTTAAAATTTACTGGGTTTTAAAAATACGCTGAAGAGTGTGTTTTGAATAATTATGTGCAGTCTAATTTACATTTAAGGTGGTATCCCCACTAGCTACTTCATACAAACACCCAATGAAAAGGTAGTTATTCAGTTATTAACATATGCATGCTGTTATGTAAACAACTTTGTGTGCATTTCTTGCACTATGCAAATAACATGGCTCTGATCTTCAGCATATGTATTTACAATGGAAAAATACATTAAATCAATTAATTGTGTGTCTCTGTTGGGGAAAGATCACATGTGAAGTGACCATAAGGTTAAGACAAATGTTAAGAGATTAAATGGATTAGAAGATGGATACCTATATACATTTCTAATTATCATAGACTTTCTAATAACAAGACAGAGCCATTGTGATATACTTGAGAATGAGTCAAGCAGCTCAACATGTAATATCTTTTCCTACTCTACCCCTGACTTCTTAACAACCCACTTAAATTTGTAGCCTTTTCTCTTTACTGTTCCCCATGCTAATCTTTGGCTCATGGAAAGCAGTAGATGCTTATGAATATTTTAGAGAATTGTGCTTTCTCAGTCCGCTTTCACAAAGGCACAGGGAAAGATTTAGGCAGTTGTGACCACTTTGCGTTGCTTTGCTAGCCAAGCAAGCTGGCAGGAATAAATGTTTTCCTCTCATTCTCTTAAACCCCTTCTCTGCCACACCTTTAAGGACCCAACAAGTTTTCCTTTTGTCTGTGAAATGAGTAATCAGCTGGCTAGATAACTGAAATGCACCATCAATGTGGCTGCCAATGACCATTGTGAAGGACGAGAACCTTAGAGTGTCAAGAAGGAGGTTTCCAACATCCTTAGTGAAGTGGCAGCTGTTCTATATAAAGCTGTTTCACTTAAAACGGTTTCATAGCTGTATCTATTACTGCCTTTTATCTTCTAGATTCAGCTGAGCAATACCTGGTCTTCTCTGATTGTATCATACTGTTGTAGTAAAGCCACATTAGGGCGCTTGTGCCCGCTTTGTGCTGGTCAGTGATCGTAATAACGTTTTGTTGTTGTTGTTGTAAAGCCACATGAATCACAAGGATGCTTTCTATCCCTGAGTAAATATCCCTTGACACCATAAATTATATCAACATGCAATATAGCTCAGTCTTAGTTGATTCTCTGTTGGTTGCCTAATGTTTCTCTTCTCTGAATATTCTCTTTGCTTTCTGTTTTCTCCCCACTCCCTGGTTTGATCAGGCTTGCCAAAAAATCCTGGTTTGGTAACTTTATCAACTTAGAGAAAGAAGAACAGATCTTTGTAGTTATTAAGGACAAACCACTGAGTTCTATCAAGGCTGACATTGTTCATGCATTCCTCTCGGTAAGTATTTCGAATCATAAAAAGTACAGGAATAAATGAAGCTTGATATACTGCATTGTTTCAACCTCTATTTCCAATGATATTTGCCTTTTTCCCAGAAGAGTGTTCTTTAAAATCAGTATGGCATTGACTTCCCACCACCAACTAAAAATATACTGCTTACGGTTCCCTGCAGAATATATACATTAACAATCCAGTAAAAGCACTTTCTACATGCAAGATTTTACTCTGAAATTAGTCTGATTTAGGCAAGGTCCTATCTGCACATTAATCTAGTGACTTTCTTCTCTCACCGCCATTTAAGGAAGCTTCAACATCACAGCTTCTGCCTTTTTGCTTTCATTTTCCATGTGATAGATCCACTCTCCAGGCTGGTACCGAAGTTCCAACCTTGCTCTCTTTTCACCTTAAGATCCCTCCCTGGAATGGGCAATTTGGCTTCGAGGTGATCCTCATGTGGACCAGTAGATATGTTGTTCTGTGGGTCTGTGGTAAACATAACCAGATCCTCCATCAAACTTAAAAAGAACAGCCAAACACTGCTGTAAATAAAGGATAATCAAGTAGTAATTTATTAAGACACATTTAGGTAATATATTAATCCCTAAACTATTTAATCCTTGTGTTGTCGAAGGTTTTCATAGCTGGAATCACTGGGTTGCTGTGTGTTTACCAGACTCTATGTCCATGTGCCAGAAACATTACCTAGATGTGGGTGAAACATCAGGAGAGAATGCTTCTAGAACATGGCCATACAGCCCGGAAAACTCACATCAACCCTTGTTAATCCTTCACAATGCTTCTAAAACCCTATTCAGTTCTTCCTCCTAGAGGCCTTTCTCTGGTTTTGCCCAGTTATCTCAGAAGCATGTAAATCCAGCCACTCTGCTTTGATAGACCATTTAAACATTCAAGAATAGCATATAGTATATGATAGCACTCAGCAATACATTGTAGCATGTTACATGCAGTCGCCACATAGGAAGTTTTTATGTTTCATTTCATATATGCCGTAATTCTTTTTTCTTTTTTTTTTGCAGAAGGTGTTTTAATTGGGGCTGTATTTTTATCATTATTTTAAATTCATGTTTTAATATGGCTATTTTTTTCCAAACTTTTATATTATCAATTGTTTTAACTGTTCAGTTACGGGGCCATACAGTGAACAACTAACAGGCTCTTATGCCAAAAACAGCTTGGGGAGGGGCATTCCAGTGATCTTGGGGAGAGGGATATAGGGACCTCAGGCTGGGCGCTAGAGAGAGGCTGAGTCAACAGAATTCTCAAGCTCCCTCCAATCTACGTGCCATCCCTATATATTCCACCAACAGCCCTACAGCAGCTCACTTTCCATCTCTATTATTAATCAATGCTAGGTCTGTAGTCAATAAAACTGCAACACTCCAAGACATCATCCTGCATCAAAAAGCGGACCTTATCTCCATCACAGAGACTTGGATCCATGAGGGTGATAATATCCCCCATCATGAGTTGACATCTCCAAGTTTCCAGTTCTGCCAACAAGCCCAGAGTGAGGGACGGGGTGGAAGAGTAGCAATACTCATCCGCAATCATTTCACCATCAGGCAGATCCCCACTCCAAAGATAGTTGGTATCAAATGCATTGGTGCGACACTTGATTGTAAAGAATGTGTGGATATTCTGTTGGTTTAACGGGCCCCTGGGTCCCAGAGGGAGAGCCTGTCCGAATTATTAGATCTTGTGGCGGACTGGGCCTTGAGATTCTCCAAACTCAATGTCAGTTCACTCTCCTTGGCACAGAGGCCGTCACAAAAATCTTAGCCGTGGCAAAGCCCACTACCTGCTCACTGGATCCCTGCCCTTCTGGGCTGATCAAATGCTGTCTGGCTGGATTAAAAGACCCCATACGGAAAATCATCAACAGCTCGCTCGAGCTTGGGGTCTTTCCAGATAGCTTAAAATAAGCTTTAGTTCATCCTTTATTGAAGAAACCAAGTTTGGATCCTGTGATTTTTCCAACTACCACCCTGTTTCTAATCTACCGTTTTTGGGCAAGGTGATCGAGTGAGCAGTGCTATGTCAACTACAGCAATTTCTGGACGAGACCGCCAGCCTGGATCCTTATCAGTCTGGCTTTCGCCCGGGCCACGGGACAGAAACGGTTCTAGCGGCTATCACTGATGTACTTCGTTGTCAGATGGCTAAAGGGGGTTCGGCGCTCCTGATACTTCTTGATCTGATGGCAGCCTTCAACACTGTCGATCATGGCCTGCTGATCCATCGTCTCGCTGTGGCCGAAATTCATGGCCGAGCACTCAGTTGATTCGCCACATTCCTCTGAGGCCGGTCTCAACGTGTTGTGTACCTGGCTCAAACCTCCGACAGATCTGCTCTATCATGTGGGGTGCCTCAGGGAGGAATTCTTTCATCCCTCCTCTTTAACATCTATGTGAGAGCTCTTGCCAGTCTCATATGGAGTTTTGGCCTGGAGTGCCACCAATATGCAGACGATACTTAGCTGCTTCTGGGGTTGAAGCCTGGAGTCACCGCAATACCAGACAATTTCACCCTGTATCTTGAGGCTGTGTCGAGATGGCTGTGGGTCAGTAGATTGAAGGTGAATCCTACAAAGACAGAGATCCTGTGGCCTGGCCGCCCACCTGGTTGGTGCTTCCTTTGCCCAACTTTAACGGTGCCCCCCTGCATCCATCTTCTACTGTCAAGAGCCTGGGTGTCGTTCTGGACTCACAGCTGTCCATGGAGGCCCAGATCGCTGCTGTTAGTAAGCAAGCCTTTTTCCACCTTCGACAGGCAAGACAACTGGCACCTTACCTCTCTTAGGGAGCCTTGACTACAGTCATCCATGCGACAGTTACATCTAGGCTGGATTATTGTAACGCCTTAATACAGTCTACATGGTTACTGCTCTACGTTCTTATGCAATGTTTAATGTAACTCGCCTGGAGCATTTAATGGAGAGTGATTAATAAGTGATAAATTGAATTGAATTGAACCATATTTTATTTTGTGAGCCACCTTGGGTTCTGTATGGGGAGAAAAGTGGGGTGATTAATAAATCCATAGATAAATTATTATTATTATTATTTATACCCCACCACCATCTCCCCAAAGGGGACTTGGAGCGGCTTACATGAGTCCAAGCCCAGAAATACAATACAGCAAAGTACAATAAAACCAAAACAACAGAACTAACATACAATAAAATAGATAAAACATAAGAATACAATAAAACAATACAAAAATGCAATGAGAAAACAATCACAATGAGCAGGCCACATGTACAACATAAAGGGATAAAACTCTGGATGAGATAAAATATTTGTAAGGGGAAACTTTTGGGAGATGGAGTAGTGGAGACAAGCTTTCACACAGGCGAAGGGAGGTACAGAGTGAGGAGAACATTATGGGAAGAGCGACAAAAAAGAGGTACATGGTCACTCTCCAAAACCGCATTGGAAAAGCCAAGTTTTGAAATCCTTCTTGAAGGCTGCTAAGGTGGGGGCTTGCCTAATCTCACCAGGCAGTGAATTCCAGAGTCGGGGGTCCACCACAGAGAAGGCTCTCTCCCTCGTTCCCACAAGTTGAGCCTGTGATGGAGGAAGGGGCGAAAGGAGGGCCTCCCCTGATGATCGAAGAGATTGGGCAGGTTTGTTGATGGAGATGCAGACAGTGTATCATCACCATTTACTGCCAAAGCAGGATAATATATTTCTGCATTTATGTATTCTTTATGTGGTATATTACAAGAAAGAAAACAGACTCCCGTTTTCAAACTTTTTAAAGTTTCTGTAGTTATCTTCATGTTTGCATATCAATGCTGGTTGTTTAAGCAAAAGCAAGGGGGCAGATATGGAGGGGCAAGGAAGTGGCAGAGGAAGCTATTGTTTGCTTATGACGAAGAGACATTAAAGAGGTAAAGTGGAGCATCCTCTCTTGAAAAGGGAGATAAAACCATAAACCAGCCGCTGAATTTGTGCTCTTTTTAGCAGTTGTACATTGAAGAGTTGAAGTAAAGCAAAACTCTCTGTACCCCTTTTCAATGCCAGTAGCCAAATACTCCATTCATATTAAATAAATAGGTATGATAAACTAGCAACAGGAATAGCTGTGGTAAAAGAAAAAAGGTAAGAAAAATGTAAAATGACTCTAAAATGGCAAGCCTCAAAGTAGAAGGTGTGAACTTAATAACAATGGATTTTTGAAAGGAAAAAAAGTGAACAAGAATCAGCCGATATTATTGACTGCAAGTTTTACCCAAAATATCTTTAATATTTTTAAGCTATTTCTCTTTCATCTTTCACATTGTAAAGAAAAGGAGGCAGATTTTTAATTTATGTCTGGCCATGTTTCCTTCAATGGCACCAGGTCTTTATTGATCTTAATATCATATTTTTTAATCTAGATTCCCAGTCTTAGTCATAGTGTCATCTCTCAGACAAGCTTCCGTGCAGAGTACAAATCCACAGGGGGCCCTGCTGTATTTCAGAAACCAGTAAAGTTCCAAGTGGATATAACATACACAGAAGGTGGGGAGACCCAGAAAGAGAATGGGATCTACTCGGTCACTTTCACACTATTATCAGGTAAGTGCCACCAACGTTTGGTCTGCATTCAGTAACCATACCATTGAAGGTTGCCTGGAATGAAGTTGGTTTCTTCAACAGATAGTGGCAGTTTCATGTATATGAGAAATGTCCAAATGTGATGTTGATTGTAAATATGTGTTATGGATTGCTCTAGCTCTGCAAGTTACTAGCCATGTATAGTACCTCATCAGGGACTTAGTGAATATGTTTGCATTTCTTGAATTGTCAAATATCCAACAGACCATGTACCTGACTGGCAGAGTTCAGTAGAAGTGAAACAGACTAAGAAACTAGAGCTGTCTCTGTTCAGGTGGATTTCTCTGAATCTTGCCTAACAATCTCATTTTTCTCCACACTTTGAACCTATCCAGTTTCCCCCCTTTCCCTCCCATTTCTTTAGACACTAATTATTGGTATTATGTATTCACCTTCATGAGTGCAATGGCATGACAACTTGTTTTAAAAAAGGCCAAAGCTATAGATTTAAATGGTTGAAAGGATATGGACTCCACAAGATCAAAGAGACTAAGCAATTGTCACTTTAAAAAGAATGAATTAACCCACCAAATGATCAATGAATCATTGTTTGATCTGGGCAAGTTGAGGGGAAGTGAAGCATTTAATATGACAGTCAGGTAAGCATAATGAATGAGATTGTTAGGTATGGGAAAGAAAGAGGAATATCTAGCAAGTCTAAAAGGAGACATGATGCTGCAAAGCTATTTGAAGAATCTGACAATCATTATCTGATGGGTAAAGAGAAGTCATTCAGATATTGTTTAGCTACACCCCAATCAGCCTTGGCCAACATAGCCAAGGATGAGGCATTGCAGCTGCAATCTAAAGACATTGGTAGGGACTCATATTTCCTATTCTTGACATACCACTGCTAATATCTAACATTTATTGTGAATGAACAAGATCCCAAGCTAACTATTCAGGATGTTCTTTTTTAGATGATTATCTGTTTTTTCCAGCTGGGCAAGAAAGGAATAAGATGTTATAAGGAAATCAGAAGGGAGAATGAGTTATGGAGGGACAAGTAAAGTGAGCTTACAATCTGGTCCTTAAATGCTATCTTAGTTGAGTATAGAGAGAGTAGCATAGCAGAAAGGCTTGTGGCACAGAATAATGAGAGCAAAAGTTGGCAAAGGGTAGAGATACCAAAGGAATGATACCATTAATAAAATATATAATACTAATATTATGAGTGATGCATTAATATTATGCTAATAATATAGTATATTTTTATGTAGATATGACATGTAAGCCACTCTGAGTCCCCTTCAGGGTGAGACGGGCAGCATATAAATGTTGTTAATTAATTAATTAATAGGACATAAATGTATGTGTGTGTGTGTGTGTGTATGTATATGTATATATGTGTGTGTGTATATATATACGTGTATATATATATATACACTATATATATATATATATATATATAGACTAGAAGTCTGATTGTAATCTAGTACCAATTCAAAATGAAAGTAACATATTGTTTGCACCATCTTTGTTTACTTGACTGCCTACCTCCATACATTATATATCACAGAAGCTTTCAGTGCTGCCTTGTATCACAGTCTGATGTGTTTTTCTGTAGGTCCAAGCCGTCGCTTTAAGAGGGTAGTAGAAACCATTCAGGCACAATTGTTAAGCACACATGACCAGCCTTCAGTGCAGCAGTTATCAGGTAAGTAGCTTCCACAGCTGCTTTGCTTCAGGCAAGGACGTGAATTGGAAGCAACTCTCAGCATAGCCCCACACATTATGCCTCCAAAATAGTTCCATTCAGACCAAACAGTAAGACTCCTTTGCACATCCCTTCCCTGCCATTTGCTCCACTCCCACCTGCCTTGCACTAACCCTCATTCCCGAAATGCATTTCTCCCCATTCCCCACCTGGCCTGCCCGTGCCCTGCTCCAAGAGCCATCTGTCCCCTGTCACAGGAAGTGTCATCAGCAGTTCATGTAGTTACATTTCCCACCCCACTGACACACTTTAAAATAAATCTTAAGAAAGCTGCCAAGAGTCCATTTTAAAAAGACAAACAGTGACTTAATGTAGTCCTGCTTTGGTGGGACACCTATTAGCAGATAGCTAGTAGTTTAGACCGGTTTTCAGAGGTAGCTAGTTCTGAGGAGGCCATGTGTCATTTTATCTTTGTAGAAAATGTGCAATGGTCAAGCAGTGACAGAAACAGCTTGCCTGTTTATCGTTTACAGTACAATCCACAAATTACTTTGATATTTTTCTTCCGTTCTTTCCACCACTGGGGTAAATCATTTCCTAAACTCCCTACTAGAAAACTCTTGTTATACATCTTCACTTATAACCTCCAAACCTTCTCCAGCCCTGGCACCCCCTTGCAAAAGACAGTGTTTGATACTTTCACACAAAAGAGATACAAACTCTTGGAAATGTATGAGAAAAAAATAAATAGAAAAATATAAATGTGAATAAATAAATACATGTTAATAGATCCAAAGTACAGTTTTGCCATTTATCCTAAATAAGTATATCTTGTTTAAAACATTTATGTTCTAATTCTTCTGGAAGGTGTCTCTCTTTAGTGTTAGAACAGTTAGAGTTCAATTTCTCCTTTTAAAGTCATCTTTGCTCTGACAGGCTTGTGAGAAAATGTAAAGTACAAAGCAAAGCAGAGCAGAGAGGCTGTTTTCCAAAGCTTGAAGTGTAGGAAGGAAAACTCTTAAACACAAACAACAAAAGGGAACCCAGAAAATTGCCAATAGTGAATGGAAAGATACTGTGAGTCTCATCATATAATTAGTAATATTTATTTTGCTATATTGTTTAAGTCCTTATGTATTATATGTCTCACGATAATAATATACAGTTCCTACACAATAATATATATAATACAGTGACACAACTGCCTAAATAGCAATCACAATTTAAACCACTGTCACTATGTAGTGACCTTTAATTTTGATGTGTTTATTATGCATGTCATATACATACATTGTCTATATTTGCAGGGATTAATTACTGTATATGTATAAGCAGCAGTTTAAATTGTGATTGCTATTTAGGCAGTTGTATCACTGTATTATATATTATATTATTTTGTAGAAACTGTATATTATTATCGTGAGACGTATACTACATAGGGACTTAAACAATACAGAGAGAGAAATATTACTAATTATGTTATGAGACTCAGAGTATCTTTCCATTCACTATTGGCAGTTTTCTGGGTTCCCTTTTGTTGTTTGTATTTAGTAATTAGGTAGCTGACCTAGTTGCTTGTGAAAGGAAAACTCTTGCCATGAGTCTTGAGCTTGAGCATGACCTTCTGGTTTGGACTGCTTATTTGGCCTCCAAAGTTGATCAGCCAGACTACTGTCTAATTTTGTTACTTCAGATATCTGGTTAGGCTAGACAGGAAGAGAGGGAGAAAGGTGGAGAATCGGAGCGCACCCCAAAGTCTCGGCATTGCAGATAACTGTGTATATATGCACTGTGCAATGGCTGCAACAAGGTACAATGTTTATAGCTTGTTTTAATTGTCTGCATCAAGATGCTAGCCTGATCGTACCCCTGTTAGCTCCATATTTTCATGCTGCTAAGGATCATTTTAAATTCAGAGCTTTTGAGGTTATAGTGAGATAATAAGTAGTCACAATGCAGTGTGAGTTTACTCCAAACCTTTGTCTGGGTGGAGCACTTGATAAGAAACATTTGTTTCACACATGACTGTGTCTAAAAAAATTCAGGCTCTGATTGAAGACTGATCATGGAACCAAAAATAATACCAAGGTGTAAAGTTTACCAGCTGTGTTGAAATAAAACAAAAGTAACAGTGAGGTGATACCAAAATCAGTGCCAGTGGAGATTTGACTGGCATGAGAAAGAAGGCTTTTATCAGTCTGACACAAAAACCACATTCTTGTTCCTTGCCAGTTAGGATATGATAATCCATTTAGTTAGCATAATGTGTTTCAGACTGAGTAACTCAGAATCAAGTTTTATTCTGTGAAGAACAGTTGCTTCCTTCAAAAGCAGCCCCCATCAAAATCAATGGCCATTTAATCTGTGACTTGCCTCTGAAAAGGTTCAAACAGATTACCTGCTAACAGGTAGTGTTCCCCACCTTTCAAATCAGGTGCCAGTACAGGTGAGTGTTTGGCACCTTCCATGTGAAAAACGTTTATGCACTGTGAGAGGGAAAAGTCTAACACAATGTGTTACAACAGATATGCCCTACAGCTGGGTGACCCATCTGTGAACGTCTCTCCAGTTCGGTCACCAGCATGGACCTGAAGTCTTGTGGAGGTGATGCTTGCTATCTTTCCTGATCCTGCTTGGTCTGCTGAGCTATGGGCCAGCCCAGTATAATGGCTTGCCTGGGTTTCGGAACAGAACTGTTTTCTGTTGTCTCTCATTCTTTGCAAGCACACGCCAATATTGATAGATATGTAGTCTTTCTTTCTGTATGTGTACGCATGTGTGTGTGTGTGCGTGCGTATCTCATTTCAGTGGTGTGTTCCTGTGCCACACCTACATATTCCAGTTAGTCTCTTCCATTCTCATCCTCATTTCTGCTTCTTGGGACTCACTCTGCTTATTACTTTTGATATAAAACAAACTGGAACAAGCCCATATGCACAGGCAAATGAAGTTATGGAAGTCTTATGCGAATGCCATTTAGCACTAAGGCACTTCAGTACTGATCTCCCTGAAACACAGAAAATCCATGCTTTGAAATTATTGCTTCTCTGAAAGTCTTCATACTCATCCATGATCTCCAGAGTGGAAACAGAATTCTGCCTTTGTTTTTATTCATTCAAAATCCTTTAGTTTATGGATAACTGATTTTTAAAAGGAAATCGTTCTTGCCAAGATTGAAGAAAAAGCTACTGTTTGTTCACTTCAATGTTCAATACATTCTATTCAGGTGTAGAGCCACAGTAAGAATCTATACCAATTAGCCAAAAGTGATGTTCCTTCCACCCACTCACCAATGTCACTTCTGTTGTCATAATTGATTCCTTTCCTCAAGTTGCTTCTCCTCTGGAAAGGAATTAGCTGTCTGCACATTTCTTTCAGTAAATGACAATATTAAATAAATGATCATTCCATCTTGGCAGTGAATTTCCTGCCTCTCCTGTTTTATGTTTGTGGTGCTTTTCAAACTTCTCAGCCATGGTTGCAAGCTCCACCTTTTAACAATGTAACTGCCAAGTTGTAGAACAGAGGATCTGACTTTACCTGTGATGGTAGACATGCACCTGGAGATTTTGCTGCCATTTTACCTCCTGCTTCTTCCCTCCCTGTCCTTCTTGTTACTTTGTTTTCTTACCTGCTGTGGGGTAAAGCCCTATTTGTTCCAGTAGTAGGTGGATAGGGCAAGCAGAACAATTAGAAAAGTATTAGACAGCAAGATGGACTGCAACACGATCTCCTGTTCCGTTTATGTTAGAGGATAGTTGCAATAGCTGGTTTCTAATTGTCAGCCTTTCTTTATGATCAGTTCTGCATCTGTAGGTTTGGCACTGATATCCTTAAAACAGGTCCATAAGGTTCAGTTGTGCCATGTCTCTGTACTTGGACAAATAAAAATAGTTATTGCTTTGATTATCTATTTTGTATGTTCTGTGAGATAAGGATAAAGCCTATATAGCTATTTCACTCATATGTAGGTCTTCACAATCTGCTAAGTGATTGCAAGTACTGTTTTTCTCATTTATGAAAAACAGTATTTTCTAGCAGGACAGCCATTTTCAGTATCTGTGTTTGGGGAATAAAAGTGTCATTACTTAAATGAGCAAACATAAAGAATGTCTAAGCAGAATCTGTTGGCATCATTTCCCCTGAACTTGTTACTGGGGAAAAGCAAAAAAATGTACTAATTTAATGTGGGCCTGGGAATATCTGTTCCAAAAGTGATAGATGATTTGAAATGATTTTAGATCTAAATATCCAATAAAGGATGATATTTTACTCTGCTTAGTATTGATAGTAGTATTGTACTCGATAGAAATTAGGAACTTCCTGAAAGCACTTCATTTTAACTTGACAAATAAATGTCACAAAATAGTCCAAAAGGACCAAAGTTCAAGAGAGTTTTGAGTTCAGAATGACTTGTTGATTTCTCTGTTGGGGGTTGGTTTCCATCCCTTCCCTAGATTACTGTTTGAAGTCATTATTAATGATAATATCCAGATCTCTTTTTTTGGTGCAAGTCCTGAAAGGAATTCATACCCTTCAACATGACACCAAGGTTTCAGTGTGTCAATAGTGAAATATGCATATCTCCTGTAACTCAGCTTTATGGAGGGATTAGACATTATTGTGATGAACACCTTTGAGTAGGTAATGCAGAATATGCATGCTGTTTCATAATGTAGCTAGTGATGAAATATAAGGCAAGGTCCCGTGACGGTCTGTTTGACAGCCATGGATGGCCCTGGATCATTCCAAAGTTACATAGCCCCAAATGTGTTTTATGTGCATGCTTCTTTAGCACAAGTTGATCATAAGAGATTATATGAGTTTGGATGTAGCCGAATGAAGTGGTAGAGTTCGAAAGTGGCAAAACAGATTGCATGACTTCAGGCTGCAAGTAAGGGATTACAGTTTAGAATGATTCTCCTCATTTTAGATAAACCTCTGTGAGAAGCTTAGTGTGGCAAGGAAAGCTAGACTAGAAGCTATCTCCCTGATGTTCTTATTTTCTACTTGTTGGAGTTTTCATTTGCAGAAGCATTTTAAAGTGGTGCCTGTGGGTCAAAATGGTCCAGTTAACTTTACTTTCTTTTTAGTTGCATGCTTTACTAATCTTGACTTGAGGCTGGATTGTGGGATCGTTCTAGTTCTTGGAAATCTTCATCAAAATTCGCATTTTATACTATTATGTCACTGGGTTATTTTCCCCAGACATCCACACCAAATAATCTTTGAGTCTGCTGCCTACAGTCCTGCCAGTCCTACCCTTTTTCCCTAGATCCCTTCCTCCAAGATTATTTTATGCATACCTTTCCTATTGCTTTGCTCCTCTCTTCTCCCCTTAACATTTAAACAAGCTAGTGCTTTTTAGAGAGTTGTTATATTCAAACATCACTGCTAGAATGCTTCTAATTCGCAAAGTGGGAGGGATTGGGGTGTATCTAATTCTTAAATAAATATAAACTCAAAACCTACAGAAATCACTAGATGTAAGTAATTTAAACATGATGTTTTATGTGTGTATTACATCAACTTCTGTACTGTTTACCATGTTTAAAATAATTACTCAAAGGTGGCTTGTGGTCCAAGCATAGGAGCCACCTGACCCCAAAATGGCATAAGGATGTGTGTCTCTATCTTGGATTAGTGGCACTATTGGTGATGTTACTTTGAATTATTTGGATAGCACAGTTTACCTGGGTGTTCTTGAGTTCTTATAGATAAATTTTGGAAGCCAGCCGGTTCTACAATTTAAAGTAATGCATACATTGTGATTATGATAATAATTACTAGATTTTGTGAAGGTGATCAACAGCCATTTATATTAGTGAAATATTAGTGAAACCACTTCAGTGTGATTACACTGTTGAAAGTAGTGGATGCTGCTCTGGTATGATAATAACAGAGAAGGAGACAAACATTTTGAATTTTTTTAAAAAAATCTAGAAATTTATATTTATACATTTATATTCCGCCCTTCTCACCTCGCAGGGGACTCAGGGCAGATCACAATGCACATATACAGGCAAATATTCAATGCCATAGACATACAACATATATAGACAGACAATGAGCTACACAATTGGTCGAGAGCTCACCCCGACCCAGGCAGGCCTCAAACTCAGGACCTTCTGGCCTTATGACCTTATGCAGCTGACTCCCAGCCAGCTGCGCCACATTCCCAGAAATAACCATGAGGATTGTTTGGCTCTCAAATGTTAGACACCAGCTTCTATCACCAAACATTATTGGGTGTGTTAGTTAATGCTGATCAGAGTTTCAATCCAACTACATCTGTAAGACTATATATTTCCCACCTCAAATTGGAATGTTATCAAAAATGCTGAAAATAATCTGTTAGCAATCACTTCAGAAATCCTAAATACTATGAAGAATTGAAACTGATGATAAGCTATTTTTCCCAGCATTGAATGGTTATGAAGAAAGTCTATATTCTGATGGGTTGTCTTTCTAGCTTTGAAGGATTCTGATGAGAAGTCTGTGCATTTTTGATTAATGCAGTATAAGTGCTTGAAAAGATTTGGCCCATATCAAATTCATATATGAGGTCTTCTCTTATCTCTACTTTTTGCCTTTGGAACCTTTTTCCTTCCTTTCCCAAAGGAAGGGAACACATCTGTGAGAGGGAGTTGTTGTAGGTGAAGTAAGAGTTAAGCACTACTCCCCACATATTTCTCCACTCTACTTGTCCCCCTCTCCAAAGGCCTTTTCTCTTTAAGATAAAAATGAATATTTCATTTGCTGGAAGCATTTGTGTGCCATGTGCAGCTTAGTCCAAAAATACGAATACAGTTAGCTACCACCAGAAACTCTTAAAGAATAATGTTTCTTTTGAAATGAGCTACTTTGCTTTCTTTTGCAAACTATATCTACTCACATTTTCTTTTATGTGAGCAAATAAAATGAAATGTAGCTCTTTGATCTTATGCTAGAATGACAGGTTACTAGGATTAAGTTTCAGAAGAATGGCCGTGTGATCTGTACTAGCGAGACTTGAAAGCCTGCTAATTGGAGAATTAACTATAATAGAAGCAGAGCCTTTGCTGCATGGAACTTATTTCTATGTAAAAACACCTCAAGATGTTGCCTATGGCAGTAATACCCTCTCTTTTTTTTCCTTTCTGAGACACCATTTGCAGTGGGAGTGAGAGTAGGGGTATAACAGGTCCATGAGATGAACCAAGTTAAATATACAACTTTTTTTCATCATAGGGGTGTGATCACAACACTGCGTATCTTTGTGTCCTCAAGTCACCTGTTGATTTGAGTTTTCTTAGGCAAAGAATACTCAGAGGTAATATTGCCAGTCCCCTTCTCTGAAGTATTGCCTGAAGCACCTGGTGTTTATTGATTTTTTTAGTGCTCAGAGTATCATTTTGGATTCTTGCATCTGGACTAGCACTTCCCAAGGATTTCTGTATATTAATAGAGTCATAAAATTGTTAGTTTTTGGTTTATTTTTTGCAATGTGAATGTCAATTATATCCTGAGAATGTATGAATGTCTAGGATGTGTGTGTTCAGTGGATGCTGAGAATCACATTTAGTTGATATTCAACATTCTGAATTGTTTGATATTCAACAAATTGTTTGAGCCTGATAATGTGACTTACATTATATGAAAGTTACTAGTGTCATTTTTTGGGGCATTCACTATGGTACAGAAATTATGTGTAGAATACTAAGTAACTGATTTCAAAGGCTGTTTATAGAGGTCAGGAAAAAAATCATATGTGATAATGACAACCCCGTATATGCTTTCTGCTCCAGGAAATCATTTTGCTGCATTACTACCTTATAAACAGAGCTGTGGAAACCACTTTTTATATTTTCCTTCCCTCCCTCCTCTTTCCATTCTTACAATCTAGACACCACTAACTGTATGGAGTTGATGACTGGGAGACTTTCCAAATGTGGTAAGAACTTCCCTTCCACCTTCTCTTCTCCCCAGCCCTCACTGAATGACATGACAACCCTACTGCTCTTTTCCCTGTGGACACCTTTCATCTTCTAAATACTCTTTTATAACTTACCACTCTACCTTTTGCTTTGAGCACATACCTTCCCCAGTTTGTCCTCCACCATACACATGTGCACAAACCTGTCATGCCTCTGTTTACACAGCACATGCGTACGCGGTTCCACAGTCCTGTTCTCACACAGACACCCCCACCCTTACTGTCGGGTGATGGTATATATGCTTGTTAGTCTTTAATCTGAGTTCACAGTCAAATCACCCTTTCTCTGCTCTGCAGCCCTGTACCACTTCCCTTGCTGCTGTGCTACTGCTTGGCTTCCCACATCTCATGCTGAGAAGAAGACAACAAGGTTCGGCCTTAACTCCCCTAGTTTCATTCCAATGTATCTAGGGAACCCCATTTCCTGCTCCCCCACAAATGGGAGAAGGTTGCATCCTTAGCTGCTACAAAGCTTAAGTTTGGCCCAGACCAGTATGATTTTGATGGCATCAAGCTCTGAAAACTACAAAAAGTATAAAATTTCTCTTGAAAATCTCATCCCATTTAGTTTGAGATTACACAGCTAATCCCTGTTTCTTTGTCACCAAGACTTCTTGTTTCTTTCTCCGATTCTTTCTGAAAGCGGTATATAAAGGACTGGTATTTTTGAAGGTGGTAGCACAGTGTACCCAACAATACATTCAGATAACCTGATTTTTTCAGTGGCCAACAATTTTGCCACTTCAACAGTAACTGAACTGAAAGGCTGTTAATGGTATTGCACAGCTGGCCACAATAGCTAAATAAAGAGCCATGTCTATCATGTCATTGAAGTTTCTTTGAATCCTATGTCAGATTTCCACAGGGATGACGAAGAGCAGAATGTGACCTATGTAGATGACTGCTTCTCTTTACTATCACAAAGGTCAACCAAACAGAAAAAGAATTCAGTTCTCTTTTTTGAGGGAGAATGCTTTGATTTGTTATCTTACCTCGCAGGATGCATTATCCTCATTTTCCTCTTAGAGGGTGATCTAAATCCTAGACAGATCTTTAGCCTCTTCATAAAAACATCAAATGACAAATCTCTCTTCCTCTTTAATCTCTAGTTAATAGCAGCAAGACCATGCTGAAATCCTAAAACATAGCAATTTTCATGTATTAATTAAACTTTGCAGAAAATAAACCATTTGCTGCTTCGTCTGCAGTCGAATGTCTTGAAATTTGGCTATGTCAGCATCATTAATATTAGTAGAGGGAATTCTGGTCAGTGAAACAATATTGGAGCTAATAGGGGGGGAATCTATAAGCATACTTAACAGAATCATAAGGATTATCTGTGTGTCATAGCATCCCAACATAGCTACAGAACTGCTTCATCTTGCTTTTTAAAGTGCTTATTTCTTGATGAACTGATGAAGACTTCCCATCCCTGGCACTGGGGTCAATCAAAAATGTGACGTGACATCCCCAAGACAAATCAGAAAGCAGCCTTTTGTCCATAAAGAAGCCACACAGTTTAGTTCAAAGTTACAGAACTGGGACACAACAGTCTTCTCTTCAGCATAAGGGAATAATGCTAACATTTGAAACTTATAGAAGTAACCACTGAGCTTCTGGACTGTCCTGCAGATTAGCAGTACTAAAGCCCTTACTAATTCAATCTGATCAGTCAGAACAAGGGCAAGGGCACAGAATTCCCTACTCATCCTGAAAAAGCCTGTCTGGTTCATTCACTCTTCAGAACAGAAACTGCAGTTCTGCACAATGTCACTCAGCTGCTGTTAGGGCTTCCACTTCCCCTGATACTTTTCCTATTGTTTTTAATGGAGAAATGTAATACTACAGCTTTTTGATACTGCTTTTACTTTTTACACCTCACCATCAGGCAGTTGCAGGAAGCACACAAGTAAGGTACTATTTCAAATAAGAGATATTACCACTGCCTGCTAAGTCAAACAAGGTCATCACATAACCATCTCAGAAAGATTACATACCGGTTCCATCAACAGAGAGCATTCTAAAACACTTTAGTTCGCATGTGGGATTTCACAGACCACATGCAAACCTCAGATCTGTCCTGTTACACGTGAAGCAGCCAGACTGGGACTCCCTCAGCTGCTCCAGAGGTGGTAGGGAGGCCCTATTGCCCAGCAAGCAACCACTAGGAGTCTCACAGTCCCAGGCCACTTGAGCCTGAGGACTGTGGGATGGCAGTCAAGTAGATTGTTCCCTGAGATTAAGCCAGATCAGCCACACGTGGTGTTTAGCTGCCATGGGCCTGATCCATCGTCACACCAACCTAAAGGTGTGTTTCTGGTGGTTCTTGTTTGACACTTGAGCATCCACAAGTTTTGATATCCATAGGGTGTTCTAGAACTAAACCTCAGTGAAGATTGAAAGCCAGTGAAGTTTATTTATTTTATTTATTTATTATTTGGATTTCTTGGTCGCCCCTTCCAAGTGGCCCAGGGCGACTCACAGCAGTTAAAAAACGATTACAATCAATAAAAACACAGTAAAAACACAGTAAAACAATACAGGACACATGTTAAAACATGGTTGGATGTATGCATCCACAGTTAAACCCGGCAAAGATGCCTGTCAGCTACATAAAGTCACAACCCTTGGCCGAATCGTGGAGCCTTAGCTTTGCTCCGACCCAAAAGGCCTGAATGAACAGGTGGGTTTTACAGGCCTTTCGAAAGGCCAGTAAAGTGGGCATCGCACGAATGGCAGGAGGGAAAGCATTCCATAGTACAGGAGCGATCACGCTAAAAGCTCTCCTCCGAGTCGTGGTCAGATGGAAGGCAGCATGGCTTGGTACTGCCAAGAGGTTCAATGATTCGGATCTCAGTGGTCTTAAAGGGCTATATGGGGAGAGGCGGTCCCTAAGATACACCGGCCCCAGACCGTTCAAGGCCTTAAAGGTTAAAACCAGCACTTTGAAGGTGATTCGGTGCTCAATTGGGAGCCAGTGCAGTTCCCGCAGGACCGGCGTAATGTGGCAGTGAGATGGAAGACCTGCCACGAGCCGGGCTGCGACATTCTGCACCAACTTAAGCTTCCGAATCACCGACAGATGAAGGCCAACGAAGAGAGCATTACAGTAGTCCAGTCTTGAGATGACCGCGGCTTGGACCACTGTGGCTAGGTCATGACAGGACAAGTAGGGAGCCAGCTTCCTCGCCTGCCGGAGATGATGGAATGCTGTTCCGCTGACAGTGGAGACGTGTTTCTCCATCGTCAGATGGGAGTCGAGCATGACTCCTAGACTTTTGACCGTTGATGACGGGCGAAGAGTCGCCCCATCCAGGGTTGGAAGCTGGATCCCACACGCCCCTGGACGGCCCAGCCACAGGATCTCCATCTTAGCCGCATTCACCTTCAACCTACTGGCTTGCAGCCATCCAGCAACGGCTTCTAGGCAGCGATGGAAATTATTGGGTATGGAGTCGGGCTGGCCTTCCATCCCCAGAACGAGCTGGGTGTCATCCGCGTATTGGTGATACTCCAGCCCGAAGCTGCGCACCAACCGAGCAAGTGGTCGGACATAGATGTTAAATAATAAAGGGGAAATGATTGCCCCCTGGGGGACCCCACAATGAAGAGGGGCACCCCCTGAGACAACCTCTCCCCTTCTCACTCGCTGGAACCGGTTCCGGAGGAAAGAGGACAGCCAGTTAAGGACTGTCCCTCTCACCCCGGCCGTAGCCAGACGGTGGGTCAAAAGATCAAAATCGACAGTATCGAACGCTGCCGTGAGGTCCAATAAAATGAGCAGCGCCGATCCACCGTGATCAAGTTAGCAACGCAGCTTATCTGTGATGGCGACCAGCACTGTCTCCGTCCCATGCCCTGAACGGAAGCCGGACTGGAAGGGGTCTAGCCAAGACTGCAACTGCTCCATTGCTACCCTTTCAACCACCTTGCTCAGGAACGATAAATTCGACACTGGGTGGTAGTTGGAAGGGACCGATGGGTCTAAATTCGGCTTCTTCAGCAATGGAGTGACCACTGCCTCTTTTAAACCCCCTGGAAACACTCCTTGCTCTTGAGTCAATATATATCAAGTGGTCTCATTGTATTTGGGAGAACTTCTAGACTGTTGAACAGATGCCACTGAGGATTTAAAGGAAATCATGATATTTTTCTAGTATCACTTGGTCTGTATTTAATTTCATGGTGAAAGGTAGAGATTGGATTTTAGGTATATAATAGTTGGAGCCATCTTATAAAAAAAGAAATTTTATGGAATTCCTTAAAATATTTTCCAGGGATAAACCTGTAAATCAATTAAGTGCTACTTCACACTTTGCAAAGGAATCTTATAGCACCTTTGAGACTAACTGATGCCCCTTCTACACTGCCATACAAAATCCAGATTATCTGCATTGAACTGGATTCTATGAGTCTACACTTCAAAGCAGATAATCTGGATTTTATAAGGCAGTGTAGCAAGGGCCCAAGACAAAGAAGCATACGCTTTCATAGACTGATGTCTGCTTCATCAGATGCATCATTAGGATAATGGCTGTTTTGTCATATGTATACTGTCAGTCTTCTCAACAGTAGGCACACCTGTGATAGAGAAGAAGACAACACTACTAGAATATTTACCAACTTCCTTAAAGCAAACAATGTTATTATATCTGATGAAATAGAGTTCAGTCTCCAAAATCTATGCTGCTATCTTCTGTGAGGTCACTTCTACATGGCCAAATAAAATCCAGATTATTTGCTTTGAACTGGATTATATGGCAATGTAGACTCATATAATCCAGTTCAGAACAGATAATTTGGTTTATCTGTTTAGATAATCTGCGTTATATGGCAATGTAGAAGGGACCTGAGTTAGATTCGTAGGGGTTACAAGCTAACATATCAGTGTTTTTGAATTCTGCTCCACACTTTGTGAAATAGCCTGGGTGCCTTAGTACTGAACTTTTTGGTAAAGAGGAATTCTGAAGAACTGCTGTTCCAAAATGCTCATATATTTGATGCTCATATACAACCATCCACAGTCAATTCCAGCAAATCCTGTTATGTGTAGCATAGAGAAGAAAGAGAAAAAGTTTGAGAACTGTACCATCCACCTGTTTCCTATCTAGTGAATTGTGCATAGTAATAACAGCTCACATTTAATCAGGAAGCTGCAGTACACAGGGTCCTGGAAACAAACCCCAGTGATTACTGAAAGCATACTATACTGGCCCTGAATCCATGACGTTCTTGAGTCAATATATGTCAAATGTTCTTATTGTATTGGGGAGTATTGCCCCCATTGTACTGGACTCCTGCGTAATATAGGGAGGAAAGAGAGAGGTTGAAGAATTGTTCACTGTAGATTGATATTTTCAGTCCACAGTATTGTAATAACCTTCCCTCAGCAAGCAGAGTAAAATGAGCTTCAGCAGGGACTTGCTGCAATTGCTTGTCACACTAGAGCCCACTAGCAGGAAGAGACTAGACAGAACATCCTTTAGTCCCACTCACCAGCACTAAAGAACTCCTTCAGTTGGGGCAACTGCCAGGCTTTTGAGGTGGGTGGCTTCTTTACAGTTGTGGCAATTGTCCATGAATTAAATATAAAAATTAATGAGGCCATATGTCTTTCTTACAACATCATAAATACTGAACAGAACGCAGCCCAAATCTTTAGGAATTGAAGAGTAGAACTATTATTGGAAGATACGCCTACATTTATTTTGCAAGCATTACAAGCCAAACAATAGGGGGGAGGGGGGGTTGGTACATAGTTTCTACAGATGTAACAAAGGGGGAATTGTTTTATTGTAATAACACATATAATTTAGGAGTTTTCAGCATGACTAACATTTTCTATATATAAAATTGGGTATTTGCTTGTAAGACCTCTTTCTGGAAAATAGAAATCCCTGAGGCAGGAAGGAAACTCCCAACTCACAACCACCCTTCACATGGGGCAGTGGGGTAAAAAGCTACTTCCCCATAATATTACCTTGCTATTTGGGAATTTTTTCTGCTGAAGTTTGAAATCAGATTACTCAAAAGAAACCATTTTCACTTGCTTCACTTCTGCATTGGGAAGATTGAATGACATGTTTGGTCTGACATGTATCGTTCAGCTCAAGGTTGTAAAATAAGAATTATCCTTAATATCCCCTCTTGCCTCCATCCACATTAGGGTTGCCATTTTTTGATATAAGAAATAAGGGACATTTACGGGATTTTTCACAAAAATAAGGGACACTTCATTAAAAACTTGAAACTCAAACATTAGGTAGAAATAGTTTTATTTACAGAATAAGATAATGATTGAAACTCACAAAAGAAACTGACTTATACCCTCTTAACAGTACATGGTATGTTTCTGCATGCTTTGTCATGCAGAAAAAACATTATCAGAACTACCTAATTTTCTCCATCTGTATTTAGTACTTGACTTTGCTGACTTTAAAAGTGCACTGTCTAAACATTAAAATAAAATAAATTTTATAAGACAGTACATCTTCATGATTATTATGTCAATAGTTAATGGTATAGTATAGTATGGGATACACAGCATTGTATAGTATTGGGATGCACAGCTAGGCCTATTTTAAGAGTAACTCTCAAGCAACCAGAAACTATCTTTATCCAGCATGATCCAACATTCCCTTGGGTAACGGTTAATTAGTCTACTGTACTTTGAAAAAGTCCTGTATCGCCTCTTCCTTCCAACGGGGACGCAGGCTGCCCTGCGAGTTGGAATCCCCGGGCAGGCATTGCCGTGGAAACCACAGCGCACAGCTTCCTCTGGTCAACCCCACCCAGTCCTGTCCTGCTAGTCAAAAATAAGGGACAGGGCCTGAAAATAAGGGACACAAATTTTAGGACCAAAATAAGGGACGTCCCTTAGAATAAGGGACATATGGGAACCCTAATCCACATATTCTGATGAAAGTGTCCCAGGGTGCTTCCAGATAGTGCCAAAATTGATGCCAAAGTGGGTTTAAGAAATCTACTTTGGTGCAGATTCCCATCCCCACTCCCCCCCCCCCCCCAAAAAAACCCTGGGCTTTTCCAGAGAGGGTGGCTACATATCATCCCAGTAATTACTGGGATGACATGCAGCCACCCCAAAGGCCCCCCAAAACAACCAAACTTCAAAAATGTACCCAGCTGCCATTAATGTGCTCCTTGCACCCTCCTGGTGAGAATAAATGACATACCAGAGGGGTGGGGGGAGAGAGATTTTTCTTTGCATCAGGATAATTTTCTTGCATCATTTCTTTGCATCAGGAGAATGCCAGCTGCACCTTAATGGTGGCCGGGCAAGATTTTTTAATTAAAAAATTAAGGGTAGTTTTTCAAGATGGGGGGGGGGGGGAGGGTTGGGCTCCCAGCTGGACATTTGGGCTCCAGGAGGTTCAGGATGGTAAACTGGGTCTCACACCCAGGTAGTTCTGTGTAACTACCTGGAGCATGGACGGAGACGATCCTGGTCTCCATCTCGGATGAGTTGCGCTACCACCTGGCTCAGGGCGGATCGGCGCTGCTCGTGTTATTGGACCCCACAGCGGCGTTTGATACAGTCGATTATGATCTATTGACTCACTGCCTTGCCAGGGCCGGAGTTAGGGGGACAGCCCTTAATTGGGTGACCTCCTTCCTCCAGAACCGGCTACAACGAGTGAGGAGGGGCATGGAGGTCTCAGGGGTTCCCGCTTCTTTGCGGGGTTCCTCAGGGGCTATTCTCCCCCCTCTTATTTAACATCTATATGCGACCACTTGCCCAGCTGGTGCGTAGTTTTGGGCTGGTGTGCCATCAGTACGCTGTCGAGACCCAGCTTATCCTGAAGATGGAGGGCAGTTGATTTCCAGTTGCCTTGAATCACTGGATGGCTGCAAAGGTTGAAGGTGAATCCGGCAAAGACGGAGATCCTATGGCTGGGTCCTCCGGGCTGTAGGGATGTTCAGCTTCCAATCCTGAACGGCGTGACATTACGTCCGTCGTCCTCTGTTAAGAGCTTAGGAGTAACCTTGGACCCCCTGTTGTCGATGGAGGCCCACGTCTCCAGCGTCAGCAGGGTAGCATTTTTCCATCTTTGCCAGGCGAGGAAGCTGGCCCCCTATTTGTCCCAGCGCAACTTAGCCACAGTGATCCAAGCCACGGTCATCTTGAGGCTGGACTACTGTAATGCTCTTTACATTGGCCTTCCTCTGTCGGTAATCCGGAGACTCAAGCTGGTGCAGAACGCTGCAGCTCGACTCCTGGTGGGGTCCCGATTGGCCACCACATCACGCCAATCCTGCGCGAACTGCACTGGCTCCCAATTGAATGCCGGATTGCCTTCAAAGTGTTAATCCTTACTTTTCAGGCCTTACATGGTCTGGGGCCAGTGTACCTGCGGGATCGCCTTGTCCCATATCATCCCACCAGATCACTGCGCTCCAAAGAGCTAAACCTCCTGGTCATCCCAAATGTGAGGACCTACCATCTGTCCGCAACCCGCCGCCGGGCTTTCTCTGTTGCAGCCCCTACCATGTGGAACGCACTGCCCGCCGGCATCCGTGCCACCCAGGGCCTCCTCCCGTTCAGGAGAGCAGTTAAGACATTGCTGTTCCAACAAGCCTTCGTAGTTAGCTAAACTGTAGCTCACACCGCCTAGCTGTCAGCCCACTGCGACTCCATTTGTTGTTTCAACTGTTCTAATTGTAATTCCATCTTAATGGTATTACTGTGGTTTATGAGTTATCTGACAATTGTATTTTACGAACTGTTGTAAGTCGCCCCGAGCCGTTGGGGGGGGGGGGCGACAGACAAATGCGAAATAATAAATAATAAATAAATAAATAATCCTGGAACCACCTGGGGGTGAGTCCTCACAAGCCCAATACCCCATTAGGCATGGGCTATTCAGGAAGACCCAAATCGAATGGGTTATCTAATTATTCTGAATGAATTCGTTTTAACCAGGGGCATTGTTTGGATGCCCTTGGTAAAAACTCAGTCAGGTCTCAGTTTTAAGACCTGTCTGGATGGGCCCCCAGTTGTAAGGAAGTGGCCTTGGAGATGATTGCAGCATCCCTTCTCTTCCTTTTCTAAGACCCTTTGTGGCCCCTTTGCTCCAGCTAGGTACTTCCAGGTTTGATCAGATTGGCTGTTTTGGTGCTAAATCCAAGGAGACCTTTCATGGCCTCTCTTAGATGCTTCAGCAATCCATAGCAGATCCAAAAAAATGCATATGTCCAGATGAGGAAGCCTTAGTATGTCTAGTGTAAAAAAAAGAGCAAATCTGCCAAAACTACATACCATCTCCCATGCATTACTTAACATTTATTTATTTATTTATTTGTCGAATTTCTAGGCCGCCACTCCCAGGAGGCTCGGGGCGGCTCACAACAGGGCAATACACAATAAAACACATCAAAACATATAAAGCACTCTAAACATGAGGTATTAACTTAAACCTAGGGCCAATCCTAAACCAGATACCGTTTGGCATCAGCTAGCTTCACAGAGGCAGAGAGCATAAGGGTCACCAGACAAAATCAGATTCAATGGCCATCCACAATAGTTTTCCATTTCTAAGGAAAACTACACATTTTACATCTTTGGAACCCATGCATCAGGGCATGATGTTAATGGGCTTCTCCTATTATTTCCCCCCAGTAGTTAGTATACATTAGTGAGAGCAATTATGCATCAGAAGGTTGATATGATGTAGCTGACATGGTCTAAAAGCCATTTCAAGATCACTATTTCATGAGTTGTTTAATCCTTCTAAAAGCCTTTTAAGATAGTGACAGTTGCTATGTTTTGTAGAATAAAATTCCCTAATCTGATTGTGAACTATCCGAAAGAGAACTTTCTTTAGTCTGTTGCTTTTACTTCCCTGACACCTTTACATCTTTGCTTCTTTACCGAATGCTCTTGCAACAACCACCACTTCTGTTTTCTAAAGAAGAAAAAAGGCTTAGGGTTGTGACATTCTTCCTGCTTTTTAAGTGTTCTCCTCAACTTATTTCCTTGTTCTTATATATTTCAGTTCAGGAGAAATAATCAGGATACTGTACTATTTCTATACACTATCAGTTATGTACACTATCCATTCAGTGTACAGTTTACAGATGAGCAATATCAATGATTCATTTGTTTCTGAACATGTTCTGCTATTCCATTGATATTGCTATAAGCTATATTAGATTTATACATTGTTTCGAGCCTGTGTGATATAGTGCTTTGAATATTGGGCTATGATTCTGAAGACCTTCATAGAAGCTTTCATTTCTAAGCCTATCAACCAGTACATTAAAGGAAAACCGATATGCAGGACCTCTATGAATTCTCAAAATTGTCCCTGGATAATATTGTCTGGTTTGTTTCTAGCAAGATGTTTAATTTCATTTCCCATTCAAGTATGTTAGTGAAGACAAATAAAAGTAATATAAATCATCCCAAACCTTCAGCTTTTCAGGAATACTTCCATAATTTGTTACACTGGTCAAATTTTCAGCAGAAAATTCTTACTTAAATGAACATAGTAATAATAACAAGCCTTGTCCGTGATTGTTTTAAGGGGGGGCAAAATATTGAGAGTTTTTCAGAATGCATAGAGGAAATGAAGAAGTAACACATCCCCTATATTAAAGTTAAAATACGACATTTTGAGATCTCATTGAGAACTAGTGAGATGCTGTGCACTTGTATAAACATCACTGATAGCTTTGGTTAATGCTTGCCTTACACATTTTTCTATGAAAACAGCTCTGCGTATTCTCCTTGCTTCTCTCTGCTGCTTGTTCTGCAATTCCTTTTCCAGCAGATCTTGCTGAATACACTGCTCAGCTGCATAATTTGCAAACACTTGCATATATCTGTGCCCTTCTCAGCAGCATCTGTAGCTTTTTCTCACTGCTTTCTTTCACATTTTCTGTTTCCTGATTGCATTTGGCACGTGAAGATACAGAGTCCAAAGCCACGTGGGAGTCCACATTAATCACAGTGAGACATTTAAGGATGATTTTAGTTTTCTTTCTCAATGATTGTTTTCATACATCAGGCCTAATTCTCTTGAATGCTCTCTTTGTGGAATTCTTTCATGAGTCTTCCTTATGATATTAATGTTATTGTCTGATTGCCACTAAGACAAAAAGAACATGTGGAAGAAAAGTAGCATTTGTGACATAAAAGAGCATGCGAGCAATTTAAGTTTTATTATTTATATTACAAACATGATCCAAAGGCAAGTACCCTCTATGAAAATGCATATCAAGTATCAGAGCTACACTATAGAGTTACGAATATTGGGATGAGGCAAACCCAATATTCAACGTCATAACCTTCAGTATTTCACAGATGAAAACCTGGTAATGTGGTTAAGCAATGTCAAATCAGGATGGCAAAAGAATAAACAAGGTAGGAGAAGCTGCTGCAGGTCACTTTCAGCGAAATTGGGACAAACAGATTAAAATATGGGACAGATTAATCAGGGACAATTGGGGTGCATGCTACACTTCAAATTTCTCTTTTATGCCCCTTGAACCAGGCAACCAAAAGTCCATAGATGATTATCATATTTCCTTTCACCACCATAAAGGTGTGTGAGTTTTATAATACTTAAAGAGTTCTGAGATTTCAGAAGCCAAATTTTCTTTCAGTCACAATCTCCATATTAGATTGCAATTCTTGCAGTTCTTGCAATTGATTCATATTGGAGGTAGAACTGGCATGGCCAAAATTCATGTGAGTGAAATATAATCAATGCCTCAGTTTAAGTTTGGGAGATAAGAATTTCAGTAGAAGGCATGAGGATCCCCATGAGTGTCTAGCCTTGAAGCACTGCACCTCCCTGCCATTACTGAAAGAAAATTGGTTTTTGTCCCCAAATGACCTTGTGGGACATGGGAGAAATTCCACTTTGATTGAGGGCCTGGATCACATGAAGACCAGGATATGTCTTTTTTAAACAAGAAGTGGGGTGGAGATGTCTTTATTGCTGTCTGCATCTTGTTTCAAAACAAAAAAAACCTCCATCCTGGATATGACATGGCCCAAGGTAGGCCTCAGTCATGGGGAAAATACACCCCTACCCCCTAGAGGACATTTGGAGGGGGAGTTTTGTAATGCTTCCTTTTTTAAACCACCTGGGTTCCACAGAAATGGCCCTGGGAGTTGCATGTGCCCGTGGGCCACATTTTGCCCACTTTTGCTTAAAGTGAGTTAACATCACCCATTCTTTTGTTACCTGGTAAACTCAGTTAAGGAAAAACAGAGATTGACCAGAGAATAACCTAAGTCAAGGTAGTCTCTACTGGGAAGGCGTGGAGAGCACAAGAATGCAAAACGTCAACAATCAGCACTTCCCCTGCAGGAATAATAAATATGTGTGCCAAACAAAATTAGAATATTGTCAAGATATGGTGGATTTCCAGGAACCTAGGCCTGAGCAACTTCAGTTCATACAAAGTAGTGCCTTGAAAGAAGACTCGGCAGCTCCACTGTTCCATTGGATTATTTCAGTGTCTGTTTTGGGACAGATTACAGACATTATTGTTAACATTGCAGAGAAGCTTTGTGGTTGTAAAACACTAGATAAATGATAAGAATATAGAAGGTTATATCAGAAATCAGAAAGAGCTCAATAACTAACTTATGAGCCCAGTAAGACCAGAAATGCCCAGGTCTACAAGCTCTTGCTGTTATAGCAAATGACCTTAAGGAAAGGGATTGTTGACTATGAAAAAGAGCAGGAAGTAGTTACACTGAGAGCTGACCACTTCATGAGAGATGAATAGGAGTACTGCAGCTGGAAATGGTTCTGATATTGTTCTGTTTAGGTCATCACTTGGTTGGAGAGTTGGCTTGCAACTTAGTTTCTAATTACTATAGTCAGGGATGAAATGTGAACATAGCGCTGTTGGCAGTTGTACTTCGACAACTTTCAGAGGACATGATGTCAGTCCCCTTAGTACTATCTAGTAGGGGTGTGCAAAATGGCAGAAATCCATTCTGTTTTCATTTTGAATTTCGAATGCGCCTCTCACGCCATTCTGTTTTTAGGAAGATCAGGGGAGATTAGGAGAGAAGTCATTTGGATTTGTAATTGGGGATCCAGAGTTCCATTTCAGGAAAATTTGATTTGGAGAAACTAGCAAGACTTAAAAGCAAAAAAGTTAAAAAATAAAATTGTAGTATTGTTATGAGGGCAGGCCAATAAATCCGTGACTTTTTGAATGAAACACAGGTTTTTGGATTTAAAAAATCATTTTATTTTTCAACGTAGTCTCGTTTGAGCTCTATACACTTTGTCCAATTTTTTTTATCCCTTCCAAAAAATAAGATTTGTCGAGGTCATCAAAATAGGTATTTCTTTGTGAGATGATTTCATTGTTGGAGTCAAATCTCTTTCCGCCGAGCTATTTCTTCAGGTTTGGAAACAAGAAATAGTCACTCGGGGCTAAATCCAGAGAATAGGGCGGATGAGGGAGTAATTCATATCCCAATTCATGGATTGTTTCAAGGCAACTGCACATGTGTGCACTCTTGCATTGTCCTGGTGCAAAATAACTTTTTTCTTGGCCAAATGCGGTCGTTTTTCCCCCTCCAAATCCTCATTAAATCGACTCAATAAGTTGGCATAATATTGGCCATTGATTGGTTTACCCTTTTGAAGGTAGTCAATGTGGATTATACCATGTGCATCCCAAAAAAACGGTTGTCATGACTTTATTGGCTGACAAACCCACCTTGGCCTTCTTTGGTGCCGATTCACCCTGGGAAACCCACTGTTTTGACTGCTGTTTGGTCTCTGGTGTGTTGTGGTGGATCCACGTTTCATCCATGGTTACGAAATGGCGTAAAAACTTGTCCCTATTGCAGTTGAACAACGCCAAATTGTCACACAATTGCGTTTGTGGTTGATTGTGAGCAAACGCAGTACCCATCTTGCAGAAAGCTTTCTCATACCCAAGTGATCATTTAAAATTGAAACCACTGAGCCATGTGAGATGCCTATGGCTTCCACAATCTCTTGCACTTTCAATCTCCGATCGGCCAACACCATATCATGATTTTTTTTCAATTGTTTCGGGTGTAGAGACCTCAACTGGGCATCCAGAATGTTCGGCATCTTTCATGCTTGTACGGCCACAACGAAATTCAGTAAACCACCTTTTAACCATTGAAATTGATGGTGCAGAGTCCCCATAGTATTTATCAAGCTTAGCCTTGGTTTGAGTGATGGTTTTTTCCCGCAAAAAATAATGCCTAATGAGCACATAAAATTCACTTTTTTCCATTTTCTCCTCAAGTCATGCGGTAGTCTGCTATCAATGGCTGTCAAACACAAACTAAATGACGCAGCTTGTTCAAATTTTGACAGGAGTCAACTGACAGATCCCTCTTGACAGGAGCAGTGTTGCCCTTTCAGTTAAGAGACAGGGAATTCAAAAAGTCACAGACTTAAGTAAAATAAAAGCACTCAAAATGCCCTTAATTGCCTATGGCTAGGCTAATGAAGAAAAAAGTCTCCAGTTGCTCTTGTCCATCATCATTATGCCAGTGTTATCATGAAAAAGAAGTCCAAATCAACAAATTCTTCCCAAATTTAGCCAAAAACTTCAGCTGCTCGTGTTTTGTTCTGGTAAGGCTTTGGCAGGGTCCTTCCTGGTCTTTATTTCAGTGGTTCAGCTGTCTAGTCACCGAAATTATCTGAAATCCGAATTGACCTCTGGAATTTCACACCCCCCTACTATCCAGTCATCTCTGTTCTGAATCCCATTCATTTTAATTAATATATAAATATTTAAGCCATCATCACATTTCTTCTTATTAGAAAAAATGTCTGTAGTTTCTATGGGGGCTGGAAAGGATTAGTTTTTAGTGAAGTGGTACTTTATATAGCATTTGTGGATCTACTCTTGCATAAGTATTATGGACTGCCATTTCACCCTACAGCTTTGGTTGCATGTTTATGAGTATATGCCACATTCTTGGAGATGTCTGTTCAGCCATCTCACAGAAGACACCTAGACGTTTGAGCTACTATTGCATTCCTGTAACCAAATGCAGACAGATAACAGCTCGATTTAATTATAACTTCACTCAAGCTAGGGTATTAAGTGCACTAAGTTTTCAAAGGACATATCCTGGGGAGAAAAATGTATCTGTCCTCAAATGGTACATTGTTCAGATTATGCCAGTATTTTGCTAGCATTCTTATCTGTACTTTTTAAAATCCTTCAAAGAAGGTATATCTAGTTGCATCTAGTTTTCTTCTAAACAATATACATTGTTCCACTTTGTCCTAAAGAGAACGTTTCCTGAAACTGTCAGATTTTTACCATCTACATTCTTTATGATCTCATTAAGGACTCTTAATAGCAGACAGATACACTTACACAATCAGGTCACAATTGAACAAAGGAAAGCATGCTTAAATCCATTGAAATCAGTTGGCTTAACTCTGACAGATTGTGACCTTCGATGTTTTCCCAGAAAATTAGTAAGCAAGATATATTCATTCATCCTATATTTAAAAAACAAACAAACCCCACAACTCTGTTTTGGATGCCTGTCATCCTGGTCAATTTTATAAAGCTGTTGTTTTTTTTTTGCATATGGTGCATATCTTATGTTTTCAGTAAGTGAGATGCTTACTGAATCATATAGCACGAGTGTAAACAATCATGTCTCTGGCACACTGTGTACCCATTTCTGTATATGCATTTGTTGCTACAATAATGCCCAACATAATTTGCTTTTCCCATGTAAGAAATTGATTTCCCCTTTACTGCTACAACATGGGATTCTACTATAGGGAAACAGCAATTATAGTAAATGGACACTTTGCATATCATGGTTGAAAATTGTGTACATTTCACAGAAGCTGATGGTGGGTGGGTTTTCTTATTTTGTTTTGGCATTTTCTCTGAGGTTGACACTTATAATGCTAAATAACATAGCTACTTCAACAACAAATGATAAACTAATGAAAAAAATTGTCACAATTCCTCAAATTTGGAGTAAAGCACTCATACAGAAAATGAGGCATAGAGAATAGCATAATGTATAGGTGTATCCTTATGAGTCTGTGTGCATGCTATTTTATAAGAGCTGAAAACCTCACATTACTGTAGTTTTCACAAGGAAGTCTTCATTAATTCCAAGGAAACACATTTGCAAGTTTGTTCCTTTGTGCTTTAGCTAATACACTACATTTAAAAAGAGTCCCTGTGTGACTCTGGATCACTTCTCTAAGGCATAGGATTACATATTTGATCACTCATACTGAAAGGTCTACTCAAATCTTGGACTGACTTCCCAGCAAATGTGCATAGGATCAGAACATTACATGCTGCTCTTAGTCTCAGCTATAGCAGTTCTAATGGGGTTTCCATAAGTTTTGACTTAACAGGTGCCAGTCACCCAGTAGATCTAACTCTAGTCGTGACTAGCAGTGGAATACAGAATGTCTGTCGATTTACATTACTCTTGAATATCTCCACTTAAGATACTTTCAAAGGATTTCCATATAGACCTGGTATTTACACTAAGTGTGCTTTGACATTCATGAGTGTGTCAGGCTGTCTTTCACCACACAGCTACTTTCTTAGGGAAATGTTCCACTCTTGCAAGTTGCTGTAACATACGGCTAGGCAGTACAGTGCTCCCATCCTGATGCTCTTCCTCTTCTGCTCATTGTCTTCATCCTCCACACACACCCATGCACGTGGCTCTGGACCGCTCATCACGTTCTTCTTGTTTAAAACCCCATTGTTCATTTGTTTGTTGTTCTCTCTTTTCTCTCTCCTCTCTTTTCTCTCTCTCTCTCTTTTCTCTTGCTTTCTTTGTTTTCTTTTTGTCTCCTCTGTTTTGTATACCCAGGCAGCCCATTGAGTAACTTCTTTGACGTAATTAAACAACTTTTTTCAGACGAGAAGAACGGGCAGGTGAGCCACCCCCCCGGCACGCCAACCAAGCATAGCGCAAACAGCAAGCGGAGCGAATCCGATACTAATGACAATGGGTCTAGAGGAGACACTAAGTACGCTGCTGGCAAAGAGAAGGCAAAGATGGTCTCGTCACTCGGCCTACAAGACCAACCTTAAATGCTTTTTTAAAAAAAACAAAAGAACAGATTAAATAACAAAAAATACAAAACCAACCCTAAATGAATGGGTATTCTTTAGTAAGCTAGCCTCTAAAATAGATGGATGTATATATTGCTACAACAGTACAAAACTGTCTATAGACAACTTTTGTAAGAAGGAATGACTGTATATATATATACATATATAGATATAGATAAAACACATGCATACACATATTATATATTTATATAATATAATATTTATCTCTAAAGCAAAACACAAAAGCAACGAGAAAAGAAAAAAAGGTAGCACAGATGACAAACCCAGTTTGACAAATCTTGGGTTGCTTTTTTCATCTCCCAGTTCTTTTCACTTGCTTCCCTCCCTTCTGATCCTCCCTTCCTATTTTGTTCTTGTTTCGTTCTCTCTGAGTTTCTGACCACCACCACTTGTTTCCACTCTGCTACCAGGAATTATCCCGAAAAGTTAACATGTCAGCCAGCAGCTTCACCTTCTGTGCTCTGCGAATGCTTGTTCACGGAAGGCTACTGATGTAAGACTGTCCACGGACTGGTTCTGTTTGGGAACTCCCAGCCTTCCCTCTCTCACTGCAGGAAATGAGTCTCCTCCCTTCCACTTGCCCTCAACACACACTTTTCTTTTGGTGCTCTGCGCTGGAGAACTGCTCAGTCACAATTTTTCACAGTTGGAGTTACTGGAGTGACATCGTTGCCCATCCTCAACAGGACGAATCCAGACTATGGTGGTTGGGAGGGGGGAATATATTGACATATTCAGGCAGTGTTCTCATTCGACATAAGAAGTCCCACCCTGAGGAAATTTGTCCTCAATTTTCTTTTGTTTTCCTGTCCTTTTTCTTCACTCCCTTTCAACTTTTTGTTTTTAAAAAAATGTGTTTGTGTTTTTATAATCCCAAAACTTCTTTTTTTCAACCTGCTGAAGGGGCAGGACACAAACTTAGGGAAACTACAAGATGCAAGTCAATTAAATATGAACACTGAAATTTAGGGGAAAGGCACCTTTTGGCAGTGAGGAGGAGGTAGGAGAATCCACCTGTTTGAGGACAATCTCTTCTGCTGCCACTCGCTGTTGCCACCGCTGCTGCTGCCGCTGTTCCTCCTTCTGTCTGCAATTCCCTTTCTTCTTCCCTTAGTTCCTTCCTTCCACACTGGGATTTCCTTCCGCCAGATGACTTCTCTGCTGCATCATGCATTTGGATGAAACTATTGTGTTCTTAGTGCTGCATTGATATATCAGTATTATGATTATTATTTGCTGGGTTTATTTATGTATTTATTTATTTATGTATTTATTCATTTCGGGTACGTGTGTGTGTGTATGTGTGTTTTTAATGCAAAAGAAGAACATGGAACGAGAGTCCTTTCCCCTCTCTCCTGTGTGTGTCAGTTGTGTGTGCAACTATTTGGTACTTGATTCATTGGAGCAAGCTAAGGAGGAGATAGCACTATGGGCGAGTTAAACACAAAGCTACTGTAAACTTTTAAAAGTATTGCAAGATATTTTTATAAACTTTTTTTTTCAAAAAGGGAGGGTGGGATGGAATTTTCAAGTGTCTGTTTTAAGTTATTAGGTCTCTTATTATTTATAATGCATATATAAATATATATTTAAAAAAATTAAGCTACTAGATACCTTCTGCTTTCATTACAGTGTAGAGGTGACACTGATTATTATTTATTTGTGGGAGGTGGGAAGAATGATGGCAACATCATTAAATCTGCTCCTGTCACAAGTATTTCAATATTTCCCCTCTGTGTCTTTCTCCTTTATTTTCCTCTCTCCAATGTACCTGAATTCGGCCCACACTCAAAGATTTTCAAAATCATGATCATACGTGTCAGAGACAAATAACAGCAGGAGAAATTCTCCTTTGCCGATATATTCTAAAATGTAGATTTAGTATTAGTGTTCAATTCCCTTATGACCTTCAATTGCTGTTTGTTTGTTTGTTTGTTGCTATGAGTGTATGTTATTCTGCAAGACTTTTTAATGATATTAAATTCCTCCCTCGTGTTTTTATTTTTATTTTTGGACTTTTTTTCCACTCTCCTTTTTTGTCTTGGTTATTTATGAATTTATTTATTTATTTATGCGGTCTGTCTTGCACCTGTTCATTTTTTAATTGTACATAGGTTTGAAGAAGAAGAAGAAATCTTTTTTAAAAGAGACACAAACATGGGAGGGTGCTTTTTGTTTGTTTTTTCCTGGTCTGGGGAAAAAACCCATTTTCTCTTGTATTGCTGGGTGCATGTTGGACACTGGGAGGGTGATGGCTGGGGAATGAGGGAGGTGAGGATGCCAGCGAATTGGGGGCAGTTTTAATTGCATGATATTGCTGTAAATTAGTCTCTTTTGCTTTTGTTGTCTTCTCTGCCTCCACTGTCTCCTTCCCTCTCCCCAAGCTTCCCTTCTACCACCCTCAGCCTTCCCCCCTTTTTTCTCTTCCCTTGTGTATAGATTTTGATGCTTCTGTTACATTGTACCTCTACAAAAGGCTGGGATTTCAATATAGAATTATACTATTACTTCTAATAATAATAATAATACAGCAAAACCCACATGGTACAAGCAGGAAGGGAATTACTTACACAAGACATAAGAATAAATGAAAGCAATACCTCTTGTTATCCTTCCTATTTTGTACTTTGAAGACACAAATACATATGCACACACGCAGACACAAACTGACATTGTTTAACAGTTCAAATGGACAAAGAAGAACCTTCTGATGTGTACCTTGTTAAATAACTGTGAGCAACTTTAGTTCAAAAACAATAAATTCATTCAGAAAAGATTCTGGCTGTTTTTGTGTCTTGTTTTATGTCCCAGATTGATGAGCACAATCAAGGTAAAGCTCAGGTGAGTAAAATCTTACTAAGCCAAGACTTTAATTTTGTGAAGCATTGAAGAAGGGGAATTTGTAACAGCAGCACAAGGCTGATTACATTTGAGATTTTGTGTGATTCTTAAGACATATTACATGGGATGGCGGCACCCAAAAGTGAGGCCCTGCTAGAAATATCATACCTGTGGCCCAGAAGACAGGTATGATATTTCTGGTGCAGTGGGACTGGTTCAAAAGTGATCACAGTATAGAATGTTTCAAAAGAATAGATCCAGTTTCAAAGCAGTGCCAACTTGTTACAGTTGCACAAAGAGTGTCAAATGGGTTAATGAGTTACCAAGTTTTACTAACAATCTTGAGCCAGAAACAAGGCTAAAAAAATAATCCTGCAAATTGAGAATATCTCATTAGACCTTATGCTGCCATGTCACCAACTTGCAAATGATTGAGATTAGGAGCTGTTTGTATGCTGGGAGACATCTAGCAGTAATAATTTGACATTCTTATGCTCCACGCTTTCAAGTGGTAAGGAGTCCATTCATGGGCAGTTCGTGTTTCGGGAGATACAGCTATTTCAAATTGGGTCCACCTTTTTGAAACACCCTGTACATTTAGTTCAGACATACCTTTTCAACTTCAGGGTTGAATTTGGGAGCGGGGTACGAGGGATCAAGTTTATAATGGAAGGTTGTTGCAGATGGGCTGATTGTCAAGCATTTCTGATCTCATGAACTTCTCCAACTCAGCTGCATTTCCGGAGCGTCTTTGCATTTACTTGGCATTTCCTTTTTTTAAAAAAAATTGCCATGGGGAAGCATTTTGTACATTGATTGTGAACGAGCATTTGATTTGCTGGTGTGTTCATTCATCATGCAAAATGCAAAACCAGGAGAGAGCTGAGCTCACATTACAATCCCAGAACTTACTGAAAGTCCTCAATTTATTTTGCATGTGTTTAACCTTAAATTCAAGAACAAGGTCAAGGCAAAGGGAGTTTGCTAAGGGTTTGAGTGCAGTTCAAAGTTACTTCGCAAACTAGTGCTTCTGGAGGTATACATTTTATGAGTTCAATGTTAATCAAATTCATTTATGCTACTAATTTCAAGAAGTTCTAGGTAGGTTGACGTTGGCCAAGGAGGTCCTGTTCCAAGGGCAATGGTTGGTGATGGGTTATAGGCTGGTGTCACTGTAGGGCACGAGGTTGCATACACCTGCAGAGAATCATACATCCTCACTTGTCTCACTCATGCATTTATTTATTTTTATTTTGTGTCAAAAGCATTGCATAAATAAACAAGTATAAAAGTGATAAAATAGAGGGAGTACAAGCGGCTAAATAATTTTAGACTAAAAATGGGCAACAGCAACCACATTGTAGCTTTAAACAGTTCTTCCTCTGTGCACGAGATAGGGCATTATGGGCAAATATACAGATGCTGAGTTGTTTGGTCTGCTCCTCAGTTTCACAAGGTGGAAGATTCTTTTAGGAAGTGCCATTTAGCCAGGTTGTCTTTTGATCTGAGTCTGTCCAAGGATTTCCAGATTGCCCATTCTTGGTTTGCCCCTGGAGGAAGACCCTCATGTGGGGGCATCCATTTGGGATTTCCTGGTTTAGCTCTCCAGAGGGATACTCTTGCTGTTGCCGGAGGAACATTGAGAGGAGTGGTGGTTCCCACGAAACTTTTTCTTGATTTGAGTGTACTGGGAGGAGACTGATAGCCATTGTTTCACAGTGTTCAACCTTATTCCTCTCACAGTTGGCAGCAACGTCCCATGGCACTTGGGGGGGGGGGGCAATGCCAGCTAGCTTATAGAGTCTATCGACAGCAGTAGGTGTTAGACATCCTGTGATTATTCTGCATGTTTTGTTCAGTGTTATATTCACCTGCTTTGCATGGACATACTTGTGCCAAACAGAGCAGACATACTTAGCAGTTGACTAAGACAAAGTCTGGGCTGATGTTCTTATTTATTTTAGGTCTGCATCCCATGCACTACCAGTAAGTTTCCATGGGATGTTTTGTGTACAGCTACTTTGTGTTTGGTGTTCATACCGTGTTTCCTAAACATAAGTGTTTAATCTAATTTCACCCCAAGAGCAATGTTTGAGCTCTTGGCCTTCCCAGGTAACTTTCAATTTTCTGTTGGTTTCATGTTTACGTAGGTAGAAAGTGACTGTAAAAATGTGCTTGTTTCATTCTTGTGCTGGAGGCTCTTGTGGGTTAGCTACCGGTAGCTCTTAGCAGGAATAAGAACGAATAATGTTGACAGATTTCATGCCCAATGCAGAGTGGGCCTTGCTTTGCCAAGAAAAAGATGGTGATGCAGAGGCATGGGCAGCAGCCACCCTGAGTGAACCTTTTGGCCTAAATAAGGGTATTGCTTCTTAGCCCTGGATCTAGGTTTGTAATTTGTCTGGTGCTGAGGTTTCTTAGAGCCAGAAGAGGCACTCGGGCCTTGTGTTTGACTGCTCGATTTGAAGACATGTGTCCAGTAGCTCATAAAATCTTTAAAGAAATATCTCAGTTCTCTGGACCAAACAGCACTTCCCTGTAACTTAAAAAAGGATATAATATCAAAACTTCATTTAATTAGCATAATCAGCAAAGGATGAAAATTTCAGGTGGTTTGGTGTGAAATTTTACAAATTTACCTATGCACAGTGGAAGATCCATTAGAGAATATTGAGAATTGGGTGGTTAAGATAGAAGAATTTGGAAAAGTATCAGGACTAAAAATAAACAGAACAAAATGATTTTAACAAAAAATATCTCCAAAGACAATAGAAATTGAAAGAAATTACAGGTCTTCAAATAGCCCATAAAATTAAATATTTAGGAATAATTTTGACTGTGAAAAACTCTCAACTAGTAAAGAATAATTATGAAGCAAAATAGAAAATGGAAAACTATAAGAGGAAACCTAATTAAATGGAAATCTTTAAATCTGTCGCTCCTAGGAAGAATCTCTATGATAAAAATGAACATTCTCCTTCGATTGATGCATCTTTTCCAAAAATTTGCCCGTTATAAGGAACCAGCAAATATTCAAGACATGGAACAAAGAGATATCAAAATTTATTTGGAGCAACAAAAAAACCAAGAATAAAATGCATTAACTTAACAGATGAAAGAAAAAGAGGAAGACTGGGTTTACTGGATTTACAATTATACTTTGAAGCAAGCTGCCTAGCTTGGGTAAAAGGATGGATTTTGGTTTTTTGGTTTTTTAAATCTTAGCATTAGAAGGCCATGATTTAAGAGCAGGGTAGCATGGATACTTATGGTTCAATAGAAAGAAAAGTAGAAAAGAAATTTGGGAATCACTATATCTATTTGCTTCAGAAAATCTGGGGAAAATATAAGAATAGATTATACACTAAAACACCGTTATGGTTATCAACTCTAGAAGCGAACCAAAGGAGAGAATTAGGCTGGTCAAATCGGCCAATCTATAAAGAGATCTTAAAAAATGAAAAAGGAGAAATGCTACTAAAACCCCATGAAGAAATCGGAGAAAGATTTAACAATATTACTTAGTTGCAGTACTATCATCTTAAAGAGAATTATAATAGAGATAAGAAGAAAGGCTTTGTGGATGCTGACTCATCCTGGGAAAGCATGTAAGGGAAGAAAAGAAAGCAATTACATCAATTTATAAAATTTTGCTACAATTGAATACAGAAAAAGATCAAATTAAAGAATGCATGACCAATTGGGTGAAAAATATAGGGAGATCAATCATGTTAGAAGAATGGGAGAAGATGTGGAAGAAAACTCTAAAGTACACACAATCATATGACATTCAAGAAAACTGGTTAAAATGATGCATAAATGGTATATAACACCAAAAAATTATCTAAATTCATCAAAGATATAAATAACTGTTGGAAATGTGGAAATGAAGAAGGACATTTTTTTACATATATGGTGGTCGTATGAAATGGCGAAACGTTTCTGGAAAGAGATACATGAAGCATGTCAAAAAAATCTTAAAAACGAAAATCCAACTAAAACCAGAACATTTCCTCCTAAGCATGATTAATAAAGAATGGAATATCAATGAAGACAAACGATGTTACTATCTTACGGCGGCGGCAAGGATCATATATGTACAAAAGTGGAGACAAAAAGAAACACCTCTGATTGACCAATCGATATACAAAGTATTAGATGTGATTAATGTGGACAACCTAACACACAGAGTGGAATGAAAATCGCAAAACCACAGGGAAAAGGAATTAAAACAACTGATTGGACTTTATTCAAAGAGTACCAGAAAGAAAACAAAGTGAATTTGAATATATAACTCTCAAAATACACAAATAGAGGAGGAGCGGAAAGAAATCCATAATCATTAAGAACAAAACCAACCCACCAAGAGGAAGTTTAGGAAGACCAATCAAAAGACTATTTTACACATTTTTCCCTTCCTCCTTTCCCCACTTTTTAAAAGTCAGTGGTGAGATTATGCCATTTTTTAAATCTTCACTGTAAATAACTTCAATAAAAATTATAATAATAATAAAAAAGATTTCAGGTGGTTTGGTGTGTAATTTTAAAAATTTACCTAAAACCTGATGTACTCCTGTTGAAGTTTTCATCTTGTAACTAACCTGCATGTGTATCACTTGTAAACAGGACGGGTGGAAGATAATTGAAATATTTAGACTGTATCTATTTATTTATTATTTATTTGCTTTATTTATATTCCGCTCTTCTCACCCCGAAGGGGACTCAGAGCGGATTACAGGTACAAATACTTAGCAGACAATCCCTGCCATTTCCACATACACAGTACACACTGTACACAGTACACAGTATACACATATAAACGAACAGAGGCAAACTCTGGCCACCTGGGGGAGCTGATGCACTCCTCATCTCTCAGCGTCCCTTATTGTTCCTTCCACATTCCTTAGTGTTTCCTGGAGTTCTTTTAATGGCCTCATAATTCAGTCAAAATTTGCCTCCCCACTTAATGTGGTACCTTTATCACCTACTTGACAGATGCAACTGTCTTTCAGGCTGCAAAGGTCGACAGCAGGCTACACTTAAGGTTGAGCACCCACCTCGACCCGGGCAGGCCTTGAACTCATGACCTATTAGTCAGAGAGATCTTATGCAGCTGATACTTAGCCTGCTGCGCCACATTCTATGCTTTAGAGCAGGAAAGAATGAGCACTGGGAAGAAATGGGGCAGAGGGTTAATAAGAGATTTCTGCTTCAACTTGGTGAGTTATCTACTAAAAACAGTGAAAGTCTGAGTTTGTTTAACCAATGTATGGTTAGCTTTTGCCAGCCACCAAGGTTTCCATGTATTACTAGGCACAGGAGGCTATGTGCTTGAACTCTGAGCCTCAGCACATCTTTATTCCTCTTGTCACTAAAGGTAACTGTTCTTCCAGAATAGGATGTACAGAAAGCCAGTTGCGCAAGACATGAGAGGAGGTAAGCAACTTCTGGCGCTTTTTTTTTTTACAGTTAGTAGTACAGTAAAGCATACTTTGTCTCAAGTTCTGAAATATTCCAGAATTCAAAATTGTCCACATGAGTGGCTGAAATAATGACACATTTGCCTTCTGGTTCTTTATGATACATAAACTTTGTTTCATGCATAAAAGGTATTACAAATAATAGAATTACCTTCATGTTGTGTATATAATGTGTATATGAAATATAAATGAATTTTGTGTTAAAATTTGTGTTTCATCTCCAATATATTATTTACATATATGCAAATACAGGTATTCCAAAATCCAAAAAAAATTGAGTCATAAGCTTTTTAGATAAGTTATACACAACCTGTAGCTTTTTTGCAATTGCTAGTGAAGTTCTGTTTTATAGTTTACCATTTTGCTTCTGGCCCTGTAGTTCTAACACACAGAGTGGAATGAAAAGTTGGGAAGAGCTTTCTCAAATACAGAAAATCCAGCAAGGGAGGGCCCTTTTACCTTCCAGTCCTCTCGTCTGAATTCTTCTGAAGAAAAAGTAATAGAAAGGAAATACAAAAAAGCTAAGTCCTGTATCTTCCCTTCAAGAATATGCCTTCCAGGAGAATGGGGCTGTTATCTACCTCACCTGCTGGAAAAAAAGTTCTATGTTGCTTTTCTGGTGCCTTTTGAAGAGTGGGTGCTACGGTATTTATTGCAGGTAAAAGCCCATATCCAATTGAAAGGTCCAATAAAAAAGACCCATTCAGTTCATTGCTGAATACTACGAGAATACATAGGTAAGTTCTATTGATTTAAAGTGCCTATTCTAATGCAGATTAATATTGGGATTTCGGACACACATTTTCTGGTATGGGTAAGGGTTGCTTTGTAAAAGTATGGTTAATATTGTTGGTGTGCGCCTTCAGATCATTTCTGATTTATTATAACTTTAAAGCAGATCTTCCACATGCTTTTCTTGGCAAGCTTTGTTCTGAGGGATTTTGCCTATGCCTTCCTCTGAGGCTCACACCATTACACCATGTTGTCTGGCTACAGATTACATATTTAATCCATTTCGTGTTGCTCTGGATTAGAAGATTCCACCTGGGTCATAGAATCATAGAGTTGGAAGAGACCTCATGGGCCATCCAGTCCAACCCCCTGCCAAGAAGCAGGAAAATTGCATTCAAAGCAACCCTGACAGATGGCCATCCAGCCTCTGTTTAAAAGCCTCCAAAGAAGGAGCCTCTTTTCTACCTAGGCCTCTTTTGTATCACACATTTATAGCACAATGACTCCACTCTAGCTAGAGCAGTGTTTCCCAACTAGTGTGCCGTGAGCAATCATCAGGTGTGCCGTGGGAAATTGGAACCTCCAATACCCTTTCTTCCCCCTCCTGCTGAACACTTTTTCTTCTCCACTGGGGCTCCCTTCTTCCCAGCCTCGCTCTGCTCACTTTGCCTCGCTTTGCTTTGGGGCGAGTCTGCGCAGTAGCACCCGCACGGGTCACGTCTTCCTCCCTCCCCCCTCCCCCCTGAAAACGCTCACATTGCCCCCTTGGATCAAAATGGTAGCAGAAGCGGCAGTGTAGAAGGAAAAAGTAAGTGTTCGTCAGGAGGGGGAAGAAAGGGCGCGAAGGGGGAGGGGGAGGAAGAGGTCTCTGTCGAAAGCTGGCATGGCAAACTTGGACCTTCCAGGTGTTTTGGACTCCAACTCCCACCATTCCTATCAGCCTCAGGCCCTTTTCCTTTCCCCCCCTCAGCCATTTAAGCAAGAAAGTGCCTCAGGCTCTTAGGAATGGTGGGAATTGAAGTCCAAAGCACCCAGAGGGCCAAAGTTTTCCCATGCCTGTTTTAGGGACCTTAAAGTGGTGAGCCTCCTTCCAACATTATGATTCTGGATAGAAAACAAACAACAACATAACAGCATTGTTTGAGCCCAAAGTGCTCTCTGGGTGTAGGTGAACTACAACTTCCAAACTCAAGGTCAATTCCCAAGCAAACCCTTTCCGTACTTTCTGTTGGTAATGAGAGTTCAATATGCCAAGTTTGGTTCAATTCCATTGTTGCAAGAGTTCAGGATGCTCTTTGATTGTGTGTTAACTATAAATCCCATAAACTGTAACTCCCAAATGTAAAGGTCTATTTTCCCCAAACTCCATCTGTGTTCACATTTGGGCATATTGAGTATTCATGCCAAGTTTGGTCCTGATCCAACATTGTTTCAGTCCACAGTGCTCTCTGGATATAGGTGAACTACAACTCTAAAACCCAAGGTCAATGCCCAACAAACTCTTATAGTATTTTCTCTTGATTATGGGTGTTCGGTGTGGGAAGTTTGTGTCTTTCTGCCATTCCTGCCAGGATATCTATGTTGTGTTCATCGAAACAGGTCCAGGTTTCACACTGAGTGTATAAATACATGTAAAAACATATTAACTATATGTGTTGCTGTGTTAGAGTGTCATTTTGTGTCATTTTGGTTGGTGGTGTGCCCCAGGATTTTGTAAATGTAAAAAATGTGCCACGGCTCAAAAAAGGTTGAAAAACACTGAGCTAGAGGACCCTTCTTGAGAATTTTAAATGCCATTCATTAAACTACAAATCCCAGGATTCCATGGGAGTTTTGCCATGGTAGTGAAACCTGGGATAACCTGCTCCAATCTGATACTGCAAACAGGCCTCAGGTTTGCATTCTTAACTTCTGAAATCTGGCACAGCTGGCAGTGTTTAGGCCCACTCTTGTGAAGTTTCACCTGTGTTTTCCCCCCTATTAATCAGACCACTTGAGAAAGACACGGGAGTAGCAGGTTTGCCCCGCTCCATGCAAGGGGAACAGAGAACCTAACCATGCCTTGGGCCTGTATACAGTTTTGTGTGGGCACAAAAATTAAAGATGGGTATTAACTAACATATTGGGGAGAGATGAGTGGGATAAACAAATCAAAGCGACATTTAAAAATAATGGCAGGTGTAGATTTCTTCTTAGCTCTGTATGATGTTGTACATGGTTGCCACAAGAGGTCACTGTAGCATTGACATCAGCTGCTTATGTAGAACTCAAGTTGCTCAGCTCAGGACAAATTAGGAGGTGCTGCTCTTAGTACTACTATAGAAACTTCATCACACTAGAGAATGAATCCACTTTAAATCCAGTTTCGACCTCCTGCAGAATTCTAGGGTTTGTAGTTTAGTGAGGTTGTTAAAGGCTCCTTCCTAAACTACAAATCCCAGAATTCTGCAGGAGGCAGCAAGCGGATTTAAAGTGGATTCATTCTCTAGTGTGATGAAGTGATAGGGATCTAATTTCTGCTACAACCAGTGAAGCCACAGGGTAGGTTACAGTGAAGCAACTTGCACTGCAAAAGGGATGCTTCAGACCCGTCTCAAACTGCAATACTCAACTAAGGCGGCAATGAAACTTATTAAGCAGGCCTGAATAATACCCAGGAACCACAAGACAGACCAAAAACACAAAATGGCAGAACACTCCTAATTGTTGTCTATAGTCCACAGCTGAAGCCATTCACACATTTCAGCAAGCTACAAGCAATTCTGGAGAAAAGGACACCCTTCATGATTAAGTAATTCCACCTGGCTGTTGTAGGTGAGTAGCTTGTACCTTGTAGAAATCCACATTTATTTCATAACAAGTAACCAGGTTCAAGGAAGGGCGGGGCTTCTGTCACTCAAAAGTTGCAATTTTGAGGCCCTCCAGATTTTGGTAGATTTCAACTTCCAGCAGCCCCAACCACTGGTGAGAAATGAAAGGAGATGTCCTTCAACAGATCTGTAGAGTGACACAGTTCCTACCCCTACTATAGCTCAGTATTGACCTTTCATCCTCGGTGCCAAGGCATTGCACAAAGAAGGTTCTGTTTCCATGCCGACAGCTGTTGGTTGGTGCTGCTGTTGGCAGAAGTAGTTTGGGCTACCTGTCATACACGCCAAGTATGAAGTTGGCACCTTGCTCTCTCATCTTTGGCACAAAACTGAGGAACAGTTAGTGGAGCTTCTTGGCTATGTCAACAGGTATGGATTTTAGTGTGAAAATAATAAGCTGTGGGAGATATGAAGAATGTATGAAGGGGTCACTTTAACATTTCATTCTACACACTTTTCATCCTTACCCATCACCCTCATCTGCCTTAGGCTACAGGTGGAGACATTGTAGCGAGCATGCCAAATTGCACAGCATAAGAGAATGATGGCAGTGGAATATTCTTAGCTTTTTGGACCTGAGTCATCGTGCATTTCTTACTGTTGAGCAGTTCCTTAAAAACTATAATGCGTGGTCATTGCCTCTTAATTGACATGCAAAATAATTATTCTGGTCTGTTCTATTATTTGATAAATGGATTGTGTCATAAAAGGGAGGGAGAGAGTAAAGAGATTCACAGCACAAACTCTAGTGCAATTTGTCTCGTAGAATAAAAGCCTGTAATAACAATAAGATATCTTGATGATAAAATAGAAGTAGGAATAAATAATATAAAGCTGCTTGCAACAACTGAGATGTTAATGCTGAAGCCTGGCAAAAAGATCTTTATCCTTTGCCCCCTTGATCATTTTATGTACTTTATCACTTGACCTCTTTCTGAGAACTAGTGGATCTCATGGGACGGAGAGGAAGTTCTTTGCTAGCAGAATTAGTATGCGTAGCAGTATAGAAACGGATTTAGGAGACCAAGGTTTGAATTCCTGCTCAGCCATGGAAACCATGGAGTGACCTTGGCCAGTCACATTCTCTCAGCATTAAAGAGAGGCAAAAGCAAACCTCTTCTGAATAGATTTTGCCAAGGAAACGACATAAGAGGTTCCCTCCACACACTGAAAGTGTGCTGAGGTTCGCTCCTAATTTTGTTTTGTTTTTAAATGGAGAAGTTGAGCAAGCAGGATATAGGTGAAGGAGCTTTGTCTTCAGGAGTATTGACTTTCCTTTCTTGGGAGCAGGGAAGATTCAGGAAAAAAAACCATCAATGTTTTTATTGGGTTTGTTGCAGGAGAGAATAGGCAAAGACAGCGTAGAAATTTGCCAATATAATTATGTGGCAGTGAGAATCTTTACAGCAAAATTTTAGAAGGGGGCAAATAACTACTTGGAAAAAAAGTAGTAGAGAATATCCAAACTGGATCTCCAGTGGCATAAGGGGAGGAAACAAAGACAAATTAGCTAGAAAATGGAGACTGGCCTTTGGGTATTTAAAAAATAAGACAAAAATAGATTTTGAAATAGCTGAATGGGGGATTTCTTAGTGTAACAATAAGGACAGATTTTTGCTAGATACTAGTTTCATATGGCGTGGTGTTGGAAGTATTAACTGGTGGTTCTGGGTGGGAATGAGGAGGTAGAGGGATAGGGGAAGTAATACTTGTGTTTTGGTCTTGAAGATTGTATGTTGTTGTTTTTCCCCTCATATATCACAATAAAATTATATATAAAAAGTTAACACTAGTTTGAGAACCATCTAATACTCTTTCTCAGGTGGAGATGGGGAGTGTGTGGATATTACGCACACCAACGTGTGTCTATAAGAAATAAGGTTTTGGTCTTTGGCATGTATGTAATGCTTATTCAATTGCCTTAGATACCCTGGACTGACATAATATATAGAAGCCTTAAAACAATGGTACATTTTGCAAATTGTTGCCTCTAAATATGGTACTGCTAATATAATTCTCTTCTCTTCATTAGTTGACCACAAAATCAGAGAAGATAGGAAGAACAGCATTGGCCCTTCAGAGTCAGAATTCTCATAGTAATCTTAGAACTGGCATAGCAGCCCAAACAGAACAGCCTTCGCTCACAGTGGCAATGGCCAGGGATATGCTTCCAGTAGTTTCACACAGGGAGACGATGTGAACCTGGAGGACAAAAATGGCACTTATCATTTGTGGGGCAGAGCCTCTGATACATCCATCCTTGAATGTTCATCTGGCCCTTGTCCCTCCATAAACAGATTGTACATTAAACTCACTGCAAATGAAATTGACAATAGGGGCAGAGAGTCCTAAAATTTGTGGTATCTTTGGTGTTGGAAGGGGGCAGAGCATTTTTAAAAAATAGGGATCCCTTCAGAGCTTGGGGTGGGCTGCATAATACGTCTCAATGTGGTGCATAGACCACATCCCCCCGCCCCCACACACACACACTTTTTTCTTTCTTCTGTTTTTTTCCCCTGATGCCGTTGTAATGAACTGTAGTCTTGGCTTGTTTTGCATTTATTCTTGGAGTACTATGCAAACACTGGTCCTGCTGTGAGTATCTGTATGCAATAGCTTAAGATTTTTCATAAAAGAAACAGAGTTCTGTTCAAAGCAAAATAATAACAAAATTTTTTAAAGGTTGAAATTGTGTTTTCGGGTTAGAAACCTGTTGTTTGCTTTTAAATTCCAAATAATTTACAGCTTGCAATTGTAATTTCAATGTGGGTGTGTGTGTAAAGAAATAAAACCTTAGCCACTTAGCCTGAACTTGAGCAGCTTCAGTAGTTTGAATTATTCAAGGGATGTCCACTCAGAATGCAGAACCTGAGATCATAAGCTTCTGGCTTTTACCGAGTTATGCTGTTAAGAGCACCAGACAGAGATCCAAGAGATCTCTCAGCCATGAAACTGTCTGGGGTGGTTTTAGACCAGTCACTTACTTTCAACCCAACCTACTTCACAGGGTTGTTGTGGGGAGGTGAACAGCCAAATATGCCTCCTTGGGTTCATGGGATGGAAATATAGGAAACAAATAATAAACCTTGCCCTACTAATAGAATTTGTATAAGTCCTATGGCATCTTGTCAAGGTGTATGATCACGCAACCTTGCTAAAACTAAACATATTTAGGTCAGGGCCAATTCTAGGAGGAGAACCTAATGGTGCTGATGACTGTAACATTATGCTGGCTGTATGTGACCTTAGCTGTATCTGGAGGCACCTGGTTGGCTGCAGTAGAGAGCAGGATACTAAATAAGAGATTTATGTACATGTGATTTGCCTGGAACCCCGTGCATGCCATCTTGAATTCCACTGTGGAAGAAAGATCAGAGATCAATGAAATAAGGGCTGTGTAACTGGAGCAGGGCCCCTCTGCAAGATAAGCATGTGACCTAACCACTGAACTGCAGTGCCTCCTTTCTCATTTAATTCATAGCTTATTATGGGAGTTATTTTTAGAGCCATAATCTCAATCAGCTTCCACCTTGTAGCATGCTGCCAGGAAAGGTTGGCAGGCTTGCAAGAACTTGAGAAATGGGATTTCCTGTTTTAGTGGCTCAGAGCAACTCGGGCCATTTGGAAGGATGTGATCATGCTCAGCTAGCCAAAGCAGATAAGTGTTTCAAGGGTAGAGAAGACATAATCGCAGTAAGAAAAAGCAGCAAGGAAAAGTTTTGTCTCAAAACTGCTTATAACACTATGCAAAGGGATCTTGTAGCACGTTAAAGACTGAACTGAGAGAACAGAGTTGGTAGCACAATATTTTGTACACTAAGTCTATTTCCTATTGCACCTGAGGAAATAGATTTAGTCTGCAAAAGCTTTTGTTATATCAACTTAGTTCTCTCTGTGGTTGATCCAGGCATTGGTGAGCAATCAGCTGAAACATAGTTCCACATGCAGAACTACTACACTGAACTGTATGGGATAGCTGCATTTGATCTCATCTCCATCCTAGCCTACTTCCCAGGCTTAGCTGACAATAAAATGGGGAATGGAGTGGGGAGAGAATGGGAATAAAATCATATTGAGCTCCTTTAGCCACTCCATTCCACTCCATTCCCCATGAGATATACATTTGGAAGAAAAAATCAATATGGTTCAGTGGTTTGTGTGTTGGATTTGGGCTCTGAAGAACAGGATTTAAATTCCTACTCAGCTGTGGAGGCCGATTGGATTATCCAGGGCAAGTGAATTTTTTTCAACTGCAAAGCAAGTGGCATTCCTTCTCTTGATAAATTTTGCCTAGAAAACACCTCGCTAGATTTGCCATAAGATGGAGTCAACGTGAATATACATAGCAACAATAAATTATAGACATGGAAACAGAACAAAACAGATAGTTGTAATAATATGCTTTTCTAGGAAAGTTGGGAGTCCGAGACAGGTTAATAAATATTGAGACTCTGAATTATGTCAGGTTTAAGAGGTCTAGCAGTGTTATGAAAAAAGTGTGGTTGCACTCTGCTCATGTAATTTGAGATTTAGAGCAGGTGGCTTACCAAGACCCATGGAATTGGAAAGGGCTGTGTGGGCCAGCTTGTCTGACTTCACACAATTCAGGATCCCCAGCCTCTTTTTGAAGAGATCTAGAGAAGGACTTCTAAGCAATTGATTTCATTGTTGAACTGCTTTTACAAATTTAGTATTTATATAAATCTTGACAGTGGTTGGAATCCTATTAGGAACAACCTCATGAGCTACCAGCCCAAGGGAATGCATGTCCTTGTGCATTAACAGCTGGAAGCCTGTCCCTTGTGATACTATGAAATGTACAGCAACAAATACCACCACCCATGACACTTTTGCTCTGTATGAACCCAAAGAGTAGCCAACATACTCTTAACATTCAGGTAATGTTAAGTGACATAGTGTCAATTTCTCATTAGATATAGAAAGACATTTAGGCCTCTCAGTTGCTCTACAGGGTAGATTAGACTGGTTTATAATTATTGCATCTAACAGCTACACCATTGCAGAGCAGGAATTTAAATATGGATTTCATACAGTTGAATGCAAGCACAGGAATAATTGGGCATGATTTCTTTAACCAAAATGATACAAAATGGATCGAATAGGAGTAAGTTATCTGGAACGCACTATCCCGGAGGTTCGGGCCTTGCATAATCTGTTGGCTTTTTGGAAGGCCTGCAAGTTGGCCCTGTTCCGGCAGGCCTTTGAGTTGTAATGTGCTATCCTCTAGGATTTGTGGTATCTCTTAGGAATTGTTTTATCCTTGTGGTTTTATTGCTGTTGTAGATTTGTTGTTTTATTGTGGTGCTTGATGTAAGCCGCCCCGAGCCGGCTGGGAGTGGCGGCCAATAAATCTAACAAATAATTAAATAAATAAATAAGTTCTCAAAAATGTTCACTATTTATCAGCAAATCTTAACCAAAACTAACTATATATGCACGTGAAATGAAACCATCAGGTTAAATAAACAAAAACATTTGAATTGTCTGGAGTCCACTTGAAAACTTTTCAAACATGCATCTGGAGTGATCAAACTAGCTTCCACTTCTATTTGATTTCCTTCTTGGCAGGAGGTTGGACTGGATGGCCCACACGGTCTTTTCCAACTGTATAATTTTATATATTTTGATGCCCAATATTATAAAGTAGTTATTTTAACATGGTGGGGGCAGTTGTTTAGGCAGGTTTGTCTTCCCTTCCCCTTTCTCTGTATTGCTGCTCAAATGTGCCCAATAAGGGATTCCGGAAACAGCTGTTGTCTCCAGAAGAGAGTTACAGTCTGACAGCATCCGAATAAAATTAGGCTTGTTTGATTTTTTAAAAAGGTTAAAAACTCGTTTCGGATGTAGGGTAAGCTTGTGGTTCAGAACTAAAGTCAATTCCGATTTTTAAAAAAGTTCAAAATTTTTCAAAACTTCCGAGATTTCCGAATCCTTCATTAATAGTTTCAAAGTGTTACTTCCGGTTTCATTGGGTGGTCTTTACTTTGAAAGTAGTTGTTTTACTCCAGAAGGGTGGGGGAAGCAAAGGGAGGAAATCCGTCCATTCTGTTTAAACCGCTTCTCTTGCTTAAAACTGAAGCGGGAGGGAAAGGAAAGGAATCCATCCACACTGCTTTAAACTGACGTAGATCCATCCCATCCACACTGTTTAAAACCGCTTCTCTTGCTTAAGACTGACTCAGGAGGCGGGTGGGAAAGGAAAGGAATCCATTCACATTGGTTTAAATTGATGCAGGAGGGAAAGGAAAGGAATCCATCCACACTGGTTTAAACTGACGTGGATCCATCCCATCCACACTGGTTAAAACCGCTTCTCTCACTGACGCAGGAGGGAAAGGAAAGGGAATCCATCCACACTGGTTTAGAAGGCTTCTCTGGCTTGAACCGAGGCCAGGGAACAGAAGTGGGGGGAAAGCTGAATCATTTCCGACTCACTGATTCGTAAGAGAAATGGCAGAAAAAGCTTTGGAAGGGCAAAGGGACATTCGGTTTCCTTAAAAACTTCGAAATCGCTTCAAAAAGGAAATCTTTCCAAATTTATTTCGAATTACGAAGATTCCGACCAAACCTAACCATGCCTAAATAGGATATCACATTGGCCAGGTGATAGGAATTGCAGCTTAGCAACATCTAGAGCAGTGTTTCTCAACCTGGGGATGGGGATGCCTGAGGAGGTTGTGAAGGGGTGTTAGAGGAGTCGCCAAAGACCATACGAAAAGTATGTATCACAGTATTTTCTGTTGGTCGTGCGGCTTGTCTGTGAGAAGTTTGGCCCAATTGTATCATTGGTGGGGTTCAGAATGCTTTTTGATTGTAGGTGAGCTATACATCCCAGCACTACTGACTGACTGACTGACTGACTTTATTATTTCTGAGTCGCCCTCCACGTTAGTGCTCCGGGCGACTTACACACAACAAATTCCACAATTAAAATAGAGTATTTAAAACTAGATTAAAATATTCAGTGGTTAAATGCAGGGGCCAGGCTCGGTATTTGAGTTCCCTGGTTCTGCATTAACCATGGGCTTTCCTAAATAGCCAGGTCTTCAGAGCAGTCAGGAACTGGGGCAGGTCGAGGGAGGCTCTCTGGTCCGGTGGCATCGAGTTCCAAAGAACGGGGGCCACAGCGGAGAACGATCTCCGTCTCGTGGTCTCCAGGTGGGCCTCTTTCAAGCCTGGTACGTGAAGAAGGTTCTTGTTTGCTGGCCGCGGGGTCCTTGAGCAAGCAGGCATCAACAAGCGGTCTTTTAGGTATGTTGGGCCCCGGCCCCGTAGGGCTTTGAAAGCCAAGGTCAAGGTCTTGTGTAAGGCTCTATACTCAACGGGCAGCCAGTGCAGGCGCTGCAGAGATGGTGTAATGTGGCATCTCATCGATGTTCCTGTGAGAAGCCTGGCGGCTGCGTTCTGCACCATCTGGAGCCTGCGGGTTAGTGACCGGGGTAGACCTACATACAAGCGTTACAGTAATCCAGCCTTGATGTAACCGTGGCATGGATTACTGTAGCTAGCGCTCCGTCGGAAGATAGGGCGCCAATTGTCTCGCTTGGCGCAGGTGGAAGAAGGCCTTTTGCTCGTGGAGGCAACCTGGGCCTCCATCGACAATTTGGAGTCCAGGATAACACCAAGGCTTTTTACTGAGGGGGACGGAATCAGCGGTTCCCCTTCGAAGGGGGGGCAGCGAGAAAGGTGGTTCTGGGCGGCCTGGCCATAAGATCTCCGTCTTTGATGGATTTATTTTAAGTTTGTGGGGCGGAGCCATTTTGTCACTGCTTCTAGGCCTCGAGTGAAGTTTTCGGGCACCGAAGTTGCGCCAGGCTCCAGTTTCAGTAGGAGCTGGGTGTCATCGGCATATTGGTAGCACTCTAGGCCGAAGCTCCGGGCTATACCAGCCAACGGCCGAACATAGATGTTAAACAACGTTGGTGATAATATGGCGCCTTGGGGCACTCCGCACTCGAGGAGAGATTTCCTAGATGTTTGGCCTAGCCATTCAACTCGCTGACTACGTCCGCGCAGGAAAGAGCTAAGCCAAGCTAAAGCTGTTCCTTGTATCCCTATGGCGGCAAGTTGTCGTATCAGCAGATCATGGTCCACTGTGTCGAATGCGGCGGTAAGGTCCAGCAATACCAGAACTACTGAGCCTCCCTTGTCTAGTTGGCAGCGGATATCGTCCGAGATGGCCACCAGGACGGTCTCAGTCCCGTGCCCGGGGCGGAACCCTGATTGAAAGGGGTCCAAGCCCTCTGATGTCTCAAGGAAGTTTTGTAGCTGGGTTGCTGCCGCGCGTTCGATCAGCTTACTGAGAAACGGGAGGTTTGAGATGGGACGGTAGTTCGCTGGCATCGCTGGGTCCAGATTGGCTTTTTTCAAGAGTGGGCGGACCGAGGCTTCTTTCAAGGCATCCGGGAAAATTCCCTGCTCCAGGGAGTGATTTATTATCTGCATCAGGGGAATCGAGAGCCCCTCTGCGCAGTCCTTAACTAGATGGGATGGGCAAGGGTCCGTGGAGCAGGTAGTCGCCCCCAAATGTCAAGGTCTACTTTTCCCAAACTCCACCAGTGTTCACATTTGGACTTATTGACTATTTGTGCCCAGTTTGGTCCAGATCCATCATTATTTGAGTCCACAGTGCTCTCTGGGTGTAGGTTAGCTACAACTCCAAAACTCAAGGTCAAAGCCCACCAAACCCTTCCAGTATTTTCTTTTAGTCATGGGAGTTCTGTGTGCCAAGTTTGGTTTAATTCCAGCCTTGGTGGAGTTCAGAATGCTCTTTAATTGTAGGTTAATAAATCCCAGCAACTACAACTCCCAAATGACAAAATCACACACCCCAACCCCACCAGTATTCAGATTTGGGCATATTGGGTATTTGTGCCAAATTTGATCAAGTGAATGAAAATACACCCTGTATATCAGATATTTCCATTATGATTCAGTAGCAAAATTACAGTTATGAAGTAGCAACGAAAATAATGTTTTGGTTGGGGGGATACTAACAGGCGTGGGGTACAGGGAGCGCACAAATCCCTTGTTGCGTCAGGTCCACTGGCTGCCAATTAGCTTCTGAGCACAATTCAAAGTGCTGGTTTTAATCTACAAAACCCTATACGATTCTGGCCCAGTTTACCTGTCCGAATGTATTCTCCCCTATGAACCATCAAGGCTATTAAGGTCTTCTGGTGGGGCCCTGTTCTCAGTCCCGCCACTTTCACAATCGTGTCTGGTGGGAACGAGAGACAGGGCCTTCTCTGTGGTGGCCCCTCAGCTATGGAACTCTCTCCTGATTGAGATCAGATCTGCCCCCTCCCTCCTGTCCTTTAGGAGGCTAGTGACATCCTGGCTATGGAATGAAGCATCCTCAGAATAATCACTGAGGCCGGCTACAGAACAAAGTTATTCACCACATATACTGAGTTGGACATGACTTTATCTTGGCGATTTGGCTTATTTGTGATTTTGTTCTGTATGTATTTTAATTTTTTGTTGTTGTATGATGTTTTTAGATTGTATTTTTGCATTGAATTCTTGCTGTGAGCCGGTCTGAGTCCCTCTAGGGAGGTAGAGAAGATCGGGATATAAAAGTTTTAAATAAATAAATTTAAATAAACATGTGGAACTGTATTAAGGGGTTGTGGCATTAGGAAGGTTGAGAAACACTGATCTAGAGGATCCAGACAGTTTTAGAGGGAATGGTTTTCAAAGTAGCTGTTGAAGAAAATTCTCAGAGGAGCCTGCAGTTGGGTAATTTGACCCTCAGGTAGCCATAGAGTCTCACATGAACACAGCATGGAAACTGTGCAGGAAGAGATGCTTATCTCAAAGATGTGGCTCTTAATTTGGTCAAAGAGGATGTTTTTTACAATCTCTTTTAAAATGTGGGGAACTATCTACAAAAGTATCCACACCTGAATGTATCCCACCTTTTCTCAAGTGTTATGCTAATAACATAATATATATATACATATAATATTCATATTGTAAAGTAATACAATATAATACTAATAATAATGATATAATTATATATTACATGTAATATTACTAATAATATTTCAATATAATGGTATAATACAATATAGTAATATATAATTGTACTATGCTAATAATATAATATATTGTATGTATATATATCATGTAAGCCACTCTGAGTCCCTTTCGGGGTGAGAAGGGCGGCATATAAATGTCGTAAATAAATAATAGTGAATACCTCCTCTCTCCGCCCTCCCCCCCGGAGGGGCATGTGTTCAATAGACTATGCACTCCGATACATACTAGCTCTATCCAGTTCACTTACTGGATTTGTTGTAGCACCCAGAAAGAGTAAACTTTCTAAGAAGAATCTATTTTAAATATAACTTTTAAAAACTGTATTTAGTTTACAGAAAATCAATTTAAAGAACCTGTAGTATTGGATCCAACAGTCCCTGCATCATCCCACTTTGTATGCTAAACAAGGGAAGCAGGGCACACACATGAAGCTGTTGGCAATGCAGACAGGTTTAGCTTGGCAATAATCTTGCCTTTTCAATGTGGTTTGGTTGTCCGTATAGTGAATGAACACTAATGCAGTAATAACCAGTAACTTCTTAAAAGAGAGATTTTCACATCTCCCTTGTGTAGCTGTAATTCAGCCCTTTTGATCTTTAGGATAATTATAATAAAACACTGGGGCTTGCTAAGCTGATCAAAGTCTCTTGGAGCCCCGGTTGTTCCACTTCAACTAAAAACTAAATTGACTATTCTGCACGAGATCACCATTTTGATGCTAAACCAGCCCTTGAAAACCTATATAGCAGTGACCACCTTCCTGGTCACAGAAGCAGATTTGCACTCCAGTAATGTCACATGAAGTACAACAGATTTGAGGAAGGCGGAAGGGTCAACAGGTTTCAAACTCTTCTGGGCAAAATGAATGATCGCATTAAAAGTATTTTTCTCGGCTCAAGTCTTTCCACATGGAAATAAATAGGAAACACTTTCATTGGATGTATTTTCAAAGAGGGGTTGAGGGGTTAGCTTGATACTAAAAAAGCACCAGTATACGTATGTTGCAAAATTAGAAACTCAAAATACTGGTTGGATCAAGTAGAATTGTCCTGGGAGGACAAGCGTCAAATCAAGCCATGACGTTTCTTGGGTAGCATTGTGTCTGTGGTCATGCACGCACATACACAGAGCATTCCCACAGTTATTCTCAGGTTTTGGTTTTGCCAATCTATTATGGGATGCATTCTCTCTCTCTCTCGATATCTAGGTACTCATTTGATTCTATGGTCAATTTCTGCCAGAGGTTAACCATAGAGTTGAACTGAATAATCTTGTAATTCCTAGAAAGGTATACCCTCAGGTAAAACAAATGATTGTTTCAGTTGGGTTTTTTTTCTTTTGGGGGGGGGGGAGTTCTGTGCCCCTAATTCCAGCAAATGTGAATGCCAACTGTATAGCAAAATCATTTCCTGGGTGTGTCCTGAAGCTCGGGTTTTTTTTTTTTTTGTAATATTCTTAAAATATCATTTAGAGAATTAATTTGCTGGATTTTTATCAAGTATATTTTAGAAGGACATCACTACAACTGAGTGTTTCTTTTTACAATAATATATGTCACTAGATCAGATGACAATGCAGTCTTACCTTATTTGGTGCCCCTCCAAATGAGTTGAACTACAATGGCTGTTATTCCCAGCTAGCTGCAAAGTATGGGAATGACAGGCCAATGAATCCAGAAGACATGGTATTGGGGAAGGCTGGCTTATTTGGTTGATTTTTGAATAATAAAATGCTAATGTGGGTAATGTGAAGGCAAGTTGTTTGGGCTGGAATTCTATTGCCGAATAAACTAAGCCAGACAAACTGGAGCTGACAGAGTTTCTCCCTTCATGACTTTGAATCTCCTCTCAAAGGAAAGTCTTTGTTTCCTTCAAGTTGTGTCTGGTAGAAACCATGTATGTAAAAAAATTACTAATATATTGGAGGGGAGAGGGGTTGCTATGTGGAAAAAAATACAGAGAATACAGTGATTGTGAGAAACTGGAGGTGGGATTCTTGCCAGAAGAAAACAAAAACAAAGGCCTGTCTCCTCCTAGAGATCAAAAGGAAACAAGTTCCTTTAACGTGTTCTTTTTTCTCTCTTTTTGGCTAAGAATGTCTCTATTTCTCACCTTCAAACATGTTAGCAGTTTACAATCAGGCTGTAAGATGGCGGTTTTGTAGATAAAAAACTAGCTATCGACAGATGTTGCTCCTTTGCCTGAATTGCCATTTGTGGCAAGTGATGGGAAAAGTGGAAATCGGATTGCCGCACCAGACCTAGTCCAAGAGGTGTACCTTGTGTCCTCACATAATGCTTTTCTAAGAACTATTTCACATGTTGAAAGGCTATCGAAAGATAAATGCAGTTGGCTCATGCTTTCTGTTCCCTTTTTACATCATGGCCCAAGGGAGACGTTTAGCATTTCATTTCCATCGGGGCATGTGGGCTAATCTGGTACCAGGGTGGCTACATATTTTTCCAGAAGGGAAAAAGACAAAGGTGACTCTGGGGCATTTTGGAAAAGAGCAAGTACCAGTCAGTTGTGGCTCCCATTTCCTCCCTAATAACATTGCCACATTTGCATCTGCCATAAGCCATTCCAAATACATACTATCCTTTATACATATACAGATAAGAATTAGTTGTTCATTTGGGAGGATAACATTTCGATATTGCATTTTGCTTTGGTGGCGATATTATGAAGATTGTTCATGGGGAATCCTACACAAAAATATTTTAAATCATTATCATAAAAGAAAACCCAATTTGTGAGGCGGAACATACACAAAGTTGCACATCCATAGTGTACAAGACAGGACATCAAGAAATTAAGGAAGTGGGAAAACTAAAGAGTTTAGCACATGACAATAACCCACCTCAGGCTAAGTTAACCCCAGCCAATGAATCTGTTCTGCTGTCTAAAACCAAACCTAAAATAAAATAAATATCTAGTCACAAGGAAGAAGTGCTCTCCAGCTCTGTCAAAAGTAATTTTTCATCATTTTAAGTGCCTATTATGAAAAGTACCACCACCAATTCAAGAACACCATACAGAAGAATATCAAGAGATTTTGACATAACAGCATAAAAGTACCCACACTATCATCTGGATCGACTGAGTTGGGCGGAAAATGCTTTTAAGGACTGGATTTATAAACCAGCTGATCAGTAGAGGGTGCTATTGCTGCATTATCTATTTCTGAGTCTAGGATTGATCAAGTAGCATCCAAAACGAAGTTTTAATTCTGTTACATAGTTGTTAGTGCTTTGGCTACTTAGCTACCAGTCCCTTAGGAGAGGGTTACGATGTATGATCCACAGTGACCATGACAGGGAAACAATGTTTATAAAGCAGGTACTCCAAACTCCCTTGAGCAGAGCCATTCTAGGAAAAGGAGTGAAAGCTAGTAGCTGATACTGTACAGACAAGCAAGGTCTGGAATCCTATTGGTTAGTCCCAATTACAGTAGACTTACCTAATAAATTATTGAATGGTAAGTCAACACATAAGTAAATCCTACTAATTCAATGTGTTGACCAGCAACAGATCTCAAAGCTTAGGTTTTTAAAGTTATTTTGGTGTCTTCAGAAAGAAGTGTGAAAGTTATCTGCTGGAGATGCTTTTACTGGAGACCCTGCATTGAGTAGGTGGTTGGACCTGTTGTTAGCTGAAGTATGAATACAATGATAACATCAGAAGACAGAGGGTCATAATTTCCTCAACATTTTATCCTTGTTGGCAAGGTTTGATTCAGTTCAGCAGAAAGTGTGAGATAGGGGCAAAGTGCTGCTAAGGCTCAACATCAGGTAGGGCCATTAGCACATGTATGTGTTTCTTATATGAGTGGATCTCCTTTTTTGGGGGGTGTCAGGGACTGGTATTCCGTCCTCCCTGTACAGGGAGGAATCCCATTTCCAACTTTCTTACAAAGTGCTGAAGCCATTTCACATTACCATTATGTGCTTTATAGTGAGAAGGCAGGAACTGAAAAGCTTCTGGCTACCCTCTCATCACCAGATGCCCAGTGATGACACCAGTGTGATCTGTGGCTGTGATGATCCTTTGGGGAATTTTAGTGGTACTCTAATAATTGTGAGTACAGCCATGGAAAGTAGTCAGAAGCCACTCTGATCATGTCTGCTTGCTGCAAAGCACGGAATGGTTATGTGTGATGGCTTCAGGGTTTGATAATAAATCAAGGGGGATATATGGCTTAGGATAGTGTAAGTCTGCATGCAGATATTTAATACTGACCACAGGGGATGTTGGATTGAGAACTAAAGGTGTCAAATGCATATGAAGAGAGATACTGATGTCTCCATGTTCTGAAGTCACCCTATAACAGTCCTGAATATAGTCAATACGATTTGCTTCTACTTCAAGTTCTGACCAGTTAATAGTATGTTTTTTTCACAAAAATACTGTTATACAGCAATATGCAGAATGATTTTCAATGCAACTCAGTATGCACTGAAAATATCAGTTCTTTTAGCAACTGGAACATACTGTCCTTAACAATTATAGCTGAAAATTTTACATGTGAAAGTCCCGAGTTTGTGTTTCTTTAACAGAAACTATTATAAAAAACAAATGTCAACGACTTATACAAAATAGTTGCAGCATGACTGGAAAATAACACGTACTCTAGTCTTGGCATTTCAGTATTATATAATTACTTACATAATCGCAAAATGCCAACAGCTTTCCATATTGCAAACCAGCCTGACTCAAGCCTGGTGCCCTCCAGATGTGCTAGAGCACACTCCTAGCCCAGAGGCAAAGGTTCTGGTCGAACACATCTGGAAGCCAGCCGTTTTCAGGAACACCACTAAAACCAAATATTTTAACTTCTGCATTCCCAAAGAACAAGAAAATAAATCTAATTAACAGGCCACACAGCAGACAGAAAAACACAGAGTTTCCTGATAGATTTTTTTAATTATTATTGGACAGATGAACTAAAATAAGCCAACAATATAATTATATGCCAACAGCCATCTCTCTAGCGTTGGTAGTGATAGACTGTGTGCCCCTTTCCATCTTGCCCCTGCACTCCTGTTCAATGCAAAATAAATGATTGTGGCTTTTATCACTGTGTCTGAGCTATAATCCCTTCACTATGTCAATCCTGGTATTTGTGTCTGGGAAAGAAGGACCCAAGGGCTGGGCAGACAAACTAGGAGCAATAAGTGGACACTCTTTCCGTTTCACAAGCAGAGGCCTGGTACTTTGGAGAGCCACATCCATTAAGTGTGCCGGAAGCCATGTTGCTACTCTACTTGAGCCAGAAGCTCTTTTCCCCATTAGAAGCCACCCAAAGGGCTAGATGCAAAAGGGTCTGAGATAAGGGGAAGGAGACTGTCAATTTAGGTAAAAACAAATAAATCTCAATGCCACCCCTCCCAAAACAGCATCTTTACAAGTCATTTCTTATAACATTTTAAAATGGCAGTGCCACCATCCTAGAGAGACAAAGAGAGATAGAAAGGGGCTTGCATTCAAGGGCTCCCCTCCCACACCCAAGGGGGAGGGGAGGGGCAGAACAAAAACAAAACAAAACAAAAACCTCAAAAGCAGTAGCCCAACTCAAAAAAATGTGGTTCTTCTCTAAAAACAGCACTCATCATCCATCTGATGGGAAGGAGAATAAAGGCAGCAAGGGATGGAATAAAACAAAATTGGTGCAACTTCTTGCCAAGGATGATGCATTTAACCAAAGCTCCATACAGTCCCATATGTCTACATGTCCTGTGGTGGCAGCAGAATTGCTTAAACTGTCATGGCTGTGTATGTTTGTATATATACACATATGCACATATACATACACATACACACAGAGAATATAGAGTATTTTTTTTAAAAAAAGTGTTAGCATTTAGTTTTGCGCCTGTTGGGAAGACTCATCTCTCTTTCACATGGTTCTGTGCTCCGGCGCTACTACTGCTCCCACTGCTGCTGCTGCCATTGCCGCTGCCGCCACCACCATTGCCGCTTCCATTACTGCTGACGCTGCCACTGGTGGTACAGAGAACCTCTGTGAGGTCGTCCATGATGGTGGTTTCTTTAGGGTCCACCAGGTTGAACTCCCTGATGAATAGGATGAAGTGTATGTAGAGTGTGTTCAAATGTCCATGCAACTCCAGTGCCAATGTTTCCTTGAAGTGGGAAGAATAGATGTGGGCCAGCACATGGAACAGGTACTTGCAGATCTTCTTCACTAGAGACTCAAAGGAGTTGGGGAATTCCTTGCCTGCCAGGAGAGAAAAGTGGGAATAAAACCATCAGAGAAAAATAGGTGAGCAGCCATGATATCTTTCTGAATTCCCAGAACATTTCAAACACAGTAATCCTGCTCTGAATTATTATACTCAATCTCTTACATTCTACATTGATTCTTTATTATGCTTCAAGTATGGCTCCCTTTACAAGAGGCTCATATTTTACTTTCAGATACCAAACTGTACATGAACATCTCACAGGTTTCTGATTGGATCTTCAACGGACCAGAGCCAGCTACTTACACAGCTAATACTTCCTGTTCCCATTTTACATCATGACCCAAGAGAGATGTTTAGCATTTCATTTCCATCAGGGCATGCAGGCTAATCTGGTACCAGGGTGGCTACATATTTCCCCAGAAGGGAAAAAGACAAAGGTGACTTGAGGGCATTTTGGAAAAGAGCAAGTACCAGTCAGTTGTGGCTCCCAATTCCTCCCTAATAAAATTGCCACATTTGCGTCTGCCATAAGCCATTCCAAATACATACTATCCTTTATACATATACAGATGAGAATTAGTTGTTCATTTGGGAGGATAACATTTCAATATTGCATTTTGCCTTGGTGGCAGTATGATGAAGATTGTTCATGGGGAATCCTACACAAAAATATTTTTAAACCATTATCATAAAAGAAAACCCAGTTCCTTTTCTATCACATACAAAACAATTGCTAAATTCCAGCATGAGGTCTGAATTTGAGTAGAAAGCCATGTTCCCTCTTTCCAAAACTGTATACTTTCATTGCGTTCCTCTTATTAATCAGATCATTCCATTTTCCTCTTCTCATTTGACAATTGTGCCCAACAGGTTTATTTAATTGGATCTGGAACAAATCCCATTAAAACAATGCCCTTTAATATCTATGCTACCTCATGGTTTGTCATGTTTGCATATTATAGTAGTACAAATTATAAAACAATACCTGAAGCAGATGTTTCTGACTCAAAACATACCATATTTTGTAGGAAAGACGTCCTCATCTGTCACAAGCTTCTGTACTGAACTCATGACGAAATCAACATACTGAGGGGCAGTACACTTGATCTTCTTTCCCCGTTCATCATACCAGTAGTATTGTCTGTGGAGAGAATTGCGAACATGGTCACATCTGTCTTGGGTGCTTAATCCCATATCATCCAAACTCACTGAAGCAAACGCAGAAGCACAAGGTCCTAGGTAGTGCCTCAAAATCCCAAATTCCATAATTGTAAGGTCTGCTGCTGGTGATGAGGCACCAAAAATTGCCCCGACACCTAGCACTGGGACAGAGGCCTTTGGGATGAAATAGATCCTTTCTGTTCCTAAGGCAGCTTTATAACAGTTCATGAACACTGATGTTCCTTTAAGAATTACAGTATTTACTTGAGTATAGTGAGCAATTGAATGTAATGTACACCTCAATTTTGAAGGTACATTTTACAAGAAATGGTTTTGCCCTCCAATGTAATGCGTCCAACAGCACAGGCATGGCATGTCAGGAGGGCAACAGCATGAATAGGGTCATTTGGGATGCAATGCTCTTCTATCAGGCCAAGGCTGGTGAACTTGCCAGCCTTACACAATTCCCAACTGGCTTCATTCATGAGATCTTCAAAACCAAGGGGGATGCTTTGAAGGCCTTGTGAATTAGACCAGTTGGGAAACACCTGGGACTGAGCCTGAGGGGAGTGGGTGAGAGAGCCAGAGGGCCACCCAGGAAGCAGGATCTGTGACTAAGTAGTAGAAACAATTAGGTTGTCAGCCAAGCACTCCTCCTCCTTCTCCAGATGGCCATGGAGCCCTGAGTCTGCCGCTTCTTCACACTCTGACTCTCTGTCCAGCCTCTGGGCCTCTCAAATCTCAATTTTGGCAATGTAATTTAGTTTTTTTTAAAAAAAGTGAGCATTATTCGAGTAAATCTGGTATTTGAGTCGTCTCACAGCCAAGACAGTCCACTCTACTTGGTCTGTCTCCTTTCCCACTCCCACTCTTTCATGGTATTTAATCTATAGATCACAGTGGCTGGTCCACTTGCCATAGCACAAAGGTTGTTTTAGTTGTGTAAAAATAAGCTCTCATAACCCAAACTTAAGAGTACACTTTCAGCATATCAGTAGTTGCACATTCTTTTACTGTAACACCTGTTGCTTTGAAAGGTTACTAGAAAGACAAAATAGGTAAATATGCAAGTGCAATAGAAACACACCTGTCCGTCCCGTCCCCCCACCCTGACATGATGGCTTCATTCAGTCAAAACTAGGAGAGGCGAGTCCTACTTCCCTTTCACAAACCAGCATGTGCCTTCTAGAGATTTATTTACAGTATTTCTATCCCGCCTTTCTCAGCCTGAAGGCACCTCAAGGCGGCTTACAAGTTGGCAGCAATTAGATGCCACAACAGACTATTTAAAAACAATTAGCACACAAAATCATAGACAAAACCATTAAAAACATATAATCATCAGTGTGTCTACTTATTAAACTCATTTTCCAATCACATCATCTAAGCCGTTCCGTAGTTCCATATTTACCCTATTACGCTGTATTTGCAAAAGCTTGTTCGAAGAGCCAGGTTTTGACTGTTTTATGAAATGTCAGGAGGGAGGGGGCCAATCTAATATCCCTAAGGAGGGCATTCCACAGCCGAGGGGCCACCACTGAGAAGGCCCTGCCTCTCATCCCCAACAGATGCACCTGCAAAGAAGGAGGGATCGAGAGCAGGGCCTCCCCAGACGATCTTAAAGTCCTAGATCAGTGGTTCTCAACCTGGGGTCCCCAGATGTTTTTGGCCTTCAACTCCCAGAAATCCTAACAGCTGGTAAACTGGCTGGGATTTCTGGGAGTTGTAGGCCAGAAACATCTGGAGACCCCAGGTTGAGAACCACTGTCCTAGATGGATCATAAGGAGAGATACGTTCGGAAAGGTAAGCTGGGCCAGAACAGGGTTTTTTGATGTGAACATTCAAATAAATACATAATGTTAAGCTCTCAATAAGCTCTTGAAAGAAAATGTTCCAAATGTTAAATGTATACACAGTTTAAAGTTTAATTCTGTGTAGTAATGTCACCTATCAGGAGATGGCAGTATATGCAAATTTTAGCAGCTCAATCAAGATATGACCACTACTGCAGGTTCTAGAAGACTTGGCATTTCAATGTATCTTTGCACCAAGTGTGAATATTTTTAATGTTAATAGTGTGCTCTTTATTATAATACGGACTGCAAGGAGGGGAAATTTAACCCCTTTCTTTCCTCCTATGGGCCAAGCAAAAAGCACTCTTTTGAAATATATCTGCCTTGGAAATCCCTTAAGGAGTTTCTTCCTATACCATTAAAAAATCCAGCCAACTTCATCAGGTACACATCAGAAAAGGAAAGACTCATCATGCCACAGTATTAAGCAATAACAACAAATGCATGTCGAAAGGATCACTCTTAATTTTTGAAGCAGCTAGACATAAAGGCAGCATTCTAAATGCTTTTATCCTGACACAGCATTAAAGACAAGCCTCCACAATCATTAATGCACGCCAGTCCTACAAAACAAGTCCACCTTAGGCCCTGTACAAATTGTGAGATTCCTTGCTCCAAGCAAGTTTGCCTATATAAAAAGGCAGTACTTGCTCTATGGGCAACAAATAGATATGTAAACAATTGATCATGAAGTCAAACACTTATAAGAAAATAAGGATCTGGAGACTGTTAAAACAATACTAATCCAAGAGCTGGACTATTTCAAAATCCACGCTGTTGTAAAGACAAGGACTGCCAGCATCACTGAGTCATGGAGGAAGCCATAAAGTAAGTTTGGGCTGTTTTCCCCGAAAGGGCAAGGCTTCCTTCCTGACTTCAAAACTGTTCCTACTCTTGCATAAGTTTTTGGACTTCATCAGGTAGACTGACATATCCTGCTATCTGAGATTCCTAAAATCAAGTTAACTTTCAGGAGAGGATTAAATGGGATTATTCAAGTAGCTGCATATTATCTGTGGCCTCACACAAAAGTTTATTTTTTCAATAATTCCAGACAGAGTAAGCATAAATTATTCTCCCAACATGACCCTGTTATTAGTCCTTTTGCTTTAGGGAAAATATCCCACTCTAACTGAAATACTGAACAAGAGAAACAGTCAACATGCCAATTTCTGGTTATCAACAACACAGCAAAACAGTTCTGCTGTTCGCCTGAAAATCCAAATATTAAGAAACAACGTAAAGAGTGCCTTGAGAATGTGAAGGACAATGTAGCTGCCTCTAGTTTCACAGCTTAAAAGGCCAAACTTAAACAGAATCTGCCTTGAACTGGGTAATATGGGACTTTCTGCCTTGATATTCTGGGATATAGGGCTGTGTGGAAGGGCCCCCAACTGTCAAGACCTGGTGGAGGATATCCTGTGACCTCAGCTCTTGGGCACTGCCCATTAAATTAGCTGCTGTCCTGATCAAGATCTCTAAATCATGATCCTTGCCTAAGGGCAGTGCATGTTCTTCATGTGCTTAAACAGAACACCTGTTGGGTTGGTCTGCTCTGTGGCAGGATTGCCCATGTAGATGCTGTTTAAGGCCTAACTAAACAGATTACTTCCTGCTCCATACATTCAGTGAACACTCCTTTCTATGTACCTTCATCTCTGCTTAATAAAGAGGGACGTATCTTTGAAAAACTAAAGTAACGGAAAGGACCACTGATTTCCCTGTTTATAAAATCAACTGCCACCACCACCACCATGGGTATTAGCCACATTCTGTTTATGCAGAATAAACTAGACCTAAAATGTTTCTTGGGCAGAAAAGGTGCTACTTTGAACACCGCTGTTTTCAAGAAAGAGAGAAAATCTGAAGTAGTACACAAACTCCACATGAATCACCTGCTCAGCAAAGTGCAATTAGAGGCCAAGCATTTGGTTGTTTGTGTCCTTTGCGTCACACAGAGAAGCTAGATTGAATTCCAGATGAAAACTCGCTAAAAGTTCAAGAGGCCAAACGGAGCCACGACTGCCTTCTGACCTGAGCAGCTCAACAGGAAAGTCCTGCTTTGGACAAATGGCAGAAAAGCCCATTTTAGCACGAGAGAAACAAAAACACTTAAAAATAATATTGGATTCCTGGCTGGGCTGTTCATGTTTTCTGTGAACAGCCTAGTTATGTAGATTTTGTATATATTTGCATTTTTAAATTGTAAGGGATTTTGAGCTCTAGTTTTAGGCAAAAGATGGGACGGAAATTTGAGGAAGATGTCTTCTCAGAAGTCCCAAGTTCTACAATTTTGTGGAAGCTTTGACCATAGTTGCAAAAATAAGTGGGAAAGAAGGTAAAAAATACAGATAAATCCTTTATTATCGGCTAAGAATCTGTACTTCAACAGTATTAGTCAACAGCTAACTGGCCACAATTGCCCAAATTTGTTCACCATTCACTACTGAAGATTGAAAAAAGATTTAACATAGCGGAATAAATGGGTAAAACTACTGCTGCAGTTATACTAATTACTTGGCAAAAGTGCTCGGAGCTGCTTAAAGAGGTAAAACTATAATATTTGGAAAAAATCTCCAGCTTGAGCAGGAAAAAAAAACACATTGCCCCCTAAGCTTAAATATTTTGCTTATGCTTGCACAGAAGCAGCTAGGTTCTTCTGGAAGAGCACAAGGAAATTATATCCAAGGGAAAAAAGCAGCAATATAAAACAGAGTGAAGCTTCAGTTTACAAACATGATTGTTCATCTGCTCCAGGGCACAGAAAAAAACAACTACTTTGTTTAGTTTGATCATAACAACTTAACAACATTGCACCCAGATGCAGCCTATTTCCTGTTATCCCCAAACAGCTGCAACCTCACTTTCCCAGAAAAGTGAAATAATGGTATGGAAACATTTTGCTCTACCAATATACTTCTACCCATAATTGAGTACCGGATTGTCTTCAAGGTGTTGGTATTAACCTTTAAGGCCTTGCACGGCCTAGGGCCTACCTGAGGGACCGCCTTACCCCGTATTTGCCCCCGAGATCACTGCGGTCAGATGAACATAACCTGCTGACTATACCATCAGTCCGCTCCTGCCACCTATCCACGACCCGACAGAGAGCTTTTTCCGCGGCAGCTCCAGTGCTGTGGAACTCTCTACCAGACAGTGCCCGAGCTATCCCAGAACTAGTTCCTTTTAGAAGGGCCTGTAAGACTGCCCTCTTTGGACTAGCGTTTACTTAGGTCTAAATGGCCAGCATACTGTAAAATCCTTGTATGCCCCCTGCATTGTGCATTGTGTAACTGTTGGACTGTGTTTTTAACTTGTTTTTATGTTTTTATGTAGGGCTACATGTCGGCGACATGCTGCCCATGTATACTCTATTGTTATCCGCCCCGAGCCTGCAGGGAGGAGCGGAATATAAAACCGAAGAAATAAATAAATAAATAATTAGTACTTCAATAGATGGTTCAAATGTGTCCTAATACTTTCCTTTACCTCATCTTCCAACAGGTATTTAATTTAGGCCATCACTGATCCCTCTCTTTTATATTATATTATTATTGTTAATAATAATTATTATTATCATTATTATTTATATAACGTTCCATCTCTCCTAGGGGACTCAGGGCAGTTTCTAAATCACAAAAACCACAAAAAATACAAATTAAACAAAACTTAAGCGTAAAATTATCAGCATAACACATATACATTAAAAACAATCCCACCTTATTCTTTCATGCCAAGATTAGATGTTAGGGCCAAAATTTCAACAAAAAAGTGGAGGGCTTAGGCAGTTTGAGATGGCTGGGCCAGGGGCCAGTACAAGTAGGACTGGGGGGGGGGGGGTTAAGGTGCAATAACCAGACCCAAAAATCAACAGTCCAGTCTTAGTCTGTTTCTCATCTATTAGCTCATGTTAAAAACATAAAAACAAACAGCTTTTGTTCCCTGGCAGAATAAGGGACCAATTCTCTCACAAGGGCCTAGCAGTCCTACATTATGGAATAGCCTGGGAAGACATTGATTACTGGGGAACTTCTTTGGAGAATCCCATAATTATACATAGGGAACCAGCACCCTGTTCTGCTGTCCTCTTGTATCCATCCCAATCAGGTGTATCAAATACTGCAAATTCTTCAGATAGCTGTATTTCACTGTAAGAAATTCGATGGAACACAATACAAAGTAGTGAGGTATTGGTGGAGAGGATAGAAGACTTGGGCCAGGGAGACTTTGCTCTGAAGTAGAGTGACTGGCTCACAAATCACCCCTTCTCCAGCTAATCCTGTCCCACATGCTTGAGAGGATAAAACAGTATTATCCCCATCTATGTTACCTTGTTATTCTTGGAGGAAAGTGGGACAGAAGGGATGACTGCAGACTTTTACAGTTCGCTACATGCAGCAGTGCAGGTAGTCAGCCAGAGCTGGAAGAGGAAAATACCATTGCAAGAGAACAAGGCAGGCATGAACGGAAATGATGAAAACATCCTACCAAGACTAAGAGGAAAAGAGATGAGGGGAAGATCTAGAGGCTACCTTTACCCCATTTTTCATCACTATCTGGACCTCTCACAGGCCACAACAGTTATATTTATGAAGTTGATTCATAAAAAATCCATTTGCAGTCTAAACACAAGTATTGGCAGGGAAACATATTTCCAGAAGTGGTCTCTGGAGGTCTGACTCCCTATTTTAGGCCAGTTTTTTTTCATTAGTGAATAAGTCTCAAGGAAGCATAGCGAAAGAAAAAATACTTTTAAGAACTACTGGTCCATAGAAATGGACAAAAGGTTATTTATTTAGTATTAAAAGCATTGCATAAATTAGTATACAACTGATAAAAATAGAAAGAGCACAAGTGGCTAGATATCTTTTGACCAAAAATGGGCAACAGCAACCGCATTGTCTGTAGCCTCCAACAATTCTTCCTCTGTACATGAGGCAGGACATTGTGGTCAAGCATACAGATGCGGAGTTGTCTCCACAGTTGCACAAGGTGGAAGATTCTTTTAGGTAGTGCCATTTTGCCAAGTTGTCTTTTGATCTGCCCACTCCACTTTTGAGTCTGTTCAAGGACTTCCAAGTTGCCCATTCTTGGTTTGCCCCTGGAGGCAAACCAAGAGGTAGAACAGGGAGAAGCTGCACCTTCAAGAGATAGAACAAGGGAAGGTGCACATTCTGATGACAATAGGGAAGACTGTGGAAATTCCACAGCAAAGAAGTCTAGACACAGAGTCATTCATTCTTGGTAAATACAAGACATAGGCCAAGATTAGGCAAGCAAAAATCAAATTAATAAGCCAGATATAGAGTGTAGCTGGTGCTAACTTGGAAGGTATTAACCAAATACTGGCTTTATCAAGAAGTCAATTAAAGATTTTGTTTGGACAAGAGAAAGGCTGGATAGATATCAAGATCTGAAATATGAGAGAAAGAGAGAGAGAGAGAGGAGGGCAGCATAGAAGAAAAAATGAATAATTGCTCAGATTAACATTGATATGTAGAATAAGCGACAGCTGTGGAGGAGGAGTCAGGGACATCCATTACCAGCAGAAGAGGGGCTAATACCACCAGGACATGATGTCTGAGAGGAGGCAGTGTTTCCAAAGAACAACACAGCAAGAGTGGCAATGTCAAAGGAACAAAGTTCCTGAGAGAAAAGGTGTAGAAGATCACGACAGTGAAGAATTATACAGGATAACTAGAGAAACATTATTTTATGCCATCAATCTTTAATCCTCTGTACTGATAAATATAGGTACCACAGACTGTATCCTGAATTCTTGAAAACACATGGAATTTTACAGCACAACGCGACTTAAACTTATCTTTAGAAATCTCATATCTAGCTATGTGCTAGAAAACATAGTTGAAAAGAATGCAAACCCCAAATGGGAATTCTTATCAGTTAAGTCTTAAGGTTCTCTAAAGTCCAATGCTATTCATAGCTATTTGCCGTATGTTTTCGATATGAACTTTGAGCTAGCATTGTTCATCATAGTCTGAAAAATAAAACAAATAAATGTATCCTTTTACTTTCAACAGTTCGCTGCTTTTAAGAGTACCATATCAACTGCCACAGAGGGTAAAGTTTAGAAGCATATTGTTTTCCTCCTCTCCGTGAAACGGCCAACTCATGGTCACAACACTTGAGACTTCTGGCAGCTGCACTATCTAGAGGTTTTATGCCGAGTGGCCTGGTGCCCAGCTTTCATTCCTGAGGTAAAGAAGGCCCCACAGGCTTGCAGCACAAAATTGGCCTTCAGTCCTTCTACAATGTTCTTTGTGGTATTTGAGCTACGCTCCCAAAATGTAGAACTCTGCTCCAGAAGGCTAGAAGTGTAGGACAGGGAGAAAATGGTAGAGGTGACTATATTTCAGAGAGCATATCCATTACTCACTTTTTTATAGCAATACTTCAGTGAAATTTAGAAACGAGAAGCATCAAATCTTTATTTTAGAAGTAACAAGTTCAATGTAATTAGCATATTATTTTCACAGACTTGGTATGTGACCAGCTGACAGCAAAATGTTTGATACTGTTCTTTCGAAACATTTAATACTCATAAATCATTATATGGTTAAAATTTGCCTTGGTCAGACCACACCTGGAATACTGTGCCCAATTCAGGGCACTGCAATTGAATGGAGATGTTGACAAGCTGGAATGTGTCCAGAAAAGGGCGACTAAATGATCAAGGGTTTGGAGAACAAGCCCTATGAGGAGTGGCTTAATGAGCTGGGCATGTTTAGCCTGAAGAGAAGACTGAGAGGAGACATGGTGGTCATGTACAAATATCTGAGGTGAAATCATACAGAAGAGGGACAAGGCTTGTTTTCTGCTACCCTGGAGACTAGGATGCGGAACAATGGCTTCAAACTACAGGAAAGGAGATTCCACCTGAACATGAGGAAGAACTTCCTAACTGTGAGGTTTATTCAGCAGTGGAACTCTCTGCCCCAGAGTGTGGTGGAGGCTCCATCTTTGGAGGCTTTGAATGTGATTTTCCTGCTTTTTGGCAGGGGGTTGGACTGGATAGCCCACAAGGTTTCTTCCAACTCTACGATTCTATTTTGGTTTTTTTTAACTTACCTTCATGCATCTAATCTAATAATTGTTTGGAGGATCACACTTTTTACCACCTATTAATGCCACTATACTAATACCATCACTGCTTTTAATCCCTTAGTTTGGAATAAAAGTACCACCCAAAGTATCCCATTACCTCAACCAAAGCCATCACTTACGTATTGCACACTGCCATGGTCTGACACGACTCTCCTGTACAGAATTCAGAGATTGTACTATATTGTAAATTGATATGATGAAAAAAGGTTGTTGCTGAAAGAGAAGGGAAAAACACCAAGACGTTTCCATTACTTTTGGCTGCAGAAAAAAAGATTCTTGTAAACGAAAGAAGTTAACAAGATTTAAGCATTTTCACAATTAGACCAATGACAATATTTTCAGTTGCCTTTCAGTCCCTCTTTTTTTCTCAGAAGAATTTAATAGTTGTAATTTCACATGCATAAATAAAATAAAAATGTTAAGTTTATCTCAACAATGAACATCATCACATTGCTTCAGGGAACAACTGGCAGATATATAAGACTCTGATCCCAATCTCCTTTCAGCTATATTTGGGCCCTTTCACATCATTGTGATTCCACTTCCACTGGGGTTACTGGTTTGGTCAAGGCCACTAGTGCTCTATGATTGAGATTTTTAAGAATATAGTTCCCAAAACTATAAATCCCAGGATTCCATTGGACAAAACTATGGCACAAAGTGTGAAAAGTCACTGACTGCTTCTGTATTCCCCTTTTCGAAAATGTAGGAACACAAATGGAAAACAGCTTAATACAAAGGCTTTTATTATTTATTTATTTATTCGTATTTGTTTGCCGCCCTTTCCAATGGCTCGGGGCGGCTCACAACATATTCATAAAAACAACCAAATACATCAAAGTTAAAACCACAATTAAACCACAATTTTGTGAAGCAGGAATAGTTTGACATGCACTCAAATGCCCTTCCACACTCAGAAATGGGATAAATGGTGACCCCCTCCCAAAAGGTATTTTTGGCTCTAGTGCCCCAAATATGCAATACCCTTCTCAGGTAGGTTTGACTACCATTTCCTTACTATCTTTTAAGGTGATGGAATAAAATTTTCTTGAACTCTATCTTCTCATGTCTTACATTTTTAATGTCTGATCAAGAATGAACTCTGGTTTGTGCTATTTCGTTAAAAGTGAATAGCTAAGACAGACCCAGGGATGACAACAAAGCCACTGCATCAAAACAAACAAACAATTAAAAATAAAATCATGTTTATAGGATCCTCCTTTATAAATTGATATTCACAAGGCCATTTTGGGTACTTATTCTACATGCAGTTTAAAACTGAAGGTAAAGGACTGTTATCAGAAGCAGCCTAAAATCCTTCCGAACTGGCACATCATCCTAATCAAACTACTTCATTAAAACACTGTTCAAAAGTGGACGAGACCACAACATGCCTTGAGATATGGGAGAAATCAGCAGTCTTTTCCATCTCAGAATGATACACAAATGGCCCCATTTTTAATTGGGTACTTCTGTTTGCAAACTGACCAGACTTTTGCCTTGTTCCTCGTTTGAATCAACCATACTTCTATTTTGGCATTCAGACTCCTCCCAAATTGCAACTGGAACCAAATTATCAGGTTTATCTCAGCAGAAGAAAATGGAAGTTCTCTCCAATAATACCTACAATAGATCTCCTTTTTAGGTATTCTTAAAATGCCTATCATGCATTGTAAGTTTCATCATTTCATTTTAATTAAGAAAATCTAACATGAAAACTAGTTACTAGAAGAAATTAAGTTGTTAAAAATAGTATAGTACTTACTGTTGCTAGCTAGCCACTCATTAAGATCTATTTCACGTGGTAACATGACTAATTCTTTGAATTCAAAGTCAGTAATCCTGGACTTTGTATATTCTGGCTCTAGGTAGAGTTTCTTTTCTTCTGGTGCTGGCTTTTTACCATTTGGTTTTCCCTTGGATTTCCTGAGGAAGAAAGACAAAAACAGCATGAGAAATTATCATCTGAGATACACTTGATCTAAATCCACTTCATATATAGCCCCTGCATATATTTTTTAAAGTACGTCATCCAATTTTCTTTAAAGGGGATGTGGTGCTACCAAGTGTTTGGTAAGGAAGGCAACCAAAGATAAGGCATATGCTGGCTCTGCGTGGTTTGAAAATACTATTGCCTCTCTGCCCTTCTGTATAAAAACAGGATATGAGCCAGGCTGTTTTATTTAGGCTGCCTTCTATCAGATGATTAATTAATGCAGCCTTCTATAGCACAGGTGTCCACTCTAGATGATTGCAGCTTCAAATATTTAGAGCCATATATGAATCCAATGAATCATACAGCCACTGTTCTGGACAGTTATGTGGAAAAATAGGGAGACCTGAGATGCACCTCCCAGGCAGAAGAATAACAAAATGTTATGAAAGATGTAATGAAGGGAAATTCAGGACAGGCCCTTCAGATGCCAAAATCTCAATCCTCTTATCTATTTATGATTCTATATTATGTAAACAAAGCATCTGAAAGTCCTATCTATACACTCTGCATCACGGAACTGGTCCTTTGGTCCTAACAATTATAACTGGTTTTCTGTTCTTGTCAGCTGGATCTTGTCTCTGTCATGCTTCTTGTGGCCTATCCAATATTCTCCTTATACAACAACAGGTCAGGATTGGTGGACGTAGCACGTTCCATTTTCCCAACATGAAACAGCTTTCTTTAGACCTGCTGGAGCTAACAGCCCTAAGAAAATCAACATGGCTTCAAGGAAAGTCAATCGCATGGCGGACCACAATACGGTCTGAGTAGGAGATAGAGATAGCCACCCTACATGTCCATCAGACTAGAGGTGTTATCTCAACTTGCTGGCATCTGTTAGACTGCCGAAAACATATTTGGTCATACAGGATCTACTGTGCACCAGAGCTCTTGGTTGCAGATGTAGCAGTTTAGGTGGCCAATCTGCAGATTCTTGTGAAGTTTGCCTTCCCTTGTGGTTTTGGCACTGGGCTGAAACTATGACGGGGAAAGATGGAGATAGTGTGCCCCTTGCCATCACTCTGTACAAAGTAATTTTTGTAAGGGATTGGGTTGAGATGGAGTAAATAAATGAAGAGTACTGCCCAGTTTGGGAGCACCCCCACCTCATTTGTTGATTGCCCAAGGGCACACACAATAGCATGGGGATTTCACTGGCTTCCACCCAACAGTTTTCACAGCAGACAAACTGGAGTGTGAAATTTGTCAGTTAATAACTGAATAGCAAATGTATGCATCTACTGCCCTATACTTTCCAAAGGCTGCAATAGCTCTAAGTCATAAATACATGGCATTCCAATTCTGATTCAAATAATCTGTTACTTGTATGTTTTTTAAGCAAACTGGTTTAGCCTCAGAGTCTTCCTTATCACTGCTAGTCCTTCCTGAGGATGCACTAAATTCCACTAAGCTATCTGTCTGTGTTTTACCTTTCTTCCCACCCCAGAAGGCACAGCTTTGCACAAACTGCTCTTTCCATGCTGTGGCATCACATGCACACCCTGTAAGGAAATGACTGGGTGTGCCAATTCCAATTGCCTTCAGAAATTCATTTCAAGCTTTCCGGACATTCAGAGGTATAGCTTCCAAAAAGAGCAAAATGTTTTATGGAGCAGCAATGTGATCACGTTTTCCTATCACCCAACAGTTTAAATTCTGTGAGTTCGGAGTAGTTCAAACCACGGTGACTATGTTCCAATTCTGCTGAAGCTCAATATTGCAAAAAAAAAACAACGTTTGCTTCCACCACAGAATGTACTAGCAAAACATAATAAAATAATGAAGTAAAATAATTCCCAAATCACCCCACAACATCTAGCCATGTTTCTGTATCAGAGCACATTATTTCAATCAATACCTAATTTAAAATGCTTGAAGCACACAAATTTAGACATAAAAGTTAAAGAAGCAAATGAAAAGCTCACTTCAAGATGCTTAAATGTCAGCTAACACTGAGCTTCAGGAATGCAAACTTTTTTTTCTTTTCCCCTCAAAGTCAGATCACATCTCCTTGCAGTTTCCAAGGAAATAAACCTCAGCTATGTTAGCCAGTAAAAACATGAAGGCAAACCAACTCTCCAGCAGCTATTCAAGCAAAGGTTACTTGAAAAACCCAAACTAGTCTTGATGCAAATGTCAGAGGCCCACCTCACCCAGCGGTAGAAAAGGGGGTACTATTAGCAGGGGGAAGCAAAAGAGGAGAAGAATACTTAGGTCATGATGCAAAACAATGCTTGTTTAGGTTTGCTAGCCATTACACAGATGTACATATGCACACAAACACCCCTTTACACATTTGTGGATATATTTGCCAAGGGTTTCCTCTACAACAGCATTATAAAATAAATTAATATGCCAAGTGTTTTCTCTCAGTCTCTCTGACAATATTTTTCTACACATTTGTCCCCTAAATGCTACTGTTCTGAAAGCCTATTCAAGCCTAACAACCAAGCACCAAACTATTATCTGTTCATGGCAATATCAAAGTTGTTTGATAACTGTAAAAGAGCAAGAAGATTAATGTTATGTAATTGCTTAAAAATTGAGCCTGATGGTGGCTTCTGATAAGAACCAACTTTAATTAAGAATGAGCAAATACATCCATTTCCACTTGTGTGTCATTTAAGGTTTTCATACACTCCATCCCATCCTGTTCACATATACCGGTACATCTGAAGAGTTATTTTATTTTTTCATACAATCTATTTGAAAATTCCTATCAAATTAACACATTTTATATCTGTTAGCCAAGAACTGCCCCAGTAATAAAATCCTTACATAATCTTCAAAGTGTTTCCACTTAACTGAGATGAGAGAGAATGCATATAATCCAGAATATCAAGGCAGAAAATCCTATAATATCTGCTTATCTGAGTCCACACTGCTATATATTCCAGTTCAAAGCAGAAAATGTGGGATTTTATTCAGCTGTGTGGAAGGGGTCTATGTAACACACAGGACTCTCCTTTCAAAAGCAAGCAAATAGGGATCCAATTCTTCCTTAGGTATTTCCATGTATTGTGAAGCAAAATGCATTGTGCACAATAAATGACAAAAAACCTATTTATATATAATTTAGTTTTTCACAATTGAAAGGATACATGGTTATCTTTTGTACTTTGAGATCTGTGTTCCAAGTATCTATCTATGAAATTTAACCAGTGGAACTCATGAGGATAAATAGCACAGCTACACATAACTAAAACATGTACAAATGGGTCAACCCCCCCCCCCCACCAGAAAACAATGTTTACATAAATATTTCTAAAAGTTTAGATCTACACACACACACACATCAATGATCATACAAAGAAATGCAACCAGTAATCTTTAATATAACCTCTCTACCTACATCATGTATAGTAGAACAAATTCATTTTAACAATCAACTGCACCACTATAGATGAGATAAAGGTTATTAAATGTTTTTTGGTTTTTTTACAAGTGAGCTAATCTTCGCAAATATAGCTTTGGTTCCTTATTATTCAAGTAACCCATAGATATGTGTAAAAAGAGGTAGACCTGTCTGAGGAGGTTAAGAAGAGTCTTACAAAGGTAATCACATAAATCACAACCTTGTTAAAAACCGGAGGAACAGTTATAGGTTCTTTTCCCATTTAAAACTTCTAAAGTTGCCAGATATGCTTTGTTCTCCTTCTGGATGCCCTTTATGTCAGAGGGTCACAGCTGCTTATAAAAGTAAAGAATGACCCTGATTTACATAACATAGTCCAAAAGTATTTTTTTATAGTCTATGTTCAGATTTGACAATATCGTCACCCCTTGAAATGCATGAAAATATCAAGCTACAATCCAAGTACCATTCTTACTTCCCTGGAAACTCCTATGAGAAAGTCAGAGAAGAATTACAAGCCTACAGTTGGTGTAGAAGGGAATGGAAATTTCTACTGTGACTAAAAATAAATAAACAAGTAGGATTTATCCTTGTGTATGCCACTAACCGGATGTTACTCTGTGCCCAGATCTAATCGGAGGATTACTTTGAGGCAAAGTAGTAAAGTTTTCACAGGAACTATTACACCAAGGCCTATAGAACCTTCCAACATAGATTAATATAGACTATGTGTGGATACAAAGTAACCAAGTATTCTTCATCCTCATGCCACAGGCAACAACTAAATGATTGCTGCACTTTTGTGCATAGTACACATTTTATATTATAGTATATTTATTGCATACAAGAGCAACATAAAAACATCAACAAAAATAAAAATAGGAAACAAAAACTCCAAAAGGAAACTAGTACCAACATAAAACATACTACAAGGTATAATGACTATAAACTAATACTAAGATAATAATGTGCAGTATGGCCACTGTACCTGCAGGACTGGTACTCAGTTTCACCTACCTGTATCCAACTAATTATGTTCTTCCTAAGAATCTTCTAGGTCCTTCAGGTGATTCTATGGCATGCTTTCACCAAAAGTTATAACAGAATCACCGTAGAGGCCCTACCTCTCTAGGAAGGTTCTAGGCCATCTTCATGGTTCTATGAATGTTCTAAGTCATCTAAAACTCCTAGCATAACTTGTCCAATACAATTTGCTATAATTGATGGTTTCCTGTTTCTGCAGTAAGTTCAGGAAAATATTCCCTGTAGATACAGGGGTCGTACTGCTGTCTAACTCCGAAATTAGTCTCAATGTCAGATTGCATGTGAGACTGGAAGGGAATCCCAGAGCAGCACCAAAATAATGGACTGGAGATACCTGTAATCTCTCATACTGGAAAGTGAGAAGCAAAAGGATAGCATTACAGACAAACAAAAGACACAGCAGAACAAAACTTCAGGTAAACATTTTTTTCTTGTGCATAAGAAAGAACATTAAATGGAAACAAGATCAGTAAAAAGGACTGCTACTCATCAGCAACAGACAGCACTATTCATACCACCGAATAAATTATCAACGAGACAACCATCATCACAGATGTCAATGTTTTGTCTCAATATTGAAAATTCAGCATATACTTGTCTTTTCTCTCCAATTTGAGAGGGGGAAAAAAATCTCTGTTCCCTAGCCAACCTGACCTCTTGCTTCTTCTTCTAATAGTATTTGTACAGAGTTCTTTCAATTTTCCTAGGATACATGTCCAACTTCCTGAAACTCTCTTTTTCCCACAGGTTGTTCTCACATTTTTTTTTAAAAAAAATGCTTTACTGCCTTTGCTATTTAGCCAATCCTTTAGCTTCGAATGCTAAAAATAGAACTGTATTCTAACCAAAACTTTCCAACAGAAATGCAGAATTATTTCTTTTTCTAGACATGATGAAAGGTCTAGTTCCTTCTCTGTTTCCATTTTTCTTGCTATACTCTTGAATCTGCACTATGCATGAAATATTCCATGTTCTCACTATATGGTCAATGGAGGACACCATTTAATATTAACTTATATTTTCAGTGAAACAGCTATGTTATTTTAAACATGATGCTCATATTACGGGCCACATATCATTTACAGCTCTGTTTGCTCCAAACAATGTTTTTTTTGTTTTATTTATAATAACTGCATCATATTTTTCTTATGCATATTTACCAGGACAAATGTGAGCTAGAAATAACACAACTGATGCAGCCACAACAAATTCTGACATACTTATCTTGCTGGGGGGGGGGAAATGATTTCGGTATAACTTCTTTAATAACTTCCCTAACACTACCTCTGTCTTTCTGAATGGGCTACTTTGTTTTTCCAACTAAAGATTAACACCTTTGTGTGTGTGCATGTGTGTACATGAGACACACAGAAAAAAAATCAAACTTCCAGTTAATACATTCTGTTTTTCATGAATGTAAATAAGGTTCTTTCTTAATTTTCCCCTGCCATTTGGCTATTCTAAATATGCAAACCTGCTGTGAGAGTGTATTGTGACCCTCTGCGCTTAAAATTTCTGTCACTGCTGTCACCCTTGTACAGATTCTTTAACCTGCCCCCCCCCCCCCCGTTCCAGTCAAGACAATATGTAGACAACACCCTAGCTCTTTTGTAGTGAACAGGCACAATCAACACCTTTTTGTATTATGAATACTCAGAAAATAACAAGAAAATTACATTTTATATTCACTATACTCCACTCAACTATTTTGCATCCAAGTATTCATTTGTATTCTATTTCTGTTTTATTGACTATTCTAAATCCTTAAACTGTGTGGATCATAATAAATTGTGGCAAGTTCTTGGTGGTATGGGGATACCAAGTCACCTTCTCTGTCTCCTGAGGAATATGTATGATGACCAAGTAGCAACAGTAAGATCAGACCACGGAACAACAGATTGGCTCAAGATTGGGAAAGGAGTACAGGAAGGCTGTATATTCTCACCCTACCTATTCAACTTGTATGCAGAACACATCATGCAATGTGCGGGGCTTGATGAATGCAAGGCTGGAGTTAAAATTGCTGAAAGAAACATTAACAACTTTAGATATGCAGATGACACCACTTTGATGGCTGAAAACAAGGGGGAGCTGAAGAGCCTGAATAACCAAGGTGAAAGAAGAAAGTGCAAAAGCTGGATTGCAGTTAAACATCAAAAACCCCAAGATTATGGCAACCAGATTGATAAGTAGCAAATAGAGGGAAAAGATATAGGGGCAGGGGCAGACTTTGTATTTCTAGGCATGAACATTACTGAAGATACAGACTGCGGCCAGGAAATCAGAAGACATTTACTTCTTGGGAGAAGAGCAATGACTAATTTTTACAGACAAGATTCTGGCGCTCCTTCATGACCTTCCCGCCACAGTTGATACAGTTGATACAGTGGGTGAACTCAAGGCCCCGTGGCCACTTGCCGGGCCTACCCTTGACTGTTTCACCTTACTGGACACAGAGGCAGAATCTTCACTGCAGCTAGGCCTACCACCTGCTCCCTCGATCCATGCCCCTCTTGGCTGGTCAAGGCCTGCTGGGAGGGGTTACGAGGCCCTCTGATGAACATTATAAATGGTTTACTTGAGCAAGGAACATTTCCAGAGGCTGAAAGAGGCTGTGGTATGTCCGCTGCTGAAAAAACTGGACTTAGATCGTTCAGTTCCCTCTAATTACCGCCCAGTGTCGAACCTTTTGTTCCTGGGTAAGGTAATTGAGAAGGCAGTAGTGGAGCAGCTGCAGCAGTTTCTGAGGACACAGCCTGGCTTGACCCCTTCCAGTCCGGCTTCCGTATTGGGCACGGACTGGAAGGGGTCAAGCCATCGCAGATCAGCTCTGATGCCAGGTAAATGGTTCTTTTACTTTACAGTATCTTGCAACAAGGCAAATGTCTGAAAAGTTATTCCTCTATCGCCACAGCCAGTCTGTTTTCCTGGGTTTTTACAACAGGGGAAGCAACCAATGCTTTTGCAAAACATTTGTGAAGCATCATTCGCTTGCCAAACTGCTTGACCCGAGGACCTCATTTTTCAGCTTATCTTTTCCAGTCAAGAGCTCGCTTCGGGCCGAGGTGAACTGGCAGTCAAAAGGGAAGCGGCGGCACAGAGAGGACAGGGAGGAGAACTGGCTGCAACAACAGACTCCCCTCCCCACCCCCTTTTTTGTTCTGTTTTTAAAGGGTTGCTAGTAGTTTGTTTAGGAGGAGAAGGAAGGAAGAAAGTTCCTTGCATGCCCGGGAAAAGCTTTTATTTCATATTCTCACAGCAGTTCTTTGCCTTAAAAGGCAATCTCTGCCTAGACTCCAAATATTGCCAAGCTGTAAGCAGACAGTACCCAAGCATGGCAAGCATAGGGAGGACGACAAACCCCCAAACACTACTTCACAGGACTGCCTTCCCAGAGGAGCATCCCCCCTCCACTCCCCTTGAGGGAAAGCTCTTAACCAACAGGTATAAAGACAAAACTGGAGTTCAGAAACTGTGCCTAGCATTCATTCTAGTTGTTCAGAACAAAAAGCTTCCAAGGCAACCATATCACAAATAAAAAGAGATAAAAAGAGCAAAAACATTGTGAAGATAGGCTAAACAACTTTCTAAAAACAGATTTAAAAGCTATTTTAAATATATAACTTGGTACAGAGAGTTCTTAAGCTAGAGTGTTCACTGTCAAGGTTGCTTTTTGACAAAAGTGTCTTGTGGTTGAAGACACAGAAAACAGATGACAATGCATTGAGTCATATTCAGTGATAGGGGTCACTGTGAACAAAGGTGGCAAATAGGTATGCATCAAAAAGTCCTCTGAGTAGCAAAAGACACTACTATGAAAACAACGGGAAACTATACTGCATTAATGGATTGGCAAAATTAAGTTTATCCCCCCAAATAATTCTACACTTAATTTTTCAAAAATAAGATGTATTTTTGAATGGTCCTACGTGTCAAAAAAATGGTAAAATGCATTGTGCCACCTTATACTGCTAGTAGGAAGCCCCCGGTGACACAGTGGGTTAAACTGCTGAGCTGTTGAATTTGCTGACCAAAAGGTCAGCAGTTCGAATCCAGGGAGCAGAGTGAGCTCTTGCTGTTAGCCCCAGCTTCTGCCAACCTAGCAGTTTGAAAACATGCAAATGTGAGATCAATAGGTACTGCTCCAGCAGGAAGGTAACGGCTCTCAATGCAGTGACCTTGGAGGCGTCTACGGATAACGCCAGCTCTTCGGCTTAGAAATGGAGATGGGTACCATCCCTCAGAGTCAGACACGACTAGACTTAATGTCAAGCGGAAAGCTTTACCTTTTCTTTAGGAATAGATATCCACATACATTTCCCTGTAAATATAACAAAATCACACCAGGGACAGGTTTGGACTTTCATCACATTTTGCTACGTAAGTTTGCCTAACATTTGGGATTCCAAGCCAAGCCTCTTCTGATATTGTTGGTGTGGCAATACCCTGTAAAGTTAAACAAAATACTATCTCAAAAACAGATGTTACTAATAACAAACCAAAGCTTCCAAGTTCTGGCTGCAATGCAGGAAAGCAGATTTAATAATGTGGATGGCTTACATGTGCCAAGCCATACAATTTCTTTTGAGAGAGAACCACTTATTCATGGTATAAAAAGCATTCATTTCTCAAAGAGAGAAAGACAAAAGAGAAGAGGCTTAGAATAGTAATGTATAACTTGGAGCTTTAAAACAAATCCTGAAAATGGCACTGAAGCCTCTTGCCTGCCAAATAGATCAGGTTTTAAATCGTAAGAATCAGAAAGGGAATTTCTTTGTGCCCATCACCTTCAGAGAGATAAATTTTAAAGCAATTGCTGAGACAAGCTTTTCACACTGTCAGTTCTCAGCAAGAAAATAGCCCACATGCAGATACAAACTAACGATACAGAAATATGAAGGGCTTGTCTTACCATGTTGTCATGAAGGTTCATAGTGACATTCAACTCTAAAACTTGCACATTAATACATTCTCTGTCTGTCTGTCTCTCTCTCTCTCACACACACACACACACATTGTATGTAGTAAAATATATTGGCTCATACATTTGAATTATTTTTTCTGGCATCAACAATACCAAGGTTTTAAAAATAAAATTTAATTATCCTTTCATAACTCTTGCTAACTATGAAGAAAAGGATTTTCTACATTCACATATATCTTCCCTCCAAGTCAGTATTACAGATCTTAGCACAGATCTCCCAGGTCCCAGTCTAACGCTAACAACTGTACCACACAATGTTTTAGAAAAGTATATCATTTTTCCAAGCTGTACAAGTGCATCAAAGAACTTAACCATCAGACAAAAACTGTATCTACAGCTCCAATCAGAGGACATTGACCTACTTCCAAAAAGGCTGCAAGCAGACTACAGCTATAGTTTTCCTGTGCCTTTCCTTGCACCAACGCTTGAATTCAGAGGTTGTTGTGGTTGTGTGCCTTCAGATCACTTCCAACTTATGGCAACTCTAAGGTGGCCCTATATTATGTTTTTAGCAACATTTGCTCAGAGGGGATTTGCCTTTGTCTTTCTCTGAGGCTGAAAGAATGAGTGGCCCAAAATCACCCAATGGTCAATCAAGGATTTCAACCTTCATTTCAAAAGTCACAGACCTATGTTCAAACCACTATACTTCTCTACACTACACTGGGGCTCAGCCAAAATATATGTGGTTCCAGGTAGCTATAACATGTAACGGCTGGTCAATAAATCTCTCCACTGTCTTTGTAATTAAATTTGTTTTTGAGCTATTTAAAATAACTACTGTCATGGCAACATTTTTAGTTAGTAATTGACACTCTCAAAAGATTCTTCTTTAAAACCATGCTGAATCTTTCACAATTGTGTTGTCCTATGAATCTAACTATTTCAGATTTTAGAATGACCGTTTTTGACAGATTTGCCATTTCCCAGATCCATTCTCAAAGACTGGCAGTGCACTGGCAAAGGCTGCCTTACACTTCTTCAGAAAGAAGGCTGATTCCAGGAAGATGCCGGTTTTTAAAATTCAAAGATAGTTTCCACATTTGAGCTCTTTCTTTTTTTCAGATGCATGATCTATTAATTTGTCAGTCTTGTAATCTACTCCTTTGTTGCTGCTACTTGAATAGGGTAACATGACTGTCCAAATTTCCATTTAGTCTCTTTACAAATTGTTCTATAGTCTAATACCAACCATCTGCTTTACTGCAATTTAGGTGAAGTTTCTCTTTTCTACAAGCCGATCTTGTCCAAAAGTATTCTTTAGCATCTGAAACAAATCTAGAACCTTTCTCCCAAAACTATTACTGATTCATTAAGGCACTCTAACAGGCTTGTACATGAAATAAACAGCCCTGAGAATGTGATAACTCAGAGCACAACTTTAGTGTTTTACCTTTGAGTCTCCTTTGGGGGGAGATAAAGCAGGATATAAAGAATAATAATTTAAAAAAAACCTTGCAACCAGAATATGGCTTCCAAAATTTTACAACTATGTTTCCCAGGGCTAATAGTGGAAATATGTACCACAATCCAAGAAACTCCTCTTCTACACACAACAGCACATCATCTTCTCATTAGGCAGGGAAGTCATCATCGAATCACTCTCCTGATAGAGAACCCCCTATTGAGTTTTTAAATCATATAATCTCTTACCCCTAAAAGTATATTCCCAACATGAGAGATTTTAGTTCATTGCATGAGGAATGGGCCTCTTTTTATGTCTCAATAATTATTTCCCCCCTGCTACATTAAGTAAAAATGAAAATTAGCTGGATTAGTTGCTGATGAACTGAATATTTCATATGAACTATGACATAGCTCCAAGGTAGGAGAATCACCTTCATAATATCCAACAATATTATGAAGGGTGCCACAACCCCCAAGAAATGAACGCTTCCTTACTTTTCAGAAATACTATATAGGTAATCTATGTAATCAAATCTTACTGATTACATAGTGGCAAGGGCTTTTGAGCTTTTGTGCACTAATTCTTCAGATCTAACGAACAGTAAAAATGTTCATACTTAAGTCAACAAAAATGTTTAGATACAGCTTTGGCTTTAGACCTTAACAGTGTTTCAGATGCACAGGCTTAATGGCTTTATTTATGCTATTAAATCCATTGAATGGGAGAGGGAGAGAGAGGTTTATCGTACTCTAACCATATCCTGGCTTTATTTAATGCTTTTTTTGAGATGTGAAATGTGGTCATGGTGACTTGGTTGCATCTTGTTTGGATTACTATAACACATTCTACTTGGGTCTGCCTTTGAAGATTGTTCAAAAACTTCAATTGGTCCCATGACTTACAGCCCAATTGTAAACTGGGGCTGGATACAGGGATCCCACAATGCCCTTGTTGCAAGAGCTCAAATGGCTGCCAGTTTATTTCTAGGCACAATCCAAAGTGCTGGGTATGATCTATATGGCTGAAATGGTTCAGGATACCTGACATATTATATTTTCCTATACAAGCTGACCAGGGCTCATTCCCAACACCAACGCAAGCATAGTTGGCGGGAATGTGAAAAATGGCCTTCTCAGTAGCTACCCTGGATTCAGAGAATCCAAAATTTGAATTGTTTTACCATTCTAGGGAACATGTATTATAATAAATGTACTGACAACAAAGAAAGATTACAATTGGTAGAGAAGGTGAGCAGAATATACTAGAATATATAAGAGGTGCACTCATGTCCACAGTTTTACAAATTCTCAGTTTAATAGTTTACAAAGATAACTCTATTAAACATTAAAATGCAAATGTGAGTTGAAAAGAAAAGATAACTGCATTCACTTCTCATGATCCATGATGTTGACTTCATGAAACAGTCACAGAATAGTCATTTCAAGAAGATGAACCCTTTTTTAAAAATAAAAAAAGGATCAGTGTTATTCAGCACAACATAACATCAGCTGAGATCAATCTGTCTCCGTATTTCTTTTTAAAGTCACCTCAAGCGAAAGAATGAGGAACAGAACTGTCTTGTTCAAACTTGCCCAGTACTGCCGGAAAAGCCACATAGACATGAAAAGTGCTCTGAATGGAAGAGAGAGGCGTTCTCTTATGTGGGAGTGGAGAGGAATAAGATATTTTTCATATCTCTTTTCCTTGCCCCTTATTTTGCACATCCCATGTGTATTCATCAAAGATACTGGATTTCCCCTTGCTAACCTCTTTACATTCTCTCAGAAAAGTTCTTGCGCTAAATGTGTATAACACCCATGCTAAAATTTAATCCATTTCTGGTTAAGACAGAAACACCTGCCCTTGAAACTGGTAGGGCTGGCAATCAAAACACTGTTTAAGTTCTCAGTTTTGAATGTTGGCAGGTAACATTCTTCTATTAGAGTTAATACACTGATGATGAACAGAATATAAAATATGATTCTCTGTTTTGTAAACAGACATTCAAAATAAGTATATTTCAATCTCTGTCAAGTCACATGTGATAGTTTTTAAAATATAGCTGGAACAGCCACAATATCTAAAATATGGGTTATTCACTTCTCACCATCTTTCAGCATCTGTTTCTAATGCAAATCTGCAAGAAACTTTTCAACATTCTTTCCCTAACTGACTCTATAACAATGCCATCAGCAAACATTTCTGCGCTGCATAGTCTCTTTCCAAGTATGTACAGGCAAGCTTGTATTTCCCTAGGCAAATAATGTTGGACAGACTAAGAGACTAGGTAGAAGGGTGACAGGTTTCCTACTTGCCTGAACAAACATTTAAGAACCACTTCCCTGAATGCCACATTAAAGATTCCTACAGTACCCATTAACTTATAACTTTAACAATAACTCATTATGCTGAATGCGAAGTACTGATACAACAATAGAACATCCTTATATTCCACTTAGCTCATTGTTCCTCTTTGAAGAAGCATATTACAAAATTTGTTTTGCCAACTACAAAATGTCTGTTTGATTAACTATTTGTTTTCAACTGCTGCCATAGTTTTAAAAGGTCAATGGTTTCTGTAGGGTCTTTGAAAGACGTTTTTTCCCTGTGACAAATTCAAAACTAGAGATTGCACTGCACCTCTAAATGCCTCCAGATAATAATTAAGATGTAGTAAACATATTCTTTATGGACACAGCTGATATTGGATAAATTATGTTTTCATCAGAAAGCCTAGAGAACATTGTTCCTTAGATGAGAATACTGTGCATTATGGCTTTTCTTCACACATCCATTTTCAAACATCCCGAGTCAGACAAAGTTTACAGAAAAAATCTATGCCTATTCTTTAAAGCGTACAACAGGGTTGTATACTCTCACCCAACCTATTTAACCTGTATGCAGAACACATCATGCGATGTACGGGGCTTGATGAATCCAAGGCTGGAGTTAAAATTGCTGGAAGAAACATTAACAACCTTAGATATGCAGATGATACCACTTTGATGGCCAAAAGCGAGGAGAAGCTGAGAAGCCTTCTCACCCAGGTGAAATAAAGTGCAAAAGCTGGGTTGCAGTTAAACATTAAAAACCAAGATTATGGCAACAAAAATGATTGATAACTGGCAAATAGAGGGAAGAACATGGAGGCAGTGACAGACTTCGTATTTCTAGGTGCAAAGATTATTGCAGACGCAGACTGCAGCCATGAAATCAGGAGACACTTACTTCTTGAGAAGAGAGCAATGACCAAACTCGATAAAATAGTGAAGAGTAGAGACATCACACTGGCAACGAAGATCCGCATAATAAAAGCAATGGTATTCCCCACCTACGGATGTAAGAGCTGGATCATAAGGAAGGCTGAGTAAAGGAAGATAAATGCTTTTGAACTGTGGTGTTGGAGGCAAGTTCTGAGAGTGCCTTGGACAGCGAGAAGATCCAACCAGTCCATACTTCAGGAAATAAAGCCCAACTGCTAATTGGAGGGAAGGATATTAGAGGCAAAGGTTAAGTACTTTGGCCACATAATGAAAACACAGGAAAGCTTAGAGAAAACAATGATGCTGGGGAAAATGGAAGGAAAAAGGAAGAGAGGCTGACCAAAGGCAAGATATATGGATGGTATTCTTGAAGTGACTGGCTTGACCTTGAAGAAGCTGAGGGTGGTGACGGCCAATAGGGAGCTCTGGCGTGAGCTGGTCCATGAGGTTACGAAGAGTCGGAAGCTACTGAAAGAATGAACAGCAGCATTCTTTAAAGCTGTCATTCAAGTTTGACAACCCTAAATACAAGGGCAAAGTCTTTTGTAAAACTATAACTCCCATGATTTTACAGGTGTTATTTCAGAAGAAGATACTGGCAAAACCATTCCTGAGTCTTATTACCCTAAGAAACCACTTTGAAATTCATTCACCGTAAGTCGACTTGAAGACACTTACACACACAACATATGTAAGGCAGAATAAAAATGTCAACTGACAAGAGTCAGGCATATGCAGAAACCTTTTACAACCACTGATCAGGTTCTGAGTCTTTGTATGTCCTTCACTGAGAACTTTGCAGATTGTTAAATATGATTTTCAGTCAGAACGTTCTCTTGGGAGGTAACATTATTACATAAAAGGAGTATTTTTATAACACTTCAGTTTTAGGAAACACATAAGAGCTATTTAATTTATATGGTATTTTGCCAAGCCTGTCATCCTTGAACCCCTGAGCCAACAATTTTGTGAAAGATCTAAGATCCCAATTCATGTAACCATTACTTGTTATTCTGATATTCAAATATCAAAAGGAAATTGCAGGGAATTCTTCAATATAATTCAATAAAATATGACAGGGTTGAAGTTGGAATTGTTAGGTGGTTATCAAAGAACTTCCTGATAGTAAGAGCTCTTCGGCAACAGAATATGCTGCCTCTGAGTGTGGAATAGCCTCCTTCTCTGGAGGGTTTTAAGCAGAAGACAGATGGCCACCTGTTGGGGATGCTTTGATCGTCTTTTTCTGAATGGCAGGGGGTTAGGCTGGATGGCCCCTGTGGTCTCTTCCAATTTTATGATCTATAATTCTACCAAGAAAACACAATATAAATGTTGGGGAGTAAGGTCCCATTGATTTCAACAAGATTCACTCCCAGCTAAGTGAGTTCAGGGTTGCAACCTTAGAGTGAATGCCAAAACGAGGGATAATTTATCTACTCTATTGAAATCCAATGCCAAATATTTGTAAAATGGTTTTCCTTTCCATATTTATCTTTCCATTATAATGATCATAGGTAGAATACACTACAATAAACATAAAATACTGTAAATTCATTTTACCTTCTTCCTAGTTAAGGATATGAGTGTATCCTATGATTTTGTGGTTAGAAGAAAAAGAAGGCATGTGATCTATTTCCCTAACTGGGTGATCTATCCCAAGGCCTCCAGGGTTCGAGTGTGTGTATCTAAAGGTGGTGGGGGAGGAGAGAATAGACCCCCCCATTTATTGTGAACTCCACTGCTCAACAATCTCTCTTCCTGAGTGAGGCCAGGTAGTCTTGGGAGTCTGGGTTGGAGTCCCCTTGCTTTGTGTGATGGGGCATTTCAACTCACTTGCTGAGAGTACACCTTGGCATTTGAGTGCATTTATGGACTCAATCTTGAACCTAGATGCTCAGATTCTGGCAATGACTAGGGCCGTACTTGCACAATTAAAATTACCAATTATACCAACTATGGTGACACATGGTTTAGCTAAATCCCATTTGGAAAACTTTAACACAGTTTATACCTTTAAAAGAATATTTGTAAATTTCAGCTGGTTAAAGGGAACACACAACCCCTTGTTACAATAGCTCCACTGCCTGCCAGTCTGTTTTCATGCACAGTTCAAATGCTGGTTATCTATATACATAAAAGTTTATGTTTGTCTGTATAAGTGTATGTATGTATTTTTATCTATCTTCCAATATGGCTTCCACTAGCAGAGAGCACTGGGAACCCCACCAGTGATGATCTAGAATAAACTTGGCATACATACCCAACATAAAATACTAGAGGTGGCTGGGAGGAGGGAATGATCCTGGATGATGGAAATTGCAGTTCATCCTGCATCCAGGGATAACTTCCAGAGAGCACTGTGAACCTCATTTATGACCTATTTGGACCAAACTTGGCTCACAGACCCATCATGACCAACTAAGTACTGGTGGAGTTTGGGGGGCAGTGACAGAGAATGATGGAGAGTTATAGTTCACTCATATGCAAAGTACACCGTGAACCTTGCCAATGATGCATCTGAACTGATTTGGCATACAGACACCCCCCCCCCCCCCAAAGATCAACTTTACACACTGGTGGAGTTGGGGGGATGACAATAGGAGATGTAGTTCACTCACATCCAGAGCAGAAAGTACTGTGAACACCACCAATGATGGATCTGGATCAAACTTGGCAGATATCAACCATGACCAACTTTAAGTACTAGCAGATCCTGGACAATGGGAGTTGCAGTTCACCCACAATCAAAGATCACTGTGAACCCAACTGACGATGGATCGGGATCAAATTTGGCATGCATATCCTACATTACCAACTTTAAGTACTGGTAAGGTTGAGGGTGGGTGGGTTTGACCCTGGACAATGGGAGTTGTAGTCTACTTATGTTGAAAGACCATGTGTATCCTACTGCCAGAGAGAGTCATGTGTTTTTTTTCTAATGGGACCATTCCTAAAATCCAAAATGAAACATCTCCTTACAAAATGTTGTGTTTGTGATGTAGTTCGATGTGCTGTAAACCGTCCTGAGCCAGTCGGAAAGGGCGGTATACAAATCGAAATAATAAATAAATAAATAAATAAATAAAATACCTAGCCTGGGCATCACCTAAGCTAGTGCCTCCAGGCTACCTGAAGTGATGTATACAAGTTCCTTAACAGCTTGCTCAAGCTCAAAGATCTTTTTGGAAGGAATTTCTCCCAGCACTTGCATAGGCATACCCCATGGGATGCAGAAGAGGGACCTCTCAAAGATTACTCCAAACATCTAGAATGCTTTTTCAAGGGAGGTGAGACTTTCTTTCTCTTTAATGTCCTTTGATTGGGAGGTAAATATGTTTCTATTTTAGCAGGTATTGGGGAAGTGGTTGTTTAACATGTAATAGGCTAGTGTTTTAGTGCGCTATGCAATGTTATCAAGTGGTTTCAATTTTACAGAGAGTGTAATAGTTTTTAATGTATAGGTACATTTTTGTAGTTACGCATGATTTTATTTGTATTTCTCTAGATCTGTAAATCAGCTTTTGTAGCAGCTTTGAGGAAAAACTGGGGCATGAGCGAAGTGACTGAACTGAGAATAAATTAATATAGATATTATTATTATTATTAAATTCGACTTATCAGTCGCCCTTTCCTGTAGGCTCAGGGCGACTCACATACATATAAAATCATGAACATCGAAACATATAAAATCATTAAAACATTAAAAGCACAGTAAAACAATGAAGTCTATCCATTAGAATTGGGGTGACAATTATATAGATAGATAGACAGACAGACACACACGTCTTTGTGTTTAAACCATCTTCTCCCCCTCAAAAGCAGTGAAATTGGGGTAAAGCAGTTTGGGGGTGAGTGCTGTGGTATAGCACGATACTTTTTGCATCTTTCCTCATGAACAGCAGAAAAAAAACTATGTAATGGCTCATGTAAATTTAAACATATTTGTGTGGCAGAATATACTCAGATTACATCACTAGGTCTTTTTCAGCACAGAATGGCTAGTCTAGAGCACAATCTTTTTACTTTTAATACAAAATATATAATGCTTTGTCATGCATTACAGAAACTCTGCTTAAGAGAACTTTTGCGAGACCAAATCCAGTGAATGTTGCCTTCCTGCCAACTTTTTCCTAAGACCTAATGAGGCAAGTAGAACTTGATGTATACTTAATAAGAGGCAATCAGGCTTCAGTTTGGAGGGATTAAAAAGCACTGGACTCCCTCTGCAGACAATGATTTGCTCTCTGTCTAATGTTTCCCTGGACTATTTTAGTTCAATGGAAAGTTAGAGAAAGGAAAATAAGACAGCTCCTGAAACGACTACCAGTCTCCATTCCACTTGAAACATCATTTAAACATGTTTCTTGAAGATCTGTGGGTTTTGTTTTTTTTAAAACAAAACAAAACTAGTCTTCACAGGATAGGTCACATTGGAATTAATGAGTGTTTTTGCTTAGACATACAAATTCCCAAAATTTTCCACAGAGGATCAAACGGATTTTGATAAGAGACAGTCTTGAAGGTCACGATGATAACAGACATTGTAAAGAAAAGTGGAATCTTTGTTATAAAATTTTTAATTGCTAGGCAGCATCTAATTAAACTTGTTGCATCAGATAATTACACTATGTATATTGTGACTAATACCCAAATTAACCAGGACTGCCAGTTTTGTTACATTCTTCTTAAGAATCCATTGTGGAAAGAAACAATTCTAGGAAGCAGAAATGGTATCATTTTTAAAAGTTTGTAATTCTCATTGTGGTGAGTATGTACAGTTGTGTGTGTGTGCGTGTGTAGAGGGAATCAGTGTATATTCTTGTGAAACAAGACTTCTACTAGTTAAGACTGTGCCCGTTAGGACTGTAAATATTTTTAATAATAAATATGTGAGATATCTTGCACAGTACATTCTTTCCCAATCCTGAATTCATATTTTTTTTAAGTGGAGCACAGTGTCAATTTAATATTTTTTAAAAAATGGTTAGGTTTTGCATTATTTTACAAAAAATATCAAGAGAGATTAATAACACAATAGGGACCTTTAACTGGAAAACCGAGCTGCCATAATATAGTATTGCCTGGTCTTCTATTTCAAGATTCTCTTAGATTAAGACAAAGTAAATAGGATTCACAATTACGAGTTATGGTTGTGAAAAAATGGTGAAACAATTTCACATCCATAGCTTTGGAAAAAGTGTATGTGATCTGATAAATCTGTCTAAGATAATGTACTTTCAGAAAAATCATTAAATGTATTTAAAAAATCAAGGGGAGAGCCTTTTCTAATTCATCCTCTACATTATGACACATAAGTGATGAGAGGAGATATATACAAAAATAAATCTACCCCATGTTCTAAATCAATTTAGCTAGACTTTAATATTTACACTTCCATTACAAGTTTTCTAACCTACAATGACGTTATGTGCAGAGGTATTAAGAGTAAATGGGAAAATCTGCTCAATAGTTGGAGTCATTGACAAGATGGCACAAAGTATACCAGTGTTAACTGGATGAAAATGACTTTTGTTTATCTTTGTTTAAAAAAGATAAAAGCATCCCAACTGGGAAGCCTGGCATGTCTATATCCCAATTCTCTCTGCAAACACTTAATGAGGTTCATTTCAATTGCAACACAATGAAAAGGCTACTGTTGTACTGACTTTAGCTCCTGCTGTATTCAGAGTTACCCAGCTGTCCTTTCTGAAGCCAGGATAATTGAAAGGGAGAGAAAAAAAAGAGAGAAATAGGGCACCTGAAAAATATCCGAACTAGCCAGTCTAGTTCTTTTAAAAGCAATTCAAAAGTTATACATTTTCACAATCTTTATCTGCTATCCCAAAAAGATCCATACACACTGCCATCTATCTTTTTAAACACCATATTATTTATTTTGCTGAGCAGTCTATCCTACTTGTTGCTCCAAGCTCCATTGTAGTCACACTTTTCAGTTGTACCCCCCTTTTAAACAGAGCTATTAAATTCTCGATTCATCAGTCCTGCTGATGGGAGAATAGTTGCATAAAGAGATGTGGAAATATTTAATTACTCATTTCCTTTCTTGCTGGCACTTCAGGTTAGTACCTGAGTAAACCACTTCATATATAAGTTTTTGATTTGTCTCAATGCTTACTTCATTTTTTGGTCTTTTTGCCTTTTCTTTTCTTTGGAAAGACAAATGAACCATACAAATTTTCCCCTCCTCTATGATTTCATCACTCACCATGCTCAGAGATTTGGAGTAAGAGGCGGGGTGAACACACAGCAAAATAATATTACACCAAACTAGTCCAAATTCCATGTGATGTAACTTGCCTAAATTATACCAAATAAGTAAGTTTCCCACATAGAATCTATTTCATTGCTGCTAGTTATGGAGGAAGTCAAGAGGCTATACATGACACTGATGTCTGGTCACTCATTACTGGAAATCACAAATTATGACACTACTTGCTTCGACATAACTCTTTCACAACTATTAAGAATTTTTTAAAAGGTGGTTTACTGCTCTTTAGGAAACTGAACCAATAAAGTATTTGCTCTTTAGGAAGCTGAACCAAGGCAGATATGTATGCATGCATATATGGATTTGGCTTTTTGGCAGTCCTGTTCTTATCTTGCTTCACCTACCTATCTCTTCTCTAGCTCATCGTATTTTATCCTATACGTTCATTAACACCTCATCATTCTATCCCATATGGAGTTTAATGCACCTTAGGCATCTCAAAGTGTTGACTACTCTCAATGTGTCCCAGTTTTTCATGAAGGGAGAGCAAGCACATTCTTATTCAGCAATCTACAGTATGTTGAAAGTAACTTTTAAACAAGTGAAGCTATAGTATATGTAAAAGGTTCCGGCAGTCGAAAATGACAAAATGATTCCATGGTGATGTCATTTTCTCTTCTTTGTTAATTGAAGTTTGATTCAGCAGAAGATCTCGGCCTACGCTGATGGGCAAGCCGCAACTCCACCTCCAAAAACAGGCATTAGATTTAACTCTCAGTGAGGTGATCTCACTCATATGCCATATCATTAGTGTTTTACTCATGACTTAAGTTGCCATTGCTTAATCAGATATGTTTTCTCCATCAACCAAGTCATACATACTACATATGCAATCAGGTTTGGTCACTTTCAGATAGAAAGGAAATGCTGTCATGACAAGTTATATTTGGAAGAAAATATTTTTCTCTATGGATGTATCCTGATGAACATAGTTTAAAAACTTATGTTTTCTCCACATATAAGTATATCAAAAGTGGGCGGAAGAGAGAAGAATTAAAATGTTTACTTAATCTGTCAAATATTATTGAATTATAAGAGAGCATAGTGAATTCTGAAAATCAAAAGACTTTAGAAATGTTCATTACTTATCAAACCACATGTATAAGACTTATAATCTGTTCCTAAAGGGAATAAAATAAATAAGAGACCAGGGTGGAACAGATAGAGAGATTAACTTGTAATAGAGTGCTCTAGCATTCAAAACAACTTATGCCATACTGAAATACAGTTTGGAAGGAGCTGTCCTAAAGCAAGCATTCTTTGTACTAAGTTTAGGTATTAATACAAGTCTTTATTAGTTTCATGCTGTCAAAATGTTTTAACTATTAGTCTTTAATAGTAGGAATCAACTCTTCAAAATTTGCTAAAAACAAGCTCTGTGCTTCAGAAACAGATTCCCACATTGGTGACCGGATTTTAACAGCTCTGTTTAACATCACCTTAAAGAGGCATTCGTGTCTGATCTGGGTAATAAAAAAAACTCCAGTTGAAATGTAATTTTCCATTTTGTGTCAGTGGAGAAAAAATCCTGCAGGTATAATGGATAAGTACATTTTCTAGTCAGAAGCCTGACCCATCATCTTAATATTATGTTAAACTTTCCGGTTAAACATTACGTGGAGTTTTCAACATGCTTCTGAATGTCAGTCTCCATAGACAAGTTCTAAACAAACAGCCCTATAAAAGTCAAATTTTATGAACAAAACCTATTAAAGGCACATTTGAAACAAAAACATAACTTAACAGTCCTTTTCTGTACACCGTAACTGGGAGGGAAAAGACATATTGTGGGCCTTACTCTAAAATGTGCACAGGATTGCAAATTTAGTTGAGTTCCTATACTGTAAGAGTCACAGCCGAGATATATAATGCAAATTTGGTTTTCCCTAGTTAAAATCAGTAATCTTTGAAACATGGATAGTAAGCACAAGCATACATGATGGATAAGCAAGGAGAAAATTATACACATGATACTTTCATTTTTTTAATTTGAATTTTAAACAACAGAATATGCTGGATAAATCAATTCACTTAATTTACTGTCATCTTCACTAAAGCCCAGACTAAACATACCACAGTCATTTCAACAAGATCTTTTCTGAAACCACTCCTATAGCTTTTGTCTCTGAGCATCAAGACTGCAATTTTGCATCTTTAAACTCAATGCTAGTTTTGCCACTGATCTCTACAAGGTTCAGATGGACCCAAACTATTTCAGAGACAAAAATGTGCCAGAATGAGATTGTGGCAAACTCTCTCTCTCTCTCATCTCTTCACCCTCCCATCAAGATGATATTTTGTAGAGGTTGTTACCTTAATACTTTGCCCACTGCCTGTAGGACCATTTTGCAGCTTAATCCAGTTTTGGGAGTTTGAGAAAGTACAGGTCTTTCGCCGCTGAGATTACAATGATCCCCAACCATGTTAGAGAGAGAGAAAGAGAGAGAAAGTAAGGAGAAGAGGGGAAATTGGGAACTGCCAGTACAGACTTGAGTCGCTTTACCAGATCTCTCTCCTTCCCTTCTAAAAAAAAAACTAGTCCAACTACATTCACAGAGTTTACACAGCTTACTTCACTCCAGCCCTCCCTGCCTTCTTCCCTCCCTCTTTCCTTCAGCCAATGACAGAGCAGCAGAGGAAATAGGGGGAAAAATTCGGCTGGAATAGACAAACAGCTGCTCCTTTTTACAAACCCTAAGTAAAAGCCAAGGCTGAGGAGCCAATGCCAATAAGGAAGCATTTGAATTGGCCTTTTCAGACTGGCGCCGACTGTGCAACAGGACAAGAGAAGTAGTGTGAGGCACAAGCAAGCGTCTTTCAAGTGCCCTGTTTGCAGTGCAGTGTTACAGAGATACTACGTGGACAGAAACAAGGAGGAAGCTCTTTTACACTGAAATGCCTGTGATCTGTGGAGTATTCAAGTACACAGCAGAACCCGCATCTAGTGAATCTTCACTTTATATGCATACATTTTACTAGGAAATCTGTATGTATTGCTGTCTGGTAAGTCTAAGAGTACAGGAGATAATCAGTATGATCAAAACACATATTAAAGAAAATGACCACTAATTCAGCAAATACCACTTGCAAATACTCCTTTCATAAGGTATTTATCATATTTCTTCTATTCTAAAACACCATTAATTGTAAGAATCACTCTAATTTCAATATCACCAACAGAATATATTTGGAAGCACCATGATTCTGAGATGCACCTCATTTTTACAAATGTTTATATGGGTGAAAAAAGTGAGTCTTGGAATCGAAGAAAAACAGATCATCCAGATGTGCTTGAAAGAAATGTAATCTCTCACATAATACTCTATTTCACCCAGCCTCGAATCAAATATGCTTTGTTTGAAATGATCCTTCATGGCATGACAAACCCAGTGTGGATGCCAAAGTTAATAACTAAGCTGAAATAATTCTAGTTTATATTGGAAAGTGTTTTGCCTTTTCAGAATCACGAACAACCTATGCATAGAAAACATTCATCCAGAAGGTGTAGAGCTATCTCTGACACTTGCCAAATTCTCTGTACCACAAGGCTTCTATTAAGCACTTTACTGGATGCATGCTCAAGTAGGCATGGCATTCACCCTTCTCTAAACCGCTAATAATGCCAGTCAACAGTGGCACACTAGAAACCCTTGATTTAAGTGATGAAGGTAAACAAGTGGGTAAGGTGGTAGTTTGCATACAACACCATAATCCAGACAACACATTTCCTCCTGAAATACTATGGCTGCCTTTGTGATAATATTTACGCTTGTTGTACGATACTGCCTCTACTGTAGGGTTTGCATTATACTGCTAATATGCAGGAAAAGCAATAATTTAATTACCACTACAGCTCTCTGTTTCAAGCATGCCAGGTCTGTCAAAAGAGGAAGGCTATAGAAAGTCTAAGAAAATGTGTTCTCCATAAACGGGGCTGGCTATGAAGAGTCAGTGATGAAGCAGGCACAGGAGATTAATCAAGATTAATCAAAATGAGAGGGGTACCAATTGGTAACGTAAGGCCTCAGACAGAACATTTCCCCATGTATACAGAATTTCCCTTGTGCTTAATATGTATATGATGCAGGAGTTCTCCATGTTATTTGAAATGAAGCAAAGGAGGCCAACCACTCATGGCTTTCATCTAATAATGTAGCATACTAGCATGCAGTAGATTAACTGACAGTACCGGAATTGAATACTTAAAGACCTTTACTCATGACTATCAGAAACTAAACTTCATGGGAAATAAATTGCATACATTGACACTCAAATTGACCACATAAATTGACCACAATGGCATTGCTTTCCTCCAATGACCCATTGTAAGCCTTATCACCACTTGAAAACTCAAGAGCAGAATTTGAGCATGAAATCGTTTTCTCTATCCTGAAAATTGAAGCAATTTCATCAGAGCAATTGAAGTGTTATCTCCTGATCTGATAGTTCAAATATTTGATTTTCAGTGAACTTGTAGACAGATGCTGCGTTCAAGTCAGTGACAACAGCCTAAACAGGAGGATAGCAAACTTGCCCTCCTGCTTTGCCGACCCCCTAATATCATTATTTCTGAAGGGTTCCAGAAATCTAAAATCCGAGGTGGTACCGATAGCACCATCATGGAATTTAGAACTGGTGCTGAATGCTCTTACAAAAACCCCATTTGAACCCTTAGCCACAATAGACATTTCATTTTTGTCCTGGAAGACTGCCTTTCTGGTGGCAATCACATCACCACACAGGGAATGGTCAACAAGCTTTGTCTTGAAAAATTTGTCCACACACTTTGAACCGTGTACCTGAGTTCCACAGTTTGCAACCTTATAACAAAATTGAAATGGAGCTGATGTATTGTATCCTTAATGAAATAAATTATTGATGTAGTTAGGTCAGTAGTTCTCAAACTTTGGTACGTCATTAATTCATTTTCCAGGATTCCTAACTGTTGGCGAATCTGATTAAAATTTCTGGGAGCTAAAATCCAACACGCTTGGAAGACCAAAGTTTAGGAACCACTGTACTAAGCAAAGGGACTGCTGACTAAGTATTCAGATATACAGGAGGAACATTGAGAAGGTGGAAGTAATTGCTAAGTTCACATGGACATGCTCAGAAGAATCAGAATCTGATATTCAAGAAAGACCTGAAAGCATGAGTGCGACCATCTTGTTTCAACAACATGAATCTCAAATGCTGAAAAATTATCAGCCCCAAAAAATAAATTACAGGTAAATCTTATATACACATGACAAAAAAGCTTTCTATGCAGTTTACAAACATCAGTACCCCATACAGCAAGCCCTTTGTTTAAATAGTTTCCCATTAATAATAAGGATCCATTCAACACAGGGAACATTTGTTAGGAAATATTAAGGAATAACATTGATAGAGTTTATAAAACCACTTTATTACTAACTGTTGCCCAATTAGCTATTTATTTGGCTCTTTCTGTGGCCATAAAAATAAAGTATTCAGTAGGCACTCCAGAGAATATTAATATCAAGAGGTTTGGAGAAAACATGTTGTTTTAAGAAAACAACTCTAACTCAAGAATTAAAAGGAGTGGAGTTCATTTTTCTGGTTAAAACTGCAGAGCAACATTTAGGAAACAAAGGTCTACCCAGTTTTACTGCAGTGAATACTTAAGAAAAATTACAGAGTACTCTCAGTGTCCTGACTAACAGAAACAAATGGTTCAAAACTGTTAAGTGCCCTTTCTGTTTGACTATGCATTTGTCTTGCTGCCCAAACAAGCCCACTAAATATTTTCAAAATATTTTGAAACTGATGGGGAAAAACACTCTCACAAAACTTTTTAATAAGGGCTTTGTTTAAAAAAAAAATAGCTGCAGGCTTCAACCTGCAGAAGGTAAAGCTAAAAATGTTTCACATGAACATATTGGGAAAGTTGCCTGTCCTATCTAAAGACTGAAGTATGTTCAACAAGACATATCTGAAACTGTTGGGAGACCACCCACTTTCAGACTGCTATATCAGGTTTTTCTTAATTCAAGCTCTCTCCTTCCTGATAGATTTCAGGTTAAAATTTCAAGCCATGATTCTGCAGATGTGTCTTCCGTTTCACATTTTATCAACTTTCGCAATTCTCTATGCTCCAAAAGTCCAACATTCACACACAAAGGGCTATTTGCAATTCTTCCAGAGTCAAGCCACATTTTTAAGACTACCTGGCCAATACAACCAGAAATATAAGTGGTCAGAAGAAGTATTAAGGACCAACAATTATGAAATGGAATCTTGAGTTTTTTCCACACTATTGAAACTCTGAACAGGGATCTGAAAGAGACAGAAACAAGAAGACACAGAAATTCTGTATGGCTAGTAGGATCACTGGAGGGGATAGAGAGTGTAGAAATTACTATGTGCTTTTCTAATCCACTGTCCCATGATCTAAATACAAAGTGGAATGTTCTTGTTAGATAAAATCAGGTAGAATAAAATGCATTCTAACATGATGACACAGCAGTATTTTAAGCCTCTGGCCCACTAGATGACTGAGACTACAATTCATAGAATCCTTGTTCAGATGCCATGCCAGCCGGAAGTCTACCAATTAAAAACAAATGCTATTGGAGAAACAAAGATTGAGAATCTAAAATTATTTAACCTTGGTTTAAGACGAAAGACGTTTGCCCTAATGCGGAGGGAAAGACATCCGCGTCCAAACTTGGTTAAAACACCCAGTTTGGATGCCTATGTCTTTCCCTCCATGTTAGGTCTAACGTGGAGGGAAAGGCATCAGTGTCCAACCCAGTTGTGAGCAGAGGGAAGGCATCTCAGTCCAAACTGGGTTAAACACCCAGTTTGGACGCAGATGCCTTCCCTCTGCTTACAACTGGGGCAAGAGCCACACTCGGAAGGGAAGGCCAGGGAAGGGAAACCCGCCGATTCCTTTCCGAAAATGGCAGCGGTGGCTTCGAAATGGCAAATTCACTTCCGGGTTGCTTACATAGCTTCAAAACCGCTTCAAAAGTGAATTTAATCTGAATTCATTCAGATTTTAGAAGCATTCCACCGAACCTACCCAGGCCTACTAGAGCACATGGCCATTCTTGCCTAGCTACTGGTGAAATAAAAGGAGACCAAACTTTAGCAAAATATATTTTTCACTAGAATGCAATTCCAAGTTACGTTTGCTTTGCTTTGTCAACAATATCACATTGTTGCTGTTCCTTCATTCTTTTCTTTTCTTTTCTGGGTAAATGGATGTGTTGGTTTTATTGTAATCAAAAATCTATTCCTAAGACGAACTTTATTCACAAGAGAATATGGGATAAAGCAGTAGAACAAAAATCTCAGTTTCAACCAAGAATAAAAATGTGGGAAGACCAACAGACAGGGTAATCTGTTTCTCCATCAGTGTGACACATTCCTCCCACAACTTAAGTGACAATGTTGGCTTGAGACAGTGCAGACAGAAGTTCTTGAGTGGTTGGTTACTTCCTTTCAGGGTCTGCTCATTCAAGACACCTTTCCTTCGTTTTCCTTTCTCCTCAGCGGATCTTAATTAACATTTGAAAACAGTAATACTTTTAGTTACAAGATACTCTCTGTTTCCGGTCACCCATAATGCTTACCACCTTAGTGTGGATACCATTTTAGTTCCAAATCATCTTTTAAAACATTTTCCTGCTGTACCTTTGAAGCTGAACATTTTTTTAAAGTACTGTTGTTTATTATGACCAGTGATACACATTTTCCCTTGGATTCCTATCTGTACAACCTAAGCTTCCTATAAAGAGTCTAAAGTTTCAACAAATTTGGCTAAGGGGAGTCTCCAGAGTTCTGTTAATGTGATGTTGGCTGCTCATTTTACATAATGGAACCATTTCACTTCACATTTTACAACACAACTACTGTTTTCAGAATAAAGTGTCAATATCAAAAACAAAACTGAGACAGAAAATGGCTGGGGGTCAGATATCTAACTTACATGAAGGGAAGGTTTATTGTATTTCCTCTGGAGAACATAACTTCACAGTTGCAGTCTGTGAAAGACTGGGAAATCATAGCACAAGAGCAAAACAGTCCTACACCCAAGCTGGGATTTTGACGATTCCCTGAGAAGCTTGCAAAGAAAATGTGATAGTCTCCTTTTTCCTAGACCCATCCCCCCCAAGCCCCCCCAACCACACCAAGAAAGAAAGAAACAGGAATAAGGTAACAACAACAACAACATTATTTATAAGCCATCCACTCTCCTCGAGGGGACTCAGGGGGTTTTCCAAGGAGTAACAAAAATGGCAAACAATCAATGCCTAAAATTGCTTAATATTTTACTGTTTTTATGCCTTCTTGTTAGTAGTTCGATATGTTGTAAACCGTTCTGAGCCAACTGGAAAGGACGGTATACAAATCGAAATAATAAATAAATAAATAAAATAGACAAACAGCAATCAAGATATAAACATGAAATAAAATTATCTCAATCTAACTTATAAAACTAATTGAAAATTAACCAAGGACTAAAGTAAATAAACATAATATAACGCAAGGAATCATACAATTTAAAACAGTACATTAAAAGCATACAATTGTATATCACATCCAGTGGGCTTAGGTGGGTATCTGATATCAAGGCGAGGACATATGCAAAGGTATATTAATCTTCCTCCTCTCCATGAGCCAGTTTGCAGAAGTAGGTCTTTAATAGCTTTTTAAAGGAGAGGAGCGTGGGGGCTCTTTTAGTTCTTTAGGGAGGGAGTTCCAGAGGCGGGGAGCAGCCAAGGAGAAGGTCCCATCTCTCGTTCCCACCAACCATGGTTGCAATGGTGATGGGACCCAGAGCAGGGCCTCTTACATAGACCGCAGTGCTTGTGCTGGTTTGTATGCAGAGATGCGATTTTTCAAATAGCCTAGGCCCAAACTGTTTAAGGCTTTATAGGTGACATAGGTCTGACCACGATCTGATCTGTTTAAGACTTGCTGTGACCTCTAACCTCCGCAAGGATGGTGGATCCATTAAGATTGTCTGCCCCAGGAAACTTATGGATCCAGAAGAACTCCTGATGTCTCTTGGGGATTTTCCTGCCCTGCAGACTGATGATCCTGTCGACGCCCTGGTTGAATGCTATAACAGCGAATTGGCCAGGGCGATTGACACGATTGCTCCTGAACGTCCCCTCTCGTTGCGTAGAGTTACACCGACTTCTTGGTTCACTGAGAAGCTGGCTGTGATGAAGTGCATGAGGAGGGGTCTAGAGTGCATCTGGAGGAAATCTCATGATGTATCCAACCGAGTACGGGCTAAGGCTGTTATTAAGGCTTATTCCACGGGTCTGTGAGCAGACAAGAAAGCTTTCTCAACTGCCCGCAGAGTGACCTTCGGAGTTGTTTCGGGTGATTGGGGAGCTCCTCCATCCTCCTGAGGTGGGGGAGGTTCCTGATGACTCAACTCAGTGCAGCGAATTCGCACACCATTTTGCAGGCAAAATCGCTCAGATAGGTATTGAGTTGGACTCTAGTTTAAACCTGATAACATGGAGAGGATTCTTAGGGCTGTGAGAGCAACCACCCTGCCTGTTCAAAGGCCTATCTCCACTCCCCCATTTCCCCATCTTTTAACGAGTTCCTCCTTCACAATTACTTGTTTTATTTCTATCTCATCCTGAGTTTTATCATTTTACCTTTACAACTGGCCTGCTCACTGTGATTATTGTACTGTACTCTTTATGTTTTATTTATTTTATTGTGATGTCTATTTTGTGTTTTGGGTTTTTGTTGTAATGCATTTCTGGGCTTCGCCTCATGTGAGCCGCCCTGAGTCCCCATTGGGGAGATGGTGGCGGGGTATAAATAAAGATTAATAATAATATTAATCTTTGTATTTAGCCCAGAAGCGGACCAGCAGTCAGTACAGCTGCAGTACCATGGGAGTGGTTCTCTATGGCGGTCCAGTTAGGGTTGTGGGATGTTTGAAGATTTCATCTGACCCCTTTTATTAAGTAAACCAGCCTTATTTGGACTTCGAGATCATTATATGGACTGGAATGCAGGTAACCTTCAGATTATGCCCTGCCCTGAATGTAGTGGTACACCTTTGGGCCAAAAAATGTGTATTTTAGTACATTTTAGAGAGAATGTTTTCTGTTATTGTGAGCGTGTGTGTACAAGCTTTAAAATTTGCAGACTGATGTGAAAACAAGATGAAAGAACTTACAATTAAACACATGCAAAACTGACAGACAGAAAACAGTCTGGTTATGCCTAAGTAAAATCATCAAGGAAGCATGCAAACACAAGTGAATTCTAAGTACTTGCTGATGTTCCTTTTTATTTTATCAAGTAGTTACTGTATTCAAGAAATACTACTGTAATATAACTGAGGCCCTGTCTGGCAGGTTAAAACAGATGTCAACTGGACCTTAGGGCTTGGTTGTAATCAATGGATTTTGAAGTACAAATTTCGATGCATTTAGATACATAGGCTAATGGTCTAAATGTGTTTACAGCAAATCAAGTCTGAACTGCGTCGTTGTAGGATTTTTCAGGCTATATCGCCATGTTCTAGAGCAGACCTGGGCAATTGCTGGCCCTCCAGGTGTTTTGGACTTCAACTCCCAGAAATCCTAGCCAGTTTACCAGCTGTTAGGATTTCTGGGATTTGAAGTCCAAAACACCTGAGGGCCAGCAATTGCCCAGGTCTGTTCTAGAGGCATTCTCTCCTGATGTTTCACCTGCATCTATGGCAAGCATCCTCAGAGGTTAGGATGCTTGCCATAGATGCAGGCGAAACGTCAGGAGAGAATGCCTCTAGAACATGGCCATATATCCCGAAAAAACCTACAACAACGCAGTGATTCCGGCCATGAAAGCCTTTGACAATACAAGTCTGAACTGTCACTAGATGCTAAGGTGATTTAACTGAGGCTGTTGTACTGTGAATATGTCATGAGATGGCCTGATTTGCTAGGAAAGATTATAATGCCTGGTAAAATGGGCCACAAAAAAGGCAACTTTACTAGAAGTGGGTTGAGTCAATCAATGAAGCCGGCTTCCTGAGTAGGACACTTGTTGGCCAGTGCTTTTTGGACAGCTTTGGTAAGGATAACATAAGCAAACTTCAACCTGATGACACAGCATTTCCATGCCAAGGTTAGACACCAAGGAAGGACATTCACTGAGTCTGCCTTGAGAAACAATGGGTTTTGGATTGTGAATGCTCGAAGACTTGTTGGAAAAGTGATTTACAATTACGGATAACAACTCAAGTTGTCAAAGTCAACTTCAACCTGATGGCAAAGAAAACACCTACAGGATTCTTATAGGGGGTAGTAGAATAACATGCCCATTATGGGACTGAAAATTGTGTCAAAAAAGTGAATCTGCCATCGATTTAGATGGGAGGCAATGTGGAAATTGATAAAATCTTGATGGAATTCCTAACGTCTCTTCTGTCTTAAATCTATATCCACCCATCTGCTTATTTCTTCACAACTACTTGAGTTGTTTTACTTTCAACAAATTTCTCAAAAATACCGTATTTCACAGAATCTAAAATGCCAACTTTGGAAAAACACAATCTTCTTAGAATATTCTAAGAATTTCCTCTGCATGTACAATACCTTGTTGTTTCAATGTGGCTTTGCAGTACAATCTTTCCTGTGCAGTGAGGAGTGAGTGAAAGGAAATCCATAAGTCATCTTGCCTGCATGTGTCTATTTTATAAGCCTATGGACTCATTGGAGACACAGCGAAAACAGTAAGCTCATCTCAGCCAGACCTTAAACAGCCGTCTAGCTGAGACTGGAGACAAAATGGTGAGGGGCTGGCTGGCAGAGGTGTTTGGGGCTGAGAGCCTTCCTTCTTCTTTCTCAGAGATTAGATAACAAAAAAAACCCCAAAACTAAACCAAAAGCAATTACTTTGAGGAATCATCAAATCTAAGCACACCCTATTTTGAAGCCCCCTTAAACAGAAAAAATGTGCCTTAAATTCTATGAAATACAGTAATAAATACATTCTATGCACTGAAAGGAGAAAACTTACACAGCTCTTTTATCCTGTTTGCACCTTCTGTGATAGAGAAGGATGGCTCCATATTCTCAAAGTAAAACCTGTTTGGACAGTCTACTTGTGCCGGCATGTCTGCAAGGCAAGCAGAAAGCTCCAGAAAAGCTTTAAGAATCTCATCCAATGACCTACATACCACACTCACATGCCAGAAAGGTTAGTTGTACACAGCAGTAAATTCGGAAGTGCTCAGGCTTCTAATTGAAAGACCCACAATTTACATTCAATTGAACCCCTCAAAACCATGACTTGAATCTCTACAGAAGCAACAACTAGGGTAGAATCACTGAATCACTTGCTGAATGATGAGTCAATAAGTATGTAAATCCCATGCATTCAATTGACCTACTCTATTTGGGATTAAACACAGGATTCGGGTATGTGTTTTCTTAAATTTATCCATACATGGGAAGTCAGTCTTGCTATTGCTTTATTAACAGGAGATGAAACATTCTTCTTTGGAGAACTAGTGTGAACTCACAGACAGACAGTCAATCAAAAGAACAATTTCCTGGAAAGCATCTCATAAGCATGTTTCATTTTGAGCTGTACTGTATATGGAGTATGTTTAGGTAACAGTAATAATTTTAGTCCGAGAAGATTAAGTATTTGGTATTAAAAATGGAAATTGGTGGTTAACACACAATAAGGAACCAATAAATGAAATCAAGCCATTCTTTACTGCCTCCTCTCACTTAAAAATGTTGGAATAACAGTTTGCAAGGTCAATCCAGGAGAAGGACCAAAAATGGTAGAACACAAAGATTTTCTTCTGCGATTAAACCAAGATTACATAGTTTAAGATCATCACAATACTACCAATTGATTGCACATCTACAGTCTAGGAGGCCAGCGAAAATTCCAATGGTTTCCTTTAAACAGAAGGCATATACCGTATTTTCTGGCTTATAACTTTTTAACCCAAGAAAATCTCAAATGTCAGGGGCCGTCTTATATGCCTGTAGTCATCTTATAGAGCAGGTGCTGAAACATCCAATCTGGATTGGAGAATCTGTGGTTGCCGCATATGGTGGGGGGAGCTCAAAAATGGCAGTGGCCGCATCCCTGCCATATGCAGTGACTGTATGAAAGCATTAGAGGCAATGCTTACAGGTACGGTAGAGGAAAATCCATTCATCAGGATTCATGGACTTAATGTGGTCCCGATGGTGAGGTGAAGGGGCGCCTCAGCGGGAAGGTGTAAGTGAAGGGCGGAGTAAGCTGCAGGCGTCCAGGGCACCCGGGGTATGGAAAAAGGAGATAGAGTGGTTCTGGGCCCAGAAAAACACACCTCTTTTACCTGTCTGGCCCGCCCTTGTATCTGATTACCATACCTCCTCCTCTGCCTCTCAGATCTCGCTCCTGAAGACTGCAGTGAAGTGGTGCAGGTGCGCAGGTGCGAGATCTGAGAGGCAGAGAAGAAGGTACAGTAATAGGAAAATTACCATATTGGAATCAAATCTGATGCTTTTCAAATTTTTATTTGGTGTGTGTTGGAAGAGGGGTAGTCTTATATGGCTAGTATATCCCAAACTCTATATTTTAACTGGAAAAGTTGGGGGTCGTCTTATATGCCCAGTCGTCTTATATGCTGGAAAATACAGTAATTTATTTTGAATGAACCAAAGACAGCATGTTTTAAAATGTAATTTGTTCATATTTAGATCTTTATACCAGCCAATGTCAAGGGTTTAGCTCATGCTACTGTGGACTTTTCTTTGAAACAATTCATTAAAAAGTTAATTGTGTGTAGCAATTAACAACACATGTCCAAACATGTCTTAAAGTCATTTTAAAAGACCGAAAATCTCTGCTCTTTAAACATTAATACAAAAATGTAACTATTGCCATAAGAATACATTTTCTCATAGATGGACACTGTCCAGCCTTCACTTCCAGACACTTGCCGTTATAACTGGCTTTTCCAAAAGGTCAACCATTTTCTTGAACCTGTTGTTGAAATTCTACAAAATCTCTCAAACACTCATCAGCATGTTGAAAATGATATGTACTAAGGTAGCAATATCTATGAAATGCAATGTATGTATCCACACTGGAAAATCTCTTTGTTGATTGATTTTTTTATTGCACTATCTTTCTTAGTTTGGAAAAACATTAGACCTGACTCTCACATCACTGAATGATGAGGTCATGCTCAAAGCTCCAGTAACTTATAGATTCTCATGAAGCATTCCAGTATTTGGGTACAGACATCTGACTATATTTAGCTTTGTCACATTTTTGATGGTGTTCTAGTACTTTTGCCAAGACGTTCGGATTGCTGTAATCACTGTTTGCACTAACACATGTAAGATTTGCACAGTTCAGCATACATAAATACTGAGATCTCCCAGAGTCTAACTTTTCACTGTACTGATAATACAGTAAGCCAGATAGCATTTCAAATCTGATAGTGAGTATTTATGTGGATATACTAACTTCACATTGACAGCATGTCTTCCTACTTCATCACACTGGAGAATGAATCCACTTTAAATCCGGTTTCTGCCTCCTGCAGAATTCTGTAAGTTGTAGTTTTGTGAGGCTGTTAAAGGCTCATCCCTAAAGGCAGCAATCAGATTTAAAGTGGATTCATTCTCTAGTGCAGGGGTAGGGAACCTATGGCTCGGGATGATTGCATCTGGCTCCCAGCCCCTCTGCCAGTTCGGATCTAAACCAAACTGAGCACAAAAATCAGCGCGGGGGAGGGAGGGAGGGAGCGAAGAAGCCCACCGCTGCGCTCCTCCCTGCCTTCCCTGCAGGCTGTGGGGCATACAGAGCGCCAAAAATAGTGTGAAAAGGCAGTGCAGGGAGGGAGGAGGAGTGAAGGGCCCGTTGCTCCTCCCCACGTGCAACGATGGAGGATCTCCCCGGGAGGGGGAAGAGGAGGAAGAGAATGAAGGTGTTGATGCACAATGCCTTTTCTTTCTAGTCCTTTTTACTTCCTCTCTGCTCCTCTTTCCCTGAAACCCTCGGGGGCAGAGACCTGGCTGGGTTGCTGTGAATTTTTTGAGCTGTATGGCCATGTTTAAGTAGCCTTCTCTCCTGGTGGTTTTTGTGGAAGGAAAGAGATGGTGGTCAGTGGCGCCTCGGTTGAGTCTCCCTCTGTTTCCCAGATGGGTCTGTTTTGTTCTCGGGGGGGGGGGGGGAAGGGGGGGTTGGGGGGTTGCAGGGTTTGGGCAAAGTTTTCTTTGAACATTATCCTCCCTTCCTTCCCAATATCCCCTCGACGAGAAATGTCCGTTTTTGTTTTCCCCCAGGACAAGGGATTTATTTCCTTTTATTTCCTTATCCTCCCTTTTTTCCCTCCGTCCCTTCAGTCCTGCCTTCCTTATTTCGTTTCCCTCCCCTCATTCAATTCCTGACCTTTCTCCTTCTCTTTCTTCTTCCTCTCCCTTTTCTTTCCTTCCTTTTTTCCTTCCTTCCATCTTTCTGCCGTTTCCTCTCTTCTCCTCCCCATCCCAATCCATGCTGCCTAAATCCAGGTTACAGCCCCAGTGTCTGCAGCCAGCCATCCATCCATGCTTTGGGGGTAGGGAAGGAAGGAGGGAGGCTACTGCTGGCTCCGGCTGATCCTCTGTGTTGCTGGGGAGCTAGCATTAGTGGAGTAGAACAGCATCCGGCCTGCATGGAGGATCCACTGGCTGAAAGGGACGCCAGCTGCTTTGCTGCCTCCTTCTCTTCCTCCTCCATGTTGTGCTTTTGTTTTTGGGAGGAAGGAGGGAGGGAGGGAGGCCACCTGGCGCTGCTGTTCTTCTGTGGTGCCCACAGAGTCAAAAGAGGAGGGGGTGACTCTCCAGGTGATCTTAGGCATGGGCAAACTTGAGCCCTCCAGGTATTTTGGACTTCAACTCCCAGGCCTGCCATTGCCACATATATGCAGGGTGAACCTCTTTGATTGTAGGCAAACTATAAATCCAATCATCTCCAACTCCTAAATGTCACCGTCTATTTTCCCCAAACTCCACCAGTATTCAAATTTTGACATATTGCACATTCATGCCAAGTTTGGTCCAGATCCATAATTGTTTGCCTACTCTCCAGAAGTAGGCAAACAACATCTCCCCTAAATCACTGTCAATTCTTCCCAAACCTCCCCAGTATATTGGTCATGGGGCTTCTGTGTGCCAAGTTTGGTCCAGGTCTGTGATTCCTGGGGGTCTCAGTAGTCTGTGGAAGTCAGAACGGAATCGGTTGAAGGTACTGCAAATCCCATCATCCATTGCCCATATTCCTCCAACCATATTGTTTTTGTGATTCATCACTATGCTTTAATTATATTCAATTTGTAACAATGAATATACATCCTGCATATCAGATATTTATATAACTGGGTTGCTGTGAGTTTTCCAGGCTGTATGGCCATGTTCCAGAAGCATTCTCTCCTGACATTCTGCCCAGAACTATGGCAGGCATCCTCAGACGTTGTTGGGAAGGTTTATATATCTGTGGAATGGTGTCCAGGGTGGAAAAAAGAACTCTTGTCTGTTGGAAGCAAATATGAATGTTGGAATTAATCACTTTGATTAGCATTGCAAAGCTTTGCAGCTTCAAGGCCTGGCAGATTCCTGCCTGGGGGAATCCTTTGTTGGGAGATGTTAGCTGGCCCTGATTGTTTCCTGTCTGGAGTTCCCCTATTTTCAGAGTGTTGTTCTTTTTTATTGTCCTGATTTTAGAGTTTAATACTGGTAGCCAGATTTTGTTCATTTTCATTGTTTCGTCCTTTCTGTTGAAATTGTCCATGTGCTTCATGTGGCTTCTCTGTTGTTTGACATAGTGGTTGTTAGAGTGGCTGAGCATTTCTGTGTTCTCAAATAATATGCTGTGTTCAGGTTGGTTCATCAATTGCTCTGCTATGGATGACTTATCTGGTTTAATTAGTCTACAGTGCATTTCATGTTCCTTTACTCGCGTTTGGTGGCCCCTATGTAGACTTGTCCACAGCTGCATGGTATACAGTAGACTCCTGCAGAGGTGAGAGGATCTGTAGGACCTCTGCAGGAGTCTACCGTGTACCATGCAGCTGTGGACAAATCTACACAAGGACTGCCAAATGCAGCATTTCCCAAAACACGAATCAACTAACATGAAAGGCACTGCAGACTGATTCAAGCTGAGAAGTCAGTCATAGCAGGGCACTTAATGAATAATTGAATCTAATATTAAATAATTATTAAATAATAAGTAATAAAAAAGTAGCAATGAAAATAATTTTATGGTTGGGGGTCACCACAACATGAGGAACTGTATTTAGGGGTCACGGCATTAGAAAGGTTGAGAACAACTGGTCTACGGATTCTTCGGTTAGACATATGCACCGTCATTCTGCCTGGGGAATCCTTTTCTCATAGTATGTATGTATGTATATACTCACATTTAGTTGAATTCAGTCTTAAAATATATTATATATTATATGCCTCTCACTGAAATAAAATTCCAAATATTTTGCTTTTATGGCTCTCTGAGTCAAAAAGGTTCTCGACCCCTGCTCTAGTGTGATGAGGTCCAATGTACCTAGCACTTTCTCCACATTATATTTCTGTGGTTGAGGTGGGTTACAACATTGCTAAAACACAGATTCATCTAAAAAAATTGAAAATGCACATATTGAAACATATTTCCACAGAATACACATTAAAATACACAAAACAAAGATTAAATATAAAATAAAAGTTTAAAATTTGTCGTTAAAACTGTCTGGGTACGCCTCAGACAGGTCTCTACTAGTGTTATCTACTTATTACTTAGTTGCCACCTTACTACTCTCCCAACTATAGTAGAGTCTGACTTATCCAACGTTCGCTCATCCAACATTCTGCCAACATTCATTCCAACATTATCCAACGCAATCTGCCTCCCCCACCCCGATCCACAGCAGTTTCAATACATTGCGATGTTTTGGTACTAAATTCGTAAATACAGTAATTATTACATAATGTTACCATGAATAGAACTGCTTCTTCTATCGTTTTGTTGTAAAACATGATGTTTAGGTGGTTAATTTATAAAATCACAATGTAATTTGACGTTTAATGGGCTTTTCCTTAATCCCTCTTTATTATCCAACATTTTCACTTATCCAACGTTCTGCCGGCCTGTTCATGTTGGATAAGCAAAACTCTACTCTATTGTGATCCCCCTCCATTATTCTCTCTGTTCTGTATGCTTATACCATATTGGATTATAAACCTAAAGGGGAGCAATAAACTATATTTTTAGCAAGTTGTAATTGTACCTCTTATAACAGAAATCTGCAACATGGCAATATCATTCTTAAATTTCTTCAACTGAGTATTTTGGCTTCCAGACGCTGTTCCGTTTACTGCCATCATCTGTGCTAAAAACTGAACCTAGATTACAGTCTGCAAACCACAAATTGCCTTTGGCCACATTTTCATTCTTCTCCATGTTGGCCTCAGGATGACAAGCTCAAAAATGCATGTGGGGTGGGTGTTATAAAAAATAACATTCTGGTTTATTTTTTATTTTAAAAATAATTTTTATTGAATTTCATTGAATTTAAATGAAATGAAATATTTTGATGCGATATCATAGCATAGTTATTTGAAACCGGCAAAATTTAGAAACAAAAATTATAATGTGTAAACTTTAGCTGGCAATGCTGCTGGGTGATAGCTTCAGACTGTTGCTAAGACAATCCCTTGGAATTCGGCTAGCCACAGTTCAAGACATCAGCAAACTATTCTTCCTGTGTATTCCAATCAATTAGAAACAGACTACACTGAAGTGAGACAACAGTCATCAGCATGATATGTTTGCATTGACTTCCCCTCACAAAAGGCACTGTGGAATTCTCCTGTTCATTAGTTTTGTCAGTCATGTTAATTTTTTTCTTTTCATCTGATTTCCCCATTTGTAACTCAAGTTAGTGTGACCAATGTGCATTTTTGATCCACTCAATTAGTATGTGTCTTCTAATGGAAGAATCTATAGGTCCTCAAATACATTTCTATGGTATTTAGGAATGAACATTAGATCATTCAAAGGCATCCAGAGGTATCTGCAGTTTCACATAACGGCGGTTCAGCTGAGAATAGATTGCCTTCAGATATGGGGTCTTTATGTAAGTATTGAAACTTAACATCTAAACAGAATTAGAGAAAATTATGACTATTATGAAGTTGTGTCAGAAATATGGCGACTAGTGGGACAAATATAACTGCTGCTATCAAAGTTTTTAAAGTAGTCATTAAAACATGTATTTAGTATTTTCAAATGCATTTAGTACAAGAGTGCAAGAAACACAATTCAGGATCATAAAAGCATGAACAGAACACGTGTGGCCATTGATTTCTGTGCTCAGAAAAATAATTACAAAACTTAACCCCTCCCTTCTTGGGAAAAAAGAAATGGCAGGTAGGACTAAAATCATTCTCACAAAGACAAATATCAAGGCAAGGGTAAAGTCTGGCAGGACTATTTGTTACTACAGGACTACAGTGGAAAGTGGAAGGTTTGCTGGATTTTCTGAAAGTCAGTCCCATTACTGTAGAGACTATCTTGTTAAACTTCAAGGAATTATACTGGTAAATTCCAAAGATTCAGGAATGTACTATTAAAACATAAGAACATTTACAAGGTAGTAAACCATTCTGCAAGAGATATTTCCATCAAAGACATGAACACAGCAAATCACCTGACATATAGCATTTTAGTACTGAATATATTATCTCTTGAGAGATTACGCAAACTGATTGAAAATTTGTTAGTGCACACATGCTAACTTGTTGATCAGGACCAAATCATTTTCTAATTACAAACCCATCTTTATGTTTCAATGTCAAACAAATGCAAATTTAGACCTCAAAAGTGTAGAATTCCATAAGACATATGAATTATGCCCATTTACCAAATATACATTTTGTTTATCCCAATCCATCATAGCAGTTAGCATCTCTCATTATAATTTTATCCTGCCAAGAATACAATGAGACAAAGCAGGCAGCGATTTTTTTTAGAAATGAATTCACTGTGTGACCACATCTTAACTTAACAAGACTCAGTTATTCAATATATCTACTCTATATAGAACTGACAACTTGATTTAGTCATTCTCCCCCTTTTACTTTATATGTATTTCTCAGCTTGAAAACATGATGTAAACATTTGTCAATTGGTCTCTTACTTGAAATGCCCTAGAGAAAATTACTGTGCAAATTAGCCCTGAGTCCCTATGGGGAGAGAGGGTGGTTTAGAAATAAACTTTATTATTTATTATTGTTTAGGATATAGGAGCCCCCGGTGGCACAGTGGGTTAAACCCCTGTGCCAGCAGGACTGAAGACCGACTGGTCAGAGGATCGAATCTGGGGAGAGCATGGATGAGCTCCCTCTATCAGCTCCAGCTCCCCATGCAGGGACATGAGAGAAGCCTCTCACAAGGGTGGTAAAACATCAAAACATCCAGGCATCCCCTGGGCTACGTCCTTGCAGATGGTCAATTCTCTCACACCAGAAGTGACTTGCAGTTTCTCAAGTCGCTCCTGACACGACCAAAAAAAAATTGTTTAGGATTATTGTTGCCAATTCAAGATGGTATCGCTTAGGAGCGAGATGGGGTTTAGACTGGTGTTATGTTGTTTTTTAAAAAACAAAAAACAACACAGTGCACTACCATGAACTGCCCATTAATTTTTTTTGTATGCTGTATGCTGAAGAGTTGGGTTTTTGTTTTTGTTTTGCTTTATTCAAAAATAAGAGGTGGTAGTTTTATTAAACTCATAGGTACCAGAAAAGAATGCTTAGCTATAAATACAATTCAAGCACAAGATATTTAAGAGGCTTATTTTAAAAAAACCATACTTTACACTGTAGAACGCTTTCTCAATTTTATCTTTGTGCTGTCTTTGGCATTAATAAAAATTATGCAAATATGTGTCACTTTTTGAGCACATTCAGACCATTCTGAAGGGCCCTTCTGTATTTTAATTAATACAGCTACATGTAATAACAACATCAAAAATACAGTTTTACTAGACAAGCACCTCACTGGCTCATTTGGATGGAATGCTAAGCTATAGCATAATGTGATGGAAACCAGTAGTGGCAAGTCTCACACTGGTATTCTGCATCCATCCATCCACTTTTTCTTTCCATTTTAGATTAACTGCAGCTTTCTATGTCATATGAATTGGCAATCTGTGGTGAATCATAGAATTGGAAGATACCTTCATGGCCCATCCAGTCCAACCCCTTGGCAAAAAACAGGAAAATTGCATTCAAAGCACCTTCAACAGGTGGCCATCCAGCTTCTGTTTAAAAGCCTCCAAAGAATGAACCTCCACCACACTCCAGGGCAAAGAATTCCACTGCTGAACAGCTCTCACACTCAGGAAGTTCTTCCTAATGGGTAGGTGGAATCTCCTTTCCTGTAGTTTGAAGCCATTGCTCCACATCCTATTCTCCAGAGCAGCAGCAAACAAGCTTGCTCCCTCCTCCCTATGACTTCTCCTCACATATTTATACACTAGCTGTACCCGGCACGCGTTGCTGTGCCCTATTTAGGAGATGCGAGAAAGTCTGAGTATGTAAGGGTTGGAATTGTTGTTAGTTATGGTGTTGTTGGGGCCCTGGCTGTGTCGTTGTGGATTGTTCTGGTGGGTGGGATGTTGAAGTCCTGGGGAGTTGTTGGTGTGTGGTGTTGCTGGCGTTCTGCATAGCTTGTGGATATACAATGTTTTTTGTCTTTTTGTCTGCTGTGTTGATGTAGAGGTTGATGCTTGTGTAGTGGTGGGGTACTTGGGAAGTGAGTGAAGGTACTTGAAATCCCATTATCCATGGTGTGTCCTCCTCTGAACTGCAGTTGGATGGAGTGTGGGTCATGGGGGGCATTGTGTGGCAAGTTTGGTCTTTATCGGTCTTGGTTCTGGGCCACAGTGGTCTGTGGGGAATGATGGGTTTTGAAGTAGTACAAATCCCATTATCCATGGAGGTACTTCAAGTCCCATAATCCATGGTCCACCCTCCTCCAAACTAGTAGAATGTAGCGTGGGTCATAGGGGCTCTGTGTGCCAAGGTAGGTTACTGTAAATTCAGGCCATACACAATGTCCCATGAGCTGAGGCCTAGTCAGGAACAGCAAGTTAATGAAGCCTTACTGTCAATTCAGGCCATACACAATGTTCAATGAGCTGAGGCGTAGTCGGGAGAATCAAGTTAATGAAGCCTTACTGTCAATTCAGAGCGTAAACAGCATTCCATTAAGTGAGGCCTAGTCAGGGAAATTAAGTTAATGAAGCCTTACTGTCAATTTTGGGCGTGGTCTGTGATTTGTAGGGGTGTAAATTTTGTGCCTCAGCCCTTTGCCTTATCCTCTTCTGACAGTTTATTATGGGTCGGAATGTTCATGTTGGCTGGCCAGTACAGGAGTTATGCAAATCCGCCCTTATTGGCAGCCAATCATGTTGTCGGAATGTAGAGGCTGGGAGAGTCGTTGGCAGCCCTGGAGTATGCTGGGAAATGTAGTTGTTTTTTTAACTCGTTGTTTTGGGGGCTTTTTAGGTTTGGGGGGGAAGTTTCTTTGCTACAAACATACCTTGCTTGAGGCCTATTTCTGTTGGCAAGTTTGGTGTTTCTGCGTTGTAAGGTTTCTCTGTTTGGGACGGTCGGTCCATGACGGGAACCCCTTTATATAATAGATGGCTATCATATCTCCCTCTCTGCCTTCTCTTCTGCAGGCTAAACATGCCCAGTTCTTTAAGCTGCTCCTCATAGGGCTTGTTCTCCAGACCCTTCATCATTTTAGTCGCCCTTCTCTGGGCACATTCCAGCCTGTCAACATTGCTCTTCAATTGAGTGCCCTGAAATGGACACAGTATTCCAGGTGTGGTCTGACCAAGGGAGAATAGAGGGGTAGCATGAATTCCCTGGATCTAGACACTATGCTCCTATTTATGCAGGCCAAAATCCCATTGGCTTTTAAGCTGAAACATCACATTGTTGGCTCATGTTTAACTTGTTGTCCATGAGGACTCAGAGATTTTTTTCACATGTACTGCTAACAAGCCAGACGTCCCCCATTCTATATCTTTGCATTATAATCTTAAGTATAGTTGTTGAAAACTAATCAGTGAGAATGCCTGTGTACCAGAACACTACGTACTTTTATAATAAAGGTCTACACTTTGATAATAATCTAAGTCCAATCATTAGTCCAAACTAAATTAGTTCCACTCATTGATGACCATATCAATAGAACATACACAAATACACCATTTTTAAAAAGATCTTTGAGATTAGTAAGGCTGAGAAGTCACTGTACTTTATACTTTCTAAGCAGAACATAAACAAACCAAAGACATCCTATGTCCGTCTGAATTTCCAAAACTTCTTATCCATGAAGTTCTTCAAACACCCTGCAATGATGTTACTATGCAAACGGACCTATTCAAACGTCATCTAATGTAACACAAGGAATGTGATGCAAGTGACTCGCAAAACATAGAGAACTCTAGATCGTAGTTTATAATCTGTACACTACTAGAATTAAGCTTTCTAGATCAAAAACAACTACAAGTTCATGAACCAGTAAGACTACAGTTGCTTACATCTACATACATACATATTGACATGATAGTACATTGCATACATTATTTGCAATAGAAACTATTCCAAATGATGCAGATACTTCGATGCTGTGTGTCTTCCAGTCGATTTTACTGCTAAAAACCCAAAAATGAACTTAACAAGGGGTTATCTTGGCAGGGTTTGTGCAAGGGGGCTTGCCCTTGCCTTTCTCTGATGCTGAGACAGTTTGACTTGTTCAAAATCACCTGTTGAGTTTCACCTGCTGAGTAGAGATTGGAATACAATTATCTCAAAGTGTTGTTCAGAGCTTTTCAACCTGTGTGTCGTGACACATTACTTGCTGGCTGCAGTGTGTAAGTGTGCTGCACAAATGTAACAGGAAACTTCTGAGTCTATGTGAAATAAAAAAATAGTGTATTTTAAACATATATAAATTAATGAGAGGTTTCATGAGATAAGTTGTGTCCCCATACATTTCATTACTACAATTTATGTATGCATCAGTATATCTTACAAGGGGTTGGTTTAATGTCTGGTTTGTTAGCAAAACTGAATTTCTGTGTTGTGAAAGAAGCATGTCTGAAAAGGTGTGTCACTAACATGAATTGTTTGGAAATATCTGGTCTAATATAACACTCAAACAACTACAGCATGCTGACTCTCTGAGACTAGTGGTTGACATTTACTATGTGCACTACAAAAGTGGATTTCCATAATAAAGGAAAATGGCTTCTTTGAGTAGTGCTGTTTCCTTTCAAAAATACTGAAAAGTCAGTACAAAAGACGAATCATTATCAGTGGATGTCTAGCCATTAGCATGTGTTCCCAGACATTGCTGGGGTGATAACAACGGCACTGTTTAGAGCACAAATCTATTATAAAAAGCCAACACACGATGTAATTTTAAATGGGTTCACTGCTATGGATTCAGATTGAGTATATTCATACACACTCATAAAATGAAATTAACATATTAATAGCTAGTCTGGCTAGTTTTAAATCAGAAGGCTATAATAATGACTGGCTTTCTAACTTGGAAATCATTGGAGCCATGCTGAAACAATCTCAAACAACACCAATCACTTGCTTAGCCTTCTTCCCTCTTCTCAAAAGCCAATAGAGATATCTATAGGAAATAATCCTATAGCTTGGGAAATGTGAACTTGTGAAGGTTTCTGAATAGATGTGGCTTATTTGACAGTTTGCATTGAACTAATACAAACAATGCTGTTTCCCTAATTTCTGGTATCAAGAATAATTAGTGCCAAACAGGAAGGAAAACAAATTCAAAACACACACATACGCAAACGTTTAGATCATTTGTTCTGAAGTTCCATCTGCTAGTTTTTAAGACCTTATATACAACCCAATACAAGCCTTCAGTCTTTTCCATATCTAGAGTAAACCTCAATAAGGTTAATGGAGCTCATATCTAAGTAGCTATACAAACTACAGTGGAACCTCTACTTAAGAGTATCCCAAGAGCATTTTGAGTTAAGAGCTGTTGCTTGGCTCTGGTTTCAATTTGACATAAGAGCAGCATTTTGAATTAAGAGCTAGCGTCAGAGGGAGCGCTAGAATGAGAGTACAGGGCTACAGGGCTTCAAGGGAGCAGCCTCCACGCATTGTACCCTTGTCCACTCTGGGAGATTGCTGTCTGCTTTGCTCTTGTCCATTTTGAGGAACTTTGGGTTAGTTGATTTTGTGTGCTTTTTATTCCTGGTGCGTTTGGCTTCAAGGAGAACATTGGGGGGGGGGGGGTGTTGGAGAGCTAGAACAGATTAATAGTATCTAAATGGGGAAACAGTGTTTTGAGTTAAGAGCTTGGCTATGGGATGAATTAAACTTTTAAGTCAAGGTATTATCATACTGCCTTCGGGCTGAGAGGGGCGGTATAAAAGTATAGTAAATAAAATAAAAATAAATAAATAATCCCATAGAAAATAGCATGGTGACTAGTGTTAGGGCTATTTCTCTTAACCAAGTACGGGTGTGACTTGCCTGGTATTACTGAACTACAAGTCCTAACAGCCACAGCGAGCACAGCCAATGGTGAGCAATGGTGGGAGCAGCAGTCCAACAATAGCTGAATGGCCGCACTTTGTCCACCTCTACAAGAAAGCATCAATTATGTACACATAAATTCTGTTTAGTACTGGCTTCTAAAAATAGTCAAACTTGCCAGCCTTCAATTTAAATACATAAATATGCATGGGCAAAGCAAAAGTGAACTTTAAGATAGTAGTTCTTACATTTGCCTTCTACAACTGACATAGATTTCTGTCTGAACAGGACAATATCAAATAACTGCAAGTGCTGTCAAATGGAACAGCCACATAAGTGATTATCAATAATTCCTCCAGAACTAGCAGAGCAGAAGCAGCAGCAGTAAATACATGCAAGAAAGAGCTTGTTGCATGAAAATTGAATCTGCACCCCCCCCCCCCTTTACTGCTAATACAGTGAGATTGAAAGGTCAATTAAAGATATCACAAAAATCTGTAAGAATAGATATATGGAGGAATTAAAGGGCATACTTATTTTCTTTAAAAGCTACACACATCTGTTTGTAATGCCGCTGTCCAATACTGTCTGAGCCTCTTCAGTCAAAATAGGACCTCCCTTTTGTTCCCTGCTTCAGTTTGGAAGTTCTAACTCATGTGTCAATATATCCCTTCACTTTGGGAGTTGGGAGGTGGCAAGTGGTGGTCAACATACCACAACCATCAGAAGACAAAAAAGTAGAAAATTAAAACATAAAAATAGAAATATAAATACAAATAAGAACTAAAATAAAATAAAGTAAAATTGATGCATTCCAAGAACGCTAGTCAAAGGATAAAAGGATTCTTAACTGTCGCAACAGCGGCGGATGAAAGGATCTGAGGCAGTAGCCCCTCCCACTGGCTATATATACTTTCAAGGGGAGTGTGGGCGGGGCTACCGCCTTAAAGTGATTAAGTTTTCTAAAAGATTCCGAACTGTCTGCGCAGGCGCAGGAAATACCATATGTACGATTCACAGGGACCACGATGGGGAACACCTATTTATCAGTGCATCTGATATTCAGGAGGATAGTCCAGAGAACATTTATGATTCACGGTGTCAAAGGCCTTCACAAGATTGATGAATGCCATGTACAAAAGTAGATTTTGTTCCTTGTATTTTTCTTTGAGCTGTCATGCAATGAAAACCATATCCACTGTTCCTCTGGAAGGAATGGCAGAAGCCATTCTGGGATTCAGGGAGGATGTAAAAGGCTGTTTGCGAGGATTCTAACAAGGATTTTTCCAGCTGAGGTTAAAAGGAAGATACCTTGATAGTTTCCACACTCTATTCTTTCTTGGGTTTTTTTTTTTTGTGGAAAATATGATAATGGCATCCTTGAAGTCTGTTGGGATTTTCTGGGTCATCCACAGTTTTTTAATGAGCTTGTAGAGTTGTTGTGTATCAGCTCAGGCCCACCCTCTTTAAAGATTTCAGCAGGGGTCCCATCAAGTTCGCCGGCTTTGTTATTTCTTAGTTGATTTGTGGCTTTGATGACTTCCTCCAAGGTAGGCAGTGCTGCAAGCCATCTCTGGTTTGTTGCTGCATGATTTGCAAGAGAACCTCTCCAACCACGTTGGAATTGCAGTTCAGGAGATTATGATTATGATTTTCCAATGTAGTGCAATGATTTTATTTATTTATTTATTTATTCAATCTTGTATTCCGCTCCTCCCTGCAGGCTCGGGGCGGATCACAAACAAACAATAAAACATACAACATATAATAAAAACATATAACATAGTAATAAAACATAAAGACATTGTCTCAATAGTAAAATTCACCGAACCTGTGGATTCCTTGATCCCAAGGTATAAAAACACGCCAGGCCCGACCAGATTAATTAAAAGCCAATCTAAAAAGGGCGGTCTTGCAAGCCCTTTGAAAAGGGGCGAGCTCTGAAATCGCTCGAGTGTCATCTAGGAGGGAGTTCCACAACACAGGGGCTGCATCAGAAAAGGCTTGGTGCCTAGTTGTGGAAAGGTGGCAAGAGCGGATTGATGGAACAAGTAACAAATTCTGCTCTTCCGAGCGTAGAGATCTCGGGGGGACATACAGGGTAAGGTGGTCCCTTGTATTTTACTATACAAGGAAGCAGGTGGAGGAGAGAAGTTATAATGAAGTTATTATTGTATTTGTGATACAGAAGGAAAGCAAAGCCTCTTTCTCCTCCCACTTACTTGCAAATGCCCTCTTGCACACAATATTCTGCACAAAGCCCTCAATTCCATTCCTAGTTATGAAGAAATATGTGAAGATAGTACACAGTAATGCATCCCCAAGGCATATTAGAGCTACCCAGGTGTTCAAGTTGCCTGCAAGGGGAAGAGCAGAGATCTGTGCTCAAGGCTCGTCTGTCTTTTCCATTCCTGTTGGAGGACAAGCATCTATAGCAGAAAGCCATCTAAACTTAAGTATGCTCCCCCAGATTTTGAAAGCTTTTATCCATAGAAGCAGAGCCATCCTCCCAATCCAGTTGAGTGGCAAGGCAAGTAAACACAGGGCTTACATGTACACACCTGAAGTTATCACATATATCCCCTCATATACATACATGATTACAACTGAATACCTGAATTAGGTTATAGTTCACAGAAGAATACTGAGCAAAAGCAATGCCCAAGAACAGGAAAACACTAGAAGTGTATAAAATGTTACAAATTATAATCCCAACAAAGCTACTAGCAAATTTGTTTTTTCTACTTTGCTTGTCTATGTATGGCATGGTAACTGTCTGGAAATAAATGAACAGTAGGTATTTTCTATTTAACCAAGGATTTTCTGCCTAGTTTACCCTATCTACATGGAATGTCGTTCTACAGAAATTATCTGCCAAAATACTAACCTGCAGTGCAAAGAAACACACAACAGATACAGATAAGCAAGCAAAGGAGGACAACATAGTAGTGTGAAGGACAAAGAAGACAAGTGGGAGTTGTAATTCAGGCTTCATCCTTGAAAGATGTAAATATATTTGAAAAGAAAGTCCGGCTTGTAAATAACCACTTAACTAGCGAGTAAATCTGCTTCAGGCAAAAAGCCATGGATTTTTTTCAAATGTTTTGCTAGTTTCAATCACATAAACATCTTAAATTAGGAATGAGACCAAGCAGAAAAACAATTAAGATTTTGGAATTACTTGCAAGGCCTCTGTCTCAAACCAGTGGCGTGTGGGAAACTGAAAACTTGAACAAGAATGAATGAACCAGTGTCTCTCATGATCTACAAGAACTGATATCCAAAGGCATATAGCCTAAAGTAGATGTGTGTGTGTGTGTATACTGTATATGTGTGTGTGTGTGTGTGTGTGTGTCTACATACAAACATATCTATCTATCTAGAAAGGATATTTCATCAAAAAGAATAAGTAATAATGTTGTTACCGATCAGGCTATACACACACCAATACAAATTGGTATCTTATGTGAATTTTATAATTTACAAAGGCTGAATCTACACTGTAGAATTAATACAACTTGACAGCACTTTAATACCATGGCTCAATGCTATGAAATCATGGAACTGTAGTTTTACAAGGTCAGTATCCTTCTCTCTACCAAAGAGTGCTGCTGCATCAACAAAATACAAATCTCAGGATTCTATAGAATTGAGTCATTGCACTTAAATTGATGTTATACTGCATTAATTCTACAGAAACTTAACCGCTGAAGCCGTAAAGAGTACGGCCTTGGCGTTTCAGGGTGTAAACTACATCCATGGTGGTGACAGTCTTCCTCTTGGCATGCTCGGTGTAAGTCACGGCATCACGGATCACATTCTCCAGGAAGACCTTCAGGACGCCTCGGGTTTTCTCACAGATGAGCCCCAAAATGCGCTTGACTCCCCTGCGGCGAGCCAGGTGGCAAATGGCGGGCTTGGTGATGCCCTGGAAGTTATCGCGGAGCACCTTCCTGTGCCTCTTGATGCCTCCTTTTCCCAAGCCCTTGCCTCCCTTTCCACGTCCAGACATCTTCGCTCACTGACTGTAGAAACGAACTGTCCATTAATTCTACAGTATAGATGCACCTAAGAAACTTAGCATTCTGGCTTTTTGCATTTCAGAAGTAAATACAATAACAAAATATAACAGTATCGAGAGGTATATTAATTTAGCATTATTAAGTCTGACAAAACCTGAAGATGATAAACATAATGTTTCAGAATTGCTTTAAACTTTCATATTATAGCTGTCATGCTTAAAATATACTCAGAATCTAGTAAATCTGACAGTGATTGCCACAGAAATCAGTATCAATTGGTAGTGATCCCATAGCTCTGATCTGGAAGAAATGGCACAAGCAATGACAAGCTACATCTGCCTTCAAAAACACAATCCTATTGCTATCAAGATGGAAATATTACTAAATGCATCCAGCATCATATCATCACATTACCTCAATGTGCCAGCCCTGCAAAAGTAACACAGCCTTCAGACAAACCAGCAATTTTCCAAATGGTGAAGCAACTCTACCATACTTGGTTATAGGCAGATTGGGTTAGATTTGAGGGCAGGAGTATCCTCACTCTTGCATGTCCCTTCTTTCCCAAGAGTGGTGAAAAAACAGGAAAGAGGACTGTGAAAGTTCCGTTCTTTTAACAAATCTCTGAAATGTCTGCATTCAGCTCCAGCAGACCTTGTTCTTGAGAGCCCCTAATACTGAAATTGACCCCATCTTTGAAAATTCTTCCAAGGAAAGGTTTGTTTTGGTTAAACTTTCCTCCTTGTAACAGGCATGAATGTGTAACTGAAATCTGATCATCTTCACCACGTGCCACCACTGCAATTTAAAGACCAGGTTATTTTTGTGTTAGGATACTGAAAACAAGGAAATGTCACATACCTTTGAAGTATTACAGCCAGTATTGCACAACTACTGATGTTTGGCAATTACAAGACTTGGAAAAATCAGTTCATATACTGCAAGCCTACCCCTAATTTGGCCATGAGGGCAAAGAAGTAAAACATGGATCATGACAAACTTTCCTAAGACATAAAGGAAAGAAAGTATTCAAGTCTCTCTTCATGGTATGCTAGATATGTGAAGGTCTTTAATTTACTGTTATTGTGTTTCACATTTTCATCCTGTTTTGTACTGGCTTTGAAGACTTTTTTTCTTTCTCCACAGAAATTTGTATACATGCAGTCCCTAGGTTACAAACAAGATATGATCTTTAGGTTTGTTCTTAAGTTGAATTTGTTTGTAATTCGAAACAGGTACTTTTAAAAATGTAACTAGAACCATAGATAGATAGATAGATAGATAGGGGGTGAGCGAAGGGAAAGCATAGGGAAGAGATAATGTGGAAAACTGGCAATTCCCCATGACATATATATAAAAGATTAGTACTGCATTTGTACCCATTACATACAATAGCTTATATCTTGAAAACTTGCCAGAGAGAGAGAGAGAGAGAGAGAGAGAGAGAGAGAGAGAGAGAGAGAGAGAGAGAGAAAGTGTCAACCAATGGATCATGGATCATCACTGGTTCAGAGAACACTAATTAGAGCAGAATATTACAGATCATAAACAGGATAACTGTGAAAAATAAACCTAATCTGATAAAAATTTATTTTGCCTTCCTTAGCAAAACCTGACCTTTTTAGCAAAATGGAGTCACACACAGTATATGGTGAAACAAAAAGCATATATTAAAGCAGTGCTGTCCAACTTCTACGGGGTCCAGGGCCGGATAAAAGGTCACTGATGACCTAGGGGGCCGCTCGGCCCCACCCCCAGGCCCCGCCCCCAACCCCAGGCCCCACCCCTTCTAAAACGGCCGAAAAAGGGCAGAAGGCCTGGCGTGACGCGCTGCCCCTTGGCACCGCCTACTCCTCCTTTTCGGCGCCCCCTCCTTCCTAGGGCGGGGGCGCCGAAAAAGGAGGAATAGGCGCCAAGGGCAGCGGCGTCACGCCAGGGCTGTGACGCGCTGCTCTGACGCTGCCTTCTGCCCTTTTCGCGGCTCCCCGCCCTAGGTAGGGAGGGGGCGCCGAAAAGGAGGAGTAGGCGGCGTCAAGAGCAGTGCGTCACAGGCCTGGCGTGACGCGCTGCTCTTGACGCCGCCTTCTGCCCTTTTTCGGCGGCTCCCCCGCCCTAGGTAGGGAGGGGGCGCCGGAGAGGAGTAGGCAGCGCCAAGAGCAGTGCGTCACAGCCCTGGCGTGACGCTGCTCTTGCGCCGCCTACTCCTCCTTTCGGCGCCCCCCCTCCGCCCTAGGAAGGGAGGGGGCGGAGAGGAGTAGGTGGTGCCAAGGAGCAGCAGCGTCACGCCAGGCCTGTGACGCGCTGCTGTTGGCGCCGCCTTCTGCCCTTTTTCAGCGGCTCTCCGCCCTAGGTAGGGAGGGCGCCGAAAAGGAGGAGGAGCTAGCTCTCTTCCTCCTCCCGGCCCCGCCTCCCCCTCCCCCCCGGCCCCCCGCCCCCCATTTTTTAAAAAAAATTCGATTTTTTTTCAAATTTAAAAATGGCGGCTGAGGGCATAGGTGGGGCCGTGTCCAACAGGCTACGGGGCCGGATCCGGCCCCGGGGCCGCCAGTTGGACAGCCCTGTATTAAAGGATAACTGCAGCTAGAAAAAGGAAGTGCTTAGTCTTGTGACTTCTGCACACAGACATGGAAGCTTGGATATTCTTGCTGCATATTCCCATCCAGGGGGATAAAAACAGGGAGTTAGGAGGTAATCCCAGGTGAAAGAGCACAGGTTCTATAAAACACGTGCTAGTACTTATCTGCGCTGCCTTTGCAGTTTTTCATCAGTACATTTTTGCCTTACACCTATTAGGTTGCTCAGAAGGCAGACACAAAAACACAACCAGTTATGAACAAAGGATATTAGAGGACAAAGTTTGCAAGGGCAATCTATCTTTCTGCTGACAATTTAAAAGTTTAAGCTACACAAGAAGAGCTATTTTCTTTGGCATTGTTTCCATTATATAAGGTTATAAGGCCACCTGGGATAAGACAAACATAAATTAGGAATGAATTTAATTAGAGACAGATACTCTCTCTTCCATGTTTAGAAACGAAGCATTTTTTTGTTAAAACAAGACCTATACTCCCACATACAGGAAAAACTGGCAGAACGTAATATTCAAAATAGTGCTCAAGTGTCATGTTCTATACTAGCTATCAGTAAGTTTGTAAAACGAAAAATAAAAAAAGAATTAGAAGTGAAATGGTTTCTAGGTCAGTTTTGTAAAGAGGTTCCAAGGTGTGATCTAAGCTTTCAAAAAACACATCCTTATGTGTTGCTATCGAAAAGATTTTTTCCCTCAAAGGGATCCAGAGTTTTCTTTATTTTTGTCTATAAGATCCCAAACTGGGGGAAAATCACTTTGATTTTGTTCAGTTGTTTATAGGGAGGAAAACTCCAGTAATAAAAGAAACCCAACACATTTAGTAAAAGAAAGTATCTCTCACAAAGCCAAGTACTCTATTTTCTGGCGTATAAGACTACTTTTTAACCCAAAGAAAATCTTCTCAAAAGCCAGGGGTCATCTTATACGCAGAAGTTGACTTATACACCAGGATTTGACTTATACACCAGGAGTAATTTTATAGAGCAGGTGCTGAAACTTCCAATCCAGATTGGAGAAGCTGTGGTTGCCGCATATGGTGGGGGGAGCTCAAAAATGGCAGTGGCCATGTCCCTGCCGTATGTAGCGACTGTATGAAAGCATTAAGGGTGACGCTGTACAAGTATGGTAGAAGAAAATCCATTCATCAGGATTTGTGGACTTAATGCGGTCCTGATAGTGAGGTGAAGGGACGCCTCACCAGGAAGGTGTAAGTGAATGGCAGAGCAATCTTGGGGTATGGAAAGAAGAGATATGGTGGCTCTGGGCCCAGAACAACACACCTCTTTTACCTGTCTGGCCCACCCTTGTATCCTATTACCATACCTCCTCCTCTGCCTCTCAAATCTCGCTCCTGAAGACTGCAGTGAACCGGTGCAGGTGTGCATGTGTGAGATCTGAGAGGCAGTGAAGGAGGTACAGTAATAGGAAAATTACCATATTTAAATCAAATCTGATGCGTTTTAAATTGTTATTTGGTGTGCATTGGAAGAGGGGTAGTCTTATAAGGCGAGTATATCCCAAACTCTATATTTTAACTGGAAAAGATGGGGGTTGTCTTATATGCCCAGCCATCTTATATGCCGGAAAATACGGTAGATACGAAGCACTCACTCCACCAAATGAGCTGATAAAAGTAAACGAAGACCAGGAATTGCATCAATCAGATAGTATATACTGTCTTCTATAAATATCTTCCTGTTGCATACTTTTTAGAAATAATTTTGGGAGAAATTATTTGGGATAATGGATATATAAACATTTTTTTCTTAATCATTTTATTTGCCTTTCTAAAAGAAAATCTTCTATAATCTATTTCCCTTCCAAATCTGATATTTCTAATTTTTCTGGGGAGAAGGGGCCTTGTGCTATTAGTTTAAAAACATCTCAGGACTTCAAATCTTTACATTTTTTTTCTAAGAATGCATCTTTTGGGATGAACTCATGTTGCACCTGTCGAGATAGTGAAAACAATGATCCATTCAACCGCCCCTTCTTTTATACTAGTATGTGAAACCTACAGGGGAGATTATATGTGCGAACCATACTTCATTATTCAGCTTGCATTGCTCATTAGAGATACACACACACACACACACACACACACACAGAGGGGGGGGATGACAACGAAAACTTTAAGCTATTACAGTCTGTTATTTGTATATTTCGTCTGCACAGACTAGTTGCACACAGTTGAAAATAATCAACTGAAAATAATCAGTATTCCTATGGAGCAAGTGAATATGGACAATAACAGAAGATTAAGGCAAAGATTCAAAATACATTCTTGAAAATATGACAACAGGAGCAAAATCAAGTGCACTGAATAATCTTGCTGTAAAATCTGTTCCTACAAGTAACAGTCTGTCCTACTTAATGAGTCAAAGTCTACTTCTAAAATGAATTACTTTACAAATTATTCAGGTATCAATAAAAGCCATCAGCGTGAGTTAAATTATTTGTGTAAATAAGTAATTTGCATAACTGCTTTAAATTCTGGGCATGAAATGATAAGCATGAAATGATGACAGCAAGAAACTATCCTATGTTGGGCTCCCCTAAACCCTTATGAAAATACTTCATGCATATTGTGATCCAACTTACTGTTATTTTTTAAGGCCAAACAATGTGAAATTCCATTATGTTGTTGTGATGAAAGATATGAAAAATGGGGAGATATTTTTAATGCCTGAAGTTACTGTATTTAGTTGGAAGTCCTATTAAGATGCTCATCAGTTTTCCATATAGAAGAGCCAACATGGTTCGGAGCAGAATCTGTGCCTGAAGATCTAAGCTGAGCCCACTTTTGCCAAGATCATTCCTGGCATGATCTTGGACGAACTTTTCTCCCACCCTGGGCTTCTGCCTACAAACCAGAAAGCAATACCTCCTGTTGTCCTGAGAGTACAAAATTATAAAGAATTTTCTTTTCCTTCAAACTCAAACAATCTTAAATCACACTATGTTTTCAATATCAAAGCCAGTACAAATACAGTAAATTAGAATTGTAGTGGAAACAGTGATATACTTCAGGAAAAAGTTTTTTTCTTAACTTCAGACAAAAACTTTACTTATTTCAAATTAATTTAGTAGTAGTGAGATATGAATAAAAGAGAAGATTATCTTTCCTTACCTGTTCAGTGTATAAGATCCATTCTTCTTGAGTTTCATGTTTGCAGACAGAAATTTTATTAAAAAATCCAGAATGAGATGTGCCTGTCCTCGTGTTAGTGAGAATAGAAGCACCTGTTTATCAGAACAGCATTTGTTGGTCAGGAAAACTCCTGCTCCACAAAGTCATCAGGAACAACCAGAGACCGCCAATCAGCAGGAAGGAAATGTCCACAGGCAAAAACAAGAGCCCGAGGATGTGAAATACTCCACCTCTTTATACAAAAAACCCTTCAACCTTTTCCAAAAAGGACTAGAATTTGGCAGCAGAAGCACAGAACAAGGAAAAGATTTTTTAAAAGCTACATCCTCTCACATGTTTCAAAGAAGAACCAAGTTTGATGTTCTTCGTCTTCCTCTTCTAATTTGCCTGCAAGCAGCAGCTCCAGAGATTGCACTTCCTCTTGAGCTGACATGACTTATAACTTAAGTATCCAAGGCTGTCGTGGGAGAACAAGGCAAAGGAGACCCAAAGCAGAGTAGCTTCTATCTAGATTCCTGAATGTCAGAAAGAGATCAATCTGAAAACAATCAAATAGGTGTGAAAGAATAATAACCAAAGCTGTCAGAGAAGACTAGTTTGTAGGTAAGCTACTTTTAACACAAGCAAAAAACCTGGTCAGGCATACTGTGGGGTGGCAGGCAACGGATGAATTTTTCCAGCAGCCTAGTGCTAGGCAAGCTGTTCTGCATAAATCACTGGGTCACGCTGTCTTTACTGAGGCTGCTTAGTATCTCTTCCTCTACTGCTTCCCTGCTCCCTGGCTGCAAAATACTCCTACTGACCCATGCAGTTTCAACAATACAGAACTGAAACTATTATTCTTAATTTTTAAAAAAAGTCAAGAGCAAATGTGGGTATGCTGGAGTTGTAGGAGGCACACTGGGTCCACAGAACAAAAACACAGTTGCACTACAAGGAAAATAGTTATAAATAGGAGGTGATTTAGTAAGATAGCAAAAAATGAGAGATGAGAACCATCACAGTGTATGGTTTGATCATACAAATCTAAGACCAGGGTTTGAAACCCCATTCAGTCATGGCAAGACACACTTTCTTAACCTTAGAGGAAGACAAAGGAAAATCCCCTCTGAATAAATATGGCCAAGAAAACTCCATGATAGTGTCACCTTTGGGTTGCCATAAGTCGGCACTAAGTTGAACAAACACAACATGAGTTCTGATGGTAACCTGTGATAATCACACTGGGACTTTTAAGCATGTGCCTATGAATTTATGCATGAGGGAAAGATCTGGATATGAGATATGTACATGGTAAAAACCGAGTCCCCACCCCTATTCATATGCAAAATTACTTTTTACATATGAAATCTACAAACATACCTGTTAGAGGAGTTTGAAGAAGCTATGGGAATGACCAGGATCCTCAGTGACATACAAAATGCATTTCAACTGGAACGCTAAAAAATGCAGTCTTCTTTGAGTGATATCTTGGGAGAGATATTAATTCATTAAACTAATAATGATTCAATCTGTACAAATGTTTTGAAAGCATCCAACAGGACAAATGAAAAATATGAAGCAGGAACTAAAGAAAAATAGGAAAAAGGGAAATAGTGAAAGCATGTGAAATGGTGACATATTTTTAATTTGTCCTGTTGGATGCTTTGAGGGGAGGAGGTGGAAAACCACTTCCTGCCAGTCTCTGTTTGTATGTTTTCTTTGAATCCAACCCACAATTAACAGATGGAGGAAATTAGTAAAATCAAGCATAACACTCGCATTCCCCCTCACACAAAGAAATAAATAAATGAGAATAAGTTGGAGGAAATGGAAATTGCATGAACCTCATGTATGTGGTGTGCATGTGTGTCTGTGTGTGATTTATAACAATCCAATCCACAAGTGCACAATTAACAAGGAATAACACACAAAAATGGCAAGCATGAAATAACTGAACAATGCCATAGGTACACACCACTAGGGCTCACCCCAAGGCATTTCACTATATATAACATTAAAGTTAAGCTCTCTCTTCATCTCCACCATCTTCAATGGAAAAGATTCGGGCAACAGACTAGCCTTGAAGATACAAGGAAAGGCGTGTTGTACTCAAAACTTTGTTCTCTAGTACTCTACTGCAACTCACTCAGTGTTCTGCCTGACATCTTCATACTCCTACTCCTACTCATCTCAAGCAAATGCTGAGAGGAAGTAATGCATAATATATAAGCGGAGCAATACATAGTCATGCTGTAATATGTAGTCTGGACTTGCTGCCCCATACTTGCTTTCTCATTTAGGGACTTTCCCTACAGGAACTGTGATATCTTCTGAGAAAATGTGATTTAGTAAGATAGCAAGCCCAGACATGTAGCACAGGAGAATGGCTGTTGCCTTGTTTGTTTCAGCGGTCCTTTGCTCAATCCTCAAAGACCTGATGAATGCCTTGCACTGTTTATTTATGTTATTATTTCTTTTTAATAGTCATATTTCTTAATTGCTTTCAATGCTATTTACAGTTCAAATCAAAATCTTAAATTGCGTATGATATGAACCCTTTAGCTCTATCACTTCTAACTTTTAAGTACTAGACTTGTGAGGATGTGATGTAATAACAGTAATAGCAATAATAAGCTACATTATTTTTGAAGAGACTTTGGCACTTGAATTATTCTGAGTTAGGAAAAAGAACATGAGACTTCACACATTCTAGTTTCAAACAGTAGGATGTATTTTCTTTATTCGAATAACTTACACTGTTACATTTACACTTTTATTGAAAACAAAGCTGAGAAAATGATAGAAGGTAGGTATAATGATGTTGCAAGAAATTCAACTACAGTCCAAAGTCATGCAGTTCGGGAAAACAAGTCTTTTTCTATATTCTGCCCAATACAAATCATGTCAAGAAAACTCTGTGAAAAAGTGCCACCTTAGGGTTGCCACATGTCAGACATTTGAACAAAACATCAGCAACACAGCAATTATTGATAAAAAAATAACACATAGGAACAGCTTTGAGTCCCATTCTGGGAGAAAATCAGGATAGAAATAAATAAATAATAAGCATGGGCCCCTGCCATAGTAAACTTCCTGTATTCAAAAATCATTTTGAGGATTTAAAAGGATAGCTAAGCTAAAAAAAAAGACTAGAATAAGGACTATGGAATATATAGAAGAACAAGGGTTTGAAGAAATTAAAAGCTCATCTAGAATAAAGCTACAGTTATTCTACTTATCTCTCAACATCCACATTGAAGAAACAAGAACACAAGAACTGAGGACATTCAGTGCTCAACATGCAATTTACTGAGTTCTAATTAGGGACTGTGCCAATTTACCGGTTGAAAACTGCCACACATACTATTATAAATTACTTTGTATCACACAAAAGTCACATTAAATCAATAAATGAAATAATGGAACTACTACTTTGGAATTAATTCACAAAATAAAGCACCCTATCTATACAAGGGAATTATAAAACAATTACTAACGGATCTCATTGTAAAGTGTAACAATTTTTCATATTTTGGCACTATCATGTTTACTGAAGTGATACTGGTTTATTCCTACAGCCTGTCCAATTAAGGTTTATTGTAATTTTGTATTTCACACTGCTAACAAAGTGAAATATGTATTGCAATACATTCCCCTTTTACCCACTTGCTTCACAAAAACTCTGTAGGGCAGTTTTGGCTAAAGGAGGATGACTTGCCAATTAATTTCACACTTCATGGAATAGGGATATGTACCTGGTTTTCTCCAACCCTCTAATCAGTACATCACATTGACTCTCCAAGTGATCTTAACATCTGCTGTTCAATGCCCATCTGTACGTTCTCCCTTTTGATCCTCTTACAATCTGGCAGGCAATGCTGGTTTTAAAAATAGCTATGAGTTACTAGGGACAACACCATTATACTTAATGTTATTCACCAGCTCAGTGTTTCCATCTTTATTATTATTATTATTATTATTTACAGTTTTTCAGTATTTACATTTCATTATCAGAATTTAATACAACCCAGACTGGATTAGTATTGATATTTCTCTATGGTGAAGGAATCTCAATAAACTAAGAGCTTCCATGCTGGATCACACTCAAATGCTCATCTAGTACAGCATCTACTGTATATCCACAATGGTCAACTACAAATGCTAAGGAAGTCCATACATAGTAGATATGGGCAGTAGTCCTCCTCTACTACTGTATATTGTTCAGAAATTGGTAACATTCCTCTAAAACAAATAGCATGAAGTTGTCTTGAACCATAGCCATCAAAACTCTGAGTTCATTCTATCCCCTTTGAAAGCCATTGCTATACCACAGAAGAATTCAGGAATATTCCATTACTGGCTCCCTTTCCTACAATTCAGGCAGTCATAATAATTGGGGGTGTTCAAAGTATTCCAGGAAGAATCAAAAGAAGAGAATCTATTCTTCCCAACACTTTTACCAGATAACCAGTAAATTAGATAAAATAAATTTGGTTATTGGTTGCTGGTTTTGATGCCTGTTTTATATGTTATACTGTTGTTTTGTTTTATACTGTTGTTATGCATTTTAAATGTGTTATATTTTTAACTGTGTTTACCAGGCTTGGCTGGATGTAAGCTGGACCAAGTCTCTTTGGAGAGATGGAGGCAGGGTACAAAATAAATTATTATAGCTGTTATTTCTTTATCATGAAGTCAGCCAACTGTCTCTGTGAGGAGCAGTTTAAAGCAGACTACTTGCTAATAAGAAAATAAGGAGCACTGGTAAGTTCCTGGGTAAATTTGTTGTTTTAGCTTCTAGTATTAGCTGCTAGAAGGTAGTTTTTTAGCAGCAGCTAAAAGAGGTTCTTTTTCCCATCCAAATTGCCTTAAGCACATTCCTTGAAAGGGCGGGGCCTGCTACAACAGCCCTCCTGCCAGGTGGGAGCAATTAGCCTACTTCCTGTTTTTAAGCAGAGAGCCTAGCTCCTGTTTTTTAAATCAGTCAGCCAACTGTCTCTGTGAGGAGCAGTTTAAAGCAGACTACTTGCTAATAAGAAAATAAGGAGCACTGGTAAGTTCCTGGGTAAATTTGTTGTCTTAGCTTCTAGTATTAGCTGCTAGAAGGTAGTTTTTAGCAGCCCGCGCGATACAACATAAACCTGTAACAAGTTTTTTTTAAAAAGAAATATCCAAAGACTTGTAAAAAAGTTAATCAAGACCAAAACAAACAGTGAATCTACAAAAAGGAAAAAAAAAGTCTAATTATCGAGAGGAAGGCTTTAGATTTGTTGACTGATATTATTGGCATAACAGAAACCTGGTGGACGGAGGAAAACAAATGGGACACAAAGATTCCAGGTTATAAACTGTACAGGAAAGACAGGAGGGAAAAATCTGCCTGCATAAATGAAGGGCAGAAGTCTTGGGGGTGTGGGACAGACAACATATGCCTGCAGCTGAGTCTTGAGCAGAGTTTTTTCAGGAGGGAATTAAATGAATTAAACCAGATAGAGATAAACAAGGAAGATGTTCTCACATGCCTTACTAAACTAAATGTCAACAAATCACCAGGGCCAGATGGCATCCACCCCAGAGTTCTTAAGGAACTCAAGTGTGAAATTGCTGAAATTCTAGCCAAAATATATAACAGTTTTTTTCTCTAAGATCAGGCACTGTACCCGAGGACTGGAGGGAGGCAAATGTAACTCCGATCTTCAAGAAAGGATCCAGGGGTGATCCAGGAAATTATAGGCCAGTTAGTCTAACCTCAGTTCCAGGCAACGTGATGGAAACCATTATTAAAGAAAAAATTACTAAGCACATAGAAGAACAGGCATTGCTGAAGGAAAATCAACATGGTTTCTGCAAAGGCAAATCATGTCTTACTAACTTGTTAGAATTCTTTGAGGGTGTAAATAAACACATAGATAAAGGGGACCCAGTCGATATTGTTTACCTTGACTTTCAAAAGGCTTTTGACAAAGTCCCTCACAAAAGGCTCCTAAATAAGCTCTTCAGCCATGGAATCAGAGGACAGGTCTTGTCCTGGATTGGAACCTGGCTAAACTGTAGGAAACAAAGGGTGGTAATAAACGGACATTTCTCTGGGTGGAAAGAGGTGAGAAGTGGCGTACCCCAAGGTTCAGTTTTGGGTCCGTTACTTTTTAATTTATTCATTAATGACCTGGATGTAGGAGTAAATTCTGAGGTAGCAAAGTTTGCAGATGACACTAAATTGTTCAGGGTAGTTAAAAATGAAACTGATTGTAAAGAGCTCCAGAAAGATCTCTCGAAATTGAGTGAATGGGCAACAAAGTGGCAAATGCATTTTAACCTAAACAAGTGTAAAGTCATGCACATTGGGGCAAAGAACCCCAACTACACCTACCAATTGATGGGGTCAAAGCTTTCGAGACAAACCAGGAAAGGGATCTTGGGGTTTTGGTGGACAGCTCAATGAAGATGTCAACCCAGTACGCAGCAGCAGTAAAAAAAGCAAATTGTATGCTTGGCATGATCAGGAAGGGAATCGAAAATAGGTCGGCAAATGTTGTATTGCCTCTCTACAAATCTATGGTGAGGCCACATCTGGAGTACTGTGTACAATTCTGGTCACCGCACCTCAAGAAGGATATAACGGAACTGGAAAACGTACAGAAAAGGGCAACAAGAATGATCCAAGGGATGGAGCAGCTCCCTTACGAAATCAGGTTGCAATGCCTTGGTCTTTTCAGCCTTGAAAGACGGCGTTTAAGAGGTGACTTGATCGAAGTGTATAAAATCATGCATGGGATAGAAAAGGTGAATAGAGAAAAAATATTTTCTCTGTCACACAACACTAGGACTAGGGGGCACTCCCTAAAGCTCCAAGGTAGAAAAGTTAGGACTAATAAAGGGAAATATTTCTTCACCCAGAGGGTCATTGGGTTATGGAACTCACTTCCAGAGGAGGTTGTGACAGCGGTCAGCCTGGACAGCTTCAAGGCAGGATTAGACAGATTCATGGATACCAAGGGAATCAGTAGCTACTGAAATGGACATCCAAGTGCCACTTCTGTGTTGATGGAGGCAGGCAGGATTTCCCCGGGTACTGGTTGTGGGGGGTCGGGAGCAGGTGAGGGTTTTGTCCTCCTTTCTGCTAGAGATCCCCGTGTACAACTAGTGGGCCACTGTGTGACACAGAATGCTGGACTAGATGGGCTGAGGCCCGATTCAGCATGGCTCTTCTTATGTTCTTATGAAGTCCAGACACCTGGCCACTCCTTTTAACACTTTCCTGCTATAAGACATTGAAATCAAAGAGCTTTAAGGGCTTGGAACTTATCTGCAGAATTGAACATTAGTTGCCATAATCATGATGAACAAGATTCTAATTTTTATCACCCCATTATTTCAGTGTAGTATTCTTAAAATAAATTTGAGAGCTTTCACTTTGAACGTGAAACATACAGCATTACCAACTGTGTTGTGTGCCCTGAAAAATTCCAATTAATGGCAAACCTAAGGTAAACCTATCACATGATTTTCTTGCCAACATTTGTTCAGAATGTTGTCTTCCTCTGAGGATGAGAGTGTGCAACTCGCCCAAGGTCACCAATGGATTTCCATGGCTGAGTGAGGATTTGAACTCTTGCCTCCAAATTACTATACCACATTGACTTTATATTTCCAACTCCCCTCCTGATAAAACAACTGTATATTTTCTTATGCTACTGGAATTGCCAGTTCTCTTTTGTTTTGCTTTTTATGGCTCTGGCAATTCTAACAGCAAAAGAATATATGCACTGCTATATCTCCATTTAAAAGCTACAAGAAGTTCATCAATAGCAAATTCAAACAAGTTCACACTGAGACTGTATAGTTGGTGTATATCAACAGTATTTAAACAGACTTTTAAACTGGCTTATAAATGTCACAGCTCCTTTTAAGCACACTGTATGAGAAAGCACTTATTTTAAAAAAAATACTGTCTAAGCAATATATTTAAAAGTGGTCTAACAATGTAGTCTGGGTTCTGTCTGCAAAGTTATTCTCAAATGCAAATACCAAATACAGGTAAAACTACCCTAAAGCTGGTCTTACAATTCTAAAGAACGGGGGGGGTTCTTAACACATAAATTTACCACAAAGTTTTTAGAACTCTATACTCTTCAGTTTAAGAGACTTTTAAACTGCAGCAACCAACAAAAGCCACAGTCATAGCCTAGATAGACATGCTTAACTTCATGCTGGATTATGGCCAAGGTTCTTAAATATCCCAATATATGAAACCACTTTTCCTCAGAGACTAAAATACAGAGTTACATAAATTTTGTGGAAAAGGGGAGAGGGGAGACAGCTTGCAGTCTATTGGAGCGGTTTTCTCCTCCTTCTACAGAAAAATAACTATCAGGTAATTATGCAGCGGCACAGCATTTGCCCAGATACAGGAAGCAAGCATGTAGCTTGCCAATTTGCCCCACCCAAGAACTCACAGTTGGTATAAAAAGCTCTGCTGCAAAATATAGCCAGTGACACAATCCAGGGAGAAGAAAGTTTGGAAGGAGTGAGGAGAGCAAAATATATGAATTCAAGCAAGGAGCAATAGTTGCCTGGTTCACATTAGCTGATATTAGTGTTGTCCTATTAATCAGAACCCCCTTCTAAAAGGTACTGGGTTCCTACCCAGTACCTTTTAGAAGGGGGTTCTGTTACTCTGTCAGAGCTGAATAGACCCTTATTTTACATTCTGTCTTGATAGAGACACACATAACGAAATCTGAATACAGTGATATATAGAGGAGATATCAGATGCTAGAAAAGCAGCATATATCACACCAAATGAAAGAAGACAGATATGGAGATGATCCCCTAAACCAGTACCTTCTAACTCATGAGTCAAACATTTGCAAACCTGTGCAAGTCTCAAACTGGTTCAAATTGGGGTATTTTTTCTTTTTGGAAATCAAAGAATGGTATGCTGCATGTTATTTTCTATGAAAAAAAGGACTGACATGTGAATTACATCAGTATTAACTATCTCAGAGTATACCTTGGCTAAGAAAATCCTATGAAACCCATGGGTTTGCCATAATTAATAGACAACCAGAAGACATATGTATGTAAACAACCTTTCATTGCTGGTTTCTGGGTTTGTGTGTGTGTGTGTGTGTGTGTTTTGTGTGTTTTACAAAAGATGGGTGTTGTAGGCTCCCAAAGTGGCATCCATTTATTCACATATTTTCCAGCCAACAATGGCTGCAATAACTGTGGACAAAGGTCCATCTTAAGGGCATCAGGTTTGGGTAAGCTTTTGTCATTTTCAAGATATAGATGCATTCACTTTTTAAAAGCCTGCTAGTTGATTTTCAAATAGCTTTCTCTCCCATTCCAGGTGTGTCAGGCTATTTCTTGGAATAAAGCTTCTCTTTTCCTATCCTATGATCTTGTCTCTCTTTCACAACTGGCTTCAGATCATGATTCAAGGTCTCTACTAAAATGCCAGAAGTTGTTTCTTGGAAAGTTATGTATCAAACAAAACATGGGACAAAATACTGCAACTTGAAACATGAAACTAAATGCTGCAACTCCCCCCCATCATCTGAGGGCTGTCCATGAAGGCACTCCAAAAAGCTGCAACTGGTTGATTTTCCATGTTGAAGTTAAGGTGTTAATTTTACTCTAACAATAATGATCTTTATTTATATCCTGTCCCCTCTCCAAAAGGACTCGGGTGGCTTACAACAACTCAGGATGGCTTATATTCAAAACACTCTATATCTTGGAACCAAAAATATCTGAAGAATCATTTCCCAAAACATGAGCCTGTCTGAGACTTTTGTTCCACTTCAGATGGCCCACTGCCATCTGAGATAAGGTAAGTGGATGTGGGAGAGGGTTTCCCAGCTGTGACTTCCCAGCTGTGGAACAGCCTCTCAAAAAACACCCCAGACCTTCTGATGTCTACTATTAGGTAGGGCAGCCTATTTTAAGTAAACAGAACTTTTACAAAATTTTACCTGGTTGGTATTATGCTGGTGTTACATTAGTAAATTGTACTATATACAATATTAACAGAAAGTGTATGCAAAAATTAGGTCTTCTCAGACTGTTTGTTTCTACTGCACAAATTCCTCATTTGTGCTGTCCAGAATCACTGTGACGTTAAAGTAGAATTGTTGATTTTGCAGAGGAAACGCCAGGAGAAAGTGCTACTTAACATAGGCATAGAATAACGGAGTCAGCTTGTTAGTAGCAGCATGAGAATTGGCGACTGTGATTGGCATACAAAAGATACAGCTACCATTGGTCCGCAAAAGCACAGCTGTGATTAGTTCAAAGAACACCATGTGCTTTAGATAAGAGACAGCCTTGATTGGCTTAGAGAGAATCGCCATGTGTGTTTGTTTACAAGTTAGTGATTGGTTTAGGAAACGTCACATGGGCCAGCTAATGAATTTCCCCCTTGGCCGGCTCCTAGTGGGAACGCAATAGAAATGTATCGCTTTTGGGACAGCTTGTGCATGCAGAGATAGAGTAGACAATTGGGTGGAAATTAAACTGCGAAATGTTTGTCAGCCAGTAGAAGAAGGGTGACACAATGTTTTGATTGATTGGTTGATGTCAGATCAGCTTACAGATGTCTAGCCAGTGGAAATGCATGAGGGAGGTGGGACTAAGGATTGCCTCCATTGCCTGTATAAGACCTGTTTACCGGAAGAGAGAGTGTGCTGTTCTTGCGACTTGTTTTGCTATAGAGCAGACCCCTCAGCTGTTGTAATTGAAATAAACTGATTTCCTGAATCACAGCCAGATTGACGCGTCGTCTTCGTCCATACGCTCGCACGTATACACTGCCTGAGTCAAAGGTATTGCACCGGAGTTCTGGGACTCCAAATTCTGCTACAACGTCATATGTCATAGATTATTGTTGGCCTATATATGGAATCTTAAATGCCTCTGTGTCTGTCTATATATGTTGTACGTATGTCTAAATGGCATTGAATGTTTGCCATGTATATGTGCATTGTAATCCACTTTGAGTCCTCAGCAGGGTGAGGAAGGCGGAATATAAATACTGTAAACTAAATAAATAAATGGTTCAATATTATTATTTAATACTTATAGGAAAGAATGCAGAAAGCAAAAAAAAAAATTAACTGCCATGAATTGTGCCAAACTGGACTCTCTTTACTGAGACAATCTCCAGAGGAAATAACGGGTGTAGCCCCATCAGCCGTTCTGTTCACACATCAGATGCCAAAGGCCAGTGTATGCTTCCTCTCGGCTCTGCATTCCCAAAGCAAAATGAAAACCAGAAGACAAAAATGTGATCAAGCAATGTGTGTTATTTTATTTATAATCAAGACTTGTACACACCATTCCTTAAAAAAAATCTATAGTGACCTGTGTGTCTGCACCTGTCAATCAATGGTGGCCCCATAAATTGGACAGAGTTTTCCAAGGCAAGGAATAAAAGATGTGGTTTGTCAGTTCCTTCCTCTGAAATATAGACCTGGTATCAGCTGGTAGTCTCCAACCCAAACACTAACCAAAGCCAATCCTGCTTAGCTCCCAAGATCAGGTGGGATCTGATGCCTTAAGAGTATTTAGAGTCAGCATAAACGCTGATCTTGGATTGTGTCAGTCACTGATACAGCTAACATTTCTTGTCATAGATAGATCACGATCAGCTCTACCTAAATAGTGTGGCTGTAATGAAATTGAAAATTAGGGTGGAGAGAGACCAGTGAGAAGCTTAAGGCCAGAAAGTACAGAGGTGTTTCAGCACACATTCTGTAATCTTTTCCAAGATACCCAAATCCTTGCCTTCTATACATCCTCCCCCTCGTTTTTCTCCATGGTATTATTACTCACCAAGCCCTGAAAACACTAACACTTCTGATATCATTCCCAATTGATAGTACACTGAATCACCTGATTTGTAACCTTCAATCATAAACTTTGTAAAAATATGTTCCTAGACAACTTGCTACATGAATTTGTTGCACTAAACACAGTCTATCTCTTCATGAAACAGAAGAAGAAAACAATAGCCAGTACAAGGAAGGCTTTGATTGGCTTTTTCAGTTTCCCAATTGTAAAATAATAAACTATTATATCTGCTCATGATTTAGAACTAGTTTTGCTGAGATGGAGGGGCATATTAAATAGTGAGGGGTTTGTGTGACAAAGTGACAGCAAGAAACAATGTGAAGAAATGTTATTAAACAATGAAGTTATAGTTATAAGTTAGAACCCTTGTTTTAGATGTTACTTGCTATTTATTAAAGTATTATTTTAAAATCTGAAGAGGTCCAAATACAAATAGAACTGTGCTCATTCTAAACACGACTAGTATTGATATGACTAAAACCCCTGCTACCTATTACTTCTGTTTGCTCACTCTCACTTCAAACACATATATCAAAATGGGACACGGACAAACAGAAGACTCTCTTTCACAATATATTTTTCATTAAAGAAAGGGAGGATTAGCAAATTCACTTGAAGATTAAGCTAATACATCAAAGGAAAAAATGATTACACTTGATTCACACATATAGAGCAGGCTTGCTTACCCACAGATGCTTTAAACAAGTCTTTAACCAGACATTTTCTGGCGTGGAAAATATGACAAGACTGGTCTTCCAGACTACAAACTTGGTCAAAAAGCAAATTAAAATTATTGTCGAAGGCTTTCATGGTCGGAATCACTAGGTTGTTGTATGTTTTTTCGGGCTGTATGGTCATACTCTAGAAGCATTCTCTAGAACATGGCCATACAGCCCAATAAACCTATAACAACCCAAATTAAAATTATGATACAACTGCTATAAAGTATAATGGTAGGTTACATACATGTGACCATCTTTCTTCAAGTGGTGCTCTGTGAATTCACACTTATGGAGTGACTGTGCCTGCGCAGGCCCAACAGAAACTTCCCTAGTTCAAACCTTTCAAGTTTTGGCGGTAACCCTGCCCAGCCCTCCCGGAGGGCATATAAGCCGCTCCGTGTGCGCCATCTCCATTCCTTCGCCGCAGTGGCAACGAGAGAAGGGAGAGGTTTGTTTAAGAGGGGCAGGCCGGGCGGGTTAGTGTGAATTCACAGAGCACCACTCGAAGAAAGATGGTCACAGGTATGTAACCTACCATTTTTCTTTGTGGTGTCTGTGAATACACACTTATGGAGATTTAGCAAGCTAAGGTCCAGGAGGTGGGAATGACAAACTGACCCAAGTATAAGGACCAAATAACAAAATTTTATTGCGACAAGCAATTCAATAATAAATAACCGGGCCTAGGGCCCATGACACAAACATGAGACAACAGCCCCAGCAGTGCAATCAGTAATAAATAACAGTGCATCAGACACAGCGATATGAGGTACATAAACCCCCCTACTGCTCAAAGAGCAGAGAGTGCAAATAATAGAGTGCGTCCCCCGAGGGGGGGGGGGGAAGCGCGCTGAATGAGGTAGAATAACCACAGTGCCCCCACAGAAACAGGGAGCACGGTACACAACTTTGTTACTAAACAACAAATACTCCCTTATGGGAAGAAGAGTCAGTGAGATGGTCATTTCGACAACATCATAACAAGAGATTAGCTCGACATCGAACTCAACATGGTATTGATATTCAACAGTGAGAATACACGGTGTCGACACAGTCAAAAAGAAAAGCAGCGACCCAATATACAGTGGACGATGTAATGGTTACAAGCGGCACGAAGACAAGATTGATTGCTCAAAGGCAGTGTCCCTTCTATATCTAGTGTCCACCCGATAATGGGAAACAAAAGTCAGCGGGTTCAACAAAATGGCGGCCCTGCAGATTGAGTCCAATGGAACCCCCTTCAGGAAAGCAGTCGAAGCCACCATTGCTCTTGTCAAGCAGCCTTTGACCATTAGGGGAGGAGGTTGCTGAGCCAGTTCGTAGCAGAGCTTGATGAGGGAAGCAATCCAGTTCAAAAGACGCTGTGACGACACTGGCAGGCCCAGTCTGTCTGCAGCGTACGACACAAAGAGTCTAGGTGTTCTACAAAACACAGTAGTCCTGTCTCTACAGAACAGCAAAGCACGCCTGATGTCAAGGGCGTGGGGTCTCTTTTCTGAAGAGAAGGCCAGCGGCTGGAAGAAGGCCGGCAAATTATGTCCTCATTCAGGTGAAAAAACGAGATGACCTTTGGCAGAAATGAGATGTCAGTCTGAAGGAGGAGAACATGCATATATATAAACAAACATAACGATAGGGTATATACACATCTGAATTACAAATAGAAGGTGTGTTCCTGTGGTTAAGGGGATGAGGAGGCCCCCAGAGTACTTGCTGTGTTGAAGTGATTAATTGTGTTATGTAAATGAATATGTATTGTGATATTGAGAGAGAGTGAACAGGAGAGAAAGAGCTGATATTAGGAGCACATTTCTGCAGGGAGAGCAGAGTTGCCATACCAACGTGGCTCTGAGGCAGAAGTGGGAGGAGTCAACGGCTTCTGCCAGAGCCAGGAATAGAATTCTGAGAGAGAGTCAGTTGGTGCCTGGCTGTCAAGCCAGAAGGTTCTGTTAGATTCTACCCTGAGGAGAGGAGTAGGAATCACGTTGTTGAAACTGCAGGGAAGCAGTCTTTAGAAAAGACAAGTTTCAGTGAGAGTTAGGGTTAGGAGCTCAGTGTGTGAGGAGCTCAGAGAGAGAGATAGGGTTAGGAGCTCAGTGTGTGAGGAGCTCAGAGAGAGAGAGTTAAGAGTTTAGAGAGGAAAGAGCTCAAAGTGAGTGGTTAGGTCTGACCAGCTCTAGAGAGAGAGCAGGGTTAGGATTAGTTCAAGGCTGAAAGAATACAGTCTTGGTTAACTGAACCTGTGAGTCAGTTAGTTTAGAGAAAGCCTGTAGGCTAAAGGAAGACAAAGGGTCTGAAGAAGGCCAGTGTGCCTATATATTGAAAGAGTGAAAAGCTAATCTAGCTGGTTGATGACAATAGTTAGGCCAGTGCTGCCCAACTTCTGCCGACCCAAGGGCCGGACTTTCTGGGGGCCGATCACCTGGGGGCCGAGTGGCCACGCCCCCAGCCACGCGGCTCCGCCCCTCTCCCAAAGCATCACAATAGCCTTGAAGCGGGCGATTTCGCCCACTTCCGAGGCTGCTGTGACGCTTTGGGAGAGAAGGAGGAGCCACGGGAGCCTTCCGCAGCTCCGCCCCTCGCCCAAAGCATCACAACAGCTGTTGTGACACTTTGGGGAGAGGCGGCCGCGAGGAAGCTCCGCGGCTCTGCCTCTCTCCCGCAGGCCTGGATGGCTCGCGGGAAGCGAGCGCCCGGTTCTCGCTTCCCCACGAGACATCAGGCTTGCGGAAGGGTTTTCGCCCGGCTCTCGTGTCCCTCTGACCTGGTCAGAGGGACACGAGAGCGGGCTTAAAAACTCTCCCGCAGGCCTCCCTGGAAGGCCTGCCCCTCACTCCCTCCTGCCCTTCCCGGCGCTGCCGGTGTCCCAATCGCCGTGCGCGGGGAAGGAGAAGGAGAAGGAGGGGAGGATTCCTCCTACCTCCCGGCGCCACAGCGATCGGGACACCAGTGGCGCCGGGAAGGAGGAGGAGGAGGAGGAAAGGAGGATTCCTCCTCCTCCCTTCCCTCCCCCCCCCCCGCCGCGGCGCACCGGTTCGCAGCGGCGGGGCGGAGAGAGGGACGGAGGGGCAAGGCAAGGAGGAGGAGGGAGTTGGCTCCGTTCCTTCTCCCTGCCCCGCCTCCTCCTCCTCCCCTCCCTCCCGTCGCTGCGATCTCGCAGCGGCGGCGCTGAGAGAGGGACGGAGGGGGCAAGGCAAGGAGGAGGAGGGAGCTGGCTCCCTTCCTTCTCCTGCCCGCTTCCTCCTCCTCCCCTCCCTCCCGCCCGTCGCTGCGATCTCAGCGGCGGCGTGGAGAGAAGGGACGGAGGGCGGTGCAGGGAGGAGCTAGCTCTCTTCCTCCTCCCTGCCCCGCCTGCCCCTCCCCGCCGGCCGCCATTTTTTTTAAAAAAAATTAAAAATGGTGGCCGGGGGCATAGTGGGGGCCGTGTCCAGCAGGCTGGGGGGCCCGTACGGCCCCCGGGCTGCCAGTTGGGCAGCCCTGAGTTAGGCTATTGTAACTTTGGTTTTGCCATAACTAGAATTAGTAACCGTTTAAAGTTGTGCCTCCTCGGAAGAGTTATACCAAACCAAGCTTTGTACCAGAATAAACTATTAGTTGTTATTTCATCTAAAAAAGGAGCCGGTATGCATGTGGCGTTAGCCTGCATACAGCTCTGGAGGCGGACCAGATGCGCGCCCTGGGGCTCGTGATTCTGGGCGCCGAAGTAAAGCGCCGGCCTCAAACGGTAATCCGGGCAGCCAAATGGGAGAAAAAGCACACGGGAGGGGGTTCCGGGATCCGTGAAGGGAAGGCAATGATGCTGTTGGGAGAATCCCCAAAGTTTACACTCCGGAGGGAAACCCCGGCGTCCTCTCGCGAGGCTGGGGAAGTCTCGCGGCTCCGTCTGCAGGTCAGGCGGGGCTCCGTGTTGCGTTGTGATGGTGGGTGTGAATCCAGGGATGTAAGCACACGGAAGGGGATGATGGGTTCTCCAAAAGGGAAGGTAGAATTCAAAGCACCAGTACAAAGAAGTCCGGTGGAGAGCACAATTGCTCAGTGGGGAAATTCCCCAAAGACAGCAAGGGAGGAGAGGCAGATGGGGCTTCTCCTTCTCTTGGAGGCTCGGGGATAAGCTGAGCCGACGGCAAGCCAATGCTACAATTTCCACGGCCACATTTAAACCGTTTTGGGCTCCTTGCAGGTTCCTTTTTCAAGGCTCATAGGTTAAGACCAAGCGCCAGTCACATTTCAGGTGTTGGAATACACATAACCCTGCTTCTAGGGTGGGCCAGGCAGTTCCCGAATGGTGGGTGGGGAGGTCTTGTTTGTAAGTTGTAAGTTGAAACAGGTACATTTTTAAATGTAACTCCAGCCAAATCTGGAACAATTATGCATCAATTCAGCAGATATTCCACATTTTGGTTCTGGATGACACCTACTTCCTAATATTATCCACAACTTCAGGTTACAAAATCCACAAGGGAAAATATTGTTCATGGGTTGCTGTGAGTTTTCTGGGCTCTCTAGCCATATTCCAGAAGCATTCTCTCCCGACTCTTTGCCCACATCTATAACAGGCATCCTCAGAGGTTGTGAGGTCTGTTCATTGCTTGGCGCAGATAATACATACTTCTGTAGCTGCATATTGATTTTAAAAACTACAATATTCTAGTGGTTCTCAACCTATGTATCCCAACAGCTAGTAAACTGGCTGGGATTTCTAGGAGTTGTGGGTCAAAACACCTTGGGAGCCACAGGTTGAGAACCACTGATATCGTCTCTCCCAGTTTGAATTATGTAGTCTATTTAACATTCTTACATACTCCATAACTTCACAGCAGGATAGTATTGGTGTTCTTCATCCAATGATTCAGTGGCATACAGATAGTCATCAGTCATGGCCATGTCAAACTCAATGAATTTTACCACATTGCATATGTCAATCTCTACTACTCAAAATATCCACAAAAGTGTTACTTGTTAATACTCAGAAAGGTAATAGACATACAGGGAAGAAGGAAAACGGAAGAAGAAAAGCAGATTACTCAAGTAGCAAATCCAGTTCTTGTTTTATTTAACCATGGCTTATTGAATTGTTTTGTTTTATTTTTCATCACAATACTTAATTCTTCATTGTAAGCTCACTGTTTTAATGGTGCTTCATCGTGTATCATTTTGATATGTTTGTACTGACCTGAGGCATTGAATGTTTGTGTTTTTGTATATGTAAACCACCCTGAGTCCCTTTGGGGAGAAAGGGCGGTCTAGAAATAAAGTTTTATTATAGTATTATGTTCTTATACAGATCAACAGCCAGTTCATGCAAAAAGAGAGATTCCTCAGCTCTAACAAAGGCTGTAAGTGATCATATTTTTTGTTCACAAGCATTTATATTAATTGCAATATTTTTCTTAATAATTTATCACAGAACTCACCATTTTTGAGGTGGCTCAGATGCATATTTAAAAATATCAGAAGAACTGTGATGAATCAGAACTAAAATTAGTGTGGTGTACTTGGAGTAAGATTTGCAAGATCTAGGTATTAGTTCTCAGTGACCCATAAATACTCATCACATGACCCTGTGGCAGTCACCTACTTTCAATCTCATTTTATTAAAACTAAATTCAAGTTTAATGTGTGTTTGGATAGAGGCCAGCCAGATGATTATTGGAACCCAACACATATGAGTCCAATGTATGCCTCTCTGCTTATGATGACTAGTGACTAGTATGAAATTACAAAACTATATGGTTAAAAATAAATGCACACAACAGTTGGATCCTGCCATGCTGCTCTACAAATAGAAGAGCATTAAGTGAGTCAGATCCTGTCCTGCTACTCCCACAGGTCAAAGAAGAGAAAACAATTTCACTGACACCCCCTTCCTTTTGCATCAACCAGCATATTGTCCACACTATTCCAAAGGAACAGTCCTCTGAAGCAGATTACCTTTTTGGGGGTGGGGGCGGGGGGAGTCCTCAAGAGAAGATTCTACCTAAGTGACTTCCCTCTCCGTCCATTCACAGAGGCTCCATTATGTAGAATTGGGCCACACAACTCTGTATTCAACCCAGTGGATCTATCTATCTATCTATCTATCTATCTATCTATCTATCTATCTATCTAAGAAGTGACAAAAACTTGATGCAGACAGAAATCAGTAATCATGCCACATTATTGGAATGCTATAGTTAACCAAACTATACTTAAAGAAAACATAAATATTTTACCTAAACATATGTAGGTATTTTAAGACATTGCAAGGCAACAGAACACATTATCTCACATTTTAAAAACAAGTGAACGCTCAGAAAACTGTTTACTTATATACAATTTTGAGAAACCCAAACAGCTGTACATTTATATTAATAGATATGCCCCCAAGGAGTAGTCACCCTCAAAAATGTTATTTTTAACTTGATGGCTAATATTATGTTACTAATTTTATGAAGATGGCCTAAATAACCTAAAGGCACCAAATTGTGTCTGAGCTTGGAAGCATGTGCTGTTGGCAAAAACCCAGATGAAAGAATGGGCAAAACCTAGAATCATAGAGTTGGAAGAGACCTCGTGGGCCATCCAATCCAACCCCCTACCAAGAAGCAGGAAAATCACATTCAAAGCTTTGCAGGAAAGAATGGACAAAATTGAGTTGTCTTCTAATTTTTGGTGGGAAAGAAGTATTCTTGAAAAACTGGAAAGGGTAATATTAGTAGTCTTTGCAGGATAATAGTACTTTTGTTATTTTTTAAAAACATAAAGTACACATGAAAGTATGGGGGAAAGGAAGGAGAGAAGGAAGGAGGGAAAGGGGGAGAGAAGGAAGGAAGGAATGGAAGAGGTAGAGAAAGAAGAAAGGAAACAAAAAGGGGAGGGGAGGCAGGAAAGAGGAAGAGAAGGAAGGAAGGAAGGAAGGAAGGAAGGAAGGAAGGAAGGAAGGAAGGAAGGAAGCAGAGAACGGAAGAAGGAGAAAAAGAGGGGAGGAAGGAAGGAAAAAGAGAAGGAACGATGGAACCAAAGAGCAAAGGAAGGAATATGAAGAAAGAAGAAAGAAGGAAGGAAAGTAAATGGAGGGAAGGAAGGAAAGAGGGAGGAAATGAACACACATACTGTATATTCACACATACCAGTAGACAAACCGCCCTGAGTCACCTGAGGGCTGAGAAGGGCGGTATACAAATACAGTAAATAAATAAATATGTCTAGACACACACATATATACAGACATACAAACATACAAAAATATACGCAGTCACACATACCTGTAGACGTCCTATATAAATAAAAATATATAATGTCTGTTGGTGGAGACATCATATCTCCCAAATCATGAGAAACTACAAGTTGCATCTGCTGCGAGAGAACTGGTCATCTTCAAGGATCTTCCCCAGGGGGTGCCCAGATATTTTAACAACCTCTGGGAGGCTTCTCATTATAGATCTGTGAAAGGGCCAAGATGAGAGAAACAACTCTTTTCTACTTGTGCCAAGTGTGAATGTTGCAAGTTCTCTCCTTGATTACCATTGAATAGCCTTACAGCTTCAAACCCAGGTTTCTTCCTACCTGCCGAAAACCTTGGTTGGGAGATGTTACCTGGCACAGATTGTTACATGTCTGGAATTGTTTACCCACAAGCATTAAGAAATAACATATATTAAATACCACCACTTTGTCATTACATTAGTTTCCATACCACCAGAGTATGCCACAGCAACACGTGGCAGGGCACAGCTAGTCTATATAAATAAAAATGTAATGTTCATTTGTGGGATTAACGTAACTCAAAAACCACTCGGTGAATTGACACCAAATTTGGACACAATACACCTATCAGCCCAACAAGTGGCCATCACTCATAAAAACACTGAAAAACACTGTGTAAGAGAATTAAACAGCCAAAAAAAAATAATAATACATTACAACACATGTGCAAAACCACATATATACATATATATACAAAAAAACACATATACACAGACTGGGCCACAGCAACGCGTGGCAGGGGACGGCTAGTATGTCTATAAATTGGCTGGAACTATGCTTAAAAATGTACCGACTTTACATACAAATTCAACTTAAGAAAAAACCTACAGAACCTATCTTGCTCATAACATGGGGACCGCCTGTATACGGGTTCCTCAAGGGGCACCTGTAGTCCATTAGTGAACCGCATACAAAAAATCCATCTGATATGATCCATGAACAGATACTTCACCAATAGGTGTTCTGTAGTATTTTGCAATTGAACCTAACCATACAGCTGGAAGATCACCAATATAAAAGGAAGTTAAGGAGTCTGGAAAAGCAATGTTACAGCAATGTCCATTTAGCCATGTGGCTGGGACAGAATTCTGTTAAAAATTCAGTGACAAAGGGTATACTTTACCACAAAAATTACTGAAATTCCATCACACAGAGACAAACTAGCATATCCCCCCATAAACCACAGGATCACTCCAAATACATGTTCTGCATGTCAAGGTCATGAGCTACTCTCAGCAATAGTTCTCTTCAAAACCAGTAGGTAACATAGTGGTGCTTTGGAAATATATTCCTATTTTACATACTATTCCATTTCTAGAATACTGTCCAGATGGTAATTACTGATGCTATCAGCCAAACACATGGTAGAAAAACAAACACTGAGCTGCTGTTATTCTACTAGATGCAAAACATGGGAGTATACTCGTACATATCTACATTCAAGTTAAGAGAAAATAAGGAGCAACCCATTCGGCCAATGTAAGACTAAGTCATGGGAGACTTTTATACACAACATTGTCTTTTCCACTATTTATGGCTTCTCCAGGAGCAAACCAAGAATCAGCAACTTGGAAGTCCCTGAACAGGTTCAGAAGTGGAGTGAGCAGATCAAAAGACAATCTGGCAAAATGGCACTACCTAAAATAATCCTCCACCTTGTGTGCTTGTGGATCAGAACAGACAACTCTGCATCTGTATGCTTGTCTACAATGTCCTGCCTCATGCACAGAGGAAGAATTGTTTGAGACTACAGACAATGCGGCCACTGTTGCCCATTTTTTGTCAAAAGATATTTAGCCACTTGTGCTCGTTCTATTTTTATCAGTTTTATAGTAATGTATGCAATGCTTTTGATACAAAATAAAAAATGACTTCTGCAAGACAAAAATCCTAAAAGGAACAAATGATAGAGCAAAAGCCAACTGCTTATTATGCTGTTCATTCTTGAAACGAAGTTGCTTCTCATCTGAGGAATAGGCTGCATTTAGCAGTTTGCAAATGGTTACCTCAGGAAGTGAGTGGGCTTCTGTTTAAGGGATACTATTTTAATCCTTCATAACAAAACTTGTTCAAATAAAGCATCTATCCACTGCCAACTAAGAAAGAAGTCTCTTCCAGACAACTGTGCTCTTTAACTATCAAAAGTGACCTCTATCATTTAGACAGCATTACATATTTGCCCTATCTGTCAGACAATGATGTATCGGTCTGAGCAAATAGAGCTCTCTGCAAACTTATTCAAAATATGCCTCCCACGCACTCCCTCCCTCCAGAGGTAAACTTCCATCACTCTCACCAGGCAAAAAATACAGACTTTTTAGCTAGAAAAAAAAATCCTATAAAGCACTATCAAAGAAATGCTTATGAACCAACTCCCACGTAATTTTTAAGGAGGCAGAGTGTTATTCGCTTAGCTAAGCTTTTAAAGTTTGGTCTTATGTCAAATACCAGGAAGCGGGGGAAGTGGGGGTGTAGGCACTGAACTGACAATTTGAAGTTCTTGAAAAGATTGCATAGAACACTTTGATATAAGAAATTTAGTGTTAAAGACAGCAACCAGGGGCAGCTTTGAATGTTAGCATTCTTCCATATTCCTCTTTCCATATTTGTAAGGGGAAGGTTAGAACAGAGTCATGTGGTTAGCTCATCCCTTTCATATATCCTTTCATTTTGCCATCTAGATTTCAAAAGAGCCAAAATAAATGTTCAGCTATAGTGACAGGATGCACTACTATTCCGATTTGGGAAAAGATTATAATCTTATCTAACTAGCAGTGTATGTATATGTGTCTTCAAGTTGCCTGTCAATTTTTGGCAACCCTATAATTTTATAGGAAATTTCTTAGGTACTTACAGGTGGTTAGGCTAGTTCCTCCCTTCAAAATACAGCCTGGTATCGTAACGGTCTCCTATTCAAGAACTAACCAAGGCTGTCCCTGCTTAATTTCGAAGTTCAGATGGAATCTAGTGCCTTTCGGCTATAAGTAGAAACACAGTTTTTGTCTTTGAATTCTAGAGATGGGATGTTCATGTTTAAGCAACCACCTGCACCACCCATCCTGTATACATTTCCATGACTGCTACCTGGTTGGATCAAAGAAGGTGATGTTCAACACACATTGAGGAAGAACCAGTGTCAGCTAAAAGCAGTCAAAGTGCCCAAAATTGGTTCTGGATTGCGCTTTGAAACTGATGGTGGGACAAGCGGCTATAGGGCCACAAGGGCTAGCAACCCCAATGACACTGCTGCAAAATTGCTAAAAACCAAAGACAAAATATTACCTGAACAATTCCTGGAATTCAACGAAGGCACCCAATGAAATATGAGTACGTATCAGCAGAAAGATTAAAAGACTGTCTAAAAAGGTCTTTATTGCTTCTCATAATACAAGAAATACATCCTCAGACGCTCTTAATGATATTTACCATTGGCATTACGGCAAAAAGAAAAGAAAAAGAAAAGCTGACATCATGGAATATGTGAAACAAGAAGAAGAGAAAATCTACTTGCTGAGTGGAAAAATGGAGACCATTTTGGGGCTAGGGGGGGGGGAGGCCTACAACAATCAATCGAGGAAAGACAAAGTTGGCTCCATTGTGGGAAAAAAGATCATTGACCTAATTAAAGTTGTGACCTCATTTCACCTAGGTTTAATTTTATTTTAGGTGTTTTCTTCTAGTGATTCCAATTTCTTTGCCAAAGTTAACTGTTATAAAAGAACGTATTAGTTGATGATCTAAATCAGTAGATATTATCTTTTCGCCAATAACTGAGACATCACTTAATATTTTTTTTGTATCTGACAGTACATAATCAATTTGGTTTCTAGTCTTACCATTGGGGTTTCTCCAGGTCCACTGTCTGCCTGCTTTTGGTGGTATGTGTTCATTATGTGCAACCAGTTGCTTGCTGCAAATGTTACTAGTCGTGTCCCTCTGTCATTTCTGACACCGATTCCAACGCTTTCAATAAGCCATTCATTTTCATGTAGTTTTTTCCAATTATATCATTGAAATCTCCCTGAACTATAGAATATGTTGGGGGGCGGGGTAGTAATGCCATATCTACTTCTTGGTAGAATTCTTCCATTTCTTCCTCAGCTTCTTCCTGGCTTTGCTTGATATTTTTTGCCTGTGCACAGACCTGGATTATTTTCAGACTGATCTTGAGGTCAGAAGGACATTGCAGTCCGAAAATAATCCAGGTCTATGCACAGAAAACTTTAGCAACTATCGTCCTATTACACTAATCTCTCAACTATGTGAGCTGTTCACAAAGACCCTGACTCAGTTGAGATGCTATCCTTAATGCTCTGCACCAAACTGGTGTAAATCCAGCATATGTGAACATCATAAAAAGCATCAATACACGGTGCACAACAGATATTAAACTGTTGTCAGAAGTGTGTCATATCAGAATAAACAAAAGAGTATTTCAAGGAGACACAATGTAGTAAAAACTGTTTGCAATGACTTTGGAAAGCCTGTTCCGAAAAATGAAATTTAAAGGTGGGATTTTAATAGATTGTGAACAACTTTCTCATCTGCCCTTCACAGACAATTGCGTCCTTTTCGCCAAAAATCCATAAGATTTATAACTTGATCTCCAATAACTAGTGCAACTCTCAAAATCAGTAGGACTGGAAATGAACTTGAAGAAAATGAAATGGATGAAAAATGAGCAGTTTGTCTAGGGCCACATCATTATAAATGAAGATGAAATTGAGGAAGTGACTGAATATGTATATTTAGTTTAACAAATACAGTCAAATAGAACAATTGAAAGAAGAATGTGTGGTGTGACAATAAGACATAAAGTCAGCAATGACGAGCTGCATCAAAGAACCGGAGTACATGACGTCATCAATGAAATCTATGAGATAAAAAGAACATGGGCAGGGCATATAGCATGAACAAAAGACAATTGATGGACATGTCAACTAACAAATTGGATACCATGAGACCACAAGAGGCCCTTGGGCGGACCTTGTACTTGATGGGACGAACGGTTAAGCTATTTGGCCAGAAATAGAAAAGAAAAACACAGAATTGTATATTTTGGCAAATGACAGATTTGTACAAAGCCCAAAGCAGTGGATCAATGACAATTTGGAAAGGATACGAATTATTTTAGAGATTTGATGGAACTGAGAAAACATTAAGACAGATTTAGTGTAGACTGTTGAATGTTTGGAAAACTGTTCTTGGGTGCCAAGGGATCCTCAGGAATTGTGTGGATTAGGAACTACAGCTAAAGGATAAAATCAGAAGAAAAATCAGGACACACCTTGCATGAACAGAAACACCTTATGCTTATGTTTGTAAATAATTTTTAGTGTAAGTAAATTTCTCACAGTAAGCATGCTGATTCACTACTTTGGTCCAATACAAGCCTCATTAGTCCCAATTTAGAAACTGGCAAAAAGTCCCATATTTTGCAATAAGGATTCAACTACTTGCTTTTCAGAACTGATAGCTGTACGTTACAATTGATATGCACTTCATTTATTTGGGGGGTTCAGCCAGTATAACATTTTCTTATCAACTACTGTATGACTTTTTGTGTATAAAAATATCAAGCCAAGTACTATCAAATGGGACACAATTCATTTCCTACACTATTGGGTTCAGTGGATAAGAGGTCTTCTTCGTGCAAGTGAGATGTCTCCTGTTAATTAAACAGAATGCTGTTATGGCAGTTCTAAAAGAAAACAAAGCTTGTTTGTCAGATGTTAACAATTTTATTGTAGAGTTCAAAGGATGGAAGAGAAATTCCACATGGAAGTGTCAATAACATAAATAAAACAAAAATGAGTTTATTTATTTATTTATATTTATTGTTTCGATTTACTAAACCGCCCTTCCCGAGGCTCAGGGTTGTTTAAAGGATTATTGTAACATGTCAGTTTCACAAACTATCATCACATCATAGTCATATTTAGAACAAGAAAGCTGTTATGGCTTCAGCATGAGCCCAGTACTATGAATGTTTGAATTTGGAAATGGATTCATTTTGAACACATAGCCTCCCTGATTAAAAGGATATATGTATATTCTAGGGGTGTAAGGATTGTTCATGAATCGACTTAAGATAAGAAAGTGTATCTCAATATGTATTAATACAAGGGTTTGTGCATTCTATAAGGAGTTTTTGTTTTTCTTACATTTTATGGTATTTGTGAAAACATATCTTGCATTTGCACAATTGCCTAATTTGACATTTTAAAGCAAATAAAAATATTTGCAATTTTTGACACAATGGGGGGAAATCACTTTAAAATGTGCAAAAACTCACCCAATCTTGTCAAGCAAAGGAGAGATCTTTGGGCATTTTCCATTGTTTTGTATGAAAAAAGGGGTAAGCCTTACAAACCCACTCCAAACTTCACTTTGAATTTGTGAGTGTGCGTAAACATTTAGGATTCTTAGTATCATAAAGTCTATAAATAGAACTGTATTTCTCTTACTGTATATGATCACACTCTAGTGCTGAAATAACAGTATTAAATGAGCACATATCGAGATAGGAATTAGTGGAGTTGGAATCCAACACCGAGAATTCCCCACAATATATTCCACTAGTATTTTTCAATAAAGAACTTAAAAACCTCATCTCAAAACTAGTAATGCACACCACCTTGTGGGGAACCGAACAACTACAAGCAAAAATAAAATTGAAGATATATTATTTTAAAAACAAATACAGTATGACCCTTGCATCCGCAGAACCAGTATATGTGATGCACATATTGCTCGCTTAGGGTCTCCTGTACAAGGTATACCCCATTCTTGGTACCTCCATCTTTCATCCCATTGATAATAACAGAATTCAGTATTGTCTGTGGTATCGCAGATTCACTCCAAGTCTGAGATTGGAGATATTGTGGGGGGGGGGGGGTTCTGTATATTAAACTCCTCTGCCATAGACACTAATTTTTATTGGATTCTGAAATAGTAGACATCATACAGTATGAGGTGGAAATGCCTAGGTCTCTGACATTTAATGGTACTTCCGGTGCCAACAAACACAACTGAGATATATCTAGGCAGACATAATCATTCACCTGTGCCAACTTTATTTAACTGTCATTTCTAACATCAATATGCACTCCTTAATCTGGTTTTACCTAAGTTCAGTTCTCTTTCATTTTATTAACCTTTGTACCACTATATAAAATACTTTCATGTTGTTAACTGCAAACTGTAATCTCATGTCACAAATACTTACTAACTCTTCAAGTTCCCAAAGGACATGTTCTGAGTTAAAGTTTCATTAGGAGGAATTTTGAAAGCAGGGTGAATGTTATACCACATATTTTGTATTTCTTAAGGAATCTATCAAACTTCTGATTGGGTGTTTTGCTTGGGCTCAGAAACAAAAGCTTTTTGAACTTTTGTAATTTTTAAACTGCGCTAGTGCTTCCCTCTAGTGCTCAAATGAGGTACTTAGAAAAAGGCATTTAAGTGGGACTCCTTTTCATATAATAAGCATGCTAAAAGTTAGTCTTTGTTACTAGCAAATTTTTGGCGTTTAAGTGAAACTCTTTATCACTAATTAATTTATAATTTAGCTAAAACACATACATGGAAAAATGTAACTACAGAAGTTGACTGCATAAGTCATAATGAGAACAAACCATCTGCTACACTGGTTCATAATAAAGCTTGAGTGTTTTGTTGGCAATGGTTACACATCACTATGAGACATGGATGTGTGGAAACCCTGGCACATAATTTATTGCTTCAAGGTCAAAACAAATCCTGGATTCCTCCTCTTATTGAATTGCCGATGATATCCACATTTATTTATTTACTATATTTCTACCCCACATTTCTCACCCCAAAGGTGACTCAGAGCGGCTTACATTTATGGCAAAATTCAATGCCACGTTATAAATACAAAAACAAGCAACACATTAGGCAATAAAACCAATAGAGAACAGAACAATAAAACATATAGGTACAAATTAAAACCAATTAAAAATAATGCCTAGTCTCAAAGTTGTTACACATGGTGCTGTGTGTCAAATTCCAAATTAGATTACTGCTTGAACGCTTGGTTCCAGAGCCAGGTTTTTAGCTTTTTCTGAATACCAGGCGGGAGGGGTCCAATCTGATGTTACTGGGGAGGGAATTCTATAGCCGAGGGGCCACCACTGAGAAGGCCCTGTTTCTCATTCCCACCAATCGTGCTTACGAAAGAGATGGGATTGAGAACAGAGCCTCCCTGATCTTAATGCTCTAGGTCAGGGCTGGGCAATTTCCGACCCTCCAGGTGTTTTGGACTTCAACTCCCAAAAATCCTAGCCAGTTTACCAGCTGTTAGGATTTCTGGAAGACCAAAACACCTGGAGGGCCGGTAATTGCCCACCCCTGCTCTAGGTAGTTCATAGGGAGAGATACATTCAGACAGGTAAGTTGGACCACAACCATTTGGGGCTTTATAGGCTAAAGCCAGCACTTTGAATTGTGATTGGTAGGAGACCAGCAGCCAATGGAGCTGATGTAACAGGGGTCTCCCTGTACGGTGCTCCGGTGAGCAACTTGGCTGCCATCCGTTGTACTACTTGTAGCTTCCAAACAGTCTTCAAAGGCAGCGCCACGTAAAGCACGTTGCAGTAGTCTAACATTCTAACAAACCACTTCCCAGATCTTATTATTACCTTTTAAGTTATGTAACTTTACCTATATTTAGCTAATCCTATAGTGGCATGATGCAAACAAAAATGTAGTATCCTGGACAAAGTAATTATAAAGTAAGAACACTAAAACATAATAAATCAAACATAAAATGCATGAAAAAACCATATGGGCAAAGGTAAATAATATAGAAATGGAAGCATAACTTATTTTAACACACAAAATTCAAGTGGTTTTAGACAGACACCCACTGCATCCAAAAGATTCCTTAAGTTACTAAGGTGCAATCATGAGTACAGAAACATATGTAATAGTCATCTTCTAAAGCTTCAATAACTAGCACTAGCTGTATCTGCAACAAGTACCTAGAATTCTGGAATCTACATCCTCTAAAACTCCTCCTCTGGAGGTTGTGAGCAAACCAAATACGCAGAATTAATTGAACTATTTGTGACAACTGTTCCCACCCTTCCTTGATTTATATAGGCATTTCAGTTCGACCCTTAGCAAAGGACATTCTTTTACTTCAAGTACATCCACACAGTCATCCAATTGTCTGCTGGCTATGGTTTCTCAAAAGGTTTTTGGCACTTCTTAAATTCTAAAAGACTATTTTCCAAAATATACAATGTCCTTGTTATTTCATTTTAGCTCACAAGAAAGGGGGATATAACACATAATTATTCACTTTTGTTACTTATATATTTCATGCTAATAGAGGACAATGAACTGTGGAATAATGGGCCCTCTGCAGTTCCTCAATAGTCCTTGCTAGTCACGTAGAAGGACATAACACAGAGTTGTAAGTAAATAGTCCCTGGTCATCTGTGTCAAGTAAAAGACGCAGGTGATTAAGCAAGAAACTTGTGACTATTTTCCCCTTAAAGTTATGAATTTCAAAGTAATACTCAAACAAGTAATTTAGCAAAATTTTGTGGGTTATAATGCTATAAAACCAAGCTCAATCACCAAAAATAGAATATTAGCTCTTATCATGTTAGCTAGCTTCTGTCTGCTAGTTCCTGCTAGAAAATACCCATTTGACTGTGGAATATTAAGTTACCACACAGGTAAATCCTAATTATCTGAGAGGTTACTCTAGTCAGAAACAACACCAAGATTAGGATGTTAATTGGCTTTCCTAACAGAATGATATCAACGTTATCAGCAACAGTTTTGTGTCTGGCCAATCATAATAATTTATTTATTTATTTATTTATTGGGGCTTCTTCGCCGCCGACTCCCGGGGGCTCGCGGCGGCTCACAGAGCCAGTGGCACAACGCCACAGGTTAAAACATAAAAACAGTTAAAAACAGTTAAAACAATTAAACAGCAAAATGCAATATAACAATTGAGCAGCAGGAGATATCACAGCCCAGAGAGTATAGACGAGGCCTACTGCCGAAGGCCTGCCTAAACAAATGAGTTTTGCAGGCCCGTCTAAATGGCAGCAGATCTCTCAGGGCTCTGGCTTCGGCCGGGAGGGCGTTCCATAGTGTGGGAGCTATAATAGAGAACGCCCTCCGGCGGGTCGATGTTAGATGTGCCGACTTTACAGATGGTACTACCAACAGGTTGGCCTCTTCGGACCGAAGTGATCTCGCTGGGCAATATGGGGTGAGACGGTCCCTCAGATACGCTGGCCCCAGGCCGTGTATGGCCTTGAAGGTAAGAACCAGCACTTTGAAGGCGACCCGGTGCTCAATAGGCAGCCAGTGCAGATCCTGCAAAATTGGTGTTATACGGCATCCTGCTGGTGCCCCAGACAGGAGCCGGGCGGTGTTCTGCACCAGCTTGAGCTTCCGGATCGACGACATAGGCAGGCCAACGTAAAGCGCGTTACAGTAGTCTAGCCTTGAGATGACCGTGGCTTGGATCACCGTGGCTAGGTCGCTCCGGGAGAGGTAGGGGCCAGCCTCCTTGCCTGGCGGAGGTGGAAAAAGCAGCCTTGCTGGCCATGGAGACCTGGGCCTCCATGGTCAGCTGGGAGTCCAACTGGACACCCAGGCTCTTCACAGACGGCGCTGGATGCAGCGCCGCACCGTCCAGGGTCGGAAGGATACTAGGATAATGTCATTGTCCTAGTATTTTCTGCATTTAATTTCCTTGCCACTTCAAATACAATCCTACCTCAAATAATTTGTATTTTTATATTTCTGAAATTCTAGGCAATACTGTATATAATATTTTGATTATATGCTTTGGTAGTTATACTCCACAAAAAGCTCATGCTGTCATTATTTTGTCCTTCCTTAGTATGTTAAAACTGCACTGTTATTTTTGCTGCAACCTACAAACATAAACATGGATAAATGGCTAGGTGCACAGGATACAGTATGTTTGTTTTCCTCCTCAGCTGACTGATGAGCTCTAGAGCTGCTTAAGAAAATCAGGCCAAGCCACTCCAAAAGGCCTAGCATCAATAGGACAATAGTCAGCCTCTATGTAGCAGGAACACAGTGTGCATAAGAACAGGACACCTGGGAACTTTACTGGTTGCATACTTGGCTTCTGCTGCCTTCATTAATATGAAAGAACACATGTTGGTCTAAATCCTTGCTTTAATTTTGCCCCAGAATGAGGGGAATTACATCTCACATAAAAATTTGCCAGTTTAACAAGTATAAGTTAATGTGGATAGTCTCCACTTATTTCAGTGCAGTTTTGTCTGGGAGTCCAAAACAAGCCTAGTGGAAACAATGGTTGCACAGCAACACCAATATTAGGAGGACTCTATTTACATGTATCTCTGGAAGCTTGTTCCAAATCATACCACCTTTTACTAAGTGATGTGATATGAAGGGATGTTGCTGCCACAGAGCTGAGGAAAAGCACGTGATTTTCCATGACACATGCTCTGTCATCACACAGAATGTAGCACTGGGTGTCTTTACAGCAGCAACATTATTTATCTGCAAACAAAATGTAAAAAGTTAACAATGTTAACAAGAAGCCATTTCCATCATATATATTTGGTCACATGCCCTAAAGACAATTTTGGCTTGTACAGAGATTTTGTTTAAAGACAAGAAGAAATGTGTGATAAGGTTACTTTTTATCACAAATCAGACTTATGAAAATACTCTGAAGAAACAGAAGATAGGTTTTATATGAAGTCAATAGCACAACACAACAATCACATTAGGAAAGGTTTCCCCATTCAATACATGAGCTAGCTTTAAAAGTCTACACTTAATCATTACAGTTAAAACTGGAAAAGATCTAAGACTCTGGTTGTACAAACCTTTAAAACTAAACACAAAGGCCAGACCAATGTACACTCAAGTTGTGCTCATCCAGTAACTTAAATAAAGAAAAGCATCCAGTTAAATTAACTAACCTAACTAACCACTTACCTAATGTTTTTCCAGCTACTGTCATGCCATTTGCCTTCTTTAGAGGAAACAAAGAGGTTTAGTATGACTTCATCTTGAAGTTCCGGCAGGCATTTAATCTTTAAGCCATGTCAATCTGTATGCTGACAGAAACATTGTTTTTACGCTTTTTAATGTTCTTATCATTTTAGTGCTATGTTACCCTGTGCATTTTGTAAACCACCCTGAGCCAATTTGGAAAGGGCGGTATATAAATTGAAACAATAAATAAATAAATAAAATGGTTTATGCAAACATTTCTGTCTGATTCCATAAGACTCAGAAACAAAGTAGCAATCTTGTGTGAAAAAGTTGTTTCCCAGACCCATTTGGTCTCTCTCACACACTTTAATCATCATCATCATCTTTATTTGTACCCGCCACCATCTCCCCAAAGGGAACTCGGGGAGGCTAACATGAGGCCAAGCCCAAAATTACAGTACAGCAAAATAAAATACAAAGAAACAAAAAAATTATATCAAAATGAAATACATGAAATAACAAAATAAAATAAACTATTACAAAATAACATGATAGAGAAGAAAAATACAGTGGGTGGGCCAAATGCACAGGATAAAATTGATAACACCTTGGATGAGATAAGTAGTGGAAGAATGTATTTCTGAGGAAGGAGCTCAAAAGGGGTGAACAATGGGGTTCGACCTTCATTAAGGGCAGGGGGAAAGTGCACTTCCCATCACACAAAAAGACAGTTAGTCATATCTTCAGGAAAGATCTGCTATCTGTCTTCATCAAAGCTAGATAATTAATTACCCTAATACATTAAGTAGTAATACAAATATATTCAGTCTGTTTCTTTCAAAATATTAATTTTTTATTTATTTATTTATGTCATTTATATTCCGCCCTTCTCACCCCGCAGGGGACTCAGGACGGATCACAAGGCACATATACAGGCAAACATTCAATGCCATTGACATACAACATATATAGACAGACATAGAGGCCATTTAACATTCCAGGAGTCAGTTAAATTTAGCCTCCCCACAAAGTGGTACCTAAACTTCTTACTTAACAGATGCAACTGTCTTTCAGGTTGCAAAGGTTGACAATGAGCTACACAAACTGTTCGAGTGCTCACCCTGACCCAGGCAGGCCTCGAACTCATGACCTTCTGGTCAGTAGAGATCTTAGGCAGCTGACACCCAGCCAGCTGCGCCACATTCCTGGTGCTTGCGCCACATTCCCGGTGCTTGCGCCACATTCCCGGTGCAATTAATTCATGGTATTTTCATTCATAGATTATAGAATGTGAATAATTTCACGGTCATGTAGATTAAATATATTGGGTATATGCCTTTTGCTAATGAAAGGATCCCACACATCCAACTTGTCCATTCAATTTCAAGGAGCTCCTACATGTTTCTCCTCATTTGACAGGTAGCCCCACCCTCTTTTATGCATTTTTGGATGTCTAAGAAGTCAACCCTACTTGCCAATTTGCCCTTTTGCCCTGCTTCTGATTCCTGTGAATCTGCTTGTGGTTGCAGGATCCTCCACTTGGCCAAATATAATACGTGATCAAAAGAAACCCTACTATTTGCAGAACATAAAGTCTCCATTCAATGGATACAACAGTAAGCATAGATCAGGGAGAACTTGACAAGCTTTGTACTGCCAACCACTAACTTACATAATTGCTTCCTATAGTTATGAAAGGTATACAACCCACTTAGAGTTGTACTAAAAATACTCTAAAGCATAATCATATACTATGAATGAGAAGTACAGGCACAACTTCAGAAAGAAACACAAAAACTGCATGCAGCTGATAGTTGATCCTACCCCTGATTCTAACAGCATAAAGGGTAAATGTTTGAAAACTGGTAGCAATAAAACTATGTCCAACAAAGTGAAAGTCCATTAAAAAAATGTCCACTAACAAGAGGCATGAAATTTTTCAACTGAAAGAATATTCCAGAGTCACCACCACATGAAACTAAGGCAGTTTGTGTATCAATCGGAAAACTGTAAAACTTATTTGAAACCACCAGGTGTTCATCATAACTGAGGAGCATGCAAGACTGGGTGGAAAGTAATTATTAACATCAGCAGCATCAAAAGTATACTTTTTAAAGAAAGGGTCTCAAGTATAGCCTCATTTAGGCCCATGGGAACCAGTCCTTGTAAAGTAGAGATGGTCACACTCTGGAGCCCAGAAGACCATAACCTCTCCCTTCCCTCAGTATTTTTTCATTCTTCCAAAGCTCCATAGGGTTGCGGACATACTATTGCAGCTTGCTGACTAGAAGTGTCTTCCAGCTGTCTCTCAGGAAAACAAGTTGTTTTGATATGGAAAGCTCCCAAGCAGCAGGCAATACACTCCCTCAAAGGGGTTTAAAAAAATCCCCAGTCCAAAACACCTTTTTGATCAAAAATCTTTGGGGTTGAAGGGTCAGGGCTTTTAAGAAGACTGATGGAAATCTCAAAGGTCACATGTGAAGTTCAGAAGGTACACAATCCCCACCATGCTCTATGGAAAGTGCTGACCACTGCTGCAACTGAGGGGTACAATCTTGCTGCTCTGGTCATGCATACACATGGTTGGTTTTGCTATATCAGAATTCTGCCCATGTCCTTAATCTTAATGGCGCACATAAAAATGGACTGAGACAGCATCACTTCATTCTCCATCTCTGATTCTGATTCAAATTAAGCCCAAGGAAGAGCAAATAGACATAACGGATGAAATGTGTTGGGCAAGTAGACCATTTCCATGCCTTGCTCAGATTATTTATTTATTTATTTATTTGCTATGCTTCTATACCGCCTCTCTCAGCCCGAAGGCGACTTGAGGCGGTGAACAAGCGGCAGCAAGTGCCCACATAAAATACATCAGAATAAGATAAAAACAGTCATATAAAACCATATAAATTAACAGTTAAAGCTACAAAATACAAATCTCAGCTCCACAATCTTAAAATCGGTTTCCGTTTCATCATCATACTAATCCTTTGATCTTGATTAATTTAAGTTCGTCTGTGAATGCTTGCTCGAACAACCAAGTCTTAACTTTCTTACAAAATGTCAGGAGGGAGGGGGCCGATCTGATGTCACTAGGAAAGGAGTTCCAAAGCCGAGGAGCCACCACTGAGAAGGCCCTGTCTCTCGTCCCCGCGAGACGTGCCTGCAAAGCAGGTGGGACCAAGAGCAGGGCCTCTCCGGATGATCTTAAGCATCTTGATGGTTCATAGAGGGATGTGTTCGGACAAGTAAGTTGGACCAGAACCGTTTAGAGCTTTAAAGGCCAAAACCAGCACTTTGAATTGTGCCCGGTAGCAAACTGGTAGCCAGTGGAACTGGCACAACAGGGGAGTTGTACACTCCCTGAGTGCCGCTCCTATTATCAACCTGGCTGGTGTCCGTTGGACCAATTGAAGCTTCCGAGCAGTCTTCAAAGGCAGCCCCACGTAGAGAGCATTGCAGTAATCGATATGGGATGTAACCAGAGCATGGACTACCGTGGCCAAGTCAGACTTCCCAAGGTACGGGCGCAGCTGGCGCACAAGTTTTAATTGTGCGAATGCTCCCCTGGTCACCGCCCAAACCTGGGGTTCAAGGCTCAGCGATGAGTCCAGGATCACACCCAGACTGCGAACCTGCATCTTCAGGGGGAGTGTAACCCCGTCCAACACAGGCTGTAGCCGTATGCCCTGTTCGGCCTTTCGACTGACCAGGAGTGCCTCTGTCTTGTCTGGATTCAATTTCAATTTGTTCGCCCAGTCCGACACAGTGGTCAAGCACCGGTTCAGGACCAAAACAGCCTCCTCAGTAGATTGCAAAAGAGCTCTATGACATGACAGAGAAAAAAGGGAGGGTGGAAAAGACAGGGTGCTTTAGTTTATCACCACTGAAGGCTAAGCAGTAGTTTGAATTCTAGCTTTACAGTCAACCTGATTTGCTTAACATATTTCATCATTTGGTTCTCAGAAGCTCAGAAAACCAAAGATCTGGCAAAACTCTACAAACCAGAAATGAATATTATTTAATTATTTGAATTGTAGCTCACTTTTCCCCCTATTAAGCACATGTAATTTCCCTTTTTAGACCACCCTGGATTGCAGCAGAATCCAAATACATATTATTAACAATAAATTCAGATTCAAACTTTTGGAGATGAGCCAATGCAATGCCCTCTCAACAGATTTCCATGTAACTCCATATCAATCTTCCATCAGATATTTCCCACAGTCAAGATGCAGAACGGTAATATATCTATAATAATTGTAGTAATGAAGGAATTCCAGCCAACCTTCAAAGGGACTGTATACATTTAGGCAGATCCACAATTGCTACTCAGGTAAGTCCTAAACTAGCACACATATAATAAGTCCTCAAAGACAACCAGTGTGCTTTCATAATATACAAAATATTCTTTCTAAGGCAGCATAATGCATTTTAAAAAAAATATTTTTACTGCTTGTTTGGTATGTAACTCTGTGACACCTATTAAACAAGAACAGTTAATTTACTGCAAGCAACACTGAAATTGTATCCTGTGACTCCTGCAGAAACATGGCAATGGGGACATGCAAAGGGATCACAAGGGTCAATTAAAAAGCCACTCTGATAGTCCAGACCAGGGGTGCTCACACTTTTTCAGCATGGGCATGCAGGAATACATCCAACCACCCCATTTCTCCCACTTTTCCATATTCCCCAACATATATTTCTCAAGGAACAAAGCAAGCAGAGAGGCTTTGGAGCTAAAAAGCCATTTTTAAACATTAAAAATAAACAAAAGAGACATACCACAGAACAATCAAGCACCCACCCCAAAGTAAAAAGACCGACCTTTGAGATGCAATAAGAAAATGACCCCAAAGCGTCCTTCTTCTCCTCCTCCATCATTGCTCCTATTTCCACGCTGCCAGCATGCGTGCCGCCTCCAAGAGCTCACGAGAAGTCCGAGAGGCAGAATGGGCGTTTCTGCGCATGCGTGCGGGGCCAGCCATGCATCGCATCATCCAGGCCCGCCCCCTTTAGTCTCCTACGACTCTGAGTGGCTGGAGAAGGACGGAAGGAGGAGGAGTAATCCAAAAGAGGGGGCCCATTCTGCCTCTTGGACTCTGGAGCTTTTGGAGGCGGTGCGCGAGCAGGAGCGGGAGGAGCAACGACGGAGGACTTCTGTCCAGACAGTTCAACATTACTTCTTTGAGATGCATGGTGCTTGTGGACATTGGGTATGTCTGTACAAGATGGGCAGCATGAAAACACCTCCTTCACAAGAGCCGTTGTACACAAAGGAGCAGAACAGTGCGCGCACACATATGAAGTGGCACCTACAACTTAAAGCCAGGACAAAAGTATCTTCTAGAAATGTTATGAAATCTTTCAGTAAAGCCCAGTCATATTTAGTCCTTTCCACAGACACAAATCCTATTTAATACTTGCTTATAATCGCCATTTCAATCCATTTCCTTCATGCTCTTTTAACAAAATACATAATGATGTCATAATTATCCAAAAGTCTGACCCATCACTAATCCTCTTTAGTATTATGCCATAGTTCTGGCCATACTAGGGAAAATTATTAGAGATAACAGCAGCTTAAATAAAGACAACATAAAAATTTTAAAATAATAATCATGCACTATTTATTATATCTAAATATTCCACTTAAAATAATCATGCATTATTTATTATATCTAATCAACTGCTAGCTTTCAGGATATCAGTGGAAATATATAATTTGAAAATACATGGCAAGTACATCATTATTAACATACAAACACCATCAAGTAGAGATGGGCAAATCTTCCATTTTAACATTCTCTCACGTTTGAATGTTTTAAATTTTGATAAATTACCATTAAAAAGAGCCATATGCTTCTTGTTCATCCTTATTATAAATATCTTTACCATAAGCATATTTTGCACTGATATTAGTTGGTGGGATGGCAGAGGAAAACAGTTCAGATAGAGCGATCAGTCAGGAACTCCAATTCGACCAGAAAAGACACGCCAAAAGTCCTTCGTCTTCCAATGGTGATTTATTGTAGTACAGCAAACTTGTAAAGCTAAGACACCCGAGCCCCTCCACCACAATCCTTAAATACCAACTCCCTCCCTATGCAACATCCTGTAAAGATTACATCAGCCACCCTGACTCAGCATACCCAGTAGTCCTTTTCCCACCCAGAGTCCTCTTGGATATTACTTCATATCCTCCTGGTAACTGGAGCAAAGTTCACAATCCCATTGTGTTCCTTAGCAGAGAAGTAGAGCAAAGTTCATGGCTGCAGTCCTATCCTTCTGACTCAGCTGAACATCATCCCACTCATGGCAGAGTGGAATCTACTCTGGCCCAAGGCATAGAGATTCCATTCCTGACACGATCTCTACAGGTTGTCTCTGTCTACTTTCTCCATATCCTAGGTCCTACTTAGGGCAATTGGTTGGAACAAGGGAGAGTCCCTTTTCAGTGGCTGCTCCCAGACTGTGGAACTCACTTCCAAGAGAAACAAGGATGGCCCCATCCCTATTCACCTACTACAAGCAGAATAAATACCAGCAGGCTTTTGGGAAAGGATAGGGGCATTTGGGAAAGGATAGGGGATAGAAGGTTATGGTTGAAATTTTGGGAAGATGTTTAGCTTTTAAATGTAATTTAAATTGTATTTTAATTGTATTTTATCTGTATTTTAACTTTGTATTCATGATACAAATATTAAATAGTTTTTAATACTTGTATTTGCTTTGTTTTTAAATTGTATTGGGTTGTTTCATGTTGTTAGTTCTTATGGTGAGAAAGATGGGATAGAAATAAAGTTAATAAGTAAAATCACTAACTGTTTCAGACAATATGCAAGACAGCCTTCTTTCATCTGCGTCTGGCAAAACGCCTGGCTCCTTACCTCTCCCGCCGCGACCTGGCCACGGTGATCCAAGCCACGGTCATCTCGAGGCTCGATTACTGTAATGCGCTGTACATTGGCCTGCCCTTGTCGGCAATCCGGAAACTTAAGCTGGTGCAGAACGCTGCAGCGCGTCTGCTCTCGGGAGCTTTAAGATCTGACCACGTGACTCCACTCCTGCGCGAACTGCACTGGCTTCCAGTTGAATTCCGGGTAGCCTTCAAGGTGTTAGTTCTAACTTTCAAGGCCTTATATGGTTTGGGGCCAGTGTACCTGAAGGAGCGGCTTACCCCTTATGTGCCCAGGAGATCACTGCGTTCAGAGGGACTTAATCTTTTGGATGTGCCTAACATCAGGGTTTGTAGATTGGCTACCACACGACGGAGGGCGTTTACCGCAGCCGCGCCAGCTTTGTGGAACGGCCTCCCTGAAGAGATCCGGGCCATCCGGGCCCTCTTGCCGTTCCGCAGAGCAGTAAAAACATGGCTCTTTAGGCAGGCATTCGGCCCATAGTCAATTGCCACTATTGGCACCTATGGGTCCGTTGTTGGCATGCTATTGCTAACTACTGCTATTGGCTGGCAAATTGTTTAACTCGGATGCTTTTAACTGTTTTATTGTATTTTAATGTGTTTTACTTGTTTTATTGCACTAACTCTGTGAACCGCTCTGGGCGCCAGAGAGAGCGGTATATGAAGCTGAACCTAATAAATAATAAATAATAATAAATATAATAATAAATAATAATAATATAGCAGCAGGTTCAATATGTCCTGCTAAATCCATTTATATTTTGTGAGCCTCAGTAATAGTATCACTCCTTTCAAGCACCAATGCAACAAACTAGTTTGTGACTGGCGTTCTATCAAGATAAGTATCACAAAATTCATAACTCCAACTGGCAATTTTAGGTACTGCTAATCACCTCTTCTACATACTTGTCAGTTATGTTGCTAGCTAAATTCTCATATTTCAAATAAGAAATCTAGGAGGAGATAACAAGAGAAATCTATTGCTACCTAAAGACCCCTCCATGTCTGAAGTCTATTTGATCTGATACTTTTAATTACCCTCTGTCTAGTTTTCATTTTAAGCTATAAAAAAAACCCAGGAACAATAAAACAAACTTGGCTAATTATCTAAGATGGGAATGAGGTTTTTAATACTGATACAAAGTATTTACAGATAGCAAAATCTTAGGTTTAATTTTATTTCTTAGATAACACTGCAAGCATTCTCCCGTGTGTGTGTGTATGTTTTATATATGCATGTATGTATACGTATAGTTGGACTTTCCATCTCAATTTTGCATATAGGAACTACTTGCATTAATTTCTTTTGGCACAAACAGGGGGGGGGATAAAGCTATGTTGCTCCCCATCAGTGCTATTCTGTAAGAAATTACAGAACCCTTTAAAAGGTGATATTAATAGATTGTTTACTTTAGGCCTCTGTTCTGTCACTGATGAGTTGTGTTACCAAAAAGATGCATCATCACTTCTAAACCCCATTTTTGTACTTTGACAATGAAATCAGGTTTAAAATAAAATTGCAAACCTCAGCTAATTCTGCGTAAAATAAAGAGAGAAGATTGTGTTTTACCTACAATAGCATTTTCCTATCTCTAAGGGGAAAAGAAACAAGTGAGTGCTGCTGAGTCATTACATACAAGATCTTACTGCAGAGTGGGTGAGAGACGCACAACAAACACTCAGTTTGCTCTAAGAGTATCTGAGAGAAACACTGAATCCTTTGCTAAGTTGCCTACTCCAAACCTCCTAGATTTCAAGACAGGGTGGTATTCTCACCTCCCTACAAGGTTATTCAAGAAGCATTTTGATCTAAACATAGGACAAATCTAGCTGTCAAAAAAACCACTGCATCTTTATGTTATAAAAAACGAATACGTTCAAGGACACTGCCCACTTCATCAATGGACATTTCAGAAGAGCTCTGTAGACATTTCCATTTATTTTTCATGGCTTGCTTCTCTTTCTCATCTGCTTCACTGACAGTGTGATATACATCAGTCATATGCTTACAATTTCATATATGTAATACTCCAAGCTACATTGCCTTATGTGCTAATAGGAAAATTTGAAACTCACGTGTCCTTTATATGAGACATTTGCCCAATGGGAAGAACGAATAAACCTGCAGAATTGTCACAGTGACTAGTACTGGTCTGTGACATTTTATGGATAAAAAGGAGACATGATGAAGAGATTTTTTTCCCCTCTAAATATGTTTGCTTTGGGATTTGAGACTGATGGAATAGCAGTGCCAGTATCTAAAAGGAAAGGTGCCAACCATGGGGTTTGCTAACGTGACCCTCTTTATTAATTGAGTCAGCCACCTGGAAACAAGAAACCTATATTAAATGGGGTGTTGCCCATCTTTGACCCTTTAAAAATAGTAATAAATAAGCAAAACGGGCTTTAACTATTTATTATTCTCCCTGTAACCTATGTCAGCTTACCTTCCTAAAATGATTTGTTAAAACATTTTCCCAAAATATGTGTTCTTAATTTTGTTTTCAAAACCTCTTAGAAAGGCTGACATCTTAAATTTGCTGCAGAATCCAACTCTGATTCCTTGCTGAGACACAAACAGGATTACATTACCTCCTGTTATTAGCTCAAAGAAAATTGAGGAAGGTTCTGTAAAAAAAATTGTCAGGTCAATCCATAACCTTTAACACAGGGTGTCCTAATCATGTGAATTTAAACGTTTGATCAACCAAGATTTATATCTAATTCTTTATCTCAAATAGAGCAGGACCCCTGGTGGCACAGCAGGTTAAACTGCTGAGCTGCTGAACTTGCTGACTGAAAGCTTAGCAGTTCAAATCCAGGGATCAGGTTAGCTGTTAGACCCAGCTTCTGCCAACCTAGCAGTTTGAAAACATGCAAATGTGAGTAGATCAATAGGTACCACTTCTGAGGGAAGGTAACAGTACTCCATACAGTCATGCTGGCCACATGACCTAGGAGATATCTGCAGACAATGCTGGTTCTTCAGCTTAGAAATGGAGATGAGCGCCACCCCGCAGATCGGACACAACTAGACTTAATGTCAGGGGAAACCTTTACCTTTGCCTTTAGAGCAGGCCTACTGAAATGCCTATAATTTGGTAATGGGAAATCTAAACTGAGACATGTTATATTAATAAATGAACTGCAGTGCATGTTTTTGTTAGCTTCTAAAATGAAAATTTCTACAACCATTGAAAATGCAACCATGGATAATACAAAAATATTACCAAATTCTTAAATCTCTACCTTGTTTAAATTTGGTATATTAACAAAATACTTAATAACTTCAAATGGAATTGGGAAGAAACTCGGCACATTTTTATATTTGAGAACATCTCGTATCAGCTCTCAATTCTGCATCTCATTTCTGCATTTGAGGAACTATAGCTGCTTGGAATCGCACTTCCACAAAATCTAGAGTAACACATTTTGAATATAAATGAGGCATCTCATGTCTCTAATTACAAGTGCAAGAAAGTCTGAACCTCAAGAGCTGGGCTGCAAGGAGATCCGCAGCTTGCAATTTGAGTTGGTCTAGGTCAAAATAAAGTCAAAGGCATCCTCCACAACTTCAGAGGCAAAGTAAAGGGCTCATTCAATAAACTATAATCAAATATTTTCTGTGTTTTTAGGGAAAAATACTTAGCTTCTATATTCACATCTGAATATAGACTTTACAATCTGATCTGACATGTTTTCTGCAAATAGATGAGTTTTATTATTTCAGTGAAAATAAACATTGATGTAGATAGTTAAGGAGTTAAAATGAAGACATCTTCAATAGTCACATTCTTTCAACAAAATCAACAAATACTGTATGTTCAATGAGTACTCCAGCAGCTTAAAACCTCCTGATGATTTAATCCTCATATGATTACACATTATTTTTTTTAATGTACAAGTTATCACTTGCAGAAAGCTAAGCAATGACTTTTTCTCAGCAGGTCATGCTTCCTTATTTCAAATGTGCTGTATTACTGAGCAGCTCAGAAAGCAGACATAATAAAAAAAATAAATGGGGAGCTTCTCTTAAATGATAGCAGCCTAGGTTGCTTTTTTAGTTTTCAAGCACCTCCCACTGCAAAACCTATAGAAAAAATACATGAGAAGAGTAATACCAATGTAGCCTATGCCTTGAGCAAAACTCTGGGAAGACAACACAGAGTAGTTATACCAAACACTTATTTCTCACAGTCTTGGATAACTGTTTTATTCACATCAGTGAATCACAACACAACTCGGTGCTAAACTTTGTTACAAACTGACTTCCATGTCCACATTTTAACACATTCCTTAACCTTAGTTTTGTACTCCATGGCACATTCTTTCTGTCTGCATCTGCATCCCAGAAGAAGTTTTAATTAACCCATCACACAACAGAAGAGTCTTGTTGGGCCAGATCTCAAGGTCTAAACTGGAGTCAATCGCCACTCAGTCCACAACTCTAACAGAGGGATTCTAGGAGTTATATGCAAAAAGTCCCGTGTCCCCCCCCCCCCCAAAGTTTTAATCCAACCCAACCCAACCCGAAATTTAAAATCTACTCCTCAACATAGAATATTATGGTGAATGTCTTCTGAGGTGAAAAGGAGGTGATTTGGCTTTGGATTTTGTCATATTTGGGACAACAATTAATAGCAACAGCTACATTGCATCAGTCTGGAAACTTCAAGAAGCTAACTGTAAGAAAGGACATCACAGAAAGGCAACCCAATTACATCAGGGTATGCATGACCCCACACTTCTTTGGCAACATCACAGGTTCTTGCAAAAAAAATGGGTGGTTAGTGGTGCCACATTCATCTTACAGCACTCATCTAGTGGCCTCAGACTTTCACTTATTCAGTCGGCTGAAGAAAGGCCTTTGGGGATAGTGCTTGAATGATAGGCAAAATGGAAGATGCTATCTGACAAGAACCAGGGAGTGCCCAAAAGAGGTTTTCCAAAGGGGATTTGATGAGTGGTTCAAATGTATCACCACTGGTAGATAGTATTTTAAATATGTTGAAGAAAAAGGGTTATTTTACACCTGCAGTAGTTATGTATGTCTCTTAATAAAGGAGCTATACACCTATAAGGTATTAGTTGAAGTATGACCCACATATTTAATGTAAAACTTAAGTAGTTAATGAACAGTATCACTCAAAGGTTTAGTCATCAACCACAGCCATAAATCCATCTTTATTTTTTAAAAATTCAAAATGGTGACTAAACTATTTAGTAAGATAATGATTTACCAAACAAAGCATGGCTATGCCTCATTTACCTTCCCAGCTTGTCCAGGCAGGAAAGAAATTAAGCTTGTGGAAGAAAGCCTCATAGCCTTGATATAATGACTAATTTATAAGTAACAATTTCAACAGAATTTCCTTTTCGCCTATCAGTTATGATACATGAGGGTTTTGAAACCAATTAGATATGGCATGGTTAAGGAACATTGTAGGGGAGGATAAGTGAAGATGGGTAGGTCAAGATAGATCTAAGTTTGAATAGCACATCTAAGGATCCTAGATTCATCACTGAGCCTGGAACCCCAGGTCTCGGCGGTGGCTGGGAGAGCTTTTCCACAATTAAAACTTGTGCACCAGCTGCGCCCGTACCTTGGGAAGTCTGATTTGGCCACAGTCGTCCATGCTCTAGTTACATCCCAAATAGATTACTACAACACGCTCTACGTGGGGCTGCCTTTGAAGACGGTTCGGAAACTTCAGTTGGTTCTATGGGCGGCAGCCAGAATGCTAACTGGGGCGACATACAGGGAACATACCACTTCGCTGCTGTGTCAGCTCCACTGGCTGCCTGTCCATCCCCGAGCCCAATTCAAAGTGCTGGTACCACCTATAAAGCTCTATACGGTTTTGGCCCAGCTTACTTGTCCGAACGCATCTGCCTCTATGTTCCATCTCACAGCCCAAGATCATCTGGGGAGGCCCTGCTCTCGCTCCCGCCAGCATCACAAATGCGGCCGATGTGGACGAGAGTCAGGGCCTTTTCGGCGGTGACCTCTTGCCTATGGAACGCACTCCCAAATGAAATAAGATTGACTCCATCTATCCTGGCTTTTAAAAAAAAGCTAAAGTCGTGGTTCTGGGACCAAGCCTTTGGGCAGCAAACGTAAATTGTACTTTGGATCTGACTGGATTGACACTTTGGACTTGACTGGACTGACAACGTGTTCCGCTTGATGGCTTTAATTATTGTTGTACACAGGGGCGGTCTCACCTCTCCCAGGGGGGTAGGCGAGCCTTATTTTTGCCCACCCCCTAGGCTGCTGGACGCTGCGGCGGCCCGCGCGGCGACGTCACACGCAGCTGCGCGAGTGCGTCCGGCGCGGCTGCGCATTCGCGGTGACATCACACGCACCTGCGCGAGTGCGTCCGGTGCGGCTGCGCCGCCGGCGACGGAGGCGCTGGCAGCACTGGCTATCGGGTAGGAGGCGTGGCGGAGGGGCGGGCGGCCAGCGGGCGGCGCCTCCCAGGCGGCGACCCCTCCCAGGACCCGTTGCCCCACCACGGCCGCTTACTCGGCGGAATGGCAAAGGCCGGCACTGGTTGTACATAATGATTGAATGTAATTGCTTTTAATATTTATATTGATGTTGATTATATGATGTTTGTGATTGTATATTCTATTGTGGTGTTTTGGCCTGTAGTGCTGCGAATGTAAGCCATGCTGAGTCCCCCTGTGTGGGTGAGAAGCTACGGGGTATAAATGCCATAAATAATAAATAAATAAGGAGGAGTGGTTTTTCCTCCACAGTAAATTATCAATGGGATTCAAGTGCTTTTAAGGGGTTACAGACTGAATGCAAAAGAATCTACTCAAAACATTTCTACACAACATAGCATAATGTTATAAGATAGTGTTTTTTTAGCCTGTGGCCCATGGAACTCGGGGCCAGACAAAAGTGTCCATATAGGGAATCCATGACAACTTGAGGAAATGTCTTGGAGGAAGGGGAATGACCAGCAAACAGGGAGTCCCACCATCACCAAAGCAAGTCAGGCAGTAGGTCAGGCAGAAAGGGACATTATAATTAGTGCATGGTTCTCAGCTGACCCTCTCTTGTATCTTTCTCTGAGGCAACAAGTGCTGAGATGACACTGTTGTTAGAAAGGGACATCCTCTTCCTGGGTACAGTTTTCTCAAACAGCAATAAAGCAGCAATAGTAGCTGCATTATCTTTCTCCTCCATCACTACCCCAATCAAGTGGAGCTGGCCAGTCCAGCTGGTAAGGTCAGGCACAGCAGAACTAGTTTTTAATATATCCCTAGCAGATGATGGTAGTACACTGGCATGGGCGATGAGGCCAGAATGGATGTATCAGCGCTAAAGGCTGAGCTCAACTGCTCACCATCTACTGCAACATCATGGTGAGTGAGTGACTGTGGGGAGCAGTGGTGGCCACAGTCTACTTACAAGCCACTACACCTTTCTGGATTATTTCCAGATTATTATCCCTCAAATCTGGACCTGAGGAGAAAGTGACAGGTGAGGATAATGGGAGGGGGGAAAGAGGCTTACTTCAGGTTAGTTGCTCCAACAAGACAAGGACAATGATGAAAATATTACATTGGGCCATGTCTTGGTGTTCAGGTTATAATAGACTATGCCTCCATTGCTACGCTCCTGCAGAAGCACTGTGCAAGCCTGCAAACAAGACTGGAGTGTTGCTGCCACCACCATCAATCAATCAATGACAAGTAGGGGCACTCCTACATGGCCATTTGTGAAAAACTTGTGCTCCTATTCAGTCTTTCACAAATAACTTCATAGGAATGCCTCCAATGACAACTGTAGGGGGAGGAGAAGCTTCCATTAGGATATGCTAATAGGGAGAGGGCAATTCTGCTCCATCGTTTGCAAATGAACATGCAGGAATGCTGCCATCAATCACAGGTGTCCCAGAAGTCTCCATACATAGGGAAAAATTAAAACTCATGTATTTTATATGGATTTTTATACTTTTATATCTTGTAAAAATTGTAATGAATATTTTGTAAATAAAGGTACATTTAGCTACAATTTTCCATTTCCCCTATGTATAGAGACTTTTGGAACATCCTGTGTATTAGCACACATTACACTTTTAAAAGTAACCATTGCATTCAACTTTTTCTGTTAAAATGAGAATTGTTTGTCCCATTTTTAAAAAGCAACTGCAATTTTACCCAGTGATGTTATGTGCATCTTGAAACTGATATTTGTAACAAAAGGCAGAAATCAACCCCACACCTAACATTAGATCATGAAAAGAAAATACACAGAGCAACTGAAACTAATATCTGGATGCAATTAATCTTATTCTTTTTATCGTAGTGTTTTGAAGTAGTATTTCTCATTTACATGTGTCTCTAAAACCTACTAACTGCAAAAGCACCCAAATATACAATTTCAAAGTACTTCCTGCCTTACAAACCCTTTGCTTTTTCATTTCTGTCATATAAGTTATCATTCTGCATATATATCTGGTTAACAGACCTGGTTGATCCATGGTTCTAAATGCTTCAAAAGTACTTACAAAGGTTCTGGTAGTGAACATTTCAGAACTCTAACAAAACTTTCAAAATTTCATTATAAATGGCAGTTCCTAATTGGTTATGTCTTAAAAAATCACCAATAATGAAATAATAATGAAATTTTGATAGAGTTCTGAAATGTTCACCACCAGAACTTTTGTTTTGAATGTACTTTTGAAGCATTTAGAACCATGGATCAACCAGGCCTACGGTTAAAGTTCACCATGCCATTTTAAAGTGCCATGTTACTGTCGCGATGCAAGACCTTGGCCGGCCCCTTAATCACACACACAGAGACGGTAATCAGCTAACTACTTTATTGAAGAATAAGAAACAGTTGAAAAGGGTAAATGTCCATAAAAGTATCAAAAGCAATCCAAAAGGTAAAAGGTAATGTCCAAAAGCAAACTTGGCATGGAAGTTTCCAAAGACTTGGCAAGGCTCCGCTCAACACAAGCGGATCAGGGAACAAAGCAAGGTTGCAAGATCCAAGGCACTCCTTGGCAAGCCACTAGCCCAAACTTAGCTACGTGGTCTTGGCTCGCTACACGTCTGCATAGGATAGACGTGGCCGAGGTACTGAGGATCCGTTCCCACGGATCCTATACTTAATCCCCTTGGCGAGGCCCCCGACGCTCTAGGCTTCTCCTCCTCCAATCTGTGCTGCGGAACCGCTGTCTGTCTAGGCTGTGAAACCAGCCCCTCCTGCTAGCCTCAATGCTCCGTCTCCTATCAAAGGTTCGACCTTGCCTCCCAACACCTGGTTCACTATCTTCGTGAGAGTCGAACTCCCCATCTGCTTCCCGGGCCTCTCCCTCGGTTGTTTCCCACATTCTTTCTTGTGAACCTCGCCCCCCCGGCCGTTCATAATCTTCACTATCACTGCTTTCGAATTCCATCTGGCCTTCCTGCATCTCGTAAGGATCAGGCCAGCTGTCATCCCAGGCCAGGCTTTCTGTGGGGGAAGAAGGCCCAGCTACCTCAAAATCCCCTTCTTCCAGCCCCTCCAAATCCTCAGAATCAACTGGCTCTAATGCAAGTGGGACCCCCGGTGCTGCCCCCTGCCCTCCAGGCACGAAAGAGAACTGGGTTGCTACAGTTACATACATTTTACTTGTCTATGTTTAAAAAAATTGTATCACCCATGTTTCAATGGCAAGTTTGTTATGAGGGATTAAACTCCTATACACCTCTCCCTTAACAAAATAGATCAACTTTAGGAAATTTTATTTATTTATTTATTTATTTGACTTAGTAGACCGCTCTCTCCGGAGCCCAGAGCGGTTTACAAGCAATTAAAACCAGATAAAAACACATAAAAACACATAAAACAGATAAAACAACATTCTAAATCACTGAAACCCCGCTCCCAACAATAAAACCCATCAGATCGATGACAATACAACGGCAAGACACGGCAGGATGGCAGATTGCAGCGGCTTCAGTCAGGACCGAACGCCTGTCTGAACAGCCAAGTCTTTACAGACTTGCGAAATGCCATCAAGCCCGATAGGGCTCGCGTCTCCTCAGGCAAGGTGTTCCAGAGGCTCGGCGCAGCCACTGTGAACGCCCTCTGCCGCATACTCGACAACTGGTAGGTCTTAATACCAGGCACCTCTAGTAGATTGAGCCCCTCAGAACGCAGTCATCTTCTGGGCACATATGGGGTAAGCCGCCACTTCAGGTACACTGGCCCCAAACCATATAAGGCCTTGAAAGTTAGAACTAACACCTTGAAGACGACCCGGAATTCAATAGGAAGCCAGTGCAGTTCGCGCAGAAGTGGGTCACATGGGCAGATCTTGAAGCTCCTGAGAGCAGGCGCGCTGCTGCGTTCTGCACTAGCTTAAGTTTCCGGATTGCCGACAGGGGTAGGCCAATGTACAGCGCATTACAGTAATCGAGCCTCGAGATGACCGTGGCTTGGATCACCGTGGCCAGGTCGCAGCGGGAGAGGTAAGGAGCCAGACGTTTTGCCCGTCGCAGATGGTAAAACGCTGTCTTGCAGGCGCAGGCAATCTGCGCCTCCATAGACAGCTGAGAGTCCAGCCGGACCCCTAAGCTCTTTACTGACGGTTGCGGGCGGAGTGCCACGCCGTCAAACGTCGGCAGCTGGGTCTCTACACACACACCCCGGGCGGCCCAGCCACAAGATCTCAGTCTTCACCGGGTTCACCTTCAACTTACTGGCTCGCAGCCATCCAGTTACGGCTTCTAGGCAGAGATGGAAATTATCGGGTACAGATTCCACCCCGGGGTCCATCCTCAGAATGAGCTGGGTGCACAAGAAGACTGGTTTTTACTCAGCAATAAAATTAAAAAAACATTGTTGCAGTAGTTTTTGGAACTTAATTTCATTTGTTCAAATTATCTAAGTGCAATAAAGAGAGCAGTTTAAGACGCATTTCATTAATGGTCTTCAAATTAGACCAGGAAATTGTCAGTTATTTCATTCCATAATCTTGGTGCTTATTTTTTGCAGCCCCCAGCATAAACTAAGTGGTTGTATTATACGTTGATTGTAAATGGGCACCTATATTCTTATCACATTATATTTAGAGTGTTCCTCCCCAGTGTCTAACAAAAGATGAAGACCAAAGAAAGCATAAGGGTTATTTCCTCTTTTAGCAGTTATCAAAGTGCAATAAAGAGAACAGTGGCTGCTGTAAATTCCAAAGTATTACTTCTAACATCAGAATGTCAGAATACCATTTGGATTCTCGTTTTAAGACTACACAGTAATCAAAGATTATTTTTTGTGGGAACCATTTCACAGCATGTAACTTTAAAAAAATCTTCTGAGTTTAAAATAGATATTTGGGTTGGTTTTCCCATTACTGCAGGCTGTTTCCTTCTGCTGTTCTCACACTTTGTTGTTGTTTTGTGCCTTCAAGTCACTTCTGGCCTATCGCAAGCCGAAGGCCATCCTATCACAAGGTTTTCTTGGCAAGATTTGTTCATATGAAATCTGACTTGACCAAGGTCACTCAGCGAATTTCATGCCTGAGTAGCGATTCAATTCCTGGTCTCCAGGTGGTGTAATGGTTTTAGCACTGGATCACAAGTTCCCACAACACTAGGCTAATTTTCACATCACAGGGTTGTTGTAAGTTTTTTCAGGCTATATGGCCATGTTTCTAGAGGCATTCTCTTCTGACATTTCGCGTGCATCTATGGCAAACCTACAACAAACCAGTGATTCCAGCCATGAAAGCCTTTGACAATACATTTTCACATAACGGTTTGGGGTACAATTTTGTATACAAATCACAAAACTGTACCCCAAAACATAATATGACAACTTTACAGTATCATGACAATGCACATAATCCTTCTGTTTGCCATTTAACATATTGCAGCTATCAATTCAGTTTTAAGATACAGAGGTTGTCAGCCACCAGTGATTCTGTTTCCTTGGTTGCTTATAAATAGTCTGAGCAGGAAGAATGATAACATTTCCTCCAAAGTTAGTTTGAAATGCTTCCTTTGGACCTTCCACTTCTCTTACAAACTGCTGTGAGAAAATTAAGCTCCACTGATATGAAATAGTTTTCTAATATTAATCTGGATTCAAAGCTTTAAGATGATCTGTAGATGTACTCAATTTTATAATAAAACACAACAAATTCATTGTACAAATGTATGCTGTGATGCTTTCCATTGTGTTTCTTTATTTTTATAACTGGATGCAGAGTGTACACCTCAGTTAATTTTAAGATTCAGAAAGACAGGGTATGTATTTGTAACTACAGCTCTTAAAGCGGTCATCTGTGCCCTCATACAAATACGTCTCAGGCTTGTGCAAATCCATCCACGAAATGATCCACAGCTGCTTAGCTTTTGGTGATAACTTTGGCCCTCCACATACAAACATAATTAGCACTAAGAGCTACTTTCATTAGATCTAGAGATGCCAGTATGTTCATTGTATGGATCATCAAGAAAAGAGAGCAAGTGATTGCACAAATGACCATTTGAAGAACAACAGTTACAGGGAAGCAATCTGTACTACTTTTTCATGGTCTCTTGTGTCTCACACAAATTAGCTTACCAATGGAGGAGGGGCAGGTCAGCCCACTTCCCTAACAAACACTGATCATCTCATGCCATACACTTGAGCAATTAGTGCCAGATGAAAGTTTATGGCCATTTCCAGGTAGCTACTTTGCAGAATCCAGGAGATATATGCCCCTAAATAATGCTTGTGACATGGACACAACACTGATAAAGTGTGTAACCTCATATCCATTGACTGAGTCTCCCTGACAAGCAGATGCATCAAGTTGATGAAGCCAACTCATTGGTCTTTTAATTGGAAAGACTTTTTCCAAGGAAGGGAAAGGTCTCAAAACACTTGCAAGTGTTCTCAGTCAGAGCAGGTAATCTTAATCAGGCCAGCAGAAGCTGTCATAGTAGACTACACAATCATGAACTATGCAAATCTATTCTGTTGCCAGTTGGTGGGTCTCGTAGGTAATGTTATAGGACTTCCAGCCAAACAAATTGAGATACCAACCTTCTCTGTCCAGTGAGTCTGCCTCAATCACAATTGAATTCAATACTTGGTGGGTAAGCAGAGATGAAGTACCCTCCTACTGTAGGATCTCTAGAGCTTAGAAGCTTCTATTATGGATGGAATACTGTTTTTAACTTATGTGAATGTATGATGTATTTTAATGCTAATTGTGTTTTAATGTATTTTAATGCTAACTGTATTTTAATGTATTTTAACTTTGACTGTTTTTGGGGTTTTATTATATGTGTACTCTATTTTTGGCATCGAATTGTTGCCGTTGTTAGGTCGCTCTGAGTCCCCCCCCCCCACACACACACACACACTAGGGCAGTGGTTCTCAACCTGTGGGTCCCCAGGTGTTTTGGCCTACAACTCCCAGAATTCGAGCCAGTTTACCAGCTGTTAGGGTTTCTGGGAGTTGGAGGCCAAAACATCTGGGGACCCACAGGTTGAGAACCACTGCACTAGGGGGTTGAGAAGAAGTGGGGTAGAAATGGTGGAAATAATAAATAGAAGTCCAGTGGAAGTAGGGAGTCAAACACTAATCTCCAAACTCACCGTTCAATCCTCAAACCACTACATTATGCTAGCTCTCATGTATACATATAGGTATGCATAGATATATCAGTGTCCCTTTATGGAAACACAGGACATTTATAATCCACTGTGCTCTGAGATGGACAAAGGTGAAACACAAGCTTCCTGAAATCATTCTAAAAGGTGCCTGGAAGAAGCTAGGCTGGGTTTACTCCTCTGCATCTTTAATTCTAGCTTAGTACTTTGCACTATTTTACCTGGGATAGATATTCATCTTACAACTCCTATGATATCCTGAATTCCCCCTTGATGTTCCCTAGTATTTAGGTAGACTTTATTCTTGATGAATAGCACACACTAGTATTTTTAAATAGCAGGAAAATTAGATGCACAGTTCTCCCCCTTGTTTAATCATAAACAGCAGGATGGTTAGTGAGTGACTCTTGCTCAATGTGGACTGGTTCCAGGCCATCTGTATAAAACTGCAGGCGGGACATTCTATCCTGCTTCCAGCATGGGCACAGTGGTGCCAGCCACCTCAGTGTCAAGGGTGGAGAGGGAGGCACTGTTGTTTTCCTTATTTCTGTTGCTTTATTCTGGCAGCAAGCAGGGGCCTTATGCTTGCCAAGCTCATTACCACTGAAAAACGTTCCCAATTATGACAGGAGAGAAAAGTACAGCAGGGGGAGGAGCAGGGCAAAAAAATTAAGTGTGCAGACGGTACTACAGAGATCAGCCTCACTTCCCAGCAACCTGAGAAGAGCAACCTGACTATGTTTCTAGGAGAGAAGCATGCCCTCTCAACAGCTGATCTGGCAAATATAGCTACATCTTCCATAACTGTCCTTTCTTTATTGAAGGACAAGATACTGCACACTCACTCTAAAATGCTTCAGTTGCACCCTGCTAGGAAACTATTTGCACTAGTTTCACTTCAGCTTTAAGCACCACACTGGCCGCAGCACTCACTGCTTATGATCTCATCATACTTTTTAAACAAATGGTTTTAGAATGTTATAACCAATCTAGCTGCTCCTTGCATCCCAATGGGAGGGGGAAAATCCTGCTACAAAAAAGAACTACTGCAATCCTGGATCTGATTAGCACCAGAAAGAAAAGTATAAACCAAGTATTCACAGGGACAACACAGAAAGCATATGTTGGTCAAATTTAAATGCTACATTTTCTAAACATCTTTGAATTTCAGTAGATTGTCAAGGGTCAGGCCTGGTCACACAACCCCAAAACATGAAATAAGCAGAAATGTATCCCATGAAAAGTTTGCTGTTATTTATTTATTTGTCTGTTCTGGAGGTCATTCTCCCAAACAGCTGTAACCCAAAAGTTACCTGAGGAAGAACCTTGGGGAAACTGCTTGAATATTCTGAAGGATACTGGTGTAAAATGGTAAATGCCTACATTTACTAGAAATGCAGACACAATCACATTGAAAACACATGACAAATTCCAAAGTTTATATTATGATGGTGCCTCTATTAGCCAGGCGTAAAGGCATAACATTCATTCTGGTGACTTTCAAAACTAGAACAATGAGCTTTAGAAGCTAGAAATCGCCTTTATGCCTTTTTCGTTGGGCTAATAAAGATTCCCTGGTATATCACACCTCCAAAATGATTAGTGAGAGACCACTCCCCCGACCATGTGGGTTTGCCTAAGAGTTAAGATTTACACATTGCCACCGGCCTATGTGGCGAGGACACATGAAAGGAGAGCAAAGTTGTTCCCAGACTGTGCCAGTGCCACCCATGGAAGGCCAGGCTGCCTCCTTCCCTGCTCTCCTTCTGCCAGCAGACAAAGGCCCTTTTGTTTAAACAAACATGTAATAATTAACTAGTTTCGCAGAAAAGATTTTTTAAAAAAAATATATTTATTGGAGTTTATCTTGAACAGGGAAAGTGAAGGAACAATTTTCAGTATAGGACAGTAGGAACGGAGGGGGGACAGAGTGGAGACTGGGGGTTTGATTCGGGGTGGTGGGGTGAGGGGGGACAGACTAAGGGAAGGAGGGGGGGTGGTAAAACCGGGAGGGTAAGGAAAGGCGGGGGGGGGGGAGTAATATTTGTAGGCTTCCGGCACTACGATATAGTCTCATTTGCACAGTCTTTGTGAAGGGAAGAGAGGGGAGGGAGGGGGGGTGCAGGGGATTGATTTTCTTCAGCAGTAGATGTAGAGGGGGCCAATTGACCTCTTTGGAGGCCTAGCTCAATTTGTCTTTATTTGTCTCTTTCCGCTCTGTCCAAAAATCTTGGAAGCAGAGGACCAATGTCCCTGATTCCGAACGGTGAGTGTTGTCCTTTAGCTGATTTTATGTCTTTGGGGGAGTCGGGTCCTCCCGGGTCTTCATGTACGTCAGGAACGATGACCAGTCCGTCTTTTTTATAGTTCCACCTGCCATCTCACTCATATAGTAAGAGAGCCTGTCCATACTCATGACATCCCATACTTTGGCCTCCCAGTCCTCGAGGCGTGGTACGTTTTTGGTCCTCCAGCTCCTCGCGTAAACCATCCTTGCTGCCGTAGTCAGGTATACAAACAGGCGTTCCGAGTTCTCTTCCCGCAATTCCTCTTCTGACAACAATCCCAGCAGGTAGCTTTCCGGTTTCCTTTCAAATGTGACGCCAAGAGCTTTCTGGATGCCATTGTGGATGCCTTTCCAATAGGCTGTGGCTTCTGTGCAGGTCCACCACATATGGAAGAAAGTTCCCGGGTGCCTCCCACACTTCCAGCACGTCGATTTCGCCTCTTTGTACATCACCCCCAGCTTCTGTGGTGTCATATACCACCGGTAAAACAGCTTATACCAGTTTTCTGTTAGGTCTGTGGCGTAGGTAATCTTCAGCTGTTTCCTCCAGATCTTTTCCCATTCACATAGACTGATGGGGCGTCCTATATTCTGTGCCCATTTGATCATACAGGCTTTTACCGTTTCGGTCTCCGTGGCCCATTCCAACAACTTTTGGTAGGCTCGTGACCAATTTTCGTTCCTTTCGTAGAAAGGCCTTCCAGAAGGTCTCCTTCTCCTCAAACCCGATCTGTTCATCCTTTTTGTACCATGACCTGACATGCAGGTATTGTAGCCATGTGAGCCGTTCATATCTGCTTTGCAATTGGGCTAGCGGTTTTAGGCTTCTCCTCCCCGCCACCTTGGTGGTGAGCTCTTCGTATCCTGGCCATGCCTTCCATCCCAGGATACTTTTTTGGTGTGCTTCCATGGGAGAAACCCAAAGGGGGGTCTTCACGAAGAATCTCTCCTTGTATCTCTCCCATATCTGCAGGAGCGCTGCTCTCAGGGGGTGTTTCTTAAATGTGGGGTCCGATCTTGTGCTCCCATACCACAGGTAGCCGTGCCAGCCCATTTTAAGATCAAATCCTTCCAGTGCCAAGACATCCTCTCTAGCTAGAGCGATCCAGTCTTTCACAAAGATCAGCCCGCACGCGTCGTGGTACAGCTTCAGATCCGGGAGCCCCAGGCCCCCCCTTTCCTTTTTGTCTATCAAGACCGTATACTTGATCCTGGCTTTTTTGGAATCCCACAGGAAGCTGAGGATGTCTTTTTTCCAGGCCGCGAAGACAGCACTTGACCTGAGGACAGGGATGTTTTGGAACAAGTATAGCATCCGAGGGAGGATGTTCATCTTAACAGCTGCTATCTTGCCCATAAGGGAGAGTTAGCGCTTCTCCAATTCCCTAGGTCGGCCTGGATTTTTTTCCAGAGCGCCTCATAATTGTTCTTGATTAGTAGGCTGTTCTGGGCGGCTATCTGGATACCCAGGTACTTGAGCGACTTGGAGATTTGCATGCCTGACATGGATCCCAGCATTTCCTGCCGATTCTTAGCTATGTTTTTCGTTAGGATTTTTGTCTTTCCCCTATTTTTAGTCCCGCTAGTGCGCCAAATTTTTCAATCTCCGCCAGCCACAGATGTATGGAATCCAAAGGCCTTTCGACGAAACAGATTATATCGTCTGCGAATGCCTTCACCTTGTATTGATGTCTTCCCACTTTCGGGCCTCGCAACTGGGTGTTAGATCTTATGGCTCTCAGCAATATCTCTGTGGCAAGCACGAAGATCAGGGGTGAAAGAGGGCATCCCTGCCTAGCCCCTTTCTGGATGCTTATTCTTTCTGTCGGCTGCCCGTTGACCCAGACCTTCGCCGATTGCTCCTGGTATATCGCCTCGATGGCATTTTGGAATTTGGGGCCAAGATCCAACTTTGTTATAAGCTGCCTGAAGAAGTCCCACCGCAGGTTGTCGAATGCTTTCTCTGCGTCTAGAGCAAGGAAGGCGACTTCTTCTCGCGGGCGTGCTTCGTAATATTCCAGCAGGTTGATGACAGTCCTGACATTTTCTTTGCCCTGTCTGCCCGGCAGGAACCCCGTCTGGTCTGGAGCTATCCAGTCCCCCAACCAAACCTTCAGCCTCGACGCCAGGATGGAGGCCAGGATTTTATAGTCAATGTTCAGTAGGGAGATGGGCCTATAATTGGACACATTGGTCTCGTCTGTGCCTTCTTTATGAATAATGACAATGTAGGCATCCTTCCATGTGTCAGGAGATGTGCCCTCCGAGAGTACCCTGTTGTAAAGTTTTTTCAAAAAGATGGTAATCTCGCGACTCATGGTTTTATAGAACCGGGCTGTCAGACCATCTGGTCCTGGGGCTTTGCTCGAGTCTAACTTCTTTATGGCTGTTTCTATTTCTCTCTCCGAGATGTCTCTGTTAAGGATATCCCTGTAGTACCCTGGAATCTTGTCTAGATTCTGATCTTCTAGGTACTTCCGTATACCCTCCTTGTTTTCGGACTCTGCCCCGTATAGTTTGGCAAAGAAGCGATGGAACTCCTTTTTGATTGCTTCTTCCGCCGTAACCATTTCATCCCCCGCTTTGACTCTAGTTATGTATCCCGCCTGCTTCTTGCGCTTGATCTTTCTCGCTAACCATCTGCTCGGCTTATTGGCGTTCTGGAAAGCTTTTTGTTTTATAAATTTCAGTTCTTTAGCAATTTGAACAAGCTCCAGCCGTTGTTTCTGTTTTTTCAACTCTGCCAATCTTTTGGTTGTGCCTCGGTTGTCTGGGTGGTCTTTCAGGTTCTGTTCTTCCGTCACTATTTTGGTTGTTAGTTCAGTTAGAGCTCTCCGTCTCTCCCGATTCATCGTCGCATTATGCTGTATAAAGTGACCTCTGAGGACCGCCTTGCAGGCATCCCAAACTGTTTCGGGGCTGGTTTCTTGGTTATCATTGAGCCTAAAATAGTCCCTGGTGATCTCCCTATATTTTAGAATGTCCTCCTCCTTCTTCAGGAGATTATCATTAAGTCTCCAGCGCCTTGCGGGGGGTCTGTGATTGAAACTCCACTCGATCGGACAATGGTCTGATGCGTCCCTCGGCAGGATCTTTATTTGAGTTATTTTCGAGGTCAGTGAGTTTGACGCCCAGACCATGTCGATCCTGGACCAGCTCCGATGCCTGTTGGAGTAGAAAGTGAAGTCTCTCTCCTCTTGATTGTGGAGACGCCATACATCTGTCAGGGGAGAGGTCCGCCTTGAGGCGCAGGAAAGTTCTTGGGAGCATGCCGGAGGTATCCATCTCCAGTTTTTCCGTTGGAGGGCGCTCTGAGTTTTATCCATCCGAGGTGCTAGAACCCCGTTGAAGTCTCCTAATAGCACCAGGCTGTCATACTCCTGGTCTTCTATTAGGCTTAGGAGAGTCTGGGTGAATATGGTCTTGGGCCCATTCGGCGCGTATATGTTGCAGAGCAGAAGGTTCACTGTGCCTAGCTCTATTTTTACTCCGACTATCCTCCCTTCTGCATCCGTAAATGCTAGCTTGGCCGATATTTTCTCACTTGTATAGATAGCCACTCCCCTCTTCTTTTCTGCCGCCAGCGAGCAGAAGAGATTCCCTATACCTTTGCTTTCCAGATGTGCTGCATGGGTCTTCTTTACATGAACTTCTTGTAGCGCCACAATATCGTACTTTTTCTTCCGTAATTGGTTGAATATCCTTTTTCTCTTCGAGGCCGAGTTCATTCCATTTACGTTATTCGAGTAGCACGATATCGGGACATAGAAGTCAAGCATCAGCCATCTCTTCTGTGTGGCTCAGGGCGTCAGCGTTATGTCCCGTGTTCCTGGTCGTGATGGTCTTTTCCATGGCTTGTGGGTCGTTATTGTGGCGTGTAGGTTCTTTCGGGGGGGGGAGGAGAAGCGTCGCCGTTTCGGTTGGTTGGTCTGACCTTCGTGTGGGGGCGCCCTCTGCAGCGGTTCTTTTTGCAGTTTTTTATAGAACTCCTGGGCCTTGTCTACTGAGGTCAACCAATATTTTTGGTCCTGATAGGTGACCATCACTCCTTCAGTTCTCTCCCAGCGGAATCTAATTTTCTGTTTTTAGCTCCTCTGTGAGGAACCTGTAATTTTTTCGTTTGAGGATTGCAGCTGGAGTGAATTCCTTGAGGATGATCACCTTGGCCCCTTTGTGTGTGGTCTGCATCTCCTTCTTCCTTAAAAGCACCGCGTCCCTGGTCCTCTTTTTCGTGAAGTGGACCACCACATCTCGGGCCACATTATGCTGTTTCGCATACGCTGAGGGGACTCTGTACGCCCTTTCAATCTCCAGTTGTGCTTCCCCTTCATTTGTGTCTAGGATGGAGGCTGTCAACTCGCCCACGACTTTTATGAGATCTTCTTGAGGGTCTTCCTGCAAGTTTCGAAGCCGAAGTCTAGTTTCCAGGGTAGCCTGTTCCATCCTTTCTTGCACCTGCTCCAGCTTCATATTCTTCCCCTCCAGGTAGTCCATGCGTTTCTGCAGTTTACCCTGCACCACCACTATTTCCTCTTTGTCCAACCTGATGTTTTTTATCTCCTCCCTCATCGTCGCCAGTTCTTTGGTCAGGTCCTTCTTTATGTCCTGGAGCTGTTCCTGGACTGATCTGTTTTGTAACTCCTGTCTCGCCGCCGCTTGCTCGACCTTCCTTTCGGTCTGCTCCTGTTGTTCCGATATTCTTTGCAGCTCTTTTAGTATTTCCTTCAGTGTTGGATCTTCCCCAGTGGCTTGCCTCTTCTGGGCCCCCTTTGGGTCCTTGATTGCCTTTGGGGTGGTCATGATTCCTATTTCTCTATTGCTGCTGCTTCTGTTGGAGGGGGAGCGTGGCCGTCTCACCCCCCTAATCTTGCTGGTGGAGTATGCTTTCTGACTTAATGTTGCTTACTGGTGGGGAGGAGGGGATGCTTGGATTTTTCTGTTTATAGTTTGCTTTGATTGTTGTAGAGGGGTTGCTGTAATTATTTTTGTTTGGGCGTCCCCTGCTGGGGTTCTGCTTCGTATTGTAGGCAGGCTTGAGGGGTCTTGAGGATCTATCCTGTCCTTGCTGGTGTGTTGTGGGATAGATGTATTTATTTATTTTATTTTTCTTTTTATTTTGTATTTTTTTATTATTATTATTATTATTATTTTCTATTTTTTATTTTTCTGTCTTGGGGTTGTTTTCTGATGGTAGGGGGGGTGAAGAGCTTGGATGGACCTGGTTTTTTCCCCCTCTTGTTCCCCCTGTTTCCTTCTTGACTCTCCCCCTTCTGGGCTTGTGTTCGCCCTCTTGCCGCTTGTTCTCCCTCAATTCTCCTCAGTCCCCCAGGTCGCTTCCTCCGCCTCCTCCTTTTCGCCCTCAGTAGATCAGGGCCCTTCTTATCCCCTTGTTAAACTGCTGCGAAGCCCTCACTTCCGTCTTCTGGTCCGCCCTCCCTGTCCTCCGGCGCACTTCCGGTCCGGGTCCGGTGCTGGTCCGGCCTTTTTCTGTGTTCGGGAGGCTTGCTTCCCCCACTTCCTGTCCCCTTTGCGCTCTTTTTTAGTTAAGGCGGGAGAGGTCCCTCTCCAAGATGGCCGCCTTCTCCTTCAAGTTGTTGTTTTCTCCCCCTATGTCGTCCTCGCCGCCATCTTGGTTTCCAGCCTCTCCCCTCGCCGATCTTCTGGGCCCTTCCCACCTCGTCCACGAGAGCCCGCAAGTCTTCCCTCCTCCTCCTCTTTTTTCCCTTCTTCTTCTGCCTGCTCCGCTCTTTCTCCCCCTCCTCCTCCGGGATCTCGTCAGACCTTCCTCCCCGGGTCTTCAGCTCCCTGTCCTTCGCCGCTCGTCTTCTCCCCGGTGAGGCTCCTTACCCCCTGTCCTGCGTCTCCCCCGGTCGCATCATCACCCGTCTTTTGTTCGGGCTGGGCTGGCAGTGGATGCAGGCTCGCGCCTGCTTCCCGATCTGCTGGCTGCTCACCGGTTTGGGACTGCGCCGGGCCCACTCGGTCTCCCCTCTTGAGGGGGGGACTTTTGGGACCGTCGGCGGGTCACCCCCGGCTTCGCTACCTCGCGGTTGCCCCTTGCAACCCGAGGTGGGGCGCGATTCACCCCTAGCCGGCAGGATCGGTTGGCGACTTGGGGAGCCCTCAATTCGCCCGTCCTGCCGCCATCTTTGCCCGACCGGAAGCCCGCAGAAAAGATTTTTAATAGGGTGTGTGCTATACTTTTATTTTACTGTTATATTTTTAATTTTTAATGTCCTATAGTCTTTTGATTTATTCATTTTTAATATGACCACTCATTCAATTTTTTCAAAAAGTTATCATGTAATTAGTTATTCCTTTCTGTGAACCATGTTGAAAATCACTACGTGTCACATGTTAGAAGAAAAACAGGATAATAAATACAAAAGAGTCAAATGATGGTAAGGATTAATTCTATATTAATTCTCAGCGGCCTTCGATACTGTCGACCATGGTATCCTTCTGGGTCACCTTGCCGAAATGGGCCTTGGAGGCAGTTCTACGGTGGCTCCAGTCCTTTCTGGAGGGTCGTACCCAGATGGTGTTACTGGGAGATACCTGTTCAGCCCCACAACCATTGTCTTGTGGGGTTCCTCAGGGTTCAATACTGTCTCCCATGTTATTCAACATATACATATAGCCGCTGGGGGAGACCATCCAGAGTTTCGGGGTGCGGTGTCATCTGTACGCAGATGATGTCCAACTCTGTCACTCCTTTCCCCCTGCTACTAAGGTGGCTGTTCAAGTCCTGAACCGGTGCTTGGCCGCTGTGACAATCTGGATGAGGGCTAACAAATTGAAATTGAATCCAAACAAGACAGAGTTACTCCTTGTCAGTCGTACAGCCGAACAGGATATAGGGCTCCACTGGCTTCCAGTTTGCTACCGAGCACAAATCAAAGTGCTGGCTTTGGCCTATAAAGCCCTAAACGGTTCTGGCCCAACTTACCTGTCCGAACACATCTCCCCTTACGAACCATCGAGGACTTTAACATCATCTGGGGAGGCCCTGATCTCAGTCTCACCTTTGTCACAAGTACGTCTGGCGGGGACGAGAGACAGGGCCTTCTCAGTGGTGGCCCCTCGGCTATGGAACACCCTCCCTAGGGAGATCACATCGGCTTCTTCGCTCCTAACATTTCAGAAAAAAGCTCAAGACATGGCTATTTGAGCAAGCATTTGCAAATATTGAGTAACGGACGTAAGAAACAGAACAACTAAATGATGGACTGGACAATGTTTTTAATGATGACTTATTGCCTTGTGCTTTATTGTTGTTGTTATGATTTTTTGATGTTAATGTTTTTATATTGTACTTGTGTTTTTATGGCATTGAATTTTGCCTTGTAAACTGCCTCAAGTCACCGGAAAGCTGAGAGGGGTGGTATACAAATACAGCAAATAAATAAATGTATTTTCACAGGGGAGATTATCTGAAGTCATAAAAAGCAACCTTCATAAAAATCTCCTATTTAGGTTTTACAGCTAAGGTTTAAAAAACAAAACCAGTCAAAGTGCCCCATTCCTCTCTTGTAAAATTCTTCAGGATTAGATAAAGTTTTATGCAAATCTGAAATGTAATGTATTCTGTCTAGTCACCGGTTAATAACCCTAACACTTGACCATTAACACATTGGCCTCTCCCTGTGTAACTCGGGACCCACACACTCGGCCGGACACACCCTCGATTTGGTGTTTAGCGCAGGGGTTCAAGTGGACCTAGCCTCCGTAATAGAGGTTCCATGGTCGGACCACTGTGCTCTAAGGATCCGGGTTGAGCAACCGCCTCCCCCATGCAAGGGCGCGAACAGTTTTCGTTCGCCCAAGGAGACTTATGGAACCTGGTAGGTTCCTGAATGCTCTGAGGGATCTGGAGTCTACCAGCGTCTCAGTCGAGGAGCTTGTCCAGGCTTGGAACACCTCACTGGCCAGAGCCCTCGACGAGATTGCTCCTAGGCGCCCTCTCCGACCCGCAATCATCGGTCCCCTGGTATACAGGGGACCTCAGGACCATGAAGCGGGAAAGGAGACGGCTTGAGCGCGAGTGGCGGAAGCTCCGTGTGAAGCCTCATTATCAGCTTATAAGCTATTAAAAGAGACTTATGAGCATGCTGTCAAGGCAGCCAAAAATGAATACTTCTCTGCCTTGATAGCGTCTGCAGGCTCACGCCCGGCCCAATTGTTTAAGGTGATTCGGTCCTTGACGACGGTCCCTACTGTCCCAAAAAATAGTGATCAGGCCCTCACTGCCGGTGCTTTCCAGAGCTTTTTGCAGACAAGATACTGAGCCTCCGCCCGGGACCTCCCAGCCACAGTTGATACAGTGAGAGAGCTAGAGACCCCGTGGCCCTCCGCCGGGCCCACCCTCGACCGGTTTCGGCCACTGGACGCAGATGCTGTTGACAAGATAGTGACTGCAGCCCGCCCTACCACCTGCTCCCTCGACCCGTGCCCCTCCTGGCTTGTTAGATCTTGCCTGGAGGGGCTACGTGCCTCTGTTGAATATCATTAACAGCTCCCTTGAGCAAGGAGTTTTCAGAGTGCTTGAAAGAGGCGGTGGTGGCTCCATTACTGAAGAAACCATCATTGGACCGCGGTTCCCTCCAACTACCGCCCGGTGTCGAATCTCTCGTACCTGGGCAAGGTAGTTGAGAGGGCAGTAATGGAGCAGTTGCAGTCCTTCTTGGATGATGCAACATGGCTTGACCCCTTCCAGTCCGGCTTCCGCCCGGGGCACGGGACGGAGACGGTCCTGGTCTCCATCACAGATCAACTCCGCTGCCAGCTTGACCAAGGCGGGTCTGCGCTGCTCGTGTTATTGGACCTCACGGCAGCGTTTGACACGGTCGACCACAATCTTTTGATCCACCGCCTGGCCATGGCCGGAGTGAGGGGGACAGCCCTTAAATGGCTGGCCTCCTTCCTCCGCCAGCGGTCTCAGCGTGTGAGGAGGGGCGGGGTGGTCTCTGAGGGCTCCCCACTGATCTGTGGGGTCCCTCAAGGGGCCATCCTCTCCCCTCTGTTATTTAACATCTACATGCAGCCGCTTGCACAGCTGGTGCGGAGTTATGGGCTGACCTGTCATCAATATGCTGATGACACTCAGCTCATTCTGAGGATGGAGGGCAGGCCGGAGTCCGTCCCCGATAACTTCCAACATTGCCTTGAAGCCGTCACTGGATGGCTGCGAGCCAGTAGGTTGAGGGTGAATCCGGCGAAGACGGAGATCTTGTGGCTGGGCCGCCCGGGCGGGATGGGTGCCCGGCTTCCGACCCTGGACGGTGCGGCACTACATCCAGCGCCGTCAGTGAGGAGCCTTGGACTCCCAGCTGACCATGGAGGCGCAGGTCTCCATGGCCAGCAAGGCTGCCTTTTTTCACCTCCGCCAGGCAAGGAGGCTGGCCCCCTATCTCTCCCGGAACGACCTTGCCACGGTGATCCAAGCCACGGTCATCTCGAGGCTAGATTACTGTAACGCGCTCTACGTTGGCCTGCCTATGTCGTCGATCCGGAAGCTCAAGCTGGTGCAGAACACCGCCGCCCGGCTCCTGTCTGGGGCTCCAGCAGGTTGCCGAATAACTCCAATCTTGCGGGATCTGCACTGGCTGCCTATTGAGCACCGGGTCGCCTTCAAAGTGTTGGTTCTTACCTTTAAGGCCATTCACGGCCTGGGGCCAGCGTACCTGAGGGACCGTCTCGCCCTATATTGCCCACCGAGATCACTACGGTCTGTAGAGGCCAACTTGCTGGCAGTTCCATCTGCCAAGCTAGCTCGCTAACATCCACTCGCGGAGGGCGTTCTCCGTGATAGCTCCTACGCTATGGAACGCCCTCCCGGCTGAGGCCAGAGCCCTAAGGTACCTACTCCCCTTCAGACGGGCCTGCAAAACCTATCTGTTTAAGCAGGCCTTTGGGGAGTAGGCCCCTACTCACGCCCGGTCCAATTTATCGGCTACCGCTGCTGTTTTAATTGCTGTTTTAACTGTTTTAATTGTTTTAATTGTATTGCCTGTTTTTAATTGAGCTACATCTTTTGTGTTCTATGTTTTTATGCTGTACCTCTGGCACTGAGCCTTTAGTATGTGAGCCGCCGCGAGCCCTCGGGAGTCGGCGACGCAGAAATCGCAATAAATAAATAAATAAATAAATAAATAAATTTCAATGTATTCCATATATGGATTGCTCTAGAGACTGCTACCAATTAATGCATTATATGGCAGCCTACCAGAAGCACATTGCAATCATTGCAGGAGAACTCAGTTGTAAGCATTCGGTTCCTATCGGCTTACAGATAGTGGTCAAGGTGTCAATTCTGAACTACAAAATTTTTACTTGAAAAATAATACTGAATACAGTGATTAACACAAAAATTCAAAATAGCACCATCAGCTGGAAATCTGATCCGTAGTTCAAAAGTCATCCAGGAACTTACTGGTTGTCCTCAAGCAAGCAACTACCATCGTCATTGCTACACCATTTCCACCTTGTGTTATGGGAAAAGAGTTTACTGAAAGAGATCAGTGGACAGGACTTGTGCAGTATTATCTTTTAAAAATAAGTTATCACTTATTAAGTAGCATAACTCCTTTGATATTCAGAAAGGATTGGAAAGTCATTATTCTCAAAAGAGGGAATTAAACAGCGAAACATCCTTCCCAGATAAATGGCCAACTGCTTTAAACTCTTTAACTGAGAACATAACCAAATCATTTCAGCAATATCCCAGCTAGATAGAAGTTCAGAATGCACGAACTTCATAAGGTTAGCTTGAGAATGTAAGGAATCTATACAGACACACTGTTATAAAGAGTCACATACACTTTCAAAAACATCTTAAAATACTATTTCTTTTACCTGTAACTTTAATTCTTCAACAGGGCTGATTTCCAAGACAAACTGACAATTACAGCTTAATCTATTGTTAAAGCTACTTGCTTCCTCCTCTGCCACTCCACCCATGCAGCATTACACCAAACATAAAAAGCTGCTCCTGATAAACCTAGGCTACTGCTTTTTTATTGCACCAGAGAGTTCTGCAACCGTCACAGTACATTTAAGTGCTGTAACAAATATATTGATGCATGGTCTGTCAGCCAGAGTGACTGGGGAAGAAAAGAAAAGTCCAAAATGTTTAAAAGTGGCAGAGAAAGCTAAAGTACTCCAGGATGTGACCAGGATAAGTTTAATTTGAACAAGCCAACATGTTCGCAGGAACTACTTCTGTGTGTTCAAAATAGATCCGTTCTACATTTGTACGTTTGAACTCCTAAAAAGGAATAGAGAAACCCAAGATATATTTACTTATATCTTATAGCTTACAGCTATCAAGCTACAGGTGGACTGTTGAAAATGTGAATCTGGAAACAGTTTATACATGCTAACAAATTACTGCTGCCTCGAGACCTCTCTCGTTCCCACACATTAAAACCCACTGTTAGAATAGCAGTCAGCAGAAGACAAACTCAGGGAAAGGAGACCTAAAACACCACCTATCTTTTCAGGTTCAGTAATACTGGAGACATACAGGCTAAACATTTGAAATCTGAGATCCAAACGTACAAATAATAATAATTTTATTTATTTATTTTTTGCCACCAGACGCCAACTCTGTCTGAGGCCATGGCTGTAGTGCTCCTATTCGTTTGTTCACTAGGCAGAAATGAACAGCTGGTAGGCTCCCCAGAGATCTTGTGTAATGCTGTATTTTCTCCTCCAAATGTCAGATCCCTTATTCCTCAGTCTCTCAAACCTTCAATGTCTCTAACACACAACACAAGTAGCAAACAAATGAGAGGCTATGATCTGTGAAATAGCAGGAGGCATTGGAAATCCAAGATTTCTCATTAAATCAAATCTATATAAATAAAAATGTAATGTTCGCTTGTGGGATTAACATAACTCAAAAACCACTGGACGAAATGACACCAAATTTGGACACAATACACCTATCAAGCCAACAAGTCACCATCATTCATAAAAACCACTGAAAAACACAATGGAAGGGACTTAAAAGGCCAAAAAAGTAAAAAGACACTACAGCACATGCAGAAAAATGACTCCCCATGGTAAACAAAACACACAATAGCATATCCACACTCTCTTCCGGACTACAGCTCCCAGCATCCCCTAGACCAGGCCCTTTAGGAGAGGAGGATGATCCAAATGCAGTGCTTCCAAGCTGCAAGTTTTCTTCTCCTTGGATTTCTTTGAGAGCCTCCCAATCCCTGCATATTTCCAATTTTTTATTCCTGGACTGCAACTCCCAGCAATCCTCCAGATAGATAGATTAGACAGAGATAGGTAGGTAGGTAGATCGATTAGGAGGACTGCTGGGAGTTGCAGTCCAAGAATATGTAGAGAAGGAAAAAAATGAGAGAAAGAGGAAGGGAAAGAAAAGGTGGGGGGAGGAAGGGAAGAAGAAGAGAAGGAAGCAAAGAAAGAAAGGAGAGAAAGAGGGAGGGAAGGTTGGCCACAGCAACGTGTGGCGGGTACAGCTAGTTACACACACAGACACACACACACACACACGAGGGTGGGTCTATGTACTATCTATCATGTTTTCATAGGAACCAAACATTCCATAAATGAAAGCTACCAATTCACTTGAAAGACTATTTATCACTGCATAGAAAATCTTCAAGATATGGTCTCGTCTGTTGTAACGATGTTATCTGTTTTACTGTTAGATATTTGACAGAGAGAAATAAAAATCTTCTAGATTCTTCCATTACAAAAAAATAGATATACGTTCTAAAAACAGTGATAAAACTGCAGAACAAAAAACCTTCAAACTGGAGAATCAAGCTTACACAAACACAAGGTGGTGTCATAGATCAAATGCAATGAAATAGATCACTGAATGTTAAGTTTTCCTCCTTACATGGTTTGCTTGTGGAAAAATCTGCCCTTATTGTATTTAACTGAGTTTGTTGTAGACAGTTTCAATATATTTTTACTTCCAATGTGTACTGGAGCTTGTACTGCTGGCAAGCTGCAACATGGTGCATAACTGCATATTAATACTGATAACTACGGAACTAGAAGATCATTCAAATTAGTTTGTGAAAATCAACTTGGGTGTGCAACCAAGTTATTGCATGCACCCCATCAACAGTACTTTAATCATTCCCTTGTCAGCACCTCTCAATTCACCAAACATCCAACTCATCTTTACAGCTACATTAAATTCAGGTTTTTGCAATGTCACTTGCTTGGCTGCTGACAGAATGTAACACCAGTTTCCAAAAAAGGAGATTTTGCAGACTACAAGATAACTACATCCCTTCCTCACATACCTAAACCAAGCTACTAATATACCGAAATAGGTAACACGAGTTAAGTGCTACCCAGTGGAAGTATTTGCAACACTGGTTTTGGGGGGAGGGGTTGGGGAGTTAGCTTTAAGATTTAGTGTTAGGAACTACTTACAGGGAAACTTGGTCATAAAAAATAGTACAGAAGGCAAACCATAAATCTGATAAAGACAAAGATTGGACAGAAATTGAAGAAAGGAAAAGATGGAAGGATCCAACATTCAAGAGCATTTTACGAATTCATATACCTTGAAACTACATAAGAATGTAGAATGGTTTTACATTAATTACACAACTAACATAAATGAGTTATCCAGAAAGTAAGGTTACAAGGCACGTAGCTCTTGCAGGGAATTTTCGAGGAGGAAGTTGGCATTACTGCCATGTAGTGGGAAGCCAGCGGAAGCGAACGAGAAGGGCGAGTCGTCAGTAGCTCATCAACTGGCGTTATGGTGAACGTTAGAGATGAGCGTCCTTAGTGGAAAACACTTTTATGATGACAACGAGGTGAAAATCAAAGTGACGAACTGGCTGAAAAAGGCGGAGGAAAACTTCTATGACACAGGAATCAAAAACTCACCCATGGATGACAAAATGTATTGAACTGCATGATGATTATGTGAGAAAATAATGTAATACCTATGATACAATCCATGTAAGTTTTATTAAAATACTAGCTTGGGGACCCGGCCCTGCCCGGGTCATTTGAGAAGTGCAGCAGGATGTAGAGTGGGTCATGGGGGCTCTGTGTGCCAAGTTTAGTCTTGATCCATCATTATTGGGAGTTGCAGTGGTATCATGAAATTACTGAAGGTAGTGCAAGTCCCATCATCTCTGTGTGTCCCGTCCCCCAAAGTGTAGTAGGATGTAGATTGGGTCATGGGGGCTCTGTGTGCTAAGTTTGGTCTGTATTGGTGAATGGATGAGGGATGCATTGTTTTTCGGAAGTGAGTGAAGGTACTTCAAGTCCCATCATCCGTGGTCCGTCTCACAGTAAACTGCACCAGGCTGTAGAGTGGGTCATGAGGGCTCTGTGTGCCAGATTTGGTGTTGATCAGTCATTGGATTAGGTTTGTAGCAGGATTGGGAAGTGAGGGAAGGTACTGCAAGTCCCATCATCCATGTTCTGTCCCCCTTCAAACTTCAGTAGGATGTAGAGTGGGTCACTGGGGCTCTGTGTGCCAAGTGTGGACTTTCCCGGTGTTTGTTGGGGGCCACAGTGGTCTGTGGGAACAGAGGGGTGTAAAAGTACGACAAATCCCATCATCCATTGTCAGTCCTCCCCAAACCTCACCAGGACGTGAAGGCAGTCATGGGGGTTATGTATGGCAAGTTTGGTCTCGATCAGTGATTGGATGAGGGTTGCAGCGGACTTGGGAAGTGAGTAGAGGCACTTCAAGTCCCATCATCCATGGCCCACCCTCCTCCGAACTGCACCAGGACGTAGAGTGGGTCATGGGGGCTGTGTGTGCTGAGTGTGGTCTGTATTGGTCCTTTTGGTGGCCTCAGTGGTCTGTGGGAACCAAAGTCTTGGAAAGTACTACTAATCCCATAATACGTGGGTCATGTCATAGGGGGTTATGTGTACCAAGTTTGGTGCAGGTCCATCACCCGCGCTGGTCGCTGTGGCCTGTGAAAGTGGCTGCCACATATCCGCCCTGGCCTGTGAAAGTATACCGGTGTAAAACAGAAAGGAGTTAAAAAAATGGAAAAGGCCTGCATGGAATTAGCAGTAAGGTCCAATGAGGCTGGGTGAGGGGGCTTTGGGCCAGAATTATTTATATAAGCATTAAAAGGCATTAGAGAAAGGTATTTATTGTTTTCTCTTGTGTCTTTTGAGTGAAGTAGGGCCTTACCTTGTAGAGTGACAGTGCCTGTTCTAAAGATCCTGTCAGAAGCTGCCTTTCTCTGACACTGTGTTGAAGAGGGAAGATGGATGCCTCTTTTGGGCCTATCTGGGAGAAGGGGATTTGTAGGGGCTACAATGTTTTCTGGGAAGTGAATTGGGATGCAAATCCCATCATAAATCGGCCATCCTGCCCTAAACTCTATTTTGGGGCCTGTAATGTTATGGCCTGCTATTGGTAACTTTCAAAGGGTGCATGGCAGGCAGCCGTTTTCTAAAATCTGAGGGGAGGAGAATACAGGAATCCATTTTGTTTTCACAGAGCCAAGTGGGGAGGAATGTTGATGGCGCATTTTCCCCTCAGTGGGAAGAAATCCTGTTGTTTGAATGTAGAGGCCTGGATTCTGGGTTGCTGGCTTTTTTCCCCTCAGTGGGAAGAAATCCTGTTGTTTGAATGTAGAGGCCTGGATTCTGGGATGCTGGCTTTTTCCCTCAGTGGGAAGAAATCCTGTTGTTTGAATGTAGAGGCCTGGATTCTGGGTTGCTGGCTAATCAGTGGCTATCAATGCCCTCTGTCTGGTGCCTTAGAATTTTGGAGTGGCGAGGCTGTCCAATCAAAAGACTTTATGCAAATAGCTGCCACATATCCGCCCTTCTGCCCTCCGCATACACACATACACACATACACACACACATACACACATACAAACATTCCGTTTTATAAAGGTATACAGATACAGATATCCATTCTTTGTATTAAAAAATCTTGTAATCTTACTTTTTGGATAATCCTCTTACAATGCATGAAACACATAAGGAAATACAAATACAAATTTTTCTATGACAGAGCTCTCTTTTTTGCTATGTTAAACTGTGGTTAATACTTGGATGAGAGACCATCAACAAAGAACAAGTGCTGTGGGCTATAGAGGGAAAAAACTGCTAAAACTATTTCTGGATATGTAAAATTGGTGGACTTATGGAAAGTCGGCAGACAACCTGAAGGATACATAAACAGCTTCCACTGAAGACAGGCAATTTCCTACTCCCCCCTACAATTTCTCTTTCAGCAGTTCTCACAAAGGATGCGCACAAAAGGTACATGGACCAGCACCAGTCCTTGAGATGCAAGTTTCAAGGGAAAGAAATGTAGCCAATGGCCACCAATTCATGGTCTCTGACTCAGTGGTGAAAATTTACCAGCCCTTGGCATCCACTAGGCTTAAAAAGAGCTACTCTAAAATAATTAGATGATATGTCATCTCTGTGACAAAGAAAACAATATACAGAGTAAACTATAATATGTAGGGCAATAAAGCAGGCAACCTTCATTAAAATACCCTTGGCCAACAAGGTTGGATCCACTGTGACCAACAATGAAAGTAAGCAAATAAGACATAGTCAGATTTTCTAAAATCTACAGTAGGTCATTGATATTGATGCGGTTTTAGTTCCAGGACCTCTTGTAATACTGAAATCCATGGATGCTCAAGTCCTACTATATACAAAAGTCATCTAAAACTTTTAAATAAATGGAAAACAACTCAAACGAACACCACAGCAAACCTAGAGATCTATGAAATGACGAAGGCTACAGCAGGTATGCCTACACATCACCGTAATGTGTTCTGCACACAGCAAAAATAAAGGATTCCTTTTGGATTCATATTCCAATATTTTTAAGTCATAGTTCCTTGAACTCATGGGCACAGAATGCTGACTGTGTATACAACAGTTATTCCCTAACCGTTAACGAATACAAGTGAGAAATGAATCAGTTCCCCCTCCAAAGGAACAACCTTGCTGATTGCCAATAAGTATTACCAATAAATGCATTAAAATCACACATTGGGCAAAATGACAATAGAGATTATATATGGATCAATTTCAAACTAGACATGTACCAATGTGTGTTTGATCCTAACAACAGGGAATATCAAACTTTTTAAACAGAGGGCCAGGTCACAGCCCCTCAAACTGTTGAATGGTCGGATTATAATTTGAAAATACCATGAATGAATTTCTATGCACACTGCACACATCTTTTTTGTAGTGCAAAAAACACTTTAAAACAATACAATAATTAAAATGAAGAACAATTTTAACAAATATAAACTTATTAGTATTTTAATGGGAAGAGAGGGCCTGATTTTGGCTGATGAGATAGGATTGTTGTTGTTGTGTGCTTGCATATTGTTTCAGACTTAGGCTGACCATAAGCAAGGGCCAGGTAAATGACCTTGGAGGGCCGTATCCGGGCCCTGGGGCATAGTTTGGGGGCTCCTGCCTTACAAACATTTTTGCTACCTTTAACAGAAGCTCTAATTTTGCTAGAATTTCAGACTTTATACCAGCTATGAAAAAAGACAAGATCACACAGTATCTGTGAAAATATTCTTGCTTGATTTGTATGTGAGAACATCTGAGTTTTCTTGAAGCCCAGTCAATGCTCCTCTTCTCCTTATAGTTGCACTATTCTTATCATTGCACTATTCTTTCAGATATAAGCACAGTTATAACTTAATACCAAAAAGTATTACCACACAGATAGAATTGAAGTATTCCCCAATCAGAAATATTAAACTTAGACAATTGCCTAAAGTTCAGTTAGCAGTGTTATTCTTAATACATATAATCGGTTCTTCTACCACAAGGAAAATCTTTACACTAAACAAGTTTCCTGTGTTTCAAAGCTAGAATCTTTGAAATTCTTGCTTGGGGCAGGTGAAGTGGGAAGGTTACATCAAGCAATTACATTTGGAATCTAAGCCAAATAGCATGTAACACATAAGAGCATATATAAATTTATTTCTAATACATTAAAAACCTTGTTAACAAATTATCTGCAGGAAGGAACTGAGGAAATGAATGAAATCTGCAACATGTAGTTAAAATGCAGCATTTAAGTTAGAACAGCATATTATAAAAATGGCTTCAACAACATTATATTTCTTATATTCAGACATCTGCATAACAGATTTGTACACTGAAAAATGCAGACAAAATGTACTAAGACTCCCATATTCATAGGACATACCTTCCCAACTGGGACACAGCTAAATAAAATCCCACATTATCTGCTTTGAACTGGAATATATGGCGGTGTGGACTCGGATAACCCAGTTCAAAGCAGATATTTTGGGATATTCTGCCTTGATATTCTGGGTTATATGGCTGTGTGGAAGTGCCCTGAATGCTATTAAATTAGGACCTTTCCAGCCCAGCTTACACTGGACATAGAGAAGGGGTCTCCAAACTAAGGCCTGCTGGCCAGATGCAGCCCTCCAATGTCATTTACTTGGCTCATGCCCTAAACTTTAGACTTAGGACCGCCCTAAGTCTGAAACGACATGAAGGCACACAACAGCAACAGTCATAATTAATTTGACCATCTCATCAGTTAAAAAAACAGGCCCACACTTCCCACTGAAGTACTGGAAAGTTTATGTTGGTTAAGATTGCTCTTCATTTTCAATATTTTATTGTCCTTTCATATTTTTGCACTGCAAATATAATATGTACAGTGGCATAGGAATTTGTTCATGTTTTTTATAAACTATACCCCCCCCCCCAGTAGTTTAAGAAACCGTGAACTAACCATCTGCTTAAAAGGTTTGAGGACCCCTGACATAGAGTATTACAAAAATATCCTCTACAGTAAATTCCTAGAGGCCATTTCCCCCGAGTGTGGATAAGTGAACATGGATCTGTGAAATAGCAGGAGGCATTGGAAATCCAAGATTTCTCATTAATGTTCGTTTGTGAACTACTGGACGAAATGACACCAAATTTGAACGCAATACACCTCTCTGGCCAATGAGTGACCATCACCATGGAAACCATGGAAAACACAGAGAAAGAGACTTAAAAAGTCAAAAAAAGCAAAAAGACGCTACAGCGCGTGCGCAAAATCATACACACACACACACACATATATATATATATACACACACATACACATACTGTATAGGGATTGGGAAGTAAGGGAGGGAAGAAAAGGAGGGAAAGTGTCCTAGGGGACTCCCCTAAGGTAAAGGTTTTCCCCTGACATTAAGTCCAGTCGTGTTCGGCTCTGGGGGTTGGTGCTCATTTCCATATGTGTATATATATGCACACATACACAAATATATGCACACACATATACACACACAAAACACATATACGCAGCAACATGTGGCAGGGCACGACTAGTGACAAATAAATTCATTTCTATAAAATAGTCATAAAGAGGCAGCAGTTCAATAATAATAGGTACTTATTTTGTTTCATACTAAGGATTATTTCTTTCTTGTTTTATAGGTCTACATATCTCCAAGTATGTTAAATGTTATGAAGAGGAACACTACAGAATGAGATACTTAGCTTCCTGTTCAATACCACTTCCTCTAGGCTATGCAACTGGGTACTTCTGTGTTTGAAAGTTTCCTCTATGACAACATTACATTTATTCCACTGTTCAAAGCTTTAAGTATAATAAACATGATAGTATATATTTCAACAACATAAGTTATTATAGAAAAACATTTTAAGAATAAACTGAAGTACAGAAGGGAAAACTCATTTAATCTTATCTAAGTACTACACCACATATCCTCTAAGCCACATTCAAGTAGAAGCATCTGAAAAGCACTAGGTCGGAAAACAGGATGTGAACAGGAGATGCTTTGCACGCACATGCCTTTCTTGTAGAAACTACTGAAACTGGGAAAGAACAGAAGCAGCTACGTCAAGCCTACTGGTCATAAAATATGCAAGGAGGAGGAGGAACAGCAACGGCAAAAATAGCTGTCTAAGTGAGAAATACAGTATTGCAGTTCATAAAGAATCAAGATAAAAATTCCCTACTGGCTCCAAGTAATATTGAATGTTACTGAATTAAAACAGCTTTTAATCTATTAAAACAATTAAAAATTACAGTCTTGTACTGCTCATTAAATCGGTATCACTGGTGGTCTGGTTAAAATTGGCCAGCTCTACAGGAAGGGGGAATTTTAAAAACCCTTGGAAGGGAGTCCCATTGATTAGTAACAGATAACAAGAAGGTATGTCTCAGAAGATGGCAACAACAGGACCAGGAATTCCCAGGCAGATCCCAAAGCCCATGCAAGCACCAAATAGGATTTGTTCTACAGAGTTTCATAATCATAACCAGTATTTTGAATAATGCAAAGAAACAGACCCAGAACATAAATGTAAAGGGATGACTGCAATTCATTTTTTTAAAAACCTCCCAGTTTAGATATTGATCTAAAAAAAATTAAAACATGCTAAACTTATTTTAAATAGTGCCTTCAGTGTGATCTAAATCAGTGTTAAAGTGGCAATCCATGGACTGTTGCCAGCCCCCAAGGTGAATTTCCGGGAAACAAAGAAACAATTGTGGCTAGTGAGTAATGGTCTCTGTCACATAATGGTGAAAATCACCAGTTCCCATATTAGATAGCTTGAGATATGCAGCACTGAATAAAGTCACCACATTCCACTCAGATTGTAATGTGGAAAGTGACATTTTAACTTGGTGCCAAAATGATGCTATTATCAGTATGAAACAGAGCTTCAAAAGGTGCCCATTTCAATCTGAGTGGAACAAAGTTGGCCAGTGCCCTCTCTGCCTCCACCATTATGATCCAGAAAGAGCAAGAGCAAATACTGTATATAGTAGGCTTCACCTCTCCAAGAATTTCATCCAAATCCTCAGATTGTACAAATTTAAAAGTATCCATTGTAACTAGGCAAGCAGAGACAATATCACATCTGGCAGTATCATCAGTCCTTCTCAGGTGCTCCCACATGTTCAAACTCAGGAGATTGAAGCATATACCACTTAATGACAGATCACTAAAACTTCACCTCCTCACTCCCAGGTCTTGTCTGCTACTGAACAGAGAACCTATCAGGGCAGATCCAACCCCCCACCCCACCCCACCCCCACCCCACACACACACATACACTTTAGCTAGGCAGGACTCTGTGTCAAATCATAAAGCACAAACAGGATCAAGTGCTAGATGAAGGCTTCATACAGAAAGTTTGTCATCTGATGTCACCCTATATTTCTGTTCTCAATGCTCTAAAAAGCTTTTAGCCATATGGGTACACAAATCTGAACCTACTAATATTAAAGGCTTATTCTGTGGAGAATACACTGAAGACTAATTTATACTTTCAAACTGAATGACAACTATGTACTACAAAGCTGAAGGTTACAGATCAAATTCATTATCATCATAAACTGCTTTGGAAGAAATATAAATAATTCAAAGTGATACGGTGCACCACTAGAGATTTTGTTCTTTAAAGAACAAACTTTTATACGTTGTTGTGTAGCAGTTATTATGTGATTAATAGAAATCAAAACACCATTCTTCTCCTAGCCAAAATCATATCAAAGTACTATGCACACAGGGAATTCTAACCACATTTCCTACCCCTATACTGCAACCTGGGAAGCTGATGCACAAGAACTAAAGAGTTATCAAGTTATGAGAGAAAGGTGAACCAATTTCAGGAGACAAATGTCACTTAATTATTGGGAGACTGACCCAATAAGTGAAAAGATGAAGCAACTGAAAATACATTCTTTCTCTATTTTGGACAAGATGAAATATACAGGATGCATTAAAGAAATCATTTAAGCAAAAAGAAAGCTAATGTCACTACAGTGAGGAAAAACATTTATCCACTGAGAGAGAGATATTATTAACAATATAAGGAGGTTCAACATGTCTGGAAACTAGTTAATTTAAGGAAAGAGCCAATGTGTGTGTGTGTGTGTGAAAGAGAAAAAAACAGACCAGCTTTCAGTTATTTCAACTGTCCTTTTCAAAAGGGCATCTTGCCCACATTCTCTAGAGGCCATGAGACAACACAACAAACATACCACAGAGCCACGAGAAAAGTTCCTGGCTGCACTACAAGCACTGAAAGGTTGCACAAAGATTTATTTGAATAAAAGAAATTAAGCTCAACATATGTTCACTTTTTGTCTTTGTTCCATTTACAGTCTGACAGATCTGAAAACAGCCTGGTCAGCAGCCAAAACTAAAGCAGTGCCCTCCCATGAACCTTATTCAGCAATCTATGAAAAATACTCAGCTCCTTGAATATCACCTCCAAATTAAGCAAATTAGGTGCTGCATGCCATGCACACTGCCCATTTATTTTGACAACCAAAGCAGTTTCTTCTTGATATTTGCAGAAGATTCTCCTGTTGGCTACAAAAGAAATATAAACTTTTATCTACAAACAAAAAAATGTTAATGTCTTTCTCCACACAAGGAGACCAGGGAAAATACTTTCACTTTCCAATTTATCATGGTATTGTTAGCGAACAGAATTTGGGTCGGCCTGGCCTGGAAGGGGCAGAGGCCCTTGCACCCTAAATGAAGGATTGAAAACCCTTGGTGAGCAAAGCAGGATGCAAAATCCCACCCCAATGTTTCCCAATGAATCTCACCAAAGTCGAAGAAAAGCCACCAAGGTCTTTAATTTCTTATCAGCTGAGAAAGATGAAAGCCGCAATTCCTTGTCGCAAGGCAGTCATAAAGATACATTCAAAATACATACCATGTTTATAGTTATACAGAGCTGTCAAAATTCAAAACTCCCACCCTCCCCGCGCCGGCCGGCTCTGCGCCGATTGGATGGAATGTTGAGGCCAGCTGGAGACGGACCAATCATAAATTAGCGCTGCCTCAGTCTCGGCCAATCGGGAAGAGTCCTCGCCTAGAGGATCTGGCCAATGGGAAGGGAGGCGGGAGCTTGAGAAAAAACAATGAGTCCGGAGATTCCACTGATTGAATTAACCATATGTAAATTAAGAGTCCAAGCCTCAATCCTTTCGGGCCAAGGAAATCTTTTGTTTACTTGTGTCAACAAATACCTGATCAAATCTGTCCCTTCCTTGTTGACAAAGGGCAAATCTAAAACAGTCCATCGGAAGTTTCAGGATAATGAATGGAGGAAGAGATTTCCAGTTTGCTGAAGTCCCCCGGAGTCCAAAGCCGGGGAATTTAGCCTTTGTGTTGAATGGAAGTGGTATGCCTGGCGCTTCTAGCCTAGGGGTGGGGCGAAACTCCGAATAGCCCCCCCGGCTGTGAAGCAAAGGTGTATCCTTTGGGAAGAGAGGACGGCCCCTCCTTCCATACCTGGAAAGCTCTATTATTTTCCATATAATAGTAGTTGATGGCTGGATTAAAGGTGCAACTCCTGAAATGCAGCTGTCCTGATCTAAGTTGCTGATAATATACAGACATGGTAAACTTTATATTTTTACTAGCTTGGGGACCCGGCCCTGCCCGGGTTATTTGTGAAGCGCAGCAGGATGTAGAGTGGGTCATGGGGGCTCTGTGTGCCAAGTTTGGTCTTGATCCATCATTATTGGGAGTTGCAGTGGTATCATGAAATTACTGAAGGTAGTGCAAGTCCCATCATCTCTGTCCCCCCCCCCCCCAAGTGTAGTAGGATGTAGATTGGGTCATGGGGGCTCTGTGTGCTAAGTTTGGTCTGTATTGGTGAATGGATGAAGGCATTGCTGAAGGAAAATCAACATGGTTTCTGCAAAGGAAATCATGTCTTACTAACTTGATAGAATTCTTTGAGGGTGTAAATAAACACATAAAGGGGACCCATTCGATATTGTTTACCTTGACTTTCAAAAGGCTTTTGACAAAGTCCCTCACCAAAGGCTCCTAAATAAGCTCTTCAGCCATGGAATCAGGGGACAGGTCTTGTCCTGGATTGGAACCTGGCTAAACTGTAGGAAACAAAGGGTGGTAATAAATGGACACTTCTCTGGATGGAAAGAGGTGAGAAGTGGCGTACCCCAAGGTTCAGTTTTGGGTCCGTTACTTTTTAATTTATTCATTAATGACCTGGATGTAGGAGTGAATTCTGAGGTAGCAAAGTTTGCAGACGACACTAAATTGTTCAGGGTAGTTAAAAATGAAACTGATTGTAAAGAGCTCCAGAAAGATCTCTTGAAATTGAGTGAATGGGCAACAAAGTGGCAAATGCATTTTAACCTAAACAAGTGTAAAGTCATGCACATCGGGGCAAAGAACCCCAACTACACCTACCAATTGATGGGGTCAAAGCTTTCCGAGACAAACCAGGAAAGGGATCTTGGGGTTTTGGTGGACAGCTCAATGAAGATGTCAACCCAGTGCGCTGCAGCAGTGAAAAAAGCAAATTCTATGCTTGGCATGATCAGGAAGGAATCGAAAATAGGTCGGCAAATGTTGTATTGCCTCTCTACAAATCTATGGTAAGGCCACATTTGGAGTACTGTGTACAATTCTGGTCTCCGCACCTTAAGAAGGATATAACGGAACTGGAAAAGGTACAAAGTAGGGCGACAAAAATGATCCAAGGGATGGAGCAGCTCCCTTATGAAATCAGGTTGCAACGCCTTGGTCTTTTCAGCCTTGAAAGACGGCGTTTAAGAGGTGACTTGATCGAAGTGTATAAAATCATGCATGGGATAGAAAAGGTGAATAAAGAAAAAATATTTTCTCTGTCACACAACACTAGGACTAGGGGGCACTCCCTAAAGCTCCAAGGTAGGAAAGTTAGGACTAATAAAGGGATATATTTCTTCACCCAGAGGGTCATTGGGTTATGGAACTCACTTCCAGAGGAGGTTGTGACAGCTGTCAGCCTGGACAGCTTCAAGGCAGGATTAGACAGATTCATGGATACCAAGGGAATCAGTAGCTACTGAAATGGACATCCAAGTGCCACCTCTGTGTTGATGGAGGCAGGCAGGATTTTCCCCGGGTACTGGTTGTGGGGGGTCGGGAGCAGGTGAGGGTCTTGCCCTCCTTTCTGCTAGAGATCCCTGTGTACAACTAGTGGGCCACTGTGTGACACAGAATGCTGGACTAGATGGGCTGAGGCCCGATTCAGCATGGCTCTTCTTATGTTCTTATGGATGCATTCTTTTTCGGAAGTGAGTGAAGGTACTTCAAGTCCCATCATCTGTGGTCCGTCTCACAGTAAACTGCACCAGGCTGTAGAGTGGGTCATGAGGGCTCTGTGTGCCAGATTTGGTGTTGATCAGTCATTGGATTAGGTTTGTAGCAGGATTGGGAAGTGAGGGAAGGTACTGCAAGTCCCATCATCCATGTTCTATCCCCCTCCAAACTTCAGTAGGATGTAGAGTGGGTCACTGGGGCTCTGTGTGCCAAGTGTGGACTTTCTCGGTGTTTTTTGGGGGCCACAGTGGTCTGTGGGAACAGAGGTGTGTGAAAATACTACAAATTCCATCATCCATTGTCAGTCCTCCCCCGAACACCACCAGGACGTGAAGGCAGTCATGGGGGTTATGTGTGCCAAGTTTGGTCTCAATCGGTAATTGGATGAGGGTCGCAGCAGACTTGGGAAGTGAGTAGAGGTACTTCAAGTCCCATCATCCATGGTCCACCCTCCTCCAAACTGCACCAGAATGTAGAGTGGGTCATGAGGGGCTCTGTGTGCCAAGTTTGGTGTTGATCAATCATAGGATTAGGTTTGTAGCAGTCTTGGAAAGTGAGGGAAGGTACTGCAAGACCCATCATCCATGTTCTGTCCCCCTCCAAACTTCAGTAGGATGTGGACTGGGTCACTGGGGCTCTGTGTGCCAAGTGTGGTCTTTATCTGCACCAGGACGTAGAGTGGGTCATGGGGGCTGTGTGTGCTGAGTGTGGTCTGTATTGGTCCTTTTTGGTGGCCTCAGTGGTCTATGGGAACCAAAGTGTTGGAAAGTACTACAAATCCCATAATCCATGGGTCATGTCCCCCGACCCGCACCAGGACGTAAAGGGGGTTAGGGGGGTTATGTGTACCAAGTTTGGTGCAGGTCCATCACCCGCGCTGGTCGCTGTGGCCTGTGAAAGTGGCTGCCACATATCCGCCCTGGCCTGTGAAAGTGGCTGCCACATATCCGCCCTGGCCTGTGAAAGTGGCTGCCACATATCCGCCCTGGCCTGTGAAAGTGGCTGCCACATATCCGCCCTGGCCTGTGAAAGTGGCTGCTTCCGCCCTTCTGCCCTCCCGCCCTCCGCATACACATACATTCCGTTTTATAAAGGTATACAGATACAGATATACAGATACAGATATACAGATACAGATAATACATGGGGAGGGATCATGCAGGGAAAAGGAATGCATTTGGACATCAGGGAATTTTCACCACCACCAATACATTTAATAGTCTCTCTTTTACCATCTTAATGTGTAGGAAACATTTAAATACTAAATTCTAAATGGTATATCATTAAGAAGGTTGGAATCCTGCTGAAGTACTACAGTACCCTTAATAGAGTTGTACAAGTGAATTTGTTCTTGGGCACCACTTCTTTAACAGAAAATTGGTACAAGACTCAGAAATAACATGGAAAGAAAAGGGATAGATTCCTGCAAAACAAAAAAGAGCAGTTCAACATGTGTGTGGTACTTGACCAAAGTGTGTAGTTGTTAGCTGCATTGAGTTCCTATGGAGAGAATGGCAAAATATAAAGAAAGTAAATTAAAATAAATAAGTATTTCAGCAAAGATTTTATGCAAATTTAACAATATGCACAAGTGAAATGAAAGTCTAACAAAAGTAAACAAAAACATCCAGGGCAAACATTTTCTTTTACTAAACACCAATTTTTTATCATTTCTGTTATGGTGGGCAAACTTACAGATCAATGCTTTTTTTAATATGCAAGGAATAGCTGACAATGCACGCGTATTTCCTTTTCCCTTTTATATCTATTTTGCTGTTCACATATTGTTCAGTAATGAATTCTAGAGGCAGCTACTGTTAAACCTTTTTTTTTGTTGCAGTCAGGCACACACAGCTACAATACCGTAGCACCAAACATAGTAGAATCCCATTCTTTCACAACTTGACACACTGCTGCAGCCCAGAACAAAAAGTTTTCAGGTGCTAGAAAAAATCTAGTTAGACAGAAACAAATTTAAAAGGGCATTTTACAAAGGAGTGTCTTTCTCTGAGGCTTTGTTAACTAATGTATACCTATATTCCTTCCTGGAAAAATATGATTAAAGTATTGATAACTGTTGTGATGAGAGAACAAGGTGAATTCACCAGTAATCAGTCATTCAACAGAGTACATTTAGCTACCGTACCAGTACAGAAATGCTTTCCTCTATATCAGTGGTTCCCAACCTGTGGTCCATGGAACATCAGTGGTCTGCAAGAACTATTAAATGTGGTTTTCTGTGGGCAAGCGGATGGTGACTACTGGATGGCATATGTTCTTTATCAGAAACTAGAGATTTGTGGTCTATCCAATGCAATTTTCTGAATCAGCACTCCAGAAACCTAACTGCATCTAAAGTTGACCAACAACGGATTTGTAACCCTTTTGGTACTAATGTTGGAGAGTGGTCTCTAGACAAAAAAAAGGTTGGGAACCACTGCTCTATATCAACCTCCTTACTCAAAGGAGAAATCTATGGGCCTCTTCCATGTGCCTTTATTCAGCGAACTATACCATGAATGGTCCACCCTGGCCTCACATCGGGAGGCATGGAGATGCACTATCCACAATGCTGCAGCCTCTTTCAAGAAGACATGCCGAATGGGTCTTGAAGAGAAATGACAACGCAGAAAGAACCGCAACTTGGAAACAACATCACCCAAGGAGACTTTCTGCTGTGCTTTCTGCAACCGAACTTTCCTATCTCAGATTGGCCTTTTTAGTCATCACCGCGCTTCATTCACGAAGTAATGCCGAAATACCATGAACACAAGCGTACTTTAAATGGCAGCACCCCATTTGTGCCCTCACATCTTTAGTAACCAGATAAATCCATCAGTTACTTCATACTACAGAAATAGCACACATTTCACATTTCTAAATTAGGAAAACGTCTGCATACAATAAAGCTACATATCAAGAGACAGCAGATTTCCAACATTTTACATTCTTCCCTTAACATAATAATGTCATATGTGTCTTCTTAGAAATGCCATTAAATTAAATTGGAGCTTACTCTCAGAAAATAAAAAATGCACCCCAAAAGACTCAGTCCAGGTTAAAAACAGTTACAAGTTTCTACTATTACTATATTCTACATGAAAGGGAAAACAGCACCTCTTTAAAACAGAATAGCAGTTTAGGAAGTTAGAATGCACAGTCATGGCAAGAGTTACTAAAAATTTTGCTGAACCTTGTGCCAATAAGTTCCTGAAGAAACTTGTTCCTACTTATCTCCACAATTAAGATGGAACTGATAAAAGAAAGACTTAATGGATACACAGTACAAATGTGTGTGGTTTTTTAAAATTAAAAAATCATTACTAAGCCCTTTCAAGGCAAAGTAGTAAACAGTGAAGAGTAAGTTATATTGCTGTTGACCAAGGTTTAGAGCAGGCCTGGGCAAACTCCGGCCCTCTGGGTGTTTTGGACTTCAACTCCCACAATTCCTAAGACCCTACTGGCTATTAGGAATTGTGGGAGTTGAAGTCCAAAACACCCAGAGGGCCGGAGTTTGCCCAGGCCTAGTTTAGAGCATCTCATTCCCTATTTTTATTTTATTCCTTCAAGTCATTTCTGATTTATAGCAACCCTAAGGTGAACCATTCATGGGGTTTTCTTGGCAAGATTTATCAAAGGGGGTTTGATTTAACTTTCCTCTGAAGCTTAAAACATGTGACTTGTCCAAGGTTACTCAGTGGATTTCTATGGCTGTTCTCCAGAGTCCTAAATTCAACACTCAAACCACTACAACACATGAATCTTCTCATTACCTATGGAACACAAGAAAACATACTTAACTGCTCAACTGTAATACTACAGGATAATATATGAGAGGTGTCCTACCCTGACCACCCTCATCAATCTGTACTGAAGTATCCCAACAGTACTTCAGTTCCCATCTTACCTCCAACTGTGTCATCACTTCAGATTTCCTCTCCCACCTCAGTCTTACCCTCTTAATTTTACCAATATCTTCGTCTCTTTGGGAAAGTTCTATACCACTCCTTTATTCTAAGCAAAGTTTAGTTTTCCCAGGTTATTAATTTAAAATACCAAATAATTGTTGTAAACAGTCAATTTTTTTAATAAAACAAGTAAATTAAAGTGGCAAAACATTTTTGTAAACCTGCAAGTGTTTGATGAATACACTTCATGAATTCAGATACAAAGATCAAAAAGAATAAGAGTTATAAAACAATTGCCTGCAGCAAAGTAGAGGCAATCACAAGGGTCTGTTGTGAGATACTATATCATATCTTTATGGCATATTTGATTAGTCGATAAGCCTTTGCAAGTATGGGCCTGATGCTTCTGGAGAGAATGATTTACAAAAACAGAAGCACACAGAACAAGAAAAGCTTTACATGAAAGGAGGCCATCTTCTTTGTAAGGCTTTGGGGGGGGGAGTTCTGGTATCGGGTAAATCTATGTGTGAAAAAGACTTGTCAAAATGTGTTTTAGAAGTACAGATATCCCCGAGTTACAAACACCCAACTTACAAATTACTCATAGTTAAGAACAGAGATGAAACAATAGGAAGTGAGAGGAATCTACCCCTAGGAATAGAAATTCACCCTGAAAGAGTTATCAGGAGGAAAGGTGTCTCAACTGAAGCTTTCTCACCAATCCTTGTTTCCACGGCATGCTACATTTTTCAAAATCTAATTATCACAGGGACAGAAAGGGAGGCGAATTCTTCTGAACAGGGGCACAGACAGAAAAACAAACACCACAGGGATGTTAACCCTTCTCTATGCTATCCAAAGTGCGTGCACACACGCACACACACACAAATTCAACTTAAGAACAAACCTACAGAACCTATCTTGTTTGTAAAAACGGGACTCCCAGTAGTTCAAAAGAATGTCCAAACTTCTTGAGTTGTCTCACAACATATCTACAGATTGTTAATGATACAACCCATTTCTCATTTCCTTTACCAGATTACTGTTACATAGAAGTATGTAAAGTGTCTAACTTTGTTTCAACTTTTCTAGATACTTGCCAGTGACATTGCAAATAACATCATCTGATTAACTCCTTCACTAAGCCTAACTATATGGTTCAGAGCAAGAAAATTATCAGTGTATGGCAGGCACACACAAACTTGGGCCCTCCAGATGTTTTGGACATCAACTCCCACAATTCCTACCAGCCGGAGGGCCCGAGTTTACCCATACCTGGTGTATGACAATACATCTGACATGTATTCTATCAAGACTTTACAACAGCAATGGGAATTACGGAGTACTCCAATTATTACTGGATTACAAGCCCCAGCAGCACTATCCTGCATAGCCAATGTTGAAGGATGCTAGGCATTCCACTTGGCAATATTTGAAGGACCACACAATTCCCAATCCTACTTTACCACATCATTCATACATGCATGCCTGAACATCCATATGTTCACACAAATATGGCAAGTGACTGTGAACTATAATGCATCACAGAGACCTGGACCCAGGACAGCGACTGTGTCCTTCTTCAGGAGCTAGCCCCCAGGCTTTCGAGCTTTCCACCAGCCAAGATCCACCGGCCGGGCGGGGAGTGGGCCTGGTCGTAAAAGACACTGTCGCTACCTCGGTCCTCAGACATCAACGATGACCGGCATAGAGTGCCTGGGAGCAATTCTAGGAACCGGGAAAAGACGGGGATTCTGGTGGTCTACCGAGCCCCTGGGGCCCAAAAAGGAGGCCAGGTCTGCACTGCTGGACCTGATTGCGGATTGGGCGCGAGATTCCCCCGGCTCATCGTGCTGGGTGACTTTAACATCCACCCGGACTCAGACCCTCTTACATCCAGTGCAAGGGAGTTCCTCCAACATATGGAGGCTCTGGATCTCCCCAGGACCAAAACTGGCCCTACACATCAGGCTGGCCACGCGTTAGACCTGATCTTCAGCCACGGCCTAACCTTAAAGCATCGTGAATCCAGAACAGTGCCTTGGTCGGACCACCTGACCGTGAGGGCAGACATTGACACCCCTCTTACAGAAAGGTTGGAACAAAAGACCATCCTCCCCGGAGGATCACTAGCGGACTTAGTTGCCAGGTGGAACAGCGTCGTCTCGAAGGCCATCGACCAGGTGGCACCGAGGCGCCCCCTTCATCCCCGGAGAGTGTCTGGAGACGGAAACCCAGCATGGCAAATAGAGCAGCCTACAGAGAACTGCATAGGCTGTACGAACGTGAGATCAAAGAGGCCAAGAAATCCTAAAAAGCCGCCCAGATTACAGCCGCCGGCTCCACACAGCCCAGATCTTTAAAGTGGTCCGAGCCTTCTGGGGTCTCCACAGAGTGATTCCAACAGCTCTACGGTGACGGCAGAGGATCTCCAAGAGCACTTCATTGGGAAAATCACGGCACCGGGGCGCGACCTGCCGCCCATTCCGGAGGAAGGAAATGAGTGGATTCGACATCCAACCCAGACAAACGGGCTCTACTTCACCGAATTCAAACCCCTAACATCGGAAGAGGTGAAAAAGCTGGTGACCGGGGCAAGGGCTACGACCTGCCCCATGGACCCTTGTCCATCGCATCTAATCAAGTCCTGCATAGACACCATACTGGACGCCCTGGTGGATCTGGTGAACCTCTCATTGGACACAGGCTCCTTCCCCGAGTCCCTGAAGGAGGCTAGAGTTAGCCCCCTTCTGAAAAGGCGAGCCTTGACCCCAATGAACCGGCGAACTACCGCCCTGTCGCTAATCTGCCCTTCCTGGGAAGCTATTGGAGCGAGCAGTGGAAAACCAGCTGCGGGACTTCTTGGAACGATCCGGGGCCTAGACCCATTTCAGTCAGGCTTCCGAGGCGGGCCATGGTGTCGAATCCGTTCTAGTAGCAATCACAGATGACATCCGCCGCCAGTTGGACGGAGGGGGGCTCGGCAGTCCTAGTCCTCCTTGACCTAACTGCGGCCTTCGACACCGTTGATCATGATTTGCTACTTCGCCGCTTGGCGGCCTCTGGGATCCAAGACAAGGCCCTGACCTGGTTAGGATCGTTTCTGCGGGGTCGCTCGCAGCGGGTCGAGTGGCAGGGCCAGGTCTCCAGGAAATGTGGGCTGGAGTGTGGGGTTCCGCAGGGTGCCACCCTGTCCCCCACCCTTTTTAACATCTACGTCCAGCCCCTGGCCGGTATCGCTAGAAGCCACGGTTTCAACTGTTATCAATACGCCGATGACACGCAACTGCTGCTGAAGCTCGACCCAGGGGTGCTGTCGGTACCTGAAAGCTTTAGCCGGGGCTGAAGGCGGTCACAAGCTGGCTCAGAGCACACAGGCTAAAGATCAACCCGGCGAAAACGGAGATCCTCTGGCCCGGCCGACCCGACCCCACTCTCCACTACCACCCTTTGAGGCGAGCCCTTGTCCGCAGCCCGGCGGTAAAGAGCTTAGGAGTACTCTTGGACGAGAAACTGACGATGGAGGCTCAGATCCAGGCCGCTGCCAAGGGTGCCTTCTTTCACCTCCGTAGGGCCCGACGGTTGGCCCCTGATCTACCACCAGAGGCGCTGAGGACGGTGATTCATGCCACCGTGGTCTCCCGTCTTGACTACTGCAACGCCTTGTATGTGGGCCTACCGTTGGCCACGACTCGGAGGTTGAGACTCATCCAGAATGCAGCGGCCAGACTCATCTCCGGGGCATCGGCCAGGAGCCATATTTCACCAATTTTAAAAAGATCTTCACTGGTTACCCATTGAGCTTAGAGCGATCTACAAACTCATGGTGATAACCTTCAAAGCTCGGCAAAAAATGGGACCAGCCTACCTGGGTGATCAGCTGATAGACCAACGCTGCGAAAGACCGCCGCAGCGTAATAAATGGCGACGGTTAGCTATCCCTGGGGTGAGAGAGGCCCGGCTGACAGAGACCCGTAGAAGAGCCTTCTCGGTGGCGGCCCCTACGATCTGGAACTCGCTCCCGCCTGCGCTCAGGGCCACATTGGCCCCGGTCAGATTTTTGGCTGGCCTGAAAACCTGGCTCTTCCGCCAGGCTTTCGGGGGACTGAACTGGATGGATGGCAGAGCCTTCTACGGCTCATATCTGCTGTTTTAATCTGATGTATCTATGTTTTTAAAGGATGTAAGTCGCCCGGAGCACCATTGGTGGAGGGCGACTCTAAGTAATAAAGTATTATTATTATTATTATTATTATTATTATAAAAAGGTTAACACCTTGCAAAAATAGGTTCATAGTTTCTCCTGATCATACTGATCTACATGCCACAAATTTTATAATGTGTAAAGCAGCAACATTTTTCCAAATCCTAGGCACTCCTAGACTTCTTAATAATGGCTTAAAGCAAAAACAAAGGTTAAGTGTAATCAAAGGAATTCAGAGCAGAAAGGTTTTACACATTACCTCATGTGATTAACACTGCAATCTTATTCTACATGTAGGAAATTGATGCATTTAGAAGAACTAGTTTAATCAGAAATTTAAGTGCAATACATGACAGAGTTAGAACGGTTACAGAGCTACCTAGAAAGAAATTATCCTTGGCTTATCCCCCTTCTCCAGCATGATGCAAGTATTATCAAACTGTCCAGGAACTGTCATCACCCTTGTATTAAACTAAATAAGCACACAAATAGAAAACTGGAAATGAAAATTCCAACAGTCACATTAAAAAGAAAGAAACTACACAAAAACATGAGGTAACATGTTTAAAAGAAGTGGAGGAAACAATCAAGAAGATGTTATAACAACAAGAACAATAATAATCTTTATTTATACCCCACCCAATCTCCCTGAAGGGACTTGGGGTGGCTTACAACAATGGATAAATGCAATAAAATACATAGAAAATTTTAAAAACATAATAACAACACATCAGATCTATATAAGACAAGCAAGATAAGCCAAAGCATGAGTAAACAAAAATTAAACAGTAAGCATTATAAAACATTAGTTAATATCACAGTCGTTTCTCTAATTTGTTCAGTACTCTTCGTTGTTATTTAATGCAACATTAATAAAACGTATTTACAATATTAACAACAGATTAGAAAAGGTCAAATCCAAAGAGACGCCAGCAATGTTAACAAGCATGAACTTGTAAACCATAAAGACCCTATCCCTTTAATAGTGAAGGCTCTACTCCAACACAGAAAGAGGAGTGAAAACTGATCCAAACTAGATCTTTGATTACAACGCTACTAAAAATACATCAAACGCAGGAAACTGGCTAGGGTGGTGCTGGGCTGTTAGACAAGAAAGGTGTGAAAGCACAGGATGATATGACAAAATTATTGAGCTTCATTGCATTCTTTGCACCTGTCCTTATTCTAGAAAATATTTGATAGCATAAACCAAGAAAGACATCTGAAAATCTAAGTCAAATAGAGGTGAAGTTCAACTGCTAGATGGCATGATACAAAACATTGCATCTCTTTTCTGAGAGAAAAGGTGGGATATTAATAATAATAATAATAAACAAACAATACTGGTCACCAATAAAATCCAGCTATATATAAGTACTTCATATTATGGCAGAGAGTCTGCTGTTTTGCTGAATTTATCTAACCAACAATAGTCATATATGGTACCCCCTTGTCAGAAAAGCAGTTTACCTCTTAAACTCAGTTGTACTTGGAGCGAACAAAGGTTGCTAAATTATCTGCCTGGCCACTGTTGGAAACAGGATACAAGAGCAATCCTATCCTTCTTACTCAGAAACAGGCTTAGTCCCTATTAACTTTGTTTAGGATTAGAGCCTAAATGAACTACAGATCTGACCCATTAGGACAATCCTTATGTTTGTAATCTAGTCAACCACATACAATGACCTAAATGTTTAGATCTCGGTATCACCAGCCCAAGTTAGGAAGCATGTTCACATATGCACTCAAACCTTACTAGTATGATAATTTGTTCACCATCAAAAATAGCTTTTTTAGCTGCTACTCGGAAAGAAAGTTTTGAAGAATATATAAACTAGTGTTTTCAGCATAAAGTGTTTTATCTGGAAAATGAAATTTCTGTTATTTCAATGTGGACAGTGTTAGTGATGCCTCACTGTGTCAACTAATACATGTTCAAACAATATCAATATTAATATTTCACATTCAGTGACAGGGTTGAGTGATCGGAGGTCATCAAAGTAATTTGACACAGTAGGTTGAGCCTTAGGGAAAAGGAGGACAAGAGCTGACAGACAACCATGTAAAGCAAGAACTTGCTCCCTTTCTAGAAAAAAATGAATAAAACAGGGAAGCCATACTAAACAGTAGGAGGGGGAATGGCCTGCACAGTTCAAAACTCTTGCAAGAGTTATCTGTCCTTCTTTGATCAGCCTGCTGGGCACAAACGTAGCCCAAAAAAAGCACAAAGAGATCAGCCACATCCACAGTCTGCATGGCAACCAACAAACTTCTCCCAAAGGACTAAAGACCTCATAAGAAGGGAGCTTTTCTACTACTGTTCTACTAGAAGAATTAGACAGAAGATGATATATTCTATATGCACAGAAACATAACCCAGCATTAATGAACCTGTAGTCTTCCAGGTCTTACTGACTGGAAGCTTCCACAATCCCTAACATTGGTTATTCTAGTTATAGTCAATGATCTTGAATATTATCTGGGGCCCTTCACACCACACAATGTTTGCAATCTGGGGAATCAACTGGAGCGGAGACTCCAATTTGATAATTATGCTAACCAGCTTGGATTTTCCATGTTTAAGAAAGGAGTCTGCACTTGAAAAAACACCCTGTAAATTGTTTTAAATTGTCTGTTATTGATTATGTGTAAGTTATATCGATTGTATTGTTTTATTATCTGCTGTTGTGTTCCTTATTATGTGTTATTGGCTCATGTAAGCCGCCCCAAGTCCCCTTGGGGAGATGGTGGCAGGGTATAAATAAAGTTTTATTATTATGTATTATTAAACAGATCAGAAGATGTTATTTAACATATCAAATACTATATTCATTATAATATAAAATTATTATGGCACAAATTAGATAATAGTGTTCTTTCAGGTAAAATGATAGTTCCTTCAGAAGCAGACACCCTGAACTCTCAAGTGCCTTCTTTCAAGGCACATGGGTCTTAACTAGCTCAATGGACAGCAAGCAGAGGCAGGACATTTTCATCAGGTTAGGAAGAGATATAATTCCACCTCCTGAGCTGTTTTGCCTTTGCCTTCTCCCACAAGATACAAAAGTCTTTAATAACTATAGGGAAGTTTAAGGAAATATGTGACAGGAGGTATATGTAGTGCATCATCAACACTGTATCTTGCTACTAGGATTACATAAAAGAGTCCTAAGTTGTAGTTCAATCATCTCATTTCTACACCAATTAAAAATCTAATATATGTGTAAGGAATATTATTACATATGCACTACAAAGGTTCTTGTGTAATCCTTACCATCAATCTCTAGGGCAGGATACTGCTGTCCCCAAGTTATTAGAAACAGTTCCAATTATAATTGATTAAAGAACACAAACAAAGCTTTTCAATTAGATTTGAATTAGAAAACAACTGATTTGTAAAAGAGCTGATTACATGTAAAGTTTATAAAACATGCAGAAACTTTCTAACACATCTCCCACAAACCAACCATCATCATGAAAATAAATTTAATTGGCACGGAACATCATACCAAAACCTCATTATTGAATATTGATAACCCTGTCACATTCAGATTGGCAAATTCAGTGAGTTTTACTCCTTCTTAATGTGGTAAAATCCAAAATGAGAAAAATTACATAACTCAAAAGGACAGATTGTCTTGATTTATAGCACTGAAAAGTAACAACCCAACAATCCTTCTAAGCAATCACTCCTCTTCCAAAACGAAATAAAATGCTTTCACCAGATCCATTAACACATCTAAATGCACACAACTCTTTAAAAACTCTGTAAAGTTAAGGCTATGTCATTGTTGGTTTTTTTTTACATGTAATGAGTTTTAAAAGGTGCAATGTATTTCATAACATGCTGCCTGTCTGCAGTACAACTCCTGTACAGGCTAACAGGATTTACACACGCCCTTAAGTCAGTAACCTTGACATTAATATGACAGTGTTCTGCAGTAGGCTATGGGCTGTTTAGCCAGTGCAACAGTAGGTCAGGTCAACTTGGTGGCTCAATTCTGGAAGAGTGGTTAGTTTTTTCCCCACTCCACATTTCAGCAAATCATTGAAAAAACGAACTGCATCCTGAAGTTCAGGCGAGGAAGTCATGTCATTATAGCTACATCTTAATGCATACCACATATTTTTCACAAAAATGGACCAAGGAGAAGTATAGTATTTCTTGACACAACAATTATCTTGGTTACTTTTCTCCAAAACAACTTTCATGTTTTCTTCCTCCACTTAGATTTGGTGTGGAAATAATATTCCCTAATGTTCTAAACATGGTTAAATAAAGGCATCATCATCTGACTAAAATGTCCCATCTCTTTTCTCCAACATAATGTCCATTGTTACCTTTGGGGAACTATGTATTTACCAAGATTAAACACTAAAGATGGTTTGCTTTAACCAGGACCTCTACAATATCCCCAATCTCCAATTAAAGACAATCATTAGGTAGATGTGCTGCTCTGCCATTAAGAGCAAAATGTAAAGGAAATCCCCAAAGAAAAAGAAAGAGGCGGATGCTTCCAAACTCTTAACCTTCAAGAAACATTGCACATTCAGTAAGTTTGCACTCATAACCAAGGCCAGAGATTTTCAATTCACACTCAAAAAAGGCAGATGGGAATTAAACTCGAGCAATGCTTGTAATGAAAAGCAATCACATAATCATTATAAAGTTGAATACAGAGTATACTACAATATTCTACTTAGGCTGAGAAGAACATACAAATGTTTCTGAAAGTAACATTTGTCAAATACACTGCAATCCAAACAGCAGAAGCTTTAATAAGCAATACTGGAGGAAAATCCCAAAGCATTCAAATTATTTCAGTGTTTGTTTTTCCTTTTTTATTTTGCCATTGTCAAAGGTTTTTCTTCCTTTAAAAATACATTATAAAGTTTTACTTACAGTCATTATTAGGCTTTTGCTTTAGTAATGGAGTACAAAACAGTGATCATCCAGATGTTGATGAACTGCCCCCTTCCCATTATCCCTTACTATTCACCAAGTAAGCTGGGACTAATGGGATCGAGAGACTAAATCCATTATTCCAGGTCAGAGGACCATGTACTCCTGAAATACACTTGCAAACTATGATGTTTTAAAATGAGCTGAAATTATAGCACAAGACAAGCAACTTAAAAGCACACTTATGAAGCACCAATAGATTTGGCAACACTGCACTTTATATTTTGCTCAAGGCAAAATATTCATGTAGCTTGAAAGCACTCAAATCTTTGCACCTTGTAATAGCTAACTTCCCAACCTAACTGAGATTTTCAGCCCTAAAACCAGTACCAAATAGCTTTCTGCCTCTTTGTAATTAGCATTAATCCCAAGCTCTTCAAGGCCCCTGGTGTGGCAATTATTTGGTCTTAACCTCTGCCAAGGTCTTGCCTCTTCTATGTTCTAGAAAGTTAACTACTGAAAAAATGTTAAGGTGTGACTTGAAGTACTTGAAAAAACATAAGTCTACACTGACAGAGATGGGCCAAGACCTGCCTTTTCTGAATAAAAGTTATTGCTGCATTGATGAGTTACAGAATGATTTGCACTCCACATTCCTTTCTCTTACCATCTAATTAAGCAATATTCTTGGGCTGAACAACTAACATATTTAAGAGCATCACTCCCCAAATGGTTTTAAGTATTTGCTCTCCTGATGTTAATGTTATCTCTGTGCTTCTCATTCTGACCAAGTTATCTTTGACTGTGCCCAAGTCTTCTGCTATTACCATATACAGTATATAAATCTTTACTACTGTAGGGAAATAATGGATTATTTTTGTGGTCTTAAAATACACAAACTGCCATGGTATTCCTAAGGAACAAGAGAAAATTTAAAATACCTTCCTATAGAAATGAAATAAAGCAAGCCAAGAATTACTAACCATTTGGCATCCCTTGGTATCCAGCAACACAAAATCCCAAACCAGCTGCTGTGATGCTCCATGACCACCCATCAAGAAATGTCCCTTAATGACATCTGATCTAGCATTCCTGCTGCTCAGTAAACCCTTCCTTCACCGGTCACACTTTGTTCTTCCCTCACTTCACACTTTTTGGGACTCTCTCCTCCTTGAGGAGGGAGGGAGTGCTGTGCCAGGGCTCGGGTTCCCATGGAAACGGCATCGCGCTACACCTTCCTATTCAAGTCAGATTTGCTGCCCTCCTCCCAGCCCCCAAGTAATCCAGGGCATCCTCTGCCTGCATTTCTTGATAATCCCTGGTTCATAAACAATGGAACAGTAGAGTGTATTTACAGGAACACGTTCCAAAACACCCTGGCAAAAGGCCACATCCTTGAGTTCAGACTGCGTTTTCCTGTGGTAATGATCAGCCCTTATTCCACACATCAAACAACTTAACTTGGGCTGAAGTCACTGCTCCCTACTTTCATGTGCAGCAGACAAGTGCAGATGCACAGGAAATCAGAACAGTTTCATCTCCCTCTCATGTTTTGAGGCCTATCCCACAGAAAAAAGAGGTGAAAATGGAGGGGCTTTGGCAGATAAAAAGCTCCAAGCAAAACTTAGTGCTAGTTGAGAATCCCTTATTTGAAATGCTCAAGACCAAAAGAGTCCTCTATTTTGGATTTTGGAATACTTTGCGTATATAGTTGGCCATCTGTATCCACAGACTCTGTATCCATGGATTCAACCATCCACGGCTCGAAAATATTTTTCAGAAATTCCAAATGGCGAACCATGAGTTTGCCATTTTATCGAAAGAATACCATTATAATTCTCCAATGTATATACTGGAAAATGTGCACCCTTGGATTATGATCTTGGATCCAAACTCCAGCAGATATTCATTGCAGATCAAGAGATACCTTGGAGACTATGAGTATGCCAATCTGTAAGCCGCCTTGAGTTCCCTTTGAAGTCGAGAAAGGCGGGATATAAATGTAGTAAAGAAAGAAAGAAATGTACACTGTAAACAAAATACCAGTCAATTTCTAAAGATGAAATTCACTGATTTTCAATCACTCTTTGTACATATTGCATGTAGGTAACTGCATACATAATATTTTAATGACTTTTTGTATATGTAACAAAGTTTCAGCAAGCAAAGCTGTTGCAGCCACAGAAATTGGACTATTTTGGGGTCCATCTCCACTGTTGAATTAGTACAGTTTAGCCCCACATTGAACAGCCATGGCTCAATGCTAGGGGATCATCGGAGCCATGGTTTCACAAGGTCTTTAGTCTCCTCTGGCAAATACAGAGAGGTGCTGCATCTACAGCAAGCATGGGCACTCCCACAGGTGGCCACGCAGCCCCTGCTTTACAGCCTGAGCCTCCTTTCCTTCTCACAGAGGCTTGGAAGTTGCAGGTTGAGCATCGCTTACTCTGGGCACGCCAAGGCAGCAGCGTCTTCACTGTGGAATTAACTTGGTTCCAGACTGCTGTGGCCCAATGCCGTGGAATCCTGGGCTTTGTCGTTCTGCAAGGTGTTCTGCCTTCTCTGCCTAAGAGAGCTCGTGCTTCACCGAACTACAATTCACAGTATCTCATGGCAGGCAAAGTGGCCTCCAGCTGCATTCTTTCTACAGCAGTGGTCCTCAGCCTTTCGTCCTCCAGGTGTTTTGGACTTCAGCTCCCGCAATTCATAACAGACTACTGGCTGCTGGGAAATGTGGGAGCTGAAGTCCAAAACACCTAGAGGGCCAAGGTTTGCCCATGCCTGATCTATACTATAGAACAGCGGTTCCCAACCTTTGGTCCTCCAGATGTTTTGGTCTTCAACTCCCAGAAATCCCAGCCACCTTACCATCTCTTAAAGGAATTGCGGGAGTTGAAGTCCAAAACACCTGGAGGGCAAATGTTTCCCAATAACTGATCTATACTATAGAACAGCGGTTCCCAACCTTTGGTCCTCCAGGTGTTTTGGACTTCAACTCCCAGAAATCCCAGCCACCTTACCATCTCTTAGGAATTGCGGGAGCTGAAGTCCAAAACACCTGGAGGGCAAAGCTTTCCCAATGACTGAGCTACATTATAGAACAGTGGTTCCCAACCTTTGGTCCTCCAGATGTTTTGGACTTCAACTCCCAGAAATCCCAGCCACCTTACCATCTCTTAAAGGAATTGTGGGGGCTGAAGTCCAAAACACCTGGAGGACCAAAGGCCGAGGAGCACTGCCGTAGAAATAATGCAGCTGGAGGCCACTTTGCCTGCCATGAGATACTGTGAATTGTAGTTCGGTGAAGCACGAGCAGAGAAGGCGGAAGACCTTGCAGGACGACAAAGCCCAGGATTCCACCGCATTGGGCCACAGCAGTCTGGAACCGAGTTAATTCCACAGTGAAGACGCCGCTGCCTTGGCGTGCCCAGAGTAAGCGATGCTCACAACCTGCAACTTCCAAGCCTGTGTGAGAAGGAAAGGAGGCTGGGGCTGCGGAGCAGGGGCTGCGTGGCCACCTGCGGGAGTGCCTGGATGGTGCCTGGCCCAGCCCTGGGAGCCCCGGGAGGCAGGCGGCTCACTCACCCCATCAGCCAGTCCATGGCGACGCTGGGCCGGGGAGCGAGAGAGCGAGCGAGCGAGCAGGCGGCTCTGGCTGGAGGGTGCCCGCCGCCTGCTGCCCGCCGCCGGCCTCAGCGCCTCTCTCCCCGCCGGCCCCGGCCTCTGAGGCGGACCATGGGTGCCTCTCCCAGTCCGGACCTTCTCCTTCCCGCTACTCCTCCTCTCCTCTTCTTCTTCGGCAACCTTCGCTTTCGGTTCAGCGACGGCTCGGCTGCTCCTTCTCCTCCTCTTTCCTCCTGCGGAGAGGTTCCCGCCCTCCTCAAGGCAGCGCCCGCCGGCTCCCCTCAGCCAGCCAGCCAGCCGGAATGAGCGAGGCAGAGAGCGGCACTCACTCACACACTCTCTCTCTCTCCCTCGCCCTCTTTCTGCGGATGGCCGGAAGTAAACACACCGCGTTTCCTACCACACTTTTTTTCCCCGCCCCGTCCCGCGCGCCCACGTGCAACCCGGAAGCGGCCGCCTCCCCTAGGAATCACGGGAAATGTAGTCCGTGGAGGGCGGGCCATGGGCTCTTAAAGGCGCAGGGTCCTGGGACTGCCGCGATGGGGGGAAGAATGGGAAGGAGGAGGGAGGGAGGAGGAAGCAGGCGGGCCCGCTTGTCTACCCAGTTCAGGAAACTGGGAGCCAGTAGGTGAAAATGAGAATCAGAAGAGGAACTGAAAGATGTATTTTACAGGTATCTATATCTAGAGAGAGAGAGAGAGAGAGAGAGAGAGAGAGAGAGAGAGAGAGAGAGAGAGAGAGAGAGAGAGAGAGTTACATTGAAAAATGTACCATCTACACTGCAAAATTATAGCAGTTCTACACCACTTTAACTGCCAAAGTTCTATCCTTTGGAACCCTGGGATTTGTAGACTGGTGAGTCACCAGAAACCTTTAGCAGAGAAGGCTCAAGACCTTGGAAAACTGCAGTTCCCATGATCCCCTAGCCTTGAGCCATGGCAGGGCAATTGAGGCCACACCAAATAAGTCCTTAACTATGGTGTTCTTGCTCCCTCAGAGTCACTGAATAGTGATAAATAGAAAGTCACTGCTCGACTATTGAGGAGCCTTGGTTCCTGCTTATGTGATGTATATCAGTAATTCAACATGTCTTAAATTGTTTTTAATGTATTGTTTTTAATGTATTTTATGTGTTTTATGTTTTTACTCTGTCATTCTTGTAAACCGCTCTGGGCGCCAGAGAGAGCGGTATATTAAGTTGAACTTAATAAATAAATAAATAAATAAATATGTATTGTACTACCCAAAACCATGGCAGAAAGCTATACAATGTACGTAGCAGGATGTGCTATATAAGAAATCCAGAATGCACACACAAACCCTTTATGCGCTGAGAGTAGCTATGGGTGTTATTTGAGAGTGAAGTGCATGCATTTATATTGAAGGAAGAATGCTTTATTTATTTATCGTATCAGAACCAAGCTGGGGGTACAGAAGGTCCTCCATTGTGCATGTGGCAGGGCTCAGGCTGCCTTGCAATAGGTGGTCTGTGGTTTGCTCTTCTCCACACTCGCATGTCGTGGACTCCACTTTGTGGCCCCATTTCTTAAGGTTGGCGCTGCATCTCGTGGTGCCAGAGCGCAGTCTGTTTAGCGCCTTCCAAGTTGCCCAGCCTCCCTGTAGGATTGCAACACATATGGGCATCCCCTGGGCGATGTCTTTGTAGATGGCTGATTTTCTCACACCAGAAGCGACTTGCAACATAACACAGGTTGAACACCCCTTATCCGTAATCCCAAAATCCTAAACTGCTCCCATTGGAGGCTGAGATAATTCTGGTCGCTCAGTGTATACACACTTCATTTTGTGCACAAAACTATTAGAAATACTGCATATAGAACTGCCTTTAGGCTATGTGTGCAAGGTGTATATGCAATATACATGAATTTTGTTTTTAGACTGGGATCCTATCTCCACAGTATCTCATTATGTACCTTTGGGTACAGGCGGTCCCCAAGTTGCGAACAAGATAGGTTCTGTAGGTTTGTTCTCAAACTGAATTTGTTTGTAAGTCAGAACAGGTACTTTTTAATGTAACTGTGTGTGTGTATGTGTGTGTATGTGTGTGTGTGTATGTCTCTCACACAGAGAGACATACATACAAACACACACACACATATATATACACATATACACATATATGTGTGTATATGTGTATATATATGTGTGTGTGTTTGTATGTATGTCTCTCTGTGTGAGAGACATACACACACACACACATATACACACACATACACACACACAGTTACATTAAAAAGTACCTGCTCTGACTTACAAACAAATTCAGTTTGAGAACACATATATAGGGATGGTCTGGATAGCACAGGGAAGGGTTAAGACCCATGTGGTGTTTGTTTTGCTGTCTATGCCCCTGTTCATAATATTTCACCTCACATTCTGTTCCTGTGATAGTTGGATTTTGGAAGATAAGGCTTTTGTGGAAACAATGATTGATGATAAAGCTTCAATGGAGATACCTTTTCTCCACAATTACTCTTTCAGGAGTGAAGTTCTCTTTCTAGGGATAGATTTCTCTGACTTCCTGTTATCTCACTCCTGTTCTTAATTATGACTCATTTGTAAGTCGGGTGTTTGTAACTCAGGGACTGTCTGTATTCCAAAAGAAATTCCAAAGTCCAAAACACTTCTCATCTCATTTTGGATAAGGAAAGGGGCAGGGTACCCTTTTACCTGACAAAAGGGTATCAGGTAATAATTATGGCTATATTCAGGAGGACAAACACCTCTGTGGCCCTTTCATACTGTACTGTTATAGCTCCATGACTCCACTTTAACCGTCCTGGCTTTTCGCCTGTGGAGTCCTGAGAGTTCTAGTTTGGTGAGGCGGTGAAGGAGTTCTCTAGCTGAGAATTCTAAATGCTGACCATTGTAGAATTCCATTGGACATTCTCATGCAGTTAGACTGGAACTGTAGCAATATAAATGTGTAGTGTGAAAAAGCTCCTGGAAGCACTAGCGATGCGTTAACCTTGAAGAATCATCTTTAAAAGCCTGTCTGAATTGCTATTCCCTTATTGGAACATAGTAGTCCTGTAAAAGGAAACGAAGAGAAGTGGTTGGTGTTGTTTTGGTAAATATATTTAGGTGTCCATTTAGTAACTATTCAATGAAAGCCAGATTAGGTAGCATTTCCTAGTGACTCAGCAATGAAATTCCAGACTCAACCAGTATACAATGTTACAGTGACAGGTGTGACCAAAAAAATCTTTGAAGACTAAAGTGAAGTACTCAGATACCATTGTCAGGCCCATACTAAATCCCTAAAGGAGATAAATATTCAGTAGGTCTCAAAATTCTTGCTCGCTTGCCTTGACTTCTCTATTATAATGAATAGAACACTTAGATAAGAGCCATGGTTTGGTAGTCTACAGATTAAAGACAGGAGCTATAGGATCTATTTACATTTATTTACTCTATTGAAATGTATACTAATGTTATAAAATGAACTAATAACTCCTATATGCACAAGAAATGGTGTTTGGACTGTGAGCAAAATTACCAGCTAGATAGGAGTATGATTCTACGCCTAAAACACACTGCGTTAGTTCCCTTTTCTGGAAAAAAAAGTCTTTCCAAACAGAGTATTGCATACTTTAAGATGCAACGTACAGACTTTAAAATACAAAATGCATTATCCAGTGCTCTGTACAAAGCAAACAGGATCAAGTGTAGCTGGAGTAGTCCAAGGCCATGCACAAATCTGGAACATGGCCATACAGGGTGAAAAACACACAACAAGCCAGTGATTCCGGCCATGAAAGCTTTTGACAATATATTGATCTCTGATTGTCAAGGCTCAGTATAACTTCAGCCATGTCAACAGAGGAAATATTCTCTCTTTGCATTAGTGCCATTTCAATGCAAAGGTTTTCCTTTCATCCCTTCTCCATATGCAAAATGAAGACTGAGAACTCAAAGCTGGTTCTTCCCCCAAATATCACTGTGTCCTGCTACTCCAGTCTCCTAATTTCCAAGTGCAAATCTAAACATTCTTTGCATAGATCTGAGAGGTCTGAAAACAATTCTTTACAATAGAAGTTTTAGATCTAAACATTCTTAATACTAATCATTTTCTCTTAATTTCCAATTTCTAGTACTTAGTCATTTACTGTCTTACACTTGTTCAATTTGCATATAGATTAGACATATGCTAATGTATGCTAAATGTAATAATACATGTTGCAAAAAGTCACAGGGGGTTAGTTGTCACTTGATTTTATTCTTACTTACTTTATTTTTAGTACATCATTCCCAAAATGCAAGATAATTGCAACCGTCATGAACAGCAGCATTTATTTCCTGTACCTGTTATTACTGCTACACCGCCAATCAGTTTAGCAAGTTTATTTTAGTCTTCTTACTTTTAATGTCTCAGGCAACACCTTCATATAATTCATGAACATTATCCACCAACCATGGCAACCCTCTGGCCCACAGGTCAATATGTTCCTTAGGATACCCCATTGTCCCCATAAACTTTCTCAAATACAGAGGGAGAGAGGAAAAGGCTTCTGTCAGTTTTGTTGTTAAACACACTAATTTGCTGTGTGTTATCATTGTTCGGCCTTTTTCCTTCTTTCCCCCAGCATTGCCAATGTGGTCTTGGACTGGGTTTTTTTATCCTGTCATTTCTCTCTCTGATAAAAGTATTCTTTTTTATCTTAGTTCTACCATGATTTATTTGGTTGCTCTCTTATACATTTTTTTTTGTGGGATGGAGGGACATAATCATTTTTCTCTGTCCCTTTTCTATCTGGATTCTTTTCCTTTCTTTTTGTGAAAATTCCTTTACCAAGCACCATAAGTGCTTTTTCTTGCAGGATCACAGCTTGGCCACAGAACATACTATATTCAGTATATACTATAATTGGTCTAAATACCCTAAAGGAACCAGATACCATCTGATCTTGGAAATTAAGCAGGGTCAGTCTTGATTAAAGCTGCAGTGCAGGATCCACCATTGAATACTATGTGTTCTATTTCAGAGGATAGAAATGGCAAACCACTATTGAGCATTCCTTGCCTAAAAGAATGCTGTGAAATTCATGGGGTGGCCATAATTTGACAGGTGACTTAAAAGCACACACATGCACATTTGCACTCACAAGAGAAGGACTAAGTTCTGTTTCTGTCACTGTTTTCTTTTTTCCTCCAAGGGAGACAGCTATGTTGAGTGAAAGACAGTGGAAGAATATCCTGGGAGCACTCTTTCGCTGTCAGCCCCACACAGTTTCTTACTGAGCAGCCAAGAACCTATTGGCTACGTTGATTAATAACATCTAGAGTAGGGTTGGTGATCGATGGAAGGAGAAAGTGCCAGTTTTTGCACCTGCACACTTGTACCACACACACACACACACACACACACACACACTTTGAGCCTGAAATAACAATTAGGAGTGGCTTTCAGTTGCAACTTCTGGGGGTGCAGAGTGAATAGATGTGTTATTAGTTTTTATCTTTTCTGTATGTTTCTGTCCCATCCTAGGGAGTCTTTCCAAGCCTAGGAGGTGCAAAACACAAAAGGTCTTGGGAGCTGCAAGCAACCTCTGATTTGCCCACCCCTGATCTACAGGGCCACCAGGTGCCCACCACAGCCTAAGATCAGTCCAGGGACTCTGTTTTCTAGCTACTGACTGCAATTCTTTTTTTCTGTTTTGTCATTTCTGCAGGTGTGAAGATGTCTCACTCCCACTGTAATGCAGGTAACAAATGTGGCTTGAAGCAAGGCCAGCAACAGCAACAAATGCCACTCTAGTTGGAATAGACCAGCTTTACTTTCTGCTGGCATCTCTTCTCTTTCTCTTCTTCTCATTTCTTTTAGGGCTCCTTGAGTTAAAAGCTCCACAGGCACTGGATGTGTAACTATCCCTTTAGCCCCAATGTACAGTGTATATGCAAATAACAGGTATTTCACAGTCCATAAAATGTCTGGTCACAAGTATTTTGGATAAGGGAACCTCAACCTGTATTATGTATCTGACAAGTATTTTGCAACAGAAAAATCCACAGCTCTGCTTCACTCTGATGAGTTAATAGACCACACAGTGAATGCTTGTGAGGATGTTCATATCCCTGATCATGTCATACAAAGTCTCCATCCCTGAGTTAAGCCAAGATATAGTAAAATAACAGGTTGGTATAGGATGTTTCAGAAAGTTAAATTAATCCCCATCTTGCAGACAAAATCCTACTGCAGCAAAACAAAGTATCCTCCTTTTGAAAGAGTCAGGATTTGAGATTGCAGCAAGATTTACCCCTCAACAGTTTTTTGCAGGGACGTTAATTGTCCAATATCATCTAAAATGTCATGCTAAGGTTTTGTTCATGTTCTCTATAGTACTTATGCTAAGTATAAAATAAATCATTTATACCTGTTTTAAGGCTGTATTATTGCATTCTTTTTATGATCCATGTATCTGTGATAGCTGGGGCCATGCTCCTTATTCCCTACTTCAAGGAGAACACTATGTGGAGAGATGTTGGAATATAATCCTCTGTTTACATGTATCCATTGTTTCAACATCTATCTGAAAGGCTCTCCAGTCCAAGCTAAATTCAAATAAATATCTACAAGAAAGTAGGGTACTGGGCAATCAATGTTGCCTAGTACAAATTAACTCGTGGAGAGCAGACCTAGAATATAATAATTGAGTGGGTTCCTGTTGATTAGTCCTAGTTAGAGTAAACCCATTAATTGTGATAATACATAGGTAAATCCCATTGCTTCAGTGGGTCTACTTTAGATAAGTTTATCATCAGAATTTCTGATGATAAGTTTATCATCAGAAATGCAAGTCATTTATTTGCATTTCTTATTTTAATAACAATTTTCAGACATTGAAATGAAAGGTACGTACATTTCCCATCACATTGTCAATTTCATATGCTGTTGCATAAATCACTTAAAAAGACATTCCAGCAATGGAAAAGCTGGAATGCTATACAGCGCAGCATAAGGTAGCAGTTCCATGTGTGGCAGTATACAGCAGATGGCCATTGACACTCTCCAGACTTACTGTGGAACCATTGCAGTCTTGTCCTCACACACATTCCATCCTTAGTAGAGAGCACAAGGGGACAAGAATCAGAGTTGGAAGAGACCACAAGAGCTTGCCTGTTTAACCCGCTACTATCCAATGAATGAATATCAAACTGAAACTATTTTGTCTGTCTTCTACTGTTACATTGGTGTTTCTGAGTTTATATGTTAATTTGTTGAGCATTGTAAAGGTATGAACTCTTTCAAGCTAATTTCACATGCAAAGGCCATCAAGTGTCTTCCAAAACTTGGCAGTTTCCAAATTCATAATATATAAAAGCATTAATATTAATTCTTTATGCTTGAGTTTTTTATTAGGAACATTTCCAGAATAATAGAGTTCCACAATTTTAAACTATTTTGTTCTGACATAATCAGATTTAACCAAGAATGAGAATGATTCTGTTTCACCAACAATGGATTGACCTAAATTATGATGTTGAACTTGTGTGATTTTAAATGAATGTGTTAATAATTGATGTTTTTAACTAATTGTTTTAATTATAACTGTTATCTATAAAATTGTGCAATGGCATTGAATGTCTGTCTGTTGTGAAGCCGCCCTGAGGGGTGAGAAGGATGGGATACAAATATGATAAAGAAATAAATAACTTGATGACAAAGTTATTCTCTTCTGGGCATTGTAAGCCACACATGGACCAGGATAATATGCTTGTCGTTACCTCTCCATCAAATAAAAGATTGAATTAATGAAAATATTCAATTAAGTTGAGTTTAAGTACCATTGGCAAGAGATTTTCAGTCCATTTTCTCATACATTGATTGGCAAAGATTACCAGATTTAGTTCCATTTGTTTGCAAATAGTAAGATTCCAAGATATTCCCAGGAAACTGCCCTTACCAACTTGCCACTTTTTGCTTCTTTCAGGCACTGATACCTCTTGAGCCTTGTCTTTTGACATTAAGATTGGCAACCACCAATTCATAATGATCTTCAAGGCCACACCTTTTATGGTAGTACTCTAATAAAATCATAAATATAAATTCATTGGAGCCACACTATATTAGTTCCTTGCATTTCTAGCTATATAGGCACGTCTCTAAAAACAAATGTGATGAATGTCATAAATATCTTCTCCCACACTACAATAAAACAACACATAGCTCATGAATGGGCATGTAAGTCACAAATAGGGGGGTGGTAGTCTAGCCAAAGCTTTTCAGGCAAAAATTGGCTATTTAACCTGCTTAGACTCGTTGTTGTGTTCGCAAGTGACTGAAAGGGGATTGTTTTCTGAAAGTATGGTTGTTTGGCTAGTACACTCATGTTGGAGATCTATTTCCGTACAGAGCTACAAAATATAAAGTGAAATGAACCCTGAAAGAATGAGATGACATACCATGGTAAGGAGGACCACCATATATTCACAGGTTATATAACTGCAGCGAAGAACATATTCTTGTTAACTGTTGTAAAATCAACTTCAACTTATGATCATATGAAGAGAGACAGCTCTGCTCTGGTCGTATAACCTGAAGGCTATGGCATCCTTGACTGCATCTGTCCAGCTGCAATGTCATCTTCCTCTTTTCCACATTGTCAAGCATTATTGCCTTGGAATAAACCATGTTTTCATCATCTACTTTAAAGTTATGTAAATCATCTATGGGGTTGTGTTTTTTGGGGGGGGGGTGTTACTTAATGTCCAATTGTAAACCTTCCTTAATACTTTCTTCCTTAAAAGTCAATAATAATTCCAGGTCTTTGCTTTCTTCTGTTTTCAAATCATTCCTAGGATGGTCCAACATTTACTTTAAGGGAAGTCCTTTAATTCCTGAGCATTGCCTCCACATATATAATAAGGTTGCTCCTACACGTTGGCTCCATGAAACAGCAAGAACAGATGTCACAGATCTGCATTGAGCCTTTAATTTTGAAATCTTGAGTAATCTTCCCCCTCTGCCCCACTTGTAGCCGCAATCACTTCACTCCTGAGATACTCTTAATTCTAAGTAGCATGGCATAACAGATTGGCAAGCCCAAAAGATCAAAGGCAATACTGTTATCTGTAAACAAGAACATGTTTCGCCTCAGAAATACAGGTGCATCTTTTATACAAAAAGCTATCTCAATATAAGCAATATAAGTGAATAAGAAATATAGGCAGACCTGCAGTATAGGATTAGTCTTGAGACTACAAATAATCATTTCTTTTCCTAAATCTATTACAGAGTGGAAATCATTCATGTGCAAATCACTTTTTCTCGTAGCAAGTGATACAAAAGAAATCACATAATTTAAAGTAATGACCTTTCCTTTCCCTTTTTATAGATTAAAAAATACTGATAAGCCATCTGCTGAAAATAATTATCCTTTATGTAGTCATTCGATCCATCATTATCTACAAACACTGTAGAACAGTTGTCCCTTCTTTTAAATACTCTTTCTTGTCATCTCCTATTAAGGGTATTTTGAATGCGATGGGGAAATGTGAATTCTGTGTAGTTCTACTCATCATGTTTCTACAGTTAGAGTAGGACATTTAGTTGTTATATGACACACATTTCAATCCACAATTGACTTGCAAAACAATGCGTCTGTCATATCAGATTAAATATATTCTTCATGGTGGTAATGGTGTTGCATGGCAAACAGCAAAAAGATTGTGTTCAGCAACATGGTATACATTTTCTGAGAAGCTTTGTATAGCTCTTGTTTTTTGACTGCATGTTATCTGGAATGATTTTTTCTCTTTTGGTTGTAATTTAACAAACTCTTTATTTTGCTTAATAAGATTTTAATTTTACTTCAAGTTTGACTAGTTCATTAACTACCTTCAGAAATGATTCTGGCAAATAGTTTCTATACAATGTAATAGTATAATTGCACACGGCCAGGCATTCGGCCGATACAGGAAGACTTCATAAAAACAACAATAATCAAGTAGTGTAAAAATTAAAAACAATATAATTTTTATAGGTTGTACTTTTTATTTACCTTGTCATTGGAGTGCATAATGTGTAATTGACTGATTGAAATAAGGTTCACAGAATTTCATATTCAGACTTACACTCTAGTCTTTACACTACAGTATAGCTTCCTCTCTGAAATACATTCAGACCTGTGTATCCAGGGATTTAACAATCCATATTTTGAAAATATTTTTTTTAAATCTGCAAAGAAAACCTAAAATCTGCTGCTCTGCCATTATATATAATGGAATTTGAGCATCCACAGATTTTGGTATCCATAGATTCCCATCCTGGTACAAAACCCTATGAGATCCTAACGTCCCACTGTTGTTTTTTTTAAAAATCCTTGCAACAATACTTTCCAATAGAATAGTAATATCATAGCCATATTACATAGGAAGAGGTCTCTGGAACTGAGGCAAAGATTAAATTCCCTAAAGTCATCCCTTGAGCTCATAGCTAAGTAAGATTTTTTTCATTACTTTGACATTTGTTGAAACAAGCATCTCCCTCAATGCTGTTCCCATGAGCAGCATGTGAAGCTTTGAGTTGCCCTTCTCTCATGATGATTTTACCCCCCCCCCCAAGTGGATGCTAGAAACTACTACCATGGCTTATGCAAAAATCTTTTCAGCACAGGCCAGATAGTAGAAGACCCCATTATCACAAACCCTACATCGTTTTAGTAAGCTAAATAATATGTATGTGAGTGAATGAATTATATGTTCTCCACTGCTTCTATATATATATATATATATATATATATATATATATATATATATACATACATACATACATACACACACACACACACACACACACACACACACACTGCCTTCATATACACACATTGGTTTTGCTCCCACTCACCGGTCTTTACATGACCATCCCCATTTCTATTAATAATTGCATCCTCCTCCCACATCTCATGCAAAATTTAAGATTGTCTGATTGGCAATCAGGCAGCACTGTGATGGTGCCAGCAAGAAACTGTGCTTTAGGATAGCCCATGATTAAGTCTTGGACTTGGAACTGACACAGCAAACAGATATTAGGCAACATTCATAATAATATGAAAGTAACCCTCTTTATTCACAGAGACCAACACCCACTGCATATGGGGTGGCAATCCAGAGTAGCCCAAGTTAAACATGATAAAAGCATATTAAACAGGTCAGAAAATGCAGCAATAAGCTAAACAGTGACACCTAAGCTTAACTTGATACCTAAAAGAAACCAGAGAAGAAGAAGGGAGAAGGCCCTCTCCCATTATCCAATATTTTGTTAGACCTGATAAAGTTATCTATCCAGGTCTCAGTTCTTGGACAGGTATATATGGTAGAGGGAGAGACATGTCCTACTTTAAATGGCCTACTTTCTCAAGATATGAGAATGACCAAGGTTCAATTCCTGGTGTCTCCAGGTAGACCTAGGAACAACTAATTGATACCTCAGAGAATGGATGGCAAAACTAAATTGACCAGCAGACTGTCTTTGTGTAAGAGAGTTTCATATACTCCTATACATATGGAAAAGGAACAAGTATTTAACAGGAATTTGCTGAACAATGTGTAAACAACCATTATATGAGTTTTTGCAATCCTGAGTGCAGAGAAAATCTATGGCTTTTCCTAGACTGCATTAAAATAAGTCAGCTGCTTCAGACAATGTTTCCGTCCTCCATCGGCTAATGGAGAAAGCCTGGTTGAAAGGGAGTCTGTTTGTCTGCACCAGTCTCACACAAATGCCTCTTCCATAAATATGTCTAATAAACAGACAAGAACAAAGACTGTCATCTGTTAGTATTACCCCGGGGAAATATAATTTCACTAATACAGGAAGCAGGACTTGCCTAGAACATCTAAAGCAGCTCTACTTTCCATCCTTTTATATGATGGACACACAGCAAACAGGCTTACCTGAATTTGTAGGAGCTACTCATGCATCCTAGGACATGTATTAGAGGTGCCCTAAGGCCAAGATCAGACAGAGAAAAGATTCAGATTAACCACAGGTCCTTTTTCACTCTCTGGCACTATAGTCCTGACTTGAAAATTCCCTTCCATGGCATGTCTTAATTATAAAACTCCTAAGAGACCATGAGCATTTTAAAGCTCGAGATCCAATGCTACTCGAAGCTAATGTTTTGAGCAGTTGTTGAACTTCACTCATCTCACTAATTACTATTGTTATCACAGACTGAAGTTAAATCTGTTTCTTCATTCTTTTTTTTTCACTCCATGTCCCTACATCATTTGTAATAAATATTTAACCCTCCTTCCAGAAGAGTCTATTAAACTGCATGTTTAATCCATGGAATGAAAAGTGCTCATCTACAAAAAGAAAGATATTACAATTGGATTGATGCCCTAATGCAGTTTTGTCTGCTGCAGAAAGCCCTGAGTCATTATGTTTTATTCAAGATAATGGAAGGGCACAAAATAAACAGGATTAGACCTATATCCACACAGATAATTTTTCCAAGCCCTGTAATTGTTTCTCATCCATTTTATATACTATATGTAAGGGTCCTGTGCTAACACTGTTGAAACATGATTCAACTTGATGAAATTGACATCAGAGCATAAGTGCTGAGAATGTTAGAGCTTGAAAATATTACTATATGGAGGATTCTGGTAATTGTAAGAACAGGAAAGCAACTCTTCCATGCCCTAGATCAGATGTGTAAAACAATGGTGCTTGAATAGAAATAGAATGCAATATTACTTTAAAAGTAAGATATTGCAGTTAACACCTAGTCCCCAATAACATTGATATGCAACTGCCATAGGGATTCTGGTCATGTGAAGAATAATGCTGTCAACATATATAAAGACTCAGATTCTTTTAAAATAAAAGATTACAGGAACAATACTGAGCTTCTAAGGAGCCCCCGGTGGCACAGTGGGTTAAACTGGTGAGCTGCTGAGCTTGTTGACTGAAAGATCGCAGGTTCGAATCCAGGGAGCAGCGTGAGCCCCAGCTTCTGCCAACCTAGCAGTTCAAAAACATGCAAATATGAGATCAATAGATACTGCTCTGACGGGAAGGTAACGGTGCAGACATGTGGCCACATGACCTTGGTGATGTCTATGGACAACGCCGACTCTTCAGCTTAGAAATGGAGATGAGCACCAACCTCCAGAGTCGGACATGACTGGACTTAAATGTCAGGGTACAACCTTTTCCTTTACCTTACTGAGCTTCTTGAGCTAATCTCTGTACAATTCTATTTTAGTGTATTTTCTGTAGAAAGTCCAAAGCAGTTAACATTAACCAAAGACAGAAAATCCCATATTGATATTGGAAGTGCACACAAACTCAACAAATATAAAATCAAGCTTCACTACAAAATAGTGTGCTTTGATTTTAACTAGATTCTTCTTCTATGAAACACAAAACAATTAGGCTATATTTAATGACATTTTCATAAATATTTGTAACTTCCAGTACAACAATACACAGTGCTGCCATTGAAATCTACGTATTTGGAACTTAGCTATCCATCTTCTGAGAGGGTCTAACCATAGCTAGAGCAGTTCTCATCCTAACACAATTGCATTGCCTGCTGCCAGTGTTAAAGAAGGTCCACTGAAGTTGAAGAAAAACAGCCCATATGTATTCACCTATGCCTTAGTCTGCAGTTGAAACTTACAGCATGTGTTTTCTATTTAACCTAAGAGTAGTGGTTAAATAGAACCGAGAATCTTTTTCAATCAAAGAGCCAAAAAAATTACCAGGACTTGGCTCCATAGCTGGGTGGAACCAAAAGTAAAATGATGAAATCAAAAATGCCAACAGTCAAGACCCTAGATTTGAAGGCATAGTTTTGTATATGAAGATAGTCCTGAATAGGAGGAATTACAACATACAGTATCTACCCACAACCCCACCTTCCAGGTGTTGGTACCATGGTCATTTACAAGTTGGTGGAGAACATGGATGTCAGCAACAGAGAAATACCCCACTGTATTCCTAGGAAATGCACAGCAACAGGATCCACCGAGATTTCTTATAGTTTGCAGAGAGTGATGTCATGGCTTTATTCAGCTCCAGGAACATAGCCAAATACTTCTCCATCCCTCTTGTATGCCAGAAGATGACCACGTTTTGAAGAGGCTGCAACAGCTCAACATTGGGTCTCAAGTTTGGTTTTTTAGCCATTTGTAGAGGACATTGACCTCCACAATGAACAAATATGCAAGTTACATAGTTATAAAATAGTTATAAAACACCATCACTGGACCCCACTCAATTAGTGAACTATCGGCCAGTTTCCAATCTCCCCTATTTGGGCAAAGTAATGGAACGTGTGGTGGCTTCGCAACTCCAGGGGTTCTTGGTAGACACTGATTATCTTGATCCAGCACAGTCTGGCTTTAGGCCGGGACATGGGACTGAAACAGCCTTGGTCGCCTTGGTAGATGATCTACGCCGGGAGCTCGACAGGGGGAGTGTATCCCTGTTAGTTCTGCTGGACCTCTCAGCGGCCTTCGATACCGTTGACCACGGTCTCCTTCTGGGTCGCCTTGCAGATATGGGGCTTGGGGGTACTGTGTTGCAGTGGCTCCAATCCTTTCTGGAGGGCCATACCCAGAAGGTGTCATTGGGTGACACCTGTTCGGCTCCACAGCCGTTGTCCTGTGGAGTCCCTCAGGGTTCAGTACTGTTCCCGATGTTATTTAACATCTACATGAAACCGCTGGGAGAGATCATTCGGAGTAAGGTGTTATCTGTAAGCAGATGACGTCCAGATCTGTCACCAAGGAGGCTGTCCAGACCTTGAACCGGTGCTTGGCCGCTGTGTCGGACTGGATGAGGGCTAGCAAATTGAAACTTAATCCAGACAAGACAGAGGTCCTCCTGGTCAGTCGTAAGGCCGAACAGGGCATAGGGTTACAGCCTATGTTGGATGGGGTTATACTCCCCCTGAAGACGCAGGTTCGCAGCTTGGGAGTGATCCTGGACTCATCGCTGAGCCTGGAAGCCCAGGTCTCGGCGGTGGCAGGGGGAGCTTTTGCACAGTTAAGACTCGTGCGCCAGCTCTGCCCCTACCTTGGGAAGTCTGATCTGGCTACGGTCGTCCACGCTCTGGTCACATCCTGAATAGATTACTGCAACGCACTCTCGTGGGGCTGCCTTTGAAGACAGTTCGAAATTGCAATTAGTCCAGCGGGCGGCAGCCAGATTACTAACGGGAGCTACATCCAGGGAGCATACCACCCCCCTTTTGTGTCAGCTCCATTGGCTGCCTGTCCAATTCCGAGCTCAATTCAAAGTGCTGGTTTTGACCTTTAAAGCTCTTTACGGTTCTGGCCCAGCTTACTTGTCCGAACGCATCAGCCGCTACATCCCACCCCGTAATCTAAGATCATCCGGGGAGGCCCTGCTCTCGCTCCCGCCTACTTCCCAAATGTGGATGGTGGGGACGAGGGATAGGGCCTTCTCGGTGGTGGCTCCCCGCCTGTGGAATGCGCTCCCTATCGATCCACCTCATCCCTCCTGGCATTCAGGAAAAAAGTAAAATCCTGGCTGTGGGACCAGGCGTTTGCACACCAGCACAAGGCAGCACTTTAGATGGGATTTTAACGGAAAGTGGATGATCAGGGCCAATGCTTTTATGGCCAGAACATTGTTTTAATCTGGAATGAATGTGTATGATGTTTGGATGGTTGTATTTTGATGTATTTTAATTGTATTTTGGTTGTTGAGGGGTTCTGGGGTCTTGTATTGTTGCTGTGTGGGCATCGAAGTGCGCCTTACTGTAAGCCGCTCTGAGTCCCCCCTCGGGGGTTGAGAAGAGCGGGGTAAAATCCTGAAATAAATAAATAAATAAATAAATTTACATTCACAGTTCTCTCTGGATGTAGGTGAACTACAACTCCTATAAATCTATCCAAAGACCACCAGTATTTTTTTTGTTGGTCATGAGGGTTCTGTGTGCCAAGTTAGTTGCAGATCTATCATTGGTGGGGTTCAGAGTGCTCTTTGATTTCAGGTGAACTATAAATCCCAGTATCTACAACTCCTATAAATCAAGATGAATTCCTCCCAAGCCTCTCCAGTATTTCGCCTTGGTCATGGGGTTCTGTGTGCCATATGTGGTCCAGGGCCATTGTCTTGATGCAGGGTGAACTACAACTTCCATCATGTTGAGTCAGGCCCCCAAACCCCTCCAGTATGAGCAGTTGCTGATCAATTCCTCTGTGTTTACTGTGTGTCAGAGGAAAGAATAGGAAAGGGTTATGGGAGAGGCAGTGGGCAGGGTCATGCAAATTCCACACCAATGGAGCGAGAGGAAGAAACACTGGGATGCCTGTGGTGGAGGAAAAAATGAAATCTAGGATGAAATGGTCCCTGTATGAAAGGCTTCACTTGGGTGCGGGGCAGTATTGTGTTTGTGAAGAACATTGGCAAGGCTTTTGGGCATGTTCATGGCTCTCACTATAACCTGCAATGTCATCGGAGAGAGGGCCATTGATGTCTCCTGAGTGGTGGGAGGTATCGTTGTTTGTTGAAGCAGGAGTTTGTCTGTGTATGTGGACATCCCAGTCACATACACAAATACATATTTACACACATACATATTTTCACTTTTGTTATTTGTATAATGTAAATTGTATAGATAGATATATTCTGCCTTTTCCTCAATATTGGGACTCAAGGCAGTTTACCATAGAATCAACAGAGATGAAAACACATACAAAAAATCAGTAAAATAGATAGCAGTTAAATTAAATAAAATTAACCTATGTTCTTGTTCCATTGCTCAAAGTAAGCAGGTAGCTGATTTATCAAGACAGAGGAAATAAAATGAAATTGCACCATCTAATGGTCATGTGAAAAATAGAGATGATAGTATTTAAAATTGCTCTGCAGTTGATAGGGGCAAAGCTGAATCAAAAAAATAATGATGTTGCATCTACAAGATGAGTGCAAATAAAGAAATTCCAAAGGGTATTCAGGAAGGTTCACCCAGGAAGACTCTTTCTTCTGTAGCACCTCAAATACATCCAGAAATAAAAGGTTATAGGGAAAATCAGGACACTGGTTTTTTCAGAATCTCAGATCTCATTATTCACTATGTGACTTAAACAGGCTTAACAGTGTGAAGCAGTTGGTACTTCTTCTGGGTATAGATGAAAACCCCTTCTTGTGGCAACAGAGAGAGATGTCTCCTGTTCTCACCATGAAGGTGCATTAACTTTTGCTATGAAAAGTTGGGAAAAGGGGGATTTAACATCCACAACCCTGGCAATTTATCACCCCAAATGCGATCTGAGTCCCTGAATCTTCTTGTGATGCCTAGCTTCAAAGCCCTTCACCTGACCTCAACACGGAGGAGAGCCTTTAGTGTCATCGCTCCAGTACTCTGGAACACTCTTCCTCCTGCAACTCGCACGCTGTCCAATCTACTAGCCTTCCGAAAGGCTTGTAAGACTTTCCTGTTTGTACAGACTTTTGGTCAGTAGATAACCCTGGCCTCTACTGTGTAGCCATAGGCCGTGGGAGTAACTCTGGTGCCAATACACTATTGTATAGTTTTAAATTGGATGTTAAGCTCTTATTTTATTGTGTTTTAACTGCATTTTTTGGATGTTTTTAACATTTGTGAGTCGCCCCGAGCCTAACGGGAGTGGCGACGACTAAATCGAAATAAATAAATAAAATCACAGAACTACATCTCCAATATATAAATCAACCATTTTTCTGTCTCTCACTCCTATCCAGATTGTAATATTAAGAAAATGCATGATGAGACAGTTCATGAGATGCATTTTATTATGCAGTAGCTCTCAGAATATGAAGCGGACCTCCTTCAGGGATGGGCATAATACACTGCAATCTCACTATCGAGGATACATTCCCAGGATCCACAAAACTGCAAATAATAGTGAACCCTGTTGAAAAAAATGGAGTTCTGGCCCATCATGCTGAAGAACCTAGAAAATGCCTGGAGAGAATATATTTTGCTGGATGTGGATTAATAACACTATGGAACCAGTCTCATGGACCTAGGGGTACACAGAAGAGCTGAAAAGGTCCGTGGGAAGAGATGATTCTATTGAAATCAACACCACTTTTCTGACAGTTTCAGCCACAGAAAAAGCACAGAGGGTAGGAAATGAAGGGCTGTGCTTTCTCCTCCAGTTCTCTGATCAGCTGAGATGCTCAGCCCTAGTTCTCTCTTTTGTTGCTAGCAGTCCAATCTACTGATCCTTATTCCTGTAGGAGCAGGAGCAGCCTACATCCAAGCAGCTGTGTGCTGAATTTCTGTGCTCTGTGTGCCAAACAGATGGCTGCCAGTGGATGGATTGAAGGATCAGAAGGTAGAGGAGGTTTACAAACTGGACAGGGGGGAAGGGGAGTTCTGAGCATTTGAGAAACACTTAACAAAGAGTGCAGGGTCAATGGGAGAATGTTTATTTGACTAAATTGGATTATTTCATATAATGGATCATTGTACAAAATAATCTAATCCCATATATCTAGTTTAATTTTGATTCTAGTTTCCAGATTTGTATGTTCATACTATTCTCCAATTTCTTTCATTACCATCATTTGCAATATTTATATAGCACCATCTTCGTATGGGGCACTTTATAAGCAAAAGAACAACAAGACAGTTCCTTGTTTTCAGTTTTAAAAACTAATTCAGACATGAAACAAAATAAAAAGAGGGTGGCAATGTGGGAGGAGATTAGGAATTTTTTTGAATCCCTAATATAAATTTTGATGTATTAAAGCAAATTGTACCAAATAAAACCATGTTCTTTCAAAGGAGAAAATCCATGGGAAAAGACCATTTTATAAACAGTTAAAAACAACCATACAAATGGGTGGCATCTAATTTTGATGCTCTTCCAGTAGAAAACCTTTCAGTTTCCTACCTCCTTCCTGCCTCCTTATACATTATTTATTTTATTTTATTTACAATATTTATATTCCACCCTTCTCAACCCACATGGGAGTCAGGGCAGATTACAATGCACATATACATTTATTTTATTTATTTATTTCAAGCATTTATACCCCGTCCTTCTCGACCTCCAAGGAGGGACTCAGAACGGCTTCCATTCAGGCAACAATTCAATGCCAAACATGATATAAAACACATAATAAATACATCCATATACATTAAAATAGTTTAAATATATACATTAGAACTGGTTCTGGCCACGGGAGAGTTGTCCACTTGTGACAGCAGGTTATTTGATGGAGTACTTCCTCATTCTTCTGGATGCTACTGGGAGGTTTTATAGCAGGGGTCGGGAACCTTTTTGACTCAGAGAGCCATAAAAGCAAAAAAATTTGGACATTTATTTCAGTGAAAGCCATATGATATATTTTAAGACTGAATTCAACTAAATATGAGTATAAGCAACAGAAAATACTGAAAAGAGTTGGGGAAAACAGGCCCTGACATAAGGGAGTTGCAGTTGTGTGGATTTATAGTTCACTTGCAATAAAAGAGCATTCTGAGCTCCACCAACCATTAAACTGAACCAAACTTGGCATACACAAATCCCAGGAGCAACAGAAAATACTGGAAAGGGTTGGGGAAAACAAACCCTGACATATGGGAGTTGCAGTTGTGTTGATTTATAGTTCACCAGACATCAAAGAGCATTCTGTGCTCCACAAAATATTGGAGGGGTTGGGGGGAAGATGTAGAACAGATGATGGGATTTACTGTACCTTCAATTGCTTCAGCTCTACATGAAAATCACAGGACTCACTGCCTGCACAGCTGATAAGAGAGGCCCTTGCTGGCCCCCAGAGGGGTGCAGGCCCACCCTCCAGGAGAAGCTCATCATCGCATAGTGCGACCATGGGCAGGAAGCACCCCGGTGGCAGCCTCTTTCCCCGCGCATTTGCAAACGCACTGGGAAAGAAGGCTTGTGAAGTGTGCATGCGCAGGAATGGGATTGGGCTCTTCGGTTCCCTCTTCCAACTCGATGATTCCCTCAATGCAATCTGGGAACAGTGGGGAATCTTCCTTTCTTGACTGCACTTCCAAATTTCCAAGACACTACCTCTTCACCCAGAATCGTATCCTATGCACAGCTCCATCCCATCCATCCCACACAAAACATTTCTTTTGCGTTTCCAAGCACCTCCCATGTGGCTCCCCAAAAATCAAAGGCCACATGCAATGGGGACGGGAGGAAACCGGGGCCTTTTCCTCTTTCCACCCTCGGGATTATTTCCCTTCCCCTCTCTCTGCATCGCCCCGCCGATCTCCCGCCATTAGCCACGGAAGCCCAGGCACCAGCAGCAACAGCCCCAGCCCCACACTGATGTCACGAGCGAGGCAAGAGGAGGAAATTTCTTAAAGGGGCAGCACAGCTTGAATCCCTGGTGCTCAGACAAAGAGCAAGGACAACCAAAGGGGAAGAGGTCACAAGACTTGCTCAGGGTGCATTCTACAGTCATGCTTGTCAATATGGGACAGGAGCTGAGAGGGACTCCGGGAGGAGGGGGTGGGGCCTAATGAAGTGGCTCTGTGAGCCAGATGCAATCATCAAAAGAGCCACACCTGGCTCCCGAGCCATAGGTTCCCTACCCCTGTTTTATGGTGTCGTAAATTAAATTAGTTAAATTGCAGCTGATTCGTTAATTTTTCCATTATTTAAGCACCCTATTTCAAAGGTTGTAGTTAACTATACATAACTGAGCTATTTCCAATATGTGGCTGAAGGATTTCAGACACATATTGGTTATGTAAACAGCTGAATAATGGAAAAACTTGAACTGGTTTCCTAGATTCTTAGCCCAGCATACAAACCACTACATCACTCTCAGAATTTGTGCGAGTTTGTTCAAATCCAATGCAGTCTTCAATAAATATATTTTACTTCATTGTTGAAGCTTGATTTAATTAGCTTCTTAGGCATACGGATGATATTGCTCTGGTGTAGTAGAGACTATATCTTAACAGCAGCCTCCCTTGTCACATCACAAACATTTAAAACTTCTCTCAGGGATCCCTGCCATTTGATGCAAAAGAGACCACGGCCTTGCCTACATCAGCCCAAAAACCCAGAGTGGGGCAGACGTCACTTCAGGATGTCCAGAGATTTCTGGCCCTTGCTGTGGGGTAAACCAAGGTGAACCAATTTAGCCCTGTGCTTCTTATTCCCTTGCTGCTTTTTCCCTTTGCTTGTCTGGGGGATTACAGTTTGATATTATTGATTCCTCCACCCATCCAAAGTTCCTACTCATTAGCTTACTTTTGAAATGCAACTTCTTTCTGCTCTCCTTAGCTAATAGTAAATAACAAGTAACAGTTCTGGATAATATTAATGCCAAGAAACATAATTGATTGAAATGGTTTTAAAAGACGTTCAGAGTGAAGTTCCTTGCTCTTACTTTTTTTCATATGTTTGTAAGGGACATGACATTCAAGAGCTCAAGATTAAGAAAGAAAATGTTTAACTTTCTTAAGCCATCTCAACTGGACCCTATTTTCCCACTACCCCCCCAAAAAGTGTGTGTCTTCAAGTTGCCTTTCAACATAAGGTGATCAGTGGTCACATTAATTTCACAAGGTTTTCTTAGGCAAGGAATGCTAAGCGGTAGTTTTGCCAGTTTCTTCCTCTGAAATAGAGCCTACAGCACCTCTCTTCATTGGTGGCGTCCCATCAAATTACTAATCAGAGCTGCCCTGCTTAGTGAATGTCTTTAGGGCATGTATTAATGTTCTGCAATCATATCAATGTAGCTAATTTAAAAAAACAAAGACAAGTGTCATTGCTTGATAGCAGCATTTTCAAGTTCTGTTCCTTTAAGTTCTAAATGGTATGGCCTCCCTTGCAGAATAACACCACAGTGTATTTCTGCGGGAGAAGAAAGAGATTTCCTGAAACAAAAGCCCTCAGGGGGGAGTTTAAGTGGAGGCTGATCAATAGCCAAGCTTCCGCTGAGCCTCTCAGACCCTCCAGCTCAGCTATAATTGAGAGGTGACCTCATTGCTAACAATTCGGATAGATCCCAGACCCAAGGGCACCTACAGGCTCAAGCCGTGGAAGAACCTGGGTATCATTTCCCCACGTCCCTGTTAGTCAGCAGCTATGGCACCTCACATCCCTGGGAAACAGACAGCAAGAGTGCTATCCTCAGAGGTGATGTGTTACACCTTGAAAGAATGCAAGGGCAATGCTGACAGTCACCTTGTGGCAGCAGTCAAGATTGTTGACACTCAGCCTGCTTAGCTGAAGGGGCACGGAGGCTACAAGGCCCAAAATAGTGTTGAGAGCATGGACTCAAAAAGCAAAATTCTCATTCCAGCATGTTTCCCTGCAGAATTGTCAAAGGGAATAAATTTCCTTTATTTAAAAAATCACTATAGAGAAATAATACCCATAAAGTGAATACCATATTTGGCCTCACCACTCTCTCATTGTCTACATTTGACTCATATTTGTAAGATAGTATTCCTATATCTGCTGAGAATATGTTACCAGACTTTGTGCTGATATATAAAACCACGGATAATAATGAATCCAGTTGAATTGAGGGACCATAAAGTTATGCTGGAGGACAGAAAATGTCACGGTGGAATTAATGGGGTTCTGTATGACACAACTAGTGCCCGACTGCTCACTGGAGGGAAGGATATTAGAGGCAAAGATGAAGTACTTTGGCCACAGAATGAGAAGACAGGAAAGTTTGGAGAAGATAATGATGCTGGGGAAAATGGAAGGAAAAAGGAAGAGGGGCTGACTAAGGGCAAGATGGATGGATGGTATCCTTGAAGTAACTGGCTTGTTCTTGAAGGAGCAGGGGTGTTCACAGCCGTCAGGGAGCTCTGGCGTGGACTGTTTCATGAGGTCACAAAGCATCGAAAGTGACTGAACAGATAAGCAACAACAACATAAAGTTAACAGAAACAATCCTCTTTTTAGCAGAAGCTCTCACCCTCTAGTTTAAGGACTAGACATACACCAATGGCCTTTGTAGTAGAAAAAGACTTTATACAAAAGAATATTTACAATACAGCAGAATACTGACACTCCTCTTTAACACTTCTGCCAGGCACTCCCAGGCCCGGATTACCCATAAGGCCACCCTAGGCCATGGCCTAGGGCGGCAGCCATGGGGGGGGGGAGCAGATCCGACCCCCAAAACGTTTTTAAAGATTAAAAAATTCAAAAAAGTGTGCATGCGTGCGGCGACGGAAGCACCATCCACGGCCGCCCCGCCCCCTCCCCCCCCGGCTGTCATGCTGGCCTGAAAAGGGCGATTTTGGCAGCTTCTGAGGCCAGCATGGTGGCTTTATGAGGGAGGGAGGAGCCGTGGGGAGGCCCCGCCCTTGGGGCCACTGCTGCGCATGCGTGGCATCGGCTCCAGGGGTGGGGCTTTCCTTCCTCCTCGCGCCGGCAAGGAGGCGGGGGCAGGGCAGGGGCGGGGGCAGAGCCCTTGGCCTAGGGTGCCAAAAGGCCATGATCCGGGCCTGGGCACTCCCAAGTAGGTGAAGTTGAAACCTTCTTACTTGCAAAAGGCCTTCTCCTTCTTCTGGAACTTTACAACTCCGTCATCACCAACCCTCAACAAAATAGAAGCTCTGTACTACTTTAGTACCTTTACAACTGCTCCATCCTGGTTATAAATTACATAAGACTAACCAGGTGACTTGATTCTGAATCCTCACAGTATGCTTGGGCTTGATCCTTACATTTACTTATTGTAACTTACAGTAAGAAATGACAAACTTAAAAACTCCAACACCTCTTTCCTTTCTTAAGTGACAATCCCCAACCATTCCATTATACAATTATACAAGAAAAAATATCTTCATACAGCTTTACACACAATCACTTGAACATAAGGATTTGGCTACATTTGTCTTCACATCTTCACAAGCCAGATATCAAGTGGTGATGGTTTTCTACTAAAAGTGGTTTTGTTAACATATCAGCCATATTTTCTTCAGATCTGCAATATTCTAACTTTATAGTTCATTTTCAGGCATGTAGCTGGGGGGCTTGAGAGGCTCCACCCCCCCAAATTATCAGGGTGGTCCACGAGAAGGCCTTACTGGTACATTAGGTAAACTGTTATGTTTATTCACATCATTATTTGATCACCATGCTCAATATATCACATATCATGGGGGTATTGGGATAATGATACAAAAGGTTTGCTAGGGTAGACCCTCTCTCACTCAGACCCAGCCCCCGCCCCCTCATCAAACCCAGCCCCCACAAATCAAAATCCTGGCTACGGCCCTGGTCCTTGTTGAATCAATTGCCCGATGTTCCGATATATTACAGTTAGATGAAAGTTCTGCTCTTCCATCTTTCACTTTCAGCCATGGCTATGTATGTTTGTGAATCTTCAAATATAGTGACTGGACTTTTATTTGCTAAATCTAAATCAGTCAGTAATTGTTTTAACCAAATTAATTCATTTGCAGCTTCTGAAAGAACTGGAAACTCTGCTTCTGCAGTAGAAACAGCTTTAGTTGTCTGTTTTTGTGATCTCTAACAAATCAGAGTTTTTCCATACTGTATAAAATAGCCGCTCACTGATTTCCTGTCCTGTTCTTCTGCAAATGAGTTGTCTGCAAATACTGTTAGCACTTCATTACTTTGCCTAGGAAAATACAAACAGTAGGTAATGGTTCCCTTTAAAATGGCAACTCATGATTCCATAGGATCAATACCCTGGAGGTAGTGTGTTCTGCAGCCTCTTGGTATAGAAGCCTGTGAGCAGGTTTTTACTATTTCGATAAAATGCTCATATATCTCAGGGTCTGGGACAACCAATATGGTCTTGTCATCTAACATACCTGAGAATTTAGACTAATCTGCCTTTCTGAAGTTGAATCAATTGGTACCGCTTCTGCAGGAAGACAATAGCACTCCATGCAGTTATGCTGATTACATGACCTTGAAGACGTCTCCGGACAACACTGGCTCTTCAGCTGAGAAATAGAGATGAGCACATCCCCCAGTCTCAGATGGGATTAGAGGTAATGTCAAGGGAAACCTTTACCTTTACTTTCACTGGCACACTATATATCTAAATTTGAGCTGTACCTGCCTTGCCTTGACACTAGATGTCGCTTTCATACTTCTTTATCAGGCCTGGATTCTCTCTTGCGAAGCCAAGCCAGTATATAGTATTTTCTAAAGATTTCATATTTATTTCCTTAAGAGATTTTATGCTGAATTTTAAATAAAAATATTATGAATGTTGTAAAATACATATTTCATGAAGGTAGCCGATAGCTTGTAAATTCATCTGATTTTGAATGCTAAGTCATTGTTTCTTTGAGAGAGATAGAGAAGAGAAATAATGTGCAAGTTCTTATATAGATAAAGATTTTTTTAAAGTCACGTCTAAAGGGTTCTTTCATTATTATTATTTTATCAACAGGAGTCACAGAACAAGTCACCTCAGTGAAACTGATACATTTGGGGTCCTCCAACATGAGAATTGTGATCCAAAACAATAAATTTTCTGACATGTATGTCATGTGATGTCAATGGCATTTTCTCTAAATGTGCCCATTATCACATAATGGTTGATTATACCTTATTCTGAGAGCCTCGCTGTTTTTAACTGTAACGTATTTTGCATGGATGGCAATCCTTTGTTATTAGTACACGCCTTCAAATCAATTTCAACTTATAGTAATGCTATCAAAGACTTCTCTTGGCAATATTCATTTGGAGGTGGTTTGCCTTTGCCTTCCTAAGGTCTTCCTCAGCCTAAGGCTGAGAGATGTGACTTGTCCAAAGCCAGCCAATCCATTTCCAGGCTGAACAGGAATTTGAAACCAGATTTTCTGGAGTCCCTGCTGGCTACATCTACACTGTAGAATGAATGCAGTTTGAGACCACTTTAGCTGCCATGGGTCAATGCTATGGAATCACGGGACCTAACATTTTACAAGGTCTTTAGCAGTCTCCGCCAAATATTACTGGTGCCTCAACCATCTACAACTCCCATAATTCCATAGCATTGACCCATGGCAGTTAAAGTGGTCTCAAACTACATTAATTCTCATTACAAAATATGAAAATGTTTTGAAAAGTGGGGGCCCATCCAGACAGTACCTTTATCACAGGAGCTTCCACAGCAAACAGGAGTATGACCAGACCCCATTCCCTGTAAATGCAGAAGCAATCACTACAAAAGGCAAAAAAAGCGAGATTTCCAGGTGAGGGAATATTGTGGTTTTGAGCCCAATATCCACATCTTTGAATTTCTGTATGTCCCTGCAATTGGAAATCACTGGATTTTTAAAATCCAGGTTTGTTCCTGATTGGTCAGTTTCTAAAAAGAAGATAACAGTTGAGTAGATCGTGAAAATTTTATTTCTTTATTTCCACATGTTATGAAACACGTGGAAGGCACATTTTCTCTGGCCAGGACAAAGTTGTGTCCCCCTAGTCAATGTTGTACATCTTTTCACAAGAAGAGCAATCAGGAACAGCCATGTATAACCCAGGAACAGCACCCTGTTGTTTGATGCCACAAGTACACAACCAAATATGTCTGGACAGATAGCCAGGCAGCCAGACTCTAAAAAGTGTCAATTACGACAGTTCTGTTCCTGGCCTGAAAGTGTGTGTTCCTGTTTGATTGTGCAGTGCTGACTTGGGGCAAAAGTGGTCCTACCCTGTAAACTTTGTTTATGTGGCAGATACTACATGAAACATCTGGAGCGCACAGTTTCTCCGGCCAGGACAAAGAACCGAACTTTTGCAGTGATTCATTGCAGTGATTCTCCACATATCCACATCTTGAGGTTTTGTTTTTTTTTTAAAAAAAAGAAGTTTCCAGCAGAAATCCCGAGGTAGCCATCTTGGGATCCTCTAAATCTTGCAACAAAGCATCAAGTCTAGTCAACAGAGGTGGAAATCCCGGGACCAACAGGTCTGTATTCTGTATGTGGACCTCTTCTGAAGTCCCGGGATTTTTGCCCCTGTTTAAAACCCATGATTCAGTGCTGTCTGGAAGCACCCTGGGAGACAGTAGGGCAAGAAGAAGACAGCATTACAAATTGGATAGACTGTACCAAGGAAACTATTGCCAAGAGTTTCCATGATCAGAACAGAACTATTGATGATGATGTCTTGGAAGTCTCTCACTGCAAGATGAAGCCAATTGGATGAGAATTAAAATTTTGTCTTAAATGTATATTTCCTTTCCCCCCAATAAAACCCCCAGAAAGCATTAAATTATAAAGGTACTGCAATTGTACATGGTGTTCTAAACATGAGTAAAATGACAATACAATAGCTGAAGTTTAATTCTGAGATTTATATTGCAGTTCAGTTTAATTAAGTGTAAAGTGTTGCATGTTGAGACAGAAATACATGGGTATTTTAATAAATTGTTTGGATTTGCCTCCCATTATGGAAGAAACCTAGGCCATCATGGGAAAATGGCTCACTATAAACATCAAATCTGAGTGCTGAATACAGGAAATAGCCAATAATGTCATGTTAGGTGTTTTAAAGAAAGAAGTTGAGAATGAATCAAAAGGTCACCATGGATCTGTAGCAGTGGAAATGTGGTATATAATAAAATAAATAGGAGCCTAAGCAGACACATAACAAAATAATAAATGCGATAAACTAACCTGGAGAATATACAGTACAAACTCCTAAGTGACTGTTGTAGGTCTCCACAGTTTCCTGTGTATAAAGACATGTCCTAGAAGTTTTCAGCCTGTGCAAATAAGTTGTGAACTCAGAGATAATGACCAATTTCTGCCTGCTGTGATGAATTGCTGTTTTTGTGGAATTTACCATTGTTGTGGTTATTGTTGTTTCCTATGCCTGCATGAGGGTGTTTGAGAATCTACAGCAGAGGATAGAATTCCTTTCTGAATCCTCATTATGGATTCATCCAAAGATAATCAAGGAAGTATCTAAGAAATATCTCTCTTGGCTGACGTGCAGCTGTACTCATGTAAGCCATGAGTTAAGATAGGGACTTAAGCAGTCACTTTTGTGTGTGTTTGCACATATTTTTCTTAGTGAAGTCATCTTCCAAGCTGGAGTGACATGGTGAGATCATTCCAGCCAATTACATACTCTGAGTAATGGATTCCAGTCTATACAGATAACACCCCTGGTGCCTGGCACAACGTCCCCATCTCGGGCTGCAGAGATCTATGGTTCAAGCTGTTCTCAAAGGCCATAAACTTTTATTCTGTAACGTGATATGGCCTTTAAGCTAACTTTTCTGATAGTGCTGTCGCCTCCCTCTTTGCTGTTCCTGTCTGTGTTCTGTGTGTGACTAGACCCCATGTCCCTGTCCCACAGCAAAGTAATGGCAGCTAATAAACACCCTATTTTTCTTTTATATATGAGGTGGGAGCATACATGAGAAGGCACACAAACATGCCCTGAAGGTTAAAGCACATCTTCACTCTTATCTGATGGAAGTCATTTCTCTTTACTATCTGGAATGATTAGCAGGCTAATAGCTGCATTTCTTGGAAGGCACAGAACCGAAATCTAAATTAATGGGGATGTTCAAACAATTTTTGGGCTATCATGCAAAACCTAGCCATCTCACCAGGAAGAATGAGGCAACTGCTCCAGGCAGTAGATACTGACAGAAGCAGCATCCTAATTTACTGTGTTTTGTAAATTTGCCTCTGGAAAGGATAGAGGTGTGTAGGTTCCACAGCTATTTTTGAATTTCCTAAATGAACCTGCCATCTCAGACAGATGTAATAAAGTTGTGATCCTATTATGGAAAAAAGCTTCAACTGCCAGTCTAGTCCACTATTCCCAGACCTTCCTACCATCCCTATTTGGCAGGCACAATCTCGATTAATACCTTGCCATCCTATTTTTCATTGTTATTTAAAATGTTCTAGTTTTTCTCCCCTCCCACTTTCCCCATTTGTACTTGAAATGCCGCAACTGAGTTCAAAGGGCAAATATATTTGTTCTCAAGTCTGCAAATGGAGAGGAGGAAAAGAATTATTTATTATTATTTATTACATTTCTATCCTGCTCTTCTCACCCCGAAGGGGACTCTAAATGTACTCATTACCAGCACACTTCTATATATGCAACAAATTAAGAAAATCTAGGGCTGAGTCTCCTTGCTTGCCCCAGCTAGAACAGACATTCAATTGATATAATGTGCATAAGTAATGACATACTATTCAGGACTTGATTTGATGGACCTGCTGTAATTTGTATTAGCAACTGGATTTAGGTCATAATACCAGTATGTACTGTAACTTGTACAATACATTGTGATAGCAAAGTATGTTTTCATGTTGTGTAGTCTGGGTTATTTTTCTTTGCAATACAGAAATGGTGGGCAGCATAGGGGGGAAGTGGGAGGAGTATGACCATTTCTATCAATTTAGGGCATTTGGAAGGTAGGTAAACTATCTTACTTTGAAAGTAAATATTCAGATGAAAAACTAATTCTGGGTTGTTGTAGGTTGTAGGTATGGCCATGTTCTAGAAGCATTCTCTCCTGACATTTCGCCTACATCTGTGGAAAACATTTTCCTGACCTCTGAGGATGCTGGCCACAGATGCAGGCGAAGCGTCAGGAAAGAATGCTTCTAGAACATGGCCACACAGCCCAAAAACCTACAACAACTCGGTGATTCCGGCCATGAAAGCCTTCGACAATACATAAATCTCATTCTGTCTGCTGCATCAAATGAGAGGAGGACTACCCAGTCCCTTTGAAGATCAAAATATTATTCTGCTTTTATTTTTAAAAGAAAATAAATGAGATGAGTGATCATAAAAGGGAGGGGCTAGGGATTTCTTATTCCATTTTTGTCAACCTTACCCCTTGCTATTCTTTAGGAGAATGAAGATGAAGGATATGAATTTCTATGCTGCTGTTTAGGTGAATATTCCTTCTCACTACTAATCTCTGCTCTTAGTTGGATTTGGGGCAGGACTTGTATGAGACAATTGGATGCTTTCCCTTGTAGCTCAATAGAATAGAGGTTGCTTTGCAGGCAGAAAGTGTCAGGTTAAGTGCCTGGCAGGTAGCGTAGCCAGGATTTTGATTTGAGGGGGGGTGGGCTGAGTCTGAGTGAAAGAGGGTCTGTCCTAGCAAACTTTTGGATCGTTATCCCAATACCCCCATGCATATGGGATATATTGAGCATGGTGATCAGATCATGATATGAATAAACATAACAGTTTAAATAATGTACCAGTAAGGCCGTGTTGCGGACCACCCTAATAATTGGGGGGGGGGGCTGAAGCCCCCCAAGCCCCGCCCCAGCTACATGCCTGTGCCTGGCACATTGGTTGGAGAAACAATGGCCTGAAAACCTGTACTATGCTTAAGGGGTAACAGTCTAACATGATATAAAGCAGTTTCCTTTGTTCACACGGAGTCAGCAGCACCAAGCTTACAGACACTTTGCACTGTGGGAATGGCAGATTGCAAGTTGCACTCCATAGGGGGCTGGTAAAGTGCTATTTGGAAACCACGTACAGCTCACGAAAAGGATTATTTGGGCCATTGCCCATTTTGAATGTTTTAAAGATGGATTTTGCATTTTAAGCCGTGTCTTGATTGATGATGTTTTTGTTTTGTTTTGCTTTAATCCTGAAAAGTCCATACATCAAGCTTACAGCTCCAGGGCCTCAAGGCTTGGCCCTGAACCATCTTCTCTGGTCCTCACAATGAGGATGAGGTATCTTAAGACAGGAACTCTGCTTTTAAAAGTGTTTGGGGATGTCAGACTTATGTGGGTTTTAAGAAATGGTATTTTAATACTGAGAGCATTCGGTGATGGTTTATGTTTTATGCTGCCATTTGGTTACATGTTTTGGCTCTCAAATCTAGAGCCTGGGCGATAGTAGGATTGCCAGAGTGCAAGCTCCAACTGTGTAAAGTCACCCTTTCAGCCTCAAGATGAGACTAAATAAAATAAGCTAAAATTAAATAACATGGATTTCCCTTAATCCTGCTGCCCCAAGAAACACCAACACACATACATATAAAAACAAACATTTCTTTAAATAACAAAACTGACCTGTCTCTTTCTCTCTGTCTGACACACTGGGACTGTCTCTATCTTTTTCCTTTTAACTTCTTTGCTATTGCAGATCTTCACATAGCCGATCTACCTGCTCCAGTATACAGGCATTTTGTTTCTACAACAGAGCCCCTGCCATACAGCGGACCAGTACAGGATCCATTGGACTAAAAGTTGTCAAATCTCAGAACTTGCATAGTGCTTATGTGACTTTGGTCTGCATGCCTGTCTTGGGAAACAACACAGATTCTTCCAGTGGATGAGTGGACTCCTCACTGAGATATTGATTACCCCAGGACACATCAAGAATTTTATTTGTATACTTGATTTACTTTCTGGTTTTCCATGCCGCACTCTTTGTCAAGAGATTAGTCCAAGCTTCCAAAGTCGATTAGTGCAAGTACCCATTATTTCCAGCTTGAACAATGGAGCCCGCACCCCTCAGAGGCAGGCTCCTGCCAATCACAATTGTTCTCTCTTCCAAGCATGGGACTTTCTGCCTTGGTCTGTGACGTCAGGAGGAAGTCTCAGCCAATTAGAAGACAAATCCTAGGAGGATCCGCTTCTCGTTGGCCAAGGCTTTCTCCTCAACAACCAGGAGTTTTAAAGAGCTTTCAAACTGTACACAATGTGCTGTACTTCTCTGTATGGGTTATTTTGATTACACTTTTCAAACATCCATCTGACTAGTTGACTAAACCTCTGTTTCTGCTGCCTTCACCAAATACATCTCCTTGATCCTAGCCTCAAAGTAGCGGTGCACAGTAGGCACTTATCCTCATGCGCCATTTCAAGTGAGCAGCTGATCTCGGTAGCACTGGGAGTTGACATCTAAAACAACGGGAGGGACAAAATTTGGGAATCACTGTAACAGATTAAATGTTAGAGCAAATGATGGTAGCCACACCTTTATTAGGGCAACCCACTAGGTTGAATTTTGTGCCATTTTGAGAGATTGGAACAAGGTTCTTGCCACAATATGGAGTGTGAAATACATGTTTCCTAATGATATGCTTTTCAGTTTTTTTTATAAATCAGAAAAGAAATCTTGGAGTGTCCCACTTTAGAGGTTATGCTGTTTGCAATAAGAGTGTGAGAATTGGCCAAGATAAATAATCATTTTCTTTTTGAAGTAACAGATATCCAACAGCTCCTGCCAAGAATTCTGGAGCCTCTTCTTAAGCAAACAAGCTCTGCACACTGTGTCATCCCTGAAGCAAATCAGTATCTGTCCATCAAAAATATCTGCAAAGAAATGTTTGCAGGCATAGTCTGTATGATAAAAAACAAAAAACAAAAAAACACAAAACGAGGCTATACAGAGAACATCAAGCGGCCTGTTAGAATAGAAAAGAGGTTTGTGTGTATGTGCACGTGCGCGCGCATGCATGTGTATGTGCAATCAAACCTCCTTCAGCTTCATTTGCATTGGCTGTACAGTTTTGTTTACATGGCACAGACCCACTATGCTGATGTCATCTGTCTTTTCTGGAAGGAGGCAGGCGATGACTTCACTGCTGTGCAGGCAAGAGTCAAAGTGTTTGCTCCTTATTCAGCCACAAGGCAGGGCGAAGCCTCCAAAAACAGAAGAGCCTGTCTGGCAAGTCAGTTGACTTTTGTAGCTACAGTGAAAACTGCAGAAACAAACCCATAGATCATGGGTTTTATGTTGACCTCTCATACTTTCAACATTACATTTTTATAAATACTTCAAAATGCAATAATGTGGCAAGGGCATCTGAGAGTTCTGATTTCAGAAAGTTGAAATCAATACTGACAGACAGATTATTTGATATAGAATCCATGTTTCTCCCTTGAATAAGAATCAGCTTGACCTAATTGTGCAAAAATGTAAAATGAATGAATGTACTGTTTAAAAATACCCATCAATAAAAGAAGAATGTAGTCTCTCTCGGCATTACTTCGCGAACGAAGATTCAGGAAGGACTCATCCCACGCTTTTTACAAGCGCGTTGATGACTAAAAAGGCCAATCTGAGATAGGCAAGTTCGGTTGCAGAAAGCGCAGCAGAAAGTCTCCTTGGGTGATGTTTTTCCAAGTTGCGGTTCTTTCTGCGTTGTCGTTTCTCTTCGAGACCCATTCGGCGTGTCTTCTCGAAAGAGGCCGCAGCATTGTGGATAGTGCTTCTCCATGCCTCCCGATGTGAGGCCAGGGTGGACCATTGTTGGTGATCAATCTGGCCAAGCCTGAGATGTTGTTTCAGGGAGTCCTTATATCTCTTTTGGGGCGCCTCTCTTGCGCTGACCCGTGGCGAGTTCACCGTAGAGTAGTATCTTTGGGAGGCGGTGGTCCTCCATCCTAGAGACGTGCCCTGCCCAGCGCAGCTGTGTTCTCAATAGCATGGCCTCAATGCTGGTGATCCCTGCTTGCTCAAGGACAGCAACATTCGTCACATAGTCGGTCCAGTGTATATTTAGGATTGTGCGAAGACAGCGCTGATGAAAGCGCCGAGGAGTCGTAGGTGTTGGCGATAGGTGACCCATGTTTCAGACCCATAGAGGAGAATGGACAGTATGATAGCTCTGTACACACTGATTTTGGTGCTTTGTCTCAGGTGCTTGTTGCTCCAGACTCTTTTGTGAAGCCTTCCGAATGCACTATATGCCTTTGATAATCTGTGATCTATCTCTTTGTCAATCTTGGCGTCTGAGGAGATGATGCTTCCCAGGTAGGTGAACTGCTGAACGGACTTAAGCACAGATGTGCCTATGCTGACGTGAGGATGGTGGTGTTCTTCCTGTGGTGCGGGCTGGTAGAGGACTTCTGTTTTCTTCAGGCTGACTTCCAGCCCAAACAGCTCTGCAGCTGTTGCAAAGCAGGATGTGAGGCGCTGCAGGGCTGCTTCTGAATGGGCGACAAGGGCAGCATCGTCAGCAAAAAGTAGCTCACGGACTAGATAGTTTAGAGTCTTAGTGCGAGCCCTCAGACGGCTTAAGTTGAACAAGCTACCATCAGTACGATAGCGTATATATATGCCGTCTTCTTCTTGTAGGTCTGCCATGTTTCTCCCTTGAATAAGAATCAGCTTGACCTAATTGTGCAAAAATGTAAAATGAATGAATGTACTGTTTAAAAATACCCATCAATAAAAGAAGAATGTAGTACCTCTCCAGTTAAATGATCTTTCATGGCAAGTGAGGTTGTCAAACAGAAAATCTTTGCTTGTCATCACAAAGATAACAGAGAAGATAGCAGCTCCTAAGCAACCTCAGTAGAGAGTTTCAGAGTCTGGGAATGGCCACCAAGAAAGTCATCCCTCTATCCACACTGGAAATGCTTCAGAAGATGGTTGGAACAAAAGAAAGGCTTGTTCTAGTATCTTTATGTCCTGACTGGGGAGCCAATATGTGGGGCATTATGATATATCACATAGCCTGAATTCAAGATGCACAGGGCCTCCTTATAGATAATAACCCACATTTTGAATTATGCCCAGAAACAGACAACTAATTAGTGACACTGTTGTAACAAGGGAGTGACAATGCATTGATTGACAGCTCTCAGTGAACAATCTTGGAACAGCATTTTGCACTTGCTGGCGTTTTCAGAGTAGCTATTTTCAGACATGATAGTCTCAAATTTAGACACTGAGATAAGATGCTCTGAAAATCTGGCAGTGGGCAAATATGTAGGAATCGATAAATTCTGTAAGCTATACCTAACGTGTCAGGAATTCAGCTCTTCTCCATCTCAAATGAACTAGATTGGAAACACGTGCAATGTACAATACCTGAAATAAGTTTATGGAACACTTGTTCTGATAATTTGGCAAGGCAGATGCAGAGCATCTTCAGATGAGGCTTTTACTATGCCATATTCTGTCTGCATTGTTTTTTAAAAATAAAGAATGGAGGGAATGGTTGTGGCCTTTGCAGGATAAAATCATTGTCCCATAGAAGCTGAAGGAGTCCACATTTATTCAGCAGCTACAACTGAGGTCAAACTAGAAAGACAATTTCATGGGTCCTAGAACAAATCAGGCCTCCACTCTTTCTAGAAGCCAACATGACTAAACTGAGATGGTTATACTTTGTTCAGAACCCACTAGAAAATGCTATAATACTTGGTAAATAGGTGGCAGTAGAAAAAGCGGAAGGCCATCTTTCATATGTATAGACTGGAGGCCAAATACCTGAGTCTGCAGAACCTGAGCAGGGCTGCTGAGGGAGATCTCTCATTCACGGGGTCACTAAAATTCAAGTTGACTTGAAAGAACCTAACAACAGAAAACCAAGTGACAAAAGAAATAATTACCAAAAACATGGTATAATTTTTAAAAATGGTATGTGTGGCCTAGCTTCACTGTTTTCATTATGGGCTGTGAATACCTCACAGAAGGAGGAAGGTGTCAATGAAACCAGTAAGGCCACCATCATCTCACCATCTTCTTCTGCTGCATAATTTCTGTCTTGCAACCTGGCACAGTTGCCAAGTTATATCAGTCATACCTTGGGAGCAGGAAAACCACACTCTGCCTCCAGCAGAAACCCTTTCAGCTTATTGGTCTTATTGTTGTTGCAAGAAGTATTGTTGCATTGCAGAGTTCCAGAAAAGCAATCTGTGGAAGCTGACTGAAAGATGGCTTTTCACATTATGCACAACAGTTTACTTTTCAGACTTGAAGAGATGAAAACTCAATGCCTTTCCACACAGCTATATAACTCAGAATAGCAAGGCAGAAAAACCCACAATATCTGCTTTGAACTGGGTTATCTGAGTCCATACTGCCATATATTCCAGTTCAAAGCAGAAAATGTGGGGTGTTATTTAGCTGTGTGGAAGGGACCACCCGACACATTTGGCCAGAATGTGGTCAAGATGGCAAAAGTTATTAATAATGAAGAAGATAAAGGGTAAGAGAGACTGAGCCTTCTGGGAACATTCTGCAGCTCCCTTGACAATTCTGAGTTGAGTACAAATTATTTTTTTTCTTGTAACTTAGCTTGCAGCAATTGAGGTAAGCTAAAGCCAACGAGGGAAAAGGAGGAGGAGGAGCGGGAAGCAAACATTTTGAGAGTAACTAAGAAATTGGACCACTAGAAGATTAATCAGGACTCATCCTGCCAAACTAAGAAAGCAGGAGGATATGACACCATCACTGGCCTCCAGAAAGCACTGTGTTCCCCAATGGTCTTCAGTATAGTGCAAAGCTGGTTTATAAGATGGAACTAATGTGTAGCACTGGTATGAAAGTGAGACAAACTTGCACTTGCAATACACCCAGTGCTTGTGGTTGATTAAGCCATTGTTTTCAACCTTTTTTGAGCCGCGGCACACTTTTTATATTTACAAAATCCTGGGGCATACCACCAATCAAAATGACACAAAATGACACTTTAACACAGTAATACATATAGTTAATATGTTTTTAAATGTATTTATACACTCAGTGTGAAACCTGGGCCTGTTTCGATGAACACAACATAGATATCCTGGCAGGAATGGCAGAAAGACACACACGAAGGTCTTGCTCAACAGCTGTCAGTCATGGGAAAACTTTGGCCATCTGGGTGCTTTGGACTTCAACTCCCACCATTCCTAACAGCCTGAGGCCCTTTCCTGCTTAAGTGGCTGCTAGGAATGGTGGGCGTTGGAGTCCAAAACACCTGGAAGGTCCAAGTTTGCTCATGCCAGCTTTTGATTCCATCGCCACATCTATCTTCAGCCTCAGGCAGTTTGAATATATGTGATTATCTACGTGATTTTCTTTCCTTGTCGCTATGATTATGGTGCTGCTTCTTTAAATTGTCCGCAAACTGACTGTGTTATTGTGCAGATCCCGGAACTGACATTGGATAACATCGTGAGGATACACTTTGTTTTTTGCACTCACTTCCGTGATTTCATCTTTTCCATAGAGGAGCGCTCCGTGAACTCACTACTTCCTAGTTCGCAACTCCTCCGCTCTCTGTAGCAACCACGCCGAACTACCTTATGTAAGACTTTTGATTTTCTCCAGCAGGATTGGGTACTTTGAATGTGTTTTTTGCGTATGATTATGTATGATTAACTGTGCCTTTTGTACTGTGACGTAGCAGCGCTCTTTAATAAGTAAGGGTATTAGAGGTTCCAATTTCCCACGGCACACCTGATGATCGCTCATGGCACACTAGTGTGCCCCGGCACACTGGTTGGGAAACACTGGATTAAGCGTTGTGCTGTAGCTTGCTTAGGTGAACATTGTGTGAACATAAATCAATTAATAGTCTGCATCTTTTGAAAACAACAGAATGAGAAGCAGAGACTCCATCTTGGAGAAGTGCAGACAGCTGAGTAATGGGCACCTTTGAGTAATGGCATGCCCAGCCAGCTGTGAGTCACTGAAGGAACAGACTTGTACTGGAGCCACAGCATGGCTGTTCTTAATCACAGTCTGCTTCCAGATGGTGTCTTGCAGGGGAATAAGCAGGTTAGAGGATCAAAGGTGTGGGAAGCAGACTCCTGCTCTAAAATAGCATCATGCTAGATTCTGTTTTATATCTACTTTCCTACTTCCTTCTCTTTTTTCCTAGCTGATCTCATTGTTGCCCTCCCATTGCATTTGCCTTCTTCAAGGTTAAAGCTTCCTTGGAGTGTTTATAGTGGGAGCTGAATATTCTGTCATCCAGTTGCAGATCATAATCTAAAATTATGCCAAAAATGTGAATTTAAATGTTTAAGCTGAGGATTTTGGTAAGGTATGACCCCTGTATCCAGGGGACTGATACCCTTTACCCAAATATGAGAAAATGTCCATTCTAGCCATTTCCTAGGCCCTCCAGTGCAACTCTATGCTTTAGAAGTTGACCAGAGTTCCTGGCCAACCATGACTGAAACTATCTCAAGCAGATGGAGCAAAAAGTTCTATCTGCATACTTCTATATCCTTCTCCTTCTTTCTGGCCACCATCAATCCTAAGAAGGAATATTCAGTTCCCACTTCCATGCTGCTTCTTACCTGTGGGAAGGCAATTGTGATATTCAGGAAGCAGCCTGTCTCAGCTTGGAGGAGGGAAGAAAATATGGTGTGCTGTATGACTACTCTATACACATGAGGGATATATTCCTGGATGATGATGATTAATAACAACAACAACAACAACATTTATTTATTTATACTCTACTTTTTCTCTCCACCAGGAGACTCAATGTAACATAATACTGAAATGAACCACTTGTGGTAGAAGCATACCACAGACTCATCTGGAGGACATAAAAATGCCTAGTGAGAACATCTCTCTAGTACTTTCCAGTGTGATTCTATGATCAATTTCAGGAAGAACCACATTATATATTTGTGCTGGAGTTCTTGGAAGATGTCTGTGCCTGAGTTTTTAAAAATGTTTGGAGGTCAGTGCACAGCCAAAAACTGTCTTCACAGAGTGTGACATGGTTAACACAACAATGGGGATTTCTTAATCTGTTGCAGCCTTCTTCCACCTTCACAGTAGCTGTACCATGTAATCTTCCGTCTGATCTGCCGTTGAGGTCTTCGGGTTGTGCTCGGTCTGGAACCTCCCTTGTGGCCACCCTGGGAGTACATGATTCTGATGGTTAAGCCCACAGATTCATTGGAATACACAATCCCCCTCACCACAATGTCACAATCCATTGATGTGTTTGGGGGAGCTACCCCTGTGTGTTGCAAATATCACTAAAAGGATTCCACCCAATGTGCCCCCCTCCTCCTCGAGTAGATGTATGCACATATACATATGGGCTACCTGTACAGAATATTTAATGGATTACTTCACTGGGATCTTTCCCCATTTCCCCCCTAATTTTGTTAGGCTTTTAAAGATGGTGTCCAACATGTTGGTTGCAAACCTGTGACAAATTGGTTGCAGTGCTACCCTTTCCTAAAGACAGAGTAATTTTAATTCTAATTTCTCATTAGGAATGTGTACACTGGTTTTCTATGCTTCTGATGAGATTTTTAGATTGAAAGGAATGAAAAAGAAGGGAGGAACATTTAGAATTGAACTTCCAAATTTGATTCAGTTCAAGAGTGGAATGTCTTTAAAAGGAAACATTGATTTAATGCCTCATGTGATGGGACATAGCAAATCTACTTTTTAGGTTCTATATTTGTTGTTGCTGCTGCTGTTATTATTATTTAAAATGATTACTGTGTTTTTAGAATAGTATAACTGTGGTTCGGATTTGTGTTTTAATATCCTTCTGGTATAGAAGCAATGATTTTGATGGTTCAGTTAATGGGTATGGATGTGACATATGATTTGATGGTGGTTTTGCTGACATTCACTTATTAAGTGCTTTGCTCTCTATGCTGCGAGGGGAAACAGGACATAAATTGAATAAATAAAAATAACTGCAGCAGAGTGGGGCTGGGAAATTAATTGAAGCTGCAGTGTTATTCAGTGAAAGGAACAGGGGATTAAGAAAATATGTATGTCTGCTGTAATTTAAAGAGGAATTGCAACCCCTTCTTCTCACCTTCCATCTTTCACACTTCAACCATGCAGACTTCATTACTTTAACATCACCTCACCCCCCCCCCATTCCTTTCCCCTTTCTCCATAGTTATTCCTGCCCCACTAAACAATAGATCTCGTGATCTTTTTTTATTTTTACATTTTTGGTGACTTTTGGATTTACCAGGTAGAAGGCATTAACCTTTGAAAGATCTTGGATCTTCTTCTTACCATTAATAGGACTACCTCTGCCTTTTGTTGTGAATTTACCATATATAGTCTTCTGTATTTTGCCGGTACTATAAAGCCAGAAGATAGACTGTGAGCAGAGTGGCTCAGCTCCCCTCCCCTATTAATGTGCTAGTGATGCTCATTGTTTGCCAGGGATGGACTGTGCGAATGCAGCTGATAGAATGCACATATGTGGTTCTTTGATTTGAAGTCAAGTGGTTTCTCATTTATACTTTAGAATGGTGATGTGAAGTGAGTAGCTGGGCAAACCAGTCACAGCTCATATCATGTTCTGAAGTAAAAAGCTAGGAGAAAAGGGATATAAAATAGAGGATGATCTGTTAAATTGTTAGGGCCAGTTAGAAATTGTGTTAGTGTTAGGAAAACAGAAAGGAGACACTACTATAGCCTGTGTGTTGAACCATCATACAGCTAGATGCTTATTTTATTTTGCAATAAAACTTTTCTGGTTTTCTTTTCTACAAGCCTGTCTGGATGTTTTAATTTATTGATTGACAAGAATAATTTGGACACACGTAGCCCACTGCATACAACAACCAACACAGGGTACTGATCACCTTGAGACCTGAGTATAAGATGCAGGGAGGATCTCAGGAGAGAAAGGGCAATTGCATGGGCCATAGTGACCAACCTGCCCCTGCCAGGAACTCACAAGGAAAGACAGCTACAATGGTTTGGGATAACTAAAGACCAGAACTTGTTTATTGGTTACAATGGGAAACAGAGTTGGCAGCCATGCATGGATCCTGGATCAAGAATCGTACAGCCCAATGCTGACCGATGCCACTTTACAACAGTAGGGGTCCCTGGCAGTGAGCTGACCAATTCTGACCTGGGACACTGGTACTGCCACACCCCTACACCACCAGGACACTCCCCCCTCACTGATAAAGGGTGGAAGTGTGCGAACTGGATCAAGGGCCCATGCCACGTGCCCAAAAGTTCTAACAAAAGAAAATGCTAGGCAATTGAACAATAAATTAATACAACAATACTATTTCAGAGTGGGAGGGATGAGTCAGCTGAGAGGTGACTGGTCCCCAGCAATGGTCAGCTCCTGCTTTGCGCTAGTACAGGGCTGTCCAACAGGTGGCCCTGGGGCCATACATGGCCCCCCAGCCCCTTGGCTACGGCCCCTTACCCTCCTGCATTAAATAATATATTTTTAAAATATTTTAAAAATATTTTTTTCGATTAAAAATATTATTACTTATTATTATTATTTTTGGTCCCGCCCCCTTGGCTTTCTATTGGCCGCCTCCTCTTCTCCTGAGGGAGGGGACCAATGGGAGGAAGTGACGTCTCTCGGGCCCCGCCCCCTTAGCAGCAAACAGGAAGAGCGACCCGGCCGCATGGGCGCTCCATGTGGCTCGGCAGAGCTCCTTCCTCCTTCTCATCCTCCCTCCCTCCCTTCCTCCCCAGGGAGGAGTTATTGCAAGGAAGCATTCAGCATTATGGTGAGCAACATTTCTTCTCCCTCCCTCCTTCCATTCCACCCTTTCATCCTTCTTCCTTCCCTGCCCCTTCCCTCTCTCTCTTTCTCCTCTCGCTCGCTTCCTCCTCCTGCTGCTACGTGCGCTCGGAGGCGCTCAGGCCCTCAGCACACTCGCCTCCATTGCCCGGCCTTCTCTCCCCCGCTTCCCTCTCTCTCTCTTTCTACTCCCCCTCCCTTTCCTTCCACTCTTTCCTTCTTTCCTCCGTCCCTCTTTCACCTTCTTTCCTTCCTTCCACCCACCCACCCACCCTTTCGTCCTTCCTTTCAACTGTTCTCCCTCCCTCCTTGCCCCTCTTTTACCTTCCTTTCTTCCTTTCCTGCCACCCTTTTATCTTTTCTTCCTTCTCGCTTTCCCTCCTCCCTTTCCTCCCTCCATTCCCTTCCACTCCTTCCTTCCTTCCTTCTCCTGTCCAGATCCATCATTGTTTGAGTCCACAGTGCTCTCTGGGTGTAGGTGAACTATAACTTCCAAACTCAAGGTCAATTCCCAAGCAAACCCTTTCAGTACTTTCTGTTGGTAATGAGAATTAAATATGCCAGAGAGTTTGGTTCAATTCTATTGTTGCAAGAGTTCAGGATGCTCTTCGATTGTGTTTTAACTATAAATCCCAGAATGTCAAGGTCTATTTTCCCCAAACTCCATCTGTGTTCACATTTGGGCATATTGAGTATTCATGCCAAGTTTGGTCCTGATCCAACATTATTTCAGTCCACAGTGCTCTCTGGATATGGGTGAACTACAACTCAAAAACTCAATACCCATCAAACTCTTGTAGTATTGTCTCTTGGTTATGGGAGTTTTGTCTGGGAAGTTTGATTCCATTCCATAATGGTGGAGTTCAGGATGCTCTTTGTGTGGTAACTATAAATCCCAGCAACTACAACTCCCAAATGAGAAAAGCAATTTTTTGACTGATGGTCCCTCCTTGGGTTAGTATTAGTATGTTTTGTGGCCAAATTTGGCAGCAATGTGTCCAGTGGTTTTTGAGTTATGTTAATACTACAAAAGGAGGAGGCAGCCTGCGCAGCTGCCTCCTCCTTTTGGGGCTTCTGCCTCCTCCTTTTGGGGTGGAGCCTGAGGAGGGAAGGGGGCAGGGAGGGGGCGGAGCCAGGGGAGGGAGGGGGAAGAGCCGGGAGAGGGGGTGGAGCCGGGGCGGAGGCAGACCCTAAGGCCCCCCAGGTGATCAGTGACCGGAAGTCAGGCCCCCGGTCCGGTAGAAGTTGGACAGCCCTGCGCTAGTAGAACGAAGTGGGGCCTGCATGTAGCTGATCTGGGTGCAGGTTGGAGCAAACTCCTGATTGGCTACCCAGCCAAGTATGCCAAAAAGCACAGGGTGCAGGGGCTCCTGGGAGAGAGAACACTGAAGAGATGGTGGTGGATAAGGTGTGCCAGCCACCACAACCTCCCTGCCTGGTAAGTCTGGCAGTGCATTAATAGGAGCCCCAAGGATTGGAATTGCAGGCAAAGAAAGGGGAGTGCCACACACCATTATTATGGCCCTTGACCCTCCAGAGAGCCCACAACCTTCTGCAAAATAAAAGGAAAGAAAGAAAGAAAAAGCTTTCCCTGCTATTGAAACATACAAGACAGTAGCTTTCACATACCACAGGCGGTGGTGGGAACCCTCTAAGTCAGGGGTGCTCACACCTTTTCAGCATGCAAGCTACTCTTAAAGCAACCAAGTCCAAAAGATCTACCTGCCCCCACCGCCGCACGCTCCCATGCTCTCCCACCGCCATGCGTGCTCCTGCTGCTGTTTTCCGCCTGCGCAGCGCTTTTTCCGCCTGCAGGGCATTGCAAGAAGGAGAAAGCACGAGGCGGGGCATCCAGACGGAGCGCTCCACCCTGCCTGTCTTGCCGGCAACGGAGGCTGCACAACTGCTTTTGGACGAGAAAGAGGCAGGGCGCTCCCTCCAGAGGCCCCGCCTCATGCTTCCTTCTTCCTGCAATGCCCCGCAGGTGAAAGAAGCACCGCAAGAGCAGAAGCCAGCAGCAGGAGTGAGCATGCACACAGGGTGTGCGTGTGCATGGCAGGAGCACCCCATCCAGCTGGTGAGGCCCGAAGATCACCTGGAAGAGGGCCGAAGATCTACTAGTATCTCCCGAGCTACTTAATGAGCACCCCTGCTTTAAGTCTTTCAAAAGCTCCCAATTAATTAATTGGAAGTGGAGGTCTCATTGCCCCCTTATGTCTCCCCTACTTTCAACATTTCTAGGTATGGTGGGCACTGAGGGTAATAATATGACCCATATCTCTCTAACTGCCCATCCTTCCTTGGGAAGATCATTTATCCTACTAGTTGCTCTACATCTTAGCGAAGTCTGTTTCACTAGCTGACAGCTGTACCGCTTTATTGATATTTGCAAATCACAGTAGGTGACAAAAATCTGAGCTGCATCCCTTTACTAATGAGATTTGCAAGCTCATTTATGAATCAAAGAATGGACAGCTGTAGGCTCTGTTTAACTTGTAGGAGCCCAGGCAGACAGCAGTAATGGTATGCTAAGGGACTCCAAGCATTTGAGGAAGTAGACTTAGGACTCTTCTACACTATACTAAAACCTGAGAGGAACTGGGTTATATTAACTCAGTTCCTTCTGGGTTGCTTTTCCCACCTTCAACCCAACCCTGGGGTTTCCCTTGGGTGTGACCAGATGCCTTCTTGGGTCAACCAAAGCCCCACATTTTTCCCTCAAAAACTTAGCCAAGGGGCCTGCCAGCAGCGTAGGCCCCTCTAGAGAGTACTCCTGACATGCAAAAATGACATGGCAGGATGTTGGAGGAGGAGGAGGAAGAGGGAAATCCTAGAAGCCCAAATCTCCCGGAACCCAAAGAACTGGGATAGCTGTGAGGACTGATACCTGTGACTGCGGAAGAAGTCCTGGGAGTCAGTCCCCGCGGGTCTCTCACCTAGAAAGATCTGGACCTTATTTCTGGACCTATCTAGGTGTTTTATTAACCTGGAGCAAACTGGGAAATTCCATTTTTCTCTAGATTAATTCAGTTTTACCCAAGTTAAAACTGAGACAAGTCCTGCATTTTGGGCCTGTCTGGAAGAGCCCTTAGGGTGCATCTACACTGTAAAATTAATGCAATTTAACATAACTTTAACTGCCATGGCTCAATGCAATGAAATAATATCATTGCTAGTTTGGTAAGGCACCAGCACTCTCTGGCAGGGAAGGCTAAAGACCTTGTAAAACTACAAGTTCCATAATTGCATGGCATTGAGCCATGACAGTAAAATTGGTATCAAACTGCATTAATTCTAGTGTTGATGTTTCCTCAGCCTATGAAAATATGACAATTTCTTTCTGTTAGTCTCAAATGTACCACAAATATCCTCTTCGCATTCTGGTATTCCAGACTAATATAACAATGTCTACTAGCAGTAGTGGTAGTTGCGCCACTGTCATAACTTCTAGCATTTACAACTCAAATAATTGCCTCAGTCAGCCTAAGAGGACTAGATCTAGAAGGAATGTAGAAGCACAATTCAAGTACTTGGCGTCTTAGCGGTTCTGGCTAAACATGAACCATCATGAAGTTTAAGATTTTCAGGAGAGGCCCTGCTCTCGATCCCACCACTATCGCAAACACGGTTGTTGAGGACGAGAGACAGGGCCTTCTCGGCAGTGCCCCCCCCCCCAATCTGTGGAACTCTCTCCCTAGGGACATCAGGTTGGCCACATCCCTCCTGTCCTTAGAAGACAAGTGAAGACTTGGCTCTGGGACCAGGCGTTTGATTAACGGATAGTGGCAATTGGAAAGAAGACTTAGGATATTTACAACATTGAATCTGCCTAGACTTGGATTTAGTTTTACTGGCACGTATAATCTACTGTTTAATGAATTCTATGTGCCTTAATTGTTTTTAATGTTTTAATGGTTTTTAATGCTTTAATTGTACTTCAAATTGTTTACTTATTGACAACATTGTATGGTGCTTGTGTGAGGCTGCCCTGAGTCCCCCTTCAGGGGGAGAAGGGTGGGGTAAAAGTACATGAAATAAATAAATAAATAAATAAGCGGTCCTGACCAAACCTCCCTGTGGAGAAATGGCTTGTAAGGATAAGTTGTAAGCTGTTTATGTGCAGCCATTCAAAAAGATAAACTCACCCCAGTCTCCCCTTGCAGCTCTTCAGCTTTCTGCCTTCCATGAGTGGTCATGGTATGACTGGGCTCGGCCATGTTAGATATAATATTGGCAGGCTCTTGTGGAGGCACAAGCTAAATAGTCTTTAGCCTGTTGCAATAGCTTCTATATTTAGTACTAGAACATTTATTTATAGGCTTGGCAGCCAATCTGAGTCAATAAAAGCTTGAGTAGTGGAAAAAGGATGTTCACATGCAGTAAGTGCTGCTGCCATGGCCATCAGAGGAAGTCTGCCCACATTCATTTAGGGAGTGCTATCCCTCCTTAACCTGAAGGCAATTACTTTTCACTATTTAAAAATACATTGAAATAGTGAAAATTGAAAGTTGTTATCAGGGTCTTAGAACAAGAAAAAAATTAATTATTACCAGAGTTTCTCCTAAAGATCGACACTCCTTAAATGTCAAATGTAATAATTTAAGAAGGGCTTGCCAGCCATGGAGGTAATGAGAATAATTCTCTTTTCTACACATCCATGACCATGCATGAACAGAAATGATGTCCCGTAACTTTTGGATTCATTTTCAGATAATTTCCACTGATTCCCAGTCTTCTATTTCTTTAAAATAACCTTATAATGGAATTGTGGGGGTAGGGAAATCACAATTTATTAAGTAATATTGTCCCATTTGGGGTGCTTTAAGATGAAAAAGCTCATTTAAAAAACACATGGGGTTGTCAAAGGAGCCTTGGGGGACTTCAGGGGCCCAAATTGGGCCCCTAGGGGCCATATGTGGTCCAAGGGATGGACTTTGCCTACTCTTTGTCAAAAGCCAAAATTCTACCATTTGTTTGAACTAGGGAAGAGTGATTGAATCATCTCAATTTACCAATGTGTTGATTCAATAGGTATGTTCTTGTTAGGGCTGTCCAACAGAATTCCAATCTAAATTATGCCCTTAGAGAAAAATAACTGAAAGTATTGTTCCGGTGGATTATCTCACCATTAGCCACATTGACCTAGTATCTAGAATACAACGTACTGTACACTATATTTCACAGGAAGGAATTGGGGGGAAAACACTTCTGAGTATTCCTCAAACAAGAAAACCCTCAGAAATTCATGGGATGATCATAAATTGACATGATGATTTAAAGATACACCCCACCTCACCCCAATGCTTTGAAGGATACTGTTTTCTTTCTTAAAGGCTTCAACTTTGTCCAAACTGCCAAATCAGACTCTCCTTCAGCAGCACTGCTTAAGTTCAATTATTCACTTTTTGTTGGATGCGGATATGTTCAATACACTGGCAGGTGACCACCCTTTAGGCACCAGACCATGAAATCAAAAGTTTTCTGCACATAAGACCTAGCAGTCTGAAACTGCCGCTCTCTTGATGCATTCCTGAATAAAACTGCAATGCTTAGGAAAAGCCTGGCTTTGTGATTCATTTGGCAAAATCATCTTTCAAAGGTTTGTAAAGCGCAGCTGTTGAGGGCTTTCTGTAGGCAATCAGTGACAGATTTGCTAGTGAGTTCATATTCTTCAAGCACAATGGTGAGATTAATGTGCATGTGTGTGATGCCTTTGATTTTTTAAAACTGAGAAATAATGTACAAATGGACAGTAATTTGCTGCATGGGTTCTAGACATCATTATCTCCTTGAGTATATTTATGAGGCTTTCTCAGCATTATGAAGCTGCTGCATTTTTGTTACTGGGAAAAAAACAAAGCAGTTTTCCTTTTTGTTAATGGCGTCTTTTACAATGGTGACAACTGGGTAATAGGTAGTTGGAGAAACATCACAGACATCAAAGGAAACGCAATCACACTTTGCTTGTGTGTTCCTGCACTGTAAGGGGTTATACTGGGTGGTTCTTGAAGTCTCTTCCAGCTCCTTGGTTCTGTGATTATATATCCATGAGTAGCCACGTTGACTACACAGAAGCTTGTTTAATGAATTGTGTACATTTTGGTTGACCAAGAAAGTCGAGTCTTTTGTGGATTTTGTTGTTTCATAGACATAAGTGGGCTGTGACCAGAAATACCACAATTCCTCCCTCGTGGCTATATTTGCAATCTGAATCTCATTTCTGCATGTGTCAATCTAGACTTCCAGACCTTTCCAGACCTTTTTCAAATCTACCTATGATTTCTACCCCATCCAACCATAAAACACAACATGTTAAAATGTGCATTACAATCCCAATATACATGCATTCACTTCCCCCCATTGTTTGCCCCTTTGAAAATAATAGGGTTCACTATTGTCCATATTATAATAAATGGCAATTTTGATATCTTTCACTGGGTTGCCACACTTGGCAGAAATGGAGAACTAGATTTCAATCTGTGTATGAATCCTAAAGGTGCAGATCCCATCCTGTTCCATAGCTTGCAGTTTGGGTCCTCCTTCAAGGTGCCCATTCACACCCCACTGTTGATTTCCTTGGGAAAGAATAGGTTTTACTATACTGGTTGGGCCATGCAGATACCCTCTTAGGTGCTGAAGGCATTCAGCTCATCACTGTGCTGCTATCACCGGCTTATTCTGTTCCATTCTTCTCTGTCTGTTTTCCTTTTGTTCCCCTCCATCCCTCAAGAAAAACCCAACACTCATTGTTAAAACATCTATTAGGAATTTATTACAACACATTGTTCCCAAATACAAAAGAAAGGAAAAGAAAGAGAGGTAAAAAAGCACTGCTGTTTACAGCCTCCAGTAATAAATAAATAAAGTCAAAGCAAGGGCAGAGTTTACCACTCCATCCTGCCAGGCAACATCCAATGTCAGCATTCCTTTAGCAGGCAGAAGGGGATGCATTTTGGTTACCATGACTCATGAGAGAAGGAAGGGAACACACTCACAGACTGAATGCAAGATGTTCATCCCTCACCCACCCCACCCTACCTGTAGCCCACCCCAGACACTACTCAAAATGTTGACATTCAACTCCCATTTCATAAGTAATTCTTGCTAATGAACTCCACAGCCAGAGAAAATCTTGTTCACCTGTTGCATATTTTCGCAGAATCTGCATTTGTATCAAGGGCTCAACATCTCAAATGCCCTGCATTAAAGTTTGTCCATGAATGTTTGGAAAGTAGGAGAACTTCTGGAACAGAAATGTGGAGTTGCAGAGAAGAGATCAAATGGGATTCTAGATATACCTCCTGAGAAGACTAGTTCAACTCAGTTTCTCCACTTTCCAAAAGTATTGTGAGCAACAATAAATAAATGCAACACACTACAATGAAAAGACTTCCTTTTGCATTTCCTTCCCCAGCTTACCTGGTTTTTATTGCAAAAAAACCCCTCTTTATATCATGAGTGTTCTAAACCGATTTGCTAGGAAAGTACTGTGGCAAGAAGGTAATGACAGGAGAAAACCAGAGAGTTCAGTTCACCAATGTTTTCTGTAATACCGATCCCCTCCCCCTGAATCCTGAGAAGGCAAGACATACTAATTTCCACCTGCATACTAGTCACCAGATGATACAAAGGTCTGTAATGAATTTGGGGTGTAAAATGGAAATGGAAAATCCTTTCCAAATATCAACAAACCTCAAATTCTTCACTACCCAAGTGGTTTTTAACAGTCAGAATTGCCCATTACCTTAGCCCATATAGGAAAAGTGGCACTTTTAGCATTAGAGAGCTATAATCCTTGGCATGTTTACCTAGAAGCACTTCATTGGAATTAGCAAGATTTTACAATTATCCTATGTGAAAAAGCCCTTTATTTCAAATAAAGAGTAAAATGTTATGAATCTCTGCATGTCAGTTTAAACCTTAGTGGTTTGAAAATTGTTGTTGATTTGGATGCTTTGGGATGTGCTTATTTTTCTTCTTTCACTAGGAATATATTTGTACAACAGCTATTGTGGAAAATATAAATACAACTTTTTGGAGACTGTTATAAAATCACAATTTCTAGGGTCCCAGAAAGTCACTGCACTGAAAGTAATTTGGGATGTAGCCCATGGTTCCTAATTTTAGGTCCTTCAGTGTTGCAAGACTAAGATTCTCATAACCTCTAATCACTGGATACACTAGCTGGGGTTTCTGAACTCAAAGTCTAAAAACATTGGAGACCCAGGACTTGGATCAACGGCTTTAGAAAGAAAGAAGCTTGTTAACACCTTGCATTTCGTTCTCATGAAGTAGTACAGTATGACCCTCACATCAGTTGGACGAGTAAATGTCCTTCATAGGTATTTTCTAGGTTCTTCAGCATGACTTGCTTGTATTCTTGGGCCAGAAGTGCTTCATTTCAATAGGGTTGACTATTAGCCACATTTTCACGTATCCATGTGAAATCAAGGAATGTATTCCCCACAGATTTGAGGGCCGTACTGTACTTGAGTGTATGAAATCATTACAGACCTCTTCACCATGCCATCTAGAAGCATTGTGGCCTGGAGAAAGCTTTTTATAGCAGAGCTTGGAAAAAGAATCAATGGCTGCCTAAATGTAAGCTCAATTCCACCTCCTCCTGCTGAAGACATCCAATGACCATACATGCCACAGTACTGACCAGCTTTAACCTGTGCCTGAAGCCAGGGAAGGTGGTGATGGGACAGGCCCACATATACCCACGACAGAGAAACAAAGATCAACATACATATAAGCAAAATTACATAATAATATAATAAATACTTGAATCTATAATTCATACATTGCAATTACAACGTTGATAGCTTATTATCGTTAGCATTAGGATCAGGAGGAAGGCTGGAAAGATCTCCTTGTAAAGGGATGGTGTCCAGTACAGAAGACAAAACAAGAACACATGGGCTACCGGAAGAAACAAAAAGGAAAGAAATAATAAATAAATCCAGAGAGCACGCATGAGGGAACAGTTGGAAGGGCAAAGAAACACAGCACAGATCTGAAGGAAAAACATTTTTTTGTTATAAGGAGAAGATGCTGCAAGCTAGAAATTCACCATCTAAGACATGGGTGTTAACACCCTTGAATAGTTTTACTCATGAAATAATGTCCAAGTGGCATTCCTTTTCAATTCATTAAAAAAGTGTTAGAGGCAGGTAAAAGGTATTTCTCCAGAATCAATCTGCCACCCCAAGTAAGCTGCTTCATGCTAAAGCTGACCTTGGACTTACATTTCAAGATTTGCATTCCCAACACCATATGCTGCATTGTCTTGCAAGCATTCAGCCCTACATGGAGCTTGGCTTCATGTGTAAACATTTAAAAGAAATATTTGAGAATATTATCATTGGTATGCCAATTGAGGCCAGGTTGCAATATGAAGGCCTTGTAATTACCCTTAGCAATAACCAAATCTCAAAGACTTGATCTCTGTGTGGCTGTGAGACTGGTGTCATTCAGGATGCAAATTATTTCCCCTTCTCATTTTGATTGTCAACTGGAGGGGTCTAGTAGACAATACTTCCCCCTCCATATGAGTCCATACATGGTACTTTGGTTCTCATTCAAGATGCTATTGAGTCAGAAAAAAAACTGCTTTAGACAATGGGGTAGACAGAGAATGGGCATCTTATTACAACTGGATGTTATGATCCCTTGGCATTTATTTATTGGTAAATTAGGACTACAATAATAAGTTGCAATGCTGCTGCTATTTCCAGGAAAAAATATGTACTAAGTCAACAACAGCTTCATTTTCATCTCACAGAAGACTAGACAGGGATGGCTGTTGAGTCTAGCAAGACAAGCTTGAGGGGGTAAGCTTGGGTTAACTTGGGTTTTGTATTTCCTGCTATAGAAAACTAGCAGGAATTTTGTACCGTAGCAAATTAGGCTGCAGATATTGACAGTTTTTGTTTCCCTTTCTATTTTGAGAGGAGTGAGTTCTGCAAGATGACAGCAGATGGCAGCTTTTCGAAGCAAGCAAGTATTCGTATTGCCCTTCCACAGAGAAACTATTTGATGTTTAAGGACAGAGGCTGCAGCACATGTTCAGGTTCTAAAGAGAGCAAGATTTTGCCTGATTTGGTATACTGTAGTAGTTTTATATAATTGCAGTGCTGACAGTTGGGTATTGGCTGCATCAGACCCTGTCCACTATTCATGTTATGTAGCATGGACCAGATTTCAGGGGCCTTCAGCATTCTTATCCGAGTACATGCTGCTAATCTTTGTAACAAAATAGGTATCAAAATCAACTATCCTATTTTTCAGTATAAAATGAGCTTTATAAATGAGGAATAGGGTGAATCAGGCCCACACTGTGGTGATGTCACAGTAACATCCCAAGCATCTGCAGAAAATTAGAATCAAGTTAATGGTATCCATTGTCATGGCCAAGATAGCAGCTGCCATTGAAATGAGGTAGGGTTTTCCAAGTCTTGGGTTCTCCAGTAGTGTACCACACATAGGCAGCACTGTACCAGCGGGCAACTTCTTGCTACCCTTCAATCTCCCTGCTGTTTCTAAATTATTTCATCTGAATATTTAATTAAAAAAATTAGAAAAACTGGCATACTGCAAAGTTAAGAGTAGGCTTCCAGAAACACCTTTGTTTCTCCTTTAGGGCAGGGCTGTCAAACTTATTTCCACCAAGAGCCACATCAGCCTTATAGTTGCCTTCAAAGGGCCAGGTGTAAATGTAAGCCAGTATAAATGTAATTATGTTGCCCTGGCACTGAAAGCCTTGCAAGTCAAATAAAATGATGTGGTGGGACATATTCGGTGCATGCGCTTTGCGTTTGACATGTGTGCTTTAGGGCGTCATAAGTAAGTTTAGAAGATAGGCAGGAGTCTGCTGTTGGGCACTTCATTTGTAAGCGTACACATATTTTTTAAAAAAAACTCAGCAAATTTGAAATGGTGGGGAGGATCTTGAAAGCTAGATGAGATGGCAAAGTGAGTACTGCAATCTGTGTGTGTTTGCTTCTTTTGGAGAGGGGATTGGTGTCTTGGTTCTTTGCTTGGGTTTTGCATATGCACACTTATGTTTTGAGTTGGAATGAGTTTTGTGTGTGCATCTCTCTTGTAAACCGGCAATTTGATTTCTATGAAACAGCTATATTGTTCAATTTCTTGCAGCATACATTGTCATTTGAAGCTGAAACCCAATTTCTGTCTTGTATAGTTTTAGGGGGAGACACCTTAATTTTCTTTGACAATGATTTTGCTTCTATTAAATGTGTTTTACAGCAGGAAATGGGGTGTTTAAGAGCTTAAGTTGTGTTTTAGAGTTCAGACATCATCTCTATCATGCATTTCGATTCTAGAGCAAGTTTGAGCACCATCAGTTTGCCTTCTGAGTAACGTATTTCAGGATTAGTCAAATCATAGCAACCTTTTTGGTTAAGCACAATCTCTTATATCTGGGTGAGCTGTAAGTGGACGCTAAGATTCGGAGATTAGGTTATGAAATGAAAGCATGTTCAATCCCAAAGAGTGTCGGAGAACCCCTTAACCCTCAAGGGTATTATTATAATAAAAAGGAATAGATTGCATGTAAGCTCCATGGAAGGAGGGTAGAAATCATGCAGCAGTAATTTAGGTAGCTCTTTTTCTACTATCTAAAAGATTATTGGTCAGCAACACCTGAATTTGGATTATTATATGTCAGAAAGGAAAGGAATGGTACTCTTCTTGTCAATAAAGGAGATGAGGAAATATTAAATTATGATAACATGCTCTAGATTCCTAATATCAGTTGGAGGAATCTAGAGCATGTTATCACAATAAAATATTTGTTGGAGAACTTGGAAATGGCAAACTACATATAGCTAATTACTTGTAAGCAGCTCCTTTTTTTAATAACAAAGATGTTCCTATGTTACCAATGCAACATTACTCCTTATGTAAAATTACTGCAACTAGTCAGTTACTGATGTAGGTGCAAGACATGGTCTCATTTAATGAGAAATGAAGAATATTACCAGATCAAGTGCTGGGTCAGGCTATGCCTTTTTATTGGATTTAAACCCACTGTTCTCCCAAGATGAGTTTCAAGATGGTTTTGAAACTCAAAATGGGATTCAAGGTGACCTTATGTACATACTTTGGAACACAAAGGCACCTTGAATCCCTTTGTGCCACAGGCTAATAGGTTGCCGTACCCAGAAAATGTGAGAAAAGAAAGTTATTTTTTAAAAATCTGTAATTTGAAATACTAACAAAATCCTTTGGAGCTATTATTGAAACTTAAAGTAATGTCCATTAGTTATTGATTCACATTCTCATGTAAGTTGCTAAAGAGGGGCATTTTATCCACATTTCAGATGCATGCTTATAGGTGAAAGACAAATTCTGAACTTTCAGCCAGATGCCAAATATATTAAGTAGTTGTAGGATATGTGACCTTACTGGCAAATACAATAACAAAAAATTGGTCAAACTCTCAATATATGCACCAAAATGTATTCTATCCTATGTCATTACCCCATTGCCCTCTGCCACACTGCTCCCAAAATTCTATACAGGTCAGCAGGATCACTTCTGAGCTTGCAGCATCTAATTCAAACATATAATGGCAAAATATGTATAACAAAAATCTCTGCCTTCTGTACAGGCAGCTATTTATACTGCCAGGAAACAGACAACCTGATGCAAAAAAACGCCATGTTATTGCTGCTCCCTGTGGTTTGTAACTGTTTGCAAGATTTGAACCTGAGATTATTATTTTGTCTTGTGTAGGACTCTTTAAAAAAATTACCATTCAACAAGAAAAGAAATGCAAAAAAGAAATGAACATAAAGAATCTTGACTATTTTTCCTTTTAAAAGCTACACAAATAACCCTGAGGTATTAGCTCAAAAACCAGCATGTGATAGAAAAGGAGTGGATGTAAAATCAGTTACATGGGGGAAAAGAGAGTGCTTTCAGCTTTAAGAGCGACAGCTCTGTGCCTTTGTCCCAAAAGGATGAAGCAGCATTGTGGTGTCCCTGTGTCAGGAGCTCTTGAGCTCATGTCTGTGCTGCTCCCTGTAAGGGAAGAAGTGTAGTGCAGTCAGCGGTTAAAAGGCATGTCGCCCTCTCCTACACTGTCTTAATGGTATTCACCGAATTGCCAACACTGTTCTGACATGCTTGTTCATTCTTCTGCTCTAGAATTCCATTTGGTACCAGTGACGGCCAATGTAAACAATATGGACCCCAAGTAGAGCATACTGAAAAATAACTTGTGCAACAGTCCTGTGTAGGGCCTGTAGTGTATACCTCACCTCCTTCCCATATAATGCAGCCCTGATTCAACGGAGGATCTCCACACCAGCAGAAGTTAGACTTGCTGGAATGGATGCTCTCCACATTATTGGAGCCTTCCTCTATATAGCCAATGTTGTACAAATCTTGCCACCCTTGCAGAGAGTGGTGACTGGTAACCATTTCCCCATCAATTTGGGATTGTGAAGTGCCGTAATGTTTGAATCAGTCCTTAGTACAATTAATGGAAACTAGTTCCAGCTCTTTCATCATCCATGACCAGCCCTGCTGGAAATCAAAGGGAAGCAGTCACTTTAGACAACAGATTTCCATCTGAAAATTATGACTAATAGTATGTTATTAATATAGTATTATATTTTTGGTACTGGGAAAGGAGTTGGGTGGATAAGAACCCAATGCATGACATTTTGACAGTGGATGCAGATAATCTATTAGATTATCTACTTCTGAAATGAAAATGTCTTAAACTGACACTTTCCTCATCTCTGTCTTTTAGTGTTCAACTTAAATTATTTTTTTTCTCATTTCTCAAAATAAAAGAAATTTTGATGAAGGACAATTTCTCTAATCCAAACATTCTCCAATGGCGCATTTCTCTTGTGGATAATATCTCAGCCAATCAACAGCTTTTGAAAGATTTAAAAGATTTATATTCACAGTAATCTTCTTAGCCAAATACAAGAGGGCTGGAAGATGGGTTGCTGAAGTGGAAGATGGAAATAGATCAGCAAATCTGTCCATTCTATGCTGAAATCATCTGTCCTTTCTAGAACTTCCTTTCTCAAAGGGTTATTTGAATTTGGCCATTCACTGGTTCAGCTTTGTCTTTGGACTGCTACTTCATTGGCTGATTTGCATTCATTGGAAAATCCCTGTGTTGCAGGGACTCCTTTGGTAGATGGTCAGCATGTACACAGAGTAGGAATTGCTCTTTCAGTTGTACGTTGACCCTGCTTTACAGCAGGAGCACTACCTAGGGCCTAAGAAACTTAAAGCAATTTTTACTATAGTACCAAAACAACACAACTCAAGATTTTCTCCCAAGTCTAAACCTTTCCATAAAGCTTGGATTCAGCAAGGGCAGTATTGGAACAGCTATTTGAAGTAGTCTACCCCATTTGTAAGGGCACAGAATGGCCTTTTTATCACCCATAATTAATTTGGGAGATACCCTGAGCTATTGGAAAGGGACTTATTCTATGGGAATGCCACCCCAGATCTAATATGCCCTCTCTGTAGAGAGGAATTAGAAATAAAAAAAACTTTGTTGAAATAGTTGTAATGATCCCTCTGACCCCTCCTTACTCTGGGGCTCTTTTTTGAATAGTGATACAAGTGCCTGCCCTTACCACCCTAACCCAATCCCCTTCCCTTGGGTCAAGAAGGGGAAGTTTTTATGGCTTTGATTGCAAATGCAACAGAAGTAGGAAGAAGCATTAAGAAGAATTCCTGGCTCAGTTTGCCTTGAAGATTTTTCTCATCTTTTTCAAAAAAATAAAAGTGCACACACATGCAGGTGCACACACCCACACACCTCCTCACCCACACAGAAATTTCTTATCCTACTTTTGGGGGTGTCTGTGCCACTGAAGTGAGCTACAGAAGGAGCCACAGGCCTAGGATATTGCTTTGAAACTCATGTTTCAGATTTAAATAGTATACACAGTAAAAACAGAGCAGGAAGTACCGCCCCAACATTGTCTGAAAATCATTGCCAGAATGAACAACTTCAAATAAATTAAAAAGAAAAGTTGAAATATTATTTGTCTCAATAAAAACTGTAGTAAAACCATTTAATGTATTTTCTTTTGTGTTTCTCTCTCTCTCTCTTTCTCTCTCTTTTATATTATATATAATATATATTTATATATGTATAAAGCTGCTCTTGTGCAGCATTAAAGAATACTAGCCAGAGAAACACAGAGGAGCATGCTCAGTATGGGAAGGGAGGATACAGAAAGAACCCATTGAAAATTAGCCTTTCCATTTTTGTACCCCAATCTGGAAAGCAGTCATCAGTACATAAATGTCAAGCCCTGATGGGAATGGGAGGGACCTCCCTTCCTGCAGTGGGAGTGGATGGGCCGTTTTACATCATTTCCTACAGGTCAGATAGGAAAGGATTATTAACAATTGCCAATGTACTCTCAAAAGAAAAGAACCTGCTTCCCTTTAACTTTCCCCATGCAAATCTGCTGATCAAACAACAATAATTATCCTCTGGAAAAACTTTAAATTGGTGGAAGTCTTACACAAATGTAACTCCCTGCCCCAGGTTTCTTTATCCCACCTTTGAAGCTTCAACTCAGCTCTCCCATTTCCCCTGGGGAGAAGGAAGCACTGTCTACATGCGAAAGGAAAAGAATCCAGGATTTAGAGTTAACACACTCCACCTGCCAAAGAAGGGAATGTGGCTATGGTTCACCTTGGTGGTGGAGAAAGGACCAAAAGGAGGCACTAAGCATGCACCATTCTGTTTCTTGACTTCGAATTCATTTGTCTTTGCCGTCTTTTTTGTCTGAGCATGTGTGCTCTTTGGAAACGCACACAGGCATATAAATAACACTCCCACCCATGCCCTTCATCTCCCCAGTTAAATATCTCATGGAGCTTCCTTCCCCTACCTACCCACCCACCCGCACACCGATGCACACACGCTTGCTCTCAGATCTCACAAGGTGAATGTCAGGACACCTCTATGATTTCCATGCTGCCTGAAAAGCTAGACTGTTTGCTGATTTTGCCCAGGTCTTCCCGAGACCTGCTTTCAGATAAGGTCTCCTCAAATTCCATCTGGCAGCTCCTTCGCTTGAACTGCTTCTCAGTGGCGGTGTCCTCGTGCCAACTATGCCGCACGTCCCGCTGCTCCCCACGCTGCTTCTCCCTCAGTCTGATCTCACAGCTCGCCTGGATTGTGCTGCAGCTGAACGAAGTGTAGGTGGTGGCGTTGGCAAATAGAGTCCCGCTCCCATTGCCTTTGCTGCCCCCCACTGCTGGATCTGTGCTGAAGTACCAGGGGTTCTCTGATGAAGGCGTGCTAGGGGATTCCAAGTGCAGCCCCCAAGTGCCAGCAGAGGTTGAAGTGGATGTTGGCTGTGCCAGCTGCTGCCCCCCATTGGGAAGGCTTAGCCGAAGTGTCTGCTTAAGACTGTCCTCCACGCTGCTGCTTTTATGCATGGAGCACACCCCACTGAAATTAAGGCTCAGCCCATGGGCGGGAGAGCCTGCTTGGTGCCTGTGCTTTCGTCTCTGCCGTACTTTGGCTTCTAAAAGGAAGTCGGGCCCACTGGGCCAGTCAGGGCTATCGGGGAGAGGAGAGAACTGGCATGTGCCATTGGGACTTGAAGGGCTGTCCAGCTTACAGAGCTTGGGTGTTTCTCCTGCTTCTGTAGGACCTGGAATCTCCTGCCTCTCCGTAGGGGAATAGGCAGACTTGATGTCTAGGGAGAAGGAACGTTTCAGACGGTTTGTATCTTGGATGCGCTCTGAAGATAAGTGCAACCCATTCAGTCCTTGTTGTAGTGTCATTGGTGAGAAAACCTTGGGAGCTCCTGATGGCCTCTCAGAGTCAATTGAGGAGATTTCCAAGGTTGTGGTTTTGAATAGTTCCTCAGCTTTTTCTGAGGTAGACAGAGTCTGCTGCCGGTTGCTTTCATATGCTTCAGAGTAATCTTGGTGGCATTCTCCCTCGCTCTTCTCACCTTGTGTCTTTAAAGCTTTCAGCAGCTTCAGACTTCTCTCATACTCTAGGAGCTGACCCAGGAAGTTGAAGTTGGGGGATATAGAAGGCCGACGGTCTTTGACAAACCTTCCAAAGCAAACAGAAGAACAATGTTTATTACTTTGCCTCTCAACTGTATTATTTATTTATTATTTCGACTTTCTTTGAATGATACATCTAACTGGGAGTGTCTAATCACAGCCAGCCAAGTAGCTGAAGAACTCTACTCTTCAAGCAACAAAAAACGATTGTGTTTATATTTTTTATCCATCCTGTGTTTGAAAGAGTCAGGATGCATCATTAGACTTTCAAGACCTTTCATTGCATTCAGGCAGACAACTTACACAACCTTCAGGCTCTTGAAAATTGGGTCTTTGCCTATCTTAGTTTGGGTCTTTGCCTATCTTACCCATTTGCTGCAACATACAGTACTATGTCTTTTGAGGTGGAAATACTAATAGCAGAAACCTGAGTTTACTATTAAAAAAGGCAACTGCACATCCAGTCCTGCATCTAAAAGCAGATGCATAGTGGCCAGTTGGCCACAAGCCAGGAGCAAAACTTCAGGTGACATACACGTAAGATTCAATTATGCAAGTTAGCTTCTTAATCTCATACCTAAGGAATAGACAGTAGCTGAGTCCTCTTCAGGTTCCACAAAATGTTCCTTACTCAGTTATATATCTCAGTTCATATATCTCAGCAAATGCTTGGGTGCAGTGATTTTCTTATGATCATCATATAGTACTCTATTTTTAGACATATGGAAAATATTCTTCACGTGCATTCTTAAAGGGAAAAAACCTTCCTCAAGGACTTCAAAAACAAAGCCTGCCTACATTCAGAACCCAAGCAAATGTCCTTTAATTTCTTTGGGGGGAGTAGGGGGAGCTCAGCAATCTCTTCCAGAATGTTTTTTACCTGTAGGCATCATCTGAAGACATGCCCATAGTCTTCATGATGTACGCAATGGCAATGGTGGCTGACCGAGAGATTCCTGCCAAGCAGTGCACAATCACCTGGCAGCTGGAGACCTTAGCCTTGTCTGCAAAAGGGGAAGACAGCTATGAGTAATGTTCCAAAATTCTACACACTCCGACATTTTGAGCAACTGAAGGGCTTCTTGGAACTTTAAAAACTAACCAATTTATTACAAGACTTGTGATTATTTCTTGAAAGCTCATGCTGTAATAAATCTGTGAGCTTTTAATATGCTACAAACTACTTTGATTGTGTTTCCATTGTAGACCAACACCTTTGGAAATAATTCTGAAGAAATACTCCTCTTAAACCACAGGAAAAGTAAGTACAGGTTGAATATCCCTTATCTGGAATTCTTAAATTTTAAATACCCCAAAATTGTCCACATGACTGACTGAGATAGTAACATTTGTGGCTTCAGATGTTTCAATGTACATACTCTTGGTGTTATGCACAAACACTTCTGGTCCAGAACATTTGGGATAAGGGATACCCAACCTGTGCTGTATTAAAAGAAATATATTTACTCTAACCAGGCTAACCAAGCTATAAAATGTGACTGAGAGACAGCTGGTAAAAACCAGGATTAGTAGGAAGGAGGAAGAGAAGTACCACCAGTTTTCCTTTCATATGGCTTTCCATCTGTAAAATTTCTACACAATCTAAATAAATTAGAAGGTAAAGTGCATTATTTATTTTCTATGTATGGGCAATACTGAAAGACTTCACAAAAACCATGGATTTCCACATATTTCTGTTCTACATGATAAAAATATTAGCTGTTTCTTTTTACACAATGATTGCAAATGCAATGTCAGATCAAATGAAGTACTCTAATTCTGCATAAAGGGCCTGTGTGATGAAGTGGTTATGAATGTTGGCCTAGGAATCTGAAGCTGGGGCTACACTCTTATATAATCCCTGATTATCAAATCAGATAATTCACATTATCTCCTGGATTGCATGAGTCTAAACTGTCATGCAATCCAGTTCAAAGCAGATAATCTGGATTTTATATGGCAGTGTAGATCCAGTCGGAGAGACCAAGGCTCAAATCTTTGTTTGGCCATGGAAACCCCATGGGCAAGTCACACTCTCTCACCCTCAGAGGGAAAACAAAGGCAACACCACTTTGAACAAATCTAGCTAAGAAAATGACATGACAGATTTGCCATAAATCAGAAATAATTTGAAAGCAATAAACAAAAAACACTCTGTAGGCATACTTTTTTTCTTGCGCCATATAATTTTTCAATGCAGAATAGACAGGCCCAGACTGCCTCTAAAAGTCTCATCAATAATCTCTGGTGTTAAGTGAGAGCATTATTGTTTTTAACCAACAAAAGCAGCTAGATAAATCAAGATATTTCTACACGGAACAGCATTAATGTCCCATGACAGTGAATCTTGAGAGAGTTCTTGTATCTGCAGAATTCGCTGCCAAGAAGCTTGTTTTGTACTATGGGAGAAGGGTTAGCTTTGAAGTGCTGACTGGATATTTGTTCACAGTAAATGAAAAATAATGTCAGGAATAAAACAGAAGTATGCTGTAGTAGGGCGGAGAGAGTGAATAGCTCAGTCATAGTTATCTAGGAGACTTCTATAGCAACACCACAAAAAGCACAGTCCAGAAGAAATAAAAAGCCATCAGTAACTGGTTAGCAGGCTTACCAATGAACTCAATGGATTTGTCCAACCAGGGAAGAAGCTTCTCACAGTAATTGTCATTAACCGGAATGCGCATGAAGTGACTATCACAGATGAAGTCTGGCTTGGGACAAGAATTGCTGGCATTGAGGACATAGCTTATCCCATTCTGGGTCATCAGGTCCTGGGCAAGAGTGAGACAAGCAATGCAAGTGAGTCTAGTACAGAATCTTTTCATTCACTCTTCCAGGGGCTTGGCTCCATCTCTCCCCGTCTACTTCTACAATGCTCACTCTGCAATTTATGGCTGTGCTGTCATATAGAGGTGTGGTATTTGAGCTGACAGCTTGGCAATGTTGTCTAAGAAAGAAAAGCTGGAGGAATTTGCGGTTTTTGCCCAATGGAAAAATGTAAGGCTTCCATGAGGAAGCAAAGATACAGTATTGCACAGATGCTTGCTGAATGCTAAATTTCTAAAGAGGCAGTCTTATACAAAAGTCCCTGGGCTCCATCTCCTATTACACCCCTACTATTTTCAAGTAGTGAAACTCAACACTATGGTTCCTCTTCTGAGTTCATACATCTCCATTTTTTTTCTTTCTGAGCAGTCCTTATGAGAGACCCTAACCTCAGTCCCTAAGAGCAAGAAGCCAAGCTCACATTCCAGGCATTTCCCCCCTCATTTACTTCTACTCTCTGCATAAAATGTTTCCTACTCTCCTTTCTGTGCTTCTAGTTTAGATCCTTCCACTTAACCCTCCCCTGGGACAAGAACGCCCAACTGGCTCCCTTCTGTCCAGAATATGTGCCCACTGGTATTTTAACAACAACTATGGTTTCCTTCTTCTTTAATTTCATTAGGTTTCCTTTTCCCTTTAAGTATAAATCATTTCCTTGAAGTGATATCATGGTTCAGGCATTCTGGCTCCTTTTGAAAGGACACTGCCTGTTCCCTCTCTCTCCTGCTCCCAATGTACATCTTTGTCCATTTCAGAGCTGACTCAAAGGGCTCTTTGGTTGCAGATGTGGGCTGCAGGGTCTATGTTGTCTTGTACCTCAATTCAGCATCAGTCAGAACTGAATGCCAAACCAATACCTCATCATCTGGCTCCGAAGCTTGACATGGAAGAGCTAAAGTTGGTGTTATTTTTTAGCTTGGCTCTCAATGGATCTTGGCAATAAACATCTGTCTCTCCTTTCAATCTCCCAGGCTCAACCTTGCTGTCTTGATGCTCTTGAAACTGCTAATGTCCTTAACTCTTCAGAGAAAATTCATATATTGAATCTTTGCCCATCTACAAAATGCTCCCAGAAGGTAACTATATTTCTATATATTTTTTCTATACTGTTAATAGAAGCACTTTCCCACCCAGTTCCCACAACTCTTAAGGGTTCTACAAGGCAAACACTTTTCTTGCTGTCAGACTGTACCTTATTTAAGACATCTTTCTGGGAGCCGAGATAGAGGTGAGGCAGGATGCGTGTTGGGCCAACATTGGCCACTGGCATGCATGGCTGGGAGATACTCATTGGCAGGATTGCAGTGGGCTTCCCTTCACAGAGTCCTGGAAAGCAAGATGAGAAGGCAGCAAACCCCCCTGAGAAAAAAGAGAGAGAAGAAATAAAACTGAGCAACAGTGAATGTTTTATATGCATACTCAGCCCTCCACATTTACTTCAGTCAAGAAAGTAAAAAAAAACAAACCAAATCCACAAATAAAAAATACTATTTTTTTAACCCGAGTGTAAAAAAAAAAGTCTAGGTCTTCCAGCATAACGCTATGATCAATGTCTAAGTTGACCATAGAGTCACATGGGAGGATGTTGAGATTCCTAGTAAGAGCATTTAATCAAATCTGCAAAAGTCAAACCCGCAAATGTGAAATGTCAACTAAATAACGCATCTGTCTGTGGGGTGTGTTTAGAATCTACAAAGCTTCCTTCTTACTCTGTTATGAATCATGACTGCCATGCTGTTCTTTTAAACCCTCCTTCCTTGCTCTGTCATACCCAACCTCCTTTCAACCAAGACCCTATTCCTCCTTTCTTACAATGCTGCCACTTTTTGTACAGTATTTGCATTGCAGAGATTTAGAACACCCCTTTAGTGGTGTGGGCTCCAATGCCCTGATCAGCTCCAGGTATCACTGCCAATCATCAGAATTGTTTTGCAGTGCAACAGAAATAGGACCTCCACTATATTAGATTATGGCTCACAATGCATTACTTTTATTAAGACTAACTAAAAACAGAACAAAACAGCAAGGAAGTTTTTGAGATGCACAGAATTCTTCAATTATCTATTGACAGAGTTCTATCCAGCCATGCATTTTAACTACCGGGTTGCTCTGATTGTGCTTTTTCTGCCTAGCAGAAGGTTGGACTAGATGGCCCAGGTGGTCTCTTCCAACTCTATGTATGATTCTATGAACTTGCTCAGAGGAGGTAAGTATTTTGTAGAAAAGTAAAAAAAATATATCTGGAGTAAACAAGAAAGTCAAATAATTTACACTTTGTGAAAATAAACATGTTGCCTCATTCAAGAGAAGTGTGATGCCTACAGCAGTGCTGTCATCAGCACTGAACGCCAAATTGATCACACTGCATGTTTTAATATTCTTGTAAAAATGCATATTTTAAATCTGAGATTAATGAATCAGGCCATTAATCATACCCAGTAAGTGCTTCATTCTTTCAGCTCTCGCTCAAATAGCAAACAGAACCCGGATTTACTATTACCCACTTCTTTTCCTATTATTGTACATATTTTTTCAGGATTGACTTTTAGTTTTCCACTGACTCCAATCTGTTAGCAAGCCCATGTGGCTAACTATAATCCTTACAGACCCTTCAGTGGAATAAATTACTTTCCCCAATACCCTTTAATGTTTTAGGGATTGTTGATCAGTATGTTACAGATTTTCAACTCATTCCAAGGCAACCAAGTATCTTAGCAAAGAGAGAAGTAATAGATATAAACATGCAATGCTAAACAAGATACTGAAACTTCACGGGGTAGGGAAGAAGCCAAAATGTAAGCATGTGCTGTATGTAATTCTAGGAAGGCAGAAAATAAATTACCTGCACTGGAATTTGGCCAGGAGTCTAAAGGATAATTTTACTCCCCTTTTATAAATAGCCCCCTGGGAATTTTGGCAGCCACACGTGAGAAAGGCTGGCTATCTGAGAAACAGCATGCCTAGCAGTTGTCACTATTGTTATGCCTTGATTTAGAAGGAAAGATGGTTGCCTACAACAGCAGTTTTTAGAAAGCTGACCTTTAGGGGCCATTGCTATGTAGATATGATTGCCAAGGAAACCAACTTGGTTCCTGTGAAAGCCCCAAAGCATCTGCCCCAATCCCACACCATTTTCCAACTCACAGAAAATTCACTTTAAGGGGTGCACTGTCACTTCATTTGGGGAGCTACTTGGATATGTTGGGCCTTGCTCTTACTCTATGTGAAATCATAAGCATGAGGTTGAATCTTCAGCTGGGGAGCCAGGAGACTGAAAACAATTAGTAAGTTGGTTCCTAAATGCTTGCTTGGACAAAGAGTGGGTTCTAGATCTGAAGAGAAGTAATTAATTCTAGCAAAAGCAATTCCAGCAGATGAAGGGAATCAACAAGATTTCCTGCAGAATGGAGCACCACAGCCTGGAGCAGCCAGAGAGAAGGCTCTGTTACATGTTCTAACTAAAGCTGGTGCTGGAACCAATGGAGAACCCTCCCCAAGGTTCTTAAAACTCAGGTCAGCTCATTTATTGGTATATGGTCATCTAGATAATCTGGAGACTAGCTGGTCATAACCAGCACTTTAAATTCTGTCCAGAAATGGACAAGTAACCAATAAAGCTGTTTCAAATAAGGAAGGTGACATGATCCCCACAATCAGCACTTGCCACCAGCTTGACATTGGACCTGCTTTCAAAAAGCAGCCCCACATACAATGTATACAATGAAGGCACGTGTCATAGCTAGTTCTTTCTTCTCAAGGAATGAGTGCTGCTGGTGCACTAGTTTTAACTGTATGGACACATTTCTGGTCACTAATAAAATACAGGAATCCAGATTCAGGGTACACCCTGATGCATCCACTACAGCTGAAGGTCTATTCCCTAATCTGTTTCACTGTGACCAGAACACCCCCGACTTGTCTGGATTAGCTTTCAATTTGGTCACTCTTGTCCAGTCCATTAGTAGAAACTGGATTAGTACAGAAATGACTTCTTTGGAGTTAAATAAAAATCAGAGAACCTAGGGAGCCTAGGGACAATAACTGCATTTTTAAAATTAACTGTACAAATGCTATCTGAATGGGTTGACCAAGAGCACACCATATGTTTTATTGCAGCTGCAGAGGAAAAATTTGTAGCAGTCTTTTGAGGAAGCAAAGTTGTCTTTGTAGCAAATTCTAATTAACATACTCCTAGTCTGATCTGAGAAATCTCTCAGAGTGCCACCTGATAAATACATGCCTAGGGCAATGATTCCCAACCAGGGGTAGATACCACCTATGTAGAATTTTCCTAACAATTATGAAGAATGTGTTTCCTTTTGCTTCCCAGGTCATTGTCCAACAGACTCTATCTGCCATAGATTATAGATTGACCCTTTGACAAACTGGAAGTCACTCTGGATACTTCCTGTTTTTACTAGTCCCTATCTCCTGCTGCCCATCATCGATGTGCCGATTTTTCAGCTACTAGTACAATTCATCTTTTGTGTCTTCTAGCATTGCAATTGTAAACTTACTACAAATGAATAGCTATATACTGTATTTCTTTGATTGTAAGATACTATTGATTGTAAGATCCAACCTAATTTCAGTACTGTCACTACCAACAGAAATACATGAAATACACCTGCGATTCTAAGATACACCCCAGTTTTAGAAATAGTTCTCTAGACAAAGTGAGTCTTAGAATTGGAGAAATACAGTATTTGTTCTTAGGGAAAAGAGGACTTTTTGTTACTATTATGGTAGGACCCAAGTTCTTGGATCGCATAACGAGTGGTGCTTCAGATATGAAAGACTGGGAATCATGGGCCGAGGGACTCTCACCCAAGATTCTTCAGTGGCATCTGTTACTGGTAGATCTCATCTCTTAATCCACCATCTGTAATCTCTATCTGAATCACTGCAAACATTGCTGCAGGCCTTTGTACTTGAAACAGACCTACGTCAGAGTCATGCAGCATTTCAGAAGCGCCTCTCTCTGCCTCTCTCTCCCCTCCCCGCATTCTCTTTCATTGGGGCTCCCACTCATGTACACAGAGCTCTTTTCTATTTCATGCCTGAGTGGCTGGCTGCTTAAGCAGTCCCATGTACAGCACTAATTAGAAAAGTGAGGCCTTACACTGGGTGGCTGGCCAAGGTATTTGGAAAGAGATGGCAGGATTTTATTTCTGAGCGGACCTCAGAGGGATTTCTTCATGGTCAATATGTTGCAGAACACAACAGAGCAAGCAGCATCTGTAATCACAATAATCCTGTTCCAGTGTGAAGCTTCAGGCTTAGTTGTATTCCAATCAGTTCCCCCAAAAACCGAGTAGAGAGAAATGGGACTTCTTTAATTCTCAGTTTTAATAGGAAGTATCTGAAAGGTTTGCTTTCCTAACATATTGGACTGATGTGACCAAAGTGGAAATTGCTTCAATGTTAAGTGGAAAAGTTGTTTCTAAATCAATTTGGCAGTATGTAGTCTTTTTACAAAGGGTCTGCCATCCCCAGAGCCCATGCTAGGCACACTGTAAAGGTCACAATTTAAATGGAGTACTCTTGCTGGTTTCTCTCAGCAGGAAGTAAAGCTTGATGTCAAAGCTCATATGAGACTTGTGGTTTTTTTTCTTTTGAGCTACCCTTGCCTTGAGTAAAGTAAATGAATAATTCTGAGCTACACTTTGACCTGTTTTTTTTTGTTTTTCTGCAGAAATGGCTACATACCAATAAAAAAACATGATATGCTTATTAATTTTGGTAAATAAAATTACCTCTGTGTTCAAATGCACACAATAGAAACTCTGGCACAAAAAAAAATCACAAAGACTTGTCAGTTTAGGGCATGAAGAGTTAATATGCCTGACAACACCGCCTCCTCTATGGCTCTTTGTAGCATGACATCACCCACTCAATCAGGATATTAAATAAGAATGAATGAAACAAGATTAGAACAGGTGCACATGAGCTCTGGTTACTTTTATCTTCCTCCACCCTTTCTCCCCACAACTGCATCAATTGCACCAGGAAGCATAAATCATAGGATTGAGATGCATGAGTGTAATTCTCCCTTCTCCTGTGGACTGAGAAAACTGAGGAGGGGATGGAAATGAAGAATTTGGGAACGAAAAAGCAAACATCTGGAAATACTAGAAGCAGTCCCACTGAATACAAGTGGGGAAATAAGCTGTTATCATATGAACACATAAAATTGTTATATGAAGTTAGTTTGCTGATTCACAAAGAAGGGGGGGATATATGTCCCTCCAGATCTTTTGGACTACACCTCTCACAGTCACTTATCGCTGACCACATAGAGTGGGATAATGAGAGTTACAGGACAAAGTATCTGGATGGTCAAAGGCAGCCTGCCCCCCCCCCCCCCAATCTACAAGAGAGCTAGTTTTTCTAATATACAGAGGCTTTGTAAACTGAAGATTCACATCAGTTCTGAGATAGCTGTATCCATCTGTGGATATATAGATCTGTCCCAAAAATGTCTGGGAGTTAAACCACAAAACAGATGCATAGATATGGTAATATAGAGCCCTTCCCTTGCCTGCTGCTTATGTTCCTCCTTCTGCAGAATATTTCTTTGCTAAGCAAACTGGTGGTATAAGAGTTCAAATTGGAAGTAAGGTGTGAGTGTGTATAAAAAGTCTATAAAAATGGAATGCAGGTTACAACAGATTTGTACAATCACAGTTTACATGCCCCCAATCTGTACCTCCCCCCAACACACTTAGGGGGGTACAGATTGAAGGCATGTAAACTGTAACTATACAAATCTGTTGTAACCTGTATTCCACTTTTATAGACCACCCCTTTTCTTTCTGCATGGTTCAAGTTCAGTACAACCATGCTTAAACATGAGGGTGTGCTATTGTGAAGTTTGGTTTGAATGAGATCTTTAATTGAAAATGTCACAAATTGAAGCTGGCACAACATATACAAAGCACACACTCTAGACCAGTGGTTCTCAACCTATGGGTCCCCAGAAGTTTTGGCCTTCAACTCCCAGAAATCCTAACAGTTGGTAAACTGACTGGGATTTCTGTAGGCCAAAACAGGGCTGTCCAACTGGCGGCCCCAGGGCCGGATCCGGCCCCGTAGCCTGTTGGACACTGCCCCACCTATGCCCTCAGCCGCCATTTTGAATTTTTTTTTAAAAATCGATTTTTTTTAAAAAAAATGGCAGCCGGGGGAGGAGGGGGAGGCGGGGCAGGGAGGAGGAAGAGAGCTGGCTCCTCCTCCTTCGCCCTTCCTCCTTCCCCTCCCTGCACCGCGGCTCACGATTGGAGCCGCGGCGAGGGAGAAAGAAGAAGCCAGTCAGCTGACTGGCTCCTCTCTCTCTTTCCCCGCGCGCGCAGGGATCCCAGGCGTCGGCGCGCGCGCGGGGAGAGAGAGAGAGAGAGAAGCCAGTCAGCTGACTGGCATCTCTCTCTCTCTCTCTTTCCCCGCGCGCCCAGGCGTCGGCGCGCGCGCAGGGAGGGAGAGAGAGAGAGACGCCAGACAGCTGACTGGCATCTCTCTCCCCTCCCAGCGCCCCAGGCGTCGGCGCTGCTGGGAAGGAGAGAGAGAAGCCAGTCAGCTGACTGGCATCCTCTCTCTCTCTCTCCGCCCCAGCGCCCAGGCGTCGGTGGGAGAGAGAGAAGCCAGTCAGCTGACTGGCATCTCTCTCTCTCTCTCTCTCTCTCCCCTGGCGCCCAGGCGTCGGCGCGCGCGCTGGGAGGGAGAGAGAGAGAAGCCAGTCAGCTGACTGGCATCTCTCTCTCTCCTTCCCGCGCCCAGGGGCGGGCGGGGCGGGGCTGGGGGGGGCCTGGGGCGAGGCCTGGGGCGGGGCGACGGCCCCCCCAGGTCATCAGTGACCTCAAGTCCGGCCCTTGGCCGGTTAGAAGATGGACAGCACTAGGCCAAAACACCTGGGGATCCACAGGTTGAGAACCACTGCTTTAGACTAAGATGCAATTCCTCCCACAATTTCCTTCAATGAAAGCAGCTATCCTTCCTGAACAAGTAACGTTAAATACTTAGAACAACCTATCCCCCAACAAACACCAGTTATCATGACTATTAAGCAGGATGGAAAATCAGCACTATCTCTTTTTCCAGGTAGCAGACTTGCTGCCAATTTTGTGGGTAAACATTTTAGCAAGTATGCAGGGGCTTTTAATCCCTGCGAGGATTCACCAAGGGAAGCAGTGCCCAGCAATTTAGATTATGTTTAGCACATGTCCTGATCCAACTAGCCCTTGTTTATGGGCTAGGTGGGCATGAGCTGGCATCGGATCTATGCATGAAATTAATTCAAAGGACACGGCGCACAGCAGAGAGAAAATCAGTTTCAACCGAGTCCCACTGGAATAAATGGATTTCCACGCAAGGTTAACCTCTTTTCATCTGAATTTGAGTTTAGACACTCCTTTCAAGGAACAAGTGGTAAACATACAGAGATGGGACTGGAAAGGGCTAGAGGAACGAGAGACAAGAAATGGGAGCGAAACAAGGAGAGATGGCGAGGAAGTGGACATGTGAAGAGGAACAATGTTAAGGGAGGTTGCCAAAGGGCTTGTGGAAAGTCCATAGGAAATAGGGCATAAGTGTACCAGCTCTCATCTATTGGAATCTCTTCTTTTTTTCTCATTAAGGCTCATAGTATTCATAATCAAATTGTTGCTTAACTTGACACCACCAAGGCCACATGTAGGTTTCTTGACAAATGGCAATGGCGCTGTCTTTGCTATTAGTGCATGTTAACTGACCTTCTAGCAAAACAATATAAGCAACAGGTCCCAGGCTTGTACACGTATGGCTCCTTTATTTGCCGGGCTATATGGCCTGGGAGTGGTATTCTCTTGGCATGAGTGGAATTAAGCGAGGGAGTGAATTGTAAGTGGGATGAGGTGGGTGGAAAGAGCTCTCAGATTTCTTCGGCTTTCTCTGGCAGCAAGTCCGGCTGAAGCTTTGGGATAAGGAGTTTGCTTCTTGCCCTATTTGGAATCTAGAGGCCAGCCAAAGCTGTTCAAACTTTGTTGGAATATTTAGCCTAGCAAATACTAGCAAACACCCTATCTGATTGAGACAGTGGCCAACCCTACATGAAAGCAATGTGGTAAGAACATGGATCTAATAACAAGAGCAGTCTGAGTATCTGATTCTTTTATAACTATAACGTAAGAAATACATTACAAAAGATTAAGACCTCACGACGCAGCACCTACTCACTTAGATTTTAGCAGAGAAAGAAAAGAAATTAGTGCTGGCACAAGCTCTATTTTTTGTAATCATACTATTCACATTTCAACCTCCCTGTTTAACCTATGCAAAGAATCCTGGAAACATTAAGGCAGGGTTGTCAGACTCATTTTCATCAAGGGCAATATCAGACTTATGGTTGCCTTCAAAGGGCGTTTGAATCAGTGAATGGAAAATTCATGGATATAGAGGGCCAGCTATATACTTTTTACATAATGGTCAGTGCTCTGTAGTTTTTACCTGATTTGGTCCTCAGATGTTACTGAATGACAACTCCCATCACTTTTGATTATCTACTAAGTAGACTAGGGATAATGAGAATTGCAATTCAGTAGCACTTGTGGCTCTGAAGTTGGGAAAGGTTAAATGACATTTTAAAGTCAGGCATCATACCCACAAGCCTTGTGTTCAGATCCCAATATCCTGATGAAACAAAACAAACTACAGCCTTCCAGATGTTACTGTATCACAACTTCCATCAGTTGTATTTATTATTTATTTGCAATGCTTCTACTCCACCCTTCTCACACAACCCGGGGGGGGGGGGGGACTCAGGGCCGCCAACAAGGCTGCAATTCGATGCCTAAACATACAATATAAATCCTAAAAACATATATCATTAAAATAACAGTTAAAAACAAGCAAATATTCAACACTCAAGTAAATTAAAAACGGTGTTCCTCCATAAATCTATGTTATTAAACAAGTTATCCATATTTTCGTCAACCATTTAGCTGTTCCTATTCCAGTCCACAGTGCTGCATTCTGCTATTGTGCAAAGGCCTGGTCCCATAGCCAAGCTTGTACTTTTCCCCTAAATGTTAGGAGGGATGGGGTCGATCGTATTTCGCTAGGTAGCGCATTTCACAGGCGAGTAGCCAACGCCGAGAAAGCCCTGTCTCTCGTCCCCACCAGCCGCATTTGAGATGCTGGTGGGAGCGAGAGCAGGGCCACCCCAGATGATCTTAGATTACAAAGTGGGACATAGAGGCAGATGCGTTCGGACAAGTAAGCTGGGGCCAGAACCGTATAGAGCTTTATAGATCAAAACCAGAACTTAGAATTGGGCTCAGAACTGGACAGCTGATACAGCAGGGGGAGGGGGTGCTCCCTGTATGTAGCTCCTGTTAGTAATCTGGCTGCCGTCAGATTACTAATGTAGTCATGGTGTCCAATGATGAAGAATACATGAGTTATATTACTGCATCTGGTGGGCAACATTAAAAGACATGGTGGGCCGGATTCGACTCGCAGTCCTTGAGTATCACATATGTGCATATGCTCTCAGGCCATTCTGCAGGTATCAAGGATGCATCTACAATTAATTCAGTTTAGCACCACGTTACCTGCCATGGCTCAACACTCTGGACTCTTGGTAGTTGTAGTATTACAAAAGCTTTAGCCTTCTCTGCCAAATCATGCTGATGCCTCACCAAACAACAAATTCTTAAAGTCTGTACCATTGAAACATGGTAGTTAAGGTCCATGTTCATAGTAAATCAGTTGTCACTCTTGATTGTATTAGAAACAGTTGACAATATTGCATGCTGATTCTTAAATCTACAAGAAAGGCTTCTGATGGTATGCTTGACTGAAAGTTAAATTTATCACACATTCTTTGGAGATTCACATGCACACATTATAATCTTGTCTAACATCTAATTGCGTAAATTGTGGTTGGAGTACCACATCTTTAGAATAGATAATGCCTTGAAACAATGTTGTTTTCCCCTTCCAACTGTCACTGCACAGAAACTGGGAAGGGAAATGGAAGGGAAACTGTAAAGCTAAAAACAATGCACTCTACTTCATGTTTCCTAGCATAGAAAACAAAAATATCTGGCAATTCACACATAATCCTTATATAATTGAAATTGCAATGTACAAAAAATATGAATGTAACAATTCTTAAAAATGATTGCTTAATTTCATGTGAAGGTCTTGCTTATGACAATTAAGTGTATTTATAGCAGAGATGAGATTTCGGATCGTCTCTTTGAATGGGAGTAATTCTGCATTTAACAAAGCTCAACATGTTGATCTATTTAGAAATTTTACATATATAGCACGGGAGACGGGCTTGATTTAAAATGGAAAAAGAAGAAAAATGTCCGTCATATTTAGTAACACTTAAGTGGCAGGAGTGAATGAATTAGTTTCCTGCTTTATTAAATGAGGACAATATACAATTCACCCACTGTGAATATGCCCACCCACCTAGTGTTTTTCACAGTCTACAAATTTTTGTTAGAGAATCTCACATTTTATGCTGAATTCAGATTTACTGCCTATAACCTTAAGTCATCAAATTTAATTTGGAGGATGGAAAGCCTCCTTACCCTTATAGCAAACAAAGCAAGCTTGGAAACAGAAGGGTAACATGCCTGCAAGGCATGTTGATGGATAAAAGGCAAAGAAAAGGAGCTCCATGTTTGTAATATGAGGAATTATCTTTTTTAACGGGGTTAACAATATTGGTTATCTCGGTCAGCTTGTTCATCTGATGGAACAATGTATGCCTTTACATATGAGTAATTTATTTGAACGGAGCCCCCGGAGGCGCAGTAGCTGCTGGACTTGCTAACTGAAAGGTCACAGGTTCAAATCCGGGGAGCAGCATGAGCTCCCGCTGTTAGCCCCAGCTTCTGCCAACCTAGCAGTTCAAAAACATGCAAGTGTGAGTAGATAATTTATAATTTATTTATTTACAGCATTTTTACCCTGTTCTTCTCACCCCTGCAGGAGGACTCAGAGTGGCTAACAATGGCAACGATTCGATGCCGCAATATATTACAATTATAATGACAAGATAAAAAAAATACAATACCATAGATTAAAACCAACATTAATCAAACAATCATAAAGCCTTTCCTATTATCACAACCATATGGTCTGAATTCCATGTTCAGGTGCCGTTAAATCCATTAGCCAAAAGCCTGGTTCCACAACCACGTCTTCAGTTTTCTTCTGAAAGAAAGGAGGGTGATGATCTGATTTCACTGGGGAGTGAATTCCACAGGCGGGGGGTCACCACTGAGAAGGCCCTGTCTCTTGTCCCCATCAGCCTCGTTTGCGAAGTTGATGGGACTGCAAGCAGGGCCTCCCAGGTGGATCTTAGGTTACAAGGCAGAACATAGAGGGAGATACATCCGGACAAGTAAGCTGGGCCGGAGTTGTATAGGGCTTTATAGGCCAAGACCAGCACTTTGAATTGTGCTCGGAAATTGACCGGCAGCCAGTGGAGTTGATGTAACAGGGGGGTGGGGGTGGTATGGTCCCTGTATGATGCTCCAGTGAGCAATCTGGCTGCCGACCATTGGACTAGTTTCCAAACAGTCTTCAAAGACAGCCCCACGTAGAGCGCATTGCAGTAATCTATTCGGGATGTAACCAGAGCATGGACCACCGTGGCCAGATCAGACTTCCCAAGATACGGGCGAAGCTGGCGCACAAGCTTTAACTGTGCAAAAAAAGCTCTCCTGGCCACTGCCGAGTCCTGGGGTTCCAGGCTCAGTGATGAGTCCAGGATCACTCCAAGACTGTGAACCTGCGTCTTCATGGGGAATGTAACCCCATCCAACACAGGCTGTAACCCTATGCCATGTTTGACCTTTCGATTGACCAGGAGGACCTCTGTCTTGTCTGGATTCAATTTCAATATGTTAGCCCTCATCCAGTCCGACACAGCAGCCAAGTACCAGTTCAAGGTCTGAACAGCCTCCTTCGTAACAGGTGGGAAGCAGAGACAGATTTGGATGTCATCTGCGTACAGATAACACCTTATTCCGAAACTCCGGATAAATAGGTACCGCTCCAGCAGGATAAATAGGAACCGCTCCAGCAGGAAGGTAAGGGTGCTCCATGCAGTCATGCCGGCTACATGACCTTGGAGGAGTCTACGAACAATACTGGCTCTTCAGCTTAGAAATGGAGATGAGCACCAACACAACACGACTGGACTTAATTTCATTTCATTTTCATTTCAATATATTATCTCCACCGAAGTGCTCTGAGCGATTTACAATAGCAATAAAACATACATATATATCATCACATAATTACAAGTTAAAAGCTTTAACGAAGAGCCAAGTTTTAAGAGGCTGGGTGAATGACCGCAAATCGGGCATGGCTCTAACATATGGAGGCAAGGAGTTCCACAGGGTTGGAGCAAGGACGGAAAAGGCCCTACACCTTGTAGAGTCTAGACGTGCTTCCCTGGGGCCGGGGATATGTAGAAGGTTTTCCTGGGCTGGTCTTGGTGGTCTCTGATGGCAAACGTATGAGAGGCGATCCCTGAGATATTTAGGACCCTGACCGTGAATGGCCCTGAACATTAAGACCAGTGTCTTATAGGAAGCCCGATGTTCAATTGGGAGCCAGTGGAGACATTGCAACACCAGTGCTATGTGGTGTCTCATAGGTGTCCACGTGAGTAGTCTGGCGGCTGCACTTTGAACCACTTGAATCTTCCGTATCACTGAAAGAGGGGCACCAGCATACAGTGCATTACAGTAATCCAGCCTCGAGGTGACAGTGGCATGGATCACCATTGCAAGGGCCTCAGTTAGAAGATAGGAAGCCAGCTGCTTCGCCTGGCGGAGGTGGAAAAAAACCTGCTTACTAATGGTGGAGACCTGAGCCTCCATCGACAGCTGGGAATCCAATAGGACACCAAGGCTTTTCACTGCTGTGGATGGAATTAGAGATTCACCGTCAAAAGTGGGCAGCGGGCAGGCCAGTTCCAGGGGCCGACCAGGCCATAAGATTTCAGTTTTAGCTGGGTTCACCTTAAGTCTACTCACGTGTAGCCAACCTATCACGGCTTCCAGACACAGGGAGAAACTATCAGGAACTGCGGTTATCCCAGGTTCTAGGTGCAGGAGGAGCTGAGTGTCGTTGGCGTACTGGTAGCATTTCAAACCAAAGCTCCTTACCAGCTTGGCTAATGGTTGTACATAGATGTTAAACAACACCGGGGAAATAACAGTACCCTGTAGTACTCCGCACTGAAGAGGGGACCTCTCAGATACCTGACCCATCCATTCCACCCGCTGGCTACGGCCTCGTAGGAATGACTTGAGAGCCAACCCTTGGACTCCATTAGCAGCTAGACGTTGAATTAACAAATCATGGTCCACAGTGTCATAAGAACATAAGAACATAAGAAGAGCCAAGCTGAATCGGACCTCAGCCCATCTAGTCCAGCATTCTGTATCACACAGTGGCCCACCAGTTGTACACGGGGATCTCGAGCAGAAGGGAGGGCAAAACCCTGACCTGCTCCCGACCCCCCACAACCAGTACCCAGGGAAATTGTGCCTACCTCAACCAACTCCGAGGTGGCACTTGAATGTCCTTTTCAGTAACTACCGATACACTTGGTATCCATGAATCTGTCTAATCCTGCCTTGAGGTTGTTCAGGCTGACAGCTGTCACAACCTCTTCTGGAAGTGAGTTCCATAACCCAATGACCCTCTGGGTGAAGAAATATTTCCCTTTATTAGTCCTAATTTTCCTACCTTGGAGCTTTAGGGAGTGCCCCCTAGTCCTAGTGTTTTGTGACAAAGAAAATAATTTTTCTTTATTCACCTTTTCTATCCCATGCATGATTTTATACACTTCGATCAAGTCACCTCTTAAACGCCGTCTTTCAAGCCTGAAAAGACCAAGGCGTTGCAACCTGATTTCATAAGGGAGCCGCTCCATCCCTTGGATCAGTCTTGTTGCCCTTTTCTGTACCTTTTCCAGTTCCGTTATATCCTTCTTAAGGTGCAGAGACCAGAATTGTACACAGTACTCCAAATGTGGCCTTACCATAGATTTGTAGAGAGGTAATACAACATTTGCTGACCTATTTTCGATTCCCTTTCTGATCATGCCTAGCATAGAATTTGCTTTTTTCACTGCTGCTGCGCACTGGGTTGACATCTTCATTGAGCTGTCCACCAAGACCCCAAGATCCCTTTCCTGGTTTGTCTCGGAAAGCTTTGACCCCATCAATTGGTAGGTGTAGTTGGGGTTCTTTGCCCCGATGTGCATGACTTTACACTTGTTTAGGTTAAAATGCGTTTGCCACTTTGTTGCCCATTCACTCAATTTCGAGAGATCTTTCTGGAGCTCTTTACAATCAGTTTCATTTTTAACTACCCTGAACAATTTAGTGTCGTCTGCAAACTTTGCTACCTCAGAATTCACTCCTACATCCAGATCATCAATGAATAAATTAAAAAGTAACGGACCCAAAACTGAACCTTGGGGTACGCCACTTCTCACCCCTTTCCACCCAGAGAAATGTCCATTTATTACCACCCTTTGTTTCCTAAGTTTAGCCAGGTTCCAATCCAGGACAAGACCTGTCCTCTGATTCCATGGCTGAAGAGCTTATTTAGGAGCCTTTGGTGAGGGACTTTGTCAAAAGCCTTTTGAAAGTCAAGGTAAACAATATCAATTGGGTCCCCTTTATCTATGTGTTTATTTACACCCTCAAAGAATTCTAACAAGTTAGTAAGACATGATTTGCCTTTGCAGAAACCATGTTGATTTTCTTTCAGCAATGCCTGTTCTTCTATGTGCCTAGTAATATTTTCTTTAATAATGGTTTCCATCACTTTGCCTGGAACTGAGGTAAACTGACTGGTCTATAATTTCCTGGATCACCTCTGGATCCTTTCTTGAGGATCGAATGCTGCGGTGAGATCGAGGAGCACCAACAGCACCGATCCACCCCGGTCGAGCTGACAACGGATGTCATCAGAGATGGCCACCAGAACAGTCTCCGTCCCATGGCCAGAACGGAAACCGGACTGTGTTTACTACTTTCAAGGCAGTGACTTTGAAAAGAGATATAGAATGACAGTGGGATCATTCTATATCTCTTTTCAAAGTAACTGCCTTGAAAGATGCAGTGGTAGTGTCATTTTGGAAAAAGTCCATTTTGATCCCTATCTATGGTTTATGGTAAACACAGTCCATTTGTCCAATTACTAAAGCCTCCCCCCAACACACACCCCCTTTGAAGAAGGTATCAGAGAAGGTTGTGGTGACACCACTACAGACACTCTTGGGTGAAACCAATTATCACTTACTGGCAACATGTGAGAATGTGCCTCCTGACTTTGAATGGACCCTTTGCAATACTGCTTCTGGAATTCAGATATGAGGCAATGATTTTGAGCTGAAGACACAGGTTTTCCTCACCATATGTTCCCAAATTGCTGATCAAATAAATGACTGTTTACTAGGCTGAGTTAGAAGATGTATGGATAGTGAAACTATTATATAACCACGTGTACAGTTCTGGAAAACCCCACACAAATCACAATGTTAATATGTCAATTTTCTTATGGTTACATTTCCTGAGTGTATTCCTATTTATATGCAAAGGAGATATTCATCCCCTAAACATGCATATGAAGACTGGGCCACAACAATGACTATTCAAGACAAAACATTAAATCTATGGGAGATCGGCCAAAGCCTGTATTCCAGAGGAACACAAACAAAACATCCACAAGCCATCTATGGGGTTTCTGCAATTTCCCACAAAACCAATTTCCAATGGATTCACTCATGGTTTATCAACTTCTTAGCAGGTATGAGAGACCCCAGCTACTAGCAACTATTCAGGAAAAATATCCCAAGAGTTCAAGTGGATAGCTTTGGAACCCTTGAAACTGAAATCAATAAAGTTATAGGTTGGCAACTAATCATTACGAGCTCCCCTTCAACAAATTAAAAAAGTATTTTGAAATTGTAAGATGTAGGTTCATTTTCTTGAGAAACATTATTCTGTTTCATATGGTGGTGCCAATCAACTGTTTATATTCAAGTGCTTAACATGTTTTTCATTATGAAAAATTATTTTAGTACACACACCTACACACACATGCCAGATTCTCTGCATTTGTAAATAGCGCCATCTTTCACAAATGTCTCTGCATTTTGTTATTCCTTCTTCCTTTTTCTGTTCACCATTCAATGAGTTGGGTGCTAATTATTTTTTTCATTTTAGTCCTCACCAGTATTAATATTTTCATTATAATATTTTAAAAAACAAAGATTTGGAATTGTTTTCTTTCATCTTTATCACATCTGCTGCCCAAGCATTCTTCCTCATGGTTGCTTCCATTTTCAAAGTAGTTATTTTTAACTTCTGATTTTTTGACCACACTTTTAACTTGTCTGCCATTCTGATGCTCAATTTCAGCATGAGTAAAGTACACCTGCAACAAGCTTTCAATTTCCCTTCCATTTTTTGTTCATTGTATCTGTCTTTGCACACTTTTTATTACTATTACTTAAAGTTGTGCATGGAACCATTTTCCTTTGGTACATCCGTTCTTTCATTACTTCCGTTACCTTCAAGAGCACACAACAGAAAGGCCCTTCCCAGTACAAAAATCAGCTCAACATGAAAGCAAGTGGGAGTCAATCCCGGCTCCTCGCCTGCTTTTCATGAGTATGTGACGCTCCATGCCTCCTTGCCTGGGAAAAAAATGCATGTGTGGCATGCACACTCAGAAAGCGTGCATGCCTACCTACAGCCGAGTGCCTCCTCTAGAGTACGAAAGCCAGAACTTGCTTCTGTGCCTTGAAAAGAGTGTGTGTGTGGCATGCAGGCCTTTAAGAGAAAGCATGCACGCCTGCCTGCAGTTAAAGGCCTTTTCTCTAGAGTAGAAACAGGTAAGAAGCCTCCTTAAAACATTCACCTGCCTGCAGCTGAGTGTCTCTCCTCTAGAGTAAAACAGCTTAAATGCCTAAAATGACAGGAAAGGAAGCCTGGGAAGCCCCCCCCCCAAATAATGGACCGATAGAAAATGGATCTTTCAGCACCCCAGAGTAAAAACAGATATCTGCCCTCCTGATTTTGGGAGGTTCCCAAAAACGGATTGGGGCCCCCATTGAAAGTCAGGACATGAAACAGGTCAAGTTTTACCCTGAATGCACATCACAACTATTATTCCCATCCTTTCATCTCCCGCCCTTCTGATATCTTCCTTTTTTCCTAATGATTTTATTTATTTATTTTTGAATAGTATGCCAGCAGTAGCTTTTTCTGCACATCTCAAATATGTCAATTTCTTCACCTACTCCTTCATCTTGTCTCCTTTGTGCTGCATTGGTTACATTGCTCTTTGCCCCCCCCCCCCCCGATGTAATGAACCTGAAGCCCACTTGCAACCTTTTTAAAACAGTATGACTGATTGTAGCCAACCCCAGACATTTTGGAATGTCCCCATATGATTTTGTACACACAAAGTAGACTTTAAGTCTGTGTGTTAGGTTTGAGAGATAGTCATTGTATAGTTATAGGAGATTGAACATGTATATTTTTATATCTTCGTATTACATTACATTTTGACTTTAAGAAAAGCACATGATCAAATAAAAGAGACACACAGTGACATATTTTAAAAAATATTAAACACTGAAACCTGGTTTATATTAATAGAGCTCACCAAGTTCATAGTCAAGTCATGTACAGGTTGCCAATGTTCTTTGCCATATACTCCTGGTTTCTGATGCTGTCAAGGACAGCTGCCATTTTTGCCAGTTCCCTCTTATTCATCCCACCTTTTCAAATAGGAAATCCTCTCATTTTCAGGAACAATGATCTTGAAAAAAGATCTTACTTACTCTGCTCCAATGCCTCCCCCTCCCCACAAAAAAACATACTTGTATGCCGTGTTGAATAATTTCCTTTAAAAACCAGGAATTAATAAAGTCTAGCAATTGTAGCATCAAAGATAATACACTGATTATTCAGAACTGCAGTTTCTTTATGCTGTTTTTATATAGGCAGGAGAGAGAAAACAGACTGGTTCAACATTACCATGCACTGATGTGCAACCAGCCTTTGCAGTCTGCATTGTGGCATGGATCAACTGAACATCAGTCCTGCACCAATTTAGAACAAAGCCGCAGGATCCAGACAAAAGGCTTGCTCAGTCATTGGTGCACTAACTATGCCAGCATCTGTATGGCTCACACTTCACAGTCTATTAATTTTGAGAACAATGTGCCACCCAACCTTTCCATCTGTTTCTTGCTATACCAAAGTTGTGTCAGTGAAGACAATAGGTGCAGCCAGCCTTAGCTTCTTTGCAAGGCACATGCATTTTTACTCTATTCTTCTTTAGGTGAAAAAGTATTTTCCTCTGTTCCTTGCAGCCAGACAGATGCCTGCCTTGGTTCAAATTGAGTGAAGTCTGAGAAATATCCCTTCAACAGGAAGAAACTGTGACAGTTAAGGTTTGGTTTAATAAGCCCACAAATAATCAATTCCTGTTTTTCTTGGCTTTCTTGGAGAGCAAATACTTAATTAGTACTGAAATGTTAACTTCTTTTTGTGTTAAGTAGGAAAAATGGGACCATTATTCATTGAAATATACATGATCACACTCAGGCCCATAACCAGGATTTTGATTCGGGAGAGGGACGACAATGATGACAACTGAGTTTTATTCGGGGGGGGGGGGGGGCTGAGTCTGAGTGAAAGAGGGTCTACCCTAGCAAACCTTTTAGATTATTATCCCAATACCTCCATGCATATGGGATATTTTGAGCATGGTGATCAGATCATTATATGAATAAACATAACAGTTTAAATAATGTACCAGTAGGGCCTTCTCGCGGACCACCCTGAGAATTTCGGGAGGGGGGGCTGAAGCCCCTCAAGCCCCCCTTGCTATATGCCTGATCACATTGTGTGTGTGCATGTGTGATACACACACACACACACACAAACACAGGGTAGCAATCTTGCATATGACTGAGACAAAGGGCTGTTTGTATGCTAGGAGAGGGATCTAGCAGTAATCCTTTCAAATTCCATGTCCAACTCTTTTAAATGGCAGAAGTGTGATTAATTGGTAGTTTGTGGTTGTAGAGATATTGCAAATTCAAATCAAGTCCACCTTTTTCAAACACGCTATGTGAGTGTGTATGTCTACTTTGAAAATAAGGGATTACCCCACTCTATGGAGTGAGAAGCCACCTGCTCAGGAAGTTGAGTGATAAAATTTAAATCTAACAGGAACTAGAGGTGTTAAAGGGCATATACCTTAAAATAGGATTTTACCCCAACCCACATGCACCTTACAAAAAGCCCCAGCACAGCTGTCATCCTGGGTGTTATGTATTGATACGTGCCTTTTCTAGCCAGCTCCTGTAGCAGACATTAAAAGATGCTTCTGGGAGGAGTACAGGCAACTGTATACACAAACATACACCATCTTATGACCCCTGCTGCTTCTCTCCATTCAGCACGAGTGTTTCCCAAGTAGCTGGTGCCATAGGGATTTTGTTTCATAAACATGAAACAGAAGAACGAAGAGAGCTTACTGGAGATGCCTTAACTCAATTGGGCAATGCAGGGACATTCCTTAACCACCTTGTAATATTCAGGTTGGGAATCTTGAAAAGGTGCAATACTCCCTCCCAATCCCAGATTTTCAATGGATGTCTGTGGATGAAATGCAGGCTCTAATCCGCTACTGATGACTCTTGGCCATGAAATTGGGGTGTTACTTTTTTATGAAGCACAGCATAAGAATTTATAGGTTATCATAGGTATGTGGTGCTATTACCACTGTTCTCATCTATAAGAAATCATTCTTGTTTTTATAAGAGGCTGTATTATTGTAATACCAATGGATATTATATTAGTAATAGTAATTTAAAACACTGAGAATGGAAAGCTGCAGCTCAGTTCACAGAACATTTGAATAAGCCTCACTTGTGCTTATAATGAAAAGCACTTTTTGTTTGTGCTTTGATGAACTGTAGCAATTCTCCTTACACAGGCAAATTTTCCACCGATGACAGCAAAATGTGACTGGCTCGGTTATTTATAATGAAATGCACAGAATATAATTATAAAACAATTTTAAAACATTCATCTATTTCCTGTTCACTCCACCCCAAAGTCAAAATCATGTTATTACCAATGGGACATTATGGTTTTCTTCTTGTTACTCAATAAAAATTCAATGGTCTTCCACTAGAAGACATGGGTACTGAACAAAGAGAAATATACAGGCTGCATAGGGAGAACTGTATCCATATGTCAACATGGCAAATCCTTAGGAACGCACACCTTGTTTCCTCTAGCATCTTTTTCATAATGGAAAAAGGAGGGGGTACTAAATTTTAATACTCGAAAATATCAGTCCAGGCTTTGAACATTGGCTTTCACAACTTTACATGCCTTTTGCTAAAGGTGCTGCTGTCTCCTACCCAGTCCTTTAAATGCAAGACAAGAACCCTCATTTTGTTCTTTTGTTTCTACACAAAGCAGAGTTCTTGAGCATGAATAGTATGCTTTGATCACATGCAAAGTCCCACTTAGTATAGCTCTGACACAGAAGAATTGCGACTCTTTTGCACAGCTGAAAAAAATAGAGGAAAGCAGGGACAACACTTCCAGGGCAGCTTCACACCTGACATTATTTCCTGGGCAGATATTTATTTTTGAGTAGGAAAAAAGAATTAAAATGAAAAGGTAGGGAATTATGCTATTTTGCTGTGTGGGCCACATATTTGCTCAGATTAGGATAAGTGGGCAACTAAAATACCATCCCAATTGAACAGCATGGTTGGGCTGTTGAATCAGGCCAAAAAATAGCAAAATAGCATTTTAATAATGCTTGTGTCCACTCTCTACTGAAGCCCAGGCATGAGGCAGGGACACTTGGCAGCATTTTCTCCCCCTTACAGGATTAGCAAAAGACAGGTTTGGTTTCCTTCCTCGTGTAACAAATGGTGCTCCACTCCTTATATCAACTCAATTAGCTCACCCATTGCTGGACAATGGCCAATTCTACATAATATCCTTTTTTGTATTATCAGAGTGGCCAGAACGTTCGGCACATTTCTGACGCAGCCTCGCTGGCCCCTAGTGCAAAGGCAACATTTGCTGTTTCACCAGAGCCAAACACTGATCTTTTAATGATAGTCAAAGCAGTATTCTGAAAGAAATTTGGCACCTTCTCTTCCTCCCTTCTGAGACTGCCTTCCCTGATCCCTCATGTTAAGTAGCTTTAGGATCGTACCTCATGACAAGTTCCTATTTGAATTCTATTACTGCAGTGTAAAAGCTCAGTAGAATGTTCTAGCTGTTTCCCTTCAAAATCCTCTGTTATATTGATTTTTACTGCTCTCCCTCCATGCATTTTGTGACCTCTTGTCATGGCTACCATTCTATTCGTTTGCTTGCACCATTTGCTATCTTTTTTCTCACTCCAGCTCTAGAATGATGCCTTTTTACATTTTCCAGTTCAGATCATTTGAAGGCAACAAACCTCTCTGATGATCATTATGGTATATCTTCTGTCTTTCCTTATCTTAAAGGAATCTGAAATGTACCCAAAAGGATAGAAAAGGGCCATACTACTATATTATAGCACTATGAATCCACTTTAACTCCCATGGCTAAGGAATCCTAGGCATTTGTAGTTTAGTGAGGCCACTACTAGCTGAGAATCCTGTAAATGTCCTAAGATTCTATATGGTGGAATCAGTGCAATTGAAATGGGATGATAGTAGTACACCTGTGTAATGTGAAAGGACCCTTAATGTCCCCAATTTTTATATACCAACATCCAAAACATGCACCAAATGCTCTAACTGCACCCACCATAGAAAGGAACATCTGCCCAGCCGAAGCCAGAACACTCCACACTCACTATCCTCAGCTGATCATGTTTCAATTTGAAGCCTTTGTCAACCCTGTCATATTTTCTAAAATGCTCATGTAAGCAGGCAAGCAATCCTTGTGTGTTTGACTTCTAAGTGACAGGGCAAGGTCAGAGTTCAAGAATTAATCTCCTGAGTTGCTGGTCCAGATTTTCCTCTGGTTAATGTTCCTCATCAGGACAAGCTTTACTGGTTCTAAGTAAAGAGAAATGTGTCATATCCATAAATGACCTATTACTAATAGCATCATCTCTGAAGTATGTATCGCCTGACATAAAAAAGACTCCCAACGCCCCACGTAGGAGGATACTCATTTTGTAAAGAGTGTGGGAATGATGGGAAAGTTGCCTGGTTCCACCATTTGGCAATGTAGGTCATTCTAGTTTTTAGACCTGCGTTTCCCTCCTTATCTAGCTTTGCAAGTAATAAGCTGCTGCCTCTTTTGGATTCCCCAAAAGAGAAAGGCAGTCAGTCAGATTGAGAAACAAAACAGTGGGATTTACAAAGTAGTTTTTCTCAATGGGTTCTGCAATCACTATGTCTTTATACTCTGTTTCTAGAGATCATTGCTTCCCCTACTTTCCTTTCCCTCCATCTACACATCCTGTTATGCATTGCTGCCTTTTCTAGAATGACCTCTTAAAAAGATAGTAATGAATGTGCAATGCTTCTTCATGCATAAGGATGTCCCCAGGAAATTTCCACCGCTCCCTAACCCCCTGTCCTGGAGAAGTGCGTGTGTGGTAGGTTACATAAGAAAGGAAGAATCTGCCTTCCACTGCATTCCCTATTGCATGCCAGCTTCAATGTCTTCCAACACAACAGTAAAATTAAACATTTTTGTTAGAGTTCCAGCCTTTTGAGACTAAAAAAAAGAGGCTGGTCCCCTGAATTTGAGAAGAGGACCATGACATTGCAAGTGTAGGGCCAGAGGGGGACATCACAACAATCAGCAGTATATATATCCATTTCTTTGTAGCTAAGTGGAAAGATCCCAAAACAACAGTACATCTGCTAATTATATTTTGGGGAGTGGGACAGAGGGAGGGAGGGAGGTAACGACACACTGTCACATTCTTGACAGCCCAATTCTGGGCATGTTTCTCAGAGGTATATTTCATATATGAGATTTATGCAAGTATGCATGCCTAGGGACTGATGCCCATTTCTTGTATCTTACACATGCTGCAAAATGGGCATCTTACCACCCATTACTACTACTGACATCTCAAACTTGCGCTATTGTTTCTCTGGTCCAGTGGCTGCAAAATACCAATTGTCAACACACATACTCCTGTACATTCCAAAAGCAGAAAGAGGTTCAGTTTAAGAAAGCTATCTCTCACCCCAATCCCTTTATGCATTCACTACTTTTGCACCTCCACTTTTGCACCTCCCCATCTAAAAGAACAGCAGTAATCAGACCAACCTCTCATGTCCCTGCTCTCCTTCATCCGTCTCACCCTGATTTTCAGCTTCATCTGTCCCTTGTGAGTGTCTGGCCAGAACTGGTCCTCAGAGGGAGCAATCATAATATCCAAAGGCATCCAGGCAGCTGGGTTGTGTCTCTCCAAGAGCTACCTCCTGCCCTCCGAAAACAACAGCTGGCGGAGATGGGAGGGAGCCTCCTCTTTCCAAAAAAGGGGGGGAGAAAGGGAAAGCTGGAGGCACCCTGAGATCCAGCTTTTAGGAGAAGTGAAAAGGGGAGGGAATGGGGCAGAAATATTCCTGCTCCTTCTCAGCAGGATTATTCTCCTCCTCTCTTCATTCCCTGATGCGCAGCGCCAACTCCAGTGAGCCTGAATGAGCTCAGCACATGAGCAACAGCCGTGCTGATCTACCAAGGAGCAGTCATAGCTAACGGGTCAGGCATGCAACCGCATTCCTTACTCAGCACACAGACATGCAGTTTAACTCAAGGGCTACACTACTGGCTTATGGTTTGCTCAGCTGCTTAAAGAGACAACATTCCCTTTTTTCCTGCCAACACCTCTCCCCTGCTGCTATTCCAGAACTGTCCACCATGAACCAGCAGTCAGCAGGGTAAGGGAAGCCCCTCTGGTGTGTTTTGTTTTGACAGGTTAATATATCTGCAGGGTAATATGAAGCTTTGGAATGTCGTGCAGTCCTGTTAATCCAGTGGCTGCATGTTCTTTGTTTCTCAACTCAAGTCAGTGGCAGAAAGGAAGAGGACATTGAATTAGCTTCAGCTCACAGATTGAATACCCTCACTGTTCTGGCATAGCGGATTGGGGCCACATACTACACAGAGGTAAACACACTTTGCAAATTAGATGCTTTGTAATTACAAATGGAGAAGCAAAACTTTATTGCCTTTTTTACTGCCTTTGTTCCCAGTCAACACATGGCAGGAGCAGGAGGAAAAACCTGAATCAGTGCTTTTGTGGGGAAGGGGTTTTCTGGCCTCTCTACTGATTTTTAGCAGTGGTTTTGGAAGTGGCAACAAATGAGTATACTGGGGATGCAACTTGTTTGGGGGTGTCAGCACATGTAGTTACACTTTCCATACATGTAGATAATATTGAGTGGAAAGGACCAATGGCTTGATGAATCAGAAGTTTCTTCATTTATTGGCTTTGTGAGCCTAAATGTGCTTGTCAATGAAATTCCCTAGTCTATTGGGAGCTGCTATTACCCATGCTGACAAGTGTGCAACTAATACACCTGAAACAGAGAGATGGAATGTTACAAAGTGCCCATAGTTTCCTCCAGATCTCTCCGTATTCTTTGAACACATGTCTCAGTGATGCTTTCTATGCCTTTGTATGATCCAGGGTGCATCATACTGCCGTGGCTCAATGGCTCAATGCTGTGGAATCAAGGGGTTTGGGGATTGGCAAGGCACCAGCATTCTGAAAGCAAAAGACCTTGTAGAACTACAACTCCTGTGATTCCATAGCTCTGGCAGTTAAAGTGGTTAAACTGCATTTCTTTTATGGTGTAGATATATCCTTAGTTTTCCTTTGCCTCTATGGAAAATGTACAGGATTAGATGTACATGATAGGATCCTTTGTCCCTTTAAAGATTTAGAAGGACAAGGAATTCAATGCTGAACTGTTTCATGGGAGTTCAGTGTTTTTCCTAAACAGTGACATCACTCCAGATGAAATCACCAGCATGAAATAAACCCTCCCACCTTCCTGCTCCATGATTGGAACCAGTGTTCTAATGAGAGTCGTTATTGTAACAAATGTGGGGCTGGTTATTGTCACATGTGAGTTGGAATTTAAAAAGGCATGTGTGTGTGGTGTGTGTGTGTACATGCACATGCACATAGATTTAGAAAGAGACGATATATGAAAACATGAGATGCCATTCACAGTTAACTCTCAGGAACTATAAGGGCATGTCTCTATTGCTCTTTATGTCATGCTGCTGTGCCAAAATAGAACAAGGGTATACATAACTTCAGGTTGCATTATATAGGCCTTCCTAATAATTTGGAACTTTTTTTCATGTCAGGAGCAACTTGAGAAACTGCAAATTGCTTCTGGTGTGAGAGAATTGGCCATCTGCAAGGATGTTGCCCAGGGGACACCTGGATGTTTGATGTTTTACCATCCTTGTGGGAGGCTTCTCTCATGTCTCCACATTGGGAGCCGGAGGTGGCAAAGGGATTTCATCTGTGCTCTCCCTGGAATCGAACCTGCGACCTGTTGGTCTTCAGTCCTGCCGGCACAAGGGTTTAACCCACAGTGCCACCGGGGGCTCCACTTTTAAACTGGGTGATATCTTTAACCTGGTAAACTTGCTATGCCTAAATACTAAGACACCATATTTCATCTGATCTTGGAAGATAATTAGGGTCAGTTTTAGTAATTGGATGGAAGACTGCCAACAAATACCAGGTCTTGTAGGCTATATCTCAGTGGAAGGAATTGACAAAGCCACGTCTGGGTATTCCTTGCCCCCCAAACCCCTATGAAATTAATGGGGCTGCTATAAATTGACAGGCAACTTGAAGGCATACACCTACAAATCCGTTTTCAAGTTCACTTGTGAAACACACCTTTCTGAAGCTCTGGAGGAAGGACTTCTCCAGCCATTTCATAATGGTATTATGGCTGGGAGGTTTTCCAGGAAGCAGCATCCCATATTGCTTAAAAATGTTTTATGGTGGCATTGGTCTTGAATTTATTTTTTCAATTTTGGTCTTGAAGATGTGAATTGCTCAAATCCAGGATCATTCCCAACAACAGTCATAATAAATACAATAATCAGGAAAAATATAGGATTGATATGAGCAAAGTGGTGTTGGAACTGAATACCTAGACTAAAGATACTACAGATTACATACTAGTGGAGAAGTCCCAACACTGAATTATTATTTATTTATTTATTTATTTCGTTCAGCTTCTATGCCGCCACTCCCGGCGGGCTCGGGGCGGCTCACAACACCGAAAAACACAGCATAAAACAGCAACAGAGTAAAAACAGAGCATAAAAACTTACACAGCAGTAAAAAAAAATACACAGCAAAGTCTCAGTTTTCTGTCTTGAAAAGAAGAATACACACACACACACCCCTACCTTGGTACTTGTTTTATCTTATTAAATTCATTGCAACAGCCGCTCTTATGTCAAGGCTTCCTCTACACTTTGTTAAGCACGTACTAAGTGCAGTGCAGTGCAGATATTTTAGGGGGGAAAACCCCATCTGTGGTTATGCTTCTGCAGTGCCGTTGAAAATACAACTGAGCCATCACTTGCAACATAGAGTGTAAACATGCATGCACACATATGGACACACACACACACAAACACACATATTCACACAGATAGAAAGTTCAATTTGTGATAAGTCCTCCTTTGACTTGAGAGAAAAGCATCAAAGGTGTGTGCAATCTTAAGAGGCATCTCCTTAAGCCCTTCAGTGTCTCTTTTCAGCACTAACAAGGTATGACTGTAATCTTGCTGCTTAGCCTCAGTACAAAGGAAGGCAATATTAGAGCTCTCCACTTTATGGGTTTTTAAAAAAATGAATTCCCTATACACACCCATATGAGGTCGGTTTTACTAAAAGGAAAGGCATACTAACAAGTTTTTCTCTCTGGACATAGAAATAGAGTGTGAAAAAGCCTAGTACTTTTGCAGATTTAATATTTAGGGACTCCATATCGCACAATTACAGCATGATGATTTCACTTTAGTTGCTATGGCTCTATCTGATTGAATGCTGGGATTTGCAGTTTAGAAGGATGTTTAGAAGAACTCTCTTCATATTCCAAGATCTCATAACATGCAGCCATGAACGTTGAAATGGAACTTTAGTTCTCTAATTGTATAGTGTGGAAGGGTCCTAAGCCTGTGGGCTGCCCCTCTGATTCTTCTCCCCTGTTACTACCAGTGGATCTTGTTCTTGATCCATGTATTACGAAAACTGGTTTGGTGTGTGTATGTGCTTAATGGGCAGAATGCATTCAAAAAGAATAATTATAGAACCAGAAAAACATCTTGTGATGACAGCTTATTACCCTAGATATTACAGAGTACAAAATGCAATTTGCACATTCAGTTGACCTAGCTTGTTCTCTTTCTCTCTCTGAATAATGTCATTGGTGAAATTTTAAGATTCTGATCAACAATCACATTTTCTAGTGTTCAGTCTCTTTGAATATGGGTGAAAAATATCTCAAATGCTACCAGCAAATACAGCCTCATCATTATTTTCCATTTTCTCCATCCAGCTAAAATGAAGCATGGAAATCTAACAGTGCAGGACATCATAGATCTCTCTTATTGAGCTGACTCATCTTAGTTTCCCTTCTTACCTCCTTCTAAAAGGGAGGGGAAGTGCCTTGTCCACGTAGATCCCCTTTTCCGCTGTTCAGAAATAGCACAAGACTAAAGTGGAAGAAGAGAGTTTGCTGGAAACTAAGGTGCTAGCATGGTGCTTTTCAAAAGTCTAGATTTAGCCTATAGAAATCCTTCAATTTCAGGGGCCAGGCTCCATGGGAAGGATAAGGAGCTTTTAGGGCTATCACCATCATGATGTTTGTTTATACTCCACTTTTTCTTTCCACGAGGAAATACTACCATACCTTCTCCAGGAGACACCACTTATTTCTAGAGTGACAGGGGTGATTTGGATCTTGTGACCATCTAATCTTTACCATCTTTCAAGGAATTTCTTCCATGCAGTAAACTTTTAGTTTGACAAGTCATTTCTTCATTTGTTTTACACTGCAGTGCTTTAGTAGAAGTATGTATCCTGTGGCACGCAGTTGCTTAATTCTAGGCAGTCTGATCACGTCACAGAGAAATTTGCAATGTGTAGCCCTGTAGTGGATATATATGGCTACAATATGTTCAATTCTATAGGAGTAAATATCCTAGCTACTGGGAGATGAGATAATTTTCCAGCATTGCAGAGTGAGACTGTAAAAACATTTCTCACCGAGAACTCTCTTGCATTTGTTATGTTCACATTCCCTTGGAATTGTGCCTGCTTCATTCCTTGGGATGCATAAACTGTCTTTCTACAAGCTCAGATGAAGTTTTAAGTTACTGCAATGCTAGCAATTTAGAAACTGAAGGAAAATGTCTTATTATGGATTAATATCTTTAGATTGCCCTTAGCAGTTACACCCTGGACCACCTTCTTCCTTTCTGGAACAATTGCTGTTTTTGAACTGTTTTGCTTCTCCTTTACATCACCAATTCAATACTTGATCTTAATATGGAAGAATGAAATTAAGACTGCAAAGCCAAGTCCCCAGGAAAGATCTTTTAATAGAAGACATCATTTTGTATGTGTGTGTACCTTCAAGTTGCTGGTTGATTTATGTTAACCCCATGAATTTCATAACATTTTTCTTAGGCCTATGGCATCTGGTATTCATCAGTGGTTGCCCATTTAAGTACTAACCAGAGTAACCCTCCTTAGTTTCCAAGATCAGGTGGGATTTGGGACATTTACAATATTGTCACATAATTGTGTAACAGAACAGCAAAACATATATTAAATATGGCTACCCACAATCTGTCTCCAGACTGTAACTTTACTCTTGCAAGGTCAAGGGTGATATTTTGCATGCATACCCCTCCCAGAAAATATGCAGGGCATCAAAGTAGAAAAGATCTGAACCCCAAATACTGAATTTAGGCTTACTGCTCATTATCTTCTAATTTATGAAACAAATATAAAACAATAGATACTGACTCAATGTTACTGTCAAATTCCCAGGGGTTTCTACTGTAATAGTTATCTTGGGGCCACCCTACTACCTTTTGGAATACAAATATATTTAATTTATTGGCATAAAGTAAACCAATAAGATTAAGGCAGGTACTAAGCGGTGGGAAGGAGCCTTCAAGACAGTTCTTTGTGGTTTGTACAACTCTTCCCCCTCTGAAATCATCCAAGTACAGCAGGGATTGAGAACTTGTTGCTCTCCAGATGTTGCTGAAAGACAACCCCATCATACCTAACCATTAATTATACTGGCTTGGTCTGATGGGAGAAATTCCCAAAACAAGTTTCAGAAATAACTGTATTAAGTATGCATTAAAAGTTACTTAATTAAAAGGTAAAGGTTTCCCCTTGACATTAAGTCTAGTCGAATCCGACTCTGGGAGGTGATACTCATCTCTATTTCTAAGCCAAAGAGCTGGTGTTGTCAGTAGATGCCTCCTAAATCATGTGGCTGGCATGACTGCATGGAGTGTCTTTACATTCCCACCAAAGCAGTATCTATTGATCTACCCACATGTGGATGTCTTCAAACTGCTAGGTTGGCAGAAGCTGTGGCTAACAGCAGGAGTTCACCCTGTCCCACGGATTGAAACTTCTGACCTTCCAGTCAGCAAGTCAGCAGTTTTACCCGCTGCTCCATCGTGGCTCCAATGGGAGGTTACGTCCAATAATATCAAGAGCAGGCCTGTACAACACGGCCCTTGCAAAGGGCCAGGATTTTCCCCAAATCCTTCTGCAGGCCACACCTCCTCCCCCTCCCTTCTGAAGGGGGAGCACCTCCCCTCATACAAGGCTGGGAAGGAGCATGAGCTCCAAGGGTTAACCACAGGTCTCTCCTCAGCTTCACTTCAAGCTCATGGGAACAGAGCAAATCTGAGGAGAAGCCTGAACTCTTGGCCCTTCACAGTCATCAGGCTCGTCTCATCAGGCAGGTGTGTGAGGGGCAGAGCCCCAAGGATGAACCTTGGGCCTTTCGTCAGCTGGGGAGGTGCCTCAGCTTCACCCTCGGTACTTGGTCCTTTGCATGCATGGCAGGCATATGAAGGGCCAAGTGTCGGAGAGGAAGCCTCGCCAAAAGGTGTGAGGAGGCACTGAAGGTCTTCACAGGCTGCATTAGATTGGTCTCAAGATGGCCGCGGTGAGCAGCAGAAACGCTGAGCTCTGCCGGGTCTCTGAAGAAACCCCTCATAGGATAGCCTCTCCTGCCTTTTCCACCTGGCTAGCTATCCCTGATGGGGATGAGGTCCCTGAGCTCCAGGGGCTCACCTGGTCCCCAAGAGACCCGTCGGGTGGTCGTCTGCTGCCCTTGAGGCCCTCCAGTTGGAGGCCGAGGCCGCCCTGGAGGTCGGCCTAGAGCCGGTGACGGCGCGTCCAGGATCCGGGCGAGCCGGGAGACCGAGGCGTTGAGGAGGCCCACCTGTAGAGCCCCCTTGGCTGGGTCCCCGGTCCCCTGGCCGGGCTTGGGGTTGGACAACCAGCTGTGCGGACTGACACCGGGGCCTCCCGCCCCCCCCCATTGGCCATTCAGTGGGAGGCCGCCACCTCCTCCCCCCGCAGAAGGACCGAGGGAGCCCCTGAGGGAGCCCCTGGAGCTCAGGGCGATCTGCGAGGGTTGCGGGACGCTATAGAAGAGCTCACCTCCTCCCTCTATGCTGTCGGACGACTGGTGAGGCGACTTTCTAGCCAGTGGGGACGGCTTGGGATCTGGACTTGGGGCCTTCGCCCGGCCCCCTGGTGAAGCTGAGGAGGGCCTGAGCCGGCCTGCTTCTTCCCCTGCTTCCTTCCTTGGGACCTCTGAGGCCCCTCTTGGGCCGTTGGGCTTGCGGCCCCCCGGGGCCCAGAAGCGGAGGCCTGCGGCGTCGGCGGCGCTGGCGGAGACGCCCGGCTGGGCCCACCGCCCCGCGAAGGCCGCGATCGGGCGCTGGCGGGCCCCGAAAGGAGAGCGGTGAGAGCACGGCTGAAGAGAGAGCGGGGGTGTGTGATTCGGCGACGGACCCCCGGAGCGACCTTCCCCTGGCCGCACAACTCTCCAGCCTTTCAGAGGAGCCGCGGGAGGAGGTCCCAGTCGGGGAGGGAGCGCCTGGTGAGAGCCCCGGCGGGGCTGGTATGGAGCCTGGGAGGGCCCTGGGTGCCCAGCCCCCTCCATCTCCAGCAGGAGGGGTGTTGGTGGCATGTTCCAACATGGCGCCGAGCTTCCCTGGCTCGGCGTTTTTGGCCCCTCCTCCTGCTGATGTCACCGGCCATAACCCCACCCCGGCTGAACTGGAGCTTTCAACAGCATTGCCCACAGTTTCATCTCCTGCTGTCCCAGGGTGGCCCGGCTCCCCGGGCTCGACGCCAGGAACCCTGAACATCTCTCAGGTCCTGGCGAAGGCCCCGGGGGGACGGCCCGGACGCCGCGCCGGCCGCCTTCCCGCTGATCTGCCGGCTAAGCTTACCTCCCAGTGCCCTATGTTGCTGGGCAATGGCCGGAAGAACCCATCGAAAAGCCGCCTGGGCCAAGCAAGACGCCGACGGCTGAGGAAGAGACGTAGACGAGCTGGCAGTCGCCCGCGTCAGCCCTCGCCGACTTCATCCATCCAGCCTGCTACTTTTGTAGCCGATACTAACTCGGACCTCACGATAGCCAGCAGCTCGGGGGGCCCCAATTGTGATCTGGGGTCCCAACAGCAGACTGCCCCTTTGCCCCCAGCTACAGCCCAGGCCAGCGCTGAGCCGGTCCGGTACTTACCAGCTATCCGAGATGTAAACCAGCCCCCTCGCAGAAGAGTGAGGGTCAGCACGACTCGGGAAATATCCTTTCGAGCACGGACCTTCTGGGGGGCTAGTTACTCTCGGAAGGAGAACCGTTTAGCTCAGACCCATGAACTGCCCGGGCCGACCAGCCTGTCATTTCATCATTGGGCCTGAAGGGTCACCCCAATAACCAAACGGGCAAGCTGCTCACGGGGCCCCACCAGGGCATGGGTGTTGGGCCAAGGATCGGGTATCAGTTTCCTGTGTTGGGAATGGGGGTTGGAGGCTAGGGAGTCGCCAATTGAATTGGCGACGAATGTCCGAGACCCTCGCAGGCTTCCCCTTTTACGGGGTGTGCTGGAAACTGAACCCCAAGCCAGCTTTCGCCAAGTAGGTCCGCTGAGTATCCCAGTGATCTCGGGGCAGGGTGAGTACGGTAGGCACAGGCCCAATGCTAACGTTACGGCGAGAACCGGTTCGAGTCGCAGACGGACCCGACCCGGTTCTGACCTGCGCCCTATCCCCAGACACGCTGTTGGTAGACACCCAGTTCTCCCACCTTCCACTCTGGTGCTGGTTAACGACGCTCTGTTCGAAACAAGACCGCCACTGTCAGGGAGTTTTGCGAAGATCTCAAAGCGGACCTGTTCTGCATCACCGAGACTTGGTTGCAGGAGAGCGACACCATCTGCCTCCAAGAAGTGGTCCCCCCTGACTACGTTGCCACGCACCAGAATAGGAACGAGGGACGGGGGGTGGCAATACTCTCCGAGATGGATTACACCATAGAGCGATCCCTGCACTTGTCACCTCGGGGCTGGAAAGTGTCGGCCTAGTGTGGGAGTCCCCGGAGAGCCTGGCGATCCTGCTGGTGTACCGTGCGCCTAGCGCACCGGCGGAGAGCCTGGCGCGGCTGCTGGAGACTGTGTCGGAGTGGGCATTGAGGTTCCCCAGACTCATTGTCCTGGGGGACTTCAATGTCCACGCCGATGCAGCCTCCACTCCATCTGCAGCCGCGGACCTAATTTCGACCATGGCGACATTAGGCCTCTCCCTGTGTAACTCGGGACCCACACACTCGGCCGGACACACCTCGACTTGGTGTTCAGTGCAGGGGTTCAAGTGACCTAGCCTCCGTAATAGAGGTTCCATGGTCGGACCACTGTGCTCTAAGGATCCGGGTTGAGCAACCGCCTCCCCATGCAAGGGCGCCGAACGGATTTTCGTTCGCCCAAGGAGACTTATGGAACCTGATAGGTTCCTGAATGCTCTAAGGGATCTGGAGTCTACCAGCGTCTCAGTCGAAGAGCTTGTCCAGACTTGGAACACCTCACTGGCCAGAGCCCTCGACGAGATTGCTCCTAGGCGCCCTCTCCGACCCCGCAATCATCGGTCCCCTGGTATACAGGGGATCTCAGGACCATTAAGCGGGAAAGGAGACGGCTTGAGCGCAAGTGGCGGAAGCTCCGTGACGAAGCCTCAGCATCAGCCTATAAGCTATTAAAGGAGACTTATGAGCATGCTGTCAAGGCAGCCAAAAATGAACACTTCTCTGCCTTGATAGCGTCTGCAGGCTCACGCCCGGCCCAATTGTTTAAGGTGATTCGGTCTTTGACGACGGTCCCTACTGTCCCAAAAATAGCGATCAGGCCCTCACTGCCGGTGCTTTCCAGAGCTTTTGCAGACAAGATACTGAGCCTCCGCCCGGGACCTCCCAGCCACAGTTGATACAGTGAGAGAGCTAGAGACTCCGTGGCCCTCCCCCGGGCCCACCCTCGACCGGTTTCAGCCACTGGACGCAGATGCTGTTGACAAGATAGTGACTGCAGCTCGCCCTACCACCTGCTCCCTCGACCCGTGCCCCTCCTGGCTGTTAGATCTTGCCTGGAGGGGCTACGTGGGCCTCTGTTGAATATCATTAACAGCTCCCTTGAGCAAGGAGTCTTTCCAGAGTGCTCGAAAGAGGCGGTGGTGGCTCCTTTACTGAAGAAACCATCATTGGACCCTGCGGTTCCTCCAACTACCGCCCGGTGTCGAATCTTTCGTACCTGGGCAAGGTGGTTGAGAGGGCAGTAATGGAGCAGTTGCAGTCCTTCTTGGATGATGCAACATGGCTTGACCCCTTCCAGTCCGGCTTCCGTTCGGGGCATGGGACGGAGACGGTCCTGGTCTCCATCACAGATCAACTCCGCTGCCAGCTTAACCAAGGCGGGTCTGCGCTGCTCGTGTTATTGGACCTCACGGCAGCGTTTGACACGGTCGACCACAATCTTTTGATCCACCGCCTGGCCATGGCTGGAGTGAGGGGGGCAGCCCTTAAATGGCTGGCCTCCTTTCTCCGCCAGCGGTCTCAGCGTGTGAGGAGGGGGGGTGGTCTCCGAGGGTTCCCCATTAGTGTGCGGGGTCCCTAAGGGGGCCATTCTCTCCCCTCTGTTATTTAACATCTACATGCAGCCGCTTGCACAGCTGGTGCGGAGTTATGGGCTGACCTGTCACCAATATGCTGATGACACTCAGCTCATTCTGAGGATGGAGGGCAGGCCGGAGTCCGTCCCCGATAATTTCCAACATTGCCTTGAAGCCGTCACTGGATGGCTGCGAGCCAGTAGGTTGAGGGTGAATCCGGCGAAGACGGAGATCTTGTGGCTGGGCCGCCCGGGCGGGGTGGGTGCCCGGCTTCCGACCCTGGACGGTGCGGCACTACAACCAGCGCCGTCAGTGAAAAGCCTGGGCGTCCATTTGGACTCCCAGCTGACCATGGAGGCCCAGGTCTCCATGGCCAGCAAGGCTGCCTTTTTTCACCTCCGCCAGGCGAGGAGGCTGGCCCCTATCTCTCCCGGAACGACCTAGCCACGGTGATCCAAGCCACGGTCATCTCGAGGCTAGATTACTGTAATGCGCTCTCGTTGGCCTGCCTATGTCGTCGATCCGGAGCTCAAGCTGGTGCAGAACACCGCCGCCCGGCTCCTGTCTGGGGCTCCAGCAGGTTGCGAATAACTCCAATCTTGCGGGATCTGCACTGGCTGCCCATTGAGCACCGGTCGCCTTCAAAGTGCTGGTTCTTACCTTTAAGGCCATCCACGGCCTGGGGCCAGCGTATCTGAGGGACCGTCTCGCCCTATATTGCCCACCGAGATCACTACGGTCTGAAGAGGCCAACTTGTTGGCAGTTCCATCTGCTAAGCTAGCGCGTTTAACATCTACTCGCCGGAGGGCGTTCTCTGTGATAGCTCCTACGCTATGGAACGCCCTCCCGGCTGAGGCTAGGGCCCTGAGGGACCTACTCCCCTTCAGACGGGCCTGCAAAACTTACCTGTTTAGGCAGGCCTTTGGGGAGTAGGCCCTTACACATGCCCGGTTCGATTTTTCGGCTACCTTCTGCTGTGTAACTGCTATTTTTAATTGTTTTAACTGTTTTAATTGTATTGCTTGTTTTTAAGTTGGGCTACATCTTTTGTGCTCTATGTTTTATGTTTACCTCTGGCGCTGAGCCAGTTGTTTGTGAGCCGCCGCGAGCCCTCGGGAGTCGGCGGCGCAGAAATCGCAATAATAAATAAATAAAATAAATAAATCAGGTTCATGGGCCCATGACCACAGGTTCCCCAGCCCCGATCCAGAGGTACACACTAGTGTGGTTGATAGCCAGACATTCCTAACCCAGAGAATTACTTTTCTTTTCCTCAGGAAGTGGTTAGTTTCCCCCTTAAATCTATAGGAGAATTGTGCAAGTGTGTTTCAAAAAGGGGTACAATATGTTCACTGTATTGAACAGATGGCTTTGCATGTAAGTAATTTTTGTAACAACAAAGGTATTTGAAGAAGCTTATTTGGATGGAGACAAGCCTTCAGCCTATTTAGCAAAGTCTGCAAGCAGATCCTGGCACAATTAAAAAATTGCAACTTCCCCTGGAAAATGGCCAAAACAAATAACTATCGAATGAAAAAATCTTCCTGTTATAGGCTTCAGTGACAGCAGTGACTGTTCTCAGAGCCAGCTTTTTGTGAATCAATAAAACCATATAACAGCATTAAATGGGGTTGCATGCCCAGGTTTTTCTCCTTACAGTTCTTTTCTATATAAGTTTCTGAGCAAGGCAACAAATGAGACTGCATTTGCATGAATAAAATATCATGCGTACTCAGTATGTTCAAGGGTAAATCTCCTGCTGTGAAGCCATTGTCTTATTTATTCTCTTTTTTCAAAGCAAGTATAACATAATACAATATGACAATTCCTAATCTAAAAGAGCATAACAGTTTAGTAATACCACTATATAACTGAGGACATCAATCGTAAGAGTTTTGTCAAGTGAAAGAAATGAATTTCCCATATAAATCAACTACACCTATTTTACCCCCACGCTCCTCTCTTTTCTCATAATACTTATCTAAATTGATTGGCTCTTTCGTAATAGAAGTTCAAAACAATAGAGATGAGGAGCTGAACATTTAAATCAATTTTTGATTGGTCAGTGAAATCACATGCATCAGAGACAAAGTTTCTATTACCCATTGGTCCAGAGTACAATCTTTCTCCAGAGCCTGTGTGCAATTTGTCACTCATTCATCAGCACTTTTATTCATTCATGATATTTATTTATTGCCTCTCAACTCACCATGGCTTTCATTTTCTCTGTCTCACAAAACATATTGTCTCAAATATATACTTTGTATTTTGATATTCGGTTTCACTGTCTTGGGAAGACATTTCTTTTGAAATTCTTATTAAGATCATAACCATGTGGAAAAATGGATATCAGCTACTCCTTGGAAAGAGAGTTCACAGATTTGGTATCCTCTGGGCCTTGGCAAATGAAAACTAAAGTCCCTTTATGCCTGTCGATTTTCGAGAGCTGGGGTAAATGGAGAGGCCCTTGTCTGAGTTTGTCCCATCAAGCAACTGGACAGTATTAAGCTTGTCAGGAGACAACAGACTTAAGGCAGCTTACCATGCTCATATTTAGAGGACCTTTTATAAAAAGATAGCCACCAGTAGATAAATATTCCATTTTCCAGATCTACCACAACTGCAATTATCATTTGTTGCATCTCACAATGGGGAACAGGAATACCTGAGAACCAAAGCCAAACAATAGCTCATAAATTAAATGCATACCTATTCCCTGGGAATTACAAATTTTGTTTAATGTGTAAAGAAAGGTACCAAGACTAAAGCCTTACTTGAAAGTCTTACCTACACAAATTCCTCCATTCAAGGTTTGGATGGGATAGTGATTACCTGTTTCAAGGGAACTGAACTTCATGAAATGCATTTAATGGTCCCTTTGGTTTGCTACTGGCAAACTGCTTTGTTAGCACCACATTAACATCCACAGTTAACAAGCATTCAAGGAACCCACTTCTGAAGCAAGCAATACTGCAACAAACTAAATTGTTTTTACCAAATCAGATCAAGTTTGTCCCTTTCTTCATTTGGCAGTCAAAAGCTATAGTTTCGAAGTATGATAAATTGTAATTCTAATGATTTGATGTTGAATATGGGGCACAGAAAAAACTTTAGAAAATTGGGCAGGTACTTGAAAACTGGGACTTATTACATACAGTTCTAATTTTTTGTCTAAAACAAGCTTTAGCCAACCCCCCCCCCCAAACAACAACAGTGACCTCAAAGAATTTAAAGATCTTTAAAAAAAATCCTACTACACATTCTTTGAGTTTACTTACGAGGACTGCTATATGGAAGCTGTACTGTACTATTTAGAAATAACAAACCATATCTACAGGAAGAATTTCCAGTGCAACCAAACTTCAGCTAGAAAGGATGTCAGTGCAAAGAACAATGATGGCTAGATTATTAAATCAAGGTAGAATCGTACTAGGTTTTAAAGTATTTCTCTTTTTGCACACATTCACCCTCCACAGTTGGATTTCTTTCTGGCAATATCATGCCCTCTAGCATGAATGTGATATTTGACTGAAACCCTCTCTATCGTACAACTAGTCTTGTGCCTTGAAAATTTCTGATCCAAGCACTGGCTACATATAATGCCCTCAAGCAGCAAGGCTGGCAAGACCAAAAGGCACTCATGCCAGACCATTAAGCATTGCACAGCAAGGAAAGCCAAGTCAAGAATTCTCCCAGTTGAGGCAACAGTTTAGCACGCTTGTAGGGACAGATTTACCAGAAACATGGAAATTATACAAAAACATTGCCTTTATCTCTCCCAACCCCACCACACAATGTAGCTGGTGAATTCTGGTTTGAACCATATAGCCATAATTCTGAAATCCAAACTGCTCCAAAATTGGTCACATGTAAGGCTAGGATAGTGATACTTCTGCTTTCTGGTAGTTCCCAAGCATTTAGGTAAGTTAGTCAACTTATATAAGATTATGTGGTCATTAATACAGGCTGTGTCTCTGTAAACCTGATTTTTTTTTGCCACAAGCTTCCCACTTCCACCTTTGAGGAAAGGGGGCTAGGCATATGCCCAAAATCTGCTGAGTTTTTTCTCAAAAAGCCCTGATGGGGGAAAGAGGTGAGTTCCACTTGTATTGTACAGCTGTGGCAAGGTGGAATGTGTCCAGAGGAGGGCGACTAAAATATCAAGGGTCTGGAGAACAAACCCTATGAGGAGTGGCTTAAAGAGCTGGGCATGCAGCTCTTAACCTGCAGAAGAGAAGACTGAGAGGAGACATGACAGCCATGTATAAATGTATGAGGGGAAATCGTAAGGAGGAGGGAGCAAGCTTGTTTTCTGCTGCCCTGGAGACTAAGATGCGGAGCAATGACTTCAAACTACAGGAAAGAAGATTCCACCTGAACATTAGGAAGAACTTCCTAACTGTGATTGCTGTCCATCAGTGGAACGCTCTGCCCCAAAGTGTGGTGGAGGCTCCTTGTATGGAGGCTTTTAAACAGAGGCTGAATGGCCATCTATTGGGGGTGCTTTGCATGGAATTGTCCTGTTTCTTGGAAGGGGGTTGGACTAGATGGCTCACGAGGTCTATTCCAACTCTATGATTCTAAGGCTCCTGTAAAAAACAGATTTTCCAAATACCTCTATACTTGCTTTCTGCTCAGCCAACTCCTGGCTATATGATTGCAAATTGTTCCAATGCAGAGGGATACTGTTGATTTTTGAGATATAGGGCGTATACACATACAGCACAGGAAGGAAGAGATGGATCAACACAACTGCTTGCATTTTAGACCCTTTCTTGGGGATACTGATATGTGTGACCATTGTGATGAATTCCTGCAATTCAAAGCTCACTACTGCATCAGAACTCACCACTTTACCAAAACTAATCAACTGATTTTGATAGTCTAGGGTCCCTTCCACACAGCTGAAAAAAAGTCTACACTTTCTGCTTTGAACTGGAATATATGGCAGTGTGGACTCAGATAACCCAGTTCAAAGCAGATATTGTGGGATTTTCTACCAAGATGTTCTAGGTTATATGGCTATGTGGAAGGAGCCTAGATTGCTGGGGAGATGACTATATATCTAAAGGTTATCTTTGCATTGTGGTGCCCTTCTCTACCGCTTTCTAATCTATTACTTAACTTTTACTGAAACCCCATGGTTACTTAGTTCTCTCAATAGACTCCAAAGACCTATAGACTTGTTTGAGAAGTTTAAATAAGCTATTCATTCTGGCGGTAGTGGTTCAACCATTTCCGTTACACATACTCTGCTTATAAAAACTGGGGCCCTGTTGCTGTTCATTCATCAGGCACTATTAAACAACTCAGCATAAATAAATGGGAAAGTTAAATGGCCCAACACATATATTGGCTCCTAACGTGTCACACGAATGTGAGAGTATTTCTCCACAGCTGTAGACAGCGGCCCTTCCTGGATATTATCCAACCCACAGGAGGCAAAGAAAACAAACGGGTTTGCTGAAACTGGGGAAATGGAGTGGAGGGGAAATGGGTTGGTGTGATATGCTCATGAAAGATCCAGGCTCTCTACAGCACTGCAGGGTTGCAAGTGGTCTGGGAGCATGGCCAGATCCATCAGAAGCTGAAGAGCTGGGGGTGGGGAAAGATCAATTAGTACTGTGCTGCATTCTTTCCAAATCATGAGAGTGTAAAGAGGGACAGTCCAAATTTAGAAAGAAGAGGGCTGGAAAAATCTAAACATTCTTCACAGAATTGGTACAAGCTCAAGAGTGGGGAGGAAGATGAGCTCACATGTGCATCAGAGCCAGATGAAAAGCTTCTGACTTCAGAAAGGAAATGAGAGGCCTTAGTACAGGTTGGTGACTAAGAATGAAAGAGAAGAGGGACAAACACAAAGACCTCATAATCTAGGTGTTGTTTCTTAAGGCACAGAATATGAGATCCCTTTTTATCCGTGTACTTAACTGGCTGTAAAGCTGCTTTGAAAACTAACTATTATTATTTATTCATATGCTCTAAACCAGAGCATGCTTACTCTTTTGGAAGTCAATTTCTCTGTAACTTTTAATGTTAATGGCTTTACTTCTACAATGCTTGCACAACCAACCACTCTGAGAGCACACACCATTTCCATTGATGTATGTCAGGGTTCTCCCAGTGTGTCCTCAGTGTGATGGGTAAATGTAGCTATTCCATAGTTCCTTTCAGCATCTATGAATGCACAAAGCATACTGCAGCCACAGAGCTGATGGCTTCCATTTTGGAGAAAAGCAATAGCTGTTAATGAACCCCTAAAGCATCCACCCTGTCCCTTCTAAAGCCAATTTAAAAAGCACATAGAAAAATTGCTAAAACCACCTGGTATAAGACCGGTTTTAAGACTGACCTACTGTGAGGAAAGTGCATGTTCTACAAGAATACATACCACGTTACTTTCACTAGTAATCGGGTCAGGTGCTAATACAGCTAGTGATACTAGTCCTAGTACAATGTGCTTACTGTGGGCGACTGAACACATACAAACGTAGTGAGAGAAAACTTCCACTGCAGACAATGGGTGTTTTCAGCCTCCCTATTTACTCCATGATCTATACCATTTTTTTCAAGCTAGTATGATCTCATAATGCTAATGATTTTTTTGTATAACCAAGTGAATGCAATGGCCTCACATCAGAGTCAACAAACTCCCAGCTCCCCTTTCATAGATTTTTGTGGATGGAAATGAAGGGAAACTCTTGTTTCCAATGGTTTCAAAAGAGCTACCTGACTCAGGGTGCAATTCCGTCTATGTTGTCCTTTGTGTGAGAATACTTATGAATAAACATGTATAAGATAGTGTATTACAGCTCCAAAAACAATCCCACATACCCTCCCAAACCCCAGAGATTTTACCAGAGTGCAGAAGCCCTATCGTGCTCTTGACAGGGTCTGCCCATTGTGAAGGAAATCTGCTTGTTCCCTTCCTTTCAATAATAGCCAGTGGATACTTGATCTTCTGCAGAGCAGAGGAAAGGGTTCTTAGAGATGGCAGCTACCGTGTCAGAACCTGTGTTTGACATGCTAATGTTTTCACCCCTCCTGGAGCCAAATATAAAGAGAGAGAGGGGGGGGGGATGAGTCTCACACAGACTTCTTTACCTACATCAGCCTGACACCATCACTGCTGACAGCACAAACTTAAGAGGGCTTCTTGATAAACCAATTATCACAAAAGCACAGAGGTGTTAATGGAGGAGCTGCACAAGTTTCTTTGAAATCAGAGGTTAAAGAACAGTCAGGCTCCAAAAGGAGCAGCAATGCTGGAATGGGAGGAGTACGTAATGCAGAAAAAATGTTGGCTCAGTACACTTTTTTTCAGTGTGACATCAAGAAATCCATCTAAATCAACAGGCTTTCTGTTCCTGAATGTGGAAGACAAAAAAGAGGTCTGTTTACAGATATTTGCAAAACAATGTTTAACAACCACTGCCTTGGAAAACAAGAAAAAGTAGATTTCCAAGAGTACAATAAATTTAATTTCTGGTTACCGTACTCCTCCTCTTTTGCAGATTTCCTATGGCCACTGCTCACTTCCCCTCCAGGTTGCCTCAAAAATACTTCAGGTCTATTGCAACTATAGGGGCTCTCCCCTTCCATCACTTTAGTAATTTTTTGATGTTCCTCTCATGTTCCAAGTCATTGAATTCCCTTCAGGAAACATAAATACTAAGCTGCTATATAAAGAGGTAAACAGCTTGATAACAGCATTAGCAAGGACAGCAAAGCGGTGCCATACTGAGTGGGGGAGCTGCATTTGCATGCACCCAAATATCAGAGCTAGGAAGTTCTCTCACCAACAATGAAGGGTAAGAGAGCAAGGAGCCTTAATTCCAATAAATAGCTGCAGTAGTAATCCATTTTTTTTGTCTACAACAGGGGAATTCTCAGCACAGCAAACTCAATGGTTTCATAAGCCAAGAGATTTTACTAGCTGTCAGCTGCAGGGAAATTCCAGATGGGGTTTCTCAGCCCAGTGGGAGCGCTTTGTAACCCTGCCACAAAAGATCAAGGATTATACATGATGCTTTTGTTCACCAGTATCTTCTCTGTGGGTCGACAGTTGACAAGGACAGCAGAATCTGCTATCTATGCCCTTTATTTAATCATCAGTTTATTGATTTTGAGATTTTGATATATATCACCTGTCTGTTCTTTGATAGAACATTATTTCAAATCCCATTTAACCCAAACTTTCTTTTTCATCCTTAGATACATACCAAAAACGACAATTTAACACTTCTTAGGAGTGAGTATCGTGGCCTATGGACACCCAATTCAAAGATAAAAACAAACAAAGAAGCAAAGCAAGTCACCTATCGGCACATGGAGCCTTGCTTCCTGATTTGCTTTGACTTTTCATACATGCTCAACACTTATTTCCTTTGGTCAATAGACAAGGTTTCTGTGCATTTACTGGGTGTGCACAGAGGGAAGTTTTAGTATGTACATAAAACATCCTAAAACAGAATTTGCTTCATGACCAACATCGCTAGTGCTGCTTTTTTCTGTCCTAATAAATTGGATGCAAAAACACATACACAACTTTCTACCTAGGGCCACATCTTCTTGGAGGACATATTTTGCACTTGTATGAAATGAAGAAGAAGACAGAACTTTGGAATGCATGATGCATTTGCCAAGGGAACCTTACATAAGCCAACTATCTAAAAGGTGAAGCAGATATGGATACTATCATGTTTTCTAATAGTCATATACATATGTTACGCCATTATCTTTTAAAACATTCATGAAGAGCTTGGAAATGTATTTTCGTGGTCAGCAAGATGGCTGTGTGCATTATGCATATTTTTCTGCAGATAGATCTTCAGAAAATAACAGCAGAATGGCCTTCAGGCCACCCAAGTAGTGAAGCAGTTAGTCTAAATTAATAGGCAATGCCCACACTAGATGAAAGTGTGAGTGTATTAGAATTTTAATCCGCCTGCCTCTTTTAAGACTTCAGCAGCTTTCTTGTTTTGAGTCACGATTTCCATATAAAACTCAGCAGCCGTGACCCAGTGTTCTACATTTCAGTTCCTCTCCTCCACCCAGCACATTAGTGGTCTGCATTTGACATTAGTAACTTGGCGGGCTCTAGGGCATGCAGAGCATGACGCCACAGCAAAAAAAATAAAATAAAAATCAGAATCTTTGCCAAAACCTCAGGAAGGAAATTACCAGCAACTTCTGGGAACAGGCTTTCTCTCTTGCCTGAGTGGAATGGTCTATGTGTGCATGTTATTTAATTGAGAAACACAACAGACAGGGGTAAATGAATGTAAAATAAAGACACAGGTAGGTTGATCATTGATTTTTCTTACTGGCACAAATTTTGATGATGACAAACTAGATTTCATTCATAGAGTACACTTAAAAGTTTAGTGTTTTTAATTATCATGTTTGTATCACACTCTTACTTTGAGGAACTCAAAGCAGATCAGTTTATCTTCAACATAGTTCTGTGATGTGCCAGTTAGAGGAACATTTAACCAGATGCTGGTCAGCAGTCTGCTGGTGGACCTTCACCTGACTCCTGGTCTACACGTATCAAATTGTTCAATTCAATTGTTGTCACACTGGTTAAGGAATATGGTCAAACAGTGCAGACAACTTAATCCAGAGGACCATAGTTGGTTGAGGGACATCCTAAGAAGTGGCATCTTTTCCTGAATGAAAGTTTATATTAAAGGAAAACTACTTTCACAGAGTGATAGCTATAAAGATATATTAAGTAATGCCTACAAAATATATGTTTTAAATGCTAGCTACTATGACAAGGTAATCCTCATCTGAAGGTCGGATACCTTCGTTTTAATGCATATTTTGCCTATTAATATCATTACTCATGGCAGTGGTTACCTCAGATGCTTTTCTGTCTACCTCTGCAGGCATTAAAAGACTCTCTGACTGCTCCAGGAAAACTACTTTTATGACAAGCAGAAAGCTGCAGAAAATGCTAATCCAAACAAACCAAACAAGTGGAAGTAGAGAGAAGCCCAGGTGAAAGAGAATGGCGGGGGTTGGACTGGATGGCCCATGTCGTCTCTTCCAGCTCTAAGATTTTATGAAAAATTGGAAGACAGAAAGGGCAAAGAAAACAAGCAAACATGACTGAGATGGACAGAGGTAAAGGAAATCTGAGGTTCACATAGTGTTTGGAAAGCACTAGAAGACAATCCAACATTATCTTTTATTTACAACTAGTCATTCTCTGCCATGCATTGCTGTGGTCTAGTCTGTGTATATGTTGTGTGTGTGTGTGTGTGTATGTGTATATATGAATATATGTGTGTATATGTGTGTTTGTGTATATATATGGTTTTGTGCATGTGTTGTAATGTATTTTTGGAGTTTTTTTGGCTTTTAAAGTCTTTTCTGCTGTGTTTTTCAGTGTATCTAAATTTCGTGTCAATTTGTCCAGTGGTTTTTGAGTTATGTTAATCCCACAAATGAATATTACCTTTTTATTTATGAAGTTTTTGTTCAGGAGACAATGAATGTTATTAAAGACTCTTCATTCTCTCTCCTTCCCTTTAGCAAATGCAGAAGAGATTTTCATGTCTCACCAATATTCTGGGTGTGCTTGGCTTTTTCTCTACCAACTGAATAGGTTCATGGTAAACCCAGAGTGATGCAATTTATCCAGGTCTCTACAACATAAGTTGTGTTCATTCCAGGACAATATTATATTTGATTCAACTATCTTTTTGTGAGGATCAGCTGTTATTTAAAGCAATTTGCTTGAATGCAATGCCAGATAAACATGTGCTAAAGATGACTGTACAGAACAAAAATGTCAGCACAATCACTCATCCTAGTATTTTTGCATCTCTCCAGACTACTGTCTTGTGTATAATATGAACTATCCCAACAGTGGGATACAGATTTCGTTGACAGAGAAAAAAAAACCACATTCCCATCATTGGTTGAAGCAATTATGACTTAAGCAGTTTTCAGTCCCAGCACAACCTCCTGCAGTGTGCAGATCTGATTGACTACATTTGAGGTTGAAGGATTTTGCACTAATTCATGAAAGAAAGAAAAAAAAAACAGGGACAGGATTTTTGTAAGAAATGCAAGAATTGTAATAGCCTCCCTTTCTGACTGAATAAATCCTGTCTGCTCAGAAAATGTACCCAATGGGAATGGTGATAACGTAAGAATAGAGATAAGGTCTGAACTTTTAAAGGTCTGGATGAGGTTTTTAACAATCTGGGTGAAAATACATGTGAAGATATGCAAAAAGAAACTCCCATTTGAGATCATAACTTTATGATCTCCTAGTTCAGGCCCCAATGGCTTTCCAGGTCCCATGGTGGGAGGGGGGTGGGGTGGAATGCAGTCCACGAGCCCTAGTAGTTGACTGCATCTGCCTAAAACAAAAATAAGTATTTGTATGTTCACAATACAACCATCCTGACTGCTGCCTATCTTGTGTGGTATGGCCAAGTTTGAACTTTCTGTCTTATTTCTAAGTACATTTGAGCAGAATTTAGTGGAACACAAACATAGCACCAAGTGAATTATAATTGTTTTCTGAAGAGAACTAAATTATACGGGTTTTTAAAATGACAAAATCCCGATACTAGTATCCATTTGTTCATCATTCCACAGGCTTTCACTAGGATTCATTTTTACCAGAGTACAGACAATCCCCGAGTTACAAACATCCAACTTACAAATGATTCATAATTACAAAAGGGGTGCAACAACAGTGTGTGAGAGAAATCTATCCCTAGGAAAGGAAATTCTCTCCTGAAAGAGTTATCATGGAGAAAAAGTGTCTCCACTGAAGCTTTCTCACCAATCCTTGTTTCTACAACTAGCCAAAATTTTCAGTATCCATTTCTCACAGGGACAGAAAGTGAGGTGATATCTTCTGAACAGGGGCACAGGCAGCAAAACAAATGTCACAGGGGTGTAAACCCCTTCCCATGCTATGCAAAGATAAAGGTACACACAGTTGGAGTTACATTTTAAAAAGTCTCCGTTCTGACTTAAATACAAATTCAACTTAAGAACAAACCTACAGAAACTATCTTATTTATTTATTTTATTTATTTATTGTTTGGTCTTGTATTTCGCTCCTCCCTGCAGGCTCGGGGTGGGTAACAGCAAATAAAATAGGCGGCATGTATCAGTCATGCAGCCATACAATTTAAAAACATAAAACATACATCACATCGCGAGGTACGGAATAAAATACAGAAGCATTTCCTTGAACCCGGAGATTCCTTGGAACCCACAGTTATATCAGGTGATTACACTAGGTCAGTATGCCTAGTTAAAGGCTTGTTCGTAACTTGGGGACTGCCTGTACTCCTTACAATGGAGATTGGGTAAAGGTATTTGCTAGCAATTAAGCTGTCTACTGTGTACTTAGTGAGCCTTGATGGTGTCCTATTAATTTAAATGTGATAATAATTCCATGATAAAGCTACACAGCCTGTTACATCGGCTGCTAATGAGTTGTCAGCAATTCTCTCTAACACACAAAAAGATAACGAAAGACTTTGCTTAATGACTGTACCCCACAGACATTTGAACACGGAGGACAAAGGAAAGCTATCTAAGCTCTTCATGACAGTGAGAAGATTGTATGGTCCCCCCCCCCCCTTTAAAATGTATTTTATGCCTTTAGAATCCTAGTTCTCTGTATGGAAAATTTTGGATGGGTATAGTGCAATGTCCTCCCACTGAATCTCACCCACACTGTGAAGTGGTGCAATCCACATTAAATGGAAATTGAGCTTTATAACATCACCGTAGCCAGGTCCATGATATCACATGTTTTTGTCCTTATGTCTCAGGTTTGGGTCCTGAAATGTCTGGGTCTAGGTTAGTACTAGGCAAAGCTTTTGGAAGAAAAGGAATGCCATTTCATAAATGACATTTCCCCCTGTGGAATATAATTCAATACAAAGAACAGCATATATTTGTATATGTACCATGTTAAGTTTGAAAAGAGTACATTTGGCTAATAATTGCTGATACTTGGAAGCTGCAATTCCAAACACACCAAAATCCATACTTGTGCCATTTTTACACATAGCAATATACACTGATGTAAAACAAGACTCCTCTGTGTAGGAAATACTGTGTGCAGCAGCCTTTCTGTGATCACCCAGTGGTCAGAATGACTATGATAGGGACAAGAATGAAAAGGGTAGCACCATATCCTAGGATCCCTTCATTCTTCTGCATATTAAATGGCCCTAGTTAGTCTGATTCTGCCATGGTCAAGTGGACCTGAAATGAACTTTACATATTTCTGCTACCTAATCCTCTTGAGTTAAGAAATAATGCACAGACATTATAAATATGTAGGTTGATATTGGACTGAATGATTGTTGCTGTTCTCTAAACAGAGTCACCAAATTAATGGATGCTTGATAAAAAAACAATAATCTTTCCCCCTGAAATATTGCTAGAGAATGCACCCGAAGATTCAGGACTATAATTAAGCTCAGACAGACAGAGAAGAAAACTGGCAACAGAAACCTAATTCTGTTTTATGTTTTTACTGTAGTACTCACTTCTTAAATTGAAGCAAAGCAGGCTAAATTAACTATCACTATGTCCCAGTAAACTGATGTTTCAAACACTGTTGCCATATAACCTCTGCACTGAAGAAAGAGTGTGTCTGGATTGCCTGTAAACCTTGCTTCAAACAATCTGTGTAGTACAAAAAACAAGATAGATGGAAGAGCTGCTTTCCTCACCTACAGAACAGATGACAGTTTTAACCTTCCCCTGCCTTTCCTCTCCTTTGTCCTCATTCATTCATTCATTCATGCCTCTTCCTTGGAGCCTGCTAGCACTGTAGCTGCATGCACTCTGTGGAAAGGCTATAATTAGAATATGATGCTTGCTGCACTTTTACTGCATGGGCTGTGGTTTCCGATAAGAATCCCTCAGGGACCCTGATTCATTCCAGCGAAACCGTTACCATCGTCCTTCCGAATGAATCCATCGATTATTTTTTCAGAGATATAGGAAATGACTCTTCTCATTCATGCATTCTGTAAATACTAACAAGGTTAGACATGGCTGAACCACTGGGATGGAGACTGGGTGGTGGTTGTGGTGGGAATATTTGGGCTTCAGTCTTCCTTTCTGCAATCCTATTTACTAGACTCTATTGCACAAAGAAGGCAAACCATAACTGAAGCTGAGGTAGGAGTAAAAAGTGATGGTTCCTATTTCATGACGTTTTCTGCATCCAGTTGCTGGTTGGCCTCCTCCCCGTGATAAAACTATCTCCTGCTAGCGATGGGAAAACCTGTCAATATCTGCACATTATTCCACTTCCATGCCAGCATGTCAGGGTACGATTCTTTCTCCCACATTTGTGATTCCTAATTTTTATATGAAGTTTTATGTGAATATTTCAAAAATAGCTTTAACTGGAATTGTGAAATTGTTCTAAAATATGCACAAGAGCATAGTTATGAGGTTATAAAGTACAACTTCAGTTGCATGAATGCAGAGATGTGCAATAGTGAGGGTGCTTATCTCGACATGTTATCGCTATCAGTTATTGTGTGACTGCTGTGTAATAGTGGCTTCATAGGATAAAATGCATTATTTGCATTGTCTACCACTGCAAATTTAAACGCATGTACCAGTAATTCCTATTAAACTGAATAGGAATATAGGTTTGCACTGTGAGCATGCAATTATACAAACATAAATCTGCTAATTACATTTTTCAAGGGACTCCAAACAAGAGCCATATGCAGACCCTGTGTTATGAGCTGTGACACAGGTGAAAAGAAAAAGACGCAAATCAGTGTTAACATGGCACACACACTGGTGCATAGCCTGAGCTGTGCCGATTCTACTGAATGGGCAACACTCCCCTCTGCTGGGCAAAACAGACTTTGTAGTAGCTGACTTTGGAAAATTACCACTTTAGTTTTATGGGAAGATACCATCTGTGCAACAATCCTTCTGCTGCACACATACACAAAAAACAAACCTCCACACTTATCCTTCCATAATCAAGTGCACAGAATGGTCATGTAGCTAAGTGTGGGCTAAGTGGTTCAAGTAATATCCCTTTCCTTCAAATCAAATCATTAAATCATTGCTTTTTGCAAATCATGGAGTCCACTCTCCTATTCCTTCGTCCACTCTGCATAGTATTGTGACCAAAGTCCACTGATGAAACACCTTCTATAGCTGTGTTCAATAATCAGATTACAATTCTCCCTAGACAAACTACTAACATAAAAGCTAAGATATCAATTCTTGCTACATGTTGTGGTAGTAAATTCCATTAAAAATACATCAGGGTGTAGCACTCCATGGCTACAGTAAACAGGGAATTCATCTGTAGCAGGCATGTAGCGGGGGGGGGGGGGTTGAGGGGCTTCAGCCCCCCCCCCCAATTCTCAGGGTGGTCCGCGAGAAGGTCTTACTGGTACATTATTTAAACTGTTATGTTTATTCATATCATGATCTGATCACCATGCTCAATATATCCCATATGCATGGGGGTATTGGGATAATGATACAAAAGGTTTGCTAGAGTAGATCCTCTCTCACTCAGACAACTCCTCCCCCGAATCAAAATCCTGGCTATGGTACTGATCTGTAGCATTTGCTGAATAAAATTTTAATCTATGTTTTAACATTTTATAAATATAACAAACCATGTAATTATATTGACTTCTTAAATACATACAGTAGAATATCGCTTCTCCATTCCCCAATAAACCTCTCTGTCTCTGTGTGATTAATGCCAAGAGTATCACAAGAAATGGCATGACGTTTTCCTATGATTGTCCAATCAATGTAGGAAAACTAGTTGCAGTTTCAGGACTTGTCCAGCATAAATCATACAAAGAGAAATTATATTCACGAAGGCCACTATCACTGTTATCTTTTAACTCCTGGACTCGGCCACTGGCCGTCTCTGTACCACAACAATCACTATTTGAAAGGATTGGATTTAATAGTATTTCTCAGTTTGGCAGTGTTTGTTCAAAGGAGTGGAAAAAAATACACAGGGGATTCAGAAATTGCAGGAATATAGTTGAAGCATACCAAGTAGCAAGACAAACTAATCAGTGGATATCAAACACCATTTTGCACTCATTGTTATGCACATGTGGTCAACACTCTCAGAAATTATTTCCCTTATCAGTTTTTCACTTCATTGCTGCCAATTCTTACCTGTAAGGATGGAGACGTTGTGGAAACAGCTGTCAAGCTTGCTGAGGAGAATAGAGAGAAAACTGTCGGAGGCCAGTCCATTTGCATCCTGTGTGCTCTGGTCATAGACTACTACATCTTGGTGCTTTTCTGATTCCACCTGTAAGAGAAATGCCATAAGAAGGTCTTAACTTTGAAACAGGATAACCCATAAAAGCTACTGGTAGGCAGAAATCAAACAAACAAAGAAAATGCTGGAGCAAATTTCTTTACTATACTCATTCAGGGACAAAATGATTTCATGTGATTTCCCTTATATTTTGAAAAAAGAAATAGGTGGAAGAAAAAACAGAGGAGGGACATTTCAACACGATAAAGTTGTTTATGCTATAAATACTATATTTTTATATTTTATGATACATGTATTAACTGCGTTTTATGATTGTTTTAATTGTTTATAATTGTTGAGGCATCAAATTGTTGCCCTGAGTCGCTTCGGGGCTGAGGAAGGCGGTATACAAATGTTGTAAATAAATAAATAATGCTAGTGACTATAGAAACTGCAACAGAACATGCTATTTTTATTCATGTAAGATGATGCATACTGTTTCTTTACTCTGCATCACAGATTTGGCCCTACTTTAATACAAAACAAAGTTGCTCTTCAGCCATAGCAGTTAAAATGGATTCACAGCAGTATAAATGTATAGTGTGAAAGGGTCCTATGCCTTAATGCAGTCTAAGCAAATGTCTTGAATGGACAAACAGATTCACATGTCAACAGGCAGAAAAAAATAGAAAGCACAGCTCTAGTATGATACAGATTCTGAAACCACCCAAAAGTATTTAGGAGCTATGTATCATACTATATACTATACTATCTGAAGTTTGAGGAGGGAGAAGTTATTATCGGCACTAAGACACTACTAATAATGCTGAGCTGCCCAAGTAATGTTGATACTTGATATAACAATTCAGAAAATTTGATATCATGTCATCTTGCTTCCACACTACTAGAATCTCATCTCATAGAATCATAGAATTGGAAGAGACCTCATGGACCATCCAGTCCAACCCCCTGCCAAGAAGCAGAGCAATCACGTTCAAAGCATCCCCAATAGATGGCCATCCAACCTCTGCTTAAAAGCCTCCAAAGAAGGAGCCTCCACCACACTCCGGAGCAGAGAGTTCCACTGCTGAACAGCTCTCACAGTCAGGAAGTTCTTCCTAATGTTCAGGTAGAATCTCCTGTAGTTTGAAGCCATTGCTCCATGTCCTAGTCTCCAGGGCAGCAGGAAACAAGCTTGCTCCCTCCCATCACATATTTATACATGGCTATCATGTCTCCTCCCAGACTTCTCTTCTGCAGGCTAAACATGTCCAGCTCTTTAAGCCACTCCTCGTAGGGCTTGTTCTCTAGACCCTTGATCATTTTACTCACCCTCCTCTGGACACATTCCAGCTTGTCAATATCTCTTTTCAATTGTGGTGCCCAGAATTGGACACAGTATTCCAGGTGTGGTCTAACCAAGGCAGAATAGAGGGGCATGACTTCCCTAGATCTAGACACTATACTCCTATTGATGCAGGCCAAAACCCCTTTGCCTTTTTTGGCTCCCGTATCACATTGTTTACTCATGTTTAACTTGTTGTTCACAAGGACTCCAAGATCTTTTTCACATGTATTGCTCTCGAGTCACGCTTCCCCCATTCTGTATCTTTGCATTTCATTTTTTTCTGCCTTAGGGGAGTATCTTGCATTGGTCACTGTTGAACTTCATTTTTTAAAAGTTTTGGCTCATCTTTCTAATCTATTAAGATCGTTTTGAATTCTGCTCCTGCCTTCTGGAGTATTGACTATCCCTCCCAATGTGGTGTCATCTACAAACTTGATGATCATGTCTTCTAACCATTCATCTAAGTCATTAATAAAGATGTCATAACAAAACCTCCTATGGCACCTTAAAGTCTAATAATTTTTTCCTACATGAGCCTTGTAAGGTGTCTCATGACTTTTTTGTTGTCCCACCCAAATAAAAATGGACTCAAATATCTGCCCTTTGTAAATTGTTGCTATGGTCACAAAATGTATAGCTATTTTAAATGTCACGAATAAGGGATGTAGCAGAGCAAGTACAATCCACCACTGTGAGATAGTATGATAATTTCAGACCCACGTGGTGCTCAGATTTCTCCTTCCAAAGGGAATGGGTAACTATGTCATGTAGATAACAAGAAGTAGGAAAGGGATTTTCTTCTCACATCGTTTGTAAATCTAAAGCCCCCTGACATCTTTCCCCACAAAAATTAAAACAGAAGAAGCATGGTAGTCATTGGAAAAACACTCCCTTGCTTCCACTCTTCGTCTTCATGCTTCCCAACTGCTTTTCACCCCACAATGAAGGGATCATTTTTGTTGAGTCTTTGGGGGACAAAGTATTGTGTTTAAGAAAATGGTTGCACCTTATCAGTTTTTCACCATGGTGAAAGAAATCATGTATTCATGGCTCCTTAAAAAGTGTGGGGAGAATGCAATACATTCATTGCATCTTCCAGAAGGAAGGTCCTGACCTTCATAAGCATAGCTTTTCCTTATTTTCCGAACAAGGATATAGGCCACACACATTCTGGGTGCTAGGAACACATCCGCTCTCTTCCCCCAGTATGAGAATAAGCTGTTCTTGGCCATCTGGTCTGTAATCAGTTGCCTTCACAGGATTTCTTTATGGCACAAAATGTGGTATGTGTGTGCGTACATGAATGCAAGTTACAGCAGGGAACAGAGAAAGGCTGAGAAGATCTCTCTGCTACAACCAACCAACATAAGCAAATCTCATGCAGGCACACCACACACTTACAAAAAAGACAGGCTGAGATTCACCACCATTAGGTCTGCATCCACGTGTCTTTGATCCCCACTCTCAGACAAAGGAATTTCCCTCCAGTGACAAGGCTGTGTGGCATACCTAGGCAATGGCATGGGTAGTTCAAGGAAGACACAGTCAGGGGCTGCTGTGCCTAATGAAAAGGTTAATGCATTAAAGGCTGATAAAATCCTGACAGTGCCATGGCTCAATGCATCCACTGAATAGGCTGATGGGTGGCATACGTCGGCCTTCCGAGCTGGTGGCCTTCTGCCCTCTAGTGCAAAACACATCTATCATTCTCCTGTCAAAGAAAAGCAGCTGTGGTGAAGGAGAGCAAGAGAGAAAGAGAGGGAGAGAGAGAGAGAGAGAGAGAGAGAGAGAGAGAGAGAGAGAGAGAGAGAGAGAGAGAGAGAGAGAGAGAGAGAGAGAGAATGCATAACAAGGCTGTGGGGAAGGGAAGGGAATAAATAGCAACTTCCATTACATTCCAGATAGGCTGAGCTTAAGTCAGCTCTGGAAACTATATAAAATGAAGGTGGTTTCCTCTCTCCAGACTATCCCAAAAAGCAATTGCTTAACCCATAGGAGTTGGGTTGGAGTTGTATTACAAGTTGTTGTCCGATTTCTTCACAATACAGACTACCTTTTTCACAGCAGCTCCACACTAGGCCAACATTTTCACCAGGCTATTTCATCATCACAGACTAACGGTTCTCTGTTGGTCAGACATGCTGGCCCCATCAACATATACATGAAATTAGGACTTGTGTTGTGTTATCACCAACAGTTTTGTTACTGGCCACTGTTAATAATACAATTCTCATTCTCAGTACTTTCTGCATTCTGTTTTGCTATGACCCCAAATGCTATTGATGCTAATTCAGCTCATGCCTGAACCATAAAGATCATACTGCATTCATCTGAGAACAGAAACCATAATCTATAAAATATCATGCCTTAATATGCCTGCTGGTCTTAAAGGACCACATGACTTGGTGGTGATATTTTTCTTTTTCTGTTACCATAAACCACATTTGCCATTTTAATGTTCATTCATCCTTTTAGAGCTCTGGATTATTCCTCCTTTAAAAACTACTGTAAATGATATGGCACTGTCAGCAAATCTATAATTGCAGCTTGGTCCTTAAGATTAATGGATTCACTAGCATATCAGGCAACTTCATCAAAGCATTAAGATGATGGAGAAGGTAGTAGGAATGCAGACACACAGGCAATGGATGAGCTTTTTCCAGGCATAATGGATCTCAAAGACTCAGAGATGCTATTGTTCACAATATTATCCCAGAAAACAGACTCATTTTATCTTTGTGGTGCACTTCAAATGAGCAGTTGCTATACCCAGCCATCCATCCTATCACCAAGCTTTGTAAACCTTGGTGATACAGATATAAATGGGAAGGACAGCAGCCTGGATGAATAGAAATGGCTTCACCCTTTCATACCCTTTTATTCTACCCTTTTATAAACATGCCCCCCTCCCCCCCGGCTAAAAAACAAAAGCTGAGGCTACAATCTCACTTATCCACATAAACCCAGAGTTGTTTAAGGAACACATATTTGCTTTCAAGTTATCCAATCAAATACAGTTCAGGTAGCCATAGTTGCTCCTGTTCATGTCCTCTTCTAGCTCTGATGCCATATCCTAAACATTTGGCCAACAAGGTATGAACAGGAAACTTATGTTCAGTGTGAGAAACAGATATCACAAATGTGTTGCCAGAATGACTTTTTAAAAGAATGGGTAAACAATGAACTAATTGCATTCCCCCCACCAATTTCCTTGAACAGCCAAACTTTGACAGCAAAGGGAGCTACAAGGGAATTGTGTTGAATTGTAGGCAGATTTTTAATAATAGACATGCATATATTTTATCAAAAAAGAAGAAGGGGTACAAAATGAGGAGCCATGATCAAACCCGCCACCTAAACAGGGAATCTTGCATATATTCTACAGTATTCTCAATTTCCATGAAAATGATCAATGCCCAAGCACAAACCTTTTTCTGCAGACAGGCATTTGGAGAAGGGCAAGGGGCACATTGCTGGGGAGGTTATGGGTGGGATTTGGGGGGATTAGGCATTTTAAAATGCATTTTAATTGTATTTATTATATTATAATTGTATTTTAAATCTAACACACCCAGCATTGTTTAATTGTTTTTTTTAATTTTTGTATTTGCTTTGTTGTAAATTGATCATAGTGTGTGACTGGGGATAAGGTGGTTTATAAATAAAGTAAATGATGATGATGATGTGACTGAAATTACTTTTACAGGGCTAAAGTTTATAAATTCACCTGGGATAATTCTATCAGAGCATATGTGACACTCACATGCCTAAAAGAATCAGTGCCCAACATTTGCCGAAATGGAAGAACACTATATTTTTGCATAATTCCAACATTAAATGTTTAAAATGCTCAAGCAAGCCTAAATAAGAACAAAAACTACATCCTATGTGTCTTCTTCTGGACACCGAAAGGTATACAGATCCAGAAAGAAAGCAGAATCTATTCCAAGTTGTTTTGAGTTCACTTGGCTTGTTTAGCCGTGTGTAGTTGCTTGGCAACTTTCAACACATCCCTTGCTGACTGATTTGTGTCTGGCTGCCAGGTTGAACTCTGAGGGATGCTATTGATGCTAATTTAGCCCTCAATTATGACTGTCAAAACAAACCACTCTAAGAGAATATTAGAAGTAAATGCCAGGCATATCCTGCCTCACTACATATTTCCAGTGTAAAGGGAAATTCGGTATCCAAAACTCAAGGGGGTCTGGAGTTGAGCAGGAAAAGGATTATTAAAATGTATGACTTGAGGAAAGGCAATTGCTTTTCACACGGTCTGAACTGAGAGAGCACATTCAGGTGTAGGTCTTATGGGTGTTCTGTCTTCAGTGCTTGAATAAGATATATGTACATACATACATATAGAGTAGTCACAGATTAAATTAATTTGTCACTTAAATTTCCCCCCAACATCCTGAAACTGTTCTCAGAATGCAAAGAAGACCTATAGAACTACCTCTGTATTAATCTCTCCCTCCACCCCCCCGCCACTGACATTAATTGTAATCTTGAGGCTTACAGTTTTAAATTGTACGGAAACACATACAGTTGTAATCAACACTTTGATTTTGTATCTGAGACGAATGTTGATGAAACTGAGCTTATGTTCATGTTGGATACAAACAGACATAAAAGACCCCCAAAGAAAATAAAGTTGGTTATTCTGAGATTCGATTTTCTAACTCTTTTTCGGACTTCAGTCACAACCAATGGTGCAGAGTGTGATGTGGATACAAACACGCTCAATTTTTAACTATAGCAGTGGGATTTTATCATATTATCTGAGCACACCCACAAGAGGTGATTCTCCATTAAGATCATTAACACCCCCCAAGACAAAGGTGAGAGGACAGCCACACAGGTCCAGTGTGAATGGCTGCTACAGGTGGAGGGGTTCTTCACCAGGGTAGGGCTGTTAGAAGAGAAGGAAACAACAGCTTTGGAAACAGAATTATCCCACAGCAGGATTTAGTGTTCCTTCCACACGGGGAGCTTTGTTTGGGGCATCACTGAATGGTTGCTGAGCAACGGCAGAGGGATGCGACATGGTTTGTATCATATTAAAGTTATAAGGTTTCAAGCAACAGAAATGCCAGACAAGCACTGGCAACACATTAAAAAGCTACATCGAGTAAACACAGCATTGCCTCGACAGGGTTCATAAGTGTGTGTGTTTGGGGAGGGGGGTGGATAGCAGGAAGGGGTGTGGATATTTTAAATACATTTCTGCTAAATAGGGTTGTTTTTCCTATCATTGTAAAAGGGATGAATGACAGATTGCATGGATTCAAGAACTTCAGTAAGGAATATTCAGAGGAGATTTGCCAATTCCTTCTTCTGAAATATAACCTACAGCACCTGGTATTCATTGGTGGCCATATATCCAAACATATCTAAAAAAGGCTATCTTCTCTCTAGCAGGTCTGATCATCTCTCCCCACTGAAAAACAGAGCCACTACTGAAATGAAGAGAAAGGCATATGAAAATGTTGCCTGTGCATTTTTCAGTTTTTTGTCTGCTGTTGTTATTAATTACCATCAAGTCGACTTTGACTTATGGTGATCCTGGGAATGAGAGAGCTCCAAGTCATGCTGTTATCAACAGTCCTACTTAGGTCTTACACACTCAGGCCCATGGCTTCATTTATTGTACTGCTACTAAAAGCAGAAGACTGAGACCAGGAATCAAATCTTTTACTATACCTTCACAATTAGGAAGAGAGGCTCTGTGATAGAGGACATGCTTTGAATGTAAGAAGTTGGCATGGGATGGGCTGTACCTCACAGAAGTAGGAAGGAATGTTTTCGCTCAGAGACTGGCAATCCTGATCAGAAGGACTTTAAACTAAGTTATGGGGAGGAGGGAGAGACTATCATTGGGAACAGTAGTTTATCAAGGCCTGGAGTGAAAAGACAAAAGGCTAAAGAGAGGACTGGACAAACACAACAAGTACCAAGCAGCAAGGGGACAATAACTTCAAATAAACAGCTAAAGGGAATGTCCCATGGGTAGGGTTGCCACTTTTTGATATAAGAAATAAGGGACATTTACGGGATTTTACACAAAAATAAGGGACACTTCATTAAAAACTTGAAACTCAAACATTAGGTAGAAATAGTTTTATTAACAGAATAAGATAATGATTGAAACTCACAAAAGAAACTGACTTACACCCTCTTAACAGTACATGGTATGTTTCTGCATGCTTTGTCATGCAGAAAAAACATTATTAGAAGTACCTAATTTTCTCCATCTGTATTTAGTACTTGACTTTGCTGACTTTAAAAGTGCACTGTCTAAATATTAAAATAAAATAAATTTTATAAGACAGTACATCTTCATGATTATTATGTCAATAGTTAATGGTATAGTATAGTATGGAATACACAGCATTGTATAGTATTGGGATGCACAGCTAGGCCTATTTTAAGAGTAACTCTCAAGCAACCAGAAACTATCTTTATCCAACATGATCCAACATTCCCCTTGGGTAACGGTTAATTAGTCTACTGTACTTTGAAAAAGTCCTGTATCGCCTCTTCCTTCCAACGGGGACGCAGACTGCCCTGCGAGTTGGAATCCCCGGGCAGGCATTGCCATGGAAACCACAGCGCGCACCTTCCTCTGGTCAACCCCGCCCAGTCCTGTCCTGTCAGTCAAAAATAAGGGACAGGGCCTGAAAAAAAGGGACCAAAATTTTAGGGCCAAAATAAGGGACGTCCCTTAGAATAAGGGACATATGGCAACCCTACCCATGGGCTTAGATGTCTTTACACTAATGCCTAGACTAGAGTGTGGGAAATAAACAAGATGAGCTGGAACTCCTAGCACAACAAAACAGTTACAATGTAATAGGCATAACTGAAACCTGGTGGGATGAGTCCTATGATTGGAATTTAGCAATTGAGGGGTATAACCTATTTCAGAGAAACAGACCAAACATGAGAAGAAGGTAGAAGAGGCAACAAGGGATCAGATATTCTGGATCTGATCCTAACCAACACTGAGGATCTGGCCAATGGAGTGGAAGTGGTGGGATACTTAGGTGGAAGTGACAATGTACTATCATTTCTACTCATCCCCCAATAGCACAGTCATGCTGGCTGGCAGTTTCTGTGAGTTATAGTCCCCAAAAGAAACTTGTCTAACCTCAGCTTACATGACTGTTAGCCCGATCTATTTCTCTCCATTCAATCAAAAGGCATTCTCTGTCAATTCCATTGTGAATTAAGTGGCCCAATTGTGGCTGGTGGGTTCCAGGTCACTGGCACAGTGAATTCATCTGGGTTTTAGTTGAAATTTTAGAAGTGTTATACAATGGGCAGGATCTATTTGAAAGATAGGGTTTTGCACCTTGGATAGCTCTTCAAAACTTCCCCGCTAACATGGAAGCCCTTAGCTACCACCGAGAAAATTTCAAGGATGCTGCCTACAGTAACTGCATGAAAACCAAAATGCAGAGGTATAGTTTTTCCCTTTATGAAAATGCAGTTGTTTCCCTGTTGAATTTTTGCCTCTCAGGCACCTAAGAAAGAGACCAAATTTCCTCTGGAATAAAGAAGAGGTGTTCCTTTACCACAAATGACTGTCACTACGACCTTATCACATTAGGTTGAGGATTCACCACGCATTGTGGCAAATTCATGGGGGTCCCGGCGGGAGGCGTGGAGAACCCATCATTCCACACCCTGCATCATGTGACTTACTTTGACCCCTAATCCATGGGGGGAAGTGTCACTGCCTGGCTTTTCCCCATTGCTCCTAAGCCAACATGGGAAGCCTTTTGTGTTGCTGTGGTGGCGGCGTAAGCTGCTTCCTCTCCACTTTCACCACAGAGCCCAGCCAAAAGTTGGTGTGCATTGTGAGAAGGGCTCTGTGGTGAAAAGTGAGAACAAGTGGCATAGGACAGCTAAATCCGTACATCTGATGAGGTTATACACAGCTGGCTGGGAGTCAGCTGCATAAGATCTCTACTGACCAGAAGGGCATGAGTTTGAGGCCTGCCTGGGTCGAGGTGAGCTCTCGACCAATTGTGTAGCTTGTTGTCTGTCTATATATGTTGTATGTCTATAGCAGGGGTGCTCACACTTTTTCAGCATGCGAGCTACTCTTAAAGCAACCAAGTCCAAAAGATCTACCTGCCCCCATCGCCGTGCGCTCCCGTGCGCTCCTGCCGCCGCGCGCTCCTGACACTGCACGTGCTCCTGCTGCTGTTTTCCACCCGCGCAGCAGGCGGCTGCGGGGCATTGCAGGAAGGAGAAAGCACGAGGCGGGGCATCCAGAGGGAGCGCTCCGCCCTGCCTGTCTCGCCGGCAACTGAGGCTGCACAGCTGCTTCCGGACGAGAAAGAGGCAGGGCACTCCCTCCAGAGGCCCCGCCTCGTGCTTCCTTCTTCCTGCAATGCCCCGTAGGCAAAAGAAGCACCGCAAGAGCGGAAGCCAACAGCAGGAGCACGCGTGCGTGCAGGGTGTGCACGCGCATGGCAGGAGTGCCCCATCCGGCTGGTGAGGCCCGAAGATCACCTGGAAGAGGGCCGAAGATCTACTAGTAGCTCGCGAGCTACCTAATGAGCACCCCTGGTCTATGGCATTGAATGTTTGCCTGTATATGTGCATTGTGATCTGCCCTGAGTCCCCTGTGGGGTGAGAAGGGCGGAATATACTGTAAATGATGAAAATAATTAATAATAAATAAATATAAGAGGAAACCCTAACCACTGTTGCATGACTATCCGCATGTGCCATATGTGAAAGACATTGTGGCTTCAGCTTTGAGCAAGGCATTCAAGATCTATTCAGAAATATTTGGGTGGAGAAACATTTTGTAATGAGAAAAGTGAAACAGTGGGGAGGGGCTTTAAAAAACCAAGAAGAATGTGTGGGGAAAAGAGCAAAGTGGGGGTTTTTAAACAAATTCAGCAACTTGAGTTACAGAATTTCCACATGACCAAATCCATAAAAGCAGCGCAAAATCTCCTATCAGTAAAGCCAAACATTTTTAAAACTCAGAGCTCTGTTGATCCTTGCTCTCATTTTAAAGGCTCTGACCCTAAACACCTTGTGTGGGCACATAAATCACTGAAACCAATGAGATTTCAACTTCTATAAGAAATGAGATTTAAAGCATAATCTGGTATGCTGAGATAACAGGAATGGTCACCCCATCAATATTTAGTTTTGCAAAGGAAGGAGATGGGTCATAAAACCTCACTTGAAAGATTCCCTGTAGCAAAGTCTAAGCATATAAAGAATAAGCGTCTGGCACTCCACTTCCTCCTGCCACTTCAAGACTTAGAATTAACCCAGAAAAGAAACAGAGGCATCCAACTATACTACTAGCTTTAGTTCCAAGAAAAAAAATGAATTTGATTGGTATAGCTCCAAGAGTTTCCAAAACCACACATTTCACCATATGTGTGGTACTGCATCTAATCATGATTAAGTGTGTTTATGATTATTATTATTATGTTTATTTATATCCTACCTTCTCTCTCCATACACAGACTCTTACAACTAAAAGTATTACAATACAACTTAAAATATACAATATACAAATATTAAAACAGTGTTAAACATCATTCATATTAAAAAAATGTTTGCCAGATATTGACCACAGAATTATGCTGGAGGATTTAGAGATTCCTAGAGAGGTGTTTTCTGGCAAAAATTAACTGTAGTGTTGTTTTGAAGGGTCTAAAGATTTTGAGATAGAATATATTAATCAAATCGGCAAGTAATCAAATCTGCAAAAGCTGAACCCTCACATGTGGAGAGCTGACTGCAAAAGTTAGGAACTTGCAGCCATGCTTCTTAAAAGATAAGCATTGGCAAACACAGAAAAATAGACTAGCTAATAAATACACTACTAAACACGCACAAAATTTGTTGCTTCTCAATTAGTTACAAGTACAAATAGTCAAGGCAAAAATGTGATATGCTCCTTCCATCCAAAGACTCATATCCATCTTTATTAAACTGCAAGTTACAACTAGATGTTCATAATCAGTCTTTTCTCAAATTGAAATGGGACTGGTTAGTAGTGCAAATAATTACTTACTTACTTAATTAATTAATGAAGCTTTAATAAAAGTGGTGTTTTAACTTGGCATTAAAAAAAACTAATACTGATGTCAATCAGGCCATCAATGAGAGATCATTCCATAAACAAGATGCCACAAAGCAGTTTACAATATAAAAGAATAACATATATGCACTTAAGTAAGCACTGGGAAATTTATCTAGCATTGTCGTAGGTTGACACTTATTATTTTACTTTTGATTTAATGAATCAAGTTTGACTTGCAGCATTTCCAGTTGTTAAGATTTGTAATCCACTAGGCTCCCATGCAAAATTAATTGAAAGCAGTGATTTTCTGTAAAATTGAAGCATGCCAATCAGTCTGGACTCTGCACAAAATGTCCAGAATGTCACTGAAATATCAGGATTTGTCAATATCGGTTCATAATGGGAATTCTAAAACAAAAGGCAGAATAATTCAAAATGTTTGTTCAGATGAAACCTGAAGCAGTTGATTGATCAAATCCAACACTATACTATAGTCTTTGTTTTGTTTCCATTATACATTATGACTGGTGACTGTGATAACATCACAGAAAGACAAGTGAATAGATGCCATCGTATATTGTATATATGACATATGAACTGGCTTCTCTCCTGTATTTGTGTCTTACGTACCCATTTTTCTAAATTACAAGCCTAAATAAAAGTATGTGTTTTTACGTTCTGCATCCATTATACTTCTTTAGATTATGATGATGACAATAGTGTTGATGGCTATGACATTGACAACAACAATAAAGCTACTGGATAAATGTGGTTTACTCAAAAGAGAGCAATTTTGAGGATCTCAGTCTGCCTCTATTTTGCTCTTTCCCAGCTTCGAATGCTGTCAGCAGGAAACCAGAAAAGGAGGGAAAGAGCCTGTCAGGAAGAATAATGGGGCAGGACAATTGTTCCTATGATGTCACCCTTCCTGCCATCTGCTACTCAGCCGCAGCTCCACTCACGGTGGCTCCCTCCCCCATTAAAACAAAAAGTCTCCACATAATAACATGTGGGTGATTCACTCCACCACTGCCGTCCACATGCACACCTCCCTCCCAAGAGGATTTAAAGAAGCGTCGCTGGTGACAAACGATGCTGAAACCTGCACTTTTAATGTAGCTGTTTCTAAAAACAAATGTCACAGGGATAGTGGTGACGTGGGATGGAGGAAAGGTGTTGAGCGCATCATGATTTAGACATGTCACAAAGAACTGCTGAATTTCTGAACTAAATGGAGTAAGGTTCTACTATTCCTACCACAACACGAACAGCATGTTAACTCTGCGGAAGCTGCAGACAGGGAGGGAACACAAGTAAATAAATGCAAGGGTAGTCCTTTCCCAATCCTGAGATAGCTGATCATGGCATAGTAGCTTGACATTTGGGTTGGAGGTCAGGATTCACATCCATACTCATCTATGGAAATGCACTGGGCAACCTTGGGCAAGTCACACACTCTCAGCCTCACAGGAAGACAAAGGCAACCCTACTGTGAAGAAATCATGTTGAGAAAATCTTGTGAAGGATTCATTGTGGGATTGCCATAAGTCACAAATTACTTGAAGGCACACAACAACAACAATCACTAATGCTTATAGACAGAACCTAAGAAAGGACTAGCTATTTCACAAGGACAATACCATGCTGGTGTTACACAAAAATGCGATAGCAGGCACAAAATAGGTACAAAAATCTTGTTACGCTTTCCCACTGATTAAACGTACTTAAAAGGGTTTTTTTTAGTATTGTTCACTATGCATTTACTACACAAATTGCTTGACAACATTTGATCCTCATTCAGCCTGCCACCCTCCCCTGATCAGGCAACTGAAATGTATAACCTGCCTCCAGCTATCCCTTGCCCTTGGCCGACCATGTGTTCAACAGAGAGTCTGAAGAGGGGACACTACTCCATTAGTATAGGCTCCCTAAATAATAATGTAGGTCTCCAGATTTTGCTGACTTGGAATTCCCAGTGTTGCAACTACCTCACCATTGGCTATGCTGCTGAGAAATGCAGTGCAACAACATCAGGAGGGCCACAACACTGCATCATTCCCAACGAATTTCAAACCATGAAAGGAAGCCTGTGGTAGAGAGCAGTATGCCTTTCCATAACTCTTTGTGCTTGTGGGAACACCTCACTCTCACACGGGAGGGATACCCACTGTATATGGGGATGGACATGCGATGAAGACATGAGAGTGGGGACTCACATTTTGTAACTGTGTTGGGACAAGCACCCCCATTAAGAGTTCAAAGCAGATAATCTGGATTTTATATGGCAGTGTAGATGGGGCCTGAGAGAGCAAAGAAGAAAGTTTGCAAACCCAAGAAGTGTATGATTAAGCTTGAGTGTGTGTGGGTTCAATAATAGATATGATGATGGGAAAGGGAGGTGGTGGGAAACAGACAACTGTACATTTTCCTGGCACATTCAAAGTTACTATAGACATCCACTCTAAGCAAGGCCTCAACAACCCTGTTACTACAAGAAGGTAAACCCCTAGAGCTTTGAGATATCTCTGTTTTCCCCAGCTTTGCCCAATAGCTGATGAAGAATAACAGATACAAATGCTTGATACGGATGAATGAAATCTTGCTCAAAACCCTATTTGAGCAGTAAAGTTCACTGGCTGGCCTAAACAAGTCATGCCTCTTTCAGTTTATCTAATGATAGAGGTTCACTATGTAAGCAACATATATAGTACTACCTTAAGATCTTTGGAGGAACGTGATAAACAAGTCATGCAACAGTCTCTATCTCTGCTCTTCTGGAACTGCCCTCTTCCCCAAAGGAACTCATTAAACAGCACCCAAAATCTCACGAGTAATTCTTCTCATGTCCTGTTTTAAACCATTCACCTCTGTTCTGAACTTAGCAATGACCAATAACCAAATGCTGACAAAAAAGGAGAGCTAATTGTGTGAGTGTTGGACTGGGATACTGGGAGACCAGGGTCTGAATGCCCATTCAGTCATGGACCCCCACTGGATGCCCTTGGGCAAGCTACTCTCTCTCAGTGCAAACCCCCTCTGAATAAATTCTACCAAGTAAATCTCATAATAGGTTTGCCTTAGAATTGCTGTAACTCATAAATAATTAGAAAACACACAGCCATTACAAGTACAATAACACAAATAAGCAGCAACAACATGCAAACTTTCCTGTTCATAGCACTCTTGATGAAGCTTTGGAGAGCTAGGAACTTGATAAAGGCATATGCTTAAACCGTCTAACCTATAATATACTTGCTTTGAAACTAGAACAGGTATAACACAGGGGTCAGGACTCTTGATGATATTTTTACGTAGCTTCCTGGGGCAGTGGTATATCTATATAAATATCAATCTATAGATCTATTAATTTAGCAGGCATGTAAGAAAGAACAGTTTTTATACTACATTATTAATTTACTGAATTTATTGTCATAAGATGTGGTGATGGCTAGAATCTTGCATGCATATCTTAAGAAAAGATTAATAGTAATTTTAGCTTATGTCTGAAAGAAAAAAAGTAAAATTATGCAGGACATGTAAATTTGCTAAAATTGCACAATTTATTCTAAGTATGTAATTTCACTACAAATAATTAGGAAACTGTACTGTCTTATCTCTTGAAGGCTGATCTCCTTGTAGAATTTCTGACGAGTCTTTAACAGATTGAGAGGTCCATGTTAATGAGACTTCCTCCTTACTAAACACAATCCTGTTATAATAGCATGAATTGCAGGACCAATAGAAATTCAGAAATAAACTGCTCAATAGTATTTTCTGGTTTAGCAAATATTTTGAAACTGTAATTTTCAAACAAAGCATCTTTACCTGGCACATCATATGTTTCCAATTTTTTCAAGAACTTCTGCTACATCTCTCTCAACAGTAAAGAAGAAAATCCCATATTGACATCTGATATTATGGAATATATTCTCAAGCTTTGCACTGGAAATATATGACATTGCAGCAATAAGAACATTGTACATCTTAATGTCTGTGCTCAGATCTCTTTTGAAGACTAATGTAATTATATGTGATGCACTAATAAAGGACGTGTGCAAGATTTTAAGTGAGTATTTTCAAACTATGTTACTCCTAATGAAAGCCATCTTGAAAAGCCGCTTTGAGTCCCCCCTTGGGGGTTGAGAAGAGTGGGGTAGAAATAATGTAAATAAATAAAATTTCCCCAAGTACTAATGGACATTTTTCTCCAGTTGGCTCCTTTCATTTCTTTTGATTGTTACCTGAAGTCGGAAACTGGAGATTATGATGCCACTAAGCAAAAAAGAAAGGAAAACTTTCAGGACTTTTCAATTTATGTAAATATTTAAACCTTTTAATGTAACAAACAAGATGACCTATAGAGGCATTTCAAGAGAGCTCTGGAGATCAAATACAGGGCCAGAAATGTCATTCACCCAATTAGCAATTGTCTGAATGACTTCTAAGAACTAAGTGGCATCAACTTATAGGATTGAAGTTTTAGCATGAGAAGTAGCATGGTTTTAATCCTTTCTCTGTCCTGAAATTCTAATTGGCTTTCAAACGTCATTGGATATCCCAATCTAATCATATTTAGATGTAGTTTTCGGCAGTACAAACTGCTTACTGGGTGAATGATATGTGTTCTAGTTTGGCCCTTTACTTTCACAAAATAAAGGGGCAGATAAAGCATTCAGGCTGGGTAAAATGTAATAAGAAGGAAGAGAATAGTTAAAGAACAAAGTTATCTTTTTTGGCAATATCACTATTATAAAATATGCCTAATCTTTCAGATCCTGAAAGAGCCCTCAAAGTGGCTTTCTACATACAGAAATACAAAGAATACAATGAAAATAATAAGAAACCACAAATATGTCAATTTTGTAATTAAAACAGCAGTATGAGAAAGACATTGAAGAACTGGATAATTTTAAAAAGATGCAATCCAAAGCTAAGGTACAACTTTAGATATACTGTACAGATATACAGTCACTCCTCTTTATCCATGAATACTGCACCGTTTTCAAAAAGTTTTTTTTAATTCAAAAAGCAAACTTTGATTTTGACATTTTAAATAATGGAGACAATTTTTGTAATGGGCTTGTATATCTACCAGTTTTGGTATACATGGGGTATGGGGGTGCCCAGGAACTATACCCCAGCATTTACCAAGGGCCCACATTATTAGCAATGATTTCTACATTGATATATTGTGAATTTTGCAATCCACTCTGTGTGAACACTATATCACATGGTGTATTTGTTTTTGATTTTTGTTTTTTTAAAAAAAGGCCTGTTAATACTTACATTCACTGTCAGAAGTACGATTTTATCATTGAACAATGTCTAACACATGTTCCAAATGTGTCCATAAAAAAGTTGAGGTCTGCATCAATTTACAACTAGCAATTGTAGTAGGATTCATAAACTAGACACTTAGACAACAGAAAAAATAGGCATGTTTCATTTTTCAAAAGCTTGCAAACTTAGAATTGATTTCTTCATCAAGTAAACAGAATTATAACATGTCTCTTCCAAGTAACCAGGCAACCTTTGTCCCTGCTGAGGCTGTTGTTCAGGTGCTAACAGTTGACAGTCAACTTCAGGGCCCCTGATCTCCTTTGCCATGGCTCTTTTACCTTCAACTTAGATCTGCTCTGGCTGGGTAGCCCTTCAAATAGAGGACAATTTGAAGGACAGCCAACCCTTCAGACAGAACAGCAGGGCACCAGCTCATCCTAGGGAGGATTAATTTCTGAGGTAGGGGGACAGGTAGAGTCCCTTGTGGCTGCTTTCTTTTCTGAGAAAGGACACACACTGCTTCTGGCAGAACTGCAAGAGATGTTCTAAAATTGTCAGCCATTAATTTGGGGAGATGGATTTTCCACTAACCCTGTCCATTTGGATTCTGCAACTTCCCTCGGCTCTACTTAGGAATTATTGCACTTATTTGAGCCCGAACCCAGTTTCGACTTTGTTGCAGCCATGATTTTGTTTTTATGATATTGTCTTTGTGATTGTGTTATGTTTTATTTGACTGGTTTTAAAATGTTTGTTTTTATCCGTAACCTTTGGGCTTATCCCTTTGTAAGCCACCCCGAGTTCCCTTGGGGAGATAGTGGTGGGGTATAAAAATAAACTTACTATTATATTATTATATCTCTTCAGCTCCAGTCTCTCAAAATTCCACATAGATAACCCAAAATTTGTCATCCCAACAGATAAGTTCTATAACCTTTGTGAAATATGCAAATGAAACAAATGTTTATGTATTATCTTATGCTGCACATTATACTCAGTCTCTGCAAGTCAAGGAGGAAGGGGAAAACATTAAATGCTGCTCCCTGATGAGCAGTGAAAAATCCTACTCAACCTCTTACTTTAGGCTCTGAGATTTCAAAAGACACATTCTCAAGCCTCTCTTTGCAGCCATGAGACTGAGAAACTGTTTTTGTTTCAGGTAACAATAAAACTGCAGTGCTACGGTTTTCAGGGCTCTGAACTGCACCATAGGTCCCAAAACCCCATGCCCAAAGAATCATGGAATAGAGAAAGCTCTGCAGATGACATCATGGCTGCCCTATCTGGGAGTAGCTTTGCATCCATTTCTCATCCCCCAAACAGTTACCATCAAGGGACCCATTTCTCTTTTTCTCTCAAAACATTTGCACATTATTCCAGCTAGCGAAATCTCCCAGAATTTAAATGAGCTGCAGCCACTCCAGGAGTGATATCCCCCATGTCACCTAAAAGCAGATATGTCTCTTTGAGAATCTGAAAAACGAGAACACAAGTATTATGCGCCCTTCTTCCATGTGAACAGTGGCTTAAAAATAGCCATTCTCTATAGCCGCTGCCTGAAGCATCAATACAAGGAATTATCCCCCCACACACACACACACGCACGGTTCCTACTTCACACACACTCTCACACACATACACACTCTTACTTCATCCAGGCAGCGGTGATGTCACTGCCAGCCAATTGCAACGAGCCCTGCGCATCCAGGCAAAAGGAGGGGGAAATGAGGGCTCCACAGATGGCTCCAGCTGGGCCTAGCATTTGATTAATCGCTTGAATTACCCTCCTTTGCTACAAAATAATAAAATGGGGTGGAGGGGGAGAATGGGGGAGAGGCAAGAGAAAAAAGCAATCCAGCTGCCGAAAGCTACCCACAATGAAGGAAGATCTATTGTGGAAGGATGGCTGGTGAACTTGAGAAAGACTCTACCTGGGCCCTTTGGAGGAACAGACAGAGAGGAGGCAATGTTAAAAGAACAAGGCTCTTATATCAAGAGAGGAAAGATTGCTTTCTTGGTCTTCTCTTGCCTACTTTCCTTCGGTGATACAGCCAAATAGCTAACTGTACTTTCAGAGTCTTAGTTGTGGGTCTTTATATGCTTTACATGGGACTACAACCCCAGAATCTTTCATCACTGACCATACTGTATAGGACTTATTGGAGTTCAAGATTGACAACCCAACAGTGGGACTCACCTGACGATACCACTGTTTGTCTATGAAGAACATGGAGACATTCTCCAAGAAATGTGTCCCTTTTACTATACCAGTGTTTTTCAACCTGGGGGTCAGGACTCCTGGGGAGGGGGTCGAGTGGGGGGTGTCGGAAGGGTTGGCAAAGACCATCAGAAAACACAGTATTTTCTGTTGGTCATGGGATTTCTGTGTGTGATGTCTGGTTCAATTCTATCATTGGTGGGGTTCAGAATCTTCTGATTGTAGGTGAACTCTAAATCCCAGCAAACTACAACTCCCAAATGTCAAGGTCTGTTTTTCCCAAACTCCACCAGTGTTCACATTTGGGCAGATTGATGATCTGTGCCAAGTTTGGTCCAGATCCATCATTGTTTGAGTCCACAGATCTTTCTGGATGTTGGTGAACTACAACTCCAAAACCCAAGGACAATTCCCACCAATCCCTTCCAGTATTTTCTGCTGGTCATGGGAGTTCTATGTGTCAAGTTTGGTTCAATTCTATCATTAGTGGAGTTCAGAATACTATTTGATTGTAGGTGAGTTATAAATCCCAGCAACTACAACTCCCGAATGACATAATCATCATGCACATCAGATATTTACATTACAATTCATAAAAGTATGAAAATTGCAATTATGAAGTAGCAACAAAAATAATTTTATGGTAGGAGGTCACCACAACATGAGGAACTGTATTAAGGGGGCGTGGCATTAGGAAGATTGAGAAACACTGTACTGTACTCTCAATTGTTAATAGCTGCCCTTGTGGAAAGAGCAGAGAGCTTCCTTCTGGTTGTGCTCAGGTGCATTTGGTGTAGTCTGAACTGTAGACTATAGGAGAACTCTAAAGAGTACTTGCCTCTTACACACAATGTGAATGGAGGAATTCTATTTTAGCCTGTACAGCACAGGGGTGGGGTGGTGGAGTGGAAAATTCCAAAGAGACTAGGAGTAGAGACTGACACGGGAACTCTGGAAAGAAGGTCTGATCAAATAAATCAGTACATCAGATAACATCACTTTGAATTTCCAAAAACGATAGGAAGAAAGGAATGTGTATAGCCAAGCTCTTCTGTTTCAATGCTGGCAAACAAGTCTGCTCTTCACATCAAAAAAACACTCAGGCCATCTTTTGATCATTCACTGCCCTCTGTACATGGAAAGGATCAATAATGGTGGTCCCTCAGTATCACATCCTGATCCTCCCTTCCCCAGTAGACAATTTGCTCTGCATGAAATTATTTTTATTGACATAAATCCTACTTCAAAGGATTATCCCTGTTAACCCATGGCTCTTGAGGACAGATTATGCATCAGGAAATGAGTTCAGAGAAGCAAGGAACTAGGGAGGATGAATTATTGGAAGTACTGCCTGTACACAGTGAGGTACCTCTACCATAAGATTAGAGCCTGTGCTGGAGGTTGCGTTGCCATTGGTGGAAATTTCACACATCAGACTGCCTTGGCTGAGGAGCTAGATTAAATATACTAATCACCCTAACACAGTGAGAGGAAGTTACAAGGCAATAGCTAATAAAAAAAACTACATAAAAGATGATATCCTCCTTTAAGGAAGAACTTTTTGAGAATGAATCCTGAATTTTTATAATACATTAAAGAGAAAGTTGCTTCCAAAGCACTAGGGATGGATAAATTACTAGGAACAGATGGTCTATCAATAGATCTGTTTCAAAATGTGAACAAAATTCATCTGAATTACAACAAAAACCTACAGAAAATATGGAAAATAAAACAAAGTGCTGCAAACATCCCTCACCAGAGGGGAAAAAACCCATGGATTATAGAAACCACCAGATCATCACATAATTCTTCCACTTAAATAAAGTGATAGTCAAGATTTTACAACAAAACTTTTACCATGTTACCAGGCATGGGCAAACTTGGGCCCTCCAGGTGTTGGACTTCAACTGCCACCATTCCTAACAGCTGCTAAGCTAGCTACAATTTCTGGAAGTTGAAGTCCAAAACATCTGGAGGGCCAAAGTCTGTCCATGACTAATGTAGACAAGACAGTAAGAAATGCCAGACAATCAAGCCAGGTTTAGAAAAGGAAGAAGCAGCAGAGATCATATCCAGAATATATATTTGCTAATGGATCACACCAAAATGAGCTCTTTATAGATTATAGTAAAGTCTTTGATTGTGTTGATAATGAAAAACTGTGGATTGCTCAATAGAAATAGATGTTGCCCAATATTTCATACTTCTGATACAGTAGCCCGTACTCTGAACAATGGGCCACTCTTAACACAATATAGAGAAACAGAATAGTTTCCAAATGACAAGGGGATATTTATATGCAGATCATTATCATATGGAAAGCAGGACTCTGAGAAAGGCTGTGTGAAAATTGGGGAAAGTAACAATTTAAGACACACAGATGGCTCCATATTAAATATAGAATGCCCACTGGATCACCACTACACAGTCACCTGTTGTCATTGTCAAATAATTTCATAGAATCATAGAGTTAGAAGAGATCTCATGGGCCATCCAGTCCAACCCCCTGCCAAGAAGCAGGAAATTTTACTAAATAAATTTAATTTAGTGGAACTACTATTAAATATATAGTAGCTCTTTCTCCTTACTTAAAAAAAATCTTAATGATTTTAAATATTTATTAAATGGCTACTGATTAAATAAAACAGAACTACAGACTGTATGGCAGGGGTGCTCAAAATGATCTACCTACCCACTACAAAAATGTGAAACATATAACACAATATCTGCTTTGAACTGGGTTTTCTGAGTCCACACTGCCATAAAATCTGATTCAAAGCAGATAACATGGGGTTTTATTCAACTGTGTGGAAAGGACCTCAGATAACCCAGGGCCAGCAGCACTTGGGTGGCGTCAGGAGCCTGCGGGGCGGGACTGAGCCTTCCTCCCGCCCTGCCTGCGATCTACCAGGACGCCCTACGCGATCTACCAGTAGATTGCGATCTACCTAATGAGCACCCCTGCTGTATGGGAACTTTAAGGAAACTATTCCCAAGAACAAGATAAATGAGGAACTATGAAGTTAAAGTAACAGAGAAGAAGTGAAACATGGACAATGCAGGGAATAAAAAAAAGAAAAGAAAATAACCTTTGCCTTAGCTAAGGTTTTGGGGAAATTTATCTGAGATCTGTAAAAGCAGAATGTTATGTCCCCCCTCCAACCGCCTAGCAGGAAACATTTGCTGTACTCCTAAATCATAGTGAATATTACACAGCTCACATTAGCTCTACTTTGTCCTCCTCTAATTAAACCATGATTTGTTTTACAGACAAAAGTACACATGATGTGCAACACCAGAATCCTTAATGGAGTGGTGTGTTTTTATTGTATTGCTGAAATATCCTCTTGATGAGGTGAATGTAAGCCGCCCTGAGTCCCCCTTCTGGGGTTGAGAAGAGCGGGTTAGAAATGCGGCAAATACATACATACATACATACATACATCACAGAACCCTTATAGCTGCAAATCTGTAGTGGAAAACTGGTTCAGAAATAAAACAGTATTAGAAGCATTCCACACTACTGAAACCTACATGTTTTCCCTACGAAGGGGAAAAGAAGGAATAAAAAATCAGCAGATAAAGAGGAGATTGGAAGGAACAAAAAGTCACCATTTGGGCAGGCCTTTCCTTGTGTGTCTTTGCAATTGCAATATCAGCAGCTATATTTGAAAGAGAAAAGGAACCATTTAGGATAATTACGTTCCTACTTTGTTACTGCTACTTTATATATATCAGGGGTGGACCTCTATACTTCCTGAATATAGAATGTCATTGTGGAATGGGGATTAGTAGCTACAAATATTTAATAAGCAGGAACACTTGAGTCACAGCAGGGCTTGGAGGGTTACCAAGGGACCACATGTAAGTACCTTTATATTGGAGGCTGGCTGGATGAGCTCTGTGATGGATACCTTGTCTTGCTGAAGCCTCCTCTTGACCAGCTTGGAGCAGCAGATGTTGACAGAGTTGAGGACATGCCAGGAGTTGTACTCCACAAAGGAGCGACTGTCAATGACCAACATGCCTTCAGCCCCACTCCTCAAGAAGCTGGCAAGCTTCTTAGGATCCATCACTTTGCGTGGAAGTCTGTCCCCAGCCATTGTAGATTTGTCCCTCTTGGGAGAAGGGAGGGGACGCTCAGCGTAGGGGAAGCCAGCTGAATTCTCCCAGAGGTAAAGGGAAAGGGGGAAGGGGGAGAGGCAGCTTGAAAACAGCCAAATTTTGCCACGCTGCTAAGGCCCTGCATAGGAAGTCATTGTGCCAAACCTGTTGGGAAATACAGAGACAGACAAAGAAAGAAAAGAGAAAGAAAGGAGGAAAAAGTAGTCAGATGCTGCAAGTTCAAAGTCAAACTGATTTACTCTATTCCAGTTTGGGGTCTAGCAAAACAAACTATCGGGACCTTGGAAGAAGGCACCAGCATATACAGAATGGCTTAAAGGGCAACCAAAGAAGTTGGAACTGTAATCTATGGACCTCCAGATGTTGATCTACAATTTCTACAGCCCTGACCAGGTCAGGGAATGATGAAAAATGATGGGAACTGTATTCTAACATCTGTAGGACTACAACTTAATGGATCACTCAACTAAAAATGAAAGCCAGTGACTTGAACATTAGTATATGACTCAAGAGACTTGGGTTCATATCCCCTTTTAGCCACAGAAGCCCACTGGATGATCTTGGACAAGTGACACTCTCTGTTGCTAGGTTCACCTCAGGGTTACGAAAAGTTGGAAAGAACCTGAAGGCACACCACATCATCAGTACCACAACATACAAAAACAAACAAAAAAGGGCTCTGAAAGTAGAGATCAGATTAAAGAATCAAACACTGCACAACTGCAGCAACACATTATTTGTTGCTTCACTATTTCTTACACTATATTATAAAGCAGGGAGCTTTTCAAACTATGTTTTCATTTAAAATCAGTAACTATGTACCAATCCCATAAGGGCAAAGAGTGTTAGTATGGCATTGGTGCCACTGGCCCTGGCTCTTTTTGCAGCTCTGGACTCCTCCACTGGCCCTTTTTCTATTTCCCCCCACCCCTGGCACTCTCCATGAAGTCTCCAGGAGAGGCAGTTAACCTTTCAAATAGTTACTGTTTAACATCTCAAATACTTGTTAAACATGCACAGTTTAATATCATAAGCACCTGTGTTTCAAATCCAGGAGAGGATTTCCAACCACTTCCTTCCCTCCACCCTGTTTTTGGAAATGCATGTAGAGGGGCTCACAGGCAGAACTTTTCCCTGCCCCATCACCACCAATTAAGTTTCATTTTTCCATTTCCTATTCAGGACAGGTAGTATCGCTGTAACAATATGAAGGACCGGGCTATGGTGAAGCTAGTTAGCAGCCAGCTGCATTAAATCACTACTGACCGAGAGGCCATGAGTTTGAAGCCAGCCCGGATCAGAGTGAGCTCTGGATCATTAATAGTCTAGCTTGCTGTTGACCTATGCAGCCTGAAAGACAGTTGTATCTGTCAAGTAGGAAATGTAGGTACCACTTTTATGCAGGTAGGCTAATTTAACTAATTTTACAACACCATAAAACCTTCCAGCATCATGCAGAAGAATGAGGAAGTACTCCATCAAGGACTCAATGTCACAAGTGGATGGTGAAGCAGCAGCTCCCCCTGTGGCTGGAATCAAGCATACCCTCATGAATCCAGAAAGCTGGAATGTTAAGTTGCCTCTGTGTCTGTCTATATCTGTATGTTGTATGCCTAAAGGCATGGAATGTTTGCCATGTGCATTGTAATCCACCCTGAGTCCCCTGCGGGGTGAGAATGATGGAATATATATACTGTAAATAAATAAATATGTAGGATAGTATGTTCAAGTCCAAATGCTCAGTTCAATCAGGGTAAGAATGAAATCCCAAAGAACTGGGTGGTGTGTGATTTCACATTATCTCAAAATCTTCTGCAAAATATAGATGTTCCTCAGTAACATGCCAACTCCTCAGAAGTTAAAACTCAAAAGAACACTGATATCATTTATACATGAATCCATTAGGACATAAAAATGGAAAATTTTGCACTTGAAGGAATCCACATCTATGTTCTTGTTTTGATATATGCTTTGTTAGGATAATCAAATCTGAGCTTATTAAGTAAGGTTCTGTATGAGTAGCTCATACATGCAGTTCTTTGTCCCTGCTTTGAAACAAAAGGCAGAACAAGTCACAAAGACGGACTCATAGTTCCCTAATACTTATGAATTGGAACTATGGTTAATGGGTTACAAGCAAGCCAAGACTGTAAGCTCATATTAAATCATAGTGTAAGTCACGCTCACACAATTTATTTTATTTTATTTATTTACTATATTTTTATACCGCCCCTCTCAGCCCGAAGGTGACTCGAGGCGGTGCACATATGACAACGAATGCCCACAGATAAAATACATAACACTTAATAAAACAGTCATATAAAAGTAAAAAATCGCAATTAACAATATAAATCTCAGCATTTCATTGTTGAAATCGGTTTCCATTGCATCACCGTTCCAAAGGTCTCAATTAAATAATTACATTTCAGCTGCAAAAGCCTGCTCAAACAGCCAGGTCTTGGACTTTCTTCCGAACTGTTAGGAGGGAGGGGGCCGATCTAATGTCCCTAGGGAGGGCGTTCCGTAGCCGAGGGGCAACAGCTGAGAATGCCCTGTCTCTTGTCCCCGCCAACTGAGTCTGCGAAGAAGGGCCTCTCTGGAAGATCTTAAACATCTAGATCAGGGGTGCCCACACTTTTTCAGAATGCGAGCTATCTTTATAACAACCAAGTTTGAAAGATCTACCTGGTGCGCGCGCGTGCTCTCCCACTGCCACCTTCCATCTGCACGGGGCTTTTTCAGCCAATGAGGCTTTAGTGTGCGGACCCTGGCGCTAATCTCGACACATTGGTTGCTCCGGGGGGAGGGGGCAAGGCGAAGGCGCGTGCAGGGATAGGATGCATGGCTGCAGGAGGGAGGGTGTGTGTGTGTGTGTGTGGTGTGTGTGTGAGAGAGAAGGCCTCGCCGGAGGATGGCCCCCGCGGTGGGGCTGACGAGCGCGATTTCAACGCCAGTGAGTGAAGCCTGGACAGGGCCCCAGTGCCGCCGAGGCGAGAGAGAGACAGGGCGGAGCGCGAGGCCCCGTCCAGGCTTCACTCACCGGCGTCGAGGGCATGCTCGTCAGCTGCAGCCCCACCGCGGGGACCATCCTCCTCTGGCGAGGCCTTCTCTCTCTCTCTCTCTCTCTCTCTCTCTCTCTCTCTCTCACTCACACACTCCCTCCCTCCCGCAGCCTCGCATCCTATCCCTGCGTGCGCCTTTGCCCTGCTCCCCCCCCCCAGGAGCAACCAATGTGTGCAGGCAGAAGAAAGCCCGGTGCGCATGGCGGCGCCTGCACACAAGCGGGGTGCACACACACAGCGCCCCATCCTGCTGCAAGCTACCTCAGATGGGCTCGCGAGCTACTAGTCGATCGCGATCGACTTCCTGAGCAGCCCTGATCTAGATGGTTCATATGGAGAGATGTGTTCGGACAGATAAGCCGGGCCAGAACCGTTTAGGGCTTTAAAGGCTAAAGCCAGCATTTTGAATTGTGCCCGGTAGCAAACTGGCAGCCAGTGGAGCTGGCGCAATAGAGGGGTACTAATTTAAATAACTGGAGAGCTCACTACCAGCTCTTAATATTTGAACTCTTTTCTAAGGTCTGTTTCAGATAAAGATATAAACTCACTTCCTCTGTAGGATTACCATAGCTACTAACTAAGACTCTTAACAGCAGAATCCTGCTCAGAGACTTATTCCAAAGCAAATGAAGGAACACTCCCACCTTGGGCTTAAGTTCCCAGCAAACTCAGTGAGACTTAAATCACAGAAGATACGAATCAGGTTACGTTACATTCCCACCCCCCAATTATCTACTGACTGTAGATGTTTGTATCATGATCCGCGCATACTCGATTCTTTAGTTCGGGGGGGGGGGGGCAGCAATCCCTAGATAAACAAACTGATACCAGGGCCCATCTACATTGCCATATAATGCAGTTTGAAACTGCATAATATAGACAGTGTATTACAGACATGGTCAAACTTTGGCCCTTCAGGTGTTTTAGACTTCAACTCTCACAATCCCTAACAGCCTCAGGTCCCTTCCTTTCCCCCCTCAGCTGAAGGGAGAAAGAAAAGGGCCTGAGGCTCTTAGGGATTGTGGGAGTTGAAGTCCAAAACACATACACCCATGCCTGGTGTAGAATCATAACGCAGTTCAACTGCATTGAACTGCATTATATGACTCTACATTAACCATATAATATAATGCAAATTCAAACTGAAGAAGCCATTGCAAAACCACACTATGGACATTTGGTATTCGCTGACTTCAGGGCACTCCGTGCTGCAAGTCACTTCTGGTCGCTTCTGGTATAAGACAATCAGCCATCTACAAAGATGTGGATCTTAATGAGGCATGCTGCATTATCACAGGATGTCTATGCCCTACAACACTGGATAAATTATACTGTTTAGTCAATATTGCACCACCTGACATCTGCTGGAAGTAGCAGCCAATAATTAAAGAACCAAGGCAGTGACATATCTGGCCCATCCTCTGTTTGGATATGAGCCAGCACGCCAACACCTTAAATCAAGAAATAGTTTTCTAAGATCTACAGAGATATTCACAGGAACACATCAGCAAGTGAGAGTCCAAAAGTGGCAGGCTAAAACCCTGAACCTCAATCCATGGCTGAAACCGAATGAGAGATTCCTCCCTGGGGACACAGAAGACTGGGCAATTTGGAAGGCGCTGAACAGACTGAACTCTGGCACCACGAGATAAGAGCCAACCTTAAGAAACGGGGCCACAAAGTGGAGTCCACAACATGCAAGTGTGGAGAAGAGCAAACCACCTATTACAATGCAGTCTGAGCACTGCCACGTGCACAATTGAGAACCTTCTTATAGCAACAGAGGGTCATTGGGTTATGGAACTCACTTCCAGAGGAGGTTGTGACAGCTGTCAGCCTGGACAGCTTCAAGGCAGGATTAGACAGATTCATGGATACCAAGGGAATCAGTAGTTACTGAAATGGACATCCAAGTGCCACCTCTGTGTTGATGGAGGCAGGCAGGATTTTCCCCGGGTACTGGTTGTGGGGGGTCGGGAGCAGGTGAGGGATTTGCCCTCCTTTCTGCTAGAGATCCCCGTGTACAACTGGTGGGCCACTGTGTGACACAGAATGCTGGACTAGATGGGCTGAGGCCCGATTCAGGATGGCTCTTCTTATGTTCTTATGTTCTTAACACCAGAGGCACTCCAAGTGGGCAGCTACTAGTCAAATGGCATTAATTATAATGTGAAGTTTTTAAACTTTGTGTTTTTAAAAATACATTATAACTGTACGCTTGGTTTACTCCTGATACGATAAATAAATACATAAATAAATAAAGGCATTTCATAGATACTAAAATCTGTGGATGTTCAGGTCTCATTATATACAATGGCATAATAAAATGGTATTATTTATATAAAATGGCAAAATCAGTTCATGTTTGTTTTTTTTTTGGTGGAGGGATATTTTCAAGCCATGGATGGTCGAATTTATGGATATAGAATCCATTGAAATAGAGGGTGACTGCATTAGAAGCCACCGTCATGCCTTCGAATACCTTCTTTGCCCATTCTTCCAGCTCAGTGACATGCATTATTTATTTATTTGTACTTCAAATGAAAGATGCCAATTATAGTAACAGCTCCTTTGGCAGCTGGCTAGCCAACCCCTTTGCGCAGAAGCAACTCTTTGTGGCCTCTCTTTTTTGCACTCCAGTATTAGATTCAATTTTTGGCACTTCAGGGCAGGCTTTTAAATTTTAAAAAACCCTCTAATTAGTAGCGGTCTAAGCGGGAAAGACGTAGGCTCCTGCTACCATTATGACACACTTCATTATGTGCTTTCCGCCTCACTAAGGATCCCCTGCTGTACCTGAGCAGTAGAACTGAAGGTAATCAGAAAAGGTGCAAATTAATTGGTTTTTCCCTCCCGCCCTCATTCCTCACCTATTTCAAGCCATCTCTTTCTCTTGGGGTGGAAAATAACCTAGCAGCATGTTTCTCTTCATTTCTCCCAATTCCAGCTGAAAGAACTATTAATCGAAACAGAGAGACAAAGGAGCCCCAATAAAAAGACAGAGATAGCACAGACAAAGGGATAAGGAATGAGATGGACTGATCAAACCGATGCGACTAGTGGTTGAATGAAATATTAAGAGAAGTTCGGTCCTTCCATTCTCAAGATTATGGTGATGGGAGAGCATCAAGGTTTTTCAAAACATAATTGAACAGGGTTTTGTGATTTTATAAAATCATTTTATCTCACATGAAGAAAATGATGTTTTTGTAAGGCCTGTTAACCATAACAAGGAAATATATTTCAGTATATGAGGAGTATGACTAAAAGGTAGCAATAAGGTCAATCTGTATACCACTCTATCTGTACTCATTCATCATTATACCTATTAGTTTACCTCTAGATTGGATTACTGCAATGCGCTCTACGTGGGGCTACTTTTGAAGACGGCCTGGAAACTACAAATTGTCCAACGTTCGGCAGCCAGATTAATAATGGGGGTGAATTACAGGGAGTGGTCAACCCCCCTGTTTAAGGAGCTCCATTGGCTGCTGTTTATTTTCCAGTCCCAATTCAAGGTACAGATCATCACCTATAAAGCCCTAAACAGTTTGGGACCCACCTACCTTCGTGACCGTATCTCCCTCCATGAACCTGCCCAATCCCTCCGATCCTCGGGGAAGGGTTTTCTGTCATCCCTACCGTTATCCCAGGCCCGCCTTGTGGTAACAAGGGAGAGAGGCTTTTCCTCAGTGGCTCCTTGACTATGGAATACATTGCCTGGTGAGATTAGGCGAGCCCCTCCTTTAGAAAATTTTAAGAAGAATCTCAAAACCTGGCTCTTCTGCTGTGCTTTTGGAGATTAATCATATAATCTCATATTGCTGTCATTCCTCAACATCTGTCTTTAGTGCATACCTCCTCCACTTCTGTACGAAGGTCCTTTTCGACCCCATTCCGGAGGAGTTTCTCCCCCACAAATAATCTGCTCCACTGTTGTCTCACCCTGTGTTTTTTAGCCCTGTTTTTAGCCTTAGTATTTTATTCTGTACATGCGGCCCGCTCATTGTTCTATGTTATGAATGATTATATTGTAATTTTATTTTGTTTCCTGTATTCATATGTTTTGTTTTATGTAATTTATCATGTTGTTGTTTGTGTTTTGATTTCATTTATTGTATTGTGTTGTTGGGCTTGGCCTCATATAAGCCGCCCCAAGTCCCCATTGGGGAGATGGTGGCGGGGTACAAATAAAGTTTATTATTATAATCATCATCATTGAATAGGGTTGACTTTGCTCTCCAAAAGTGTTTTTCTATTGTCATTATATACATGTTTGCATTTATCTGTTTGTTTACTGCAGGTTCGGTGAACATTTTCTGAAATAATAGACTGGGAGGGGGGTGCAACTTGCCAAGCCTCTTGGCTTTCCTCTTGTCCCTATTCCTCTCCCCGCAAGGTTTCCCCTTGACATTAAGTCTAGTCAAGTTAGACTTGGGGGGGGGGGGGGTGCTCATCTCCATTTCTAAGCCAAAGTGCCGGTGTTGTCCATAGACACCTCCTAAGCTCCATGCAGTCATGTGGCCAGCGTGACTGCATGGAGTGCATTACCTTTCTGCTGGGGCAGTACCTATTGATCTACTCACACTTGCATGTTTTTGAACTGCTAGGTTGGCAGAAGCTGGGGCTAATAACAGGAGCTCACCTTGTCCATGGATTCAAACTGATGACCTTCCCATCAGCAAGTTCAGTAACTAAGCAGTTTAATCTGCTGCATCACCGCAGTCTCAAATGTTTCCACAATAAAGAATCACTTAGAAGAGTTGGGGGACATGCACTAGTTTCCTGACCCTCAGAAATAAAGAAACAAACAATATTTTGGAGTAAAGGAAGAACAGATATTGTTTACAGACTCTCTAGGGCAGCCCAATCCTGACACAAAGGAACCACATCACAAGAGGAAACAAAACAATAAAAGACACCAAAATTGTGAAATCAAGAGGAATTGAACCTGTGATTTCAAATAGACAAGAACAGTAAAAATACTGTGATTTACTCATGTATAAGTCAGCCTAATCTATAAATTGAGGGAAGGTTTAGAGGGGAAAGTATAGATTTTGATATGACCCATGGATAAGGGAAAACACCAGGCCCATTTCAGGGTGGCCGCTGCCATTTTCTGCCAAAGGCTTTTGCCACTTCACTCAGAAAAGGGGATGTTTCCTTATCTTTTTATAAAAAGAATTACAGAATTAACATCAGAAAAAGAATCATCCTATTTATGAGGAATGCATTAAATCTACACTTTAGATTTAATGCAGTTTGCCACCACTTTAACTGCCATGGGATCCTGGGAGTGCTGCTCCTTTTGGATTCTTCCAGGGTAGACTAAGCTCTCACCTTTCGGCATTCTACTTAGACAAAGGGATGGTTCCTTTGTCAATAAGCAGTAAGGAAATGTCCTTACATTGACCAGTGGAAGAAGCTGACCCAGGCTTTTGGGGTCACTTTTTTCACTAATATTTCTAGATTTAGACGGGCATATGTAGAGTATTCAAAAGGAAAATGATGATGTAACACTTTCAACAAGGCCAACCCGGCAGTCACAAAATGCTGTGCAAGCTTTTGGAATCTTACTTATTTACCTATTTAATTTATATTCTACCTTTCTCCCAACTACTCTCATCATAGTAGACATCAAGCAACAGGAGAAGAAAGGGGAGAAGCCCTCAAGGCTTGCTGAGACAACGAAACAAGCCAACAGTAGCATCCCTGCCCATTTTTAGCAATTAAAAATCCAGCTTTTTAAGGCATTTCTGACTTGCACTAAGCAATATGCCTCTCCTCCCCTGTGTTACAGGAATTCAAAATACTTGCAGTTACTCCTATCTGCTGAGAAGGGAGAGTTGTCATGTACCTACAAAGCCACAATATATGACTAATGAGCTCTGTTCAGCATGCTAGGTCACAAAGTACATAGACATAGCTAAGAACAATGAGGAAAGTCACAGGCTGAAACATATCATTGTGTTTCCTCCTCAGTTCCAGGACAGGGTAGCAACAGCATTACTTCTCCTTTTATTTATAATAGAACAATTTCAAGGGAAATATTTGACATTTTCACTTTAGATGAAACTTTAAAAATAACGTCATCAAATTTCTTGGAAACAAGCTGGATTTTTTTTCCGTGTCAGGAACAACCTGAGAAACTGCAAGTCACTTTTAGTGTGGAGCCCTGGTGGTGCAAAGGGTTAAACCCTTGTGCCGGCAGGGCTGTTGACTGAAATGTCGGTGGTTTTAATTCAGGGAGCAGGGTGAGCTCCCATCTGTCAGCTCCAGCTTCTCATGCAGGGACATGAGAGAAGCCTCTCACAGGATAGTAAAACATCCCGGCATCCCCTGGACAATGTCTTTGCAGACGGACAATTCTCTCACACCAGAAGTGACAAGCTGGATGACAGAATCTGATATGACCTGACTCTGACATTAGTTAATCCTAAAATGCTTGGATATCTCAAAGAATGTACCTTTTTCACACTTTGTAAAATAAAAAAATATTTTCACACTTTGATTAAAATAAAAATTTATTTATTTATTTTATTATTTCGGGATTTTCTCTTCTCAACCCCAAGGGGGACTCAGAGCGGCTTACAGTATGGATCGATGCCCACATAATAACAATATAAACCCCAAAACTCTTCAACAATTAAAATACATTAAAAATACATTAAAATACAACTACATTAGCACCATACACATTCACTCTGGATTAAAACAATGTTCAGTCCATAAAAACATAAAAACAGAAATGATGCTGTGCTCATATGAAAGCATCTTTTTGTATAAGGATTTGGAGCTACAGTATGTGAATTGTGTACAGGATAGCTGGATGTATCACATAACACTGCAAAAACTGTGGAGATAGACACTACAGCCAGAAGATACTCCTCATAGTCAGGTGCATAAAGTATAAACAATCAGTCACTAGTTCACACAAAACAATCTTTGCTTTGGAGACTGGGAGGTGATAGAAGTGACCTGTCCATAAATCACACTACAAAATTATAGCACTAGGATCCCACTGACTGCATCTTATGAAATCCTGGGATTGGGGCTTGGAGATAAACTAGAGCTCTCTTGCTGGGATTTCAAAATACCATTCACTAAATTGCAAAACCTAGGATGGGATTAAGCATTTAAAGTTGAATCATAGTGCTACAACTGTGTGGTATGAAAGGGACTGGGTATATTATGAGCATAAGATAAAATTAAAGACGGAGGCACGCTGTATTATTATTTCAGTTCACTGACAGCCAGACAATAACTCTTAAAGCAGTGTTTTTCAACCTGGGGGTCAGGACCCCTGGGAGGGTCATGAGGGAGTGTCAGAGGGCTTGCCAAAGACAGCATTTTCTATTGGTCATGGGGGTTTTGTGTGGGAAGTTTGGCCCAATTCTATCCTTGGTGGGGTTCAGAATGCTCTTTGATTGTAGGCAATCTATAAATCCCAGCAACTACAACTCCCAAATATCGAGGTCTATGTTCCCCAAACTCCACCAGTGTTCATGTTTGGGAATATTGAGTATTGGTGCCAAATGTGCTCTCTGGATGTAGTTGAACTACGGCTCCAAAACTCAAGGTCAATGCCCACCAAACCCTTCCAGTATTTTCTGTTGGTCATGGGAGTTCTGTGTGCCAAGTTTGGTTCAATTCTATCATTGGTGGAGTTCAGAATGCTCTTTGATTGTAGGCGAATTATAAATCCCAGCAACTACAACTCCCAAATGACAAAATCTATCCCCACCCAACCCCACCAGTATTCAAATTTGGGAGTATCGGATATTTGTGCCAGATTTGGTCCAGTGAATGAAAATACATCCTGCATATCAGATACTTACATTACGATTCATAACAGTAGCAAAATTACAGTTATGAAGTAGCAATGAAAATAATTTTATGGTTGGGGGTCACCACAACAGGAGGAACTGTATTAAGGGGCCGTGGCACTAGGAAGGTTGAGAAACACTATCTCAAAAGATAGGAAAAGAACCTACACTAGGTTTCAGGAACAAAGTTTCCTCTCTTTTTAAAATCAATTTATCGCAGCCAACATAATCTGCTTGAGTGCCTCTGAAGAACAGTATCATAATCCGTTAATTCCAACTCTCTCTTGAATGGCTGTAATGAGGAGATGGGCAAGGGGTTAACCTGAATGAAAATAATGGAGAAGATGCCATGCCACCGCCAGGACAAGCTTGGGGCAGCTTAGCATAGCTATTAGGGCAACTACGGGCCATCTGAGGACAACATGGAGCTCCCATGGTGAACTGGGGGAGGGAGGGAGATGGTAGACAGAACCATACCAAGCAGAATTAAACTCTCAGAAGGTGGAAACTCATTATCACCTGTCCAAAGCTATGCGGCTGCTATCAACACCCGTTGCTGTGGGTTACCAATTCCACGTGGGATCGCTCTAGAACAGTGGTTCTCAACCTTCCTAATGCTGTGACCCCTTAATACAGGTCCTCATGTTGTGGTGACCCCCAACCATAACATTATTTTCATTGCTACTTAATAACTGTAATTTTGCTACTGTTATGAATTGTAATGTAAATATTTGATATGCAGGATGTATTTTCATTCACTGGACCAAATTTGGCACAAATACCCATTACACATAGATTTGCGTACTGGTGGGATTTGGGGGGGAGGGGCAGGGATTGATTTTGTCATTTGGGAGTTGTAGTTGCTGGGATTTATAGTTCACCTACAATCAAAGAGTATTCTGAATCCCGCCAATGAAAGAATTGGGCCAAACTTCCCACACAGAATCCCCATGACCAACAGAAAATACTGTATTTACTGATGGTCTTTGGCGACCCCTCTGACATCCCCTCGTGACCCCTCCAGGGGTCCCGACCCCCAGGTTGAGAAACACTGCTCTAGAAAGAGAATCCACGACAGATCTTACTGCATGTAGAATAATGTCTGAGGAATCTCTGTTCTCCTCCTAAATGATTTATACCTCAGCTCTTTCTATCTGAGGGAAGAAATAGGGTAACATTCTCACTAACTCTCCTCAAAAACAAGCTGATGGGAGCTAAATCTTCTCAATCGAGGCATGTTTTTAGGAAAGTAAAAAGATTATTTAATAATTCTCATGTAAGTGGACAGGAGCAGGTACAGACTTGTTGCATCTTTACACTTTTAGAGATGACATGAAGTAGAAGGAAATGTTGCTTTTCTAATTTTGACTCACTTGTATCAGGTTACAACTAGATAGGATAGCAGAAGGGCCTAATCTGAGTCTTGGAAATTCCCTAAAAATTGGGTGTGAGGAGCAACTTGAAACTCAACATTGGCAAATGGAAAAGGCTGAAGAACCCACTCCTCACTTATTGTTTCCCTTCCGAATTGTTTTTAAAACATACACACACATACATGGAAGGGGAGTTAATTCTGGTCTCATATTCCCATGAGAATTGAAACTCTACTTCAGTTTTATTTTTTATTCATTCAATTTGCATCCCAAGTTCTCCAAGGTGACGTATAGTGTTTTTAAAAAATAAGATAAAGTTTGGGAGACTGCTAAGGGACGTTTAAAGGAACATATGCACATGAAATTTGCTAGACATTGTGTCAGACTAGTGTTTCTCAATGAAGCCTATTTGTCCATCTGATCTACCTTTGAATACCAATGACTCACAATAGTTTCAGTCAAGGGTCTTTCTCGTCACTTCTAACCTGATCCTTTTAGCTGGAGATAACAGGGGGTGAATCTGGAAAACCTTATGTGCAAAGCAAAACATATCCCTATCCTTTGAATTCCAGTATTTCAACCACAATAATCCTTGTAGCTGTTGCACAGTTGCTTGCTGTTAAGACAAGAGCCTGATAATTTCTGATGTCTGAAGTCAATACTGTTGGTACCAGAATATGCTTCTCTCCTTAAAGTGGTCTCCTCATTTAAAGAAGTGCTATTCAATAATGCATGTCAATTTTGGTAAACAGTTGGGCCAAAGTAGACACTACTAAAGCAATCCATGTACAGAATTAATTTGTAGTTGTTTTACTGAAGCCCTAAAATTTGGTGCATTTGGAAAAGTGAAGCATGAGAAGAGAAAGGATTTGTTTGTTTGCTTTAGTCATAGGACTAAACAACTTGGGGACGGGGGGCGGACACAAAGTGATATGTACCTTGGAGATCTTAAACACTGATACAAAGTTTGCACTGGAAGATACTGGGGGGGGGGGACTTTAAATACATCAAGGGCTATCAGAGGGAGAAGGAAAAGGCCTGTTTTTTGCTGCCCCACAAAGTAGGATCAGGTCTAATGGTTTGAAGTTACAGGAGCTTGGATTTTGACTGAACATCAAAAGGAACATCTTGACAGTAGGAGTGGTTCAGCAATGGAACTAATCACCTAGAGAGGTGCTGGGTCTCCACTTCGGATGCCTTCAAAAAGAGTTTGGGTACCTACCTGCTGGAAATGCTCCAGATGGAGGTTCTGTATTGAGAAGATGGACCTAATGGTCCATGAAGCCCCTTCCCACTCTATGGTTCTATGACTCTAGTAGGCCAAGAATATCTCATACTCTTCAAACTGATGTTAATTTGCCAGAGTAATCCATTTAGGTTGCCTTGGCTGTGTTTACCCCCTCAGTACCTGTATGGCTGACCTAAGAACAGTGTTGCACCAGAGATAGGCAACAGCTATTCCATAATTAGGTTCTTTGTTATCTTTAGTCAGTCGTTACATGTGTGGTTGGTGATAGCAACACTGGGTATCCCCTTACCAGGTTCTTTCAACACATGAGAGAGTACAAGTGGATTCTGTATTTACTACATATTCCTTTTACTTTTTTCCTGGCCACTCCAGGGTCAGATTTGGTCCAAGAGCTTACAGGTGAATTAGCCTAGAGCAGGGCTGGGGAGCTGTCAAGGGCTGAGGGATGGGACTGGCTATCCACTGAGTATCCAAGGAATGCCCTGAAATTTTGATTCATATTCTGTATTTTTAAGGTGCCTCTTCTTAGGATAGACTGACTAAGGGAGGCTGTAAGTGAAAGAAATATACATACAGACGTGGGAGAACACAAAAGCCTCAGAAATGGCAATTAGTTCCACAGAACACATTTTGCCCAGCCCTACAGAATCTTCTTCTATAACAGGAATGGGAATCATGCAGCTGCCCAAATGTTATCCCTGTATTCCTAATCACTGACTGTGCCACTTAGGGATGATGGGAGTTGCAATCCAACAGCATGTACAAGGCTCCATACTTTCCAACCCTATTATATAACCACATTTTGTATACAGTCTTTCCATTCTCTCTCTCTCTCTCTCTCTCTCTCTCTCTCTCTCTCTCTCTGTGTGTGTGTGTGTGTGTTTTTTAAAAAAATAAAGCGAGGTGCCCTGGTACAGCAATTAAAGGGTAAAATCACAGCAGTGACGGCATGCCTCCTGAAGAATAAAATAGATCAGGACAGGAGCTGACAGAAAGTAATTCTTGGTTCAGCCTTCAGGAATGGCAGTTTATTATCTCCAGGAAGGATTACCAGAGCAAGCAACTGTCAGCTTAGAACCTGAAATGCTGGCAGGATGGCTTAAGCTATGCAGCTATGTACACTCTTATTAAGATGTAAATTCTGGCACTGCAGCTGAAATCCCTCCATCCACCCCTTCTTCTTCTTTCAAGTGCTTAAGTGCTTAGCAAGCGGTATTCTTACCACCCACTCTGTGCCATATGAGGAATCCCAAAATCACAGGGCCATTACTGAATTATTTGTATTTTTGCACTAGCAGCAATCAAAGACATGAGTCTTATTAACAACATTGCCACACGCTTCCACAGCAACTGCGAGGGATGCCAGGCAACAACCGTACTTCAGAGCGCATGCAGACATTAAACTGGGATTCTCACTATCACCATGCAGGTACAACCTGATTCTCAAGTCTCCTCTTGGCTTGGACTTTCTACAAACAGAATGTTTGCTTGGTACAGGGGATGATATCTCCATTAGAGATGGCAGCCCTATTAAGGTGACATTGCTTTAGAATGGTAAAACAAGCCTCATTTATCTTGGCCAAAAATGTCTATGTGTAGTCAGTTCCAAAGAATGGTCTTTATCTACTCTATTTGTTGGAATTAAATTCCCCTTTATTCTTTCTCCCCTTCCCCCAAGAATTATTCCTACAGTTTTGTTCTGCTCCTTCCTTTAAAGACAAAACCAATGTTCAAAACAGGTAGTAAAGGTTTCCCCTTGATATGAAGTCTTGTCGTGTCCAACTTTGGGAAGTGGTGCTCATCTCCATTTCTAAGCCGAAGAGCCAGTGTTGCCCATACACACCTCCTAGGTCTTGTGGCCAGCATGACTGCATGGAGCACCATTACCTTCCCATCGGGACAGTACCTATTGATCTACTCACACTTGCATGTATTTGAACTGCTAGGTTTGCAGAAGCTGAGGCTAACAATGGGAGTTCGCCTTGTCCGTGGATTCGAACCGCCGACCTTCCGGTCAGCAAGCTCAGTAGCTCAGCAGTTTAACCTGCTGTGCCACCATGGCCCACAATTACAAAAACAACAATGTATGCATAACAACCATTATTAATGACTGTATAATTGACCCAGAGTTTATATTTTCTTATGTAGAATATTACTTTTACTCAGCACTGTCTGAATATCAAGCAAAAAGTGGGTGCTAGAAACAATATCATACAAAAGCTGACTGGCACAACCAGATACAATGAAGACATCTGCCCTTGCGCTATACTACTCTGCGGCTGAGTATGCATGCTAGAACAGTGGATGTGGCTCTTAATGAGACATGCCGCATTATCACGGGGTGTCTGCGCCCTACACCACTGGAGAAATTACACTGTTTAGCCGGTACTGCACCACCTGACATCCGCTGAGAAGTAGCAACCAATAGTGAAAGGACCAAGGCAGTGACATCTCCGGCCCATCCCCTGTTTGGGTATCAGCCAGCACGCCAATGACTTAAATCAAGAAATAGTTTTCTAAGATCTACAGAGACACTCATTGGAACACTTCAGCAAGCGAGAGTTCAAAAGTGGGAGGCTAAAACCCAGAACCTCAACTAATGGTGATACCAAATGAGAGACTCCCTCCTGGGCACACAGAAAACTGGGCGCCTTGGGCAGAGCCAATCTTAAGAAATGGGGCTACAAAGTGGAATCCACGACATGCGAGTGTGGAGAAGAGTAAACCACAGACCACCTACTGCAATGCAACCTGAGCCCTGCTACATGCACAATGGAGGACCTTCTTATAGCAACACCAGAGGCACTCCAAGTGGCCAGCTACTGGTCAAAGGACATTTAATAGAATACCAAGTTTACAAACTTTGTGTTATGTTTGTTTTAATGCAATACAACTGTTTGGTTTGCTCCTGACACGATAATTTTAAAAAATCAGCACTCAAGTTGGGGTAGTGGGCTGGCCTATGCTACCTATGTTTAGCATAACTGTTACCCATTAAACTAATTCTTCTTAAGCTATCTGATGTAAGAGATGTATCCCCCCCGCTCCAATATGTCAGAGACTGGTGCCAGATTTGTGCCCACCGACTGCAACTTACTTCTTTTCTGGAAAACTCTTTTGGGAGCAAGAGTGATGGACTGGTCCAATCACCACCACTTTGAGTAGCACTACCTTAAACCACATAAAACTTCTCCTCTTCACCCTACCCGGCCCCCCCCTCTCACACACACATCCTAAATTCATATGGAATAAAGTTTCTCAACCTGGACTAACTACCCTAATCTAAGATGGGTCCCAACACCTGGCTAGCCTTATTAGCCCGTGCCCTACAATCAAGAAATGCAAGTAGACCTGGAAGCTATATACATACGCAAATGATAGTTGTGATTTTTTAATCCCCGGTGATCCTATTTTGAAAGGGTTAGCTGTATTAGTCTGTTAGAGCAGAACCAACCAAGAGTCCTATGGTATCTGAAAGTCTTAACAAACGTATTATAGCATGAACTTTCATGAACTGTAGCATCACAAGATTATGGAGTGTTATTCTGAATTTTAGGCAGATAAACGATACAATGTAGATAGGGAGTTCAGGTGAAAATTAAATGCATTTAAAGATTTAACACTTTTTTTGTTTCCCTCGGATTTTGTTCTCTACAATTCTGTCTTCAATCATGCTTACTGTATATAAATCTAACATTCACATGTACACGAAATTAATATTCAGGCATCAGATGAGACAGGGTGCAGTCCACAGAATCTCATGCCTTTAGGTTTCGAAATGCCATGATCATCATGGCTTCTGGTAATCTTGCCAGCTTTTAATAAAGATATAGTAGTGTATTTCGTCATATTTTCAGTCATTAAAAAAAACCCTTTCAGGTTGCAAGAATCAGAAATATTCTAAAGCTATGCCACTTTTCAGTTTTATGTTTAACTGTTAGGAGAACACATTTTATGTAACACTATGCCTGACCGCATATGCTTTGTAAGTGCAATGATTTGTCTGATAGATGACTGTACAAAAATATTGCTATACAAAAAGGAAATATTTAAAACAGAGCATATTTAGCTTGAGATCATTGCTTGGATAGCAATTGTCATGAGTTAGTTCCTTAGGCACTCTATAGTCTGGAATATATCTATATATTGGTTCACAATTCAATAATTGGGGAAGTAACAAACATGATTTAGGTGCCTTATTTATTTTCTATTTTTCTGAACTTGCAGTCCTATATAGGTGATTCTCCCTTCTAAGACAGAGGGTTGTAGTTATGTCCTCACTTGGCACAATTCCAAATCCTCTACAATCAAGGATTACAGATAAACTGAATGTAACACCGTTGTTGGAGACTTCCACTTGTACAAGTAATGCATGATGCCTCAGACCAAGTATAAAGGGATTTACCACCACCTCCTAGTGTTTGCTGCTTGCTTGTTTCTCACAATAACATCTCTTCCTAGCCTGCTTCAGATTGCAGAGTTTCTTGAACACACAAAATGCTCATCATAGAAAAACCATAACCCGAAACCATGGGATGTCTTTTCAATGTTTTCATGAGGAACAATCACTACTATTCAGAAGATGCTCAATCGAGCTCTTGTGAAGAAATCTCAACAAAATTATATAACAGAAGGATACAGTCCATCAAATTTGACACCCATATGGTTCCACATCAAAATGCTTTCCCATACTGAATTTGGAAGAAATCCCAACTGTCACATGGTTCATTGTGTATTTTACCATAGTTAATTGGCTTGACATGTGAACACATATGCAATATGGCATGCCACAATTAATGAAAATGCTAAGTATGTATTCATCCATTTGGAAAAGTACATGATTGATAACCTATGATGCTGCATCAGTGGCACAACAAACTGACCAAGTATGATGACTGCTAACAAACCATTCTGCCAGGACAGGGCTCTCACTGTCTCAGCACAGCCATGGTTTTCTCACAATTAATACATACAGCTACCACCTTCCACCCCCTGCACATGCTATGAAGAAATTGCTAGAATCACTTATTACAGAACCTCTTGGACTGAAAAAACAATTAAGAATTCCGTTTTCTTATGAAACATCGATTCACTGGGTTACTATGAGTTTTCTGGGCTGTATGACCATGTCATACAGCCCAGAAGCATTCTCTCCTGATGTTTCCCAAACATCTATGGCAGGCATCCTCAGAGGTTGTGAGGTCTGTTGGAAACTAGGCAAGTGAGGTTTATATATCTGTGGAAGGTCCAGGAGAAAGAACTCTTGTCTGTTTGTGGCAAGTGTGAATGTTGCAAATGGCCACCTTAGCATTGAATAGCCTTGCAGCTTGGCTGGTTGCTGCCTTTGTTGTATCCTCCCAGCTAACACCTCCCAACAAAGGATCCCCTGGCAGGAAGCAGCCAGGCTTTGAAAGTGCAAGGCTATTCAATGCTAATCAAAGTGTCCAATTGCAACATTCACACTTGCCTCACCAGACAAGAGTTCTTTCTCCCACTCTGGACCTTCCAAGATGTATAAACCTCACTTGCCTCATTTCCAACAGACCTCACAAGATCTGATGATGCCTGCCATGGATGTGGAACATGGCTATGCAGACTGGAAAACTCACTGCAACCCAGTGATTACGGCCATGAAAGCCTTCATCAACACATAATTGTTTCACATTGCACTCTCTCCATGAACTGATGGGAGAAACAGATTTCCAGTAGGCCTATTGCAGGGCTGTCCAACTTCTACCGGACTGGGGGCCTAAATTCTGGTCACTGATCACCTGGGGGGCCTTAGGGTCTGCCTCCGCCCCCGGCTCCGCCCCCGCCCAGCTCCGCCCCCACTCTGGCCCCGCCCCCTCTGGCTCCGCCCCCTCCCCGGGCTCCAATTTACTTACAATTACTAGTTGCATTATTAATTATAAAATAAATTTTAAAAAATGGAACTGAATGAAATAAATATAAATATAAATAAATATCAGAAGAGAGATGGATTGAAGAAGGGAATATATATGGGAGGGAAATAAATATAAATAAATAACATAAAAGCAAGAATTAAAGCAAGGAAGAAGGAAGAAAGGAGCCCACCTCAGCAAAACAGCCCTCAGTTCCAAATTAAATACATTATTATTATATTTCTGCCCCATATATTCCCATCCCCATCTCCCCCTTATTTCCAAATTAAATACATTCATTTCTGTTATTATTATATTTCTGCCCCCTATATTCCCATCCCCATCTCCCCCTTATTTCCAAATTAAATACATTCATTACTGTTATTATTATATTTCTGCCCCTATATTCCCATCCCCATCTCCCCTTATTTCCAAAGTAAATACATTCATTACTGTTATTATTATATTTCTGCCCCTATATTCCCATCCCCATCTCCCCTTATTTCCAAATTAAATACATTCATTACTGTTATTATTATATTTCTGCCTCTATATTCCCATCCCCATCTCCCCTTATTTCCAAATTAAATACATTCATTACTGTTATTATTATATTTCTGCCCCTATATTCCCATCCCCATCTCCCCCTTATTTCCAAATTAAATACATTCATTACTGTTATTATTATATTTCTGCCCCTATTTCCCATCCCCATCTCCCCTTATTTCCAAATTAAATACATTCATTACTGTTATTATTATATTTCTGCCCCCTATATTCCCATCCCCATCTCACCCTTATTTCCAAATTAAATACATTCATTACTGTTATTATTATATTTCTGCCCCTATATTCCCATCCCCATCTCCCCCTTATTTCCAAATTAAATACATTCATTACTGTTATTATTATATTTCTGCCCCTATATTCCCACCCCCAGCAGACCTCACAACTTCTGAGGATGCCTGCCATAGATGTGGGCAAAACATCAGGAGAAAATGCTGGGCTGTTGTAAGTTTTTTTGGGCTGTATGGCGTCTCATCCTCCTCTTCTAGTTTAGGCAGAGAGGAAAGGGAAGGGGGCGTGGCCAAGGCGGAGGGGACTCAGCCAATAACAGGAACCTTAATTTGCATTCCTTTCAGTGCTTATTTAGAAAGGATTGAAACTGGAAATTTACAAAACTGGAATTTTATTTCTCATGGTAGTTGGTTTTGATTTTTCCCTTTCTCTGCTCAGGTATCAATATTTGCATAATCCAGTTTGAGTCACCATCACTGGAAAGGTTTAGGAAGAAGTGAGGTTTATATACAGATGGGCTTGCAAGTAAACTAGATGTGAGGGTGATCGCTGGAGTGAAGGAAGGAAGGAAGGGGGGGCACCCGCGAAAAGGAGCAGGAGGTGGCGCGGCACAGAAAGCTCCTCTTCTCGGTTCTCCGCCGTGGCTGTGCGCCATCTCCGGAGCTCCTCCTCCCTGCCCCCGCCCCTCCCCGCCGTGAAAAAAATGGAGGAGGAGGGAGCCTGCTCCTCCTCCTCCCTGCCCCGCCCCTCCCTTCCGCGAAAAAATATATTAAAAAATAATATTAAAAAAATTCAAAATAAATTTAAAAAAACAGCCAATTTCTTTTTTAAAAGGATAGGGGGCCGTAGGGAAGGGGCTGGGGGGCCGTGTACGCTATGGGCCCCATCTGACATGTCTGTAAATTGCTCTGGGAGACAAACTAGTGCGGATTCCCCCAAGCTTGTCCTCTCTTCATGTTTTGACTACATGTTCCATGACTCCCAACCAGCATAGCCAATATTCAGCAATAATGGGATTATTATCTAAGGGCCCTTCTGTAATGGCCATATTATGAAGAGTGCACCTTTTGTCACTGCAAATTACATTAGTCAGCAAATACTTATTTGGTTTCAGGGTTTTGAAAATTGAAGTGCACATTAGATTTGAGAAAATACAGCAGTTCTATGCATTTAAAAATGCAATTGTTAGCCTTAAGTAGAGTAGACCCCCAAAATCAATATGATTTATACTAACATTAGATATATCCAATCATTAGCCTTAAGAAGAGTAGACCTCCTATATCAGTGGTTTTTAACCTGTGGGCCGCAGACCACCAGTAGGCTGGGAGGATGAAAATTTTAGTTATTTTATTTCCAAATCAGCATCCCAAATCAAACCTAAAGCTGACCAAAAACTGATTCATAACCCTTTCGGTACTAATGTTGGAAAGTGGTCCCTGGTCAAAGTGCTCTCTGGTCAAAAAAAGGTTGGGAACCACTGTCCTAAATGAATGGGATTTATATGAATGTTGGTTTAACAAGGTTCCATTGATTGTGATGGGTCTACTCTAGCTAAGACTGCGTTTCATAGAATCATAGAGTTGGAAGAAACCTCATGGACCATCCAGTCCAACCCTCTGGCAAGAAGCAGGAAAATCGAATTCAAAGCACCCCCGACAGATAGCCATCCAGCCTCTGTTTAAAAGCCTCCAAAGAAGGAGCCTCCACCACACTCCAAGGCAGAGAGTTTCACTACTGAACAGCTCTCACAGTCAGGAAGTTCTTCCTAATGTTCAGATGGAATCGCCTTTCTTGTAGTTTGAAGCCATTGTTCCACATCCTAGTCTCTAGGGAAGCAGAAAACAAGCTTGCTCCCTCCTCCCTATTACTTCTTCTCACATACTTAGACATGGATGTCATGTCTCCTCTCAGTCTTCTCTTCTTCAGGCTACACATGCCCAGCTCTTTAAGCCACTCCTCATAGGGCTTGTTCTCCAGGTCCTTGAGCATTTTAGTTGCCCTCCTCTGGCCACATTCCAGCTTGTCAACATCTCCCTTCAGTTGCGGTGACCAGAATTGGACACAGTATTCCAGATGTGGTCTAACCAAGGCAGAATAGAGGGGAGCATGACTTCCCTGGATCTAGACACTATGCTCCAATTGATGCAGGCCAAAATCCCATTGGTTTTTTTTTTAACCGCCACATGACATTGTTGGCTCATGTTAAACTTGTTGTCCACAAGGACTCCAAGATCTTTTTCATTCTGTATCTTTGCATTTTATTTTTTCTTTCTCAGTGAAGTATCTTCCATTTGTCCCTGTTGAAATTCCTTTTGTTAGTTTTGCCCCATTTCTCTAATCTGTTAAGATCGTTTTGAGTTCTGCTTCTGTCTTCTGAAGTATTGGTTGAAGTATCATATTTGTTTCTAAGTGTTTGCAGACCACTTCCTTAACAATCTTTTCCAGAATCTTGCCTGGTATCGACGTGAGGCTGACCGGATGGCAATTGTTTGGGTCATCCTTTCTTCCCTTCTTGAAGATTGGGACCACATTGGCCCTCCTCCAATCTGCTGGGACTTCTCCTGTTCTCCAAGAACTCTCAAAGATGATTCCCAATGGTTCTGAGATGACTTCTGCTAGTTCCTTCAATAGTCTTGGGTGTAGTTGATCGGGCCCTGGGGTCTTGAACTTGTTTAGAGTGGCCAAGTATCCTGGACAATTTGTTTCCCAATTTGGGGTTGGATGTCCTCTAATCCCTCATCAACTCCATCTTGCTGAGGTTGAAGATGACTTTCTTTTTCTGAGAAGACCGGGGCAAAGAAGGTGTTAAGTAGTTCTGCCTTTTCCCTATCCCCTGTCTTCTTACCCCATCTTCTTCTCAAAGAGGCCCTATTGCCTCCTTGTTCTTCCTTTTTCTACTGACATAAGAAAAGAAGCCCTTTTATTGTTTTTGGTGTCCCTGGCAAGCCTGAGTTCGTTTTGTGCTTTAGCCTTGCGAACCTTTTCCCTACATGAGTTGGCTGTTTGTTTGAATTCTTCTTTGGTGATTTCTCCCTTTTTCCACTTCTTGTGCTTGTCTCTTTTGAGTTTTAGCACAGTTAGAAGTTCTTTTATTTATTTTCATGTGTTCCCTCCACAGAGCTTCACAACCATGAAACTATCTTGAAATTTGAGAAAGTCCTGCTTATATACCATACCTCATCATAAAGCACACAGTAGAAGGAACTTCTGGCAAGGGGGGGGGGGGGCAGTCAACAAAGCGATGTCTCTGAGGCTTCAGTTTCAATTTGGCTTACAAACAAGAGTTTGAAATCAAGCATCTCTTTCCTCCATTTTTCTATCTAAGGTAGCAAATATTGATGAAAAATTAGTTTTTTCTCCCTCAGTAAAAAATTAATTTTCCCTTTCAGTTTACAGAACTAGGATAAAACATTCCAACACCGGCAACTTCCAGTGAGACCATGAATATAGCAGCTGGCAAAATGGGTCAGCTCATTAGCCATTCTGGCCTGAAAAAGAAGGGCAGACAGTGCCAGTTTGTATTATTGAAAATAATTCCACAGCTCTGCACATTTCTGGACATATATCATTTTGACAAAATTATTTCTTCTTGTTCTTGCCAGGTGGTATTCCTTATTTGGGAAAAGCCATTTTACACTTACACTTTTAAAGTGTACAACTACAATATTTTAAGTAAAGAAACATAAATGGAATTTGCAGGTCTTCTAATTCTGCTGGATTGCAAATCCTGGCAACCTTAGCCATCATAGCCCATGGCAGAGAATGCTAAAAACTGCAGTCCAAAAACATCTGGAGGGCTGTATCATTCCCAACCCAGTTATAATATACACCGGTCTACAAACACATATACCATACAGGCACACCCAAAAGCAAGATCTGGTTCAGCTCCTAACTCAGTGCATTATTTGTGGCAGTCCCAAACTTCATGTTGCCTGTCGACTTATGGCCCCATGAATTTCATAGGGTTTTCTTAGGCAACAAATACTCAAGAGGGGTGGGGTTTTTTTTTTTGCTAGTTTCTTTCTCTGGAATATAGCCTTTAGCACTGATTTTCATTCAATTACTAACCAGGGCTGATATTATTTAACTTCCATGATCAGACAGAATATAGAATCATAGAGTTGGAAGAGACAATTTGGGAGAAATATAAGGACAATTTCTATCTTAAAACACCTCTATGGGTATTACCCATAGAAGCAAACCAAAGAAGACTGTTGGGCTGGAAAGAGTGGCCAACATATGATGATCTTACAATGAAAAGTGAAGGGAAAAGACAGCTTAAGACAAAAGACCAATTACAGGTCCAATATAAACATTTAACATGGCTTCAGTTCTTACACATAAAAGAATGTTTTAAGAAAGACGAACAGTTAGGATTTACTGAAAAAGAAGATTTCTGGAAAGTCCTACTGAAGAGTGAAAAGAAACTAATTACAAAAGTCTACTTGAAATTGCTGGAATGGTCAACAGAGACAGAATCGGTGAAAAATTGTATGATTAAATGGGCCAGAAACATAGGCCGAACAAAAAATTTAATTTTTAGGATGCTGAAAAAATAAAGATGTAGCTGATCTTTTTTAAACATCATATTGAAATGAATAGGCCAAAAAGAATCCCGTGGATAACCCTATGTACAGAGAATACACAGATATGCTTTGAAGCAGTGAAAATGAAGATAGTCCAAAGTATTTAATGTATTCAAATCACCATAGTTGTTGCGTAGCCATCACAACTATCATTTCATTGACTGCAAGCCTAAATTTATGTTTAGCACTAGACTCAGTGATGGAAGTATGGTCTCTACAAATTCAAAAGCAAAAGCAAAAGCAAAACAAACAAAAAAAAACCCCATGACTCACTGAATTTTGGAAACAAACCACAGTATTGATTCACCTCAACACCTTTTTGTGAATTTAGCTGGATACTTTAAAAAAACGTATTTCAAAAAGCACTACAGAAGAGTATGTTCTCTCTAGAAAAAGTAGGAAAAGGAACATTAAAATACAGTCATTTTTCCTTAGGAAAAGTATGTTGTGCTTAATAAGAGTTTTCCCACTGAGCCATTTTCTTTGTTGCCAAATTTTAGGAACCATTTTGCACAGACCTATCATGTTTCCAGACATGAGAAACACAATTTTGAAGAACCTTGATATTTCAGAATGTCCAGCCCTGACTGCTTGGGTGCTAGTATGTATGTGGAAACAAGTATAATAGCTAAAATGTCACCCTAGAATCCGAGAGATACAAATTCAAATATACTATGGGTTACTTTGAACTCTTGAAGCCTGAAACTCCAGGAAGAGAAGAGAGGAAAAACTCCACACTGCCCTGAGTTATGAGCAAGAACAGTGGGATAATAATAATAATAATAATAATAATAATAATTTGCCATTGGCACAGGACAATCCTATTAACACAGTATTTGTCTACAGAAAGGAAAGGAGCTTATCATGTTAACCATTGCATTACATGATCATGCTCTTACCATTTCTACATTTTGAAACAGGTCTATGTTCATTTGAAGGTGTATATTAGTTTCAATTGCTACTTTTTATACACAATAATTTAATTTATTTGAATCTAAGGTGATTCAGCAATGTAGTACAGTACTTCAATGCTTTTCCCTTCTCTGCTTTCTGCTGACCTCATGTAATTTCAGCATTTCACTAGAATCAGGATATGACTGATAAGAAGCAAAACATACAGATAAATAGAAACCTTGGATTTATTTCTCTCTCTCCTGATTTCATTCCAGAGATACTGTATGAGTCAACATGGACTGGCTAGAGTACAAAATACTCTAAACCCAACTTTACTGATAACAAAGAAAACTTTCAATTTAAGATAAAGGTAGGCCTAATGCTTTTAATTTGACTGATCCAGAAACTAACAATAGGAACCATGACTGGAGGATTCATTGAGTTTCAGTCCCTTTCCTCCTATTTTTTTTCTAAATTATGTTTGTTATTTAATCAAATAGATAATGAAGTGGTAGCATTATCTTATTTTGAATAATTCTTTCCCTGTTTTTGGTTGACTGGCAGGAGTTGTCAAATACAGGCACCTTTTATGAACCATGCCTACTGAGCAGCTTGGTATATCAAATTAGCTCAGCAAGAAGCCAGCCAAACTCAGAAGGCTGACAGCAAGGCAGATGACAATCCAAGTTTCTCTCCATAAGCCAACAACCAGAAATAAAAAAAAATATAATACAACTCAGTAGTTCAGTGGGTGTGAATAAACAATTATTGATGCATATAGCCCAATCCATTCCCATTTTTCTCTTCACCAAAAAGGATAAAGTTGGTTTATGAAACCTGGCAATAGGAGCCATGGTGGCACAATGGGTTAAACCCTTGTGCTGGCTGAACTGCTGAAGGTCAGCGGTTCTAATCCACAAGGTGGGGTGGGTTCCTGCCTGTCAGCTCCAGCTTCCATGCAGGGATATGAAAAATCCTCCCACAGGACGGTAACACATCTGGGCATCCCCTAGGCAACGTCTCTGCAGACGGCCAATTCTCTTATACCAGAAGCGACTTAAAGTTTCTCAAGTCACTTCTGACACAATAAAAAAAATGAAACCTGGCATGTCATGGCATATGTAATTACAATTGTAGGTTCAGACATCCTACAAATTTATATATTTATTCATTTCAAATATTTATATCCCATCCTTCTCACCCTGAAGGGGGACTCAGGGCAGCTTACAAAAGGCAACCATTAGATGCCAATGATATACAAGTAAAATATCACAATTAAAACAGCAATTAAAAAACTTATGTACATTCAATTTAAGAGCTATTTATTCACTCTTGCACAAAATGGGAGCAGACAAGCTTCTGATACTAAAATAAATCTTGTTCTAGTTTATTAGGCCAGGATTTATAAAAAATTTATTCTACCAAGTATAAATTAAAAATACAGGTGGACCCAGCATGGCATAGCCATTTGAGCATTGGAGTATGACTCTGGAGAACAGGGTCCGAATCCACGCTCAGCAATGAAAACCAACTAGGTGATCTTGGGCAAGTTGGTAGTGTACTCTTCAAGTATTCTTTTTAGGGAATCCCTAAAACATTAAGCAAGAAAGTTTTAAAAATTACAACAAGTAGAAAATATCTTTGATCATATGTATCAAAGTCAAGGCCCACAAGCTGAATCCGGCCCTCCATGTCATTTTATGTGGCCCTCCAAATGCTGGATTGTAATTCCTATATTTCTTATCATTAGATATTATTACTAGAGCTGATGGGAATTGCGATACAGTAACATCTGGAAGGCTGCAATTCATTCTGTTTAGTCAGGAGAATTGGGTTTGAATTATGATACAAGGCTTATGGATATGACGCCTGACTTTAAAATGTCTTTTAACACTGATGGGAGTTGATGTCCAATAACATTTGGGCACCCCAATTGGGGGCGAGAGTGGGCGGAGGCCTGCCGCATCTGATCGCCTGCTGCTCTGATCTCCTCTGCTGCAGCAGCTAGGTCTGCTTTGCCATCCTCTGGGCTGGGTCAATTGGGCCATTCCATCTTGGTTCGTACCTTGTCTTCTTGAATTTCATTTTATTTTAGTGGTTTTTATTATTATTTTATAATAATAATTTTATAATAATATAATAAATAATATAATATAATGTTATATTATATTATAATTTCAATATATTATAATGTCTATATATATATACTATAATATAATAATTATATTAATACTAATAATATATGAATATTTCTTGATATATTAATATGTTAATATTAATGATGTGTAATATATAGTAAATATAGTAAATAAATAAATTATGTAGATTAGAATGTAGTTCCGCCTTTAGGTGCGGCCCTCCATAATATTTTTTGGCTCTCGTGTAGCCCCTTGGAAAAAATAATTGCCCACCCCTGCCTTAGATGGTTGTTGTATTTTCAAGGAACCTTGCCAGAGGATTTTTTTTTTTTGCAAGACTTGTTCTGAAGAAGTTGTCTCTGCCATCCTCTGGGGCTGAGAAGGTACAACTGGCACAAAGTCTCCCAGAAGCTATCTATGGTTGAGCAGGGTTCAAACATTGTTTTCCTTGTTTCTTAGTTCAGCTACCAAACCACACTAGCTGTCTATCCTAGGTAAAAGTGTAGAAATACCTAACAGTTTGTTAATTCATTTAAAACATATATTGACATGGATATTATTTTAGTGTCAAAACATGTGTGTGTGTGTGTGTGTGTGTGTGTGTGTATTTATATATTTAGTCCTGCACAGAACTGAATTCACTGTATTTTCCTTTTCAGTTTCTCAGTGCAGCTTGATGGGGAGTGATGCAAGGCTCTGGCACTTTATTCCATCAACAATCCATTGAGACTACCATAAGAAACCACTTTGCTTCTAAAGGAAAACTGCCAAAGGCTGCCTACAGAAACATTAGCCCTTTTCAAATGCACTTGCTTTCAATTTTCACTAATATGCCAGGGATAGATCAACAACACATAAATCAGCATAAATGTTCAATGAGAATTCAAGTATGCCACTACAACACAAAGTCTTGGTACATCTAGTTTCTCCAAATTTAAAGAAATAAACATTATCAGTATACATGTACCTGTGCCAAATGGCTCATAGTCATAGGGCTCATGAGTTTGCAAAACCTCCTAGCTATCATATCCTATCCACTTTTGATCAGTTCTCAAGTTTTGTTGCAGTTGTGACTGTTTCCCTAAAAGTCATTTCTAACTTATGGTGACCCTAAAGTGAATGTACTATGGTTTTTTCTAAGGCTAAGAGAGCATGTGACTTGCCCAAGGTCATCCAGTGGATTTTCGTGGCAGTGCAGGGATTTGAACCCTCTTCTCCAGAGTCATAACTCAATGCTCAAACCACTTTGCCATCCTGGCTCCAATTTTATACTCCTATTTCTGTGTGGCATGCTATAGCTTAATATAATTCTCAATATACATTATATGAAACTGTAATGAGCCATATTAAACTATGAATCAATTAACTATGAGTACAGAAGAACAAGCCATGGGTGCGCTTTTTAAGTTACAATACAGAGACTGGAGTAGATCTTGAAACATGTGCTTTGTGGTACCTTGACTCTGAAAATGTAAGCATTGTTTTTAGAGTCTCAATCAGGCAGTGGGGCAAGGCAAACTTCAGTATGAATTTTTTTTTTTAAGTTGAAGTCATCCGGATGCTCAGTACTGCTCAGGTTCCTTTACTAGCACTGCAATATGTTCAGTAGTAAAAAAGAAATACAACTTCAAGTTTCATATAATTATGTTTTCACTAAGCTCAAGATAAACCAAAAGTAGCTGACATGCCATCCTCCAAATGTTGTTAAGTCAGCATACGGATGGTATGGAATCTTGGGAATTGCAGTCTAGCAACCAGTGGGGGAAACTGTTCACTGGAATCACAGTAGTCAGTTTAGGGAGAATTTGTAATTGTGGGTCAGGACAAAACGGCAAATTGTCAAACACAGACCTTGAATGTTAAAAAATCTGAATTTAACAAATTCAGGGAATTACTAAGCAGAATCCCATTCCTAGATATGCTAAAGGAAAAAAGTCACCCAAGCAAGGGTGAGAGTTGTTGGAGTTGCTTAAAACACAATCATAAATAATCCCATGGAAGAAGATAAATGGGAAACTTCTGAAAAACCCAGTGTGGTTTCACAGCAACTCAAGGAGGAATTGAAAAGAATAAGGACTGGAAAGAAGGAGAAATCACACAAAAAGAAGAGTACAAAGGTCTAGCCCAAGCTTACAGGAATAGTATAAGGAAAGCTAAAGCTCAAAATGCAGTGAGGCTGGGTAACCAACAAAAGAGGACCCCCCCCCAAATATATTTAAGGCAAGACAGTGATCAAAGATATACTGTTCAATAAGGATGGCAAAATGCTAACAGATCACAATATAGGCATTCAGCCTATAACTATCCTGGGTTGGCGGATTATTGTGAAATTGTCCTACAACTTTACTGTGTTATGCTTTTATGTGGAATCTGTCTTACAATTTTACTGTTTTTATGCTTCTTGTTGTAGTTTGATATACTGTAAACCGTCCTGAGCCAATTGGAAAGGACGGTATACAAATCGAAATAATAAATAAATAAAAAAATAAAAAGTCAAAACTACTCTCTCTCTCTCTCTCTCTCTCGATATATATATATATATATATATATATATATATATGATTTAAGTTTATATTGTGGGAATGCTGTGGAAGTCATTTACCTCGATTTCAGAAAAGTATTTTATAAGGACCCTCATCATGGTGTGATTAGCAAACTGATTAAATGTGGAATGTATAGGAAAAGTGTCCAATGGCTCCATAATTGACTGGATAACCATGCTCAAAGAGTCATCAATGGCTGCACTTCAAACTTGAAAGAGTTCTCACTATATTCTGCACTGGTCAGACCTCATCTGGAGTATAGAACTGTGTTTAGTTCTGGGTGCTGCATTTTAAGAAAGATTTATGCAAGTTAGAGCAAGGATGATATTGAGAACAAAATATATGAGAAGTCAAAGGAGCCAAGCATGTTCAGCTAGGTGAAGAGAAGACTGAAGGGTGGCATAACTGTACTCTTTAAACCAGTGGTTCTCAACCTGTGGATCTTCAGATGTTTTGGCTTCAACTCCCAGAAATCCTAACAGCTGGTAAACTGGCTGGGATTTCTGGAATTTGTAGGTCAAAACACCTGGGGACCCACAGGTTGAGAACCCTTGCTTTAAATACTATAAGGGCTGTCACAAAGAAGGGGGGCAGCCTTATTTTTGCTGCTCAAAAAGGAAGGATCAGGTGTGAACATTAGAAGGGACATATTGATAATACAAGTGATTTGGTAGTGGATCCAATTGCCTAGAGAGGTGGTGGGGCTCTGCTTCTCTGAACATCTTCAAGAAGACGCAGGACAGCTACCTGGGGATGCTTTAGCTGGAGATCCTGCATTACATTGTGAATTGGACTCAATGGTCCAAGCTTGAGGCCCAACCCAACCACATGTTTCTGTGACTCTGAGATTCCAGCTTCAGCCATGCCTGCTGAGGCACAGGTCATGGAAATGTCCAGAATCATCCCCTCCCTCAGCCCTCAAAGGGACCGCAGCATGGATGTCTCTTCTTTGCCTGGCAGCATCACCACCAGTAACACAAAGCCAGATCTCTGACAGAAGAGCTCACAAAGGAAACCTTGTTTTTGGAATTGCTTCAAGGCATCAGCTATGTTTATCCAGCCTTGTCTCTTTTTGATTCAATATGACTACTAGGAAGAAATTCAGTACAGCTATGCAAACATTATTTCCTCACCATCAAATCATATGGACCAGCTATCTTGGGCTATGTGGGTTTTCTTCTTATGATATCCCCCTTTGGTAGGCACATGGTTCATGCCTGTGGCATATAACAAGCATGTGGATTGCCTGGCCTTGTAATGAGGTTAGTTAGTTACAACCCATAAATTATACTGCCTTTTGAACAGCTTCAGCATCATGGAGCATGATGCCACAGTGACCCTTTGTAATCCATAGCTCCTCCAGACCCTTGACTGGCCAGTTAACTATTCTATTTACCAGATATTTTATTTTGTCTTTTACAGAGATGATCTCAGAGGTTAGCAAATGAATGGGGAAATCTATAGAAGAGGAACAACAACAACAACAACTTTATTCTCCCCGAGGGGATTCAGGGCGGCTTACATGGGGCCATGCTGTTAAAAACAGACCAGCAAAATATTAAAACATAAGAACAGCATCATAAATACTAAAGCAAGCATCATAAGCAACAATATATGTAGCTCTAGTCTCATTTTGGGGGGAAGAGGACCAATATGCAAAATGAGGCTAGGTTGGTCAATAAGGTGGATAGAACAAATAGAATAGGAATGGATCAATTATAATAGGATAATTATAACATAACTTTAAAATATAGTAATCAAAATAGGAACTTAATTGTTGTTCTTATTGATTTTATTGTATTTGCTGCCATGTTGTGAACCGCCCCGAGCCTCTGGGAAGGAGCAGTATATAAGCATGAATAATAAAATAAAAATGAAATAAACTTGAGTTCAGATCATGGTTAGGAGCCATCTATCAGGAGTCGTCAATCAAATGCACAATGAAGGTGAAGGCTTGCTCAGTAGATGAGAGGTGACCAACCAAGGCAGGCCAGGGATCTCCAGGTAGGGCTAGGAAAGACATCTGCATGATGTGGAGAGCTGTTGTCTGGCAGAGTAAACCTGGACCAATGGTATCTGATTCAGCATACTATAGGAGTATGTTATGTTTATGTGCAAGCTTTCAAGGTCATCAAAAAGCAGAAAGCTGTAAGTCCAATAAAACCGGGAGTCTCTCATCCATTCAACCACATCCTTTCATTTCCCACAGACCCCCTATGCACACCCACACACAGTTTGGAATTAAACTCAGCTATTATTTCACATGTTAAACAAATCAGCTGACTAATCAAACTTATGCTGTTGCTAGTTCAGCACACTCCCCAGCTTGGATATAATGACCATTCATACATAGCCCCCTTAGGCTTTAATCAAGACAAAGGGCATTTTCATCTATAACACTAGAAGGACGTTTTGTATTTCCTGTATGTGAAATATGGCTGTGAAACCAAGAGACACAAAAACAGACATTCGGTTGACAGAATTGCTTCCTTTCTTACTCCCAGATATGCACACAAACTGTAAGAAAGGCTCAGTGGCATATTTCAGTTTCATGCGTGCAATTGTCCTTCATTTCATTTCCATTTTTCAAAAATCAACCAGAATAAATGCATTATGAAACATTATCTTTCAGAATTATTAATACAATATTTAAGATATTTTTGGGTACATTTATGAAACCCTCCTCCTCATTATTTCTGAAAATCATGTAGCACATAAACTTTTGCACAAGTCTATGTCCAATAGTGCTACTTAAAATAGTGATCTATAAACCAACACCAATGTGCAAGCTAGTTTCAAAGAAAGGAATACATAAGTGATACTAATGAGCATAAATATGTGGGCATACTAGGGGAAAATTGCAACTTCTCTACATCAGAGCATCTGAGCACTGATGTACAGAATCAGATCATTGGAGTTCCAGCTCCTGATTTTCTTTTCTCATTTCTTTTTATGGGAATTAGTTGTTTATGCTGGAAACTTCAGAGGACAAAGAAAATAATACATATTTTTCTTTATTTTACTAACACTGATAATTTCTTCTGTTCTTACTGGGGTTTTGCTTAATAATGTTTGGTATAAACTGTGCTTTCAATATACTAATAGTGGCAACAGTGTGCCAAATAATGTTATACACAATATATTTTATGTTCCTGATGTAACATTGTGACTTTCCATTTGCATAGACTGCTAATCTTACAGCCCCCCCCCCCCAAACATCTGCTGTTCCCAGTGGAGAAAAATATTGGGTTGCTGTGAGTATTTCGGGCCGTATAGCCATGTTCCAGAAGCATCCTTTTCTGACGTTTCACCCACATCTATGGCAGGCATCCTCAGAGGTTGTGAGGTCTGTTGGAAACTAGGTAAGTTGGGAGTTCTGGGTGGGAGAAAGAACTCTTGTCTGTTTGAGGCAGGTGTGAATGTTGCAATTGGCCGCCTTGATTAGCATTGAAAAGGCTTGCAGCTTCAAAGCCTGGCTGCTTCCTGCCTGGGGGAATCCTTTGTTGGGAGGTGTTAGCTGACCCTGATTGTTTCTTGTCTGGAATTCTCCTGTTTTGTGAATTTTTTTTATTTACTGTCCTCATTTTAGAGGTTTTTTAAATGTTAATCAAGGTGTCCAATTGCAACATTCTCTCTTGCCTCAAACAGACAAGAGTTCTTTCTCTCATCCTGGGCATACCACAGATATATAAACCCCACTTACTTAGTTTACAACATACCTCACAACCTCTGAGGATGCTTGCCATAGATGTGGGCAAAAAGTCAGGAGAGAACGCTCCTGGAACATGGCCATACAGCCCAGAAAACTCACAGCAACCCAGTGATTCTGGCCATGAAAGCCTTCGACAATACATTGAGAAAAATATTATTTGTTACCCCATGACTTCAACATTTCCCACAATTTTATGTCTCAACTCTGAGCTCTCCAGAATGATACATTACTAAATAAATACATTGTACAGATCTTGCCAAAGAAACCACACTACAGCCAAGCTTTATGTCACTGGACGTGGTTTACACAGAGGTTTCCCTCCCAACTACACATACTCTACCTGCAACTTCTCTATTTTGATGCAAATAGTGCAGGTGAAGTTTGGCAAAAATCTTTTTAGAACTAAACTCTTGGAAAATCTTGAAATTAATATGTTGCTGGACTACAATGCTGTGTTCAACAAAGGGATACTAATTTACTTACTTAGGTAGTACAAGCTGAGTATCCCTTATCCAAGATGCTTGGGTCCAGAAATGTTTTGGCTCTCTTCAGATTTTGGAACATGGGCATATGTATACATAATGAGATATCTTGGAGACACAACTCAAGCCTCAGTATGGAATTCATTTGTTTCATATACACTTATATTGGTTTAAGCAGCTGACGGGGGAAAGGAAGGGGCCTGAAGCTGTTGGGAATTGTGGGAGTTGAAGTTCAAAACACCTGGAGGGCCAAAGTTTGCCCATGCCTGCTTTATACACATAGCTCAGAAGGAATTATATATACAATACATTTAATAGTTGTGTGCATGCACATCAGAAAATGAAAGTCTCAGCCACCCACAATTTTGGATTTGGGAGAATTTTGGTATTCTGCATATTAAGAGATGCTCAACCTGTACCTGAGAAATACTACAAATCAGAGGTTTTGAGTTAGGATTGGTAAGATTCCTATACAAGGAATAGATAGAAACCACTTTACATTTAAAAGATGTTCAAGAAACAGATTGCCACCATGGGTGCACACACTGCATAAAAGAAGGAGGCCTGGATTAGGACTCATTTAATCTTCTTTTTGCACTCAACTGCATCCCTATGTCCAGCCAAGAATCACAGAATCACCGAGTTGGAAAAGACCTCGTGAACCATCTAGTCCAACCCCTGGCAAAAAGCAGGAAACTCGCACCCAAAGCACCCCCAACAGATAGCCACCCAGCCTCTGTTTAAAAGTCTCCAAAGAAGGAGCCTCCATCACACTCTGGGGCAGAGAGTTCCACTGCTGAACATCTCACAGTTAGAAAGTTCTTCCTAATGTCCATGTGGATTCTCCTTTCTTGTAGTTTGAAGCCATTCATCCACATCCCAGTCTCCAGGGCAGCAGAAACCAAGCTTGCTCCTTCCTCCCTACATCTTCCCCTCACATATTTATACACAGCCATCATGTCTCCTCTCAGCCTTCTCTTCTGCAGGCTAAACATGCCCAGATCGTTAAGCCATTCCTCATAGGGTTTGTTCTGCAGACCCTTTATCATTTCAGTTGCCCTCCTCTGGACACATTCCAGCTTGTCAACAACTCCTTTCCATTGTGTCACCCAGAATTGGACGCACTATTCCAGATGTGGTCTGACTAAGGCAGAATAGAGGGGTAGCATGACTTCCCTGGATCTAGACACTATACTCCTATTTATGCAGGCCAAAATCCCATTGGCTTTTTAAGCCGCCGCATGACATTTCTGGCTCATGCAAGAAGAAGACATTCTCATTCCCTCCAACAAGGGGGTGCCTGTCCAGCATCTTCCCCATTCTTACCTGCATCACTTCTCATGTTTATTTCCACCAGGATCACAGCTATGCCACCACCAGGCAGATACACCTCTCTACTCTGTGCTTTTATAATTTTGGAGAGGTGCAGTGGATGGTCTCAATCTCTTTACAGAACGGTTTGGTTGCTGAGTAGGTGGGCACTGAGCTGCGCAGCTCTCTTGCTTTGGTGTCCCTGGAGGCAGGCAGGCATTTAAAGACCCCAAATGCTGAATCACAGCTCCAATATGGTTGCCTGGCAGGAGCTGTTATTCATACCTGCTAGAGGGCCTTTTCATTAATATGGTGTTATTTACTACTAGGTGATAAAGCTGCAGACTGGCTTTCCTCTGATCCTTCCAACCTGCTAAAGCATCTTGGGCAGTGAACCCTAATAGACATAAGTACAAAAACACCAGCCCATCAATCCAAGAGGGAACCCCGAGACCCTTCCAATAAGAACGCCCAATTCCTCCTCCAGAAGGAATAGAGGACATTCTCCTCTTCCTGGGAAAGCATTGCAGCTGGGATTTGCCTGTGTGGAATTCAATCTTCTCCTAGCAAAGGCGGTGCCCTGCTTGGGGTGGATCCACACTTCCATAGAATGCCCATTCAAAACTGTGTTATATGGTCAGTGTAGATCAATAGATGGGTTGTTGAAGGTTTTTCGGGCTGTATGGCCATGTTCCAGAAGCATTCTCTCCTGACGTTTCGCCTGCATCTATGGCAGGCATCCCCCGAGGTTGTGAGATGCCTGCCATAGATGGAGGCGAAAAGTCAGGAGAGAAAGCTTCTGGAACATGGCCATACAGGCCGAATAACCTACAACAACCCAGAGATTCCGGCCATGAAAGCCTTCGACAATACATAGATGGGTAGAGTCCTCTACTGCTGCTCAGTCTGAATAGCATTCTATGGCAGCCTAGATCCAGCCTTGCAGAGCTTTCCTCCTCCATCCTCTGATGGAGGATGGAGGGTAATCGGATTTCTCCCTTCCTGCCCCCCCCCCCCCCCCCTGTTTAATCCTCCTCCTGTTACTTAAACACACGTCATAAATATGCGATTGGCAGGCTGCAGGGCTCTCTGGGCTCTGCACCACAACGATGCGCTCCTGCGAGCGAGTTCAGGCTCCTCCGATTCCGCATAAACCGTGCACATAGGCACAGCCACCCACATCCCCGCGCGCCCTCTTCCCTTGGCATGGATTGGGAGCTCGACCTTGGGAGGCGGGTGGGTCTGCCCAGCCCTGACCTCGCTTTCCCCTCTCTCTTCCTCATCCCCTTTGGCACGCAGGCTCCAAAAGCCGCGGATCCCCACGGCAGCGGGTGGGTCTGGATGCGGCAAGTCCGGAAGGCATGCCTGCCTGCAGATGGGCATCGAGGCTGCAGGTGGACGAGCCACAGGCAGCACTGCAAGGGGACGACTGCAAGGTTTGTGGCGAGGCCGGAGCGCATTCCCCTTGGCGTGTGTGGGTGCCCCCCCCCGGGTGCCCCCGCCAGCCCGCTCCTAGCAAGGACACGCTTACTTACCCGCCTGGCACTTCCTCCCTGCAAGCCTGCGCCACCCGGGCTGCCTTGCAAAGGTCTGCGCATTCGGCAGGAGCGAGGGAAAGAGGGGGTCGGGGAGAGAGGGGCGGGGGGAGGGAGCTCTGCTGGGGAGGCAAGGGCTTGCTAGCCCTCTGCAAGCACGCGCGCGCAGCCTCCCTGGCACGCGCGCATGGTGCCAGCCCCGCCGCCGAGGAGCGTGGGCAGCCCGGGCTGAGGGAGCGGGTGAGTAGCTAGGTGCGCGCGCACCCTCTCTCTCTCCTCTCTCTCTCGTGGAACCGAGCAACAGCAGGAGGCCGGGGAGCTGGGGGGGGGGAGAGGAGGGGGGATTTAATGGAGCTCAGCCTGATCCAGGCTGTGGAGGGCTCCAGGAAGCCAGGGCTGGAGGTTGCCCTTTGGAACTAAAAATGAACTGAGGATGAGGTCATGCCTCGGTGGAAAGGAAAAAAAGAAAGAAAAGAAGCGCCCCTGACGTCACCCGCAGCCAATCAGCGAAGGAGGCTCAGCGGCAGGATGACGTCAACCTGTGATCCTGGGGCTTTGGGTGCAGATTAAACGGGAGGCCGGGCAGGCCGGGTTGCTCGCCGCTGAAAAGGGAAGAGGGCTCCGCGCTTCCTCTTTCGCCTCCCCAGCTCGCTTCTCGGCCTCATTCCCTCCCAGCGGCTCCCCTTCAATGGGAAATGCCCCAGCCCGGGTGCAGGGAATTTAGCGGGGGAGGGAAATTGAAAAAAGAGCCGCCCATTCGAAGGATTTGCATTTGCAGGGGAAGATAGAGAAAGGTTTCTTTGCAGAAACAGGGACTGGGATGCAAACTTGGGCCCTCCCTCCAGGTGTTTTGGACTTCAACTCCCACCGTTCCTAACAGCCTCAGGCCCCTTCATTTGCCCCCTTCAGCCGCTTAAGCAGATGCATGAGCTATCTCGACCAACACATTTGCATATGGTTTCTGATTGGCCAGCCTCAACATTCTAACATTCATAAGCAGCTGAGGGGGGAAAGGAAGGGGCCTGAGGAATGATGGGAGTTTGAGTCCAAAACACCTGGAGGGCTCAAGTTCAGCCATGCATGAGCTATCTCGACCAACTCATTTGCATATGGTTTCTGATTGGCCAGCCTCAACATTCTAACATTCATAAGCAGCTGAGGGGGAAAAGGAAGGGGCCTGAGGAATGGTGGGAGTTGGAGTCCAAAACACCTGGAGGGCTCAAGTTTGCCCCTGCCTGTACTAGAGCCTGAGACAGTGGTATTGGCTTGGCTGCAGCATGAAGAAGGATTAGATCTCCCTCAATGGACTAAATGCCTGCTGGTAAGAATATAGCCAAACCTAGGCTGTGCTTCCTGCAGGGAGATGAGTATATACTGGTCTGGAAGGCCAATTCAAAGGAAGGTGAATTAAATCATAGGTAAAGCAGAGATGTCATAATAGTGCAGGAGTCATTCCCATAAATATATTTCTGTGTGCGCTGGGAGTTGGTTTCCACACTATCCACAATCTAGTGCTGTGGGTGGGGAAATAACATTCAGAGCTAAATTCCGTAAGCCACTCATGTTTGCGGATGATGTCGGTTTTGTTTGTATACCATCACAGTTGTGCACAACTCTCTTTTCCATACTAACCTCAGCCCATTTCTTCCTTTCACAGAATTGTGCTATTTCCCCCTTTAATGACATCATTTAAGGACAGTCCTTTCCATCACAGGTATTGAATATTATGACACACCGCCATACTAGGGTGTAAATCTCTTGTTACCTGATTTTGGATGCTGAATTAAGTTAGTACTTTGAAATAGGAGGCTTCTGTGTTGTACCTGGGATATCCAGGTAGGATTTGGGAACAATTTTGCCTGGAACCAAGAGCCCCAGTCATCCACAGCCATATCAGGACTCATTTCTGTGATTTACCTGCAACACAGGCTTCCTTTTTTCCTACTGCCTTCTACTTTACTGAGCATTATCCAAAGTGTGTCAGCCTCAGTTTAATTATTTTGGGCCTGATTTGACCAAACCTGATCCCTTCTTGGTCACGAAAGCTTGATAGTAAAAGTAAAGATTTTCCCCTGACAGTCACGTCCGACTCTGGGGGTTGGTGCTCATCTCCAGTTCTAAGCCAAAGAGCCAGAATTGTCCACAGACACCTCTAAGGTCATGTAGTCAGCATGACTGCATGGCGCACCATTACCTTCCCACCAGAGCGGTACCTATTGCTCTACTAACACTTGCATGTTTTTGAACTGCTATGAAAGCCTACCGGGTGAAATTGGGGAAGTTTCAGCCCCAGACATACTCAGCCCCAGAAAAATCTTTGACATGTTTATTTTAGGGTCCTCATAAGTCAGAAACACAACACAACAATTCGGATCTATAACTTTCTCCTCATCTCAATTCAAATGAGTTAATTCTCTCCTCTGTTTTATTCACTGTTCCGCTTTCAGAACCATACACAGAAATCGGAAAAAATGAATTTCTATATTCCACATTTGCTATGTCTTGGATCTTCATCACACTAAAGCATGGATTCACTTTAAATCTGGTTTCTGCCTCCAGCACAATTCTGGGGTTTGTAGTTTAGTGAGACCCAGAATCTGTCTGGCTCAGCAGTTTAAAGCCCCCTCCCTAAACTACAAGCCCCAGAATTCAATAAGAGGCAGAAACCAAATTTAAAATGGATCCACAACATGGGGACACAACATGATGGGGACACAACATGTTCCACCAATTAGGTAAAAATAGGCAGAAATGTGTTCTAATTGCCTTTTGGAGCCAAAAACTGTAGCTATCAGGATGTAATAATAATAATAATCATCATCATCTTTATATCCTGCCCTCTATTTAACAAGACTTGGGGTGGCGTACAGAAATAATTACAAAACCAAAACAAGAATAAAAAACATAGGTATATGACAGTATCAAAAAGTTAAACTAAAAATAACAATATCAAAGGAAAATGCATAGATTAATTTTTTTGCTGGATTTAAAAACATTAATTATGTCTTAATTGAATTAATTAAAAAAGAGATTGCTCTCCTTATTCCTAGTGATGTAAGTTAAAAGGGTCTTTCTAGTTGTGTGTTATTCGGTGGAGGGTGCTGCCTTTGGTCACCTTAAAACAGATGTGGTGCACCTGTGCCCTCTCCAATTTTGATGAATTATTATTCCCATAATCCTTTGCCATTGTGTCAAGATGACTGTTGTTGATGGGAATTAGAATCCAATAATATCTGGATGTCCACAATCTCTACAGCACTGCCTAAGAACAGGGATGAGAATCATGCAGCCCTCCAGATGTTGGACAGTAGCTCCCAGCATTCATCACGATTGGCTTTATTGGCTAGGACTGCTACAAGTTGTCACCTGACCACTTCTGGAGGGCTACATGATTCTTAGAGGAATGAAAGCAAATTAGGTGGGTTGGGTTCTAGTGTAAAGGAGTCATAAGCAGATGCATCACTGGACTTTCCTTGTTAAAGTGAAGTTTGACTTCAAGACAAAATATATTTCATTTACTTTTACCTGTGGCACTTCTAATTTACACCAATGTTATTGTTGACTAGAGGATAAGGAACTTTTTGTGCTTCAGAACTTTTTTCTGTGCTTCAGAACTTTTCTGTGCTGGAGGCCTCCCTTTGCTGGCCCATTTGGGCGTTTCTTCTTCACACATCCCTGCCCCATATACAGACATGCTGAATGCAACCAGCTTGACTTGGCAGAAATAGCAGTCTGAGCTAGGGTCTCACCCCATCATCACAAGCAAAGTGCCCTCTTTGCACCTAAAGATTCCCTTAGATTAGAATCTCCTCACTTAAGACTATTTAAAAAGAGCCTCAGATGGCATTAACAACTGCTGACCATTTGCCCAAAAAGTAAAGTCCTTTCTTAGCTTTTCTGTTTTGCTAAACCAGAATCCTACTGGGGACTTAAATCATGAAGATTTAAGTCCCCAGTCATAACTTATGACTGCAGAAATTAGAATTTGGAGGTTTAATAATGTCCATAGCCAATAAAAAGCTGTTGTTCTGTTATTCTGTAAAAGGACTAGCAAAGTAACCAATAAGTAACAGGAAATATTCTTAATGGAACACTGGTCTAGGGAGCCTGATGTGCCTTGGGACATTCTTTCCAGTGCTTCATTACACATATTTGAAATTACTAAATTCTTAGCATCTCTGCTATACTAGCTAGTAGCTAGGTATATGTAAGCCACCCTGAGTCCCCCTTCAGGGGTCAGAAGGGTTGGGTATAAGTACAGTAAATAAAAGGTGTCTGCTTACACAGTCTCTGGCCTCCACAAACAGGCTATAGTTCCAAGTGTTGAGAAGACACTCCCTCAACTGAGATTGCAGGTTATATGGAGCATGCCATGAACATGTAGTCCAAACCCTACTAATGTTCTCCCACAAACACCAAACACCCAAGGAATAATTTCATTTGGGGACCATTTAATCCTTGATGTTCTGGTTTTTTCTCCAGAATGGACACCCCATGGTTTCTTTCTCTCTCCAAATTTGCATGACCCTGCCTACTGCCTCTCACTTAACCCTTTCCTACCCATTCCTATGGCACACATCAAACAGGAATTGATCAGCAACAACTGAACAAGAGGTTTGGGAAGAATTCACCATGATTTAGAGGAGTTGCAGTTTACCTACATCCAGAGAGCACTGTGAACCCAATCAACAATTGATCTGGGCCACACTTGCCACTGATGATGGGATTTGCAGTACCTTCACTCACTTCCAGATACCACTGCAATCTCCATGAATGACAGACCCCCCATACATCCTGGTGTGGTTTGGGGGAGGATGGACCATGGATGATGGGATATGCAGTACCTGAACCCGATTTGCCTCCCACAGCCCACTGCAACCCCCATGAATGACAGACCTGGACCAAACTTGGCACACATACTCCCTATTATCAAGAAAACATACTGGAGATGCTTGGGGAAAATTGACCTTCATGGAAGTTAAAGTTCACCTGCATCCAGAAAAACTGTGACCTCCCCCAACAGTGGACTGGGACTAAACTTGGCACAGAGAAGCCCCATGACCAACTGAACATACTGCAGGGGTTTGGGGGAATGGACCTTCATGTTGGGAGTTGTAGTTCACCCTGCATGCAGAGATATTACCAAATTCTGAAAACAAACTGCCTTTCTCAAGTAATCCGGGCATTGCAGGGTCCCCAAGGTAGTAATAAATAAAATATATAAAGTTACAAAATGGCAGCCCTCATCCACCCCCCCACCCCCCGGATGACTAACTTGTTCTTTCCCTTTGAAGAGTAAGGATGTGGTGGATTGAGATGAAGGTGCAAAATTACAGATGGGCTTCTTTGAAGCAGGGCAGGGATTGTAAAGAGCCTAACCTACCCATCTCTATTTCAGAACCAGTTCTCATGATGTTATTTCCCAAGAGCTGTGATCCTCCTAAACAGCTCTTTGGATATATGTGCTTAATTGACTATGGATGTGCCAATGCATTTCAAATTCTATATCTCAAAAGAAGTAATTGTTTGACATACAAGTTGGATTTCATATCTAGACATTATTATGATGTATTTAATAACAGGTGTAAGCACATTGCATGTCCTTTAAAATGGAGTTCTTATAGTAATTTAGAAGTGGATATGTTTAAGCTGTTCTTGGCAAAATGCTCATAGCTGCAAGAGTGGCAATTCTACATTGATGCTAACAGAACAGCATGACTCACTGTTATGAAATACAAATCATATGTAATATACTTTCCAGTGTGTACAAGGAAGCATCGCTTTCAAATTGTTTTCATTCTTAGCTTGTGTGATAAAAATGTATGAATTGCTCTGCAGGATTAACCAAATGGCCTGTGTAACCTAGCATTCTTTCTTTGATAGTGAGTGTGACTACACAGATGATACAATAAGGCGGCTCTGTGATGGTAGAGAAGACTTTGGAATGAGAAGGAGAAGGAACAAGCCATTCAGCTACTCTAGGCTAGCATTCTGTTTGTGATATGCACATAGGTATGTCTCCCAGGAAGGTGTGCTGATGTTGCTTCTTAATTTGTGGGAAGGGGAGGGATGCAATAGAGAACGTGAAAATATGGCTGCTCTGGGGAAGGAAAAGGAAGGTACTCTTTTTTTCCTTCTGTATATCCCATTCTCCCCCCCAACCCCTAGGTGAGCTGCTATTTCATGCTCTGAATTGCTTCCCTTTGAGGGGTAGGGGAGGAAAAAAGAACCGTGAAGGTGAAGTTTCAATATTGGGTGTTCGGGTCTGGAGTGTTTAGTTCAAATAATTTTTGTTCATCTCCTAGAAAAGAAACTGGAACAGACTAACAACGTGGGTTTACCCTAGGCCTTAGCATTGTTTTGGTCATCACACAGAGGTGTCACCAAAAACCTTTGATCTCTACTACCCATGTTTTCTTAATCAAACATCAAAATCAGAAAGAAAGAAAAACATTGTGCAGAGTGCCAACAAAACAATGATTCACTTGCATTCAGCAAATCTACAATCTGAAGAGCTAAGAGACAGATAGTTAATGGGAAGGAAAACTGAGCAGTGAAGTGTCCTATTTTCCTATGGCTGAATGTCCTGCAAGGACAACATTTGCAAGGGCCTCTCAAGGACTCCTGGAGGTCCCTGCAAATGCTAGTCATAGCATATCCAGCTAGAGGAAAAAATGATAGAATTGACTTGTGAGGATGACTCCAGTTCTTGTACTGACAAAACAATGACACAATGACTGATAAAAACACAGTTAAAGTGGTCCAAGGCTGACTTCATTGTTGTATGCCTTCAAGATATGGCAAAGCTACCATGTGTTCTTGGCTAGATTTGCTGGTTAACATGGGCAATGCACCAAAATTAAATTGCTAGAATAGAGTGGAAGAGAAATTTTACCAAAGCCTGTTACCTTAAGGGCTTGCTTATCTCAAGGAAAACATGGAGCTTGGGATGAAGAAGCTGGCCCCACTTAGACTTAGTTGGAGTAATAGCCTTGTGACTTGCTTTTCCTTTAAGGCTTAAGCTATTATTCTGGACAAATTTGGACAATTCATTCATCTACTGATACTGTAGTAGTGATGATGGTGGTTAACATTCATTAGATGCCTCTTCCCCCTAAGTTGACCCAAGGTGTCTTATAACAATCAAAACAGACGTCATTTTAATCACACAGAGATCTGAGAAGACCCCTTGTACAGCCAAAGCTTTTAGGTGGGATTTCAGGACATGTTTTTTTCTTTAATTAAAAAGGTCAACAACATGCAAAAAGAATGAGATGGAACAGTGTAAGTTCCTTGAACTGTGCTCCTCCAGATGTTTTGGACTTCACCTCCCACCATTCCAAATAGCTTGGAAGATGGTTGGGATTTTGGGGAGCTGAAGTCCAAAACACCTGAAGGAGCACAGTTTGAGAAACACTGCATTAACCAGTTTACTAGTGATAAATTATCAGTACAAAAGGTTTTAACTTCTTGCTGTAAATAGAGCTGTTACATGCTCTCACAGCTATTAGTTATTATTACCAAACAGTCATGCAATGACTTGACACACCTGTGAGCTGTTTACTCTTTGTCATTTTCTCCTCCTTCCCACTTAACCTTGGGAAATGCTGCCCTTTCACAACTTCTGCTCCAGCTCTGGACTTGATGTGTATCGCTGCAATTATAGGAGCCTTCCAGTGTGCTGAGGTCATCATCATATGATGCCCAGTTCCAGGTGGCTACGCAGGTGGTACACAGGTTGTGGCACACCTTCCTGAGAAATATTCACTTTGCCTACTTGTTCTTGATTTCTTTCCAGCATTAAAGAAAATCTGTCTTATGTTCCCATCTTGGATATTTTTGCTCAGAAGGAAGTCACACATATCTGCACCAGATACATAGGATTACAACCTTGTTTAGGTAAATCTTGGAGGATACAGTATAAGGTCTGAGTCCCTCAGCCGGTCTTGAGTCCCTCTACAGAGGTAGAGAAGACTGGGATATAAAAGTTTTAAATAAATAAGGTGGTTTTGCTTTTATTGTTGTTTAAATCAAAGACTGATATATTTACTTATTTGATTGTTGAGATTTCTGAATGGATTAAATGTAAGTTATTTCATTTACTCCTGTCTCAATTCTCAAAAGAGCTACATGTCGCATAGAGGCAATTCTGAGATAGGTACTACTGACCAAAACTATACTCAGCCAGTGCTAGCTAGTCATTTCCACATCTGGAAGGATTCATGAGATGTTTCCAGTGGCTTCTAGTTATGCAAGCTTTTCACTCAGCTTAGCCACTTTCCTGAAAATCTGACACAGATATGCTTGTCTAGCCCCCACTGAGGGAGAAAAAGATAAAAAATGTCAAAATTCCTCTGAATAGTATATTAAGGGCAATGATGAAGGATGCCAGATGTGTCAAATTTGAGGGACTGGAACATCCCAAGGAAATGAATGGGACAGACAAAGCCAGATTGCATCCTTCTTGTGAATAATAGGAATTCTTAAATGCAGATGAAGAAATCTAAAACTGGCTCTTTTGCGCTTGATGTAAAAGATGATGCAGTCTGAGGGGGCCCTCTGCCTGCAGCCATCAATAATGCTGTCAGATAAATGCCCTGGAAAGTCCTGTGGAAGCCTTCTACTGTGCAAGACATCAGCTATACTGCCTGGCATACATAGCTGAATGTGACTATAGATAAAATGGTAATAATTCCACAAATAGCCTGCAGAGCAAAGATTCTGAACATAATTAGGCAATGCTTCGTCTGCATCCTATTGGTATAACTAGACCTGTATCTGCTATGTTACTATTATATTTCACAGGTGTGGCTAAACTGAATCAGTGTGTACTCAAGATGACAAAGGTTATTAAAGAGGAATGCCTGGCAAGCATGGAGAAGTTTGCTGAGAAAGGCTAGATTCCTGGAATTCACTTGAATTCACATCTCAGTCTCTTTTTTAACCCAGGAGAAGTTTTTTTTTTAAAAAAAAGAACTGAATTGGAAACTACCCAAAGCATTTCCTTGCTATTTTTTTTTTTAAAAAATCAAAAATGTAGGATGCAACTGGAGCCCTCCGGGTTTCCTGAGGAGAAAAAAGTGCAATACTGAAACTCTCACATTTGCCTACCCCTGCTCTAAATGTTCACTTTTTGACTTTCACGGCTACGTAATATCATTGATAAGTGACAGGTTTGCCTTTTACCTTGGTTGGTCGACTAATGGCAACACCAGAGTGACCCTATTCTGGGGTTTTCTGAGAGTATGACTTGGCCAAGGCCACCCAGTGGGTTTCCATGACAAAGCAAAGAATCAAAACCTGGTCTTCAAAGTTGTAGTTCAATTCTCAAACTGCTACACCTTCCTGGCCATTCTTCTACCTTACCAAGCATTAGCATATATTTCTAGTAAGTCATGTCTTCTGATGATGTTTCCAAAATATGACAAACTCAGTTTAGTCATCTTGGCTTTTGGGGAGAGTTCAGCCCTGATTAGCTCTGGGACCCATTTATTTGTCTTTTTAGTGGAGCATGATATCTGTAGATTTTTTTTGAAGCACATTTCAAATGAGTTGATTTTCTTCTTACCAGCTTTCTTCATGGTCCAGTTTTCAAAACCATAAAGAGAAAATGGAAAATATGAGGGTGTGGATGATCCTAACTTGACAGTTTATATCTATGCAATAAGGAAAACACTACCACTGATTATTACAAGCTGTCTGATTTTAATGTACAGTAGGTCACTATGACCTTTATGGGAAGCTGTCATTTATTCTGTGGTGGATTGTGTCCCGTACAATTATAGTGCCTGAGTGTTTGTTTGTCCCATTTGAATATTCTGTGTTGGACACTAAAACCAGGCAGTGCTGACCACACAGAACCAAGCTGCCATGGCAGTCCTCATTCTGGAGCACGGGTAGGAAACATCAGCCATAGCATTGAATCTAGTCCCCTACAGTCCCAATGCAGCCTTTTAAGCCATGCCTTCTTTCCCAGAATAACTTTGTTCAGTGGCACCCCAGTTTCTGTGTTAAACGTTCCCCATTCCAAGGTTCTCTCTTAAGGTTTACTTACTGGCAAGAAGAACTTGGAAATCAAAATATACTGGTATTTCGGGTCTCTGCCATTTGACTTTAGCCCCACCTATTCCTTAAATGAGAACTTAACTGAATTTGAACCAGTATGTCAGCAGCTCCTCATGCCCATGGGCCTCAGGAGACCTCAAAGCTTTTGTGCGTGTGGTGGATACCCATATCAACAGGGCCTAAATGCCTAAGGGCAAGAGATGGTGTCTGATTTTTGAAGCTAAGCAGGATCACTCCTGGTTAGTATTTGAATGGGAAAACACCACTGAAAATCAGGTTCTCTATTTCAGATGAATGAGGTGGCAAAACTATCTCCGAGTAGTCCTTTCCTATGGGGTAACCATAAGTAGACACGCACCATACACACCTTCACTGGGACCCAGAGAGATTTTATCTTTTTTAGAATAGTGTTTTGCTCAGAAATAGGCCAGAGTGCTGTCCCCAAGATGTAAAGGTTAAAGTGGGATGGGACTTCTGGATTTTCTTTGTTTTTGGCTTGGGGAAGGTTGCTGGATACATACCCTCCAACATTCTACAAATGAAAACTCTGACATGTGTGGCTAATATAGTCAAAGTGGCAAAGTTATTGGGAATAATAGAGAAACTAGAGGCCCTTTCACACAGCCATATAATCCAGAATATCAAGGCGGATATCTGAGTCCACACTGCCATATATTCCAGTTCAAAGCAGAACTGTTATTTTTTTCAGTTGTGTGGAAGGGGCCTAGGAAAGACTACAAGAGTTTGCGTTTGTTTGGTCCTTCAAAAGCATGACTCTTCTCCTATCCTCTTTGCTGAGTTAACAGAATGCAAACTGCTTTTGGACTCTGGACAGCCATTGAAGGAGAAAAAAGGGAAAGTGGAGAGAGATAATGGGACATTTTACAAACATCTGAAAACGTGGAATGGCAGAGGATTAATTAGGACTGTCCATGCCAATTTGGAATTGTAGGAAGGCATGAGGGTGAAAAAATTGTTCTAGCTTACTCTTCTTGTGTATGATTTGCAACCATCTGAACAAACAGGAACTCGAGGATGGAAGTGTTCTCTTTGCTATTCTCATTAGATAACTTCCTCTGTCATCTTCTAAAAATCGCTGTGGCTTCAAGAGACATGAAGAGATGGAGGTGTGGGAGACAAGCCCCAGAAAAATCCCTTGACAGCTCAGCTTCATATGCAACAGATTCTAGGTTCAATTCCTAGAATCCTCTGCTAAAGAAAACCACAAGTGACCTGCTCCAAATATCTTGTGCTCCTCTTCCAATTGATATGATGGGCCCAATTTCAAAGCAGTATATTTCTCAATGGCAACATGTTACAGTTACACAAAAAGTTACAAATGGTTTAATAAGTTATCCAGTTTTTCTAACCATTTAGAGCCAGAAACAAAAAAATAACTCTGCAAATGAAGAATATCTCATTAGGTTTTATGTTGCAAGGTCAAGGTCTTGCAAATGATTGAAGCTAGGGGCTGTTTGTCCTCTGGGAGAGGCATCTAGCAGGAATCATTTGAAAATCTTTGACTCCCACTTTCAAGGGATTTTCCTTTCTGAAAAAATCCCCATCAGCTAGTGTCTTTGTATTTTGAGTTTGGTGAGTGGGTGCACACAATAAAATCAAACACAAACATTTGGGGGGATAACTCAATTGATAGGTGTTCCTTAATGCAAAGGATGTCAATGATTTAAAGGCGGAAAAGCTTATCTCGTAAAGGGTTATTATATGTCCCTTGTTGTAAGGGGTTATTCCTGTGTTAAGAGCTGGAAATCCTATTCTGTATTAGCATTAAAGAGGAGCCCCAAAGTTCTTTATTTTCAGGTACAGTGACAAGTGGCTCCCCACATATGCTGGGGAGGGCCAATGCCAAGTGCAGCTGGCACCCATTTTTTTCTCACCACCAGCAGAAGCAGTGATGCTTCCATAAGTTCTTGTGGGATTTGAGATCTTGTGGAAACCTGGAACATACATAGGAGACTTGAGTTGGACCTTTTATAGATCTGCCAAACATGCTGTGGCTGGTCTTGTGCAGACTGTAAAAACATGGCAAAGTTTCCTAATTAAATTTTTTCTGTTTCCCAGCCACAGATTTGCTAATTGCAATATAAGATTGATAAAGGAGGGTTAGAATGTACACAGTAATATCTGATGAATCTACTTTGAAACTCAACAACTTTATTCTAAGTGGTAACTCCTAGATCAGAGAAGGAAGAAATCATTACATGGGCTGTTAGCTTCATCCAGTTGTCCAGCAGCACCAGAATGATTAGTCCATTTTATTATCACCATTCCCAATTGTCAGCCCCTCGTGTCATAAATTTTGACCATCCCCTTCTTTTTGTAAACCTGGCAATCCTACTTAGTACTGGTGAAGACAGTAAAACACTTGGCTCATTCTCACATTGTTTCTAACACTGAGAGATTGTCATCCTGCACTTTAAAGAGTGTGCATCCCACTTCAAATCCTGTGTCTGCCCCCTTCAGTAATCATGGGTTAGTAGGTTAGTGAGGCCTAGGACCCCTCTGGCTGAGAATTTTAAAGGCCCCTCCCTAGATGGCAAAATCTAAGATTTAACAGAAGGCAGCCATAGATTTTAATGTGAAATACTAACTCTTTAACACTAGTCTGATGAACAGTAGTACGTTCAAATTTGGTAGGTTTTTCTACAGGTTTGAAAAGCACATTTGTTGTTGAATACAACACCCCCACCAAACTCAAATGGGACTCTTCCCTCTCTTTTGTCAAACTCCTGAGATTCTGGCAAAGGACAGCATCGGCAGATGGATCAGCAGGGCCCAATCTCTCTCAAAAGATCATTTTTCATTTTTATATTCTTTTTATTAAAGGCCTGCAGATATGCGCTGATATGTATTAGCGCACGTGCAGACCAGATCTGCAACAACACATTTCTTGTAAAGCATATTACTCCCTAATCATTTAATAAAACATATCCTTCTTTGTAATTTTGCCTATGTTACATTCCTTACTCCCTATCCTACTTTTCCATGTATCAAATTATATATCAAATATGTGATTTTTACCATACCATAGGGGTCTTCACCTCCTACCTGATCCCTCTGAGAGGTTTCCTGGGCATCTCAGGTTAGGCAACTCTCCAAGACAAAGGTGGCAATCAAGACTCATTGTGTGTGTGTATGTAGAAAAGCAGGCAGTTTCTGCTCCTGATCCGATATCACTCACTGGCTGAAACTTGTCCAGCTGATTGCCTCAATTGAACTGAGAGATGGCTGGCTGTGGAAACAGACTCCAAATATGTCCACTCTGTAAAATTATTTATTTGCCATCTAAGGCTTGATTACAGAGGATGATCACCTTTTTGTTTCAAGGTCCTACACCCTTGTTTTTCCCAAATAACTTTCCCCTCACCAGAGACTAAAATAATTAAAATCAATCAAGGATTCATTTACATTTCCCGATATGTACAATGAACTTTCCCAGGAATTGCCTCTTCTTGGGAGAGTGTCGTCATCCCCGTCCCCCCCCCGAGAGGGAGGTGGGCAGCGTGGGAAGTTTTAATAGCTGTCAACGGTATAAAAAATCATGTATCTTTATTGCACACTATGCTTGTATATTTTTGGCATCAGCCGTACTTGCATGCTTTCTAGCTAGATCGTAATTAAACCTCTATGGCTGTCTTCACCTGGTGTGTAGGTAGCGGTGGCTTAGACTCCGCCCACTTTGGTCAGCCCAGCAGTAAGGAAAGCTTCAGCCTCCCTCCGCCCACTTGGCTGGTGGCGACCTCAAAAGATGGGGGCGGAGCCACAGCCGGCTCGCGCTTGTCACTCAAAACGGGTCAAGGGAGGAGAGAGGAGAGCGCCTGCCTGTCCGGGGGGGGGGGGGGGATGATGTTTGCTTACCATTTAAAATTGCCTTAGACCGCCCCTGCCCATATACACATCTATAGAAACCACTTAATTCATGTGTCTGATTCCGTGTTAGATTGTGAGTACTGGGAGGCTACTGATATAAACCTATATGGTAAAGGGACATGCTACATTAACAAACAACCCTTTATTTCAAACTAGGGTGGCTGTTTTTGACCTGTCAAACTCATCATTAGTACTACAGTAGTTTGTTACTAGATGTAGAAAAGAAGCAAGTAGTTGCAACTGATGCTTTGAAAATGCAGTGATGTTTTGGAGTTTAACCTTGAATATCTTTGAGAGGAAGCCTTTGAAGCTTGCAGTTCAGCTTTGAAGCTTGCTGTTGAAATCTCTCCTCTGCCATTCTGAAATCTGCAAAACACAGCCTTGGAGAGAATGTGGTTCTATCACAACTCCCCAGAAGAATAAAAAAAATGTCTGCCTTTATCCTAAATGTCAGAGATTGCTATTACTTGTTGGTAGAGAAAAAAACATTCTGTGTATGTGTTTTCTGCATTGTGACTTTGTGTATTCCTGTATTTAAAGTAGCTGGTACTGAACCTGAAATTAAACTAAACCCGAAAGAACTGTCAGCCACAGTGAAAATGGAGGAAGAATACAATTAGTATTATACAATACTAATACGTTTTTATGTTGGATTATGTCTGCTAGTGTGTATTGCCTGGGATGTAATTACAATGGCCATTGACTTGACATAAATAAAATTTGACTCATGGTGACTGTATTGTAAAGAGAAAAATTGTATCTTCCTACCATGGCCTGCGATTTTAGCTAGTCATGCAAATGATGATATATGCCACACACAAATAAAACTGGAAGTTGTCAGGAAGCTTCTTTTCTGATCTATGTCTGTGGCAACCTTCAGCAATGAGAACACACCTTGTTTCTCTTCTGTCTATGCAGGAACATCAGCAGCTGCAATAGGTCCAGAGGGTTGCTGGGTAGTTTATGAATCAATATACTGAAAACATCAGGTGGCTTTGCTGCAAATAGACTCCTCTGTGCAGAACAGAAAGAAAAGATGGTAGGGAGGTAGTCGGGGGAGTCTAGCCAAATGAAGCCACAAATTGAAGTCTGCATCTTCCAACTCCTCAGGCTCTGGAATACATACCTTTTTACAAATGGAGCAAATAACCAGAGATGAAATCACTGGAGCAGCAAGTAATACCACAATATATACTGTAAGTCAATGGGATGCATAAATATAGCAGCTACTGCTATACTGTACCAGATATAGATTTATCCAGCCCCCACTTCTCTTCTTGGGAAAATGCCTCTTATTGGGGGAAACCTATTGGTGTCTACAAACAAAAGAACATCTACATTTAATTCATTAACTTTGTTAGCTTCCTATTATATAGTACTAAATATTTTATTAGCACTAGTTCAGAAATCTGCATTGACCAGATGCTTCTGGATGATGTATGCTACAAACATATTGTCGAAGGCTTTCATGGCCAGAATCACTGCGTTGTTTTTCGGGCCATATGGCCATGTTCTAGAGGCATTCTCTCCTGACGTTTCACCTGCATCTATGGCAAGCATCCTCAGAGGTGTGGTCTGTTGGAACTAGGAAAATTGGGTTTATCTGTGGAATGTCCAGGGTGGGACAAAGAGCTCTTGTCTGTTGGAGCTAGGCAAAATGTCAGGAGAGAATGCCTCTAGAATATAGCCCGAAAAAACCTACAACAACGCTATGCTACAAACCTCTATTTTATTCAAGCTATGTGTATGCAGATAAATGCATATGCTTACTTCTCTCCATTGTGATGCAGTGAGAGGCTTTTAGACACAGTGGGAAATCATGCATTTGAGATGGAGAAACTCTGGCCCTTTAGAAATTGAACTATTTCTCTTGTCCAGTCTGGCTGGAAGAAATCAGAATGAGAGCCCAGCACCATTTCAACAGCCACAGATTCTTCAACTCTGCTGGGTGTGCTAATAAAACTGCAGCATTACAACTGACTTGCACATAATAGTAGGAAAGGCATTTTGCTAGCAATATTCAAAAATTATTTTCTAGGCAGAACTGTTATCTATTATCTCATCACTCTCTGGTTGCATCACAGTTCATCCATTCTGCTGATTTGCCAGTATCTTTGGTGCTTCTAGCTGCCTGGTATGTATCTGATTTCTTTCTGTTTGTGAAAGCACAGCTCCCTGTCACATTTGGTCCATTAAAGGAAGAGAAGTTTTTAAAAAATAAAGATAAGAGGGATAACAGCAACATTAATAATACATGATGGAAAGTATTTGTCATCCACCAGATTCAGAGAAAGGAAATGACTTCTAAAACTAAGGGGCAGCACGACAATTTGCACAGCAATCTATTCAACACGGTCTGTTCAGAAAGCCCCCCGTGTGACCCAGAAAACAGATAAGCAAACAGGAATGATTCTATCCTTTTTGTTTGTGTCTGCTGAGGAAGCTACAGTTGATAGGAATGCTTATAAATAATGGACTGTGTGCAGATTGGAAACTCCACAAATGGAAGGAGTCCTTGAAGTGGGAAAAACCAAAACCCCAAATCCCCTCTTCAATAGAAGAAGGAAGTGGATGGTGATATTTGTAGACTCCTCCTTTCTTCCTGGGCTACCAGACAAACTAAGTGTTCATTCAGTCACCACCTCACCCCATCTCATTTGCAGGATCATTTATTCTATGACACCTCTAGATCCGATCTTTAATTTGTAAATGCCTGCAATGATGATGCAGTAAAATCTATAAACTGCTTATCTATGTCTCTATATAGGAGCCCCGATGGCACAGCGGGTTTAACCACTGAGCTGCTGAAATTGCTGACCAAAAGGCTGGCAGTTCAAATCTGGGGAGCGGGGTGAGCTCACACTGTTAGGCCCAGCTTCTGCCAACCTAGCAGTTTGAAAACATGCAAATGTAAGTAGATCAATAGGTACCACTTCGGCGGGAAGGTAACAGTGCTCCGTGCAGCCATGTTGGCCACATGATTTTGGAGGTGTGTATAGACAATGGCGGCTCTTTGGCTTAGAAATGAAGATGAGCACCACCCCAGTCAGATACGACTAGACTTAATGTCAAGGGGAAACCTTTACCTTTACCTTGTTTCTATATAAAATTGGCCCATTAAAATGATCAAAGACTGTCTTCCCTACAAAGCAAAGCAGGACACCCCAGAGAAGAGACCTCACAGCTCAAGATTTAAGAAGTGGTTGTGAGTGAGAATTTGCCAAAAATATGCCATGTGTGCAAGCCTACTGCAGCCAACCAGCTTCAAGGAATTATTCCTCATCTAAGCTTTTCAGTTCATGGTTGTTGATTATTCTGATTTGCTTTCTAATTGGTTGTTGGTTATACCTGATTCACACACTGCATGTACTAGAGAGAGCTACAGTCAACACAGAGAAGGTTTCAGGTGCAATCTTTGGGAAGGCAGAGCTGCAGGGATTTATGTCTGAATATCTTTCATATTGTTGAACTGCAACCCCAGTATTCCTCATCACTGGCTATGTTGGCAGTCCCCAACCAAGTACTAACCTGTTTAGCTTTCAAGATCAGCCTGCATCTGGTGCCTTTGTGGTATTTAGGCATAACTTAAAATACAATACATCACTATAATTGTGTAATACGAATGGGTCCTTACAGGGCCGTAGCCCGGATTTTGATTTGGGGGGGTGAGTTTGGTTCGGGGGGGACGACTGAGACTGGGTGGAAGAGGGTCTACCCTAGCAAACCTTTTGTATTGTTATCCCAATAACCCCATTAATGTGGGATATAATGAGCATGGTGATCAGATCATGATATAAATGCACATAACAGTTTAAATAATGTACCAGTAATGCCTTCTCGCGGATCACCCTGAGAATTTCGGGGGGGGGGGCTGAAGCCCCCTTAGCCGCCCCCCCCTGGCTACATGCCTGGGTCCTTAGTAAGTTGCCCAGTGACGTTATTATCCTAGGCAAACTGGAAAAAAATATTCACCTTACCTTGATATATATTAAAATATGTATATTTAAATAAGTATATTAAAATATGTATATAGAATAAATTAGTCGACTTGAAAAGAATGGGATGTTAAATAAATGTCCCAGCCATTGTTTGTTTGAATTAGACACAAAAATGTGACCTGTAGTAAAAACAATGACTGATGGTTAGAGGTATTTTTATTGAAGGTTGACAGAAATACAGGATCTATGTAAATTTTCTGTAAGCTGTCTACATTCTCAGCAATTCCATGAGGTTCCAAAAAGGACCATTAATAATATTTGTTTCCTGGCATTGACCACAGAAGGCTCCAGGAATCATCAAGGAGAGGCTAGTGTCAACTGCCTACAAATCCAAATGTTCTGGTTCTTAATATTTTTGCAAGCTATTTTGGGCTTTGGTCAAATCAAATCGAAAATAGGCAAAATGTATACAGCAAAGGTGTGCGCACTGGGAACACAGAGTGGGGAGAGGAGCGGGGAAAGAAGTTGAAAGCAGACTGAATGCAACTGATATGTTCTGCAAAGGCCATGCCTATCTCTTAGCAGCAAGCATTTCCCCCCCATTCCCTCGCTTGAGCTCTGAGAAGGTGACTTCGCTGTGGGCCACAGAAAGATCTGAGGATTGACTGGGCCCATCACAACCTTCTGCCCCATCCTTTTGGTTTCAGCACTCAGGCTGGTTGCATAAACTTTATCCCAGGATCATTGGTGATCATGGTCTTCTCTCCTTTTTTCCTTTGACTGTATTTCGTTGACTGAGCTGTGTCACGTTTTCCTCTCACCATCAAATCCAGTTTCTTTATCAAGAAAATAAATATTTTTTTGTAAAAAAAATGTAAAAGTAAAACTCTCTGCTACAGAAGTTTGTGAACCAGTCAGCCTATAAGTAAGTGTGCATTGGGAATGAGTTTAGTCCCGATTGCCTTTCTCAATATATATTTTTTTGCAGGGTTGGCGATTTTTTTTACCATTCTGGAGAAACTTGTGTGAGTAGCTTTTTTGATGTTGTTGTTGATGTCCCTTTCATTAGAAACTCAATGGCCGCTTCTGGCATGGAAAGAGATGGGCAACGATCTCTGGCCCAACATCTAGTAGTCAGTAAGAGGATATCGCAGGAAGATGAAGACCAGAATGATACAGAAGGTGGCTAGTGCCGAGCTGGTAATGTTAAAAAGACGGGCCGTCTTGGCATCTTCAACAGCACCATTCAGGTCATTGAGGAGTTTTTTGTCACGAACCTGAAAACAACACACACAAAAATCAAACAAAAGTGGGACATGTCAATAATAGTGGGGTTTTTTAGCACAACTAAGAAAATAACAATTTTAAAGGCTTGGCAATTATATAGACACATATGCCATCTTTCTTCCAGTTTGGGAGAAGACCTGCCCCGTTATATTTAGTATGACCTGGGTGATTTGAAGATGCTGACTGAGACTATTTCAAAGCTCAGATATCTTAGGGTGGATCTTTTATTTCCTTTCCTTTCTTTCTCTTTCCTTCTTTTTATTGCTGATTGCAATTCCCAGCATTCATTCAGTACAATCACTGATATCCTTAGCGTGTTGCACTATTATAGCACAATCATTCCCCTTAAACTGCTATAGCAACATTATGTGACATGGTTGATAGTTTATTGAGGCCCAAGAGTTCTCTTGTCTGAAAATGTGAAATGCTTCTTTCCCAACTGCAAACCCAGATTCTATGCAATATTGCCACTGGCATTAAAGAAGAATAATAGATTCATAGAATCATAGAGTTGGAAGAGACCACATGGGCCATCTAGTCCAACCTCCTGCCCTGCAGGAAAAGCACAATCAAAGTATTCTTGACAGATGGCCACCCTGCCTCTGTTTAAAAGCACCCAGAGAAGGTGCTTTCACCACACTCCCCAGCAGGGAGTTCCACTGTTGAACAGCTCTTAGAGTCATGAAGTTCTTCCTAATGTTCAAGTGAAATCTCCTTTCGTGTAATTTCAACCCATAATAGTGCTATAACAGAGTAGTATGATAAAGTCCTGTGGCTTGCAGCCTCAGAAGTAACTTATTTGAGTGTTGTGATGCTGCTCCATTATACACTGGGGCAATATTTCCTCTGGCTGAGAACCCTATTTCTCCCAGACCATACAGCTGCTGCTGTTCTGCCCTTTTGATTAAGAATTGTAGACATTCAAATGAGGTGATGGGAGGAAGCGAGCTAGCTGCCGGGGACAAGAATGTCAGGTAAGTGCCCAGATCTTTGACTCTACCCAAAAATAACAACTCCTTTGTCCTAGAGAAACGTCAGTTCTTCTGTAGCACTTGTTAGCAAAAGGTGATTGTATCACAAAAACGTAAGAGTTAGAAGGTGACATCAAAAATAATTTAGTCCATCCCCACCAGTGCAGGAATCTATAGCTGAACCATCCCTGGCAGATGGATGTCTAACTTCAATTTTTAAAACAGAAACGGAAGAGTCTAGTGCTTATAATGAGAAACAGATAACGAGAAAATAATGTGATTGTAATGGCAAAGAAGGGGCAGTAGGCAACTGACATCGACTTACTGTCATTTAGGGAATGAAAGTCAGTATGGCTGAATATATTTGAATATATTTCATTTCCTTGTTATCTGCCATTCCTACCTCTCTGGATTCAGAACTACGTATGAATGAAAAATGTCTTGGCTCCGGAAGCCCAATAGGCTTCCTCTCTCCACAAAGCTAAAACTCAGATGTGTCGCAGTCTGCAAAAGCCACCAAGCGCAGCACTCACACGTTTTTCCTTCCAATCTAATTTCCAAGGCTCCTTCTGAGTAATATACATGATGGGAAGGGAGCATATATAGTTTAGAGTAGGAATGCTAGGCCTATATATTCCCAGCAGTGATCCTGTTTGAACTGGTCATGGACACTGAAAATGTGATTGTAAAAGCTAGTGTGGGATATATTCTTTTAGTAAGATCACTGCAAACCATTTCAGAGGCTGAGAGGGTGAAATCTGGCACAGGATTCCACTGCAGTAAGAAGCTACCTACAGAGCTCACAGGGCATTAATATTAATAAGGTGAAGCTAATGAAGATCTTCTGCAGAGCCAGTGTGCTTTAGCTTATAGCCATTGCAGGGAGAAATAAAGTTTCATCTTCAAGCAGAATAGACTGACACATGACCCCACACATTATTAGGACCAGGCTTCCTAATGCCAGAATATTGTGGAAGAAATGACCAAAAGATTATTCTTTCTCTGCAAAGAATCTCTGCAGCCCTCGAACAATGGCAAGGGCAGATAATTAGCCCTTGTAAAGGCTGAAGCTGCCACCTCTCCTCTGCTTGATATGATTACAGACATAGTTGGCAACGACATATTACTCTGTTGCAATTCTTAGTCAATGCTTCCAGTCTACTTTATCAAATTCATGTAAAATTACTCTTAGATAGCAGAAATATGTATAACCAGATACCTACACATATACACTTGTGTGCAGAGAGGAAGGAAAAAATAAACATTGAAGTCAAACAGCAGTGGAACACCAGCATGACAGTTCAATCAATTGAAAAATGTAAGAAAAATAAACATAATGGTAAATTCTAACAGTAGACATTGTTAGTAACCAATTCTTATTAATTTGTTACACATTATAAATATTCATGTCAACAGTAGAGTGCCCTAGGATATTAAAATGACTGTGCCATTGCCGCTGTATGGTTCAAGCCATTTACAACTTATGGCAACCCATAAAAATACCAGGAGCCATTTGATCTTGGAGGCTTAGCAAGGTCTGTTCTAGTTAGTAGTTGGATGAGAAACCACCAACGAATACCAGGTGTTGGATGGGAGACCACCAATGAATACAGTGCAGAGGAAGGAACTTGTAAACCATTTCTGAGTATTCCATCCCTAAGAAAACCCTTAAAAAATCATGGGGGTGCCGTATGTCAACTAGCGTCTTGAAGGCACCTTATGAGGAAGCTCCCGGTAATGCAGTGGGTTAAACCACTGAGCTGCTGAACTTGCTAACCAAAAGGTCACAGGTTCAAATCCGGGGAGCACCGTGAGCTCCCGCTGTTAGCCCCAGGTTCTGCCAACCTAGAAGCTTGAAAACATGCAAATGTGAGTAGATCAATAGGTACTGCTCCAGTGGGAAGGTAACAGCTGTCCATGTAGTCATGCTGGCCACATGACCTTGGAGGTGTCTACACACAACACCGGCTCTTCAGCTTAGCAATGGAGATGAGCACCAACCCCCAAAGTCAGAGACGACTGGACTTAATATCAGGGGGAAACCTTTACCTTTACCTATAAGGAAGGTATACCTATCACAGGGTTGCCTTTGCGAGATTTGATCAGTGGGAGATTACCTTTGCCCTCCTCAGAGGCTGAGAGAGTGTAAGCTGCAGGCGCAGGAGGAGCCGCAGAAGGAAACGCAGGAAGACCTTACAGCTATTGCAAGAGCTAGTTGAGGATGCTGCTCCCAATTTAGTTCCAGTTATGGATCAGGGAAATGCTCAACTTCCCCATGCTCCAGCAGGGGGCTATGGCACTAGCCGATGCTGCTGCTGCCCCTGAGGCCCGGTCAAGGGACCGCCCACCCCCAGCTGACCGATTGGGATCCTTCAAGTCAACTAAGAAGCGGAGGAAGTTCCACACCAGGACTTTCTGGAACATTTGCACCAGGAGCTGGGAGCATTCTTCGGTGAGTCCCCAGCCCTGGAAACAGGACAATACAACAAGCAAGAGCAGACCTGGGCAATTGCCAGCCCTCCAGGTGTTTTGGACTTCAACTCCCAGAAATCCTAGCCAGTTTATCAGCTCTTAGGATTTCTGGGATTTGAAGTCCAAAACATCTGGAGGGCTGGCAATTGCCCAGGTCTGGGCAAGAGACTTATTTCCAAGTCACTGGGACCAGAGGGTCGAGATGGTTCCCCTCCCTCTTCCATGATCTTCCATGGCTTTCTGGGAGTGCCTCGGCTTCCCTCTTTCGACTGTGTGACAGATGTCACAGTTGGACGACCCCCTCTGGCAGGACGCCTATCTGCACGAGACTTGAGTTTTACCCCAGACCCACGCCTTGCTGCTGACTTCTTTAAGAGTCGCATAACTTCCTTGTTTCCCCCTCCTCTGTCTATGTAATCCCCCCCCCCCACATTCTACCTTTTTGTTCTCTGTTTATGTGTTATATTCTGTAAACTGCTCCAAGCCCTTGGGGAATGGCGGTATATAAGTTTGAAGTATAAATAAATAAAGGCAGCTAACGGATCATCTCACTCTTGATTTTAAAAAGCCTTTCAGCTTGTGTGTGTGTGTGTGGGGGGGGGGGGGTTGCTTTAAAAAATAGAATCCTGAGATCCACCAAATGCATCCATGTACAAAAATCATCCACTTAAAATTTAAGAATTCAGAACGCATTGTGTTTCTACAGCTCTAGGTCATCTTTGTTTTAGCAGTGTAATTTAGACTTTAGGGCAGGGCTCTGCAAACTAAGGCCTGGGGGCCGAATACGGCCCCCCAAGTTATTTTACTCGGCCCTAGCTCAGGGTCAACCTAAGTCTGAAATAACTTGAAAGCACATAATAACAATCCTCTCATCAGCCAAAAACAGCCCCACACGTCCCATTGAAATACTAATAAATTTATATTTGTTAAAATTGTTCTTCATTTTAATTATTGTATTGTTTTAAAGTGTTTTTTGCACTATAAATAAGATATGTGCAATCTGCATAGGAATTCATTCATGTTTTTATCAAATCATAATCTGACCCTCCAACAGTTTGAGGGACTGTGACCTGGCCCTCTGTTTAAAAAAGTTTGAGTGTTCCTGCTTTAGAGGAAAGAGTTATTTGGTTGCCACTCTTGGTTTTTTTTTAAGCAACACTGTACTGCAAACCACTTAGAGGTCTACCTTTATATCCAAATTCAACCTTCTGCAGATTCCTTATTTAGGGCTTTCCATCAGGAGAAACCAGAAGTCCACTTGCAATGCACAAAATGAAACACCAGATGTCAGTGATGGACAACAAATGGAAAATCAATTTGCCTAAAATGCAGCAGTGTTTTATAGAAAGAGCCTCAAGTTCATACAGACCGAGTACCTTCAGAAATAGTCCACTAATTTCTACAAGTTGTTTTTTAGTCGTATACTTTTGACTTCCATTTACTCTCTTGTGAACCAGGTGCCACTCTATAAACTGACGGCAATGACGAATGGCCAGGTCTTTCAATCCATGCTTCTAGCACATCAATTTATGAAGCCTCGGGTTTATTTCAAGCCTTGCTGCTCCTTCTGCATTTTAAATAGATGGAATGTTCAACTTTGCTCCCCTTGCAAGGCAGCTCTTTCACAAATATTCCCCGTTTGTCAAAGACATGGTCTGCTTGTTGGCACAACTTTTGTTAAAGAAAGTCAATAGTATCTGTTGAACTGTAGAAAACTTAATGGGCAAACTTGATGTTATGCAGGTGTACCTCTTTCTGGGTTCCATGGGGCATATCATAACTGACTATTGCAAACATACAATAATCACAATTGATCTCCCAGTAAGTTTTTGTTTTTGTGACAAATCGTACAAATTAAATTAAATTGAATACATATACACTAACTCAAAAGTTCCATGCATCCAAAAGGGTATCAATGTGGGACTTGTCTGCAGGACTATGCTGCTCAGTAATCTTGCAGTTTTGATGCAACATGAAAGCCTTGAATTAATATGCCAAACAGAAGCAAATGCAACACACAGTTCAACTATAAAACGTCTGCCTTATTGCCCCTCTCCTAAACATATAACTGAAAATCCTATGGTTTTATAGAGGGTTTTCTATTAAAAAAAAAAGGGCCTGCAGCTTATCTGCATGATCATAACTCCCTTCTTCCATGGGTCCTTTTTCCTTTTTGAACTAAACTAGTACATTCACCTTCTTCTCTGAAGAACTAATAATAGGGTTACACAAATGCATACAATCAATAAGTAATATTCAGACAGCCTTCTTCATTTTAAACCATTGGATGATGTGATTTTTATCTATGTTTGTAGTAACTAGTGCAAGTTATGACTGGGGAAGAGGTTGGATTTCTGCCTAAATCTCCTAAAGGCACCAGATTCTATCTGAGCTTGGAAGCTAAACAGGGTCAGCTCTGGTTAGTGCTTGGATGGAAGACCACCACTAAATCCTGAATGCTGTAGGCATATTAGAGTTCTAGGTGTTTGTCTGCCAGAGAAAACATATCTGTAACAATGTGTGACAAAGGGGAATATCACCAGGCCAGGCTGCAGCGAGATATCCTTCTGCAGAATAAGGGCTAAGCATTCCTTCTGACAGTGGTGGCTGGTATCCCATGTCAGTGAGTCCACTCCCTTTGGGGTTTAGTCACCTTTACAGGAGCTATCCAAAGGGCTACATCCAAGCCCCAAATAGGTTCAATACTTCAGATAGCTCACTTAAAGGCTGAAATTAAAAGTCTGTCCATTGATTTAGGAGTCAGTAGGCTTCACTACCTCTACACCAGGGGTTCCCAGGCTAAGGTCTGTGTGCTGTATATGATCCTCCAAGGTCATTTATCCACCATCACCCTAAATTTTAGACATAGGTTGTCCTAAGTTTGAAATGACTTGAAGGAATACAACAACAATCCTACTTAACTTGACAATCTCTTTAGTCAACAGCAGGGTCACACTTCCCATTGAAATACTGGTAAGTCTATGTTGATTAAAATTGTTCTTCATTTTAAATATTGGGTTTTTGTTTCATGTTGCTTTTGCACAATAAATAAGATATGTGCCATGTGCATAGAAATTAGTTCCTGTTTTTTTTCAAACTATAGTCCACCCCCGTCCACCCCCAACCGTCTGGGGGACTGAACTGGCCCTCTGCTTTAAAAGTTTGAGGACACCTGCTCTACACCATTTCTGTGCTGATCATTGTTGCTTTTCCTCCAAAGAAGTCGCTTTATGAGTTTCAAGATATATGATGGCACATTAAAGATTATTTGGTCTTCCAAAATAGCCACGTAATGAGAAGATCTATTTGTGCCACCTGTAGTGCTGAAACTCCTAAACCAGTATTTATTAGTGCACAAAGAATTTTAAACACTTGCAAAATCAGCAGTTCTCACTGAGAACACTAGATTCTCAGAGTACTTTGAAGATATGGCCAATTTTTTCCCTTTCCCCCTTCTTGGATTTAAACAGTAACATTCAGGCAGAGGTGGAGGAGAAAGGAGGGGGTGTATATTGTTTCTGCACAACATTTTCATATTTAGAAAATCCAAAAATATTCTGAATAGATTAAGAATAGTTTTACAACAATTGCATTCTTTAAAAATAAACCATTCCATTAGCCAAGCCCCATTTTAAGAGGTCTAGACAGTGACCAAGATGGAAAAAGGGACATAATATATTTGCAAGGTGACTGTTTATAAGGTTCATTCCTCCATCTTGAAGTCAGATATCACATTTACTTTTCCCACCCTTACTCCAAAAGACTAGGATGGCATAACAAAAATATCCTTTTAGCCCTTTACATTCTGCAGGATTGTCATCTTGATATAATACTTTTGATACCTGTGGTGTATCGCCCAATACGGTGTCCTTGCAATAAAGAAGAAAGCACCATCCGAGATACCTAAGATTCCTTGCCCTATTTATTTATTTAACATCATTTCTGCCCTGCCCATATCAGCCTGAAGGCGACTCAGGGTGGCGAATAATATTTCCCAAAGGCATCATACCCTGTCCATAAAGAAAATAAAGGCAGATGTCTACTTGCAGAGAAAGCCCATGAATTTCATAAGGTTTTCTTAGGCAAGGAATACTCAGAGATGCTTTTGCCAGGTTTTTCCTCTGAAATAGAGCCTACTGTGTCTGGAATTTCATTCGTGATCTCTATCCATGTACTAACCGGGGTTGATCCTGCTTTGCTTATAACAGGGCTGTCCAACTGCCGGCCCTGCAGGTGTTTTGGACTTCAACTCCCAGAAATCCTAGCCAGTTTACCAGCTGTTAGGATTTCTGGGATTTGAAGGCCAAAACACCTGTAGGGCCGGCAGTTGGACAGCCCTGGCTTATAAGATCAGACAGGATCTGGTGCCTTTACAGTACCAGATCCAGCCAGCATGGAGTGCTGTTTTATATCTCTGGAGATCAGGATTCAAATCCCTGCTCATCCATGGAAACCCACAGAGTGATCTTGAGCAAGTTGCACACTCTCTGTCTCAGAAGACATGAAAGGCTTCTGAACAAAACTTGCCCCATTACAGATTTGCCTTGGGGTTTTCATAAGTCATAAACTTCTTTGGAGCACACAACAACAGCAACAAATCTTACATCTAGTGACTTCTACATAGGATCTTTGTGGCAATTCCTAACAGTTAATGCTTTAAGTCTGGAAAGAAGATACCTGTTCTGTAGCTGTAAACATCTCACAGCTACAGGGCAAGTGATGACAAGCAATCCTGCAGAAACATTATTTTAAAAACATTCCATTAATGACATATTAGCAAGCATTATTGTCATTATTTTTACTCCCATTGGTATCCTACCATTCCCCCAATGGAGCACAAATTGGCAGTTCCCCCTCCTCAATTGAAACAGATGAGATTGTAAGTCCAAGGTACTTGTCCACGGATGCCAAAGAGCTTAAAGGCTACAACTCAGTTTGAACCTTGGCTTCCTACATCCAAGCCCAGTTTCCTAGCCACTAAAGCAGGGGAGAGTAAGACTTCAAACTTAGAGGATCAATTTTGTCTTTATTTAAAACTTAAGATTTACCAAATGAAGCCTGATGTGTAAGACAAAGAATTTGAGTATTTCAAGCCCATGATTTGGTTTGGAGAACCAGAACAGAATATCACTCATAGACTTTCCATGCAAAATAATCCACTTCTGGTTTCCCAAACTTAGCTTCATTTCAGCAGCATAGTTTAGGATGGGAGTGAATAATTTTACTGATACTTGCATGAAGCAATAGGTAACCACAAATCCCAGACAATCTATTTCAAACTATTATTTACGTCATTTATATTCATATATATCTATTTCAATATATGTATACATCATATATATCTATTTCAAACTATCCAGAGATCTGGATACCACATGGATGAAAAGTGCCAAGTTTCTGGAAATATAAGAGCCCAATTTCTTTGGTGGCTGTTCCACACATTCAGGTTGTGGCTTGGTGTTCCAAGTCACCAAGTAATGGATAAATATGTGGTGTTTGCAGGGCTGTCTTTGCATAATGAAAACAGCTAACCCAAAACTATGTGCAACTTCCTAATTTATGTTATTTTAATGTATTTTTAAATGTACATCTAGCGATATATAAGATGAATGATACAAAGAAAAATTAAAAACTCAGGACTGATTGTGATTATTTATTAGTGCTAAAGTTCAAGTTTATTCTGCATTAGCCAACCAGAAATTGATTATTATTTCAGGTTCATTGATTGTGGGTTCAATGGTTGCTCTTATATACTGTTATAATGTTGTTGTTTTATTCGGTTTATGCTGTTGCATATGTATTTTAGTGTGTTATATTTTAAGTATGTTAATCGGGCTTGCCCCATGTAAGCTACTCCGAGTCCCTCCAGAGGGATGGAGGTGAGGTACAAAAATAAAGTTATTATTATTATAACTAGGTTTTTACATACTACCATAAGAACACAATGATCTCATATTTAAATATAAATTGAGATAAAATAATTAAATGTGTAATAAAAATATACAAATAAGTCTTAGATCATATCCTGTCACAAGACAGATTAGAAGTTTCTCACTTTATCACGGCTGATTTGATGTATTTGGCTGTTCAAAATGATACATACTCAGTTCCTGCTAATTAAAATGCCAGTTTTTAAGGGATAACACCTCTAATATAAAAAGGAAGAGGGTCACGGTATTGAGTTCTTAAATCTAAAAACAAAGAGCACCACAGGAAAAAAATGTCGTAAGTCTACCATCTTTCTACAGCCACGTAGGCACTGTTTATCTGTACAAATATGAAATTATGTTACCCTTTAACTTCCATTAGATGCAAAACATTCAGTCTGAAAGGTCTTGAGATCAAATAGGCAAGAAAAAGTTAAGTGAGGGGACATTTTTTCCAGGGTAAATATAAACATTCTTATATAATATGACAGAGCAGCAGTTAAATACTACTGAAGCATTTCCCTGAAGATCAGTATCTGCTAAATGCCTTCCAACTTCCAGCTAGACACCATTATAACCTTTTGCAACCCAATAGTTCACTGAGAATCCCAAATTAGATACAAGGTGACTTTTTTTTTGCCTTATGATTCTGGCCCCATTTTTTTCATATGCCATTAAAGCTAAGGCAAAACAATTTGAGAATTATTTTGAACCAATATTGAATGGCTGCTTTTAACTGAACAGCCTTGGGAAAAGATTTGGAAACTCCTAGAGCTCTTGTTGGGTGAGTCATATTCAGGGATGGCTTTGTCACCTTTGTGGCAAATGTGGGTTTGTCATCAATGTCGTGAAGCAGTCTTGGTCTTATTTTCTGTGTACTTGTCTTTCTCCTGAACTTTCCCTTTTCTTTTCCTCCTTTATCCCCCCTCACTACAAAGTGTGACAACCTAAAATGGTAGATTTGTCAACATGACTCCACATAACAGCTTTTTTTTTTGTCAGGATGCAATTTCAAAATCATACAGGACTAAATTATATGACAACCCTGAAGCCATTCTAAACTCTTTACAATATGATTGTTGCAGCAATGGGCTAAAATACTTGGGAGCTACAAGGACATAGCTGTTGTTGGTGGTGACTTTGGTTAGTTTCAGACTTATGATGACCCTAAAATCACACGGTTTTCTTTGCAAGAATTGTTCAGGGGGGTCTTGCTATATATTCCTCGGCTGCTGCCCGAGTGTGACTTATCCAAAGTCACCTAGTGGATTTCCATAGTTGAGTAGGATTTCAAACTGTAGTCCAATATTCAAAATACTACACTACATTGGCAATGATACTGCAGCTGTGATGACAGGAAGATAAAAGCAAAAGGAAAGAACAATCGCTAAACGCTCTCTTGCAGGATTGTTATGCCAATTAAGAGCATCTACATGAAAGCAGTATGGAAAAACATACCTTTCCTAGAAACCTCAGAATGAACTTTCAAGTTTATTTTGATCTATATCTTTCTTATTCTTCTCTGACCTCCTTTCCCATCTCCCTTTCCCCATTCCCTATTGTTTTGAAGATTAACATGGATTATCTAGCACATTGAACATGTTTGTGCTTTGTGAAATAGTGCAGAGCATCAGCAGGGATTATTACAGAAAAAGCAAGCACTCTTTAATCAACCCAGCAATACCTGGCATACTTTTACATGTCCTTCTGGCAACTCATGTTAAAGAAACAGGAGTTATCTCCTGTCACAGCTTTTGCCGTTCACACGTCTCTCCCCCTCATCCTGTGTAACTTTCTGAGAGCACATTAGCAATATAGTTCAAGCAGCAACCGTGGCATTTTGTCTCTCCTAAAAGCCAGCTTGGCATAGTGGTTCAAGTGCTGGACTATGACTCTGGAGACCAGAATTCAAATCTTCACTCAGCCATGGAAACTATGGCTGGATCTATACTGCCATATAATGCACTTTGAATGGTATTATACAGTCCATGTGGTCTTGTACAATAATAATAATAATACACTTTATTTATATTCTGCTCTTCTCATCTCGAAGGGGACTCAGAGCAGATTACATCACACATACAGCAGACAATCCCTGCCGGAAGATGTACAGTTACAATACAACACATTCAATTTTTGAAGGATTTTCTTCTGGCTGTGTCACAGGGTGCGTCATTATGTCACAAGGGGGTGCTGTTGCTTCATCCTCATGACGGAGGGCCTCTATTCCTCTGTTCCGCATTCCACCTTCCGACAGCCGATCTTTATTTATTCAGGCATTGTAAAGTCCTTACTGAAAAGAATCCTCCCCCGCTTTTGGCGGTTCCCAGTTCATCTATTTACAGCTGGGCTGTTTTCGAACTGTTGGGTGAACAGTGGACAGGGCTCACAGCTGGTTGTCCAAGCCAGCTCGGGAATCGAACTTGCAACCTTCAGATTGCAAGCACAGCTGTTCTACCGCTGTGATATCTCTCCGGTACAATGCAGTTCAAATCAGTTCAAACTGCATTATACTGTTCTACACTATATAATGCAGTTTCAAATTGCATTATATGGCAGTGTAGATGGGGCCTGCATTATATGGTCAGAGCAGAATCAGCCCAAGTGACCTTAAGCAAATTACACTCTCTCAGCAATATTTTAATGCTTGCTAGGATGTTTTTAATGATGTTGGGATGTTGTGTGATTGTGTGTTTTTACCTATGTAAACCGCTACGAGCTTCGGGAGATGCGGTCTATTAAATTTGAATTTTAAATAAATAATAAATAAATGTGTGGGAATCTCTGCCCTCCAAAGCAGTTTTGTATATATATAGGAGGTCTTGGTATGTTTCCTACTATTATGCCAGCAGAACTCTAGCCTTGGGTGATCTCCAAAATATATGTTGAGAGCGAATTCATTCTTAATCATTTATATTTTTCTGTTACATGCTCTTGGAAGAGACTACTGGTTATCATGTGGTTTGGATGCTGGGCCAAGACTAATCCCATCTGTTTACTGATTCACAGCTGTGCCATTGTTATCAGAAGTACTGGTCAGCAGCATTCCTCAAGGTGCAACAATCTTTCTTTCTATTCTCATTCAGCCTTGTGTTGCTGTTCCTTCTCTCACTCCCCCCTCCCAGCTGCTGCTGAATAAGGATCAATAAAACAGAGCTTGGCACTGTGCTCTTACCAGGACAATTCATAATTTCCTTGGCACAGGCTCTGCCTAAGAGTTGTGCTGTTGTTGTGTACCTTCAAGTTATTTCTGACTTATAATGACCCTAAGGCAAATGTATCATGGGGTTTTATTGGCAAGATTTATTTAAGGGGAGTAAGAGTCATACATACAATATTTCTGCAGCATTTCCTAGTAGATTAGTTGCTACAGCTGGGCATAAACCACACAAGACTAGCAGATTTTTTGTTATTCCAAGAGAAATGCCAGTCGGGGCCCTGGGACACTCTGTGTGTGTGTTTGGGGGGGGGGGAGAGCCCCTTTTGTGCTTTTCAGAGCGATACAAATTAATTATTTAAATAGAACAGACAGCAGAACAAAACTTCTCACAGGTGAAAAAAATCCTTGACTTCCATTACATGCAAAGTAACTTGTACCTTTTGCAAGATAGTCCAGTTCCACACATTTTTATGCCACTACCCAAGCAATACAAAAATATTGACGCTCACAAAAACAACAATGTACTGATTTCATTGCAAAAATGAGCACAACATGCCTGAATGTTGACAGTATAATAATGAGATGTTGATGATGCTGATTGTGATTTCTTCAGACATACACAAAAACACACATTCTAAGGGATTTCAAAATCCAGCCCTCTGCATATTATCCGACAAAATAAGCCTCTTGCATTTTGATTCAGAAATACAAATGAGAAGCTGTATAGTACAAGAATCAGGCTTATGCTTTCCTATTCAAAAGTCAGAAGAGCTAAATTATTCATAAAAAGAATACAAGCATTTTGGGGGCATCCACAATCCATCCCTTTGAGTTTAATAATAATGATTAAGATAATAATTCACAAGCCACTCAGAAGTTTTTCTCCTTCATCTATATTCAGCATTGCACAATGAAGAAAAGTGACCTTAAGCTCATGAGTGCAAAGGGGGAGGTGAAATCTACTCATCCAAAAAAGGATTAACTCCCCCAGCAGTCACTTCCCCATGATTATGCAGAAATCAATTCATTTCAGTAGGAAATCCACAATCACTTATGTATATACCTTGCACACACACACACACTAAAAGGCATAGGAAACACATACAAAAAACTGCTGAGTTTTGAATATCTGTAGAAGATTCCAATCTTTCCATTTAAGAAAAGCAAAAAGCACAGAAAAAGCCAATGCTCTGCCTCTCCTGTGGCTTTTTCTCCCTTCTACAATGGTCCTTGGGCTGCAATAATCTTTTAGGCCCCTAGGCCCCAGCAGACGAACCTTTGGTTTAAAGGGTGAGGCCAGTTCTGTGTACGTTGCGCTCCACCGAAAAAATCCATTGCACAGGCTCGAAGGACACATCCAACTTCCTTTGGTCATCAACCTGCTTGTGAGGGGTGTGGGATGAGTCCTTCCTAGGAGTCTTCGTTCGCGAAGTAATGCCAGATATATATATATATCATTAGTCACCCAACCAGAAATATAGAAATGTACTGACCTTACTTAGAAACCAGTTACTTGCACAAGTCATCCAAGTTGCAAAGAAGGACTTGGGAAGTTCTGGAACTGACTAAAGAAGAGGAACCACAATACACTTTTTCTATACATATTGCCAACGAAGGGCCTGGACCAAACCACATCAATTGAACCCTTCATATCAAATTCTGGTTCCTAATGTCTCCAGTTATCTGAAATACATTTTAGTATAATTGCAGTTTTAACTAGTTGGGATAACAGTACAAGAAACAAAATATGCTGTCGAGATTTCTTATTTTCTCCTATATTGGGATTCCCTGCTTCAGAAAATATCCTTGACTACCAAGAAAGACCCATGTGCACATAGCTGCACATTTTACATTTTAAAAATGTATTATTCAGTGTTATCTCACCAAAGTCAGGTCACTTCCAAAAAATAAATTGCACCATAAAAATGAATTATGGTTGCATAACCACCACAGCCATTTAATGTGTTAAAAGACAGCACACATAAAGTAACAAATACCACTTACACATAACCTTTCTTTAGAAATACAATACCACTCTCATATCTGTAGGAAATATATATATATATATTGGCACTTTGCATAGATACATAAAACCATGGATAATAGTGAACTTTATTATTGTGAGACTACTGCCAGGTATGTAGGACCACTCTGAGTCCCCCTTGGGGTGAAAAAGGTCGGATAGAAATACAGTAAATAAATAAATAATTGCTCTTTATGTTTCATAGAGAAGTATCCAAGTGAAATGTGAGTGGGCAATCTCTTTATAGACAGAAGCTAATTGCAACAGAGGTCGTCTGTAGGACTTTATAAATTAAAATTAGCATCTCTGAATTCAAGATATCTGGTAGATATAATGTATACATTGCCAATGTTCACATAAAATTCCAAGAAAACTTGTTTGCAGTGCTATATTAATAAGGTTGCAATTTGAAATAGCCCTCTGACACTGCTGAGACCCTAAAGTTTTTTTAAAAAGAGATCACATCTTTACCTAATATTACTTAAAATAATCTGGTGCTGTTTATGTAAGACTATCACCAAGCCTTAGAAATCCCCAGTATATATTGTTTCTGTGAAGCTTTAACAAGACAATGATGAAATGAAGAGCTGAGAGACACATATTCCTCATGCCAAATGTTTCCCCAGAGCTGAGAGCCAGATTGTGTGAATGCACAGAATTCAAAATTAAACCCAGACTTTATGAAAAAGTGCCATTTATTAAATAATTTAAAACAAAACCTCTGGGGATCTGGGTTTTTTAAATTATGCAGCCCTTGGTGTGATTTTCAAAAGAGATCAGCAGACAGAATAAAACTATCAAATCTCATTTGATGAATTTACATCCTACTTAGAATGCAAAGACACATCTGCATAAAAGCCCCACTTGCTTCCAGTTCAGTGCTTTAGTGCCAGACTGGAAGTTCAAGAAAAGCCTTCTGTACAAAAAAGTGTTACAAATATAATAAATGCCAGACCCCAACATGCAAGCAGGCACAAGCTCATTTTCATGGCTTCCGCAAACAGGATTTTCTTGCTACTATCTCAATCTGGCATAGAAACATGTAAGGGGCTAGAAGAAATAGACAACAATTCCCTCTTTTTTCCTCTTTTGTTTTCTGGAATATCTGTTTTCACTGATCTGTCAGTATGAGATATACTGTTTATGCCTCCCCTCTGCCCCCGGTTTTCAATTAGCAAAGATAGTAGCCACAGATAGACTCATCCACTTTAAATGTACTTAATGTTTTCTTGCAATTTTCTAAAGTGGTGTTCAGTATCACAGACTGCCAATGACTTACATAAGGCAGTACTACATAATAGGACTACTCTATTCTGCCTTAGTCAGATCACATCTGGAATTCTGTGTCCAGTTCTGATCATTACACAATTCAAGAAGGATATTGACAAGCTGGAATGTGTCCAGAGTAAAATATCTGAAAGCAAAGTTCTATCTGGAAGAGGTTAAGGAGCTGGGTATGCTTAGTTTAGTGAATTGAAGACTGAGGGTTGATGTCTTTAGCCTGCTTTCAAGAACCAAAGAAAAGGGTGTTAAGCTGAACAGAGCTGTCATACTGTCTATTCTCCTATATGGGTCTGAAACATGGGTCACCTATCGCCAGCATCTATGACTCCTCAAATGCTTTCAACATTCATCATTGAAAACACAACTGCGCTGGGCAGGGCACATCTCTAGGATGGAGGACCACCGCCTCCCAAAGATACTACTCTATGGTGAACTCGCCACGGGTCAGCGCAAGAGAGGCACCCCCAAAAAGAGATACAAGGACTCCCTGAAACAACATCTCAGGCTTGGCCAGATTGATCACCAAAAATGGTCCACCCTGGCCTCACATCAGAAGGCATGGAGACGCACTATCCACAATGCTGCGGCCAAACGGGTCTCGAAGAAAAACGACAACGCAGAAAGAACCGCAACTTGGAAACAACATCACCCAAGGAGACTTTCTGCTGTGCTTTCTGCAACTGGACTTGCCTATCTCAGATTGGCCTTTTTTGTCATCAACGCGCTTGTAAAAAGCGTGGGATGAGTCCTTCCTAAAGAATCTTCAATCGCGAAGTAATGCCAAGAGAGAGGAAAAAACCTCTTGGTGGCAAAAGCCATCATATGGTAGAATGGACAATGGCGGGCTCACCTTCCTTTATAAGTCTTTAAATAGAAGTTGGTTAGCCATTTCCAAGTGGGGGTCCAGCTGTGGAGTACTGCATGGCAGAAGGTTAGATTAGAAATACAATAAATAAATAATAGATGTCTCTTGTGGTATTTTTCAATTCCATGATTCTATGTTGTATAAGGGGAGCCCCCAGTGGTGCAGTGGGTTAAACTGCTGAGCTGCTGATCTTGCTGATTGAAAAGTCACAGGTTAGAATCTGGGCAGCGGCGTGAGCTCCTGCTGTTAGCCCCAGCTTCTGTCAACCTAGCAGTTCAAAACATGCAAATGTGAGATCAATAGGTACCACTCCAGTGGGAAGGTAACGGTGCTCCATGCAGTCATGCCAGCCACATGATGTTGGAGGTGTCTACGGACAACGCCAGCTCTTTGGCTTAGAAATAGAGATGAGTACCAATCTCCAGAGTTGGACACAACTGGAATTAATGTCAGAGGAAAAGCTTTATCTTTACTATGTTGTATAAACTATCAATCTGGAATTGTAGGAACATGGGATTTCTTTTGCTTATTATAAACATTCAGTCTGAGTATGTTTAACTTAAGGAAAAAAGACCAAGAGGAGATATAATAATTATCTTTAAATACCAGTAGGGGTGTCAATTGAAGCAAGCTTGTTTCCCCTGCTTTAAAAGTTCAAATGTGAACCAATGGATTTAATTATATAAAAAAGATTCTACCTACTGTAAATATTAAAAATAACTCACTGACTACAAGATCTGTCTTACAATGGAAGAGGCTACCTTGGAATGTGGTGAACTTTCCATCTTTGGAGGCCCTTAAACAAAGTATCTTTCGAGAGTGCTTTAGTTGTGTATTTCTTCATGATTGGGTAATGAGTATGTGTGTGGACTAGATGTTACTTGTGGTTCCTTCCACTTCTAAAATCCCATGATCCTAGTTTCTAAAATTAAGCAATGAAAGATTGCAATGCTACTAAAATAACAAGAAAACACTTATAGATCACACGTTTCTGCTGCAATTCCTTTTCTGAATGCTAGCCCTGTATGGAACTACTTACAGTTGCCTCCTCTTTGAAATCTATCCAAAAATTCTGTGTCAAAGATAATTCTCATCTCCTGGTGCAAAATCCATCCACACAGTCATATGCTTTCAAAATACTCTTGTAGCTCCTTCTTATAATCGATTACCTTAATTCCTCGCCTCTGCTTTAAGTGCTTATCTTTCTGCCAAGTAATTTATTATAGAGCCCTCAGCTGCTTCTCCTTCACTCTTTCCATATCTTTCAGGTTTCATAAGATTATGCCAGCTGAGAAATTTTCTATGTTCTTGATTTAGTGATTAGGATGTGACTGGAAGTGTGAATGTTTTCTGAGTTGGGGAGGTGGTATTTATATCACGTACATTTTAATGCATTTCCCTATCACATGGACTTCACCATTCACAATATTATTCCTGTAGTCTGCTTTTCAGGCTAGAGGAATGACTTGCTGGATGCAAAATGCATTCATCAACACGTAATAGTCTCACATGTTTTACTCATCTGTCCCCTTTATAGCCTTGCCCCCATAGCAGTGACCTCTGTGCAGAATCTGGCCATTCTAATCATCTTTACCACTGGGAGTGGCTTCAGTTTGCAGAATTGGTTTGGGAAACTTGTTTCCTTCCATTCAGCTTTAACCTTGGGCAGAATAAGCTGATTAGTGGGAGGGAAAAGGGGCTCTGAACTCTTTTCAAGCACAGTTGGCTAGGCTTCAAAGACAGCTATTTAACTGTATTTTCCAGGTGCATATACACAGCTGGGAATTGTTGAAGGTTTCTACGAAATTATCTGCCTCTTCCCCCGAGAAGGTCACGTAGAGCTGCAGAAGGCATGCAGAGCTGGCTATCTGCGCTGTCCCACAAGTTGGAGAGAAAACGAATGGGGAGCAACAGCAGCTTACCTTCACATCAGTTTCTTTGCCTGCCTCTGAAATGTGAATACACTTTATCCCTTTTTTTAAAAAAAATGTCCACAATTAAGTTTTAAACTAAATCAGCGCCACCCCAGCAAAAACCCACTGAATATTTGAAAGAAATACAAGGGAGAGGTTAACATGCAAACCTTGAGAAGACATTTCAGGCTTTAGCCTGAAATGTCTTCTCAAGGTTTGCATGTTAACCCCTCCCTTGTTTCATTTCCCTTCTCTTCAAAACCTTTAAGGAAATGAGTATGTCCGAAGAGCATATTGTAGCAGATCCTGTCTGATTTTGGAAGCTAAACAGGGTCACCCTGGTCAGTATGTGGATGGAGACCATCAACAAACACCAGATGCCGTAGTCCATATTTTTGCAGAAGGAATTGGAAAACCACTTCTGAGTACCCCTTAACTATTTAAACCCTATGAAATGCATGGGGTCACCATAAGTTGATGGATGACTTGAAGCTGATACACACCGTAATGCAATCATAGGCGTGATTACTCAGAGTTATGCATGCTTTTAAGTAAATAATATGTAGAATAGAAGGCAACTTAAGTAGATGTCCTGGAGAGAACTGTTGTAGGAGAAGTACATCAGCTTTTTGTTAATTTAGGGAATGGTTCTGAAGGGAAAAGAAGATAAAGGGCACTTGCGTGCGTGCGTGCGTATGCGTGTGTGAGAGAGGGGGGGGGTATATATGTTAGCATTAAGGAAGCCTGCTTCCAAACGACATCAAAGCAAACAAGGGAAAGCAAAATCATAAAAGATGGCCTAAGAGGCAGAAACAGCCATAGCAGCACACATGAACTGCTCAAAGTGGGAATGTGCTGTAAACTCAGACATAGAAGAAACTGCAGCAACACTAAATGAAAATTCTTATCGAGTGAAGCAATGTGAGCTGGGACAGATGTACATAAAATAAACAATGCATTTAAATAAGGTCCTGGGGCATCAGGGCTGGTTTCACAACTACCTCCCTCTTCGCATGCAATGAAAGCACTACACAGCAATATGTGACATGAAAGCACACCACAAACTGATAAAACCTCTCCCATGTAGTTGATGTAGTTGTGCAATTATTACTCCCATTGTTGAGGCACTACTTATTGGGGTGTATCACAGACAAGAGTTTTATGAAAGCTTCTACAGAATATTTACTGACAACTACATTGTCAAAGAAATACATGCACACATACATACAATCTTACAGCAATGTCTTTGAAAAAGGATAGAGCCCAAGATTTTTTTTTTAAAAAATCATTTTTATTCATGAGAACATATAATCACGCAAACATGTACAAATACGAATATAAATACAAAATTCCCTTCTAATCACAAAAGCATTTACATGTTATGACTCACACACAAACAATACAACACTCGTGAGACACATAACACACATATCACACATATAGCTAAAATACCAACACCCCACCTCCCCAAACATGAAAGTTCCCTTCACTTCCAAATCGCTTTGAGATAGTGTTTGATATTCTTTCAACATTATCTTAGGCGATCCCTCGTTGTCCGAGTAAGATTGTCCTCCAAGTGCGGTGTCCTGGCGGTGGGTACATACGTGACTGTGGAGCTCTATTCTTGACCCGCATGTTCTCCTGCAGTGAGGGCATCGGTTTCCAAGTGGAAGGCGGTCCCAGTCAGGGTTGGCTTGATGCACCTTCCTCTTGGCACATTTCTCTTTTTCGTTCTCCATTCATGCCTCTTCAAGTTCTGCAGCACTGCTGATCACAGCTGACCTCAAAATAGAGTGCCTAAGGGCCAGGCTTCCCAGTTCTTTGTGTCTATGCCACAGTTTTTTTGGCTGGCTTTGAGCCCATCTTTAAATCTCTTTTCCTGTCCTCCAACATTCCATTTTCTGTTCTTCAGTTCAGAGTAGAGTAACCGCTTTTGGAGACGGTGATTGGGCATTCGGATAATGTGGCCGGTCCAGCAGAGTTGATGGTGGAGGACCATTGCTTCAGTGCTGGTGGTCTTTGCTTCTTCCAGCACACTAACATTTGTCCACCTGTCTTCCCAAGAGATTTGCAGGATTTTTTGGGGGCAACACTGATGGAATTGTTCCAGGCATTGCATGTGACGTATGTAGACAGTTCATGTTTTGCAGGCATATAGTAGGGTTGGAAGGACAATAGCTTTATAAACAAGCAGCTTGGTATCCCTACCTGACCAACACATTTCTGACAAATAATGAATATTGGACATAGGATAAGGGGCATATCGACATTGACCATTTAATACAGTTCTATGCTAGCTTCTAACTGTGGCAACCAGACAACAAGCTTTCACAAAAGTGTGTGAAAGAATGCCCTCAATACGCATAGGTGCTCTGTGGTTTGTGTAATCACCTCTAGGCCTCAAACTAGTTCCAGGATTTCCTATGCAATCATTTGCACAGTAAAACTATTTTCTTCAATACTGGTTTGAAACTACATTAAATGGTCAATGTAGATGGGACCATGGTTTTCTGATCTGTTTTCAGCAGCCACCCATATTCCACTAAAAATGGAATTTATCTTCTTCAAACAACAAACTGAAAATATGCTATAATTTTCTGTAATACATTTTTACATGTAGCTATAGAGCACTGGGGGCTTTTTTCTTTTCTTTTTCTTTTTTGCAAAATGGCAATGTTTCTCTACATTTCAAACATGATGGATGGCCATCTGCATTCATAACAATCCAGTATGTGAATTCCTTCTCTGAAATCATATTGAGTGCTGCATGATGAGAGGTGGTGAGTTATGTACACACACACACAGCCTAATTTTGGCTATAATGTACTTGGGGAATTATTTCCTCTTTCTTTATATTATGGAGACTATGTATGTACACACATAATGGAATACAATTAAATTAGGTTTGTGTTTGTGAACCAGTGCAATCAACAGTATTACTTACAGTATATGAATTATCTTTTAGTACTGTGGCAGAAGGATAAACTAGCAACTGTTTATAACAAGGTTACAAACTATGTAGCTCTCCAGATGTTGTTGCACTACAGCTCCCAGGAGTCCTAGCCATCATAGCTAATGGTGACATATGCTGAGAATTGTAACATGAAGAGTTACAAGATTCTCACTCCTGACCTGGAATTAATACTGGAACACTGGTAAATATATAAGGAGATGCATAAAGTCTTCAGACCTTAGTATCAGAATAAAGCAGAGAAACAAGACTCATGGATTCCCACAGATGTAATCATGATCACCATACATTTGACTTTAGAAAACACAACAAATATCTTAATATTTCTCACAGCAAGTTGGTTATCTGTAATTAACCAATGCATACTCTTTTAACAGTTATGTTACGTCTGTTACATTCATTGTCTGCCAGATATATTAGTGAATACAGTTGCCTTTCAAATTCATGGATTCTGCACCCAAAAACAAAAGCTTGTTTTTGCCATTTTACACAAGATACACCATTTTACTATACCACTGTATATAATGGGACTAGAGCACCCACGGATTTTGGTATCCATCAAAGCTGGTAGAGAAAAGGCTGGATGCAAACCTCAGCAGACAGCAAAGACCACAATAGTTATATTTTCAGGCATAAAAGAAGCAAAGGTATGAATGAGAATGTTCCTATTAGCTATTGCCATCTATTTACAGGAAATCGACCGCAAGAATGCTGTCCATCATATGCAGGATGTTCTTCAACATGGGGAAGTGTGGGAGATCAAATACCAGTAACATCATTTTGCACCAAGAAAGCTTGCTGAAATTATATGAATTAATATACTTGTGGATATTTTATGTTTGTAGAAGTTATTCTAACACTTGGAAGGAGTACAATCTCTTCGCAATATGAAACCCTCTCCAGTGGCTACTTTGGCACTGTTTTGAATTAACAAGATTCTAAATTTCCCTTACAAAACTAGTATAGTGAAACAATTCTGAATTTAATGCTCACACAGCATTTGTACAGGAATGCGGAATACCCCAGGCATTGGTAATCACATAGCCATAATCGTATCATCTGAAATCAAGTTATCCACAGTAAACTAATACTGTATATGTGAAGTACATCCTACTACATACTCCCATCAAAATTTGATAGTTTTAATTATATTGAGGTTGTCCCTTGATATAGCTCTGGGTAGTCATTTTCCCCACTCTAAATTCATGAAATAGGCAATTGTGAACTTTCTTTCAAATAGCAAGGAATTGGTCTGTCGTATCGTGAGCTGTGGTCAATGTGAAATCTAATCGGGCCTGTTTTGTTTTTGTTTTTTGTTTAAATCATCAAAATGCAAGGGGAAAAGTACTGCATGTACAGTAATACTGAGAATTTGCCTTTAATGACTACTCCTGGAGCACATGAGCTTACAAATGCAAGCAGAATAAGGCATTATGTGCTCCCTTCTTGTTGCTGGATGCCTTCAACTTGTTTCTGACTGGGTCAGAGTTTTCTGAGTCTGAGGACTTGCCCAAGGTCACCCTGAAGATTTCCATGGCTAAGTGGGGAATCTAACCTTGCAGAGTTGTAGCCCAATGCTCAATCCACTTCACAGCATTAGCTCCCTACCGCAGTCATGTAGATCCCTCTGTAATACAGAACACATTCAATACCTCTGCTTGAAAGCATTGCCTTGAACATACTTCTATATGTCTCTTGTCTGCCTGCTAGTGACTAAAATCCAAGTGCTTACTGCTGAATTCACAAACAAAGGAATTAGTGACACCAATGTGAAGCAATCAAGACTAAGAAAAAATGAACTGGCAGAACTCTTAATCTAGCTTCTCACCAAAGTACTGTATACAAAATAACATAACTAGGTTTTTTTTAGTGCTAGATGAAATTTTAAGTGTTTCCATCCATCTTCACAAATATTCTCCCTACAGGTATATGCCCTGTATATAAACAGAGCCTATATACACATCTAAGTAACTTTTACAAGTGACTTCAACTATCTTCTTTCCATAACTTTCCTTTCTTTTCCATTTATGATTTCTTTCCACCAAGTTCTGGAATATTTTGCCCAGTAATAGAACATTTCTAGAGAATCATAGATATACATGCTTGGGATTAGATATACAAGCTTAGGATTTGCTTATAGCAGGGGTCAGGAACCTATGGCCCGGGAGCCAGATGTGGCTCTTTTCATGATTGCATCGTGCTCTCCAGAGCAGCCCGGGCCTCTGTTTCCCAGCATGCAGCAGGGAGGAGTGACGCAAATGTGCTGCGACTGCCGATACCGCACCACCATTGCTGCCTCTTCTTCATCCCCCACTGCCCTCGGGACCCTGCATTCAGCAGTGGCTCCTCGTCCTCATCTTCCTCTTTGTCCTCCGCCACGGGCCTTGAGGGAGGCGGGCCTGGCCCTGGTGCCGTGGACCCAGCCTTGCTGCCCCTGGGGGATGCCCAGCTCATCGCTCTCATTGTGGAGCAGCTCAAGAGCTGCTGCCTCTTCGACGCCTTCCAGAGGGACTGCCTCACCGACATCGACACCAAGGTCAGCCTTGGCCCTGCGCCCTCCTCCCCCTTCCTTCCTTCCTCTTCCTTTCCCCCTCTCTTTTTCTTTCATTCTTTTCCTCCCTCCCTCCATTTTCCTTCCTTCCTCTTCCTTCCTTTCTCCCCTTCACCCTTGCCTTCTCTCCTTCCTTTTCCCTCCCCCTCTCCTCTTCCTTCTTTCCTCCATTCTCCCTCTTCCTTCCTTCCTTCCTTCCTTTCTCCTTCACCCTTTCCTTCTCTCCTTTCTTTTCCCTCCCTCTCCCCTTCCTTCTTTCAGCCATTCTCCCTCCCTCTTCCTTTCTTCTTCTTCTATTCTTTTTCCCCAAGTCTTCCTTTCCTTCTCCTTCCTTTTTCACTTCCCTCGCTTCCCTTTTCTTCTTTTCCCTTCATTATTTTACTTTTTCCTCACTCCCTTTCCTTTCTTTCCCCCCACCCTTTCCTTTCTCCCCTTCCCATTTCCTTCTTTCTTTTCCCCTCCTTGTCTCTCTCCTGCTTTTTTTCTTCCTTTTCCATTCTTCTTTTCTTTCTTCCTCTCCCCCTCCCTCCTTTATTTACTCTGTATTTCTTTCTTTCCCCCTTCCTTCCATCTTCTCTTCCTTCCCAGAGTACTGAGCATGCCTTTTGCAGAGCCAGGACTGAAGTGTCCCATCATTCTGTCGGGGGAATCCTTTTCTCATAGTATGTATGCATATACTCACATTTAGTTGAATTCAGTCTTAAAATATATGATATATATTACATGGCTCTCACTGAAATAAATTTCCAAATATTTTGCTTTCATGGCTCTCTGAGTCAAAAAGGGTCCCGATCCCTGGCTTATAGGAACATGGACAATCCAGATTCAGCTCTCCACTGAACTATGAAAGTCATTGGCTGACCTTGGGCTTCATCCCTTAGCCTAAGCTACCTTTCAGAGTTGTTGTGATAATAAAAAGGGGAAGAGAGTGACTTATAGTTTTTTGAGATCATTGGAAGAAAGGACAGACATAAGTGAAATGTAATTAACACACAAATACATGTGGGGGTGAGTAGACACCTGCAGGCAGAACTTTGATATCACCAGAATCATAATGTTTTTAAATGGAAGCTATTTACACATTCAGGTGTAAATCATGCCAACAACAATTTAAAAAATCATATTCGTGCATATGCGAGGCAAAAGCAGATACAATTACTGTGCCTTTACATTTAATATGCAAAAAAAGCGACAAAAAGGGCATAAGTTTAGGAAATAACAACTATCAGGAGTGTAGAAGGGAGGTGGAGGAATGTAACCTTTTTCTCCTTGGCCAACATCCCTCCTATGTAGCCGGCATTTGTATCAGGAGAACATCCCCCAGTGGCTTCAAAGTCCTCAAACTTTTTTAGACGAGGGTCAGTTCACAGTCCCTCAGACTGTTGGGGGTCCAGTTTGAAAAAAAAATGAACGAATTCCTATGCACACACCACTTGTTTTATTTTTAGTGCAAAAAACCATGAAAGAACAATACAATATTTAAAATGAAGAATAATTTTAATCAACATAATATTGCCAGTATTTCATTGGGAAGTGTGGGCCTGCTTTTGGCTGATGAGATGGTCAAGTTAATTAGCACTGTTGTTGTATGCCTTCAAGTCATTTTTCGACCTAGGGATGACCCTAAGTCTAACATTTAGGGCAGCAACCAGGTAAATAACCTTGGAGGATCGCATATAATCCATGCTTACATGAGAGAAAGTTCCATTGAATTAAGTGGGGCTTTATTCTCAGCAGGCCTATATAAGTTTGTATTGCTAACCTGGTCCTGAATCAGCCAATACTCATGACAGCGAACAAAAAGCTATCTAGCCAAGAATAGCACACAAACCTTATTATGAAATCCAGACAAGACTACAATAAATAACACTGTGTAACACTATTTTTGTTCCTGGGTTATAAATGTCATTTCCTGATTGGTTCTTTTAAAAAAACACACAGAAAGTTTATTAAACTGAAACAACTTTTTTGCCAGACATCCTGCAGCACATTTTGCTATAGTTTTTCAATGAATATCTTGTAGAGTCTGAACAAATTCAACACAGCTGGTGGTAACCTCAAAATGAAGTTTCTAGAGTGTAATAACTACTTGCAACCTAAGTACCATACAATTAAACAGGAATAACACTTTCAAACCAGAAACATTTTTTTAAAATCTTGTTACATAGTGTAACCATAGTGTCCTTAGAAGGAAATTCAAGACTTGGCTGTGGGACTTTGCATTTGACCATTGAATAGCAGCTTGCATGAAGAAGACATAAACAATTTTGAAGTGACAATGAATTTGACCCGGACCAGGATTTTAATTGGCGTGTTTTAAAACTGTTTATTTAATTTTACGTTTTAATGAATTTGTTGATTGTTCTTAACATTATGATGGCACGGAATGGTATTTGCTGTGAGGCCGCCCTGAGTTCCCCCACAAGGGTGAGAAGGGTGGAGTACAAGTATATGAAATAAATAGATAAATAAATCACTGTGCAATCCAGACCATATGTATTTACACACATTGCAAGTAATTGCATATGTGCCTCGCAAGCAAGACGAGTATATCTCATAGAGAAAAGCAGCCTCTTTTTCTCATAGAAATGGCATCCAAAATGATAAACATGGTGGGGGGAGGTCTTCCCTAATTTTTAATATGTTAGATAGGCTCAGGAAAAGGCCTTCTGCCAAGAAACAAAACACATGATCAGTAGGACATAATCCAGAATTGTACTACTGTAGTTGGCAGCTGGCATCCTCTGGATGCTATTCTGCCACTTGTGTTTTGTGTTTGTTTCTTTAAAAATCTCAATTTGTTCATTAATTGTTAACAAAGTGAGAAAAAGGCTGCATTACTAGTTATGACCTCCCTAACATAGTCCGGATCTTGTCTGATTTTTAAATCAAACTTTTTTGAGAGAACTGTGTATTGACAAGTGCATTTTAAAATGTGGAGCACACATAAAAAGTCCCAAAATTGATGTGTATAATCCTGAGCTACTTTGGATGCCAGTTATAAGTCTCTCACTGATTGCTTTTAGTTGGACCTGAAAACCTGATTGTTATAAGGGTTATCCAGAAAAAAGGTTACAAGGCATGTAGGTCTCATGAGGAATTTTCACAGGGGAAGTTGGTATCACTGCAATGTAGAGGGAAGCTAGCGGAAGCAAATGAGCAGTGCCAGTTGACAGTAGCCCATCGACTGGCATTGTGGTGAAGGTTAGAGATGAGAGTCTTCATTCCACTTCCCTCCAAGTGTGAAGTTGAGCTGTAATACGCTACCTAAATGCTAAGGGTATGAACGCTGCTGCAAATTAATCACACAAAAAAATATCGTGGCATCAGTGTTTTGGAACAGAAAAGGGGTTCTGCTCATTGATATATTTTTTTGGAAAGAGGTGAAACAATTAATGCTGCAAGATATTGTGAGATCATGAAGAAACTTCACAGGGCCATCCAAAACAAATGCTGTGGGATGCTGACAGCAGGAGTCTGTCTCCTTCATGAAAATGCACATCCTCACACCACTCATGCAACACAAGAGTTGTTCACTCCATTTGGTTGGGATGTTTTAAACCACCTCTCTCACAGTTCTGATCTCACACCCAGTGACTACCATCTGTTCACTAAGCTAAACACCTGGGTGGAAAACACTTTTCTGACGATGACGAGGTGAAAATCGAAGTGACGAACTGGCTGAAAAAGGTGGCGGGAGACTTCAGTGACCCAGGCACGTATTTATTTATTTCTGGTATTTATACCCCACTCTTCTCAACCAACTCAAGACTCAGTAGCTCTCATGGGAACAAGATGTATTGGACTGAATGGTGATTATGTGGAAAAATAATGTAATATCTATGCTATAATTCATGTAAGTTTTATTAAAATATATTTATTCTTTGTATTTTTAAAAAATTCTAGTAACCCTACTTTCTGGATATCCCTCATACATTGATGTCTTTGTGCAGCAGTTTTTGATTATGGCCGTTGACTGTAATAAATCTTGTATGTATGTATGATACAGCAGTGGCAGCAGTTCACAGCATGTGTGTTTTTGGAACCTGTTGAAAGAAATGCTCTGTCATACTTGACTTGAAGAATGTATCATTTTATGTATTTAACATTCTTTAAAAATCACATATGTTTAAACCCTTAAATTATTTAAAGTTTTAAGAGACAACTCTAGGGACTCTATAGCCTTCGGCATATTGGCTGCCTCCCAGCCACAATGCTCTGAACTTATGTTAACACTGAGCAGCGTTTCTATTTGTTTTTTTTAAAGAGACAGCCCCTGGTTGTATTCCTAATAATTCAAGTTTGTTTGTATTGCCTGAACAGACATGCTGCTCCAATGGCATCAGGGGATCAAAGTTCTCCGCAGAATTCATGCTGAAGTGTGTGCTACTGCCTAGGATGAGGCATATCTTAGTGAATATAAGTAATCTGTGTCCACATGAAATTCCAGGGGCTGATTCAAGCACATAAGCATGTTCTAGCTCTTCATTTCCCATTATGTATATTTGACTGTGGCCTCAGTCTTTTAATAAATCTAAGCTCAACTGAAGTCCTGCTGATTTCAGTTACATCTATTACTAGCCAGTTACATCTATTACTAGCCTGTATGAGTACAACTGAATCATTATCACACATTTGTGAACCAGTCTGCAGTAATTTGGGAAAACATCCCACTCCCTCCAGTTCTCTTTACATCTACAGGAATATATTTGTATGGATATAGTTCTGGCAGGAGGGACACATGTTTTCCTTCTCTCATTAGGCAACTGTTACATACTTGAAAGATTGCCTGAAAGCATCCATTGGTGTAGAACAGGGCTGTCCAACTTCTGCCGGCGCAAGGGCCGGACTTCTGGTGAGTGATCACCTGGGGGCCACTCAGCCACGCCCCCGGCCACGCGGCTCCGCCCCCTCTCCCAAAGCGTCACAATAGCCTTGGAAGCGGGCGATTTTGACGCTTTGGGAGAGAAGGAGGAGCCATGGGGAGCCTTCCATGGCTTCGCCCCCTCACCCAAAGCATCCCAACAGCTGTTGTAACGCTTTGGGAGAGAGGGCGAAGCCGTGAGGAGCCTTCCGTGGCTCTGCCCCCTCGCCCAAAGCATCCCAACAGCTGTTGTGACACTTTGGGGGAGAGGGCGAAGCCACAAGGAGGCACCCCGTGGCTCCGCCCCCTCGACCAAAACTGGCGTGGCGCTTTGGGAGAGAGGGAGGAGCCACGGGGGGCTCCCCCCGCCCTCCCAAAATGGGGGAAACCGCACGCATGCACTTTTTTTGGATTTTTTTTGGATTTTTAAATTATTTTTTTCTATTTTTATTTTTTATTAAAAAGCTTAGGGGGGCGTAGGGAAGGGGCTGGGGGGCCGCATACGGCCCCCGGGCCGTCAGTTGGACAGCCCTGGTGTAGAACACACAACTGATATTATGGCTTTGATATAATTTTTTAAATAAAATGTAATGTTTTAAAGTCTATTGATGGTTTGATATGTTTTTTTCACATTTTTATATGTGTACTTTTGTTTTTATTCTGTTTTGTTTCTAAACAAATTGTTGGCTACCTTGAGTCTCATTAATGGGAGAAAAGTGGATATAATGCAATAAAGGAGGATGGACCTACATGAACTTATTTGATCGCCACTAGGCATAGAGTCATAAAATCCTAGATCTGGAAGGGGCCTTATCAACTACTGAATCCAACCTCCTTACTCGGTGCAAGAGCTCCAGCTAACGCAACACATATAGATAGATGTCCAGCCTCTTTTTGAAGAATTCCAGCAAAGGAGACTCCACCATCTATCGACACAGTTAGTTCAATTGCCAAACTGTTTTTACTGTCAAGACAAAAAAGGAGCGAAAACAGTATCTTTCAATATCTTTAGTGATAATCTATATCAATATTGGGCTTATAAGTCCCTGAGTAGCAATAGCAATATTACATAGCAACCATACAAATACAGAAAAATACAGTATCATATAGGTAAGTACCATACATACATATCTATGTGTTTAGCAATCACGGGCAGCTGACTCACATGCAAGTGAGCGGAGACGCCGGAAAGGTGCGGAAGGAAGTTCCTGTGTCATCAATGAGGGACACAGTCCTGGACGCCATCCCAAATTATGAAAAATGTACAAATAATAGTAGAATGTCCAGGTTTATGTGACCGCATAATGCATTTAGTTCATAAACGGAGGTTGTCCTGTGACCGCACCTTTCCGGCGTCTTCACTCACTTGCATGTGAGTCAGCTGCCCGTGATTGCTAAACACATAGATATGTATGTATGGTACTTACCTATATGATACTGTATTTTTCTGTATTTGTATGGTTGCTATGTAATATTGCTATTGCTACTCAGGGACTTATGAGCCCAATATTGATATAGATTATCACTAAAGATATTGAAAGATACTGTTTTCGCTCCTTTTTTGTCTTGACTGTATTAGTGGGTCAGCCAGCCCCCCCCCCTCTCTTGTAAACTGTTTTTACTGCCAAGACGTTCCTTCTAATGTTCAGTTGAAAACTACTGCCCTGTAAATACAACCATTAAACCTGTGGTCTTCTCCCATTTGGGGCATAAGAGAACAGGCTTGCTTCCTCCTCTTTGTGACAGCCCTTTATTTATTTATTTATTATTCAATCTTGTATGCCGCCACTCCCCTATTTAAAGAATACAACCATCTCACCTCTTAGTGTTCACTAGACCATCTCTTTCAACCTTTCCCCATATGTTTTGTTCTATATACCTCTTATCATCCTTGTTGTCCCATTCTAAACTTTTCTACTTGTCTATAAAATGAGCTGCCCAGAACTGAACGCAATACAGCCTGACCACCATAGAATACAGAAGAACCATTGTTTTCCTTGGCTTGTAAACTATGCTTCTATTAGCCAATTCATTTTATTCTGAAATTTCCAATTTGGTAATAGTTACATGAGGACAGGATGGTGGGAGGATAATATTGTTCTTACAAACTTGGGTGTGTGTACTCCATTCTAGTATAACAGAAGAATGATGAATATCCTCCAGATAATTACACTTACATGTGCACACAAAACAGGTTTTTCAAGCAGTTGGCAACACTTTCCACTTTCTCAAAAGGGCACCTCTTGCAATACATCCTGCCTCTATCTGTCCCATAGATCCCTATATAATAACTATAGATGTAGTGATCACCATCTCTTTTGTCACTCTTTTCTGTGCCTTTGAAAAATGATGTGCTTGCATTTTCTCCATTCCTCCCAATCTCTTTCCCTGCAATGAGGCAAAGCTTCAAGAGACAAAAGAGCCCTATGGGTTTGCTTCAGGATATACTGACACAAAATCTTCTGACCTGTGTCATGCAGAAGGTCAAAGTAATTGACCATAATAGTCCCTTCTGGCAGTGAGAGCTATAAAAATACAGAAGCTGTGTAGCCATTGCATGCCCTGATGACATATTCCTCATTTTGCTTTTACCCATGCATACAGAGCAGGTTATTTCCCAGTCACAGGAGACAGTCACATTTCCATGGGCTGATAGACATCTTCACAACTGTAATAATGATTGCTTTGTGTTTCCCTTTACTCATTTTGAGCCAATTTGGGTTTGCTGTTTATAAGAACTGTGGCACTAGTAGAGATAGTGGGAATTGCAGTGTCCCAGTATGGGCAGTCCCTTCGTTACAAACAAGATAGGTTCTGTAGGTTTCTTCTTAAGTTGGATTTGTATGTAAGTCAGAACAGGTCCATTTAAAAAAAATGTAACTCTATATATGTATATCGCTTCCTAGCCATAGATTTCTCTTACTTCCTATTTTCTCACCACCATCTGTAACAAGGAGTCAGGAGTCATACATAAGTTGGATGTTTGTAACTCATGAACAGCCTGTAGTTACTTTTGGGCCACTAGGTTTCTATCTCCCTCTGGAGTATTACAAGATTTATTCCCCCAGGGGTCATATCTATATGACATAAACATCAACTTTGTTGTTGTTTATTTGTTGAGTTGCTTCCGACTTTGTGACCTCATGAGCCAACCCACAACCGAGCTCCCTCTCAGCTGTGGCCACCTCCATTTCCTTCAAAGTCAAGCCAGTCACTTCAAGGATGTCATCCACGCACCTTGCCCTTGGTCAGCCCCTCTTCCTTTTTCCTTCTATTTTCCCCAGTACCACACTTTCCTGTATTCTCATTATGTGGCCAAAGTGCTTCATCTTTGCCTCTAATATCCTTCCCTCCAGTGAGCAGTTGAGCTTTATTTCCTGGAAGATGGACTGGTTTGATCTTCTTGTGGTCCAAGATGGTCAGAATTTTCCTCCAGCACCACAGTTCAAAAACATATATCTTCCTTCGCTCAGCCTTCCTTATGGTCCAGCTCTCACATTCATATGTTACTACGGGGAATGCCATTGCTTTAACTATGTGGCTCTTCATTGCCAGTGGAATGACTCTAATCTTCAAACATCAACTGTGGTTTGAAACATCAATTGTGGTTTGATTTTCCAAAATTCAGCATGGTTTAAATAATCTTCTCAGCCTTACCTAAGCCTGGACTGAGTGCTACTGCACCACCTGCATGAAATTTTATTAAGATTTTGACAGTTTAGCTCTTGGTTTAAGCCTAGATTATGCATGTGGGAAGAATAATAGGTTACAAGACTTGCAAGAATAACAAAGGGGTGCATCAACCAAAGCATCTGTTAAAGATTTACATTCTCTCTCAAATGGAGAAATCTAATTTCAGGCTCTCATTTTAATTAATGGATTCTCTGTTTTAAAAAATCTGGCTCTTTGTCCAGATATAAAGCCATTTCTCGGGCTACTGCTGTGTTTCTCAGGAGTCCATTCTTAAAAATTAAAGCAATAAATATACTTGGATTAGCTCTAGACAAAACTATATCTTAAAGAAAAGGTTTCCTTTCAACCACAATGTTTGCTCTACAGCTGGCTATTTTATTATGTTCTTTTCTAATAAACAATAGACTTTTCATCATTTCACTTTGAAGTTTAACAGTGGGGTAATACATAATTTAGTTGCCTAAATATCCCAAAGGCATCAGATCATATCTGATTCCAGGAAGCTAAGGAGTCAGCCCTGGGCAATACTTGGATAGGAGACTACCAATGAATCCCAGGTGCCATAGGTTCTATTTTAGAGTATTGAACAGACAAAACCATCACTGAGATTTTCTTGTCTAAGAAAGCCCTGTGAAATTCACAGGGTCACAATCTATAAATAGGCAATTTAATGGCAAACATAATAGGTAATCTGCACTTTTTAAATCAGCAGACAAATTGTTCCTATGAAAAACATTCAATCAAATAGTATAATCTTTGTGACCTCTATTTTCTAAAAGAAATTGATTTTTGAAGTGTAGTGCTATTGTATGCAGGTTCACTGAGATATTAAATCCCACTAGGTCATGCAGATGGTGTGTCTAGTATATATCTGTGTTGTATAGTAACCTGAAAGGTACCCCATTTCTTAAAAAAAAAAAAATAATTGTGCCGTGGTTTTGTGCCAGCATGTCTGCCGCCTGTTTTTGTTAAAGGGGAAAGTAGAACACTGTAGGTTGGGATTGGGAAGGAGGGGAAACCTGCCCCTAATATCCAGCACTGCTTATTCCCATGCCAGCTTTTGCCACCTCTTAACCATGTCCATTGAACACCAGGGTATCAGCTGAATGTAATGCATCACTATCTACATACTCTTTAACCACAGTGGTCCACATTCAAGTTCCCTTCTCAGTCACTATAGTATGCAGTAGGCATTTTATCATCGTCATCTTCTTGCCGAAACATCAATTCATATGCCAATCAATGCATCAGAAAAACCAGCATAAAGATAAGCAGCATTAAACAGAAGGACACGGGGATGGGACAATGTAAAACAACCTGGACTGACTCCATAAGCAGGAGCAGTAACAACAAACAACTGGTAGCTAAAGCACTGCTTTCTCAAATTCCTTGGAGGAAACTATTATTTTAGTCATTTGAAAATTGTCAAGGTGCAAGAGAAAAGAACCTAATTGGGAAGAGATTCTCAAAGCCTGAAGCTGACTGCTGAGAGGCCACTCTACTCTGCAGGGAAACAGAGAATTTTCTGAAAGGCAGACAATTAATTGGAAAGGAAGAATGAATCGGGCTGATAGGCCAGGATCCAACTGGATATTCCCGATGGATATCTACTGTTTCCGACAGAATAATCAGCCCCACTTCCATATGCAGCCTCCTGAATACAACCTAAAATTCTCCTTCAGAGGTTTTGATGTGAGTGACTGACATAGTTCAACAAGAGATTCAATTATATTTCCTGGTCAGAACAAGAGCAAAGGTTGCCAGTGTTTTGTTTTCAACTATCATACTGCATGTATTAAATCTGTTCACCAATTCCATCACATCTGTATTATGTCCCAAGATCTTGTGGATGGCAACTACTTTCTCCATTTCAACACTTTCTAACATCACTGTTTAAAATCACCACTTGCCCAGGCACATGCGTTAAATCTGTCAATATGGAGTAATGTTTGGTACACCCATCACACATTTTTGTAATGATAAAAGAATCACAAGATTCTTTTTTGAATTCAAAGATACAGTCATGTTAGTCTGGAATATCAGCATGCAAAGGGATGTTGTAGCATTTTAGAGATAATGAAGTTGGTAGCACAAGCTTTTGTAGACTGGGTTTACTTCTTCAGGTGTTTCATTGGTTTTACTATAACAGATTAGCAGGGTCTTTCCTTTCAAAATTATAATTTTATTTGAAATTTTAGCTACAATTATAATTACTTACAATTTTAAAGTTGCTTATAAATATAATTATAGAATTATATATCTGGTTACTTTAGAATTCTATAGTTGATTATAGCCTACTTGTTATTCACTTTCATATCTGTAATTATTATTTTTGTTGCTGATAATGAAAAATCTTAGTATCTTACTATTCTGCAGTAGTTTTTCAAAGTTTCATTTAATACTTAAAATTCAGTGTCCTCTTCTTAGGTTTCTGACAACATTTTTGGGGTTTCCTGGACCACAAATCCCAAAGATCTCTTGCCCATGTACTCTCTTATTATTGTTTTGTGCTTTCAAATTGATTGTAATTTATGGGTATCTTAAAGCAAATCTATCACAGGGCTTTCTTGGCTAAATTTGTTTAGAGCATTTGTTCCCAACTTTTTTTTTTACCATTGACCATTTTAACCAGGGACCACCATCCAACATCAGTACCAAAGGGGTTATGAATCCGTTTTTCTTCACCTTCAGATTCGGTTTGGTTATTTGGGGTGCTAATTCAGAAAACTGCATTGGGTAGACCACATCAGCTCTAGTTTCTGATACAGAACATACGCCATTCAGTAGTCACCATCTGCTCGTCCACAGAAAACTATATTCAGTAAGCCTCGGAACTATAAGAAGGTTTTGTGGGACCCGTTGCTCTCATTACAACAGTGTAGTAATGGTGAGGCTGTGGACCATATTTTAGTTCTTGCAGACCACTGGTGGTCTATGGACCACAGGTTGGGAACCACTGGTTTAGAGGGTTTTTCTTCCACCTTCATGAGGCTAAGAGAATGTGTGACTTCTCCAAGGTCAGCCAGTGGATTTCCAATGCTTTGCAAGGATTTGACCATTGGTCTTCAGAATAGTGGTCAAGTGTCCAAACCACTATACCATGCTGACTCCACCTTAGTGACATGACATACAACAAATTCTTACTATAACATTTTTTCCTCTGGCAAATACTTCCTGCTACTAAAAAAATAAGAGTATCACCAAGTACGTTTCTCCAAGCTTTGTTTCATCTTATTTCCCCCTTATATGCTGAAGCTTAGCTGTCATAAATATAACAAAGCTATAGTTAAAAGGACTTGTCACCAACAGCAATTATGGCAACATTGATATGAGATCTGTTTTCCTTCCCCATGAACCCTTTATTAAAATATTATGCAGCACTTAGGTTAGAAACAGACATATGAAATTATGTTTCTGTTTGTAAGAGCACAGGGGCAGGGAGTTAAACGTTTGCCCAAAGTTCTTTCATATCATTGTTATAATGGAGCACCTCAGATCTTCTATGAAGCAGAGGTGCTTTACAGAAAACATGAAATTACTCCTTATATGCAAATATGTCGACATCTAATACTCCTAACTGAGCCCAGCAAAGAGCACTTAGAAAGATTATTTCTGTAGTTTTCCTTACAGGACTGCCAAGTCTTGATCTTGACATTTTGTGGGGCTGATACAGGGAAGAATAAAGAAAGAAAAATTAAGCCAATGGCCTTAGTTAGTAAATGCTCCTTTTGTGCACCCTCTTCAAAAGCACACTTATGTCCTTTGTTTCTCAAATCGGATTATATTATATGTTGCTAATGTCACTATATTGTAATCTGCTAGCAACGTGAATTTGCACCAGAGATTACTACTGAAGAACATTACATACATCAGGGCTAGCACACATTATATGCTACATTCCTTCCCATCATTCCCCTTATTATCCAAGGTTGCATTTCCCCCATTCTGGCTTGATTTCCAAAATGTATGCATGCAACACTCTGCTAAGAACAGAGATGTACCATGATAGGGCTATGTTATTTGAGGGATTCTAGTACATGAAAAGTTATTCTGTATACCAAGGTCTTGACTTTTTAAAAAGAGCAATGGTGTGCGCATGTTATTAGTGCCTTCAGTCAGCAAGAATCCCGATCAACCAGACCAGGTATAAAATTCCAATTTGCAGAGGAGTATCTTCTCACAGGCACACCTCAAGCTTCACTTTTCAATTTGCTCCGAATCCAGAGCTGCTCCTCTCTGGTCCTGGCCTGGTGATGCTGTAAATTGCTCCTCAAGTACAGACCACAAGATGGACACAAAATCAGCACCAACTAAATAAAATTTCATTGTGGACTGCAGCATTTTAATACATAAAAGGAAACTAGCCAGATCCAAAGAAAACACCTGGCGATTTTGTATTTAAAATGTTACATGTGATTTAGGTTTTCAATATAACTTTGAAAATTTTTAATAGGAAAAGAAGTATTGATGCATGATATTAATAAGGAAATCTAAATAGGGACAAGAACTCTTTTGTTCTCAACACAGAAAGCTTAGCACAGATTCTTCTTTCAACAACAAAACATTCATATATTTTCAAACTTTGACATGACCATAAATACTAGAAATGTGATTTTTCTAAAAATCCGGGTTATATATCATAGAAAGCCAACTTGTGCACTGTATTCTGCATTAGCAGAAAACAGCTATGACCTGTTTGCTCTGACATTTCTTCCAATTTTGCAGTGAACATGTAACAGTATAAAATCCATCAGCTTGGGAATGAAACTTGCAGCAAGGGATCTTAAGAACTGAATTACCTTCATACCATTTCCAAAGGAGCTTCAGATCTTAAAAGTGGATGCAAAATCATTTTGCAGAATGATGGTGGTGAACCATATAATTTCTGAATTGCCTGCCAAATAATGCTAAAGCCTTTTATAAAAGTTGACATGCAATAGCATATTCAATAAATCTAGTATCCCAAAATGTTTTAAGAAATAAGCACTGCAATCCCAAGTCTACTTAGAATTAAGTCCTATGGAATTCAGTGGGACTCATTGTTTGCAGCAGAAATAACACATTTGTAATCTATCCACACATAGTGGAACTGAAGAATGGAAGAAAACAAGTAATAAAGACAAGCCAGTGAGACTACACAAAACAATCTGGAGGGCACAGGAGCTTCCTGATCCAAACCATGTATCTGGTGGCCAGCTTACAACACCAAAAAGACAGAGGGTGCATCTAGCTTACAAACAACCCCAAAGCACTCTTGTGGAATTCACGGTCGCTGGAGTTATATGCAATTAATTGATCTATTTCTGTGATGAAATCCCTCTGAATAGTGTAAATGCTGCTTGCCAGAACACATCCGCTATCTGCTCTGTCTCTCAGTTCACCCAACCCCAGTTACGTTAGAGGCTACACAATACCCCTGGCCTCCCTCATCCTCACATTCAATTAGCTATTCTCCCACCCTCTTATAAAAGGGGGCATAAACAGTGGAGGCAAGAGAATGATCATTCTTTTTGATAGATGATCACAGTTTGCTTGTTGGCTCTGCTCAGCAATGAAATTCTGGAGCCCAGCTGGCTCATATTCACCCTGCAGTTATGAGGAATAATTACAAGCCGATCTGGTGTGCTTGGAGGGTAGTATTACCTTAGAAAAAGGGTTATACAAGCTAGATTAGCTATATGGGCAGCTCATTCTCTCTCACACTTTATCATCAACACCCATCACTGCCATCTCTATTTTCAGTAATGACAAAGCAAGCCAAAAAGCTTTCATAGCAATGTAAAAGGCTCCCCTGAAAGCCTTATTTTGTGCAGATTTGCTGATTTTCTTCCCTATCCCCTTTATTTTTCTATTAAGAAAGACAAAACATAGATTTCCTATCTGCCCTCCTTATCTCTGTGACATGTGCCCTATCCCCCCAGTGTTTCTTACCACCCCATAGCTGGTAGTTTCTGCTCTCCTAGAAAGTCTTCATTGCTGACCTTGTGATTTGTGAAGCCTTGGGGAGAGTGAACCATGAGTGGCTCTCTCTTTTCTCCTGCCTGGGTAGCCCAAAGAGCAGCTGGTGCCCCCCCCCCTGCCGCCCCTTCTTGCTCTTACTTGCTAAAAGAAGAAGCTGACCAGTGCAGTGGGGGCAGCAAAGGTTACATGGGACTCAGAGGTCCTCCAAAGAGTAGAGTCAGGATCTGACAACAAATGCCTCTTTGCTTAAGGGGCTCTTTTCCAAAGGTTTCCTGGCTCTTCTAGTCTGCAGCTGTTCTCTTCCTCAAATAATTCTTTCTCACTGGAAGCCATACAGATAGCAGAAGACTTTTATCTGAGGGTCAGAATCCAATTCCACAGGTTTGCAAAAAGATTCCTATTAACAATCCTGATGATACTCATATGAATCATTCATTTATGGAGCACTTAAAGTATCTTCCTTTCCTTAGTTACCTCTTGTAGAAACTGAGCTATGCTGTCTGCTAGCAGAAATATGATTGCATAGCTTTGGGAAACGTGCGCTGCAGTTAACAGCAATATTACAGGTTTTTACACTAGTTGGACTCCAGATGTTTTCCCCACACTGATGCAACAAATCCTAGCACCTAATGACAAGATTTCTACTTAGAGAACATAGATGGAACGTAAGCCATAAAAATTCAACATTGATCAATTGCAACATTCACACTTGCCTCAAACAGAGAAGAGCTCTTTCTCCCACCCTGGACATTTCCACAGATATACAGTATATACCTCACTTCCCTAGTTTCCAACAAACCTCACAACCTCTGAAGATGCCTGCCACAGATGTGGGAGAAACGTCATGAGAGAATGCTCCCCAGCAAAATTAGATCAACATCTTTCCTCCTTTCCTTTAGGAAAAAGGTAAAGACGTGGCTCTGGGACCAGGCATTTGGTTAGATACTGGGCAGAAGGTGGACAATAATGATGACAAGGTTATGGAAATGGACTGCGGATTGGCTTGGACAACTTATGAATGCGGAACTCGGACTATGTGTTTAGTTATGGATATTCAATTGGTTTAAATCTATTTCAATGTATTTAAGATGTATTGTTGTTTGTATTGATGGTTTATTTGGCATCAAATTGTTGCCTTTTGTTAGCCGCCCTGAGTCCCCCTTCGGGGGTAGAGAAGGACGGGTTATAAATGATTGAAATAAATAAATAATTCTGGAACATGGCCATACAGCCCGGAAAGCTCACAGCAACCCATCAAAATGCTGTTTGTTAAGATGGTAAACAAGTTTGTTTTTTAAGATCACCATAGAAATAGAATCAAAGTTTGGGATCTATTGTATTGATAGGGAATGCCTCACAAAATATGCATAAAATAAGCATTCATCATGAACTCGTGAGAAATGTATCAGGCAAGTAACTCTTTCTTAGTCTCTTCAGAATCATCTTCGATGCAAAGGGAGAATTAGCAATACCTAATCGGCTCATAATAAAGCTAAATATTGTACTGTAAGTAAGTGATTCAGGCTTGACTGATAGTCATGATGGGACGGTGAAGCTACGGACTCAAAAGGCTTCCTAGCTGAATGCATCTCGGAGCTTCTGATGTAAAGGAGCAGCAATATATTTTCTTCAGTGTGCCAGGGACTGGCATCATATTTGTGCCCATTTGCCCACTGTTTTTGAGTAGCACTGTCCTAGCCCACAAAAAAGATCTTGACTTACATATACCAGATACCCTTTCTATCTATAGTTCCTTTATTTACCTCAATAGCTATACAACTCAAAGATGATATCTAGTAATGGCTTAAACCAATTTAAAATGCGAAACAGCAGGTGTTTTCTATTTTATCTCTCTAGATTTTTGATCAGTTATTTCCCTGACATTGGCACTAGAGTGTTTATTGGTTATTTGGATGCAGGCGTCACCAACACTTCTTTTTACCTTTCTTTTAAAAAATAAGCCAGATTTTTAGCAATGGAGCAACATCTTCATGCAACCCTATAGCTGTTCAGAGCCGTTTCCCTGAAAACATGCAACAAGAAACACATTTCTCCATGCAGTTCAGCCAGAGTCAAAACAGACTTCCTCTAGCAATGGGCTTAAAGTAAACCTCATTATCTGAGGCTGGGGTGAGTACTTACTTTCAGAGAATACGCCAAGGCAATGAAACCCAGACAGCAGAAATTGAGGTATACAAAGTTGAAGATGGACCAGAGATAGTAATCGTTCACCTCGGTGGTGTCTGGGTAGATTTCAATCACCGTGGTGGGATTAGTCATCGTCTTCTTCTCGACAGAGTGTTTACATTGGACCACCGGGGGCCTCAGGGTATCCCCTTTGCAGCTCTTGTTCTCCATGAGGCAAATGGCAGACGAAGGCGACAGGACAGGCGATCCTGGTTGTGCGGGGGGCGCCTTGGAGATGCAGGCAAAGCAGCCCTGCTGGGGGGCGTGGGGGGGTCTTCGAGTCCAAAAGGCCCCGTCAAAGGGACATGGAGGGCCCAAGGGGGGTTCCTGTGGCCTCTCCGTGGTGGCAGCCCCCAGTTGACACAACTATATCCCAGCAAAGTGTGATCCCCTGGGGAAGGCGGGGAGGAGGGAGGCAGAGGAAAGGATGAGAGAAGGAGATAAAGGAAGAAAGGGATGGATGGAAGGAGGAAGGAGAGGCGGAGGAAGAGGAGAGGAAGATTTCCAGGCAAGGGGAGAAGAGAGAGAAAGAGAAGATAGCGTTGACACGCACACACGTACCCACAAAGGAGGACCGCACCAGCGCACGGAGCAGTCATTAATGTATGCAGCAGTGTAACAGTTCCCTGGCTCCCTGCAGCTGAGTGTCCCGGCTCCTGCAGTAAGCCTGCTCTCCCTTCCCTTGCCCCAGAGTTTATTCCCATTCACACACACACACGCACACACAAATAAAGGGGGAAGGCACGGGAGCTTGGCCCATCCATCACACCCCCCCCCCTTCCTCTAGGTCTGCCCTTCTCCCTTGCCCATCCTGCCTTACGTTTGCTTTTCCTCCGCCAAAGTCCTTTGCGGTATTGTCTGGTGCTGATGATGATGACAACTCCTCTCTCTGCTGCTCTCCTCGCCAAGAGCTTCCGAGGAGGAAACCGTTACCCGGCTCGAAGCAGGACTGAAGCAAGAGGCGGGGAGGAGGGAGTGGGTCCGGGGTGGCCGAGAGCTCCCTGGCGCCCCCTCCCCCGCCACTCCAGCTGCGACAGGCAGCCCCGCCTCGCCCTCCCAGCCCCCTCCCTCCCTTCCCCCCTTCCCCCGCAGGTGGCGCCGCCGCCGCCTCCTCCTCGGGGCTGGTGGGTGCCTCAGGGACCGGAGTGGGCCTCGCCTCCCCGTCGCTGCCTTCACCTGCCAAAGGGGCTCCCGGCCCGACAATGTCGCCCGGTCAGAGGTGGCCGCGAGGGGGGAAGGGAGGTGAAGGGCAAGGCTGGCACGAGCGCGCCCTGTCGTGCCCCCGCTAGCCCGCCAGGAAAAGAGCCCTTGCTCTGCCTGCTCTCCCCGTCCATCCCACCATCTCCTCTCCAGCTGGAATACACAGAGAGAGAGAGAGAGAGAGACAGAGAGACAGAGAGACAGAGAGAGAGAAAGGCTGCTCACCCAGGGAGGGAGGGAGGGAGAAAGAGCGAGAGGACGGCCAGAGTCAGCCTTGCCTCCGGCGGTGCTTTTTTGCCAACTGGAGTTGCAGTTGGACGGGGAAAGGAGGCAAAGGGAGAAGGGGAGGTCAAGCAGCAGCCTCCCCCCTTCTCTCTTTCTCCCACTCCCCTCCCCTTGAGGGAAAGGGGCAGGTCAAGCAGCACCCCTCCCTCCCTCTCCCCCCAGCCCTCGTTCTCTCTCTCTCTCTCTCCCACCCTCCCCATAAGGGCCAGGCGCGCGCCCACGCCTCCGAGGCGCGCTCCTCTTTGGTCGCCCCTTCCCTTCTGCTTGGATAGGCTGGCCCCGAGCGCCCAGTGCGCGCGCCCCCCAGACACCCACTCTCCCGCCCACCACTCGCAGACACCCACTGGCTCGAGGTATATCCCACCTCCTTTGTTTTTTGCGCCTACCTTCAGGAAAGGCGGGCATCTCCGCCTCCCGCTCTCTCTCTCCCTTTCTTTCTCTCTCTCTCGGTCCCAATGGCTGAGGAGAAAGTCGGGAGAAGAGGCGACTTTTTGCGCACACGCCGGGGTCTTCGGACGGCAAGGGAGCAAGCGCGGCGCGGCGGCTCCGCCCCCTGGCCCACCCGCGGCCCGGGGAGAGGAGAGGAGAGGAGCGCCAGGCGGGTGGAGCGCCGGGGGCTCGGGAAGGGGAGCCGGTCATGGGGAAGGGATCGAACGCGGGGAATTGAGCGCCGGCTCTGCGCGCGCACCCGGCGGGAGGGAGAGAGGGGAAGGAAGGAAGGAAGGAGAGGGCCAAGGCGAGGAGGCTCCAAGAAGAGCTGCCCTTCCCCTCGCCCCCCAACTGCCAAGGTGGCTGTGGGCCAAGAGGGCGCTCCTCACGGGGCGGTCCAGGGGCCGAGAAGTTTCCAAGGAAGAAGGAAAGAGGGGTCGCCTAGCCTAGCCAAGGGCACAAAGAAGGTGCCAACCCCTGGCATGCTAGGGAAAAACCCTCCCCATCTGCCATGTTGTTCCTCTAGAGCAGGCTTGGCCCAGCTTGGGCCCTCCAGGTGTTTTGGACTTCTACTGCCACCATTTCCAACAGCTGGTAGGCTGTTACAATTATAACAGTCAATACAATTATAACAGTAAATTAAAAAACAACACTTAAACACAGGGGAACTCGAGACAAGAAACAAGCAGGGACAGCTAATCACCCCTCAACAAAGGATTCCCCCAGGCATTAACAAAGCACACCTAAAAACCATCAGGCCATCACATGCTAACCAAGGTGGCCAATTGAAACATTCTCACCTAGCTCCAACAGACGAGTTCTTTCTCCCACCCTGAACTTACCACAGATATATAACCCAATTTCCCCAGTTTCCAACAGACCTCACTATTGGGTTGATGTAGTTTTTTTCGGGCTGTATGGCCATGTTCTAGAAGTATTTTTCTCCTGACATTTTGCCTGCATCTGCGGCAAGCATCCTCAGAGGTTGTGAGGTCTGTCATAGATGCAGGCGGAAAGGCAGGAGAAAATATTACTAGAACATGGCCATACAGCCCAAAAAACCTACAACAACCCAGTGACTCCGGCCATGAAAGCCTTCAACAATACATAGGCTTCACTACCTCTGAGGATGCTTGCCATAGATGCAGGTGAAACATCAGGAGAGAGTACTTCTAGAACATGTCCATGCAGCCCGAAAAACCTACAACAACCCAGCCAGTTGGATGTTAGGAATGGTGGGAGTTGAAGACCAAAACACCCGGAGGTCCCAAGTTTGTCCAAGCCTGCTCTAGAGGCCTAACAGCCACACCAACCAAAAAAGGAGTTGCCAACATTGCATGTCTTCCTGGACAATTTGGAAAAAAAAATACATTGGAAACCAAATCATTTCTCTTTATGGTATCTCTGTGCTGATAACAGTATTGCATGAGATCCCAAGAGCAATCTAGTTCAATGCCTACTGCTGCAGAGAATCCACAGATCAAACATCCTTGGCAAAAGGTCATCTCATCTTCCTTTCAAACCCACCAAGGAAATAGAGTCCACAATCTTGCAGGATCGTCAATTAGCAAGGCATCCCCCCCCCTCCTATTTAATCAAAATGTCTTCTCTTTAGAACCCACTTGTTGAAGCCATTCTTGGCATCTTCAACCTGGCATCTTCAGTCTTCAACCTGGCAGCTCTTTTATCCACATCACATTGCTATCATTCTTTTCCAGGCTGAATCTACGCAGCTTCCTCAGTCATTTTTTGTAGACTTCCGTTTCCAGATCCTTTAACATCTTAGTTAACCAACCTTGGAAACATCCCAGGTTGTCAATGTCCTTTTAAAAACTGATATTCCCCCCACCCCAGTCCCCTGCTCCCCTCCATCTCTGGAAGTCTTTAAACAAGGCATCTTACAGCTGTATGGCAGGGAAGTAAACTCCATGGCCCAAGTTTTCCCCTTCCAACTCTGGACCAAAATAGCAAAGAGTGCTACTATTTGTCCCTTGAACGCAAGTCCATTGATGTAACCTAGAACTGAATTAGCATTTTAATCATTTTTCCCATGATGATTCATGTTTAATTTGCAGCCTACTTAGACCCCCTAGATCCTTCTTGCACGTGCTAATGCTAAATAAACTCGGAGCTAATCTATATTCATGCATCTGGTTATTCCTGCCTAAATATAGAAGTTTACATTTACCCATATTAAAATTCATATTGTTTGCTCCCTGATCTGTTGAGGTCATCTTGAATTCCGTTTCCTGAGGTATTAGCTAGCCTTCCCAGTCTGTTGCAAAGTGCAGATTTGATGAGCATCTCCTCTGCTCCTTCCATCTAAGTCATTTATAAAGATATTGAACAACACCAGGCCCAGGACAGGATCCTTCTGGCACTTTTCTATAGAATGATGATGAGCTCTCTGAGTAGAGTTTATCAGTCAGTGACAATTCCTCTGAATAGACCCAGTATAATGATTTGTGTGTCAGATTTGGATTCTGGGGGAGGGGGAAGAATTCAAATCACCACTTAACAAATAAAAACCCAATGGATGACCTTGGGGGAGACATATTCTCCTCTGAATAAATCTTGACAAGAATATGCTAAGAGAGGATCACTTTAAGTCACAACAACAACAACAATGTAGTATTTTACTAGCCTGACTACAAGAACAACATGAGACACTTTGTCATTAGTTTGAGGGAAGTTTAAGTGACTCGTGGTCACAATAAACTTTATACTGGCTATCTTCCTAAACTTTTCTTGAGTTTCAATATCTCTGTAAAGATTTTGGTCACACAGTCTATATGTACACTTCTATTTATTTATTTTTCATACTTGTGTGCCGCCACTCCCCAGGGGCTCGGAGCAGCTCACAAAAGAATGGAAACAGACACAATAAAACCAAATTTAAAACCACACTAACAGAATTCGAATGCCTGCCGAAACAGGTGTGTCTTGCACGACCTGCGGAAAGTCGCTAAGTCCCACAGGGTGCAAATTTCTGGTGGCAAAGTATTCCAGAGAGTTGGCACCACAACTGCAAAAGCCCTGCGTCTGGTTGCTGTTAAACAGAAGGTCTTAAAACTAGGGACTTCCAGTAGGTCTTAGTCCTCAGAATGCAGCGATCTCTGGGGTTGGTAGGGGGTGAAGTGGTCCCTCAGATACACAGGCCCTGGACCATATAAGGTCTTAAAGGTAAGCACCATCACTTTGAAAGTAATCCGGTTTTCAATTGGCAACCAATGCCGCCGCTGCAGGACTGGTCTCTTCAGCTGAGATTTCTGTAGCTAACATTGTTTCCTGTATCATTTGTAATGTACTTTGGATCTATTTATTCTTTAAAAGATCACAGTATAGTTTTGATACATTTAAAGTAAGCAGCACAAGAGTGCCACATCGTTAGTTTCACCCAGGTTATGACTGGCACTTGAATTGGCACCCACTTTGGTTCTTATGATTTGGGAACACAATTTGCATCTTTCTACAGTATATCTTATCATGCTTTGCTAGTGCCACTCACAAACTTGCCGTGCAATTTACCTGTGGCTGTCATTCCAACTCCATCAAGGCATCTAAAGAAATAGATTGATAGCCATGAAATTGGAAGAGTAAAAAGGAGATCAGCTATTTTAGATCTGATCCTAACCAACAGTGACAACTTGGTAAATGGGGTGAAAGTGGCAGGGCCCTTAAGTGGGAGTGACCATGTTCTTCTAGAGCAGTGGTTCCCAACCTGTGATCCGTGGACCACCAGTAGTCTGCAAGAACTAAAATATGATCCACAGCCTCACTGCTACTACACCGTTGCAACAAGATCGACTGGTCTTGCGAAACCCTCTTGAATGGCCGAGGCTTATTAAATAGGATTTTCTGTGGGCGAGCAGATGGTGACTACTGGATGGCATATGTTCTGTATCAGAAACTAGAGTTGGTGTGTTCTGTCCAGTGCAATCTTTTGAATCGGCACTGCCAAATAACCAAACCAAATCTAAAGTCGACCAAAAACTAATTCGTAACCCTTTTGGTACTAATGTTGGAGAGTGGTCCCTGGTCAGAGTGGTCTCTGGTCAAGTGATCCCTGGCAAAAAAGAAGAAGAGGGAACCACTGTTCTATAGTATGTTATACAGCATAAAGAGGAAATCAGGCATAATCACAAATGTACTCTGAACTTTGAGAAAGCGGACTTCAGTAAACTTAGCTAAAAACTAGGCACAATCCCATGATCAAGTATACTAAAAGAGAAAGCAGTTTTTGATGGATGGGAGTTTCTGAAAAATGAGATATTGGAGACACAATTTTAGAGAGTTTGAATGAAAGCGAAAAATAAGAGGTGTCTAAAGAAAGCAGAATGGATGACTAAGGAACTTTCCGTTGAGCTGAGATTTAAAAGGGGCATCTACAAGAAACAGGAGACATCACCAAAGAGCAGCCCAAACAAAATAGCTGACATATTTAGAGAGAAAATTAGAAGACCCAAAGTGCAGAACGAGCTTGGGTTTGCTAGAGATATTAAAAACAATAAAAGGACTTTAAAAATTATGCTCGTAGCAGTGTTCTCAAACTCTGCTCCTCCAGATGTTTTGGACTTTGACTCCAACAATTTCTGGTAGCTGGTAAGATGGCTGGGATTTCTGGCAGCTGAAGTCCAAAACACCTGGATGAGCAGAATTTGAGGAAAAACAGGTCTATAGCAAAAGAACAAGGAAATTGTAGGGCTGCCATAGTCTCTTCCAGATCTATGACTCTATGCTAAAATGAACCAGTCTCAAAGATGCTGCTCATCTCTTGCACCATCCCTCATTCTAATTAATACAGTAACAGACAGCTATCTCTCTTGGCTCTGAGATGTCTTTAATTCAATATGTATGTACACCAATGTGATTTTGCCTTAATTTTGTCTGTTTGCTACACAATTTTGGCTTTGGGAATGGTCTTAAATTGACTTCTCATATTATCCATACACTTCTTGTCTCTCCTCCACTCTGAAATCATAGAACATTTAGAACAGGAGTGCTCACACTTTTTCAGCATGGGAGCTACCATATGAAGAACCAAGTTTAAAAGATCACCTGGTGCGCGTGCACCCACTCCTGCTGCCACCTTCCATCCGCACGGGGCTTCTTTCTTTCTCAGAAATATAAACAATGGACATGCTAAAATACACCCAAGCACCCATTTCTCCCTCCCTGCCATTTCCCCACAGATATAATCAGGCAGAAAGTAAACAGAGAGACCTGGTAGCTGCAAAGCCATTTGTTTCTCAGAAATATAAAGAATGGGACATGCTAAAATACACACAGGCACCCATTTCTCCCTCCCTGGCATATATACACAGATATTATTAGGCAGAAAGTAAGAAGACCGACCTTTGTGCTTCAATTTGGACAGTAAATGGCTCCCAAAGCGTCCTTTTTTCCTTCTCAGTCATTGCTCCTCTTGACGCGCCGCCTGCACGCTCCAAGCGCGCCTGAGACTCCAAGAGGGAGAATGGGCTCTTTTGCGCATGCGCGCGGGCCAGCTGAGCACCGCGTCATCCAACGCCCCCCTCCTTTGCTCTGTGACGACTCTGAGAGGCTGGAGAAGGAGGGAGGGAGGGGGAAAGCGGAAGAGCCAAAGAGGGAGCGGGCATGGATGCCATCGCGTCATCTACGCCGTCCCCTCTTTTGCCCTTCTGCATTCCTCCTCCCTCCGTCCTTCTCCGACCACTCACAGACGTCACAGAGCAAAGGAGGAAGGCAGCGTTGGATGACGCGGTGCTCAGCTTACCCTTAAAAGTATCGTTGAACTCTTCAAAAGACGACAGAAATCATGGTGTGGTGGGGACAAAATCTTTATTTTGTTTCTATAACAAATTGAGAACGGACATGACAACAGATTGTATTACTCCAACAACAAAAGAGTGTAACAGCATTCCACTTATTTATGAAAAGCAAGCAAAACAGGGGAATGGTAGCAAACTACTGCTCTAATAGCCAAATTTGCATTCCAAATAAACCAATCCCGTTACTAAAAAAACACCTCCCAAAAATCTGTGGTACATTTACTTTCCTCTTTTATCAATTCAGGACTGTGGAGATACTTCTTAACGTTATGACATTTTGTGTTCAGGAGAATAAAATGGACTCCTGACGGTGTTAAGATACTTTTAGTACACTTTCTGTTTTAAAGAGCCTTGGGCACTTGGTGTAAACTAATGGCCCTGTGAATATTTATTTGCATTTTATACTTTCAAATGAAAACTTATTTTGGCAGTCATGATTGAAGGGTATTAGAAGAGAGAAGCACCAAGCAGAGTTTAGAGAAGAGCATTTCATTACATCTCAGAGTAATTTGGAACATGATATAATTTATGGATGCCTCTCAGTCTAAGAAATATTTGACCTTGCAGATGCAAGCATGCTATGATTTGAGTGGCAGAAACTTTATGAGAAAACCTAACCAGGTATTTACAGATCTTAATGAGCATCCCATCTAATTCTCTGGATACTTCAAGGCATTATGATTGCTAGTCAAGATCTGAAATATTAATTCAGTAGATAAGCATTTAGTAGTCATAAAGCTATGCAGAAATTCCTGGTATATTCTACTTCCCTGCTTTCACAAGCTTTCCTCCGGCATTGTTTTGCAAGTGCAGAATTTTCTCTTAGTTTCAGAGAATATATTCACTGAAGTGCTGTTGGCTGTACATCAAACAGCCTTGTGTTCTTTTAATCTCAAGAGGCTTCCTCTCTGTTATCCATGCTGTCACAACCTTGGGCCTGGATCCAAGTATCATGGGATATTGCAAAATAATCTAAGAGGGGCTTAAAAATCTCTTCCGTCAAGCGAATATTCATAAAATTCTATTTAACTTACTAGCTACCTAACACCCCTCCCTGCTCTGAACAACTACTCCGCAACTAGGCCAAAACTGGAGTTCAAGTCTAATACTGAGCTTGTTCATCTCTAGATCTCCAACAACAAAAGTTTGCATGTGGAGAGCAACAAGGTTCCTAGACAAACTTCTCAAAACAGTGCATGTTTTACAGAGCTAATCACAATATTGTTATTCTTCTTCATAATAGAAGTAATACTGGGGGTTGGCGGTTACTGAAGTGATTATGTAGCTTAAAGAAAAGATGTGATCTTTAAAAGCAAAATGATTTTAGATGCTTCTTCAAATACACATTTATCTAGAAGGGCTTTAAAAAAATTTCTGTTGACATACAGTACGTCGTGGTTTTGAAGAAGTGTGGAAAACCACAACAAGGACGCTTTTCTTTATAGCCATCTCCCTCCCTCGAAAAACAAAACAAAAACAAAACCCTGGGAAATACAAAGGGGTTGTGGATTAAAAGAGAAAGTCTACACAACTTTGGTGAAACTAAATTGCCCCTGGAATAGAGTTGCTCAGGCCAAAATGTCAACTATGGGCATTTTTTTAAAAAAGAGCTGGAAAACTTAGTCCTATCGTATAGAAATACTCCTCCCCCCACCCACTGTGAATATTATTTGCTATTAATTCTCAATTAGCTAGAGCCACAACTGCTGCTTGCTTAATAAAACTGGTGAATCGGGACCTTTTAGTCTCAGACCACCCCCCATGAATCTTATGGGAAATAGAGCCAATCCATCTTCCAAATCTTCAACAGAACAAACAGGGACTCAAACAAATGTAAAACCAAATAGTAAATACACAACCACTTAGCACTTCCTCTATGGTCAACTACGGAAGACTCAATTTGCTATGTTACTGGCTTGCTTAATGTGTGTGTGTTGTTGTTTTTTGGTATGAAGATAACACATTATTTTATTACCTCGAATTAAGGATTTACAGCATTTATGCTCGGAAAGTACACAGACAGCTAGAGTTTCAAGTAGCTTGATGTTAGAAGAGCATGTACAATGCTGGGACGTTTCAGTTTTATTGATTTTACTGGACAATTTCTATCACCTGTTATTTTTTAGGGGGCAGGGGCAGGAAAATAAAATGCCTGAAAAACTAGTTGTCTTGTTTTTAAAAATAAAATCTATGATTGCTTTCATTAATATTTTAAAAGGTTTCTTTCCTTTGCATGTCTCTGATTTTTCCTAATGTTAATAAATCACAATGGAAAGCCCCAGTGTGCTTATTTAGGAGTGCATCTTGTAAAAACACTATGGGAAGTGGTGGCCAGAAGCGTTTACACTTTGCCAGTACACTTTGCAAAACCGACTGCATCATTATCCCGATCGAACGCTGTGTAATAGGGGCCAATGAAGACGTCTCCCAGGATCCAAAGAGGTCCTCCTGGTGGTGGGACATCTAAACCTGAAAATCCACTCAAGCAAAGAGTTTCTCCTTGCACAGAAACCTAGAACAGAGAGAAAAGGGGAAGGTGAAATAGGAAAAACAACAGATTTCCCCACATTCATATGTATCATAATAGATGGTGTACACACGTTTACAGAACATTCATTTTATTTTTCTGCTTTCCCATTCTAGATGATCTACCACATCTTCTTGGTTTAGGTCTCCTATTGCTTTCTCCACTTTCTCAAGAGAAGTAAAGTTCAGAACTCACACTTATCTAGCTGATTCCTGGGTTGTTGTACGTTCTTTGGGCTGTATTGCTGTGTTCTAGAAGCATTCTCTCCTGCATCTATGGCATATCTGCATCTATGGCAGGCATCCTCAGAGGTTGTGATTCCTGCTTGTTTTCCAACTAAGAAATCTAGGTCTGAATTTAAATTGCCATATAATCCAGTTTCAGAATGAAGATTAACTGCATTAAACTGTACTTTTGGCAGTATAGATCCAGCCTACGTCTCCTTCAGCTGTTAACTCCAGTAGTGGAGTTAATAGCTTCGCTGGGTTTTTTTGGAGGGCAAGTCCTGCCTATTCCCTTGAATTGGAGAGGATCCAAGAAGCCTGATGCTAAGTGTACACACTGAAGACTTGGGAACAGTGAAGAGATAAAATAGGTATTATTTTAAGAATATGCATTAGAAGCAACAAGATGCAAGTAACTCTGGACATACCTTCAAGGCATATTGATCTGCAGTGAGAGAATAACTTTTTCCTCCGAGGACAAAGGACACAGTGGGAAGGGTGGCAAGTTTTTCACAGGGAAGTATATACTGCAAAAGTGAAGAAAAAACTCAAAAGTGTAAGAATCTGTTATGGACATTACATGTCTTACTTCTAATAATGAAAGTTACAGAATTTGGCCATTGACCTTCTAAGACAACATTCCGCAAACCCATGCCTGACAATTTTTCTCTAACACAGCTGGTAATATTTGATCTCTGCCTTCGCTGCCTAAATAAGAACTTTCTCAAGGGCAAAACATTCCAACATACTGTATTGTCAAAAGCCAAGTCCACTGGACAGCCAAACCCAGCTAATACAATGGAGGTTGGTGCTCATCTCCATTTCTAAGCTGATGAGCCAGAGTTGTCTGTAGATGTCTCCAAGGTCATGTGGCCAACATGACTGCATGGAGCACTATTACCTTTCCTGCCAGAATGGTATTGATCTACTCACATTTGCATGTTTTTGAACTGCTAGGTTGGCAGAACCTGGAGCTAACAGCGGGAGCTCATACCACTCTCCAGATTCGAAATGCCGACCTTTTGGTCAGCAAGTTCAGCAGCTCAGTGGTTTAACCTGCTGCACCACAGGTGGGCACATAGAAACTTCGTTACTATGTTTCATTAATTCCAGAGCATATTTTTCCCAACCAGTATGGTCATTGCCATTTTCACTGTTTCTTTCTACCATTGCCTTCACTTTAATAAACATTCCCCGCCCCCCACCTTTGCATGAAGAAATGACATTAAATAAACTACAGAATTTTGTAGACATAGGATTGAACTGAAGCTATGAAATCCCCCCATTAAAAACAGGCATCTAATACTCAAGTTACTAAACTATATACAGTCCACTGCTGGTCTCTCAGCCAAATTACCAGTCCTTTCATCTTGGCCGAACTCCACTCCCTTTCCCAATTTACTAATTTAATTAAAAAGCAAGGGTAGATAGCGACATCCCTCTAGATGTCACTAGGCTTCAGTTTCCTACAGCTGTCAGCATCGGCTACAGCTGATCAGATACTGAGTTTGGGAGTTCTTCCAAGCCTTGGCACTTCACAATGGAAGCACAGATGGCTCAGAAAGTATTTCTTTTCCGTTTCAGCTACTGTGGCCTTATCTAAAGAGAACACATCTTGCCTCAGTCACACAGGCCCTGGCTAGATCTAGGTTTGATTGTTTTAACACATTTTGCACTGGGCTGCCCCAAAAGACACTATGGAAAATTCAAGTGGTGTAGAGAGCAACAGAGTAGAAGCCTTGTAGGAGACAACAATCTGTTTACGTTCATCTATTCTGTAACAATTACAGTGGTTGCATATTAATTTTAAGTGCAAATAATCAACTTTAAGGCCTGAAACAGTTTATGATAAGGTTATCTGAAGGACCATTTGTACTCAGAGAAGCTGCTTGGGCTTAAGATCAGCATTTAATTATCTGCTCTCTCCTCTGCAAGGAAGAGGTGAACAGCTAGAAGAGGGCCTTTTCTGTGTTAGTGCCAGATCTTTTGAATGCCCCCTTCCTAGAAAATGTGTATGGCTCTTCTTTATTGACCTCCAGAAAGTATTTCAAATGATCTACGTATTCCAGTTTATTTTTTATTTCTTTAGCACACCGTGTTTTACTGCCACTGTTGATATTTTAAATGTTTCTTATTTGTTATGAAAATTATGTTTGTACTAATTATGGGTCTTCATGATTTGGTTATGTATGCCTTTTTAACTAGCTCTGGGAGGGTTCTGCACAGAAAGGAAGGTTGGATTACAAATATATTAAGTATATAGTGTACAGTTATCCTCCAATAAACAGCAGGCATAAAAGCTAGTATGTCACAATATAATGCTATGCAATGCAATAAAGTATCATTAACCATATACAAACAGAGCAGCAAACAAACCATTAAAATACATTTTAATGTCTTGTGCTACTTTGTTTGCTTTTCTGTAAGTTTTAACACAATAATGAGTGTGTTCACCTTCAATGAACAGGCCATTCCAGAGTTACCAGCACAGAAAATGCTCTCTGCCTAGTTCATATTGATTTATTTATTTACAGTATTTATATTCCGCCCTTCTCACCCCGCAGGGGACTCAGGGTGGATTACAATGTACACATACATGGCAAACATTCAATCCCATAGACATACAACACAGACAGACAGACAGTCAGAGGCTATTTATTTAACATTCCACTTTTCTGGCCACCAGGGAGCTGTCGCTTCACCGTCCATCTGCGACACTGATGAAATACTTCTATATTCCCCACATGCTTTGCTAGAGATTTTTTATGGCCTCGTAAATTAGTTAAATTAGCCTCCCCACACATAGGTGGTACCTAATTTTCCTACTTGACAGATGCAACTGTCTTTCGGGTTGCAAAGGTCGACAACAAGCTTCACAATTGGTCAGAAGCTCACTCCGCCCCGGGCTGGCTTCGAACTCATGACCTTTCGGTCAGTAGTCATCTTAATGCAGCTAACACCCAGCCAGCTGTGCCACAGTCTCGGTTCTTACACCATGAACTTCTCTCCCTGGCAAAGGAATTGGAGGCTGTGCTGACATAATTAGTCCAATATACAACCAGTTTTAACTACTATCCAAATGACTTTAATTTACGGTCACTAAAGCATGTGAATCCAAGCTAGAATCAAGTAGCATTTCATAACATGAAGACTATTCACATGCTTTGGCATCACAGGCACCACCCTACTCATTTCCCTGCCGGCATTCACCTGTCCTTTAATGATGGGCTTAGCTCCAATGGCTTTCTGCAGAGCCTTGACTTCATCTGTTGGGCCTGTAATGAGAGAGGTTCCTGTGTCTACAATGGCTTGACAGCCTTTTTTGCACACTGTCAGGCCACTGGGAACTTCAACCCTGTAACAGGAAGATAATTTTGAGATTAGGAAAAGATTTTACTGAGTCTTTATCAGATAAGTAAGTACATACATTTCCCAGAGCGTATTTTGAGGAGATAAATGTTTTATTTTTAAAGTCTGCATATAAAGATGACTAGGAGAAAACACACCACACATCTAAAGTGAATACTGTAGAGATTCTATGTGATTCAACATGAAGATTATTCATTCCCTCAACTGTGTTTTTATTCATTGAATTCATCTGGAGGAGGCTCTTTCTTTCAACAGAGGCTGGACGGCTAAACAAAGGTTGGATAATAAAATCTTTATTTCTAGACCACCCTCTCTCCCTGGAAGGACTCAGGGTGGTTTACACATAACCCCCCCAAATATTCAATGCCTCAAAATAGGTACAGATACATCAAAATAATACAGAATACTGGAGAGTAACAACAAAAACCTTACAGCAAAGGAATTAAGCATCAAAATAAAATAAAAACAAGAACAATACATTAAGACATAAAAATTAAACATAAATAAACATTGCAATGTACATCCTAAAAACAAATTATGAGCCTGCTGCCTATTTGTAGGGAGTGCTTTGATTGTGCTTTTTCTGCATGGCAGGGGTTGGACTCAATGCACCTTGTGGTCTCTTCCAACTTTATGATTCTATGTATAATGGACAGCAGAAGTGAACAGGCAGTTCGAAAATGGACATGTATTACAGAACAAGATTTCTTAAGCTGTGGGTCCTGACCCCAAATGAGGTCCCCTTAGTTCAATTTTGGGGGTCACATAAATTGGCTAGTTATTTTTTTCTGAATGCCACCCATTTACACAAATCTGATAGCAGAAAATGCATCAGCTGTCAACTGAATATTGGGGGGGGGGGGTGCCTCCCTAGAACTGCCTTCTCTAGCCTGATGTCCTTTGTATGTGATACAGCAGAATCCCATTTCCCACAGAGAATAATCAATCCTGCTTGGAACTGATGTGAAGCATATTTTCTGTTGTTATGAGACCAGGACACAAACCAATTGATAAAAATCACAAAAGAAAAAAAATCCATAGGAAGAACCCATGGTAGTAAAAGTGCCTTGGAGGATGGTGGAGTATCCTTTTGGAGGTTTTTAAATAGTCTGGATGGCCATCTTTTGTGACTGCTTTAATTGCTGGACTAGCTGCGATTTGTAGTCCTTGCCTACGCTAAGATTCTATATCTGGAAGGCTGGAATATAACATCCCAGGCATTATTGACTGGGAAAGGGTAGGGAATTCAGAGGGAGGCACAGGAGGAAACTAAGGACCTCCCCTCTTTGCACTTAGATCATCCTGCACTTTACTCCATCCCAAGTCATAACTTGTGTTTCAAAATTCCTGTTTAAAGAAACCGGCGCCTTGAGCAGGTAAACTTCTGTTAGGGGCTTGGAATATCCCGCAACACCCTGTTATGGATTCAGAAATGTATATTACTTTATGTCAGAACACTATAAATGTAAATGTGAAATTCCAGAAGAAAAGCTACTCACCTATCCATGTGCACCTGCCAGTAAGCTTTGCGAGTGACATTCACCCAGTTGAAGTCTCCACTGTAGTACTTTGGGTCTACTCCTCCAAAAATTATTTCTCCTCCAGGTGATGATGATGGATCTCTAGAAAAGGTGATATGTAAATGCAGAAGCCAAACATTCAACTCAAACTTGGGGAAGGAAGAGGGAGAGCAAAAAGGGGAGAGATGCTGCAATAACGATGCACAAATAAGGACTGGCAACTAGGGTTGTGCCCAGATCTGCATTAAAAAACAGTCTTTGGCTTATTCGGATGCCTTTAATGGCAAGTGCTCCACAGCCATGTGGGGTTTTTTTTTGGCCGCAACAGAACAATGGATGCTGAGAAACAGCTGCTTTCATTTTCTTTCAGTTAAATGTGGAGTTCAGGGAGGGAGGCAGCCACTAGAAGAAGAAGGATCCCAGAAAGCATGTTTTCCTTAAGCCCTTGCTTAAATTCAGGTCTCCTTGAAATACAAAAGAAAAAGGATCACAGCAAAGGGGGTTTCTTAAGCTCTTGCCTTAAACCCAGATCTCCTTGAAAGAAAGAAGGGAAAGGTTGCTGAAGGTGCTTTTAATCCAGGTCTTAATGAAGGATATAAGGACAAACGATCCCAGAAAGAGTGGTATCTTAACTCTAGTGCTTTTAATCCAGTTCTTAATATAAAGACAAACAATGCCTAAAAGAGTGGAAAGCTGAGCCTGGGAAGTCTCCCCATTGCTACCACGGGCTAGATTGAAAACAAATCTTTTGACTTCTCAGGTTGAAAATGGATTTATGTCGTCCCGTATTTGGGAGGCTCCCAAAAAACAGATCACGGTTTACCCAAATTGCACAACTGTACTGCCAACTAACACAGTATGTAGGGCCTGTCACAAGTCCATAAATAGTATGACCTTCACTATATATCCTGCTCTAAGCACTGTTACCCATAAGTAAGCTCAAACTGTACTCGATTTTTCCCCAAGTAAACACATTCCTAGTAGGATTAAAAACCTCTTATTTATCACAACAACCATGCTCTTCTGAAGAGCCTGAACTGCCTTACATATGATTTCCTATATGTGAGCCTTACCTGTAGAGCCCTGTTCTATGCCATACCCTGGCTTCCTGACTTACACTTTGGGGGAGGAGGTTTTGGACCTCTAGATCCAGTTATATCAAGGTAATTACAATGGAACAGCAGGGCTTGGTCTTTTGGTCTTTATGCTATGAAATTTAGCTTTACAACAAAGGGCAGACCTTGAGCTGAAAAAGAGTTCATTATGTCAGAACTAGCCTCACCTGTTTAGAAAAAAGGAAAACATGTTTCTGTCCAATAGCCCCTGCTGCATTGCACTATCAAAGAAAGGGCACACTTTATCCACAGAGATCTTGGGGTATGCCAAGCCAAGGATGCCATCAAACTTAGCAGCTAGGAATGTGATGCCAGGCTCTGAGGTAGCTTCTCCAAATAACTGATTCTTGACAGCTATGTCACCAATCTGAGACAAATAAAAAGATAGAAGTGAGCATTTCAGTTATCAGTGGACAAGAGAAGACAATATTCCGGTACTTAAGATAAAAGGAGAATTCAAGTGGAGGATGACAGATAAAGCTTTTTAAGACAAAGATTCCAGGATCCTCCCCCAATACATGCTATGCAGAGACAAATGCTGAACATGTGTCTTGAATGTAAGAAATAATACTGGATGTGTGTAAGCTCCAGGAAAGAAAGTGTGGGTGAATAGTACAAAGATCTGACTTCAAAGAAACCAAGCCACTTCTAATACTAACTCATGATGCTAAGGTTAATGACACCAATAAAAACAGCCAATGTGAAACACAGAAACTAGACAGAGAATATACTAGGTGAAAAGTTTTCCAACTCTGAAATCGGATAGATGTAGGATTGTAGAATTATTAGAAAGGGTAGCAAGGGCCATCTACTCTAACCCTCCCTCTCCAATGTAAGGGTTCTCTGCCCACTTTCTGCTCTGGGTCTGTCCACAGTCAGTCCTGCCCCCAAACCAACAAATGTGGAAGTACATTTTAAATGTAGTATTTGTAATGCTAAACAGTGCAGGAAGACACATGACCTATTTAAAACATTAGTCCTGGAGGCTCTTAGTAGAGGTATTCGCCCAATCCTTTGCTAGAAAATGGTTGTTTTAGAAAAGGGAAATATAAAGACAATATTTTATGTACTCCATTTTAGATTTAAAGCATGTCCACGGAGGAGCTCAAGAACTGCATTTAAAACCATCATAGCTACTTTTAAAATATTACAGGGCTTGATAAAGCAGTGATTTTCAAAATTGCTAAGCACAGAAACATCCATCAAAGAAGCCCTGTGCATTGCAAAGAGTTCTGTGTCATGTTTCAGGATGTGCATAGACTTGGATGAGTTTTCATCGTGTCCTATAATGAGCATTCCTTGTGTCTTCACATTGCAGAGGTTGATCAAAAGCAGTAGGAAATCTGTCATTTATCATAAAGTTGTAAAAGAACTCAGGGCCCATCAAGTCCAACCACCTGCCATGCAGGAACACACAATCAAAGCACTCTTGACAGATTGTCATCCAGCCTTGCTTTCAAAATCTCTAGAGGAGACTCTAACATGCTCCGAAGCAGCATATTACACTGCTGAAATGCTCCTACCATCAGGCAGTTATTACTAATGTTTAAGTAGAACTGCTTTTCCTGTAGTTTGAATCCACTGCTCTGTGTCCTTGCAGGAAAAAAGCCTGCTGACATCTTTTCAAGTACTTAAACATAGCTTTCATGTCTCCTCTCAGGTTAAATATACCCACCCACCCCTAAGCCTTTCCTGATAAGGATATGGTTTCCAGGGCTTTGACCAGTTTGATTGCCATCCTCCAAACATGTTCTACTGACCAATATCCTTCTTGAATTGTGGTGGAAACAGTATTCCAGGTGAGGTCTAACCAAAGCTGAATAGAGTGGTTATAATACTTCCCTCGATCTAAATAACATACTCCTATTAATGTAGCCTAGACTTGAATAGCCTTTTAAATGCTGCCATATCACAGGGTTGAATCATCTTCAGCTTGTGGTCATTCCTGTACTACCTCTTTACCTATTCTCTGCTGCATTTCCCTTCCTGTATCATCTGTTCCAATTTCACCAGGTTGAACACTGTTTTCCTTCTGGGAGAACATCAAGGAGATACATAGACAAAAATTCTATATTTATGTAGTCTAACAATGCAGCAGTGAAGTTTTTTGCATCTTCCTAGGACTGAAGTGAAGTCAAAAATTTAGATAAAGTTTTCCCCCTTTTTGCCAAGGGTCAAAGTTTTAATAACATGAGTAAGTAAAGCACAAGAGAATATACTAACCGTTACAATATCATTGCTGAGAAATCCTGAGAGGCTTCCAGTACCATAATGGATGGCAAACTTTGTGCCATTTTTCGCATATGTGCTCGATTTGGAAGAATCATATTTATGATGTAGCACTGGGGGTAGATAAGAACAGATATACAAATGGGGTACCATTCATATATATCATATATTTCTAAACACTTAAGACACATTTTTATAATTATGTGCTTTTAACTGTGTTGTGCCCCACCACAAGCCTCAAGGAAAAGTGGGTAAAAATTAAATCTATTATTGTACTCATGATGACTTACTTGCTAGAGCCCCACTAAACTTTTTGTACTAAAAGAAAAGCTAAGACATGCATGTTGTAATCTTCTTAAAAGCCCAGAAGCCAGTTAAGAGAGAAAAAAGTTTTATTTTATTAAACTTTCCCTAATGTGAAACCAATTTAATAAGTTTGAATGAACCATTAAAATGTTCTTGCTTATTGCAGATCCATGCAATCCTAGGGACTTATTGAAAGGGAGGTGATAGTAAAAAGTATATAAACACAAGGCTCAGTTAGTGGAACAAATAACCATTATAGTATCATGATGTCCATGCATCCAGTTTTTATCTCAAAATTATATGTGATGCCATGCCGCTTCCTCAATGCATACAGTTCTTATTTACTCACAATAATAACAATTTTATGTGAGTAAGCCAATCCTGTGGGTGGGCATCTCCTGGAATGCATGCACTCCACCCATTTTTTACAGTCTCTGGATCTCCCAATGGAAAAGGTAACAAAAATTTAAAACTTCCCAATCTTCCACCTAAAATGATTCTCCCTCAAAATATGGCAGATCCCCGCCTGGCCGCATCCCACAGGAATATTTCTCTGAAATCAGAAGTAGACCTTTAGCCACGTCCAGGTACACGTTTTCAGGAACAGCGACTAATGGGGAGATTAGTTCCTGTGTCTAATCTTGAGTGAAACTTAAAATTAACCCAAAATTAATAAGAACATCAGCCTTGGCTTTATCTTATCGAACTGCAAAGTATACCTGCCCTGTTTGGCACAAGTCTGCGAAGCAGGTGAACATAGCATTGAACAAAATAGGCAGAATAATCACAGGATGTCTCAAACCTACACCTGTTGATAAACTCTACAAACTAGCTGGCATTCCCCCCCCCCCCCCGATGTGCGACAGAAAGTAGCTAAGAAATAAGGTTGAACACTGTGAAAGCCACCCACTGCATGGCTATCAGCCTCTTCCCAGTAGACTCAAATCAAGGAAAAGCTTCATGAGAACCATCACTCCTCTTAATGTTCCCCCAGCAACAGCAAGAGTATCCCTCTGGGCCTTTAGCTATACCAGGAAGTCCCAATTGTATGGTCCCCCACAAGAGTCTGCCTCCAGGGGCAAACCAAGAATGGGCAACTTGGAAGCTCCTGAACAGACTGAGAAGTGGAATGGGAAGATCAAAAGTCAGCCTGGCAAAATGGCACTACCTAAAAGAATCCTCCACCTTGTGTGACTGTGGAGCAGAACAAACAACTCTGCATCTGTATGCTTGTCCACAATGTCCTTCCTCATGTACAGAGGAAGAATTGTTTAAAGCTACAGACAATGTAGTTGCTGTTGCCCATTTTTGCCCAAAAAATATGTAGCCATTTGTGCGCCTTCTATTTTTATCAGTTTTATACTTATTTATGCAATGCTTTTTATATGAAATGAATGAATTAGTGAAACTCTGGTTATCTACAAAGCTATTGTTACTTCTGAAGCAAATAGTTTTTATAACCCCCTTATGTGATTTGATATGTAATAAAGCTAGCACAGAGTTTGAGTGCCTCCAGCAAACTCTGTCCATTTCAAGGGCCATCTGCTGGCAAGTATAATTTTTTTTAAAGAATTCCTTTTGAGCCAGTGACATGTCTTGTGTAGGACAAAATGACTACCAGCATGCAGTCTTTGCCTGGAAGCGTTAACACGGAATGTTTTCTAAAGCTGTTCCAACATATGGGGAATTAAGTGGAGAGATCCAATTTGGCTCCTAAATTGGATTTGGAAAGAGTATTTTGAGATTCAAGTGCATCTGGCAGGTTCCTTTCTCAAGGGTGCTCAGGACTTGAGAAGCCAGCTTGAGTTCATATATTTCTGAAGAGAGTTGGTAAGTAGTTTAAGAGGCTTCGCTCTCCAGGTGTAAACACTTCATTTTGTCAAAGAGAAAAGGCTTCAAAACCATCAGGCGTAGAAACATTGAAGTGGAGCACTAGGCTTTAGTGCTTTGATGGAGTCACACCATCTTCTAGGATTGTAACACCACAGATATGGAAGACAGCTTCCCTCAAAGCAATTTTAAAATCATTTTGCTAATTCAGACACATAAATTGATTTAATGTTTAGCATAATACCCATCACTTACAACCATTATGGATTTTATGCAAATATTTGTTTAAGAGACATCTCCTGCCCCATTTACAAATAGGTTCCAATGTGATTAAGGGTTTACTATCAGTGGAGGCTGCCCTTATACTAAGTCCTAAAGAATATATCTTTAACTAATACTAGAAACTGTTATCTCCAACCTTGCGCCTTCCAGGTATTTTGGGGCTGTGATTCCCATCTTTCCAAGCTAACGTGCTAGAGACTTTGTAGCTCATGGCACATAAAAAGAATACAGATGGCCACAGATAGATAAAAGGTGAGACACTTGTAAGGAAAGTCAGTCAAATGTGGGGTTTTACATAAGCAAAACAAGATACTTACTGCAAGCAATATCCAATATGCCACAGTGGACAGAGGGTACCCAGAGGTTGGATGATCCAGTATCAAAGACCACAGTAAACTTTTGTGGCGGTGTTCCAATGCCAATTTCTCCATAATACTGTGCCTACAAAAGAGGAGACATGGAAATGTGGATGTAAATATGCTACTGGACAGGGGGAAGACATCATCAAGCCTACACAGGACCAAATACGCATTGCTTCCTGGCACTGCTCTGCCATGTGTTGTTATCTTATTCCAGAGTTTAAGCAAGGACCACTAGAAAGAGACTAAATAAGCATTTATGGATTTACAGTAGGCCAATGTATACCTCAAAAGTAAGCAGCAAAGCTTCTCATACCTATGGAATCCCAGAGACATCAAAATGTGCAGTGGTTTAGGATGTCAGATTAGACTGCGCTCAAGTCTCACTCATCCATAAAGCTCATTGGGTGACTATAAGCCAGTTTCTCAGCCTCTGAAGTATTTTGTGAGCATAAAATGTGACCAGGGTAGGGAAGAAAATCATACAGCTTGAGCTTCTTGGAGAAAAGTTTGAATAGTTAAAAAAAAGCAAAGGAAATTCGGACGAATAACCAGCATCAATGCTACCTTAGTTTAGGTGCCATACTGGATATGATGTTATAGAATTTCCCAATTCTAAATCTACTTATGAAGATGTAAACCCTCAACAGGATTCAAGTCTCAATAGGATTGATTTCAGCCACCCTGCGATGTCATAATACTTAAATATTAACATCTAACCCAATCAGTAAGTCAGGAGTTTCAAAATGTCAACTATATAAAGACGTATTGTAAACACACTTATTCAAACAATGGAAATGCAACAGCCAAAAACACCAAAGTGACTAGTTTCTCATATTTTCAAATATATTAACAAAATTCAATATGTCTATGCACAAATATACTCAAACGCCAAGCAGAGCCGATATACATCACCAAGTAAGACTGGGAATCACTGAAAGGTTCTTGAGGGGCAGGGGTGCGTATAGACCAGAGGGAAAGTTCAATAGGGAATATAGCCCATAGTCCAATGTCCAATGTACAGTTCCAGTCCAAATATATGGTCTGCACACCCCTTGATGCACTCTTATGACGCCCTGGCGATTCCACAGCAACTGGTTGGTTTCCTTAGTGGGCTCCGGGAGGCGTATAGCACTAGGACCGCAACGGACTGATTACGAGCCCGGCCGTTTCGCCCTCCACGGGCTTTCTCAAGCGGCAAATAGCAGTTTAGCAAGGCGCAACTAAACTCATGAAGAACATTTTAGGATGGAATCCAATAAACTGAAGGCCCAACTCCTTGAGAGGGGATATCCACAGGCCGTCATTAACAGAGCTGAATACAAGGCCATATCTATACCACGCACGGATCTATTTAAGAAACACAAATCGCATTGTCTGGCCACTAAGATTGACTCCACATAGCAATCAAATTGTGGCTATAGTCAGAAAACATTGGGGAATACTACCAGACATTCCTGCCTTTAGATCTCCACCAATGATTGCGTATAAGCGCACGGAGAACTTTAAGGATCTATTAATACATTCCACTCTCCACAATCCCCGACCCAAAAGTATAATATCACCAGGATGCAGACCATGTGGGGACTGTGTGTCTTGTGGACAAGTATACCGAGGGAAGGAGGTAACCAGCCTACATACACATAAAACATACAAACTGAGGGACTATACCACCTGCGACTCGGAGACCTGTGTTTATTGTCTTTTTTGTGATTGTGGAAAGGCTTATGTGGGGATGTCTTCTCACCAATTACGCTTGAGAATGTCTGAACATCGTTCACGTGTACAAACTGGAGCTGACAATAGTATCCTATACAGGCATTTTTTGGAAGCCAGACATGCTCCAGGCTCCTTTAAATTTACTGCATTGGAGAAAGTCAAGGTGCCCCCACATGGTAACGTGCATGATTTACTTATCAAACGTGAATCCTGGTGGATAATCCATCTCCAAACAGAATTCCCAACCGGTTTAAACAAGCCCCTCCCCTTATCCGCCCTACTCACCTGAATCAGCCTTCATCCTAAATGTATAAAATGCATCCCTGTAAGTTTAAAGACACCTTTGGGTCCGCAGGAGATGTATGCTGGATGCAAACTATGTCCTGGTAGGTCTGTTATTTCTCTGCATGGCTACTACAATGGGAATTGGGTGCTATCTTGTATATATTGTTTGAATATATGTTATCGTTATAGGAATCATATTCCTCCTGTGTCCTGCCTTGCTAAACTGCTATTTGCCGCTTGAGAAAGCCCGTGGAGGGCGAAACGGCCGGGCTCGTAATCAGTCCGTTGCGGTCCTAGTGCTATACGCCTCCCGGAGCCCACCAAGGAAACCAACCAGTTGCTGTGGAATCGCCAGGGCGTCATAAGAGTGCATCAAGGGGTGTGCAGACCATATATTTGGACTGGACCTGTACATTGGACATTGGACTATGGGCTATATTCCCTATTGAACTTTCCCTCTGGTCTATACGCACCCCCGCCCCTCAAGAACCTTTCAGTGATTCCCAGTCTTACTTGGTGATGTATATCGGCTCTGCTTGGCGTTTGAGTATATTTGTGCATAGACATATTGAATTTTGTTAATATATTTGAAAATATGAGAAACTAGTCACTTTGGTGTTTTTAACTATAGAAAGACACCACAGAAAAACGCAAAAACATGAGGAATGGAACTGTAACAGCATCAGAACATGTTGGAATTTATATAAGCATAAGCTTATTCATGTATTGTTGGCTTCTATTTGTCCTGGGCCTGACTTAATCTTTTCCACTCTGCTAATAAGTGAGGAAGAGGCAAATGAATGAATGTTCCAACATGCCTGCTTCACTTCAAAATCAATCTTAAATGCATGTATTTGTTTCTTCTGGAAAGGTTGTATGTTCTTTGAAAGAGGTCAAAATCCGTTCCTCAAAAACAAACCTTTTAAGAAGTATCAACAAAAAGAATAAATCTGCATCCAGTATGGAAAGATTCTGGTGTTATTACCGGGTGTGGAGGGACTCCCGGGTGTGGAGGGACTTCCAGGTGTGGTGATATGGCGGCAGGATGGTGGTTCTGAGAGCTCCCTCACAGCCACAGCCCTCGGGAGATCAGGAGAGCGATAGCTTCCTCTTTTTTCGACAGATAGAGTTCGGAAAAGATTGTAAACCCATAGGGGATCGGCCCAAAAAACTGCTTTCCCCTCAAGGGATGTGGTTAAGGGCCCGGACAAGATCCCCGCAGGGAGAGCAGATCACTGCTGGATCCGCATGGATGCTCAGGAATACTGCCGACCACCCACATTTTTAAACAACAAAAAGATACCCAAAAGAAGTAAGTAGAAGAAACCTCTTTGGCAATGGGAAATTAATACAAAATCTGAAAGAGAATAAACAAAGAAAGGAGCAGTGGCTAGTTAAAATTGTGGCTACTGAGTGGAATCTGGGAGGAGGAAGCATAAAACGGTAAGAGAAAGGGAGGTGGAAAGCCAAGCCAGGCAAAAAGGACACAGAGGTTACTTTTTTTTGGAGAAAGATAGAAATTAAAAATAAATATAGTAAACCATACAAATCAAAGTAAAGGCTGCAGGAAGCCTGTGAAGTCTGAGAAGATAAAATAAAACTAAATATTAAAGATAAAACAAGGAAATAAAGGGAAAACTGGACTTAAACTGGATTTAAAATTGAATAAATATAAACTGAATTGAAGAGTGGTCAATCCCTCCCCTACCTCCCTAAAAGAGACTAAGAAAAAGGAGCAACTGACCTTCAGGAGGATGGTTGTTTAGTTTACACGCTGCGGTAGACAAAACAAAGAGAAGAGTGTTCCTTCGTGAAGGAGGGAGCGACAAGGGAAGAGAAAGGGGAGGAGAGAGAGGAAGGAAGATGAAGGAGGTGTAGGCGAAGGCATAGCAAAGCAGTGAAGCTGTGAAGAGAAGGGCAGAGGGGCGGAAGCTGAAAGGGAGAGAAGGAAGGATGGAAGTGACGTGAGTTAAAGAAGGCAGGATGCAGGCACAGTAAGAAAGTGAAGCAACGGAGGAATAGGGCGGAAGCAGTAAAGACAGAGGCAGAAAACAGAAGGAGGAAGAAGAAAGAAGGTGCAGTGGCAAACAGAAGCAATAAAGGACAGAAGGGCGGAAATCAAAAGGAGAGGTGGCACAAGGCGTGGAAAAGGTCGGATAAACATTAAGAAACAGGAAGAAAAGCGGAAGTGAGGTAAGACTAGTAAAGAAACATAGATATAGTAAAAAGAAGAAAGGAACATTGATATAATAAACGAAGTAAAGAAGAGATAAGGAGGGCAGATATTAGAAAAAGGAAGAGAAGATAGAGGAAAGGGGAGAATAGAGACAACGTGAGATGTAGAGAGAGACAGAACAACTGAAGCAGAGAGTGGAAAAGAAGTGCGGTGAAAGAAGAGATATAGATACAGTAAAAAGAAGACCCAGAGAAGAAAAGAAAGGAAATAGATGTAAAGGAAGAAGGGGAAGAAAAGTGAGGTGAAGAGATGAGAAGAAGAGAAAAAGAAAGGAAAAGAAAAGGAAAAGAAAGGTGGGCAGACAAGAGAAAGAAACGACCCAAAGAAAACCCCCAACAAAACAACAAAATATGAGAAAAGAAATTTCAGAAGATTTAGGAGAAATGAAAAAGAGATCACAAATCTGCAGCAAGAAATAAAGGATATGAAACAAGAAAGAAAACAGATGGTGGAGACCCAGGAAGAACAAACAATGAAATTGAATAAGATAATGGAGAAAAGTATCAGATTAGAAATGAAACAGGACGGATTTGAACAACATACAATGGAATATCAACTTAGATACAGAAATGTGGTAGAAGAAGCAAATGAAGACATAAGACAAACTATAATTCAAATAACGGCGAAGCTCGTGAACTGCTCAGAAGAGGATATTGAAGATAATACAGACCAGGTCTACAGAATTTCTACAAACTACACGAAGCGCAACAAGGTGGAAAGGGATGAAATTTTAAGGCAAAACAATAAAACACCAGTATATCACAAGTGAAGGAAAGCAGCACTATTAAAGAAAATACCATCTTCAAAAATAGCGAAGAGGAGAAAATACTTCTTTCTAACAGAAGAATTAAAGAGTCTTCAGAGCAGATTTCGATGACCAGAGGGAAGCACTAAATAAAGATATCAATGAGGAAGAAATAGATAGAGTGATTAAAAAATTAAAACCAAATAAAGCCCTGGGGCCAGATGGATTAATGGCAGTGTATTATAAAAAGTTAAATGAAGAATTAAAGCCACATCTTAAGCAAATTATGAACCAAGTCCGAAATGAAGGAAAAATACCAAATTCATGGAAAAGCGCAGATATAATAATGATTCATAAAGAAATCACAGATCCAACAAATGTAAAAAATTGCAGGTCGATTTCTTTGTTGAATACAGATTACAAGATCTTTACAAATATAACAGCAGAAAGACTAAAAGCATTATTAACTACCATACATGGATAAAAGACTGGATTCCTGCCCAACAGAAACATTAAAGATAATGTAAGAAATATAATTGATGTTTTGGAATATTATGAAACACACAGCGAAAAAGAACTTGCAATTCTATCAGTCGATGCAGAAAAAGCATTCGACAACCTAAGTTGGGAGTACTTTAAATTACTATTTAAAGAGATGGATGTGCGATATTACTTTTTCAACGCAAACCAGGCAATGTAGAAGAAACAAGAGGCAAAAATATGGATAAATGGATAAGAAACAGAAAAGATAAAAGTGCAAAAAGGAACGAGACAGGGATATCCTTTGTCCCCACTAATATTTATAATGGCCTTGGAAACTTTATTAAACGATATAAGAGATAACGGAGAATTAAAGGGACTAATAATAGGTAAAGAGACATATAAACTGAGAGGTTTCACAGACGACCTCATATGTACAATTGAAGATCCAATAAACAACACAGAAAGATGGATTCAGAAATTGGAGAAATTGGCGCAGTATCAGGTTTTAAATAAAGAAAAATCAATGCTATTAAAAATAACATATCCAAAGATAGACAAAACAAATTAAAGGAAATATCAAGATTATAAATAGTGAAAAAAATAAAGTATTTAGGTATATACATCACAGCCAAAAATTCACAATTAATGCAAAATAATTATGAGAATAAATGGAAATAAATTAAGAAGAATCTAAAGAATTGGACAACACTGAAGCTAGCTTTCCTGGGAAGAATTTCTGCGATAAAGACAAACATCCTGCCAAAAATTTACCCATAATCAGAAAAGCACAAGTGTATAGGAAATGGAAAAAAGACATAACCAAGTTCATTTGGAATAGTAAGAAACCCAGGATAAGTTTCACAAATTTAACAAATTTAGGTTTATACTGTGAATCCAGCACTTTAGAATAGATAAGGGAATGGTTAATGTTAAAAAATAAGAAGATCCCTACGTTGGAATGCCACGATTTAAGAGCAGGCTAGTACGCGTACCTCTGGTACGACAGGAAAAGGATAGAAAAAAATGTTGGTAATCATTTTATTCTGTCTGCTCTATTTAAGATTTGGGACAAATACAAACAAAGGATTCACAAGAAGACCCCACTCTGACTCTCACCTTTAGAAGCATGTCAAAGGAGAGTTAGGGTGGAACATATGGCCAACATATAAAGATATTTTGAAAAAAGAAAATAAGGAATTAAAAATGAAAACACAAGAAGAATTAAATAACAAATTTACAAATATGTCTTGGTTTCAATATTATCAAATTAAGGACTCCTACAAAAAAGATTGTATCTTGGGTTTTGAGGAAAGATCTTCAGTGTGGCAAAAGATTTTTGGAAGTGAACAAAAAACCATTACCAAAATATATAAACAGGTACTAGAATGGAGCACAGAGAAAGACTAAATTAAGGATTGTATGGTTAAGTGGGCCAGAGATATAGGAAGATCCATACTACTAGAGGAATGGGAGACAATTTGGAATAAGAAGCTAAATTACACCTATGCATTTGATATGAAAGAAAATGGGATGAAATGATGTACCAATGGTACATGACACCAATAAAGATTGCGAAATTTACCAAAGATACAAACTATAACTGCTGGAATTGTGGGAAGAGTGAAGGGTTTTTCCTATACATGTGGTGGACATGTGAATCAGCAAGATCATACTGGAAGGAGATACATGAAATCTGCCAAAAAAATCCTGCAAAGAAAATTACCACTAAAACCAGATCTATTTCTCTTGGGAATGACTCAGGAACAGTGAAGTATTAAAAGACAAATTATTTACTTATATGGTAACCACAGCAAGAATGGTTTATGTGAGAAAATGGAGACAAGAATCAAGACCACAGAAGGAAGATTGGATTGAGAAAATTCTAGATATAATGAATATGGATAAACTGACATATTTAATCTCAAGAACACAGAGCAAACAAGTTAAGGCAATGGACTGGTCTAGGCTGATGGCCTGGATGAAAGAAAATAAAGTGAAAATACTAATTTAATTCACAAAAGGAAAGACCACGGCTAGAAAATGAAAGACTCAAAGGAATAAGAGTGATGAAAATAACAGGAAGCTTAACTCATTGTGAAGAGGAACGGAAGAAACAGACCCCCTTCTCGTTTCCCCCTTTCCCCCTTCTTTCCACGTAAACCCCTTCATCCCCCCCACACACTTTTTTCACCCCAACTTCCTCAAATCAACTTCCTCCCCCTTTTTATGGAAAGCATAAAATTTTCAATAATGTTTTTTTAAAAATAAATATTCTGGTGTTCATTCTCATAGACTTGCAAGTTTAAGTGCCCATCATTATGATATACAGTGCATATGGAGAGAAAAGTGTTTTAAATTTTATTTTTTTCAAGTGCTAGTAAGATAAATGGTGATTCACAATATGTTTTTTAAAAATCACTAAGAACAAGAAGGTTCAACTCAAGGTAGAACCTGCCCTCTTCCATACAGCTTCTACATTTAAAGGGTTTGTTGATCTTTCCCGTTTTCTACAAAGAGGATGTTGGGATGGGAATTGTGTCTAAACGTGCTTCCCCATGAAAATCAAGGTCAGACTAAAAACAGAGAAAGGTGCACCAAATTTCATTTTGATGTCTGCATTTAGAGTTCACGCTTTGCAACAGGGAAGAAAATCTTGGTGCACACTCAAGATGTGTTTCTTTCAGGAACAAGCTGCCAAGACACAATGATTTCCCAGTTACCTAAACAATACCACTACTTTCTTTTCTTTCCTCTTTTCGAGTACTCTTTGCATTGTCTGATCTACCTATAGCTTGCTGAAATTAAAGGTTCCTTTCTCTGCCTTTGGTATTTAAAATTAAAAACCAGGATGTGTTTTTCTGCAAATACTTGTATGGCACTGAGAAAAAGCCAAAATTACTTGATATTACGCTTCAAATTCTATGTCGGTTATGAGAAAACAAACTACCTTGTAATTAACCTGAAATGAAGGTTACTATTCACTAGGGTGATTGACATTTACAAGGGTCAGAGCTTATGAAAGGCTATGAAATGAGAATGAAAAAACAAACAAACAAACAAAAACAAACAACACAGAGTGAAATCTTGAACCCTCAAAAATGTAAACGTAGGCTGCACACAGACATTTAAAGCAAGTACAGTTGTTCATGTGCTTCAGTAGGGCCTTTGGTACAAGGGAATGCACTTGATGTACTGCTTTTCTACACGTTTTGTAAACTCACCAATATCTTCAAAGTGCCCAAACTATGAGGTTCTCATTCCAAAAGAAGAAATGAATGCTTAAAGAGTATGTGTTTCTTATAGTCACTTTTTCTATTATAACTTACAAGCAATGTTTAAATATTCAACTTAGGTGATCAATGCTTGTTGATGTGTATGTTCAAGTTCTTTTCAACTGATAACCTTAAGGCAGACCCATCAGAATTTTTTTTGCAATATTTGTTTAGAGGAGGGTTCTTCTGCCCTTCTAAGAGGATGGGGCACAGTGAGTTTTCACAGCTGAGCAGGTATTTGAATCATAGTCTCAATTCATGGTTGAGTCATAGTCCAACATTCAAACAACTAAATTACACTGGGTCCCAATCAATACTCATCTTTATTTATATTACTATTGTTATTATTATACTTACCGTATATACTCGAATATAAGCCAGGTTTTTCAGCCTCCTGTTAAGGCTGAAAAAGCCCCGCTCGGCTTATACTCAAGACAGGGTCCTGACGGCAAGCTGTGGGGCTGAAAAAAGCCCTTCCTTAAGCTCCACGCCTTCCCGCCAGGACCCTCACCTCTCCGTCTTCATCTACAAGAGCCTCTTGAAGGTAAACAGGCTCTTGTAGATGAAGCTCTGCGAGTACTTCCTCTCGCCAACGCATTGCTCCATGAAAAGGCTGTAGCCGAAGTCATCCTCTTCTTTGCTGGACCCGCGGTGGGCAGGGAGAAGAGGGAGGAAGGCAAGCATGGTGAGAAGAGAAAGGAAGACAGGTGCGTGGCGAGAAAAGATGCATGTGCGGGCATCGAGGGGAGGCATGCGCACGGCGAGAAGAGGTACGTGTGTGCATGCCTGTTCTCATCGTGCAAGCCCCTCCCCCTCCTCGAAGCCTGCACGTGCACCTTTTTTCACCACCCACATGCCTCCCTCTCTTCTCGTCGCAATGTATGTGTGAGCTGCGAGAAGAGGGGGTGCTTGCATGATGAGGACAGGGATGTGCACGCGCACCTCATCTCACCCCGCAAGCCCCCTCCCTCTTTCAGCGGCCACGCGTGCACCTCGGCGAGAAGAGGGAGACAGACATGTGCGCTGCAAAAAAAGGTGCATGCATGGGCATCAAGGAGAAGGGCCTGCACAGTGATAAGAGATACATGCGCGCATCCCTGTCCTCGTCATGCAAGCCTCTCCTCAAAGCCTGCACGTGCACCTTTTCTCGCCACATGCATGCCTCCCTCCCTCTTCGCCCCGCAAGCCCCCTCTCTGTCTGTCTGTCTATCTATCAATCTCTATCTCTGCATCTATCTGTCTGTCTATCTCTCTCTATCGATCTATGCATCTATCTCCCTATCCCTCCTCCCTCCATGCATTTATCTATCTGTGTATCTATCTCTACATCTCTCTCTACCTACCTACCTATCTCTGCCTCTATCTATTTATCTATCTATGCATCTATCTGTCTCTGGATCTATCTATCTATCTATCTCTGTATCCATCCATCCATGCATCTGCCTATCTCTGCATCCATCCATCCATCCATCCATCTCTTTCTCTCTCTCTCTGCAACTATCTATCTCTAAATTTATCTATATATGCATTCCAGCTCTAGGGAAGACACACACAGACACAGAGGAACATGTATTGTGCCTTATGGGACCATATTGGAAAATGACATTCATAACCTTTTAGAGATCATAACCTTTTTAGAAAAGCATGACCTTTCAGAGAAGAGCCAAAACTCCTTTAGAGTATAATCTTCTCTTGTGATATACAACCAGATATACATTATTATGCAAGGCAATTGTCTCAGTTGTTAGACTGAATAACCTGTTATCTCTGCTTGATTAGGAAAACAGATTTGCCAGTGCATGAAAAACAGCAGTGCTTCAGAAGTGTTTTTCGGTGCCCAAAATATACGTACTTTCCCATAAAACAAGGTTTCCTTGCCTGCATAAACTCATCAATTGATAGAATTCATATCACCGATATGGAGGTGGCCAATCAGCTTTTGTTTAAAACTTCCACAGAAGAAAGTCAACCACTTTCAGAGTCAGTCTATTCACTTGTCAAAAAGTTATAATAAAGATATTATTCCTAAGAACATGTAATTCCTCTAAGAAGTGAATTTCTTTAAAAGGAGCGGGGGAGCAGTCTGAGAGTGGAAGAAATCCCCCCATGAAAATGGAAAACCTCTAAGTCCTCCTAACTGATTGAATGTAATTTTATTGGTATCTATTTTTATTTTTGAAATTTACCCATAGCGGCTGGATTTCTCACCCTCGGCTTATACTCGAGTCAGTAAGTTTTCCCAGTTTTTGTGGCAAAATTAAGTGCCTCGGCGTATATTTGGGCCAGCGTATACTCAAGTATATGCGGTATTTATATCCCGACTCCATCCTGGTCATGGGAAACAAAGGAACTAACCATTTATATTAAACAATTTATGAAGTTAAAACATTAAACATACAGTATGTATCACTAAACAATACGCAAACCTTAAAAGTAGCACTACATGGCTACCCTATTCAATTTGTAAAAGCCTGCCAATGGAAGAAGAGCAACAATGGGATTATCCTGGACCCTCAAGGGAGCGGTTTCCAAATTCTTGGAGCAGTCACCAAGAAGGCCTCTCCTTTATTCCCACCAAATAATCCAGAGAAGGAGGTGGTTAGGGAGAAGGGACTCTCCACCTGATCTTATTGCTTTGTGAGGTTCATAAAGGGAGATACAAATAAGGACTGCATAAGTAAAAACCAGCATTATAAATTGTAGTTGAACTAGCAGTCAATAACTCTGTTGTAACAAGGGAGTTGTATGCTCCCTATAGCTACCCCTATTTAACAATCTGGCTAGGGCTCTTTGGGTGAGCTAAAGTTTCTGAGTAGTTTTCAAAGATAGCCTCATGCAGAGCACACTCATTTAGGGATCAATACTTTTCCCTTCACTAGCAAATACTTGCGGATTTTACCCTCAAAACACATTCCATGTGAACCACTTGTTAGGGTTAAATGGTACATATGAGTTCAAACAGAGATGCTGCAGCTGAAAACAAGTGACCTTTTGACAATAAAACTAAAAAAATGTCTACAGATTGTAATTGCTCAATCCAGATACTAAATGTTTAAGACAGAGAGGCTACAAATATGTTCATTCAAACTAAAGTCTGACACTACACATGCAAATCAGAAAGCGAACAAACACTTCCCATATACTTCCGGAGTTTAGGAATGCGATGTCATCTTTATGCAGATGATGTCCAAATCTGTAACTCCTTTCCAACTGTTACCAAGGAGGCTGTAGTTGTTCTGATATTTAATTGATTTTAATCTGTTGTTATATTTGATGTGTTGTTGTTTTGTACTTATGTATATGGCATCGAATTGTTGCCTTTTGTCAGCTGCCCTGAGGCCCCCTTCGGGGGTAGAGAAGGGTGGATTATAAATGAAATAAATAAAAATAAATATCTATCAATGTATTAAATGTTACTGTAATTAAAAAGGAGCAGAGTCCTAGAATCAAGCCATACCATAATCTAGTATTTTAGAAAACATCCCACTTTTGTTTGTAGAGCTGATCTAGTTCAACTCAACTTCCAAACCGACACCTAAATTTGAAAATCCAAGTTAAGGGTCTTCCCATTGGCCAAGATGGAGAAGACAAAAGCACAGATGTTCATTTGCTTCTTCTTCTGTTTGACAGAACTTTATTAAATTGCAGATTGGCTCTATGTAAAGGGGTTATGTCTACCAAACTAGAAACAGATGCAGGAATTTGGTGATAAGAGGCTTTAGTGTTTGTTTTTTTTTTTAAAAAAAAAAAAACCAATCAAACAAACAACAGAACTGTCAATATTAGTCAAGTTATGGCTTGACTGATCTAGTAGAAATTGGCAGGTTGCCTTTTTGAGAGTTATCGGGGGTGCCAAATTTCAGATCAGGTGGAAGAATTTTTGTCCTAAAGTTGTCATTTTATTTGGAGGGCATCCAAAAAGGAGACATTTAATTTCTCTATTTTTCAGGCAACTATTACTATAAAAATAACCAACAGCATAAACAGGGTGCTAAATAGCATAGTGGATCGTATGAAAGGGAAACTCTAAAATTTTACGTGCACATAAGTGTGATAGCAGTTTATCACATTCTGATAAAATGTATGCTAAATTGTCAGTTATAGAAGATCACTGCTATTAGAATTGCAGAAATATTGTGCCTCTTACAGTTTGTTTTTAAAAAAATATTAGCAGGCCTTCTGACCATTCATTTGACTACTGGAAACAAAGTCAAAGGGACTTTATTTCTATTTCTGATTAAAGCACTGCCCTCAGCTCTATTTTGCTTGCAGATTTAAGTTGTCTACATTAGGCTGTGAGGACCCTAAACATGCAACCTGAAATTAGAAGGGCAACAAGACATAAGACAATAAACATAACTGACTTCATATTTGTATGGTTTCTGCAAATTAAGATTATCAATATAAGAAATCTATCTTCTTTTTCCCTTTTCACTGCAGGCAACCTATTGTGTAACAGGTGCTTTATGATACAAAGTAAACCGAAATAAAGCCAAGTCAGATATGAAGTTGTTACAAAACTAAATGAGATAGGATCAGATTGTGGTTTCTGTTTAAAATGGCATTAAATGCAATGCTGACTCAGAAATATCTCTGCAAGGCAAATAGCAAAGGAATAGCAGCACAGGGCTGGAAAGCTACAGCTTTGAGATAACAGGGAGGTTCTCTAAGGTCTTCCATAAATCTGAAAAATGTCCTACATCAGCTTAAAAAATGAACATACTTGAGCCCATTTGTCTAGACCAAATAATTATAATATGTATTTGTATTTCTTACTGTGTCTCCCTATGGATGTGGCAGTAATGGCATATTATTAGTAGCAGCAATTCTAGTTTTGTGGAAAGAACATTAACATCCATGGTCCTGTCTATCCACAGAACTGCTGTGTGTCCACCCTGTCTGTCTAATGATGAGAGTTTCATAATTACCAGCCAAAAGAGCCAACTCTTTCTATTTTATACAACAAAAAGGATGTAGCTCAGCAATAAAGGACATGCCTTGCACACAGAGGATCAAGATCAGACTAAAAACAGATCCACCCTGAAACTCTGGGGTGTGAGAGTCAGAGCCACCGCCCCTGCCCCGCAACCCCAATTCTGGGGCACCCACAAAGGAATTATTTTACAACTGCATTTCAAGATTTCTCTTAGACAGATTTTTTTTATTTTTAAAGAAGTATTTTAAAGTGTTATTAAAATGGTTTTAACCTTGCATTGTTTTGCTTGGCTTTTATTTGCTAAGGAGCACTTCTGGATTGTTAGGAGATAGAAAATGTTTAAATAATGAAAAAATCCATGAATAAATAAAGGAATGAATATGGTATTTACCAAAACCAGAGCTTGGAAACATGATACTGGACTACAACTCCCAGAATGTACTAGCCTTCTGGAAGCTGTAATCCACAAAGTTCACTGTTCCAAGTTCTGTTTGTGACAAGTCATGGCTGGTCATAAAAAACATTAGTAACACACGTTTGCCCGTGTGGAGCATCGTGGAGGTGGGCAAAGTGTGGCAGACAGAAAGTTTCCAGCCGACTTCAGCAGGATTGCCAAAGGTTCTTATTTAGCAACTGCAGCAGTTCTTTCAAAACTCAAGACGCCAAGCTTGCAATAACCAAGATTAATGTATCATCTTTCTTTCCTTCCTCTTTAGCCACTTTTGAAAAATGAAATGTTTGCTCAAATGACATGACAAAATTCTAACATGGGACAAGAGGGGTAAGATTCAGCTGATTGATCCTGGCAGCAATAATATCTGTTAATTATTATTATTATTATTATTATTGGAACTGACAGAATGAAGCCAAACTATCTTCTTAATACTCCACATGTAGTATTGCACTTCTGCTGTGCATATGGTGTAATTCAGGGGTGATCATTAGGTAGATCGCGATCTACTGGTAGATTGCATAGGGCATCCTGGTAGATCGCAGGCAGGGCGGGAGGAAGGCTCAGTTCCGCCCCACAGGCTCCCGACGCCGCCCAAGTGCTGCCGGCCCTGGGTTATCTGAGGTCCTTTCCACACAGTTGAATTAAAATCCCATGTTATTTGCTTTGAATCAGATTATATGGCAGTGTGGACTCAGAAAACCCAGGTCAAAGCAGATATTGTGTTATATGTTTCACATTTTTGTAGTGGGTAGGTAGATCATTTTGACTTGGTTGTTTTCTAAGTAGCTCGTATGCTGAAAAAGTGTGAGCACCCCTGGTGTAATTGATTTATTCATACTCCTGTCTTGATTTTGGGCAGCTCACAAAGTAAGAGAAATATATGTAAAATGTTTGTTTATTAAAACATACCACAAGTTATGATTAAAATTGCATTGAATTCTTTGTAGAAGCAGAGCAGCACATTCAGAAAAGCTATTTCCTTGGAAAACAGTCAGTTCCCAAAAGTCTGTTGAAATAAAAATTCACCAGGAAGACAACATAGATTAAATAAACCTGGCCTTTCCTGGGAAGGGAATTCCAGAACCTGGGATCAGCCACAAATAAGGTGTGACAGTCTTTTAGGCCAAAGGCATATTGCCTTGATAACAACATTCCAGAAAATTCACTAGTGTAATGTACCCCAGGAGCTAATGCAAATTATTTAAAAGCCTAAATTTTGAAACAGTCTTGCTACACTCCCCTCAACGACAAACTAACACTGCTTTCTCATAGGAAGCATTACACTAACCTCTTGCCTGCAGCAAGTTTTCAAAGGGAAGGAATCTTTCAAGCTATATTTCTAAAACACACCTTATGCCCCAAGAGGATTTGCTGTGTTCCCAGTCGGGATTCCGCGCAGGCCACGGAGTGGAATCCGTCCTGGTAGCGATTACGGACGACATCCGCCACCAGCTGGACGGAGGGGGCTCGGCAGTCCTGGTCCTCTTAGATCTAACCGCGGCCTTCGACAATCGTCGACCATGATCTATTACTCCGCCGCTTGGTTGCTTCCGGGATCCAAGATAAGGCTCTGACTTGGCTAGATCGTTCCTGCGCGGGCCGCTCGCAGCGGGTCGAGTGGCAGGGCCAGGTCTCCAGGAAATGCAGGCTGAGTGCGGGGTCCCTCAAGGTGCCATCTTGTCCCCACCCTCTTTAACATCTATGTCCAGCCCCTGGCCAGTATCGCTAGGAGCCATGGTTTCAGCTGCTACCAATACGCCGACGACACACAGCTGCTGCTGAAGCTCGACCCAGGGATGTCGTCGGTGCCTGAAAGCTTTAGTCAGGGGCTGAGGGCGGTGACAAGCTGGCTCAGAGCACACAGGCTAAAAATCAATCCGGCAAAAACAGAGATCATCTGGCCTGGCCGACCCGACCCTCACTCACCACTACCATTCTTTGAAGGCGAGCCCCTGTCCTCGGTTCCGGCGGTGAAGAGCCTGGGAGTGATTCTGACGAGAGACTGACGATGGAAGCCCAGATCCAGGCTGCAGCCAAGGGCGCCTTCTTTCATCTTCGTAGGGCCCGACGGCTGGCCCCCTACCTACCATCAGAGGCGTTGAAGACTGTGATACATGCCACCGTGGTCTCTCGACTTGACTATTGTAATGCCCTGTATGCGGGTCTACCGCTGTCCTCGACTCGGAGGTTGAGACTTGTTCAGAATGCAGCGGCCAGACTCATTTCCGGGCATCGGCTAGGAACCATATCTCACCAATCCTAAAAAGTTCTTCATTGGCTGCCTACAAAGTTCAGAGTGATCTATAAACTCATGGCGCTAACCTTAAAGCACGGCAAAGAACCGACCAGCCTATCTGAGCGATCGGCTGATAGATCAACGCAGTGAAAGACCAGCGCGTGCAATAAATGGTGGCTGTATAGCTATCCCAGGGGTGAGAGAGCCCGGCTGACAAAGACCCGACGGAGAGCCTTCTCTGTGGTGGCCCCTGTGATCTGGAATACACTTCCGCCTGCTCTCAGGGCCACATAGGCCCCAGCCAGATTCCTGTCCGACTTGAAAACTTGGCTCTTCTGCCAGGCGTTTGGGGATTGACTAGATAACCTTGGAGACTGGGCCTTTATGGTTCTTTGTACCTGTGTTTTTAATTGATGTACCTGTGTGTTTTAAATGATGTAAGTCGCCCGGAGCACCAACGGTGGAGGGCGACTCACAAGAAATAAAGTTATTATTATTATTATTATTAAATCCCAAGTGAGGTAGCAATTGTCTACCTGTCCAAGAAAGGAGTCCATATATCATGTCATTCTTTGCACCGGCCTAAGAAGAACATCACCAAGGATTCACTACATTAGACTCAACAGGGAGAGTCTTCATTCTCATCATTAGTTTAAAAAAACAGAGCAGATCATTACTGACTACCTTCTCACCAAAGCTACAGAAGGACGACTAAACTACACGAGAGGCATGCAACAAAATACTGGAGCACTGAACACCTCTGGGCAATGTTTCAGCTACTCCATTCTGTTCCTTTCAGGTGGTTCTCCATCCATCTATCCATCCCAATGGTTAATATTCAATGCCCATTATACATTTGCTAGGCTTAGGGACATAGGCAGTCAATATTAAATTTACATACTGTTACTTATGTTTACATGTTGTTAAATCTAGGTTTTAATGTATATGTTTATTTTTTATATGTTTATTTTATGTGGCACTGAACTATTGCCCATTGTAAGGCGGGGTATAAATACAGTAAGTAAATAAGTACTATTGTATTTTAATCTTTGTACTATGTATTTAAATATATGTATTTTACAGTAATGTATTTTAATATATGAATTTTATTGTATGTATTTTATGGTGATGTGAGGAAAGGTAGGTAAAAATAAAGGTTATTTATTATTACTACTACTATTAATAATAATAATAACTTTATTTTTGTACCCCACCTTCATCTCCCCAGAGGGACTCAGGGCGGCTTACATGGGGTTAAGCTCGATCAACATAGTTTAAAATCTAACACATTAAAAAGCATAACAGTATAAAACAACATCATTATAACAATATATAAAAAGCATCCAAACCAACAACCAATAACAATTTCAATCTATTTATTATATAAGACCCCCGTGAAAGTGAAAACCACAAATTAAAAAGTTGCTATATTTTTACTTGAAAAAACACCTCTCTAGGAATTACTAGGTCTTCCACCACTAGAAATTGACCATAGAATCACACTGGACACCTAGAGATTCATAGGCAGATGTCTATATAGGTTTTCCAGCATGGCTGAAGAAAGTTGACTATAGCGATTGCATTGGAGGGCTTAGAGATTAATCATAACCGTTAACCACCAAATATGCAGTCAACAATGCAAATGTGGTGGTCAACTGTACACTAATTTGGCTATCTTGGGTGTTTACCCCCTTTATGAGTTTAGTTTTGCAACTGTTACAGATCAGTAGGATGAAATACTTTCCAGGGCCATGCCATCCACAGGGAACCCCATCCTGAAGTCATGTTTACACTTTCTTCTGGCCTGCTGTAGTGTGTAGGATGCTTAACTGGACAAGTAACCCAGCAAAGCCCCTCGTCAAAGGAACCCTTGAGCTTACAAAAAGGCCACCCAGGAATAGTGTTCAGGCAAGAGCCTTATTGTAAAATTTCCATCATCTCTTCTAGAAGACCTGATGACTTCAGTTTCTTGTGCTTTCCCACAGATTTTACATTCTTCCTTCCCTTTTCCCTTCAGAGGAAGAACTGTATAATGCTTCTGGACAGGAAAACTCTGGAAAATCCCACATGTGAAGTCCTTCCCCTTATAAAAGAGCTATAAGTTCTACATTCAGACTGTCCAAAGAGCAACTGTTTACAAGGGCGTTTCAATGCACCTGTCTCATTGTTTGATTCCCAAGAGATAGCAGCCCTTTCACAGATAAAAGTTGTAAATTCCTGCCCTTGTCTACTTAAGGAACAACAGAAGAGTTGTGAAATACAGACATTCGATTTCCAAGTCAAATCCAGTGCTTGTTCAGCAGAATGGTCCCCAGTGTATATATGCATGCATAAGGATGTGAGGCTAGGCTGACGCTGTGCTACCTCTTTTTCTTCCCCAAGAATACAAAGGTATGTGCTCTGACATTTTGGGAAGGGGGAAATCCTAGTGTCTCAAACACAAAACACGGTTGCAAAACTCTTCTTGCCCTGACCCTGAAAGTTCGTGGTTTTTTGTCACTTAATTAAGAGCAGAGCCAGTCTCTACTTCCTATTTTCCTTTTCTCTCACGTTCATCATGTTGACCCCAAAACAGATTTTATTTTTAAGTGTGATGAACTCAATGTGACTTTGAGTTGAGCTCACATATATTTGTGTGTGTGAATCAAGCCACCTATCAACTCAATAAATTTCATAGTTTCTTAGGCAGTAAATATTCAGATGTGGTTTGCCAAATTCTTCCTCTGAAATATGGCCTACATCACTATTTTTTTTTCTTGGTAGTCCCTGGCCCTGCTTAATTTCAAATATCAGATAAGATATTGTGTCTTTTTTTCAATGTCAATGTTTTAAAATATATTTTCTAATTTTCAAGGAGACAAATCAGATAAGTACTGAGAATAGAGTGTGGCTTCTACAGAAGGCCCAAAGTGAATAAGTGAAATGATGGACAAATGAAATGAGGGCCATACTGTATCTTCAATTGCTCCATCGATCAGAGGTCATGAAAAAGTTGCAGCTCTATTGGGACACTGCGTATCATTGATACTGGAACTCCATTTCAGCAGTTTCTCCATATGGAGAATCAGAAGTGGGGAAACTTGTATATGGATTGTTCTTGAACAATCCATATACTCAAAGAATAGCAAATCCTATTCTCATACCAAAAAAGAGGTCAGGAAGATTTGCTGAAATTAAAGCTTGTGATACCTGCTGATCAAGCTTCATACAAACTTAATTATAGGAGTGGAGGAGATGGGAGGAGCATGAACAAGTAATTTGTCGTGTTATTGTGTAGTTTCAAGTAGCGTCTGACTTATGGCAACCCACACAGCTCAGCATTAATTTTCCCCTTGTAAGTATAACTTAAGTCAGAAAAAATTGGCCTGAATACTATTAGTAATCCCAGCTACAGCAGACTTACTGAATCAGTAGCAATTATTTACATGCCGACGTATAACACTATATAACAAAATTTGAACAATTTCTGTTCCTGGTTTGAGAGCATTATTTCCTGTTTAATTGTGTGGTACTTACTTTGAAAATAGTTGTTATATGCTAGTAACTTCGTTGTTGTGACTGCCACAAACTAGGTTTAATTGGTTGAGATTCTATGAGATATCCATTGAAAAACTACAGCAAAATGAGCTGCTGGATATCCCGCAAGAACAAAGTTTTTTCAGTTTAATAAACCTTTTCCACAATAGAACCAATTAGGAAATGACATTTATAACCCAGGAACAAAAATCGTGTTAAATCGTGTAATTTAACCATTGATTCATTCAGTCTAATCTAGATGTGACTAGCAAACCACAGTCAACACCAGACAGGACTGAAGAATGAATGAAAGAATTTATTTTTAGGACATTTACCAGATGTTGTGAGACTGAAACTCTCAATAGCCCTAACCATCATGAGGATTGTAGCCCAACCATATCTGGAAATCCATACACAAAGTAAAACCTTGTAGATAGTCTCTTCCAAATAAATGAGGTGCTTTAAAGAGCCACTGGAGTTGCAACTGCATTGTTCATCTCAGCTCAATTCAAAACTCCTGATTCAGTCTTTGCAAAGCCACAATGCACCAATCTACACATTCAGAAATATGTTTTTATAAATTTAAAAAAGAATTTTGTGCATAATAAAATTTGTGTATACTGAACCATCAGAAAGCAAAGATATGAGAATCTTAGTCACCCATGTGGACATTTCTGGAGGATTCTGGATTTTGTAATTCAAGGGATATTTTACCTGTCTATCCAGTACAGCAGGGGTGCTCACACCTTTTCAACATGCGAGCTACTTATAAAGCAACCAAGTCAAAATGATCTACCTACCCACTACAAAAATGTGAAACATATAATACAATATCTGCTTTGAACTGGGTTTTCTGAGTCCACACTGCCATATAATCTGATTCAAAGCAGATAATATGGGATTTTATTCAATTGTGTGGATAGGACCTCAGATAACCCAGGGCCGGCAGCACTTGGGTGGCTTCGAGAGCCTGCGAGGCGGGACTGAGCCTTCCTCCCGCCCTGCCTGCGATCTACCAGGACACCCTACGCGATCTACCAGTAGATCACGATCTACCTAATGATCACCCCTGAATTACACCATATGCATATATAGCTATCTAGGACAAGGCCTGAAGGAAATGAACAGTGGATAGGAACAATTGTGCTACCTCCAAAATGTGGGGCCATTTCAACTGTAAGGAAGACCTTACAACTGTAAGGTAGACAAATCAAGCTTTCTTCAGAAGAAAACACTTAGGCAATCTTCACTTTCTAAATTTCAACTTCATAAGCAGAGCTTGATTAAACATTTCAATTCCCTTCTTACAAGAACTCTCTTGAATTGGCAAACAAAGAGATGACAAGTCAAAAGTGAGTAAGAACATTGGATGGCTGACAAGGGCCTAGGGCAAATGGGAAAAAAGAAGTCAAAATATGTTATTTCCCCAGAGAGATGTGCAGTAGCACAAGATCAGTGTTGCTGCTCAGGCTAAAGAGGGAATCTCATCACTAAATATAGGAAATAAATAAATAAAATTATCCTCACTGCCTGACAGATTTCAGGGAACACAAGTAGCCCTCACTTAGACACTTGGTGCCAACTAGAGTTGATCCATTCAATCAATTGTTGAATGCCAAGTCAACAGATATGTAGTAACAGTCTCTACTATTTTCTGGGCAACACAATTAAGGGATATGGTCATCCCTCCAGGTAAATAAAGGATTAATGATGTTTTGGTGAAGTTATATTTATTATGTTAGGAATCGCAGAGGAGTAACGCATGTACAATATGAAATCAACAAAAAAGAGACAGTATAGCCTTTCACATTTAAGGTAAAGTTTCTGAAAGCATGAAAAGAGTGCAGAATCAAGTTCAGTTTATTCCCAGTTCTAAAACATGATTTTCAGGGTCTCAACAACTAATTCAAATGTAACAGCTTCCCTATTCATACCAATTAACTCACTCAGCAGAGACATCCACCAACCAAAATGCTCTTTCTTGGACTACATCTCCCAAAAAACCCAGTCAGTGCAGACACTGTATCTTTTCCAAGCTCTGGTATCCATACCCTAGGATCAAGAATGATTTGTGTGTGCTAAAAAAGAAGGGGAAGTTCACTTGTGTCTTTAGCAGCTTCTTATCCAGTGCCTGTTTGTAAAATGCTCTGTATTTCCTAGCACATGGACTATTCTTATGGGAAAATGATAAGATTCAGAAATAACGCACACAAAACATCTCTTATGCTCAGCCATGTAATAGATAGGTGGAAGGATGCCACCTGTGCAAGCGCTAAAAATGTAAACCATTAAAACGTTTTCTACTTGAAGTGCAGCAAGGATCTTTGTGGCTTCCCAAGAGTTGCACATATTTGAAGCACACCTTTCATGGCCACTGTAGCTTACAACATTGACTGTTAACATGTATAATGCAAAGGTTAACACACAATTAGTTATCAAATTAAAACAGTAATTTAAAAATAATTTAAACAATTCTTAAAACCTAATAGTGAAGATAAAATTAAAAGGCCCTTTAACAATTAAGAGCCATTTAAGAGCTGAAGGCCTGCATGAACAAGGAAATATTTGCTTACCAGCAGAAAAGGATGAGTCTAGCTTCCACTAGGCCAGTGTTTCTCAACCTGGGGGTCGGGACCCCTACGGGGGTCACGAGGGGGTGTCAGAGGGGTCACTAAAGACCATCAGAAAACACATTATTTTCTATTGGTCATGGGGGTTCTGTATGGGAAGTTTGGCCCAATTCTATCATCGGTGGGGTTCAGAATGCTCCTTGATTGTAGGTGAACTATAAATCCCAGCAACTACAACGCCCAAATGTCAAGGTCTATTTTCCCCAAACTCCATCAGTGTTCACCTTTGGGCATCTTGACTATTTATGCCAAGTTTGGTCCAGATCCACCATTGTTTGAGTCTGCAATGCTCTCTGGATGTAGGTGAACTACAACTCCAAAACTCAAGGTCAATGCCCACCAAACCCTTCCAGTATTTTCTGTTGGTCACTCATGGGAGTGCTGGGTATCAAGTTTGGTTCAACTCCATCGTTGATGGAGTTCAGAATGCTCTTTGAGTGTCGGTGAACTATACATCCCAGCAACTACTCCTCCCAAATGACAAAATCACCCCCACATCCCCACTAGTATTCAAACTTGGATGCATCAGGTATTTGTGCCAAATGTGGTCCGGTGAATGAAAATACATCCAATAGTTTACATGATGATTAATAACAGTAGCAAAGTTATAGTTATGAAGTAGCAACGAAAATTATTTTATGGGGGGAGGGGGTCACCACAACATGAGGAACTGGATTAAGGGGTCGTGGCATTGGGAAGGTTGAGAAACACTGCACTAGGCCCTTTCTACATTGCCATATAACCCAGATTATCAAATCAGATAATCCACATTATATGCTTTGAACTGAATTATATGAGTCTTTGTTGTTGTTGTTAATTTGTTCAGTCACTTCAGATTCTTTGTGACCTCATGGACCATCCCACGCCAGAGATCCCTGTCGGCTATCACCTCCCCCAGCCATATAAGAGTCTACACTGCCATATAATCCAGTTCAAAGAAGATAATCTGGATTTTATATGGCAGTGTAGATGGAGCCTGAGAAGACCTTCTCCAATGTCCTCAAGAAACATGATTTTGTCAGTGATTGGTCTGAATGGAAGACATCCTTGAAAGACTTTAAGATTCTGGCATAAAGGGAGGTGTACAGAAGTAATGTTTGAGGTGCTCAATTGATAGACTTTATTGGCTTTTTAAAAGTCCAGCATGTTTTGACCTGTATATATACTGTTAAAGGCCTTCTTCAGTGGGTATTTAATTTTTTTTAATTTCAGAAATTTCTGGAACCGAAACCCTCAAATAATTTCTTTTCCTGGAATAAGACCTTTGAGAGTATATTTTGGCCTGCAAAATAAAAAATTCATCCATTGAGCACCTTGAGATAAATTTCCAGTTTATTCTACAGATTTTGTTGGTTGCTCTCCAGTTTTGCCTCCATTATAAAGGGAGATAAGAGTCAGATAGTCTGGACCCAAGATGAATGTAAAACAGCAGGTGTGATTAGTTTAGTGAGACTTACCCCCAGGTAAATATGTCTAGGGAAGTAGGCCATAAAAACACAAGAACCACAACACCCAAATCATTTTTTCCCCTAAACAAATCCTGCTGACGGCACTGGCACTTGCTTCCAAGAAAGTATTTTACGCTGCAGCCTGGGAATTGCATGGTGCCATAAAGATCTCATTATAATGAAATATTAAGTATGCCGGGAGTCGTTGGCTTTTGCCAAGAGTACAATTATAGCCATGACACAACATTGTTCAAAGCTTATAAGCTTTTCTTTCCCAGCCCTACAAAAATTAGTCCTCTCATTGTTTAAGAGTAGAGGTGATCTATATAGCATAACAGAGATTCAAATCCTTTGGAAAGGAATCAAACATTTGTCTAGAAAACATATACCTGTAAAGCTGCCATCAAGCCAAATCTGCATTCCTTTCTTTACTGATTTCTGTAATTCTTCCTAAGACAAAGTTTTAGAATACCTTGAGGTATTATTTCCCATAGAATTCCCACAGTTATACTAAATATTTAGTTTTATTACTGCTCAGGAGGTGCAGATCAGGTGCTCCCGAGAGCCTCGAAAGACTGGCTTCTAACGTGGCAACCTTTAAGAACTGTTTGACAAGAAAATCCATTTTAAGAGTGGGGATGGGTGCTCTCACATTGGAGTTTTTTTGTTTTAAAAAAGGTAAAATAGTCTTCGGTTCCAGACTTTTTAGCTACAGGCCAAGATTCCCACACCTCACTCTGATTCCACCTAACTACCATCTGCATGAGCTGTGGTTCCCAATGTTTGGTCCTTCAAAGAAAGCATGCTTTTGGACTTCAGTTCCCAGAAGTCCCCACAAGCTTGCCCAGCTCTCAAGAATTCTGGGAGTTGAAGTCCAAAACACTTAAAGGACCAATATTTGAGAACCACTGAAATAGAGTAACATTTAGCAAGGGCTGTTCCAGGTTATCCTCATATTAGATATTCAGAAGTTCATTGTTTCTAGTTCTATGCTCTATTGAACATGTTTAGCACTAAGCTAGTTTTCAGGTGGTACCTTTCTTATTGCATCCTAACCCCAGCATGTGGCCTTCCTTTTAACCCGGGGGCGAGTACCATGTGACCCTGATTGGACTGCATGTCCCAGCAGTGAGGAATGCTGCAAGCTGCCGTCTAACAAGATCTGTAGGGTGGAACAATTCCCACCCCCGATTTAATCTAATTGCAAGAGTCTGTGATTACTGGTTCTTCCCACACTCAAGCATCTTTTTCCTGACTCTTGAATAGCCAGTCTGAGCAGAATTTGATGACGCAAAAGCAAATTATTTTTATTTGAGCTATTGTTGGTTCTATAAAAACGCATTGGTTCACCAATGCCTATTCTGGAGCTATTCTCTATTTAGCAATTGCCTTGCTAGACAATCCTCCATCAATAAATCAGAAAAGGAGATGCACTTGTTATTTATAACTATTTTGCAAATAATACCAAGGGCCCTTTCACACAGTCACATAACCCAGAATATCAAGGCAGAAAATCCCACAATATGTGCTTTGAACTGGGTTATCTGAGTCCACACTGCCATACAATCCAACTCAAAGCAGATCATGTGGGATTGTATTCAGCCGTGTGAAAGGGGTCCAAGAGATCAAATAAGCATGCCTGCAACAGTTGCAATAGTTCCTTCATCCAATAAGAATAATTATCACTTCTGAGATTTTAATAGTGACCCGTTAGTGCTTTCTCTTATGGCAAAAAAGAGACAACTGGCAGAGGACTGAGTGTTAGATTATGACTCTGGAGAGCCCACTGGGTTAATTTGTGAAAGTCACATTCTCTCAGCGTCAGAGGAAAGGAAAGGCAATCCCTCTCTGAACAAATATTGCCAAAAAAACCCCCTCATTTTAGGGTTGCCATAGGTTGGAAACAACTTGGAAGACATATAACTTATGGCAAAAAGAGTTTACCAAAAAGTTACCACTGTCAAGTGGTCCATGTTAAAAAATTCCACCGAGGAAGAAAAATGGACAACTAACTACTGTATATTGCAGTTAAGTGGATTAAACAGATTAAGTTTCAGCAGACCATTAACCCACTCTTTCCTAATCAATTTGACTGCACAGGAGAGATAAAAAGAAAGGAAAATATCCCAAGAGGAGTTAAAGTAATGTCAGTAAAACTGCCAAAGGTAACAAAAACCATCCTTTAATGAACATGCTTGGATTTAACAATGAGATTATATTGCTGTCTATTTTGTAGATTGAGAGCCAGAGTGGTGTATTGATTTGAGTGTTGGAATAGGACTTTGGCAGCCAAAGTTTGAATTTCCACTTGGACATGAAAACCCACTGGATAACCTTGGGCAAATCACACTCTCACAGCCACATAGGAAAACTCCACAATAGGGTTTCCTTTGGATTGCCATAAATTAGAAATGACTCAAAAGCATACAATAACTCAGTAATCACGGTTATTTGGTTGCCAACATCAAATAATTGTTCTTTCTCCAATGGAAGCCTTTGCGGTTGGTTAGGACAGTCATTGTCAACCGCTGTGCCACGGCACACTAGTGTGCCGTGAGCAATCAGCTGGTGTGCCAAGAAGAAAACCTCTTCCCCCCGCCTTTCTTCCCCCTCCGAGGTTTTCCCGCGGCACACCAGCTGATCGCGGGTGAGCGGTTGGGAAACCCGACCCTCTCTAGGACCTAGAGAGGCAGGGGAGGCTCAGGAGGGGAGGGGCCGGGCGACGCTCTCCTCCTCCTCCTCTGGAAGTGAGCTCACTTCCGGAGGAGGAGGAGGCGGGAACCTGGGCACCTTGGGGAGCCCCTCTCCCGCCCCACGCCGGCAGAGCCGGGAACCGGAAGAATGGCTCCCCGCGGGAAACAGGCCCTTCTCTTTGCCTTCCCCATGCTCCTGCTGCCGGCAAGGGTGCTGGGGGACAGGCAGGGGTTGCTTCCCGCGAGGCCGGCCTCGCGGGACGCCTCCCTCGCCTTCCCCGCGCTCCTGCCGCCGGCAAGGGTGCTGGGGGACAGGCAGGGGTTGCTTCCCACGAGGCCGGCCTCGCTGGATGCCTCCCTTGCCTTCCCCGCGCACCTGCCGCCGGCAAGGGTGCTGGGGGACAGGCGGGGGTTAAGAACATAAGAACATAAGAAGAGCCATGCTGAATCAGACCTCAGCCCATCTAGTCCAGCATTCTGTATCACACAGTGGCCCACCAGTTGTACACGGGGATCTCGGGCAGAAGGGAGGGCAAAACCCTGACCTGCTCCCGACCCCCCACAACCAGTACCCAGGGAAATCCTGCCTACCTCAACCAACTCCGAGGTGGCACTTGAATGTCCTTTTCAGTAACTACCGATACACTTGGTATCCATGAATCTGTCTAATCCTGCCTTGAAGTTGTTCAGACTGACAGCTGTCACAACCTCTTCTGGAAGTGAGTTCCATAAAGAAATATTTCCCTTTATTAGTCCTAATTTTCCTACCTTGGAGCTTCAGGGTTGCTTCTTTGATTGTATGCGAACTATGAATCCCAGAAAGTGTAACTCCCAGATGTCAAGATCTATTTTCCCCCAACTCCATCTGTGTTTACATTTGGGCATATTAAGTATTCATGCCAACTTTGGTCCTGATTCAAAATTGTTTGAGTCCACAGTGCTCTCTGGATGTAGTGAACTACAACTCCAAAACTCAAGGTCAATGCCCACCAAACTCTTATAGTATTTTTTCTTGGTTATGGGAGTTTTGTGTGGGAAGTTTGATTCCATTCCATAATTGGTGGAGTTCAGAATGCTCTTTGATTGTGTGGTAACGATAAATCCCAGCAACTACAACTCCCAAATGACAAAATCAATTTTTTGACTGATGTTCCCTCCTTGGGTTAGTATTAGTGTGTTTTGTGGCCAGATTTGGCAGCAATTTGTCCAGTGGTTTTTGAGTTCTGTTAATCCCACAAATGAACATTACATTTATAGAGAGAGAGAGCGCAGCAGCACAGGCAGAAAAGCAAACATCACAGGGAAGCATGTCTGTGTAAGAGGGTGAACATTAGGAAGAACTTCCTGACTGTGAGAGCTGTTCAGCAGTGGAACTCTCTGCCTCAGAGTGTCATTTTGTGTCATTTTGGTTGGTGGTGTGCCCCAGGATTTTTTAAATGTTAAAAGTGTGCCTCAGCTCAAAAAAGGTTGAGAAACACTGGGTTAGGATATCCCAGAATGTGAAGGTCTCAAAAACACAGAAACCATCCTCACTATCAGATCCACTCAGTGCCTCCCCAATTTTTTCACACCCTTCCTACACATTCTCCTTTGTTTTGGCAGCTACTTTTGCCAAAGGAATATCATAAACAGGTATGTCCCATATAGATATATGGACTCTTTATCGGGGAGGCCATGCCTCAAGGAGGGCAGTACTGCAGTGGGAGTGGACTTCCTATGGAGGTGACATACTTTGGCACTTGCAGGTCAGTTGTGTAAGCCTGCTTACACATCAAGTCTATCCAGAGAATGAAGCTGAGCATGTGTAGGCGAACCAATGAAAAACTGAATGCTGCACAACCTGTGGCCCTCCAGATGTTTGGGACTCCAACTCCCAGAAGCCCTATTTTATCCAATGGCTGGGAATTCTGGAGCTGAAGTTTATAACACCTGGAGGGTCACAGGTTGTAAAGGTCTCATCCAAGCTGTATCTATAAATATGAAATGTCAAAGACAGCTAAAGCAGTGGTTCTCAACCTGTGGGTCCCCAGATGTTTTGGCCTTCAACTCCCAGAAATCCTAACAGCTGGTAATCTGGGTGGGATTTCTGGGAGTTGTAGGCCAAAACACCTGAGGACCGACAAGTTGAGAACCACTGAGCTAGAGGGTTACAGCTTCCTGATTTATTACATAGTACCTGTTCACTATGAAAAAAGAAGAACATGCCAATATCATTGGGGAAGGAAGCATCAGCTGCTATACTTACATCCATGTAATTCTTCAGAGTCTCTGGGGTAGGCGTACCTGCACCTGGAAACCCATATTTGTGTTTCAGCATTTCTCCCATCTTCTCCAGGTCTTGGAGGTCAGTTCCATATTCAGCATAGATACTACGCGCAGAAGGGAACTTCTTCAATGGGATTCTGGTCCAGGAGAATTGATATTTTAAAAAAGAAAGGAAGAAAAATTAGGTGAAGCTGTGAAGCTAAGACACCGCCCTATCCCACAACATAAAGCTTAGCCACATGGAAGCAACGGCTGCTCCATGGTGAGTATTTTTTTCCTTTACGCTCCACAAAAAGAAGATTATCTTACGAGATTCAAAAGGAAAGCCTTTGCCTGAGGAACAAGGGCAGCCTTGTTTGCCTTTTGATATGGAGCTAAAGGAAAGCAGACAACAGATTCTGTGGGAGCCACACTGTCTGTTGGGGTGCACTGGGTTTATTGACAGGGTTTCTGTGAAGTCAGGAGATCCCTGCTAGTTTTCCTCCTGCAGGGAATCTGGCACTTCTGCATGGGAGGAAATCCTTATAGAGCAAGTTTAGGAAGTTTTTCTTTCTTCCTTTTTATTAAAATATATCTGCTGGAAGGTCTGGCTCTGGAGCTTTGCTATTATGGTGTGATTACGATATTCTGAAACAACACCTTCAGCTGCAGATCTTAAAGGATTTAAGTGAAACTTTACTCTACCCCTCCCCGCAGCAAAACAACACCAAAGGACACCAACCTGAATAGCAAGGAGCTCTCCCATGGCTAGACTTTCTCTTACAGCTCCAACTTTATGTCCTGTTTAAGGCCACTGCCCCCATACAAGAATGAGAATTTATATAACTGTGTAGGATTAATGACTAACAACTTGAAATTAGTTCATAGATTCCTCAACAGTTGCTTTGTAAACAAAACCTAACAAATTAACAACTTAAAAATGCAAAGTTGTCCTAAGAGTGGCTAGTTCAATAAATAGTTCTTTTAGTTCTTTGCTTAGCATACAAGAGTCAGCCTGTGTAGTCACATATTTTTATGTACATATAAATTAAGTGAAGCAGTAGTAACTATTTTGGAAAATAATGCCCAGATACCAATTAACATGGAAGACACCCCTCAATGCCTGTTATCACAACCTGATGCTCTCAAAGTGTGTTAGACTGCAACTCCCATGCTGTCTGGCAGTATGGGAGACATAGTTCTACACATCTAGAGCAGTGCTTCCATTTATACAATTTGAGGATTGTATAAATATATGTGAGGGGAAGTCATCGGGAGGAGGGAGAAGGCTTGTTTTCTGCTGCCCTGGAGATGAGAACCCTTCCAGACAGGCCCTATATCCCAGGATCCAATCCCAGGTTTTCTGTTTATCCCAGATTATCTGGCAGTGTAGACTCACATATTCCAGTTTAAAGCAGAAAACCTGGGATCAGATCCTGGGATATAGGATCTGTTTGCAAGGCCCCTGGGACACAGAGCAATGGCTTCAAACTACAGGAAAGAGGATTCCACCTGCACATAAGGAAGAGCTTCCTGGCTGTGAGAGCTGTTCAGCAGTGGAACTCTCTGCCCCAGAGTGTGGTGGTGGCTCCTTGTTTGGAGACTTTTAAACAGAGGCTGGATGACCATCTGTTGGGGTGTTTTGAATGTGATTTTCTTTGCAGGGAGTTGGACTGGATGGCCCACAAGGTCTCTTACAACTCTATGATTCTATTGTTTTCCAGTGTGTCAAGGGCTGGTATTAAATTGTGTACTATTGTTTCTATTTTCCTGGAAACACCAACTAATGAATCAAAGTTTAAGTAGTAAGCAGTAGTCATCTCCATTCTAACTAACACATATTATATATTAGAACTATGCCATCCTCTAACATTCTGTGATCAGGGCAGGAAATACATAGCCCTCCAAATGATGTTGCACTGCAACTCCCATCATTCCTTACCATTGACTTTATGGGGTAAGGCTGTTGTGTACTACAGTTTGGTGACATTTGGAGCATCACACCTGTTCAACATGGAGCATCTGAGTACAAATAAATCACAGGAGGAGCCAACTAGCAGAAGCCAGCTCTATCCAACAGAAAGTTAAAGATCCCTTCACATTTTCTACACTTCAGAGAGAACACAGGAGAAAAGGGAATCAAGAAGCATTGGCTTCATCTTGCTGTGATAAGGAGCTGCATGGTCACCACAGATGAAACACATTGCTGGATCACTTCCACATTTGTGGAAGATGAAATTAGACATTGCAAGAATGCTATGGCAGATTTTTGGCAAGCCCTTTCAAACGGGCGTGACAGCATCCTTAGCTTTTTAAAGCAGCCCAGCCCTCTCCGCCTTTGGCATTTTGAAATGATCGAGCAAGCTCCTTTAATGCAACATTATTTATTTATTTTTTTAAAAAAAATACAGAGTAATGATACTGTGGGTCATCACTTTGGTTAAAAGAAATCTGGATTTTAGAGCACTGCCAGGCATGTAGGAGGTACTTACTGCTGCATGTCAGAACACCAGCCACCAAACATGTTTGCTCACTTTGAAAATATGATAGTTGATCTTTAATCTAGTTCCATCTCTAACAGGTGATATCTCATCAGATATGAAAGATGGAATAGCGTCTATATTAATGAGTGAAAAGAGAATATTCTTTTACAATTGATATAACAATGTGTTTTTAATGAGATACCACTTCTTGCACTAGCTGAGCTGTCCCAAAGTTGAAGGTATCTTCATATCAGGTAGTTTGTTTCTGCATTTTTCTTAGGGCATATACTACACATCTCTATTATATTAAGGCCTGACAAATAAATTTAATAATGTGGCCTCTCAATACTAACTTTATACTCTAGTCACAAATCTTTCCCAGATCATGAAGGGTGTATCTACAGGGAGCATACCCACCCCCTTGTTGTGTCAGCTCCACTGGCTGCCTGTATACTTCTGAACTCAATTCAAAGTGCTGGTTTTGACCTATAAAGCTCTATACGATTCTGGCCCAGCTTACTTGTCTGAATGCATCTGCTTCTACGTTCCACCTGATAACCTAAGATCATCCAGGGATGTTCTACTCTCACTCCCGCCAACATCTCAAATGCGGCTGGCGGGGACGAGAGACAGGGCCTTCTCGGCTGTAGCCCCTCACTTGTGGAACGTGCTTCCAAATGAAATACGATCGACCCCATCCCTCCTGGCATTCAGGAAGAAATTTAAATCTTGGTTTTGGGAACAGGCCTTTGCACAATAACTTAATGCAGCATTTTGACTGGAATGAATTGGTTAACACGACAGATATAGGATACGGCTTTACTGTTTTATTAATTGGGTGTGGACTGAATATTGTTTTAATTTAATTGATTGTTGATAATTGTTTTTAATTAATTTGCTATTGTTTTAATTCTGTATGTATATTTATCGTTTTACATTGTCTATTGATTGTGGCATCGAATTGCTGCCTTTGTTAGCCGCTCTGAGTCCCCCCTCGGGGGTTGAGAAGGGCGGGGTAAAAATGCTGTAAATAAAATAAATAAAATCTACACTGTAGAATTAAAGAGCGATGGTCAAAACGCTGAGGAATTCCAGACAAGCCTCAATCAGGGCCAGCTAACACCTCCCAACAAAGGATCCCCAGGCAGCAACCAGCCAGGCTTTGAAGCTGCAGGGCCACTAAAGGCTAACCAGGGTGGCCATTTGCAACATTCACATTTGCCTCAAGCAGCCAAGAGTTCTTTCTCCCACCCTGGACATTCCACAGATATATAAATGTATTGTGTATTGTGTGGCATCGAATTGTTGCCGTCTGTTAGGCTGCACTGAGTCCCCCCTCGGGGGTTGAGAAGTAGCGGGGTATAAACACTGGAAATAATAAATAAATAATAAATGTCACTTGCCTAGTTTCCAACAGACTCCTCAACCTCTGAGGATGCCTGCCATAGATGTGGGTAAAACGTCAGGAGATAATGTTTCTGGAACATGGAAAACTCACAGCAACCCAGTTTGACACTACTTCAACTGTTATGGCTCAGTGCTATGTAGTTGTGGGAGTTGCAGTTTTGCAAGGTCTTTAGTCTTCTCTGCCAAAGACCCTTGCTGACTCATCAAAGTTCTGCTTCCTGGATTCTAAAATATAACACTGAGCCAGGATAGTTTGAGTGGTGTAGTTTGAGAGCTAGACTTCAACAACACACACACACACAGAGAGAGAGAGAGAGAGAGAGAGAGAGACCCATTTCCCCACCTCTACTACAACTCCTAGTTTGAACTGTAACATCCATAGACACAAAGTTTCTTACTTCATCTTGAAGAGGCTCAATAAATTAGTTTTATCACATTCAATAGATGGTGGGAACCAGCAAGGGTACCACAAAACTAGGGCGTGGAGTGGGAAAGAAAGCTGTCCTAACATCCTTGTTTACTCCCTAAATAATCTTAATGGCCTCAGATTCTATCTGATCTTGGACGCTAAGCAGGGTACAATCCCAGCTAGCACTTGGTTGGGAGACCACCAACAAATTCCAGGTTCTGTAAGCAGTGTTTCAAAGGAAGGAGCTGGCAAAACCACCTGTGAGTATTCCTCGACTAAGAACACACTATGAAATCCACGGAGTCACCATAAGTCCCAGCTTAGCTTCCAATACAAGACAGGATCTGGTGCCTTTATAAGAGGCTTACTTCAGAGCAAACTTCATCTCAGAAACAGAAGCGTCCAATCTTTAAATACAACAGCTATCTAGAGAGGCTAATAACAAAGGCGACATACAGGGAGGAATGGGCTTTCATCTTGGGGATTCCTCTCCCACCTCTGACTCTTGTTTCATACTCATTTAATCCCTAACTCTTAAATCCTCCTTGCAAAGAGGATCTTTGTGCGCTGAGATCCACAAAGAATTGTGTTCTTCTAAATCCATCCCACTCCACAAGACACACTGGTTTTATGTGGGGACTCCGGTCCCTTCCACACAAATGAATAAAATTCCATATTTTCTCCTTTGAACTGGAATATATGGCAGTGTGGACTCAGATAAACCAGTTCAAAGCAGATATTGGGGGATTTTTATGCCTTGACATTCTGGGTTATATGGCTGTGTGGAAGGGCTCTCCCTTAGGCATGCAACATCCCCAGAAGCCAAGCAGAGAGACAAACCCTCTCTGAATAAATTATAATAGCACATTTTATCTGTTACCTGCCTCCTCTCACATCTCAAGGTGGGGTACAAAAGACCATAAAATACATGTATGTCCAGGCTTTACACTCAGCGGGACTGTATAGGTACATAGTGCAGAATTAATACAGTTTGACACCACATTCACTGCCATGGGTTTGAGCTATAGAATTTGTGAGATACCCATTTACTCTTCTTGTTTGGAGAGTTTTGTGAGATATTTGCCTGTCTTTCTTAGACCCCTTCTACACAACTGTATAAAATCCACATCATCTGCTTTGAACTGGATTTTATGGCAGTATAGACTGAGATAATCCAGTTCAAATCAGATAATGTGGATTTTCTGCTTTGACAGCCCAGATTATCTGGCAGTGTAGAAGGGGCTCAAGACAGGCCCTATACCCCAGGATCTGATCCCAGGTTTTATCCCAGGTTATCTGGCAGTGCAGACTCATATAATCCAGTTTAAAGCAGTAAACCTGGGATCAGATGCTGGGATATAGAGCCTGTCTGGGGGCCCTTCCTATATCTCAGAATATTAAGGCAGAAAATCCTACAATATCTGCTTTGAACTGGGTTATCAGAGTCCACACTGCCATATATTTCAGTTCAAAGCAGATATTGTGGGATTTTCTGCCTCGATATTCTGGGATATAGGTCTGTGTGGAAGGGAGTTGAAGAGCTCTGCTGCCACAACTTACCCCAGTATGGAACCATGGCGGTTAAAGTGCGTCAAACTGTGACAATTCTGCAGTGTGGCTGCTTTTGAGAAGTGGCTCCACCTTAACCTTCCTGCATGCACAAAACCATACTACTAAACAGTGGTTCTCAACCTGTGGGTCCCCAGATGTTTTGGCCTTCAACTCCCAGAAATCCTTAACAGCTGGGATTTCTGGGTGTTGTAGGCCAAAACACCTGGGGACCAAACAGCTTGAGAACCACTGCTATAGAAGAAATACAATTTGAGTCCACTTTTTAACCATACTATGGAATAATGGGATTTGTAGTCTTACATGGTTCTTGGGCCTCTTCTTGGGTGCTTCTCCAAACTGTAAGTCCTAGGATTCTATAGAACTGAGCCTTGGCAGTTAATGTGGACTTGAACTGCATTAATTCCACAGTATAGACCAGGCATGGTCAAACTTGGGCCATCCCTCCAGGTGTTTTGGACTTCAACTCCCACAATTCCTAACAGCCTACCGGCTGTTAGGAATTGTGGGAGTTGAAGTCCAAAACACCTGGAGGGATGGCCCAAGTTTGCCCATGCCTGGTGTAGCAGCAACTATGGAACACGCCCCTGGGACGGAGCCTGGTTGTTTGCTTGCTTTTGCAAAAATGTGGAGCCATCCCCTCCTAAGCCCCAGGCCACGAGACCTCCCCCTCCTCCCTCGCTCTCTCTCTCCCGGGGAAGGGGGAAGCCTACCTGATCAGCGCCGAAGAGGCTGCGGCCACAGAGAGCAGCAGCACGAGAGCGCGGAGCCCCATCCTGGGAAAGAATGGGACGAGGGAGGCAGAAAGCACAGAAGGCGACCTAGTCTGGCTCTGATCCGCTCCCGGAGCCCTTTTGCAGGACCAAGGCTGGCTGCTTCTTGATATGAAGGAGATGACTGAGCAATCCGCCCTCGTGACAAAAACCCTCCATCAGCTGACTGGCTCCACAACAGCGAGCAACAGCGGCACCACGTGACCCGGGAAGAGGCCGGACCGGGAGTTAACCCCCAAAGTGCCTGGTTTCAGGAGGCGCTGCTGCAGTCGTTGATTCCCAATGCAGGCGCGCCCTATGCTCGGCACTGACTGGCAGCACACCTGGAGGCAGACAGTTCGTTTAAGGCAGTGCTTCCCAAGCCCTTTTTTTTTTGACAGGGACCACTCACCAACATCAGTACCAAAAGAGTTACGAATCAGTTTTGGGTCAACTTTGGATTTGGGGCCCTTCCACACAGCTCTACAGTGTTCCCTCGCTACTTCGCGGTTCGCTTATTGCGGACTCGCTGTTTCGCGGATTTTAAAAATACTGCTTTAAAATATATATCATGGTATTTTCGCTGTTTTGTGGGGTTTTGCCGCCACCCCTCTCCAAGGCGCTTTCCCTCCTCAGTCCTCCCTCCAGCCTTGAAGGGCCTTTCCTCCCTTCCCTTTATTTTAAGTTTATAAGGACTTAAAATAGTGTATAACTACTAAAATAATGTAGAAATATTAAAATAAATAGAGCATCCCTACATCATGGTTTTTCACCTATTGCGGAGAGTCCTGGAACCTAAACCCAGCAATAAGTGAGGGAACACTGTATATCCCAGAATATCAAGGCAAAAAATTCCACATTATCTGAGTGTGGACTCAGATAACCCAGTTCAAAGCAGATAAACCCATCCTCCAGCAACTCCACTGGCTTCCGGTCGAGCACCGGATCACCTTCAAGATGATGGTGTTAACTTTCAAGGCCTTGCGTGGTCTGGGGCCGCTGTATCTGGGGGACCGTCTTTTCTCCTATGAACCCCAGAGATCACTCCGTTCCGAACCACAGAACCTCCTTGATATGCCGACTTTCAAGGCAGTCCGTCTCACATCGACCCGGTGCAGAGCCTTTTCAGTAGTGGTGCCGTCAATCTGGAATACCCTTCCAAGTGATGTGCGAGCCATGCAGGACCTATCCTCTTTTCGCAAGGCCTGCAAGTCCCATCTTTTCCGGCTAGCCTTTGACTGCTAAATTGGGAAAACCTTCTTTTAATCTAGTTTAATCTGTTGTTTTACCTTTGTTGTGTTCTATATGGGTGTGTTTTTATATGACTGTGAGCCGCTCCGAGCCCTCAGGGAGTGGCGGCGTATAAGTCCAAATAATAAATAAATACAGTGTTCCCTAACTTATTGCTGGGTTTAGGTTCCAGGATACCCCCCCCCCCAACAATAAGTGAAAAACCGCAATGTAGGGGTGCTCCATTTATTTAAATATTTATACATTATTTTAGTAGTTAAACACTATTTTAAGTCTTTATAAACTTAAAATAAAGTGAAGGAAAGGCCCTTCAAGGCGGGAGGGAGGGAGGGCTGAGAAGGGAAAGTACTTTGGAGAGCGGTGATGGCAAACCCCCACAAAACAGCAAAAATACCATGATATATATTTTAAATTAACCTTTTTTGAAATCCGTGAAACAGTGAGTCCGCAATAAGCGAACTGCGAAGTAGCAAGGGACTGTGGGATTTTCTACCTTCATATTCTGGGATACAGTGTTCCCTCGCTACTTCCCAGTGGCTACCAGTCCATAGTAGACTACTTGCAATGAATGAGGCAAGAAGACCAAACATTGGTGGTTGTTGTGTGCCTTCACATCATTTCCAATTTATAATAACCCAGGGGCAAAGCTATTGCAGGATTTTCTGAGAGTCAGGCTATGTGATTTGACCAGTGTCACCCAACCCTAGTCTCCAGAGTCATAGCATGCATCAATACCACGCATGGCCATACTTCAGCCCTCCAGATGTTTTGGACTTCAACTCACAGAAATCCCAGCTAGATTACTGTATATTAGGAATTGTGGGAGTTGGAAGTCCAAACCACCTGGAGGGGCGAAGTTTGCCCACTCCTGATCTACAACAAAGAATGCTGGTGCCTCACCAAACTGCAGCTCCCAGGATTCCATCGCATTGAACCAGGGCAGTTAAAGTGGTCCAAACTGCATTCATTCTAAAGTGTAGATGCACCCATCGTCCAATACTGAAAAACACTGGGAACATCTGGCCCAAGGGCTGTATATGGCCCCCAAAATAATTTCACATGGCTGTGGGTCTCAAATACTAACCAAGTACAGGCAGTCCCCAAGCTACGAACAATATAGGTTCTGCAGGTTGTTCTTAAATTGAATTTGTATGTAAGTTGGAACAGGCACATTTGTTAAATATAACTCCAGCCACACACACACACACACACACACACACACATAAAAGCTTTGGATAGCATAGGGAAGGGTTCACACCCCTGTCCCTGTGAGAACTGGATTTTGAAACAATTGGTTTGTTGTAGAGACCCCCTTTCCCCATGATAACTCTTTCAGGAGTGAACTTCTCTTCCAAGGGGGAAGTGTCTTTCACTTCCAGTTGTTTCACTGCTATTTTTAACCATGAGTTGTTTGTTAACTTGATGTTTGTAACTTGGGGGCTGCCTGTACAGGCTTGGATCTGATGCCTTTAACAATCCTTGCCAAAATGGAATCTCAGGTGAAGATTAAGGAAATTACATTACACAGAAAAGACCTCAGGAGTCAATGTTATGAACATTAGATATGTTTCTAATCCAGGGTTAAATTGTCTGTTGTATGTCACATGTGGAAGACAGGGCCAGGGTTGGCAGGGGAATTAAGGTGGACTGTTGAATTGGCAGCACTGCAGGAGGTGGGAAGCAGGTTGCCATTCACGAGCTAAGCCTTTCCCTCCTTGCTCTTCTTCTCCCTGTCCCAGTGGAGAATAGAGTTCTAATTAAGATGTCATTACATCTCAGGCATGTATAATGATGATGATAATACAGTTTATTTGCTACTGCCTCTCCTAACAACTTAAAGGGGGGGGGGGGCACAACACAATCAAAACATATAAACATAAAACACATACACCAAAACACAGGGTACAAAGATTAATATACAGCGGCAATACAATGCAAATCCAAAGATGACTGGGTAGGCCTGGCAGAAGAGATGGGTTATATCTTCAGTTATATCTTAAGTTCTGACAGCTCATTTAGCTGTTGGATCTCCTCCAGCAGATCATGCCATAGTTATGGGCAATCAATGAAAAATTACCCTACAATTTGGCCTGTTTCTTCCCATGACGTTTTTGGCATGAATTTCTAGCAGGGCATTATGCAAGCCACAAATATAATTTTGTCTAGTCTGGTGTGTGGAAGGATGCCTGCCCCACTTAATCCAGCTCCTGCTGCTACCCCATGCCACCACACAGACTTATGGGCTGGATGCTGCTTACTATTCAGGCCCAGACCACTTCAGAGTTCCTCTTCTCATGCAGGCATGTTCTGCATCTTCTGCTCTTGTTTATGCCAGCTGAGTCAAAGACAGTAAGCATATGTGTGCTCAAGCACCTTGGAGCTTTCATTTGATTTTTAATACATAATTTTATAATTTATATTAAGATAATATATTATTTCATATTATTTATTTATAATAAATACATTGAAAACACATAAAAGTATGGCCTGCAAATTATATTATACATATCTAAATAGCACTTGGTAGAAAAAAGGTTCCCCATCCCTGGTTTAGTGATACCTGTTCAAGAGAGCCGAAGCCTCTTCTCCCAAACTTTTAATTTTTTATTCAAGCATCCTGGGGGGGGGGGGGGCAGCAATAAACAACTCCTGAATGTAGCATTGAACTGTGTCTGGTTGGGTTCAAACAAAGCAGCAAAGAAGACTATTTTGCCGTAAAACAAGCAGTAAACAATTTAAAGCATTCTTTAATGAGTTTTCAAACAATTCAATCCATTAACAATGAGATTTAAACGGAAGACACCCTACAAATAGAGTTGTGCACAGAATTCATTTCCTCCGTTTCCTTCAGTACCTTCAGTACTTCAGGAGCTCATTACGGTAAGGGCCCTCACGGTATGAAAACCCACTAGAAATGAAAGCAAGCTGGAGCTGATCTTGGCTTCTTTCCCCCTATTTGGCATCATAGTTTAATGTTTTTTTTTATTAATCCCAGCACTTACCTGGAAGTGGGAAGCCTCCTTTAAATGCCTTGGAAATAATAAGTGGCACCAGGAGTGGGGGGGGGGGGAGTGTGCCTGCCTGAAGCTCCTCTCCTCCTCTAGAGTAGGAAACAGATTAAATGCCTAAAATGACAGGAAGGGGAGCCTGGGAAGTCCCGTTCCCCCCAAATGGGCTATATAGGAAACTTTTGGCTCCCCAGAACAAAAAAACAGATGTCTGCCCTCTCAATTTTGGGAAGCTCCTGAAAAAATGGATGGGGGCTCCAACGAAACCTGGGACACAAAATGGATTGCAGTTTACCTGGATTGCAGAAGCCTACTCTACAGAAGTCTAACCAACTCAGGGCGAGGGGGTTCCGTGTTACATAATTATATTGTGTTATGGTTCTATGGTTCTATCCCATGGGATTTGTTCTTTAGGGAAAAATATTGAAAATTCTCAACCGGAGAGTTCTTCTAGTGCAACAGTCCTGAAGCAAAGGCCCTTGGGCCAAATGCTGCCCTTCAAGGTCATTTACCTGCCACCTGCCTTAAACTTTAGACTTAGGATCGCCCTAAGTCTAAAACGACTTGAAGACACACCACAACAACAGTCCTAATTAACTTGACTATCTCATCAGCCAAAAGCAGGTCCATACTTCCCATTGAAATACTGCTCAGTTTATGTTGGTTAAAATTATTCTTTGTTTTAATTACTGTATTCTTTCTTTCTTTTTCTTTTTTTGCACTACAAATAAGATATGTGCAGTGTATCTAGGAATTCGTTCGTGTTTTTTCCCCCCAAACAGTTTGAGGGACCCTAAACTGGCCCTCTGTTTAAAAGGTCCGAGCACCCCTGCTTAGTGTCTCATCAAAGTACAAACTCCCAGAACTCCAGAGGATCAGACCATGGCATAAAAAGTGTAATCATAGCAGTATAACTATGTAGTGTGGTAGGGCCCTAAATGTTTATCTGTTTAATGCTTAAACAATGTTTTCCAGATTGCACCCTCATGTTCACATAAATGTTATGGTTAAGCATCTTCTACTGAACAGCTCAATTAGTACAAAAACACTGAAGAACACATAATCATACAAACCAGAGTTCTGCAGCCCCAGAATCTCCAGAAAGAATTTAAATTAATTAATATACATGCATGCCTATGTACATAAGTATTGTATTAAATATTGTGTTTCAGAGTGGAATTAATTTTCCTGGGTGTTCCTAAACAGCATATAATCTGTCATTCTATAAAAGGATTTAATTGAACGGATGGCATTGTTGTCTTGACACTCTATAATGTAATTAGGTTTTTAAAAACCCATTTAAAATAAGATATTGGTGTTAAAGTGTAAAACATGTATCATACATTTAAGGCATCTTTCCTCCTCCTCCTCTGGTTAATTCTCTTCAGCTCATTATAAGGCTTTACTTGGCTTCTCTGGCCAGATTTTTAAAATCGCAATAAGGAACAAACTTTATGACATGCTGTGTTGACAATCAGGAAAAAACAAATGTGTTTCTGTTCTATTCACTATGTAACACAATTTGATATTTTTTCTGTTCCTGGTTTGAAAGTATTATTTCCTGTTTAATTGTGTGGAACTTACTTGAAAGTAGCTGTTATACTCCAGGAAGTTAGTTTTTGTATCTGCCACAGACTATGATGAACTGGTTAAGACTCTATAAGATATTCATTGAAATACTATAGCAAAATGTGCTGCAGGATGTCTGGCAAAAACAGATTTTGAAGGTTAATCAACCTTTTCGAGTTTTAATGACAGAACCAATTAGAAAATGACATTTATAAGCCAGGAACAAAAATAATGTTACATAGTGAAAGAAAAGTATTGGTCTTAGGCCCCTTCTACACTGCCATATAAAATCCAGATTACCTGCTTTATGGAAAAGTAGACTCATATAATCAAGTTCAAAGCAGATAATATGGATTATTTGATTTGATAATCTGGATTATATAGCAGTATAGAAAGGGCCATAGACAGATATATGTTACAGGCAAATTAATGCACAGCTGTGTTTTCAATATTTTTGGAGTAGTCCTACTGCTGGCAGATTTTCAAAATTACAATAAGAGACAGTCAATCCAGAACTGCATCCAGGTTTGGGCACCACTATTCAAGAAAGATTTCATCTAGTTGAGTATGGCATACCCACCATCAGGCTTTAGGGAAGCAGTTCATATAGGGCACTTGTTCTTTTTAATTTTATGAGAAAAATAATAAGTGACTAGAGGTTGGAAAACTTCCATAACAGGGTTTCCTAACATCAAGATTACATTATTGTCTGTAGTAATGATGTTTAGTGCAGGGCATTGTTCATCATCTGATAAGTGATTGTTAATTATCCATAGGATGTCACATCATACCTGCCCAAAGAGCACTTCGTAAACATCTGACATATAATTAGGATCCTGTGGTTGCCCAAAATAAGGCAGGACACCCAGAATATTGCAAAGATGTGTCACAGATTTCTTGGCAGCCCAAATGGAACTCTCTTAATTCTTTTGAACTAGTATTTCTTTTTAAAATGAGACAAAATAGTTCGTAAAAAATGCCAGGGGACATTACAAGAGTATTACATTTGTTGGGATGAAATGTACTGTAATGTTAATAATCAATAGATTTGGTGAGAAACTGTGTGTTGTTCTTGATTATAAGAAGCAAAAGCAAATCCCGCATCCAAATATCCCAACAATTAACAGTTAATGCCAGGAACTTGAAACTGGAAAACATTGTTTACAATTGTGTAGGTGAAAATGTTAGAAAATACTTGTGTTGTAGATCAGGCATGGGCAAACTTTTTTGCTTTGGGGCCACATTGCAGGCCAGGAGAGGGTAGGGCCAGGAGAAGGCAGGACAGGGCCTGGGTCATCCCCAGGTTGTCCTCGCAGCATAAGGATGGAGCAGCTCACCCCGTTCCTATGCTGGAAGGGCAAGACACGCAGTAACTGCACCAATTCTCCCTCCTGATCCTCCTCTCGATTGTCTCTCCCCCCCCCCCCCCAATCCTTGGGCTGTCCTTTGGCATTATGCAAGGAGGAGGGCAAGACAGGCGGTGGCTGAGAGCACTCCAGAGGGCTCTCCACGGTTGCGTGCCTTCCTCCCTTGTATTTTTGGCATAAGGATGCAGCAGACCATCGTGTCCTTATGCCAAGAAGACAGGGAAAATGAGGAGGGCCTGAGATAATCACCCAGGGGGCTTAGCTTGCCCATGCCTGGGCATGAATCAGGGTGAGGACTTAAATGTCCCATCTTACTGCATAAGGACTAAACACTACATCACCTTTGTTCCATATACTGGTTTTTAAAAAATACAGCAGTAGTGACATGACAACAATTACAATGTCACCTTTGTATAATTACAGCACTATAATTCCACACTAACTAGAATGGCTGAGAATTCTAAGTACCCTTTCCTAAACTGCAAGTCTTTGAGAAGGCTTTGAGAAGACTTACTGCTGTAGTAGGTAAGCTGATCTTTTACTAGTTACCAGGAACTCTGCTGTGCACAGATACTTTAAATTCTAAAAACAAAAATGCTTAGTGCTAAAAGAATTGAGGAGTGGCTCAGGAAGTGCCCAAATCTTTTATTTCCATTGTACTGCTGTGAATTCATCTTAAGGAAGCCACCATCTCTTATTCATCTGCAATATGGAGAAGATGCAGTCATGTAGAAGATTGAGTTTGTTTTCTGCTTCTTCAAATACTAGAACAGGGCTGTCCAACTTCTACCGGCCCAGGGGCCTGAATTCCGGTCACTGATGACCTGGGGGGCCGTAGGGTCTGCCCCCTCCCCGGCTCCACCCCTTCCCGGCGGAGGCAAGATGGCGGACCACGGATAGCTGAGGCTGCTCAGCTACCGCTCTCTACCAGGCGCTGAGGAGGAGCTTGGCTCCCCCATCTCGGACGGATTGAGGTCCAGAAGTGCGAACCCACAGGGGGACAGCTATTGGTGTACAACTCGACCCTCGGAAGAGGGTAGAAGACTACAGGTAGCTCCCCTTATTTTTATTTAATATTAAATATATTTAATTCCATCCTCCCCTCTCCCCTTATTTTTATTTAATATTAAATATATTTAATTCCATCCTCCCCTCTCCCCTTATTTTTATTTAGTATTAAATATATTTATTTCCATCCTCCCCTCTCCCCTTATTTTAATGTATCCCGTCTCCCCTTATTTCATTTTTAAATATATTTAATTTTATATTTAATACATGAGGGGAGATGGGGGGAGGGAATGAGGAGCCCCCTGAGGAGTCCCCTGCTTCGGCCTACCTTTTCCAAACGCGCAGGATCCAGGAGTACCCGGACAACGAGAGAGGCGATGACCGACTGAGTCGAAGAAGGTCCTAATCGCGTCTGTGGGCCTCAGCGATCCAGTAGTAGAGTAGCCGAAGAGTATCGCAAGAATACGCAATCCACACGGGATTTTGCTGTCAACGCCGGCGTGATCTCGCGTCAACAGCGAAATCCCATGTGGATTGCGTATTCTCGCAATACTTGCTCCGAACCCGGAAGTAGGGGGTTTTTTTAAAAAAATATTATTTATTTTCTTTTTCAATTTTTATTTTTTATTAAAAAGCTTAGGGGGCCGTAGGGAAGGGGCTGGGGGCCGTATACGGCCCCCAGGCGGCCAGTTGGACAGCCCTGTACTAGAACAAAGACTAGCTCAATGGGTTCAAATGACAAAATGATTCTTCCTAAAAATTAGTGGTAGGCTTTGCATCTTTGAAAGTCTTCAAACAGGGTCAGGGTCGTAGCCAGGATTTTGGTTCGGGGGGCTTTTGGTTCGGGGGGCTGAGACTGGGTGGAAGAGGGTCTACCCTAGCAAACCTTTTGTATTGTTATCCCAATAACCCCATTAATGTGGGATATAATGAGTATGGTGATCAGATCATGATATGAATAAACATAACAGTTTAATGTACCAGTAAGGCCTTTTTGCGCACCACCCTGAGAATTTCTCGGGGGGGGGGGGCTGAAGCCCCCTTAGCCCCCCCCCTGGCTACATGCCTGAACAGGGTTGAATCTTTCAAGCACTCCAGCCTTCCATATCATTTTATATGGCCCTCCAAATGTTGGACTACAAATCCTGTATTCCTTATCATTAGACATCATGGCTACAGCTGTTGGGAGTGAGATACAGTAACATCTGGAAGGCTGCAGTTTCTTCTGTTTAGTCGGAAGAGTGGAACTTGAATTAAGATACAAGGCTTGTGGATATGCCTTACTTCAAAATGTCCTTTAAATGTTCCTCAACCTCAGAGGCACAAGTCAAATTTCCATTATTCCTGATCCATATGGAGGATAATCAAAAGTGATGGAAGTTGTAATTCAAGAACTTCTGGGGACCCAAATTGGGTAAAAATTAAAGAGCACTGACCACTATGTAAAAATTATAGTTAGCCTTCTATATCCACAGATTCTATCTCTATGGATTCAATGGCCCTTTGAAGGTAACCAAAAGGCTGATGTGGCCCTTGATGAAAATCTGTTTGACACCCCTACTCTAGCCTAAGGACATGTAGTAGACTACATCTTAGCTGTAGTGTATGTGAGTGACATCCAAAAATCTTCAGATTGAACCTTGGCATGTCCTGTTGGCAAGGGCGGTCTAAGGTAATTTTAAATGGTAGGCGAACATTATTTTGGCCCCCCCCCCCAAAAAAACATTATTTTGCCGCCCCCCATGTAAAACAAATATACAATTATAATATCACAATACCATTAGTAATATTATATTGTATCAATGTATATACAATATATTATACCATACTCATACTATATTATATCATAATTATATTATTCTACATTACAATATAATTATATTATAATATATTGACATTATAATATAATGTAACATTCTATTATATTATTATTATAAAATAATAAAATTATTTATTTAAATAAAATTATCCTCTACTAAATATTTTCATTACTCCTATAAAACTCAAATAACCCAAAATAAAGTAAAATAAAATATTATATATTACTATTTTGTACAATACCACTATACTGCAATATTGTTTGTAATATTACATGTAATATAAAATATATCATTATTCTATTGTTATATTGTATTTGTATTATATTGTATGACAGTATTAAGCAGAACTGTATAATAATCAACAAGAAATGCAATGTAAATGCATCAAAATCAGAATATATTACCTACCACCCGTCTCATAATTCATAGGAGTCTCCCATAAGTCCAAAATTAGGATCCCAATGTAAATGTAAATAGAAAAACAGCCAAAATGTTCAAATGAGGTCGAATACAGGCAGCGCGGCCTGGGCAAACTTGGGCCCGCCCTCCCTCCTTCTAGGTGTTTTGGACTCCAACTCCCACAACTCCTCATAGCCTCAGGCCCCTCAGGTCTAGACAGAAATAGAGCCGAAGAAAGGAAGGAGGGAGAGAAGAGGTCACAGAGGAGGAGGAGGAAAGCCCTTCATTCATTCCTTCACTTACACTTCCTTCACTGATTCTTTTCTCCTTCCCGCAGAAAAACGCGCGCGGAGACAAAGGGAGAGGGGAAGCACTCCCTGCCTGCCCGATAGGGAGTGCGTTGCTTACAGGCTTCTGCGCAAGGGAGCTACTGGGCATGCGCGGAGGTTTTCGCACATGTGCAGTTGCTCCTGCGCTCAACTTCAGCTCCGGAGCAACTGCGCCTGCGTGAAAACCTCCACGCGTGCCCAGAAGCGGCGTCGGAGTGCACAAGGCTGGGGTCAAAAAGCAGGCAGCTGCAGCTCTGTCTGAGGAACATCGGCAGGGCCAGGATGGCGCCCCATACGGCCAGGATGGCGCCCTCTTCCCAGATGGCGCCCTAGGCGGCCGCCTACTTTGCCTATCTTGTAGGACCGCCCCTGCCTGTTGGATTAGGAAAAGATTCTTCCCTTAGAACTCTGATAATCATTGAGATTGTGTGTAGTCAATACTGAGATAGATGAGCTGATGGTGTTTCTAATCTAAGAAATACACGGTGGCAGATCTACTTCAGCCAGTATTTTATGCAGAAAACCAGCAACCAACCACTTGTAGATGACCTACCCTAGATTGGCTACTGGTCTGCCTTCCCCTCTGTAGGCTTTCCTAATTGGTCTTATGGCATTCATCCCAGTTTTAATGCCATGTGAACAAATAACAGTACCATGTGTCAGTCATGCCAAAGCAGCTTTTGCGAAACTCAGCTCTCACACTCAACATTCCCTTTCTAGTTGCAGTTACTCCCACTTCTTTTAATCAGCGTTGCCATTGAATCAACAAAAACTACTTACCCCATTCCCAGTTTACTCCATTCCCAGTTTAACTAACACTGAGGATTGTTTCAGGCATACAATGCCATCCTTTGTCATATTTTTTTGCCAGCTGATCTTCAAACATATCTCTCCAATTACACGCACCTGTCACAGAAATATTTGCAGCTAACTTCTGTGTATGTGTGTGAGAAAAAGAGTCCATTCCATCAGATGTGGAATGCCACAAATCTCTTAGGGCCCTTCCAGACAGGCCCTATATCCCAGGATCTGATCCCAGGTTTTCTGCTTTAAACTGGATTATATGAGTCCCCACTGCCAGATAATCTAGGATAAACAGAAAACCTGGGATATAGGGCCTGTCTGGAAGGGCCCTTAGCCACTCCTTTCTCAGTACTAAAAGAGTGATGAGAGAAAGCAAAACCAGAAAAATAAGTGTTATTTCTCTCAGGGCAAAATGGTTGTAGGCTTTTCTCTGTGTAGGAAGAAGTGATAAAATATAAGTGATAAATATAAGAAGCAAAAGGAAGTGGTTGCTAACAGCCACTTCCTGTACCATGCAAACAGGCCAAGCCATCTTTTCCTATCTATAACTGATGTTACAGTTTCTATATGCCTGAGCTAGTGGTGAGAATTACTTGGCTTCTTTGTGACCTTGGGCTAGCCCACACAGGCTGGATCTACTCTGCCATATAATCCAGTTTCTGAAACCAGATTATCTGCTTTGAACTGGAGTATATGAGTCTACACTGCTATATAATCCAGTTCAAATCAGATCATCTGGATTCAGAAACTGGATTATATGGCAGAGTAGATGGGGTCATAGTATCCCTAGTCACTTTTTCCGAAAGCCCAGCTCCTCAAAACAGAATTGGGATCCATTGAAGAGCCACAGAAATGTAATTGTGGAATGGTTTTACTTATTACCCTCTCTGTGCCAAAGACCAAAAGTCAGGGACAATATGCAATATAAATCTAAATAAAATAAAATAATCCCTGCTATTTAGCATTTGGATTTGGGACTATGATATAAAGAATTTCCAGTGAAGGCTAGGAATAAATACTGCCTGAAACCTTTGGAAATTGGGAAGTTACAAAGAAACTAGCCACACTCAGCTGGCACTTTGACTCATATACCCCCCCCCCAACTGTCCCGATTTAGCAGCAAGAGTCTGCTAAATCCTTTGTTATCCCTCTTTTTTCAGCTGTTTTAAAGCGCTATAGTTTTCCTTTTTTCTTCTCACTTTCCTCTTTTGTCCTCTGCTTACTTAAATTTCTGCAAACTGAGTTCAAAATGCTAAAGTAGGGTAGTTTGTACTCAGTTAACCTAGCAGTTGGGAAAGGAGAGGAAAGAGCAGAACCTTGTCCTTCCCAGTTGGCTCAGGAAAAAGTAATCTGATGCACCCTTTCCTAGGCTGTTCATTCTTCCTCATTTATCACTGTTGTCACTTTGACCATATTCTGATATTATTTAGCCCCCTGGGTAACAGTTTTCATCTCTGTGAAATGTTGGAGGGTCTGAACTATTCTCAGTGAAATTTATTTCTGACTAAATTAAACATCGCCTTGTCTTAACATAAAACTACATCTATGAAGATAATAGCTAATGTTGAGATGTTTAGTTTCTGGATCTAGTTGATTCATGCTCATTTAGCCAAGTTTCATTCAACATTTGTGCTCACACATATAGTCCTTTCGTTATGGGATGGGCAACAACATGCAAGTGTCCTTATCCATTACAGATTCTTTCATCTTATGATCCTCTGTAATTTATGGATGATATTTACAACAATTGAGGATTTGCAAGATCATAATAATATTACATTGTTTTTCACAGATCATTTACACAAGCCATTCAAAAGATATATGTACAGCAATTTCAGTAATCATTGAGATGGTCTGCCTTGTCGATAGATATGAATTTTTAAAGACCTAAAACACTGCTATGTTCATATAACTTTATAAACTATGGTAATTAAAACCCCAGGTTTCATTGATACATACGGTTTCTAGCCCAGTTTGATGTTGGGGAAAGCCTAAACTAAGACAGAAACTCAGGCAGTGTGAGTCAAACCACAGTGACAGTTCAAATTTCCTTTTCTGTGTTGTTCTTTTGTTACTTGTTATCTCTAATATCTTTTATATCTATCTTCAGGAGTTAGTCAAGCTATCTGATAAATGCCTGAATCATCTTCTGATGTTGTGTTGACTAAGAAGTATCTTATTGTTATTGAAACCTGGATCTCCAATATTAATAACATCTGGGTTGGTGAAACCAAAGGTAACTTCTGGGCTTATTGGCAGACAAAAAGGCAACAGGTGTGCAGTTTGGATATACTCTAAGGTGCAGCATTGAACCTGGAGGCCCAAGTTTCTGTGGCCTTTGCGTTAGGTGGTTAGGCCTGTCTAGTAAAGCTCAGGCCATGAAAAGAAGAGCAGAAACCCCACTAGACAGAATAATTAAAAGGAAAGTAGAAAAAGAAAAAGGAGTTATTGAGTTACTGTATAAGGAACTAATCATCTTATCTTACAACACAAAAACTATCCTTATAAAGAATTGCAAACAAGAACAAAACTTCAGCGATAAATTTATTAGGTCTCAGATTGACAACATTCAGAAAATTAAACATATGAGGATCAAAGAAGCCCAAAGGAAAATAATCTCTAAATGGTATAGAACCCCCTTCAATTAGCACACATAATGGGAAATGGGAAATATTTCAAACAAGTGTTGGCACAACTGTGGGGGAATAGGTTCATTCTCTCACATGTGGTGGGATTGTAGAAAAATTCACAACTATTATAGTAAAATAAGAAATGTAATGGAAGAAATAATAGGGAAAGAATTAATGTGGGATAAAACCAGATTCATGTCTCTCACTATAGAGTCAAAGGAAGATAGCAATCATTGGACAGAAATCCTAAACTATATGACAGCAACAATACAGGCCCGAGGATGGAGAGACAATACAAGATGGGATTTAGAAACTTGCTGGGGTTATTTATCAGAATATATAATCAATGATTTCATTAATCAAAGGAAAAACAAGTATATAATTAATCATACAGAACAAGACTGGTACAGGAAGTGATCTGTTCTAATTGACAAAATAGACAGAGATGACAGATATAGCATTTTGAACCAGGCTTTCCACTCGGTTAAACCGATGCAATTACATCATTTAGAAATGCTGTCCCAGGAAGGTGGGGGAAATGGGGGGAGAGTGTGGGTGATGGGTGATACACATTATTTCATTATTATTTCAGATATTTGTACCCCGCCCTTCTCAACCCCTGGAGGGGGGCCACAGGGCAGCCCCACACATCTAATAAAGTGTCATTTAAGGAATATTAACTTTTGGAATAATGTATACTGAAATAAATCTTGTATGACAAAAAATTGTTAATTGTCGGGATGTATCAAATACAAAATTTCAAAATTGTACACACACAAAAGGAGTGCCTTTGCACATTTAAACCTTGTGCACCAAGTACGTCAGTTCCTTGAGATGTTGTATCAGACCACAGTGGTACATGCTTTAGTTACATCCATTTTGGATTGCCATAACCTGCTCTATGTGGGGCTGCCTTTGAAGGTTGTTTGGAAACTTCAGATGGTCCAAAGAGGTAACTTGCTATAGGGAGCACCACCCACCCCGTTGTAACAGCCTCACTGGCTGCCAGTTTGTTTCCAAGCACAATTCAAAGTGCTGGTTGTGACATATAAAGCCCTATATGGTTTAGGTTCAAGCTATTTGGTTGATCACATTTCCTTGCCCAGACTCCGAAATCCTCAGACAAGCTCATTTTCTTGGCCCCACCTCCATTGCAAGCACAGTTAGTGGGGACACAAGTGAGGGCGTTCTCAGTGGCTGCCTCTCGACTCTGGAACTCCCTACCCATGGAAAACAGAATGCCTCCCTCCCTATTTTCCTTTTGGTGGCAGGCTAAAACATTCATATACAGGCAGGCTTTTAAAGCAGAAGATTTTTGAGACTACCCCTGGGATGCTATATGGTGTTTGGATTGTTTTTTAGTTTTTTTATACTTATTATTAGATTTGAACTGAATTGTTTCCAAAGTGGTCTGGTAACATTCAATGATAACATTGAATTCTATTTCTATTTCAATATATTTTGTGGGGTTTTAAATTGTACAGTGAAAGCAGACACACCAAAATGTGCATGTTCATGTTGCCAACATTTATTAATATGGGCCACAATTGTCCACATTTTTTCATATCTGTGGTGGCTCCTGGAAAGAACTTCTATGGATATGGTTGATGCACTATATGTTGAACAGAAAACACATTTTACAAAAACAAAACACAACCGTTACTGCTTTGCTGTTGCTAATCAGAGGTCAGATAATATGAACTCTCTTTTTATACTTTTGATCTGTGATTTCAGTTCCACACATGCAGATTAGAATCACTAATTAAGCACCGAAAATGTGCACCTGAACTAAGATCAAGAAACTTCTTCAGTGTTTTTTTCAGAGACAAGAATAAAGGACGATTCTAGCCTCGCATCCTTAGCAAGAAAAACAGTGATCTTAAAATAAAGGATCTAAAACATTGGAGCATATGTAGGCAGCTAATTCTGGGAAAAGTTACAGTAGACATGAGAAATGAGAATTTAAAGGAAAATTAAGTCATGTTCGTGGGTTTCTCACCTGTGTACTGGTTAAATATCTAAGGAGGGGAATATGCTTCCTTCCAATATTATGATTTTCAAATTACTTCCAAGAAGGCCACACAAGTATTTCCTGGCTGATAACATTGGTCTCTTGCAATAATATGTTTTATAAAAACAACGACAACATCAATGCCCTCTGTTTTTCCTTTGCATCAGGAATTCAATAAAACATTTTCCCTAGCAGATACAGTGAGAGTATACAAGCAGGGATGCTGTATCTTCTGTTTGCTACTCATGCAGTTATTAAAGGCGCATGCAGAGTCACTCAGAGAAAATCAAGTGGCTATACTATGTTTTTAAATATATATCGGGGTGCCATGTTATTCTTCAGTATATTTGCTACATGCCTACTTGTACTACATATTTGGAAGGAATTACTGTATGTTCAACACAGCAGGACTTGCTTTCAAAAAAACATGCATTAGGTGGAGCTGCTCAAGTCAGAAAGAAGCTTTACATTCATCATTCAGGTCTCCTGCAAATTGAATGCGAACAAAAATATTACCTTAGTAGTTCCCACACTTCACATCATGCCATGCAAGCACTTATGCTAAATGCAATGTGTATAATGTTTAAAAAGCAACCAGAACTCTCTTGCTCTTCTACGAATTGGGTGAGGCAGCAGCATACATTGATGTTCCTGAAGCTATTTGATTCAGGACTTCTTTCCCATTGTATATATAATTGTATTTCACCTCCCTGGAACTCTTCTATGGACTGGCAGCCAACAGCTTGCAGAATGGTGCAGCCTTTAACCCGATTCCTCCTACATTTTGGCTAAATGTTGTTTAGCTCCCCCCCTTTTTAACCTGGTTATAATGCATGTGTGGAAAGGCCCAGAGAGATGAGAGCAAGGGAATATTTAAAAGTGTAATCACATGATAAGAGGCAGTGCACTAGTTTGGGTACTGGACTATTACAACACTGGAGATCAGAGTTTACACCTTAAAGGTCACAGATATCCAGTGTGTGATCTTGGGCAAGTCACATTCAATCAGCCTCAGAGGACAGCAAAGTCAACTCACCCTAAACAAATCTTGCCAAGAAAACCTTATACTGGGTCTTAGGATTGCCATATGTTCGGATAGACTTGACTTGAAAGTACATGGTGAGAATAATTCAAATATTTAAAACAGCAGTTTTAAAAAGCTTCCAATATTACGTTGATCTTAAATTGAATGTCCAAATGCAACAGAATGAGCTATATGCTTCATTTTCCTAAGATTTAGGTGCAGCAGGGAACATGTCGAAGAATGTTTTTATGATTAATGTGTTTTAACTATGTTGTGTGTTGCCTTGAGCTGTGAGGACAGGCATTATTATTTAGAAGGGAGCTAAGAAACTGATTCCTAACATATTGTATAGATGCTGTAGCATCACAGCCCATTTTTCCTGGGGAACCGTTATTTGGTCTGTTCTTTTTGAGATTTCCATTCTCCTTTATGGTTATATCTTGGGCTGCATATTGTTGAAATGGGCAGTATGGTTGACATTTACAACTTGCAGAATTGTTTATTAGCTGGTTGTTTGATGCGCTTCCAGATATTTTTGGAAAAAGTACATCTGGCTAGAGTTATTGATGTTCTCATATATACAGAAACTGACAAATAGTGTAGAATGTGGTACTCAGACTCAGGGGTAGCTAGTAGCTGACATGTCTGGAGGAGGGGTGGGCATGGGGGCAATAAATTCACACTAGATTTAGTCCAAATTTTAAATCCAAGGAATTGCGAATATTTTGGGAATTGGACTCAACGTCTTGGATAGCACTTTTAAAGCAAAGACTGGAAAATGAAGTAAATTCACCGGCCCACTGTCATGAAAGCCATTGGCTACCACTCCTATTACCCAAGTTTGATAACCGTGAAACTATCAAGTGAGACAAGATGGGGTGGGATGCTTTCCTGCTTCTTATAAGGCAAACTCATAGCTAGAGTTTATAAGAGTTGGAAGAGACCACGTGGGCCATCTAGTCCTGCCATGCGGGAAAAGCACCATCAAAACATCACTGACAGATGGCCATCCTGTCGGTTGGTGAAGGGATAATGGGACATATAATCCCATATATCCACAGTTAGCAGAGTAAAAACAGCAAAAAGTGTCTGATGGGTTATTGGCAAAATAGAAGCAAAAAGAACATATATAAAAACACAAACTTTTATTTTCAAAATATAGCTTTCAATAAACAAAAAAGCAATATCATGCTTCGTGTAGAGATTGAAAAAACAAATCAAATAATGCAGTTCTTCTTCAATATATTCTTCTACACAGTCTTTAACAACAAACATCTTTGTTACCAGATCAGCATTGTTGCAGCTCACGAATGCATTTCTTCAGATAACAGCATTCCAGCATTTCAGAAATACAGGATATCATTTACTCCAGGCTTCAGCTTCCAAGCATTTAAATGCATTTCTTCAGTCTAAGGTATTCTAGCATACCAGCATCACAGCAGTATGTCAGCCAGGAAACCTTCAGCTAGCACAATAGCAAGCATAGACATTTAGAATCTGCAAAAGCCTTCTTCAGCACACACACACACACACACAGTATGCACACTCCATGATACTCCCAACGTACTTCTCCTTTACAGCAGCACACTCACAGCCCCTCCACAGCCACAAGCTCAACTGTAACATAGAAGCTTTTATGCAAACACAGCTGCCACACCTTACTTGAGTCAAGAAACACTCAGCTGCATTTATTCATTCTTAAAACAAAAGTCTTACTCCTAACATAAACTCAGAGAAACAGTTACACATAACTCAAACAATTGTTTTAAATCTTTACAGTCTGACACATCCAACCTCTGTTTAAAAGCCCCCAAGTAGGAGCCTCCATTACACTCCGAGACAGAGAGTTCAACTGCTGAACAGCTCTTATAGTCAGGAAATCCTTCCTAATGTTTAGGTGGAATCTCCTTTTCTGTAATTTGAACCCATAAATTTCTGACCACTTTGTCCCTCAAAAACAAAACAAAGAACCAACGAACAAATCCATCAGCCTTACAGCCTCTTCCATTGCATTATTTTACAAAGGCTAGCAAGCATGTAGCTTTTAAGTGTTTTCTTGGTTTTTCATGGCGACCTGCCTATTTTTCTTTTGAAACAAAGAGATAATTTCACCCTGAGGCCTGACAGCAGTGTCATTCCACCTTGCAAAATTTCTCTTGGAATATGACTCAGTAAGAACATAATTGAGTGCCTGTTAAAAGCATAAGAAAAAAATATTAGGGTTTGGTGAGAGAAAAGGAATCTTATAACCAAGTCTATAATATGAACAATCCTGGAGAAACACTGCAGGAACAATGTTTTTATGGCTGTCTTGTTCCCGTCTTAAGTAACCCAGGAGTGACAAAATGTCACACTTTCAGACTACAGCTCTAGCCAGCATCACCATTGGTGAAGGACTCTGAGAGCTGAGGGCCAAAAACATCCAGAGGGCCGCATTTTCTCCATCTGTAAGTTATCTTGCAATGCATGTACTGAACATAATTCCCTTCACACACAGACCAAAGACCACATCATATTCCAATTCGCCAGCCTCTGTGCTGAATCGGTGAGGGGCAATCATGCCTCATCAGCAGCGATGCTGCCACATCACATGTGGGGAAGCATCACTGTGAGGCTTTCCCCTGCACTTGCATGTTACTAATGGAATATTAGGAGGCTCCCGTGTTCCCAGTGCAGCGTTGTAGGACTCTTGTGATCTGGTTGAGCCACTGAGCCCTGCCAGAAATTAGCTTCGTGGCTCAATTGGGGCAAACCATCTTACTATGCTGAAATTTACTCGTATGATGAGTTGCAATTATTGTGCTTTTGGATAATGTATAAAAACACTGGGCCTAAAAAGACCAGGGAGTCATAAAGTTGAAACCTATTTTTTCTTTCACAAGGCCATGCTTAGGAACTGCTGCCTGATTATTGAGCCACATTATCAGATCATTGATGTGGATCCATATGATTCACCGTGTTTCGCAATCAGAATGGAAAGAAAACCAGGCTTCATTCATAACATGTTTGGCAAACATCTTTGGATGTTGAAAGAGATTCTGCCAATCTACACATTGGAGAGTGAATTTTATCATGTGAATTTGGTAGGAGCAGCATTTCTGACTTTTTGGAGATCCGATCATTTATGTCAGAACCTGATATTGGTAGCCTGGGCTTTCGTGCCTAAAATCAAGGTTACTGACAATCTCACTCAAGATAAGGCACCTGCTGAGCCTTGGTGTGGGACGAAGTGACCAGTGGACTTGGTGGGAGATTTACGCGGGTTTTGTTTTGAAGCGGGAAATGTACTTTCGAATGTGGGAGTGGGTATAAAAGGGAGTGATCCGGGATGTTTGGCGCTCTCAGCTTTTCGCATGTCTTTGATTCCTGTAGTAAAATTCCTAGATGCCGTTCTGTGTCTTCATTTAGGAGTAGCTATAGTGAGCAGACATTTATTTATTTAAAACATTTTTCTTCTTCGAGAGCTCTGTGAATGCACACTTATGAAGTTTGCGCGCCAGCGCGGGCTTCCAACGGGAACTTTCCCAGTTTGAAAAGTTTTGGCGGTAGCTCTGCCCAGCCGGCCCGGAGGGCATAAAAGGCGCCTCCATGCGCGCCCACCCCATTCCTTTGTTTTCCGCCACTTGGGCAACATCGTAAATACGGCTGGTTGTGTGAGCATAGTATGTCCACAACCAGTTTCAAAAAGTGTTTATCCTGCGGTAGCAAGATCCCGGATTGCGACGGTCACTCGAAGTGCCTTCGGTGTCTCGGAGAGGGACACGTTGTTCCTGCCTGCCGACACTGCCAGGCCTTCTCGTCGCACACCAGAAGAGCGAGAGCCCGCAGGCTTCAGGCCTACCTGACGGAGCATGCTCTCTGCCCTCCAGAGATGGCGACGGCTGTCCCATCTGGCTCCTTGGGGTCCGGGGCGGTTGCTCCGGCCCCTACCGTATCGACCGCTCACCCGGCTGGGAAGAAGCGTCTACGGAAGGAGAAGCACACGAAGTCTGTCTCCTCGAAGACTTCGGTGTCGAAGAGGCCCTGCACCGTGACGACCGAAACGGTTCAGCTGCCCCCACCTCGCCGGTTGTCGACGAGCTCGATGGCGTCGGGCCTCTCCCAGAGGTCGACCATCTCGAAGACTCCCTCCAATCGAGCTCTGGAGATAGCTTTCCGGAGGTCGGCGAGGAAGCCCGTAGAGAGCCCAGACCAGAGGCCTGGTTCCTGTGACTCCGGGCAAGTCTCTGGAGGCCGCTGCCTCGAGACCGCCATCACCAAAGAGGCGCAGGACTCTGACGTCATCGTCTTCGGTGTCGTGCCCTGACTCCTCGCCTGCCCCTGTTCTCGCTGTGGAGACAGGGGTAGAGCAACATCTCACCGAGAGACTCTGTCCAGAACGTCGTCAGGGTCCCCTTGGGCCAGACCTCGGTCCGACAACTCTTCGTGACGTCGCCCGACAAGCGCAGACAGACCACAAGGCTCGCCTTGGCGCCGGCCGAGCGAAACCTCCCTCCCGAGTCGACAGTGATGACTGCGGTTCCTTCGACCTCAAGATCACCGCCGCAGTCCCAACTTCCGGTGAACCAGGATGTGGTTCAGCCATGGTCGGGAGACGAGATCGAGGATGGCGAGGTCCCTCGATCGATGAGGTCGGGATCCATCTTGTCCCTCAATATGGACAGAACACCTTCGCATAGAGGCGGTGAGGTGGAACCTTCATCCTCACCAACGGACTCCGCGAGAGCCTTCGGTGAGCAGGTGGGCCGAATGGCAAGATCTTTGGGCATGCAGACGTATGTCCCTACAAGATCCAGCGCCTTTCCCGTCTTCAGCAGGGTGCAGGTCGAGGACGCGGCCCAGCCACATCTTCCCATGCTGGAACCCCTAGAAGAGGTGGTGAAGGCGTCGTGGAAGACCCCGTCGACCATCCCTCCTACGTCCGGGCGTATCGAGGCGTGGTACAAGATCGACGAGAGGGAGAAGGAATGGCTGCACGATCATCCAACCCCCAACTCGATGATCGTCACTTCCTCCCAGTCCTCGGGCCGAGAGTCCACAGCTCCCTCCGACCAAGAGGGAAAGAGGTTCGACACGGTCGGAAGAAAGATCTACCGAGCCGGACTCTTGCTGACTAAGATGGCGAATTATGGGGCGTGCATGGGAGCCTACCACCAGATCCTGTGGGAAAGGGCTCAACCCTTTTTCCAGGATCTCTCCCAGGAACAACAGACCGCACTCCTCTCCATCTCACAGGAGGCGCAGTCGCTGGCACACCACCAAATCCTGATGGCCCGCCACACGGGCAACACGTCAGGAAAGCTGCTGGCCCACGGTGTCGCCATTCGGAGGCACGCGTGGCTGAAGTCTTCGGGGTTGTCCTCAAACTCCAAAAAGACCATCGAGGACCTGCCGTTCGATGCCCAGGGACTGTTCTTTGCGGGCATGGACGATAAGCTGAAGGCCACTCACGACTTCAGAGTCCTGACGGCCAAGCTGGACCGGCCACAGGCGCAGCCCAGACCTCGGTACTACCAGCGGGCGAAGTTCCAGCCCAGGTCGCAGTACCGCCAGTCCCCATGGCCATACTCGGCCTCTCAGCAGCAGCAACAGCAGCAGCCGAGGCAACAGCAGCAACAGCAGGCCAATCGACCTCGCCAGAACAACAAGGCGAGGCCTCGCCACAACAACGGCAATGGACAATCCAATCGCCGCGTTTGACAGGGGCGAGGACGACACCGCCTCCTCGCTAGGTACCGCTGCCACCACCATGCTTCCCCCCCAGCCCTCGACCTCCACCACCTCACCCTCCGTTCGGAGACCGCCTGGCCCGTTACATCACTGCCTGGCGACGCATCACCTCAGATGCATGGGTTCTCCGGATTGTCGAAGACGGCTATGCCTTGGAATTCGATGAGCCCCCGCCAACGGGATTCATCGCCGAGACGGAGCCGTCCGGGGTGATCTTGGAGGAGGTCGACAGCTTGCTTCAAAAGGGAGCAAGCTCACAGCTCCCCCACAGCAAGGAAAGAGAGGCATTCTTCTCACAGTATTTCACCGTGCCGAAGCCAGACGGTTCCCTGCGACCCATCCTGGACCTCAGAGACTTAAACGTGTACATTTCGCCGAGGAAATTCAGGATGGTGTCAGTGTCGTCCATTCTCCCGCTTCTCCGGGCAGGCGACCACTTCGCCTCGATCGACCTCCGGGACGCATACTTTCACGTCTCGATCCGGCCTGCTCATCGACGCTTCCTGAGCTTCAAGGTAGCAGGGAGGGCGTACCAGTTCAACGTCCTTCCCTTCGGCCTCGGGACAGCTCCTCGAACATTCTCCAAGTGCATGTCGGTCGTGGCTGCGCACTTGAGAAGGCAGAAAATCCGGATTTCCCCCTACCTGACGACTGGCTGCTGGCGCCCAGTCTCCAGAACTACTGCAACAACAGGTCTCGGTGACCCTGCAGCTACTCTCTTCATTAGGCCTGCGCCTCAACGAAGAAAAGTCCCAACTGGTCCCAGCAATGACCATCAAGTTCATCGGGACAATATTCGACTCCGTCGATCAGCTCGCGTATCTGCCAGAGGTCAGGTTTCAAGCACTTCGACGCGAGGTGAACGGCTGCACCAGGCCCTGCATCACGGCGAAACAGATCCAGGTCACGCTGGGCCACATGGCTTCCACAGTGGCCGTTACTCCACTGGCGAGGCTACGCTTCAGGCCACTGCAGCGTTGGTTTCTCGACCACTTCAACCCAGTCAGGGAACACCATTCGAAGAAGCTGTCCCTCCCGGAGGCGGTCCAAGACTCCCTTCGGTGGTGGACTTCCAAGACCAACATGTGCAAAGGAGTACCTTTCCACACGGTGACTCCATCCATCACGGTGACAACCGACGCGTCGCTGCGTGCGTGGGGAAGTCACACAGGCACCCTGTCGATCAACGGACAATGGTCGACGACGGAGAGGCTCCATCACATCAACTACCTGGAGCTCCTGGCCATAGCCAAGACTCTTCGGGCCTTCGCCCCCCTCGTCAGGGGACACGTAGTACTGGTCAGAACAGACAACATAGTGGCCATGTACTACGTCAACAAACAGGGTGGAACGGGCTCGAGGAAACTCCTGGCCCTAGCCCAGAGCCTGTGGGAATGGTGCATCTGTCACCAGGTGACCCTCAGAGCCGTCCATCTTCCGGGAGTCGAGAACTTAGAGGCGGACTCGCTCAGCAGAACCAGCTGGTCGTCCCACGAATGGATGCTGCATCCGGAGGAACTCCACCGTGTCTTCCAGCGGTGGGGATTCCCAGACGCAGATCTCTTCGCATCGCCGGAAAACAGCCAACTGCCAGTTTTCGGTGCCAGGCTTGCTCCGGATGCACACCGGGGTTGCCTCGGGGATGCACTCCTGCTCGACTGGACGATGGGATTCTTCTACCTCTTCCCGCCGTTCCCACTTCTTCTCCGAATCATCGAGAAGATCCAGCTCTCGGGGACCGATTGCATCCTCATCGCTCCCTACTGGCCGCGGCAGGTCTGGTTCCCGACCCTGCTCCACTTGACGAGTCAAGAGTACATACTTCTCCCTCACCGACCAGATCTGTTGACTCGGGAGAGGGGGCTGCTCCTGCACCCAGACCTTCCGTCCCTGCATTTGACTGCGTGGAGGATCCACGGGCGTCAGACGTCTCACCGGCTGTAGCGGCGATCCTGGCAGCAGCCCACAAGCCGGCCACGTCGAAGGCGTACTCGGCTTGCATCGCCCGCTTCGCCAAGTTCCAGGCGGACCGGTCCGCCGCTGTCTTCCCGCTCTCGATTCCAGCGGTCCTGGACTTCCTGGCCGGATTGGTCGACAGAGGGCTGTCCATGTCCTCGGTGAAGACCCACCTGGCGGCGCTCACCTGGCAGAACCAGCACGCTATTCCAGTACCCGATGGTCAAGAGATTCCTGAGAGGGGTCAACAACACCCGTCCCCCGGTGCATCCACCGACGCCGGGTTGGAGTCTAGACCTGGTGCTGTCCTGCCTGGCATCCCCACCGTTCGAGCCGTTGTCGTCCATCGACCTACGTCTCCTCTCCTGGAAAGTGGCGTTCCTGGTCGCCATTGCCTTGGCGCGTCGGCCTTCCGAGCTGGCGGCGCTCCGGGTCGACGAGCCCTACCTGCTGTTTCTGGCAGACAGGGCCATCTTGCGGACGGACATCACCTTCCTGCCTAAGGTGGTGTCTCCGTTCCATGTCAACACCGACATTGTGCTCCCGGACCTGGGGTCCTCCCAATCTGGGGACAGTGACTCGGCGCTTAGAGCCCTCGATGTCAGAAGAGCCCTCTGGGTCTATAAGGGCCGGTCGGCGGACTACCGTCGGTCGACTAGACTCTTCGTTTCTTACGCCACCGACAAGCTGGGCTTGCCGGTGTCGTCACAAAGACTGTCAAATTGGGTGGCGTCCCTGGTGGAGCTGTGCTATCAGATAGCCCGCCAACCGTGTCCCCCTAGGGTCAAGGGCCGCTCGACAAGAGCAGTGGCCACGTCGACCGCTTTTCTCCAGGGAATCCCCTTGGACCTGATCTGTAGGGCGGCCATCTGGGCCAACCCCTCCACCTTCACATCACATTACCGGGTAGACACCCTGTTACGAAGGGAGGCGGCCTTTGGTCGGTCAATTCTCAACCCCAAGGGCCTCCAGGGCTAGTGTCTAACAGGCTACCCTGTTCTCCCCTCTATACACTGTTCGATCGACAGTTTTAGGTCGATCGAATTTCACCACCCTGTAAGAGGGATAAGTGTTTGCCGTGCCCGGGTCTCGGACACAGTCTACCGGTTAAAGCGCGCTTTATTTCGAATCCTATGGTTCTAGTTCGCACCTGTTGTGCACTTATTGTTGTGAGGCCTGTGTGCCTGACATGAATGGTGCTTGTTGCACTTTATACTGTGAGGCCTGCGTGCCTGTCATGAATGGTGCTTGTTGCACTATGTTTACACGTGGGAGCATGTCTTCCACGCTTATTTATCACACTGTTGATTATGTTATTTATATATATTGCTGGTTGCAATAAACCTGTTCTGTTTTTATAAAATTGGCTGGTTTGTTCCCACCTCCTTCACCTTAGCTCGGTAAGTCTTCATAAGTGTGCATTCACAGAGCTCTGGAAGAAGAATGGTAGGTTACATACCTGTGACCATCTTTCTTCGAGTGAAGCTCTGTGAATCCACACGAACCCGCCCGGCCGTCCCCTCTATCTCAAACCACCCTTCCTAGTTGCAACTGTGGCGTAGGAATGGGGTGGGCGCGCATGGAGGCGCCTTTTATGCCCTCTGGGCCGGCTGGGCGGAGCTACCGCCAAAACTTTTCAAACTGGGAAAGTTTCCGTTGGAAGCCCGCGCTGGCACGCAAACTTCATAAGTGTGGATTCACAGAGCTTCACTCGAAGAAAGATGGTCACAGGTATGTAACCTACCAATATTCCGCCCTTCTCACCCCAAAGGAGACTCAGGGCAGAGCACAACTAACAAATGATGATGCAACGGAAACCAATTTTAAGAATGAGATGCTGAGATTTGTATTTAATAGTTTTTAACTGTTAATTTGTATAGTTTTTATATGGCTGTTTTTAAAATCATATTATGATGTATTTGTCTGTGGGCCCTTGCTGCCATTTGTTCACCGCCTCGAGTCGCCTTCGGGCTGAGAGAGGCGGAATAGAAGCATAGTAATTAAATAAATGGCAAACATTCAATGCCGGGACATAAATTCATTACAGTAGAGATGTGCAATGTAATTAGCTATTATTATTATTATTATTAGGATGGTGGATTGCTCTAATTGCAATTGGAATTTTGACACAAAGCATGATATTATGTATCCTGAGTAGCAAATAAATCTCACTGAGTTCTGTGCATTTTAATCCTCAAGGCACCGTACGGTACAAGTACAGTGTTCCCTCATTTATTGCTGGGGTTAGGTTCCAGGACCTCCTGCAATAAGTGAAAAACCACGATGTAGGGATGCTCTATTTATTTTGATATTTAGTAGTTACATACTATTTTAAGTCTTTATAAACTTAAAATAAAGTGAAGGAAAGGAAGGAAGGAAGGAAGGAAGGGCCCTTCAAGGCTGGTGAGAGGGAGGGAGGACTGAGGAGGGAAAGCACTTTGGAGAGAGGTGACAGCAAAACCGCACAAAACAGCAAAAATACCATATATATATATATATATATATATATATATATATATTCTATATATTTTTTAAATCCACGAAACAGCGAGTCCACAAATGATCCGCGAAGTAACGATGGAACACTTTATAGTGAAATGAATACAGGCAGTCCCCAAGTTATGAACAAGATAGTTTTGTTCTTAAATTATTTATTTATTTATTTATTTATTTATTTATTTATTTATTTATTTATTTATTTATATGCTGCCCTTCTCACCCCAAAGGGGACTCAGAGCGGCTTACAAGTAAAATTACATTTATTTGTAAGTTGGAACAGTGTAATTAAGTGTAATTCCAGCCATATATCCAATGTATACATGTATGGATAGCATAGGGAAAGGTTAACATCCCTGTGGTGTTTGTTTTGGTGTCTGTGCCCCTGTTCAGAAGATTTCCCTGCAATTTATGTTCTTGGATTATGAAACATTTGGCCTGTTGTGGAAACAAGGATTGGCGATAAACCTTCATCGAAGACACCTTTTCTCCAAGATAACGCTTTCAGTAGGAATTTTATTTTATTTTGTGCTTCCTGAAAGAGGATTCTTAAATATTTGGAATGGCTTAAAGCTAGAAGGGGGTATAAGGAAGAAAAATTAATACATTGGAACTCATTCAGAAGAGATTTGTATGTCTGCTTTGTTAAATAAAGTTGTAGTATCAGGAATTATAGGTAATTGCAGAAGTCAGGAAGATCTATTTCTGTAATTATCAGAAGTGTTTTGACTGCATCCTCATTTTGATAGCAGGATATTAAACAAGCAAGCAAACAAAATATAATAAACAATCTAAAAATATTTGATAAAAAGATGATGTCACAGGGAAAAAAGTTGGAAGTGTAATAAGGAGATATTTGGTGCAAAAGCTGTTTGCAACCAAGAGCAAGAGGAGGGGATTTAAGATTAATATGAAAAACATATACATATCCAGGTTTGATTGCTTTTACCTTTATTATTGCTTGATCTGCTGAAATACACACATTACCTTTTTCATGTTAACACCTGAAAATTCATTGGATGGTAGAGCATTTTGATAGGGCAGATGTATCAATAAAGAGCTCTGATAACAGGAAGTAGATGGTAGCAGTATCACATTTACTCCAGACACCCTAGTTATGCCTATTGCCAGTTGGGGATGGGGGACAGATTCAGAGTGTGGCAATAATAATAACAACAATAATAAACAAGTGAGTAAAGGTTGTCCCATTGCTGATCGGCACACTGGGTGCAGTGCCTAAAGACCTTGGCCTGCACTTAAACACAATCGGCGCTGACAAAATTACCATCTGCAATCTGCAGAAAGTCACCTTACTGGGATCTGCATGCATTATTGGCTGATACATCACACAGTCCTAGACACTTGGGAAGTGTCCGACGTGTGATTCAATACAACAGCCAGCAGAGTGATCTTGTCTGCTATGGACTCATCTTGATTATTTCAAATAATCTACAGGTTCCAGAATAAATTATTCAGCCAACTAGATAATGGATTCTAGGAATTGTCAGCAATTTTTCCAAGGTCTATGCAGATTTTCTACCAGCAATGTTTCAACTGGTTGTAGGTAACTATCAATATAGGGAATTGCAGGGGCAGAATAGTTTGGAACCAACTGAATCCAGTGGCTTCTGAACTGGGCCAATCAGTTATGCCAACCCACGGCTGGCATAATTCCCTTCTGGTTTTAATGGGGAGTGTGTGTTACCAATGAATCACATCTGCCACAATAAAATAAACATCATGGTGCACCATCTTCTCTTGCCAGTGTGAGCTGACTGGCTTTGGAAATGGTGGATGATTTTTCCACTTCGCTTCTGCCTCGGATTGCTCTTTGCTCACTGATCTTACAGTAGGACATGTTCCATAATAATATCTTCAAGATCCTCAATGTCTGTGATCTAATCATCGGAAGCCTTTAGCTGTGGTTGGATTTCTCTCTTGGCTTCAGCACATCATTTGCAATGTGAGCTCTTGCCAGGGTGAGAGCGGTGAGTTGCTGCAAATGGATTTTCTTTAAAATGATATACCGTATTTAATCATTCAGTTGATCAATACCGTATTCTAGTACAAAGTATCAGAAGTGTCATAACATATTAATTTGAGCTCTGGAGAATCATTAAAAGTGTAGAGGCCATTACCAAACATAGAAAGTTGAACATTTGATGCAATTACTTGCACTTAACCCTTCCCACAATAGCAGACTAATTTCTAACTATTATCTTTATCTGAGATATAACTTAGCTTTGCCTTTATTATTGAATTATTCTGAGGAGTATGAAGACACCCAAATTGATTCAGAATCAGCCTAGTATTTTTACTTTTCTTAGCAAGCAGCACCAATAAAGAAATCAGCTACAATGCGATTTAAATAAGAACTATCTGACAGCTACAAATGTAGCTCCCCCTCATAAACTGAAGAGCCAAGAAGGTATAAGGATCAGAATTTTGAATTGGGAGATCTGGTTTCTAATCCCCATTAAAGCACAAAATTAACTGCGTGATCTGGATCCAGTCACTGTCAGCAGACTTACCATAAAGCATTGTTGTGAGGAGAAAGTAGGGAGTGGTAGAGCCTTGTGTTCGCTGTCTTGAGCTCATTGAAAGAAAGGTGTGGTATAAACATAACCAATAAATAACATATAATAAGCATTACAACTTGGACAAATTTGTATACTGAACTAATTATAAACCTTGGCGCCACCATAAACTGTGATGTGTTGCCTGAAAGCTTCCTTATATGTCATTCTAAGCTACAATGCCAGGAAATGATCTCACTTTTCTCCAAATGTGGAAGTCTTCCAATGTTTTCACAAACTCATAATTCTAGAAAGCTTGGCTTGGGATAATTTGTTCATGCAAGGCTTCTCTGAGCTAATACTAGATCTTTATCTGTGAAGGGAAATATCCATAGTTCATGCTAACCTCTAGGTTTCAATCCAATATATTAGAGGGGTTTAGCTTTGACTTTATTTTTCTTCTGCAATTTGCTACTGAAAGTAGACCATTGTGCCTGCTGTTCCCCATGGAAGAAACAATGACACAAACAAAGTTTTTAATGCGTTTCTGAAACAAACATTAATGCTAAAATATATTTTCCTGTGCAGTGAAGAGTGCTGATCTCCTGGAGGTAATAATCATATTGATGCTTCGGCCCATGGTGGCACATTTACATTAATATGCTCCTCGATAGTTCAATTTCTCCTCGTTAAGCACAGATGTGGGACCATCTGTACAACTGTTACCCAGATTAAGGCTGCTGTTTGAAAAATCGTGATGCTGAGATCTTTCTGCAGTCTCCTGTGCTGTCAGAAAGATTGATTACACAAGAGATATTTATTTCAGGGAGAGCAACTGTGATGTTATGCTTTGACTATTGGACTAAGATTATGTGAAACTACTGTTCAAATATCCATTCAGACGTGGAAACTCGCTGGGTGATCTTGTGCCTCAGACTTAAGCAATTGAACCAGCTTCTAAACAAATCTGGGGGTCATTATGAGTTAGAAATTACTTGAAGGCATGCAACATTTATTTATTTTAGAACCATTGGTGGGAAATAGTACTATTAGTAGTTTGGTGTATGCTGAACTAGTGCCATGACAGGACAGAAAGCTGAGGATTAGAGCTGAGCTTCTAATTCTTTTGTGCAAAAAAAATCTATGTCTAACTTTTTTTGGAAGAAATTTCAAAGTGATTTGGGAACCCGGAAGTATTCTTGCCTTTTCGAAGCCACTGTCGCCATCTTTGTTCCGACTCAGGAAGTGATTCGGAAAAGATCAAGTGTTTGGAAGCAAGCAGCAGCTTGCATGTTGGGATGCTTGCCTCCAGCCAATGAGGGGAAACCACCTCGGGAGGGGCAGAGTTTTTGCACCGCAGCCGTGGACGCGAACGGGAAGGGACTAGGCAGCTTGGGTTGGAAAGGTGCCACTCAACTGCTTTGCAAGGGAACAACATACCCGGGGAACCTAGTAAAATACCCCCCCCCCCATGTTTTTCTGAACGGGCTGGGATTTGGAAGAGAAAAGGGAAAGGAAGAGAGATAAGGGAAGAGGAGAAGGGAAGGGAGAAAAACAGCAGGAAAAATGTCAGTTTAAACCAGTGTGGATGGATTCCTTTCCTTTATCTCCCACGTCAGTTTAAACCAGTGTGGATGGGATGGATCTGTGTCAGTTTAAACCAGTGTGGATGGATTCCTTTCCTTTCCCAGCGGTTTTAACCAGAGTGGATGGATTTCTTCCCTTTGCTCCCCCCTCCCTTTATGGAGTAAAACAACAACTTTCAAAGTAAAGACCACCCAATGAAACAGGAAATAACACTTTGAAACCATTAACAAAGGATTCAGAAGTCTCAGAAATTTTGAAAAGTTTTGAACTTTTTTTCCTGTGAAAATCGGAATTGATTTTAGATCTGAACCACCAGTGGGAATAAGTAGATCATAGTTCACTGGTAGGTCACTGGCCAATTTCTTGCGACCTGCCTGTTACAGAGAAGTGGCACATGTCATTCTTCTGCAATTTTCTTTATCTCTAGTGAGTATTAGGGAATAACTGTTTATTAATAGCATGAGGATCCCCATTACTGGACTTATGCCTCCTGGTTGTTGGAAATCTTGCAAATCAAAGCAAAATTGGTTCCCTCTTCTATTACAACAATTTCTACAATAGCTGCCTCTTTCCTAGAAAGTCAGGCATGGTCTTGCTGTCACTACCACCTTCAGATTCCAGTGGGAAAAAATTTCTAAATGGACTAATAAAACATCAGAATGAAATCACCATATGAATGATCTCAACAGCACAGTTACAAATAATGATGAATGTGCAACAATTATGACAGTGATCTCTAAATTCTTGGAGAAAATCTGAATCAGTGTTGATCCAAAACACCAGATGCCTGTGAAACTAATACAAAACTGCAACCATAAAAAATTGATGGCCTCTTCACACTACACATTGAGAGCACTAGAGCTCTGCTTTAGTTATCAAGGCTGCATTCTAGGGAATCCTTAAATTTAGGTACTTAGAATTTTTTGCTAGAGAGCTCTAGTACATCCCCAAGCAAATTAAATAGAATCATATTGACATAGCTGTGTTGTGTGAAAGGGAACTTGATCTGGAGATTACATCTAACTATGCACTAGATATATAAATTAGTCTAGAGTGAACTTCCAGGCTGCCTTTGAAGGCTGTCACATATTGCAGGTGGGACTTTTAACCACAAAGCTTGGATTAACACCTACAAAGCCACCCTGAGTCCCCCTTAAGCTGCCCTGATTCCCCCTTCGGGGGTTGAGAAAGACAGGATAAAAATGCGGTAAATAAATAAATACAATCTGTCCTTACTTTATTCCTGGTGCTGTTGAAACACACAATCTTCTTCCATTTTAAAAGTGAAAGCAGTTCTGTTTAGTTTTTTTAATCCATCCTTTTTTACTTTGCACTTTCATGGAAAAACCATTGGGGGCAGGGAGAGTGGAAGGTGAGCAGGTGGTGCACAGGTCTCCAGGGCCAGTGGGAAGGAGCAGGAGAAGGAAGGGAGAATGTTGTATGGGAAAGGAGAATGCTACCAAACCATCCCTGCTGCCCTTGTACTGTGTCCTGCACCTCAGCCACCCTCCATCCCTTGTGTGTGTGGTTGCATGTGTCCCACACCTCCTTATTCTAAAGCCATAACATTTTAAGTTCTTATGCTCACTCACTCAGGTTGTAGATGGGAGCCACTCAATAAGACTGCAAGATGGAAAGTAAGCTTGATAGAAAACAAAAAGGCTGTGGGTTGATAGGTTTATACAGATATACATACTGTATACTCAAATGCATGCCGGGAAGGAATAAATGTTTGGAGTCTTGAATTGAAATAATCAGATACAGTGAATATATGGACATGGAAAAGCATGTGGTTTTCAATACCAGTTTGAGCTTGAATTTAAACAGATGAGTTACGATGTTAGTGGGGTCAAACCAGGGCAGGGTAATGTTCACTGAAGCTTATATACAGCCCTCATGTGGATTCAACTTGAGTGTCTTCCTTGGAAGCAGCAGGCATGTGGCTTAGCATATTACTTCTACTCATGTTGGAGTCAGTTGGTTGTGACTGTTGGCTGTGGCATTTGTGAACTTCAGCGATAAAGATACTAATTGGACATGATAGATAGCACAAAACCTGATAGTGAGAGCACCCAAGGGAGAACAGGACAAGAGAGCAGAGTATTTGAGGTCTGAAGCTGGCTCTGACACCAAGTTTGAGCAAAGTCTGTAACCTTGTCATCCCCACTCCCCACCCTCAACCAGGGACTGAGTGAGCAGAATCAATGCTGTCTGATACAGTTTAAGACAACATACAGGATCACAGCTGTATGTTGCTGCCTCCTGCCAAATTATGCATTTCTTGATGAGGTGAACAATTCACAAAAAGGTAGCAAATTTACACCGGCTGCTTCTGAATTCAAGCCAGCGCTGCACACTAATTTCCTTCTGTTTACTTTTCCTTGTTAAAAGAAAACATAGGGCAGTGCAGGGATGGGAGTGAGAAAACAGGATGCAAAAAATAAAGTAAAAATTATACTTTAACGATGTTCTGTTAGTAGGTGACCTGATATTTGTAGACCAATTATATATCCACCTGAATAATGGTTTTGTGAAAGAGAGGACACAGTCACATCGATCCATTAGCAGCGTGTATGTCCTTTCAAGTGACTTTACGAGTTATTGCAATTCTAGAAATCTCACAAGGTTTTCTTAGCCAAGGACTGGTCAGAGGTGGTCTTGCCATTTTTTCTTCTTCTGAAATATAGCCTTCAGGATTTGGTATTCATTAGTGGCTTTCAGGGCTGACCCATCTTAGCTTCCAAGATCAGATGGCATCTAGTGGCTTCAGAGTATTTAGGCCCTTGGAATACAAAAATGAGAGTAAATAACAGCACTAGAGCACTTTAGTGAAGCTCTTTCCCAAATAGTTCACTAAACTGCAAATCCTAGGAATTCCAAGGATGGAGCCAAACTGGTTTCACATTAGAGTTTAAAGAGTAAGCAAAGAGAGAGTTCAGTAATACATCAATCGACATCAACGGATCTGATGTTGAGATCTGACAAAGGTAACTTGCAACATTCTGGTGATTTGGTTCAATGGAAGAATTGTTCAACAAGGTATGGCAGTAGACAAAAAGGGATCATCTTTTCTCCCACAAGAAAGAAAAAAAGACAGGTGTTGCTTGTGTTTGGAGGAAAAAACAGCATGTGAGATGCTGAAACAGTGAGATGACTTTGCTCTGTACTAACTCCTATAAAACTATAGGTTCCCCTAGAAATCTGATAGGAAGTTAATACTATGGAAATCAGTATCCCACCTCTTCCTCACAGAAATTCCATAAAACCCTATGACCTCTTAAGAAAACGGAACAATGAATAAGTGTGGGAACTCTGAAACTTCCCACTGCCGAGATACAGAGTGCCTTCTCAAAAGAACAGGCTTTTGCAAAGGTTTGGCAAGCAGGCATTCCACATGGATGGGTATTTATCCTATCTATAGCTCTCATAACTCACAGTATTAACCTTGCCAACTATATATGAATAAGACATACCCTCTGTATGATGCTGGAATAGTTTACTTCTTAGGGGTTTAATAATCCCTTATGAAAACTGATTACTCACTAGAAACTAAATCAATAAAGTAAAAAGATGTGGGTTGCAAAAGAAATTCCTTACACAACTATTTCCTCATTTGTTTGCTCAACCATAGTGCAGTGGTGTAAGAAGATCACAGAGATAAGCCACGGAAGTGCAAAGGTTTGTTCACTCACGGACTCACCAAATTGTTTTTGCCAAGATATTCTCTTGCAAGTATTTCTTGCTGGAATGGAATTCTATTGTCTGTTCCAACTAGAGCAGACCCACCAAATTTATTGTACCCACACATGTATTCACTCAAAATTCAACAATTGATTCAATAGCTCTATTCTATATAGGATTAACCAGAATAATTTAAGACAATAAATGATTATTTAATTACAAATGGTCATTGGAAAATGATGAATTTGTTAGGAAAATATTACAAAACACTAAATACACAAAGCAGCATTCACTTACTGGACCAAATCCAAAGCTTAACATACATTATGCAAGTTTTCAGAGCTTTACTGACCTCTTCATCAGACAATATGATAAAAATAATACAGAAAAAATGTATATTCTGTCTGAGATGCTACTCCATTGTCAGTTAAGATGGTATTGACTGTCTTTCTTGGACAGTGGAGACAAAGGTCAAAGGGCAATAAAACGCAAATAATATTTCAATTTCATTCACATCAGAAAAATTACTTCCTGTGAGATCCAGCTGTCCTTGTTCTGTGTGAAGCTAACTGCTCTTTTCTTGGATAGATAACATTGCTTGTCTTTGATCTTAGCCACAAAGTGTGCTGCAATAATCTAGATCAGTGATGGGAAACATAAATATATTTCTGGCCCCCTGTTATTGTCATAACACCACACAAAAGTTAAAAAGCAAACTATCAAAGAATGGGAACCTTTTAAATACAAGAGCACCACATAAAGTCCAGCACATTATGCAAAGTCTATTAGCTCTAAAAAGCCCAGCAAAAAGTCAAAAACAAAGCAAAACAAAACTGTGGAAGAATAGTAACCAAGGAGTTCATCTCTCTGGAAATAGTATTACAGAGGCTGGGAGCCTTCTCCCATGTTCGCACCAAGTTACCTGTGATCAAGAATGAAATAAGGGAGGCCTCCACATCCTTCACCATTGACTTTGCAGGCTAGTGTTATTGGAAATCTGTAGCCCAACGATGTCTGGAGGCCACATGATTTTCATCCCCGAGCAAAATATAAACCTGTTGTACTCTGCCACATAAATTTGTTGTTGTTGCTGCTGCTGCTGCTGCTGTTTTTACAGTAAAGGTTTTGTCTGTTTCCAGATATTATGGTGACATTGCATCTAGACTCCAGATGCCACCTATGGGGAACAAAAGTTCTGTTCTTCAGTATCTCACCCTGGAGTTGAAAGACACAAGCAGCAACATAATGTAAAGCTAGTCTCTACTCCATCCCTGTTTTCACCTGACATGGCATTGCACTTGAACATGACAATTATGGTTGTCCTAAATTAGCTGGAGCCTTGAGACATGCGGTAGCTAAATTGGACACATGTCCCGCTGCCATGAAATGTATAAAAATGCCAAAAGTTTTGATCTTAACCATATTGACTTCAAAGCAACTGCTGTTGAAGTGAACGCTAACAGGAAAAGGTGTTAACATCAGGTAAGGACAATTGGAAAGGAAGTTCATGAGGGATTTTCTTATCAGATGGGAGTCAGATTTTATGGTACCACACAACCTTTATCATGTGAAGCGTATTCGGGGTAACTAAAGCTTTTCCAAAGCAATCTGGTAATATGTGTACAGTGTTGGATTCAAACAAGAAGCTCTGGCTTCTGTTTTACTCAGCAATATTCTGTGGCCATCTTGCTCTGTGGCCTTAGACAACTCATTTGTTTAGAAAAACGATTTACTTAAAATAGAAATAATTTTCTCGTAAGCACCATGAAAGGAGTTATTGTTGTACTCCAAATAACAATATCATTAGCATAATAAAATAATGCTAATCAAGGTGATCAATTGCAACATTCACGCTTGCCTCAAACAGAGAAGAGTTCTTTCTCCTACCCTGGACATCCCATAGATATATAAACCCCACTTGCTTAGTTTCCTACATACCTCACAACTTCTGTGGGTGAAATGTCAAGAGAGAATGCTTCTGGAACTGGATTATATGAGTACACTGCCAGATAATCTGGGTTAAGTAGATAATCTGGGATCAGATCCTGGGATATAGGGCAGCGTAGGTCCAGCCTCAGAAAAATGAATAGTTCAACTTGATTTCAAGGCATCTATCTTCCACAATACATAAATAAGCAAGTTTGAGAAGCAATCTGTTGCTAACAACATTCATTGAATTCTTTGTACCCTGTGATATGAAGGAAACCGTTGTGACAACAGCAAAATTGAAGATAATAATAATGGTGATATTACATCTCCATTGGCGCTCCCTTGCCATGGGGGAGAGGCTTGCGTACCCTAATAAGTTGTGAGCTATGCTGGCGGCGGCATGGTGGTCACCAGTAGGGCTTCCCATGCCAGACAGGTCACAATCGAAGGGTCTGACAAAGAGCGTCAACGGACAAGATGGACTCTTTAGCCTTTTGGCAACCATCCTAAGAGAAGGAAAACTCTAAATTCAAACCCGGGCAGATGGTGCTTGTCTAACCCTGTAAGGTCAACCATCTAAGAGAAGGTTACTGTAATCAAACCTATGACCAGAGGACCTCGCTGCCACCATCCAAGCTTGCTAGGCCCCAGCAGATGAACCTTTGGTTTAAAGGGTGAGGCCAGTTCTGTGCACGCTGCGCTCCACCAGAAAAATCCATTGCACAGGCTCGAAGGACACATCCAACTTCCTTTTTAGTCATCTACGCGCTTGTAGAAAGTGTGGGATGAGTCCTTTCTGAATCTTCATTCACGAAGAAAAGCCAAGAAGAAGAAGTATGATAACTGGGACCCAGTGTTGCGAGTGTTACGCTGATAGCGCAACTGCGGTTGCGAATGACGGAAGGGAACACATGTCCGACCACATGGTCGAGAGAGGGGTCAGACTGGCGAACTGAGAAATGCGGACTGAGAAACGCGGGGGGCGGGGGGAGAGGGCAAAGTCTGGAAGATAGTTCATAGTTGTATTAGAAGGAAATGTAGAAAGGGGGGAGGAATAGGGGAGTGGTGTAAATAAATCTAATTGAACAGACTATTGAGCAGTTTCATATAACGGAGCTGCCCCTGAGGTTTTGGCAAGCACATTGAATTTCTACCCAACGCCCTCGAGTTTGTGGTCAGCTTGGATGCGGGCTGGGAACAACATCAATTGTTTAATAATATTTTGGGTCAGATTGCTGATTTCTATCCTGCTTAAAGTGTTCCCTAACAGTTTCTCAAACTGCTGTTTATTATTTTCATTAAAGAACTGTTACATTCCTTCACTGTTATCTGTGTCCTCCCTGCATTAAATTACTTCAGTGGTATCGTCCCAATCTGCATACTCGAAGCAGCGTTCCAGAAACAGCATAATGCTCGTGGCACTGGGTCCCAGCTATCATACTATCACCAAACACTATTAAAACAGATACAACATAAGTGCATAAAAGGTCATTCCAAAAAGAACAACCAGACCTCATCACACTAGAGAATGAATCCACTTTAAATCTGGTTTCTGCCTCCTGCAGAATTCTGGGGTTTGTAGTTTAGTGTGGTTGTTAAAGGCTCCTCCCTAAACTACAAACCCCAGAATTCTGCAGGAGGCAACAACCAGATTTAAAGTGGATTGTTCTCTATTAAACAGTGGTCCGTAAGTTACAAACACCCCACAAAGAAAACAAAAACAAACCAAAGTAAAGAAAGCAGGGGGAATCTCCCCTGCACACCCAGAAGAAAAACCTACAGATTTTCTTTTGCTTGATAGACTCTCCTGTAAAAGTGTCCCCCTTCAGGCAGCCCAAAAGAGATTCCACCAAAGGGGGGGGGGGAATCAAAGCATAAAAGTATGCATACAGATAATCGCCACTCCAGTAGAAAACCTCAGTGCAATGTTTAGCTTCAGTTCATACAGCTCATGACACAACACAGGAATCAACGCAGGACCAGCGGGAAGAAAATACATGGTTGGAGAATGCAGAATTCTTCAACTGAGACATTACTTCTCAGCCTGGCCCTGTAGAGTTGGAATCTGGTGCTCATTCCTCAAAAGTTGGAGTTTATGACTTACCTAAACCAATTGATCAATTAGAGCATAATATCTGTTTCCTTTGTCTTTTAGATGCGATTCAACTAGGTGCCCTGCACTCTATTGGTCTTCTCTACCTATAGATTTGCATGATAGCTAGAGTGTGCATGAGGTTGTTGTTTTTCAAGGTCCAGAGTACAGCTAATTGGGGGTGCATTCACATAGTAGCCCCAAGTCTGGGGGGGGGGCAGGGGAGGTCATGGCATCACTACCTCCACTCCCCCATACTCCTTCTACTCCTTAGCCTTCTACACCACCTTATAAAATCCAGATTATTTGCTTTGAACTAAATTATATGGCAGTGCTTTGATCTAGTTCAAAGCAGATAATCTGATTTAATAATTTGAATTATTGCAGAGTCGAAAAGGCCTGTGTTTATATCCCGATCTCTAAGAGCTAAGGAACCTGAGCTAAGCATTGCTTCCTTCCTATAAGGCAGGAAGAAAGTGTGGTGATTTCACATATAATTAGATCTGTGGATGTGAAAACAGCAAATGTAGAGGGGTGAATGTATAGACTGGTGGGTGGCTACATTGGCTGGTTTGTACATACATATACATATTGCAATCTCTGTACCAAATGGATGGAAGCTTGGGATAATAATTCTTTTTTAAAAATAAGGAAATAGTATAGATTCAAAAATTATAGACCTGTTTACTCAATTGACATCTCTGCCAAAATTTTGGCTAAGAATCTCTTGTGGAAATTAGAGGATTGGGCAGAATGTAATTCTGTTTTAGTAGAGAAGCTTTCAAACAGGGAAGGTCAGTCATGATGATGTTGATGATGACTACTATTATTATTCCTTACCTGCCTCCCAAGGCTTAAGCTAGTGTACAACATAGAATTAAAATACATTCATTAAATAAAAACATTAAACCATTTAAAACATGTATATGAAAAACACATAAACATAGTAGTAGTAGTAGTTCATTAAAGCTGACAGCATAGACCATTTGCATACAGAATAAAAACAATATAAAAATGCAACAGTATAACACAATATAAAACTACTACATTAAATAATTGGCATATAGCTCTTTCGTATTAAAATTCAATACAATTAAAATAAAATACAATACACAATGCAACAATATAAACAACAATGAATATAAAATTTAAACTGAAGTCATCCATTGCAATAAAATGTCAATTTAAAATGCATAGTTTAAAATTGATTGAATGGGTTTGCTGGAAGAAATAGGTCATTAATTGTTTTAAACAGTCTGACTGGCTGTTAGGAATTGTAGGAGGTGCAGTCCAAAACACCTGGAGGGCCGAAGTTTGCCCGTACCTGATTTAGGTGTTGAATCTCTTCTGGCAAGTCTTCCACAGTCTAGGGGTAGCAGATGAAAAAGTCCTCTCGGTGAGAACTTGCAAATCTAGTCCTTGCTGGTTGAAGTAAATATCCCCCAGAGGTCCTGAATGTATGGGGCAGATTGTATAGAAGGTGATCCTGCAGGTAACCTGCACCCAAACCATGTTGGGCTTTAAAGGCAGTAACCAACATGTACTTTGCCCATGTTGCCAACTAATTGGCAACCAGTAGAGTGGTGTTATTATTGGCGTAAAGTGCTTATCCCTGGAAGAACCTGTGACCCATCTGACTACAGGTACTGTTTTAGATCAGCCCCCTCCATCCTACCCTTCAGAAGGAAAGTAAAAACCTGGCTCAGGGATCAGGCTTTTGGAGAATAATGCGGTGCAATAACAGATTTGAAATATGTGCAATGACTACAGAATGGCTTTGGACTACAATTTCTGGATGGAGTGATTTTACTTTCAATGCAATATTTTAAAATGCTTAACATGTATAAATTTTAATTTATTTTAAGCCTAATGTTTTGTATGTGTTTTAAGGCATTGAATAATTGTGATATGTAAGCCGCCTTGAGTCCCCTTCGGGGTGGAGAAAACACGGGCTATAAATAGGATAAATAAATAAATGTAATCCTCACCTGTTTGGTATCAAAATATTCAACAACTGGCTTCATTGAATCTATAAATTTTTAAAAATCTATTGGAAAAATGGCAAAACTAATGTTGATTAATCTATTATATAAATGGGTTCACGTCATGGGATGTATACCTCAAACAAAGAAACCTTACAACGCAGAAACACAATACTTGCCAACAGAAATAGGCCTCAAGCAAGGTACGTTTGTAGCAAAGAAACTTTCCCCCCCAAAAAACAATACAAGGCACCCAAAACAACGAGTAAAAATAAAACTACATTTACCAGCATCCTCCGGGGCAGCCAAAGACTCACCCAGCCTCTACATTCTGAACAACATGATTGGCTGCCAATAAGGGCGGATTTGCATAACTGCTGCACTGGCCAGCCAACATGAAAATTCCGATCCATACTAAACTGCCAAAACAGAATAAGGAAAAGGCCTGAGCCAATCCCCAACACAAACACCCAAATCACTTCCAACCGAAAATTTACACCCCAAAAAATCACAGACCACGCCCAAAATTGACAGTAAGGCTTCATTAACTTGATTTCCCTAACTAGCCCTCACTTACTGGGAAGCTGTTTACGCTCTAAATTGACAGTAAGACTTCATTAACTTGATTTCCCTAACTAGGCCTCACTTACTGGGAAGCTGTTTACGCTCTGAATTGACAGTAAGGCTTCATTAACTTGATTCTCCCGACTAGGCCTCAGCTCATTGGACATTGTGTATGGCCTGAATTGACAGTAAGGCTTCATTAACTTGCTGTTCCTAACTAGGCCTCAGCTCATGGGACATTGTGTATGGCCTGAATTTACAGTAACCTACCTTGGCACACAGAGCCCCGACCATGCATGATGGGACTTGAAGTACCACCATGGAAAATGGAATTTGTAGTACTTCAAAACCCATCATTCCCCACAGACCACTGTGGCCCAGAACCAAGACCAATAAAGACCCAACTTGGCACACCATGCCCCCCATGACCCACACTCCATCCAACTGCAGTTTAGAGGAGGGCACACCGTGGATGATTGGACTTTCTCGCATCTCCTAAAAAGGGCACAGCAACGCATGCCGGGTACAGCTAGTGACTATATAAAGTAGGCCTGGTTAGGTTTTTTGGAATGCCATGAAAATTGGAATAAATTCAGAATTAATTCACTTTTGAAGCGTTTTGAAGTGATGTAAGCAACTCGGAAGCGAATTTGCCATTTTGAAGCCACCACAGCCATTTTTGGGAAGGAATCGGCGAAAATGGCCTATCTCCACCTTCTATCCCCTTCTTTCTTTCTCCCAAGTCAACGCAGGAGAAAGAAATTCCAGAGCTTCCCACGGCAGCCCCAACTTTCTTTCCCCGAGCCCACCACCTCTTCCCAGTTCTCACCTTGCTTTTCCTGTAGGTTTTGCAAGGACATTTAGTTTAAATTGTAGAGATAATTATTTAGAAGTTAACAAGAAATAAAAATATTAATTTTTGGAAAGAAAAGAAGCACTATAGGTGTGTTCCTGTACTAACAAAATTGGATAGTCGGATTCTCATACATATCTTGAGGTAGTTTTCGTATACACAGGTTCCTGATCATTGGAGATCAAGAGAAAGGGGATAAAACTGATTTCATTGTCTGTCTTTTTGAATAATAGCTATCTAAGATTGTTTCATCTCAAGTCAAACCTGTGGTCAGTTTTAAAGAATGGCTCATATATTTGAATTTTTTTCTAATTTGAGGAAATTAGAAAAAAAACCTTCAAGAATACTTTTTGTGTAATATTCTGAGAGTGCTTCCAGTTGATCCAATCTATGAATTTAGATCTGAAATTAAAATTACAATTTCAGACCAAATTAAGCTAAGGTGAAATAATTACTGGTTAAAGTTAACATCAATAAATGAAAATAGGCTTCCAATAAATATTTACGAGAACAGTTGGCTAACAAGATCAAATCATCCTTATTATGTATGTTTACAAGGCTGTTGACTAGCCATGGCCTCATTCTGGAGGTTCTGATGGGGCCAATAATACGAAAATGTTGGTAGGTTAAAAATTATGGACCCAATCTGATATTTGCCCACCTCTAGGGCTTTTTAAATGGCTAGCTAGAGACAAGTCATAAGGGAAAGAAACATCTGTTTCTTGAGATGAGAAGGAATAATAGTGTTGCTTTTGCTCATTTCCAGTTTGAGATGATGGATATTTGAGATGATTTTAGGGTATTTCATTCATAGATAGGCTGTGTATGTGCGGTTCCTAACTAATAGAGGATTTGGCACATTGTCTACCCAAAAGCTATATTTAAACTGTAAGGAGCCCCCCCCTTTTTTACTCACACGCGAAACTGATCTATGACGAACAAACCCACACTCATTTTGAATGTTTTAAACCACTGTGTGTCCCAGAGGGATGCTCTTTTTGTATACAAGACTGCCAATTTAGGGAGGGAAAGAGGTAGAAAGAAAGGGAAGTGTTTTGTTTACTGGATATACATTCATTTTGGCACATGTAACCTTAACCTAGGGCCCCCTAGTGGCACAGCGGGTTAAACTGCTGAACTGCTGAACTTGCTGACCAAAAGGTTGGTGGTTTGAATCCGGGGAGTAAGGTGAGCTCCTGCCCCTAGGCCCAGCTTCTGCCAACCTAGCAGTTTGAAAACATGCAAATATGAGTAGATCAATAGGTACTGCTTCTTCAGAAAGGTAATGGCAATCCATTCAGTCATACTGGCCACATGACCTTGGAGGTATCTATCAACAACGCCGGCTCTACGACTTAAAAATAGAGATGAGTACCACCCACCAGAGTCAGACAAGACTAAATGTCAGGGGAAACCTTTATTTTTACCTAACCTTAACATAATGTGACATGGTGATTTTTTTATCCTAATTGTATTATAATACCGTATAGTTTTCTCATTTGTATTTATTTGAAATGATCAGTGAAGGTTAATCTGGATAACCCTTGTGGTCTTTTCCAAATCTATGATGCTGTGATCTATCAACAAAGGGTCATTGACAATACTTGAAACAAGCATGGAAACAGAAACAGGACAACAGCACTACTATTACAATCTCAATTTCTTCTCTGGAAGTCAGTACAGCTGGAGGAGGAAATAAAGATTTGTTGAATATGTATTGGGATTTTATTCACAATCTATTCTATTTTTGAGGCACCAGGAAGCACTGACTTAGGGTGTTACCCAAATTAGCCAACGTGTTACCCAATTATATATGACAGTAAATTAAAGCCTGGGGTCATGCTGAGGATGTGTCAAACTGGCCTAGTTCTTCAATATTTCCAGCCTTGAAGAACCATCATCCTTCACGGAAGCCAAAAATCAAATAAAAAGAGCAGGAAAGGAAGAAAAAGGAAAGCACATATAGAAATGAATCCGAAATGAAGTAAATCCATTGAATTCATGAGATTTTCCTGCATGACAACTCATTATTCAAGAGCTGATTCAACAGATCTACACTAACTGGGACTAGCCAATAGAATTCAGGCCATAGTATGAATATGAATAACACATTTCTCATGCTGAAATCTGCAGTTGACAAAAGTTAAAACCCTTACTATTTCTTTAATGGCATCAGTTACATTTAGGCACAAAGACAGGAAGGGAAATGTTGCCTATAGACAAGAACAGTAGATATAACTGTATGAATGATGAAAGAGGTTACTGGAATGTAGTATGATGCTGGCTGGCAGTCAGTAAGATATGAGAAACTGGCCAAGGGGCCCATAAGACTACCGTGTTAATTAATTCTATAATATATGTAATGTGCCATGAAGCCACAGGAATAGACTGCCATTTGTGGTCACATTCTAATTTTGCTGTTCCTCTTTCTAATCTTCCTTTGTAGTTTTCTTTTGCAGAGGCATCTGTTCTGAGGTCTGATATGGAATGTCCAGGAAGACTGTGATTTGTGTATTCCTGTCTGTAATGTCAGATTTATGTCAGTTTATCTTCTTACTTATGTAAGGGAAGTCCATTACATAAGAGAAATGAACGAGGTAAATTTGCTGTACTACAGTGGTTCCCAAACATTTTTTTAACCAGGAACCACTTAGACCAGGGTCTACTTGACCAGGAACCACTTTGACCAGGATTCACTTGACCAGGGTCCACTTTGACCAGGGCCCACTTGACCAGGGATCATTCTCCAATATTAATACCAAAAGCTTATGAATCAGTTTTTGGTCAACTTTAGATTCAGTTTGGGGTGCTGATTCATAAAATTGCATTGGATAGATAGAGCACATCAGCCCTAATTTCTGGTACAGAACATATGCCATGGTCAGCAAAAGGGAAGGAGTGGCAGGTAGTGCAAAAGGAGCAGAAATAAAATAAAATAAAGAGGTAGGGGGCTCATGGACCAGATTTTCATCCTCATAGTCCACTGGTGGTCAGCGGCCCACTGGTTAAGAACCATTGCTGTCGTGAATAGAATCACAGGAAGGTACATGATTCAAACTTTAAAAAAGTTGTTGGTCTTGAGATTTTATTTTGAAATGGAGGAATAAGCAAGACCCAATGGGAAAAAAGGAAGAATTTACCTAACAATCCAATGAGATCATGAAAAAAAATTAACTAGCACAGTGATTATCATGCTTAGTCTATTATCAACAGGCAAATGGGACAGCTGCTAAAACAGCCTACACAGGAACCACAATCTGATGAAGTAATGGTTATACAAGTTATATCACTTATAATATGAGGTGTGTGCATGTATGCACGTGACATGGCTTTTCCAAGAAAATGTTGGAAACTCAGTAATTTTTGCCACAAAACTTGCCAATGTTATTAAAGATTCCTATTTTGTAGTGCGATAATTCCAAAAATTCTGTAGGACAAAGTTTTGGAGGTATGGAAGGGAAACCAATCATTTCACAGTTTTGTAGTGTTTGAGAAATGTCTGTCATCAAAAAAGCAAAAATGTGCTTCTGCATGAGCACTGTAATTTAGGTGCCTCAGTCTGCCTGCAAGAAATGCCTTAGTTATCTATGTATATTATCAGTAACTCATTTCTGCTCCTAAGCTTGCAACACCTAACAAATTAACTCTAATTATATTATTTAGTCATATTACTCTTGTTTCAAGTTTCTCATTCAGCTTGCCCCATGCACCTGTTTCTCATGGTGCTACTAAAGATGTGGAAACTGCTTCCAGAGGATGTATTGTCATCTGTACTTATTTCTCATATCCACCCAGCAATGAACTCTTGGAATCTACAATGAATGCCTTCACAGAAGTATAGTTGAGAGTTAAAGCAAACATATGCAAAAATGTTCTGATGAATGCTTCCACCTTAAAGATTCTCTCCAGTTTCATCTCCGCTCACATGCATGTTCACATGTTCTCTAAACCTTGCCTATCTTTTCCTATGTATTTCTGCTTTATATGTGTTTTGACACAACACTTTCCATATGATCCCAGCTGTTATTCAAATAAAGATCAAAAGGGTGTGAGTGAATTTTTTTGCACGATTTACCACAAAATATGCCAATTTATATTTTTGGCAAGCACTTCAGAAGCATTCAGAACGTATGGATTAGAAGGAAATGTTTAAAGCAAACAGTAAGTTCATATGAAAATATGACTTTTATTCCCTGTGCTGGTCTATGACTGAAATAAATGATTTGATTTGTATGTGAAAGGGTCCCCAAATATATTATTATAGTGCTGTCAAGCCCATAGGCATGGGGGCGATTTAGTGGTTCAAACTACCCTCAAAAGGGTTCAGGTTAAAAAAAACCCCTGGTTTAGTCATAAATTTAATTGGTTAACCCAATCCCCATGCCAAATATATGAGAAGCAAAAATTAGAGTCCCTCCAGAACTACAAGCACCATCTCGACCAAACTTTGATTATTCACACTATCATTACCTTCCTTTCTACCAATTCACATTGCATTAGCAGCAATAGCTATCATAGTGGAAGTGACCAAGTTGGTCTACCTACAGCTGGCAGGCAAAGCCTAAGGCCAGGGAGGGATTTGACCTGGATTGCAGGTGAAAACTGAGGAAACTGTGGAAATGGAGGTGTCCACCACTGGTTCATCTAATCCAGTGGTTCTCAACTTGTGGGTCCCCAGGTGTTTGGGCCTACAATTCACAGGAATCCCAGCCAGTTTACCAACTGTTAGGATTTCTGGGAGTTGAAGGTCAAAACATCTGGGGACCCACAGGTTGAGAACTGCTGATCTAATCCATGCCCTGCCAAAGAAACAATGGAACAGGAGCAAAGAGAAGAAGCTGTGTCATTGTACTTTATATTAACAAGACTATTTCTGATGATCAAGTGAAAAGTCAATTAGTGCACAACCTACAGATTCCATTGCCATGATATGTATTTCCTGAGGATAAGAAGAGGTACCTAAATTTTCAACCCAAATGGCCCAACAGATTGCCCTGGTTAGCCTACTTATTTCATGTACAAGGTGCACTCTGTAAGTACTGTGTAGTGTTTGGAGAAGTTAGGGGCAAAGGTGGTCATCAGAAGCTTGCTACATTGGTTGCTAAAGCATATGTGTGATGGGAAAATGCAATAGAAGTTTTCAATAGACACCAAAAAACAGAGTGCCATCAGAACAACTTGTGCTTGGCTGAAAACTTCTTGCTAATTCACAGTGGAAGACATCTTGATTATAAAAGAAATAAGAAGAAAACAGAAATAAACTTCAGCCAATTGTGGAAACTATTACCCTTTGTGGGTGAAAGAGGGAGCAATGATTCAGGACCTATTACCTATGAAGAACCTTTGCACACTGATGGTAATGTCAGGGCCTTGTTGAGATCTCATGCCAGATCAGGAGGCACTGGCCTGAAAAGTCATCTCAGGGAGAAAAAGTTTCAACCTCTCCCACATTTTTTCTGGCCATGGGACTGAGTGTTGTGATTTTACTATAATTGTTGCGCCCACATCATGTGGAATCTTGAGATTTGTAGTTTGGGGACGAGGCAGAGCTTTTGAAATGCCCCTCTCTAAATTGCATATTCCAGTATTACATAAGATGGAACAGTAGTAATAAAAGTGGAATCATGGCATTGCTATTGTGTAGCATGAAGAGGTGCCAAGTTCAGGTCATTTTGAGGTCTGTGTCAAGAGAAAGGTGAGATATGAAAATGAAGTGATGTGAGACTTAAAAGAATGAGCCTGCACTATCCTCTCCATATTTTAGTTCTAGAGATATCAAATGCAATTAGAGTGTTTTATTCAAAAAAAACATTTTGCTGCTTAAGGCAAATGACAAAATGCCTCTTCACTGCTGCCACATTATGCATTCAGGACCTGAACAGACTAGGTTTGAATCCATCATGGGAATGAGACAACAGCCTGCAGTGAACCTCAAGTGGGGTGCTTAAGAGATACACTAAGTAGGGAGCCACATAAAGATCTGTCACCTAATAATTCACACTAGTTTCTGACATTTGAGTAGGGTTCCCATATGTCCCTTATTCTAAGGGACGTCCCTTATTCTAAGGGACGTCCCTTATTCTAAGGGACGTCCCTTATTTTGGCCCTAAAATTTGTGTCCCTTATTTTCAGGCCCTGTCCCTTATTTTTGACTAGCAGGACAGGACTGGGCGGGGTTGACCAGAGGAAGGTGCGCGATGCGGTTTCCACGGCAATGCCTGCCCGGGGATTCCAACTCGCAGGGCAGCCTGCGTCCCCGTTGGAAGGAAGAGGTGATACAGGACTTTTTCAAAGTTCAGTAGACTAATTAACCGTTACCCAAGGAGAATGTTGGATCATGTTGGATAAAGATAGTTTCTGGTTGCTTGAGAGTTACTCTTAAAATAGGCCTAGCTGTGCATCCCAATACTATACAATGCTGTGTATCCCATACTATACCATTAACTATTGACATAATAATAATGAAGATGTACTGTCTTATAAATTTATTTTATTTTAATGTTTAGACAGTGTACTTTTAAAGTCAGCAAAGTCAAGTACTAAATACAGATGGAGAAAATTAGGTAGTTCTAATAATGTTTTTTCTGCATGACAAAACATGCAGAAACATACCATGTCCTGTTAAGAGGGTGTAAGTCAGGGGTTTTTTTTTGTGAGTTTCAATCATTATCTTATTCTGTTAATAAAACTATTTCTACCTAATGTTTGAGTTTCAAGATTTTAATGAAGTGTCCCTTATTTTTGTGAAAAATCCCGTAAATGTCCCTTATTTCTTATATCAAAAAATGGCAACCCTACATTTGAGGGAACTTTGTCCTATGTTAGATCAACCTCAGAACTTGAGTACCCCTCTGTTGTTGAGAAATCTGGGCTTTAAAATGCTGAATCATAAAACAGCAGAAGTAGAAAGGGTCACATCTGCTGCTGAAACAAAGCATTTACAGATTTCTAGTCCTTCCTCTCCCCCCCCGCCCCTCTTTTTCTTTATGCAGTGTCATGTATTTCCCAGAGCTGTCAGGCAGCACTATTTGCTTTGTTAATGTCAACAAAAATGATCAAGGAGCCTGATGATGATACTGACATTTTTTTAAGAGAAGAGGGTAGAACAAAGAGATTGTTGAGCAGAGGGTTCTAGGGCGTTTGGGGGGGGGGGTGTAATGAAAACCATGGTGATTTGCATATCAGGAGGACATAACCAATTTTCACACAAAGAAAATATTTGGGGAACTGTAGAACCTTTAGAAAACATGCTGAAAGTACAAAATGATCTGGCTGATGATGTGTAATAACAGAGATGACGTGCAACATGAACAAACTTAGTAGCACATGACATTTTATATATAGGGAGAAGGAACCAGTCCCATAAATGAAGGCTAAGAGGCAGGATGTCAATATTGCTGAGTAAGATATAGAACAAGGGTTAGGAACCAGGCAGCTTTTAAGATGTTTTTGGAATTGTACTCCCAGCATTTCTCTTTACTGGCTATACTGGTTGCAATCAAACAGAACATGGAGACCCACATTATTTTTACCTGGTACAATAGTTTCAGTGTTAAATTTGTGATGAATATTTATTTATTTATGTATTTTAAACATGTATATTCCACCCTTCTCACCCCAAAGCGGACTCAGGGCAGAGCACAACATACAAACGGCAAACATTCAAAGCCGGGACACAAATTCATTATATGCATACATAAACATTTAAAACATTTGGACCAATATTTTTAAAAACTGAACTCTATTTGCTCGGGATGTTAGAAGATCGAAGTGGGGTATAAATAAACATCACCACCACCACCACCATCATCATCACAACTCATTAGAACATGACGCAGTGGGTTAAAGTGCTGAGCTGCTGAACTTGTTGATCAAAAGGTCGCAGGTTCGAGTCCGGGGAGTGGCATGAACTCCCGCTATAAGGCCCAGCTTCTGCCAACCTAGCAGTTTGAAAAACATGCAAATGTGGGTAGATCAATAGGTACCACTCTGGTGGGAAGGTAATGGTTTTCCATGCAGTCACGCCGGCCACATGACCTTGGAGGTGTCTACAAACAATGCTGGCTCTTCGACTTAGAAATGAAGATGAGCACTGACCTCCAGATTTGGACATGACTGGACTTAACGTTAGGGTAAAACCTTTACCTTGCCCAAATCCTATATCAGACTACGGCAATGAGAATAATCTATGCTCAAAGATAAAGAGAACCAGCTACTCTATTGCAAGAAGATTGACTTATGAAGATGTGTAAACTAGTGGAAATGGACAAACTCACAATGTGGTTAAGGAGAAATCTCTGATCAATGTCAAGAAAGGTTGGGACTTATTGGCTACATTCCTTTAGCAAAGATGTGGTCAAACCTCTATCGCGAACGAAGATTCAGGAAGGACTCATCCCACGCTTTTTACAAGCGCGTTGATGACTAAAAAGGCCAATCTGAGATAGGCAAGTTCGGTTGCAGAAAGCGCAGCAGAAAGTCTCCTTGGGTGATGTTTTTCCAAGTTGCGGTTCTTTCTGCGTTGTCGTTTCTCTTCGAGACCCATTCGCGTGTCTTCTCGAAAGAGGCCGCAGCATTGTGGATAGTGCTTCTCCATGCCTCCCGATGTGAGGCCAGGGTGGACCATTGTTGGTGATCAATCTGGCCAAGCCTGAGATGTTGTTTCAGGGAGTCCTTATATCTCTTTTGGGGGGCGCCTCTCTTGCGCTGACCCGTGGCGAGTTCACCGTAGAGTAGTATCTTTGGGAGGCGGTGGTCCTCCATCCTAGAGACGTGTCCTGCCCAGCGCAGCTGTGTTCTCAATAGCATGGCCTCAATGCTGGTGATCCCTGCTTGCTCAAGGACAGCAACATTCGTCACATAGTCGGTCCAGTGTATATTTAGGATTGTGCGAAGACAGCGCTGATGAAAGCGCTCGAGGAGTCGTAGGTGTTGGCGATAGGTGACCCATGTTTCAGACCCATAGAGGAGAATGGACAGTATGATAGCTCTGTACACACTGATTTTGGTGCTTTGTCTCAGGTGCTTGTTGCTCCAGACTCTTTTGTGAAGCCTTCCGAATGCACTATATGCCTTTGATAATCTGTGATCTATCTCTTTGTCAATCTTGGCGTCTGAAGAGATGATGCTTCCCAGGTAGGTGAACTGCTGAACGGACTTAAGCACAGATGTGCCTATGCTGACGTGAGGATGGTGGTGTTCTTCCTGTGGTGCGGGCTGGTAGAGGACTTCTGTTTTCTTCAGGCTGACTTCCAGCCCAAACAGCTCTGCAGCTGTTGCAAAGCAGGATGTGAGGCGCTGCAGGGCTGCTTCTGAATGGGCGACAAGGGCAGCATCGTCAGCAAAAAGTAGCTCACGGACTAGATAGTTTAGAGTCTTAGTGCGAGCCCTCAGACGGCTTAAGTTGAACAAGCTACCATCAGTACGATAGCGTATATATATGCCGTCTTCTTCTTGTAGGTCTGCCATAGCCCTTTGGAGCATCATGCTGAAGAAGATTGTAAATAGGGTTGGTGCAAGAACACAACCTTGTTTCACTCCATTAGTTATGAGAAAGGGCTCCGAGAGAGCATCGCCATATCTGACTTGACCGTGCTGGCCCTCATGTAACAGGACAATCATTTTGAGGAACTTGGGGGACATCCTAGACGTTCCAGGATCTGCCACAGACCTTTCCTGCTCACAGTGTCGAAGGCTTTGGTGAGGTCGACAAATGTTACATAGAGTCCTTTGTTCTGCTCTCTACATTTCTCTTGCAGTTGTCTAAGGGCAAAAACCATATCTGTGGTGCTCCTATTTGCTCTGAAGCCGCATTGGCTTTCAGGGAGAAGTTCTTCTGCAATAGCCGGAACTAATCTGTTCAGGAGTATCCTTGCAAGGATTTTTCCAGCAATGGAGAGCAGTGTTATACCTCGATAGTTTGAGCAATCGGATTTTGTTCCCTTTTTGCGCCAATGGAGAGGGAAACCTCTATAATAGATTTTTAAATTAGAAAAATGACATCTCATGGGGAAATAAGATATTATTTCTTTTTCTTTTATTGGGTGTGTAAAATTGAGAAAATAAAATAATCGGATAGAGTGTAAAGCTCTTAGAATAGGTACTGTGAATTTGTGTGCAGTTAATGTTTAGTGTTAGGGAGTTCTAGAGGATGCAGTAGTAGTATGTTTTGTATACTGAGAAAATGTAACTTTACTACTCTTGTTTCTGTATTTTGTCTTTGTTTTCTGTTCTTGCTTTCTTGCCTGTTGTCTTGGTGTTAGTTTTTCTACATAAAAATTATCAATAAAATAGTTACAGCTTTGCACAATATGTGATGATGCAACAAGGATGGCCAAACTGGTATTGGACTTCATTATATCAGGATTTGAACTTGATAGGTTTTCAACTCCCAGATGCTCTTACCAGTATGGCTAATGGTCATATCATAAGCTGTCACTTGTGGCCAAGTACGATTGCCCTCCAAGGGTGGAATCTTGACAGTGGGTCAATAAGTGACTGTAAAGAGCTATTCTGGTTCCCCATGGTCTTTCTCAGTGAGGATATACCTTTCCAGATTGAAGGCAGTCAGGACAACAGTTTTTCCCTTGTCACATTGCTACCTTTTATCCTCAATTTGTGCCTCTTCAAAATCCACAACACTCTTGGTAACAGCTGACCTCCAGAAAGTGCGCTTGAGGGCCAGGGCTTCCCAGTTCTCAGTGTTTAATATTACACATTTGTATAGGTTCCACATTTAAGCCCATATTTAAATCTGTTTTGCAACCAACATTCCATTTTCCATACTTGAGCTGAGATTAAAGTAACTGCTTTGGGAGATAATGATTGGGCACTTGGACAATGTGGTCAATCCAATAAAGTTGATGGTGGAGAATCATGGCTTCAGTGCGTGTGATCTTAGCTTCTTCCAGAACATTGACATTAGTCTGCCTGTTTCCTCAAGAGATTTGCAGGACTTTTTAAAGGCAAAGGTGATGGAATCATTCCAGAAGTCGAGAGTGACATTTGTCAACTTTCCATGTTTCACAGGCATATAACAGAGTTGGAAGGACGATAGCTTTATAAACAAGCATTTTGTTATCCCTATGAATGGTAGAGGTAAAGGTAAAACGAATGGCTAATGGTAAAGGATAGCTGGAGTTGTAACCTAAAATATCTATAGAGCCAAAATGTTCGCCACCTCTGCATCAGGACATCATATGGAAATAATTACTTTAGGACAAGTCCTTAAACATGGCATAAAGAACTTCTGAAAGTGGCATAAGTGATACCAGCCAAGAGAGGTCTACCAGCCCTGAAGCCAGGGCCGTAGCCAGGATTTTGAATTGGGGGAGGTTTGGGCTGAGACTGGGTGGAAGAGGGTCTACCCTAGCAAACCTTTTGTATTGTTATCCCAATAACCCCATTAGTGTGGGATATAATGAGCATGGTGATCAGATCATGATATAAGTGCACATAACAGTTTAAATAATGTACCAGTAAGGCCTTCTCGTGGACCACCCTGAGAATTTCGGGGGGGGGGGGGGGCTGAAGCCCCCTTAGCCCTCCCTGGCTACATGCCTGCCTGAAGCATATATGATTCTTCTCCCACTGGAGTCAATGAGAAGAAAAGGAAGGAAGGAAGGAAGGAAGGAAGGAAGGAAAGGAAGGAGGGAAGGGAGGAAGGAAGGAAGGAAGGAAGGAAGGAAGGAAGGAAGGAAGGAAGGACGGAAGGAAGGAAGGAAGGAAGGAAGGAAGGAAGGAAGGAAGGAAGGAGCAATCCAGCCAGCCTTTCCCCCTCTTCATAATCATACTTGCCCTGTTCACAGAGAATATTCAAAACATCAGATGTGGCAGTTACCACAATTTCTCCCCACTCACCACACACAATGGAATTACTCTGCCCAAGTAAATACTCTAAGAACATTTCTACACATACGGTACTTTCCTTGCACAATCCATTTATTAGCACACACAACTATTTCACAAGATGGAAGTTGCAACCTAAGAAATAAGATTTCAATATCCTATGAAGGGCAGGTTTTTATTATAGTTAATGGGTACCTATTTACACAACACTTTGAAAAGAACAGGTCTGACACATCCCTACCCCCAAAGGGCTTACATGCTAAAAATAAACATTGGAAAATAAAATGCTACAAACCACTTTAAGTGGGCATTTTGGCTGGAAAGGCAAGATATGCATTTTATAATAAGATGAATTAATACCCTGCAATTGTGACACTTCAAGGTGTGCTTGCAACATGGAGATATGAAACAACAATTGAATTCATTTAAAAAATGAACAAATCACACTTGGGCAAACTTTTTTGAACTGGGGGTCTTGTTTTTCCTAAAGGTTTGGGAATATTCCTCTCAGATTACAAATGTAGTCCTACAGATAGTTGTGGAATTGTAGGATATGTAGTCCAGAAGTGGTAACTATTCCAAGCTTTGTCCCTCTTCAGGAAACCTTTAGAGAAACATGCCACCAAATGATTGGTAATACTTTCTTTTGAGAGCTGGGGGTGGGTGTTAACAAAAAGAGCAACTCATAGAAGTATATGGTGCTGTTCCTCATTCCTAGTAGCCTGTGAAATCAGGTAAACATTATTAGCTAATTGCATTGTCGAAGGCCTTCATGGCCGGAATCACTTGGTTGTTGTAGATGTTTCGAGCTGTATGGCTATGTTCTAGAAGCATTCTCTCCCGACGTTTCGCCTGCATCTATGGCAAGCATCCTCAGAGGTTGTGAGGTTTGTTGGAAATTGGGTTTATATATTTGTGCAATGTCCAGGGTGGGAGAAAGAAGTCTGTTGGAGCTAGGTGTGAATGTTTCAACTGGCCACTTTTGATGGCCTGGCAGGTTTTAGGTGTGGCTTGTTAGTGCCTGGGGGAATCCTTTGTTGAGAGGTGATTAGCTGTCCCTGATTGTTTCTTGTCTGGAGTTCCCCTGCGTTTGAGTGTTGTTATTTATTTGCTGTTATAATTTTAGAGTTTTTTTAATATTAGTAGGCAGGTTTTGTTAATTTTTATGTTTTTTCCCTTTCTGCTGAAATTGTTCACATGCTTGTGGATTTCAATGGCTTTTCTGTGTAGCCTGACATTATTATTAGATATTTGTTATTAGTTAATTATTAGCTAATTGTTTGGTTGAGTGTATTCTTGTCTGTCCACAGTGTACCTGACATGCTAAGACTATATATGAGGCAAACAAGCTTTTCTTTCAGAGCCTACCACACAAATAAGCAAAAACAAATGTCTTTCTGGAAATGTATGGCACTCAGTTATTTCCCTTTCAGAAGGGAGATGGGATTTTGACAAGCTGAGCTACCAGTTGGCGTGAGTGGCACAGACCAGTGAGCTAGGAGTGGAGAGATTTATTTATTTATTTCAGGATTTTACGCCGCTCTTCTCAACCCCCGAGGGGGGACTCAGAGCGGCTTACAGTAAGGCGCAATTCGATGCGCACACAGTAACAATATAAGACCCCAGAACCCTTCAACAATTAAAATACATTAAAATACAATTACCTAAACATCATACACATTCATTCCAGATTAAAACAATGTTCTGTCCATAAAAGCATTGGCCCTATTCATCCACTTTCCATTAAAATCCCATCTAAAGTGCTGCCTTGTGCTGGTGTGCAAACGCCTGGTCCCACAGCCAGGATTTTACTTTTTTCCTGAATGCCAGGAGGGATGAGGTGGATCGTACATAGGTAACAAGGTTATGCAGCCAGCTTTGAAGAGTGCTTTCATTTTCACAAGTTTCTTATGTTATCACTCTTTGCCTTTCTTCTGGCATTTCTTCAGCGTGAAGCCTTGAAAGAATGTGCTGCCAATACCTTGCATCCCTCACCCAACCATTGCAGAGCCCCCCCCAAACACACCCGTACATCCAGTCAGATATATTGTAAGAGTTCTGGGAGACTATATGGATTACATAAGTCTACCACTACTTACAAAACAATTTACTGTAGTAGTCAGTGTTGGGTTTGTTCTCAGTTCTGGAACCGGAAGACAATTGTATCTGGTTTTTACAGCTCCATGATGATTTGTGAAGAAGAAGAAAAATCAGTTTTAATTTTTCCACTCCAAATTATCCCACACAATCCAAGATGGAAGATCTGTTTGCTATGGTCAAAACAGACAAGCTGAAAGTTCCTTTCTATACCTTCCTAAAGTAGTTCTGCCATGCTCTTCAGCTTAATTCATATTTATATCCACCCTCTTCCTCCTTCAGAACATATTGATTGTACACCTCACATTCCTCCTCTGAGCAGATTTCAGGATTAAGTTTTCATTTTGCTGAGGAGGTAGTAAATTATAAACCACTGAATCAGGTAAATAGGTTTGTTCCCAAAAACATTTGCATGCATACTACTTCAACAGATACTCCCCTTTTTCATGCAGATGATGATTAGATGCCAATCAAGGGGGAAAGGTACACCGAGATCATACAGAATATATACCCAGCTCTTCAAGAAAGTGTTCAGACTTTCTTAATGGACTATTAGGATCTTGAGACTCTATAGTTATTGAAGGGGGACTGGTAAAATTCTCCAAATGGGAATTCCGTCTCAGCAAATGAAATTTCAGTTCCCAATTTTGCATCATTGTAGGCAGAAGACAGTTAAGATACTTCATACCATGAATGCTACACTTAGTTAAAAGGTTGAGAGCTCTCATAATTATTGTGTTTGCATATGCTTATAATTTTTGTGTTTGAAAACATTATCTGCTTTTTCTCTTGAGAGGCCTAAACTTTCTTTCTAAATGACAGAAATTTGAAAGTTAAAGGGGAAAAATATCATGGGATAAGATAAGAGCAGAGTTCATTTGAAGCGGAGAATCTCCTCATTTTGCCTCCAGCATTATCGTACTTAGCAAGCTAAGGCTTGAATCAATTAAATACATAATAGAGACATTTACTGTTCAATTGCAAATTGTTAGTTCCTATTTTCCAAATACACGCAGCCAAAAATTAAACACAGTAGTAGTCCAGAAACACCCACAGACCACTTATCTTATAAGAATGACAAGAATAACCAGAAATGCAAGTTGAATTCCTAGGCACTTTTACCTAAGTGTAAGCAGCAATGAACATAGTGGGACTTACTTTGGAGGAAATGTGCATAAGTGATGTGATAAAAGACTTTATCCCATGTGAGGGATGGGGATGGAAAGCATCATATTACCGTGGAGTTTAGTCATGTGGTTTTACAAAGTAGGCTTCTGCATTTTGGCTGAACTTCGATCCGTTTCTGCTGGCCAGATACTGGTAGACCCCCGTAACAGTTTTTGTGCCCCTTCTTAAAACAGGCGGGTAGCCAGATGGCAGTTTGTGTACAGCAGGTGGCAATTTGGGGGCGCTCCCTGGACTCCTCTTCCCATTATTTTAGGCTATGGCATCGTTTCTCCTTATATCCTTCATTAAGACTTGGATTAAAAAGCATCAGACTTAAGATACCACTTTTTCTACTATCCCTTTCCGTTCAGTTTGTAGAGGACACCTTAAAACTATTTCTAATCTAGAGGAGATAGATGCTACAGGCACTGCAGGTGCACACAGTCTCTCCTCTCTCTGCACGCAACTTTCCAAGGCATTTTAAGGAGGCTTGCCACTTCCTAGGAAAGGAAGAGCGATGGCCTGGACCTATCCTATAAATTAAATGGGTTCCTGATTATCCACCAAAGTAATCTATACCCACAAATACAACAGTATGTATAGGTCAATTATCAAAATATAAGTGTAAATTATAAACTTATATTGGGTAAACAAGTACAAATTTACAAATATAATGTTGATTCGCCATACATCAGAATGAGTAACAAACTAAACATAAATTTGCCACTTGTGAAGTCAGTCAGTTGAACTGAAAAGTCTGTAGAGGAAATGACCAGTTTTGACTTTTTTAGTCTTCCTCAGGCAAAATTATACATTTCTTTGATAGTAACTTAATAATTCTCTCCCAAGTAGTATTCTATGTCTTTTTTCTTTATTTCTTTTTGTAAATTATATCAGAAGAGGGTAAGTTTCCATGAATTTATATTTCTTAGATACATACTCTATTCACTTTTTTGGTTCTTATTGCGAGTACTTTCGACTTTAGAGGAGAGATAACCAGGTCATAGTGGTTTTCTGAGAATTAGGCTTTTATTTTTGTTTGCTGGGATTGGTATTAGTCTTTTAGAAGTATTTTCTGAAGGGGAGAAGAGGAGGGGAGGAGAAAGAGAAACTAAAAGGGTGACTCTTCAAGTCCCCAAATGCAGATACACATTCCACCCACCTGTCCTGCACATTCCCAACTCCAAGTCAGTACTACAAAATAAAGAAATTCAAGAAAATTAAGGATTAAAAAAAAAGATTCAAGAGAGAGGCCAAACCAGAAATGCATCAAAGCCAGGATGCAACTGTGATGCCAAATAAGGCAGTGGCTGCTACGTGGTCCCGTTATGGACAGGAAAATTTGATGGCTGGGCCCTTGCCATTATGGCCATCTGGCCAATCCAAACAAGCCGGATTGGCTGAAGCGAACTGACCACTCCAAATCTGTTTCAGACATTTCCCTAACGAAGTGTGGTGTGCGCTGACAGGAAGTCCCCCTGTGCTGTGGGAAGGGCTCCATCATCTGTCATTCCCTCAATGGATACTAAGTGTTTTGAAATGGGGAGGGGGGCAGCATGGGATAAAGTCTCGATCTCAAATACCGAGGCTTGGTATTTCCAAAGCAATGTTCGAGGGACTGCTGTTACCATTTTTCTCAGGCTCCAGAACTTTCTTAGATAGGTCTTCAGACAGTGAATTTTAAGTAATTAAAATATGCATATCATGAATAACTCTGCTCATTTTCTAGTTATATTGCCAACTAGCAGTATCTCTTCCTTCTTCTATGGGTATGTAAGGTAGTATGCAACAATATAGCTTTGTATTTTAAAAGACTGACAACAGACTGGTGCTTCTCAGGCTATATGATTTGGGGCTGGCATGTTTTTTTCCCAGTGTACCAAAGACTGGCACTAAATGAGTGTTTATTGGGTACAAATGTTTATTTTTCCTGGAAACTATCACAGGTCTGATAACCAATCAGCCTAGGGACCTCGACTTTGAGTAGCACTGGTATAGACAGAAAGAATAGGTGGCTTGCTATCCAAGTGAAATGAAGAATTAGAACTTATGGGTTTCATTCTAATATAAAAGGCGCTAAGGAACTTGCTGTCTATTAATATTTAGGGCTGTTTACAGAACAAGTTCAAGGAGCCTTCACTTCACTGCCTGTTAATCTCAACATCAGGAGGGATCTCTGTCAAAATCATAAGCACAAAAATCTGAGGTTTTCGATAATTTATAAAATTGGTATAAATATGTATGTATGTGTGTTCTGTGCCTCCAAGTTGTTATTGATTTCTAACAGCCTATTGTGGGGTTTTATAGGCAATATTTTTTCAGGGCGTGTTGCCTTTTTCTTCTCAAACTGAGAGAGTTGACTTGACAAAATCATCCAGTGTGTTTCCAGGTCTGAGCAGGGATGCAAACCCTGGTCCCTAGGGTTGTCATTCAACACCCAAATCATTACACCACTCTGAATCTCAGGGATAAAGACACATGCCCTAATTACAATTTCTGTTTTAAAAGATCAAAGATGTAAAGCTGGAAGATGATGGATAGTGTTATTATTAATGCTGATCTAGACTCAAGTATAATTACACACACTGAAACCCACTTGATTGTATTCTTCTTAGCCATTTATGAGTACGGAATAACAAGCTAAATTAATAGCTTCTCTAACAGAAGTCTTGATTTTTATAAGCTGGTGTTCATACTTTCTCCTATAATAAAAAAATCTAATATGGGTAAGATTATATCTTAGGTTTGGGGTAGATGAAAGACTATCAGATGACATTAATAAATTTGAGGTGTACTGCTTAGTTTGTTAAAGCCACATAAAATATCTTTATACAAAGCCATGGCCTGGGTTTGTGGAAGTGGAATATGGTAACCCTGGAAGAGAGTCATCTGCTCATTAGGGCAGTGGTTCTCAACCTGTGGGTCCCCAGATGTTTTGGCCTTCAACTCTCAGAAACCCTAACATCTGGTAAACTGACTGGGATTTCTGGAATTTGTAGGCCAACACACCTGGGGATCCACAGTTTGAGAACCACTGCATTAGGTCTACGTACCTAGAGGTGGCACAGTGGGTTAAAGCGCTGAGTTGCTGAACTTGCTGATTGAAAAGTCATAGGTTTAAATCTGGGGAGCGGTGTGAGCTCCTGCTGTTAGGCCCAGCTTCTGCCAACCTAGCAATTCGAAAACATGCAACAGTGAGTAGATCAATAGGTACCGCTTCTGCGTGAAGGTAACAGCACTCCAGGCAGTCATGCTAGCCACATGAGCTTTGAGGTGTCTATGGTCAATGCCGGCTCTTCGGCTTAGAAATGGAGATGAGCACCAACCAGGGGCGGTCCTACTGGTAGGCCAAGTAGGCGGCCGCCTAGGGCGCCATCTGGGAAGGGGGCGCCATCCTGGCCGCATGGGCGCCATCCTGGCCCTGCTGATGTTCCTCAGGCAGCGTCGCAGCTGCCTGCTTTTGGGCCCTGGCCTTGTACACTCCAACGCTGCTTCTGAGCATGCGCGGAGGTTTTCGCGCAGGCACAGTTGCTCCAGAGCTGAAGTTGAGCACAGGAGCAACTGCACATGCGCAAAAACCTCTGCGCATGCCCAGTAGCTCCCTTGTGCAGAAGCCTGTAAGGAAAGCACTCCCTATCGGGCAGGCAGGGAGTGCTTCCCCTCTCCCTTTGTCTCCGCCGTGCGCGCGTTTGCGGGGAAGGAGAAAGGAATCAGTGAAGGAAGTGTAAGTGAAGGAATGAATGAAGGGCTTTCCTCCTCCTCCTCTGTGACCTCTTCTCTCCCTCCTTCCTTTCTTCGGCTCTATTTCTCTCTAGACCTGAGGGGCCTGAGGCTATGAGGAGTTGTTGGAGTTGGAGTCCAAAACACCTAGAGGGAGGGAGGGCCCAAGTTTGCCCAGGCCGCGCTGCCTGTAATCGACCTCATTTGAACATTTTGGCTGCTTTTCTATTTACATTTACATTGGGATCCTAATTTTGGACTTATGGGAGACTCCTATGAATTATGAGACGGGTGGTAGGTAATATATTCTGATTTTGATGCATTTACATTGCATTTCTTGTTGATTATTATACAGTTCTGCTTAATACTGTCATACAATATAATAAAAATACAATATAACAATAGAATAATGATATATTTTATATTACATGTAATATTACAAACAATATTGCAGTATAGTGGTATTGTACACAATAGTAATATATAATATTTTATTTTACTTTATTTTGGGTTATTTGAGTTTTATAGGAGTAATGAAAATATTTAGTATAGAATCATTTTATTTAAATAAATAATTTTATTTATTATTTATAATAATAATAATATAATAGATGTTATATTATATTATAATCAGGGGCGGTCCAAGGTAATTTTAAATGGTAAGCGAACATTATTTTGGCGCCCCAAATCACTTGATAACAAAAGGTATAAGGTATTATTTATTTATTTATTTGCAACATTTTTCCCCGCCCTTCTCAGTGGCTAACAAGGCAGCACATCGATGCCCAAACATACAATGTAAAGAACCCTAAAACATACATCATTAAACAATAATTGTTTAAACAAACATATACTCATCACTCAGATTAAAAATAGAGGTAAATAAAAGATTTTTTTTAACAAACCAGAAGTTTACGTATCACATTATGTTCATATAGTTACATTACATAGAATTAACACAAAGGGACTTTTGAGAATGCAATTAGTTCTGAATCTTTGCAACAAATGTAAGTGTTTTTGTTTTTTTAAAAACATCGAGTTATCCTTAACACACAAGAAATTGAACACTTTTCAAATCAAGGCAGATAATACACAATGCCTGCTTTGAACTGGATTATATGTGTCCACACTGTCACACATTCCAGCTCAAAGCATTGTTTTGGATTTGATATGGCAGTATATAGAGGGGGACTGAAGCCCCTTCCACTCAGCCATATAACCCAGAATACCAAGGCAGATAATACACAATGCCTGCTTTGAACTGGATTATGTGTGTCCACACTGTCACACATTCCAGCTCAAAGAACTGTTTGGGATTTGATATAGCAGTATATAGAGGGGGACTAAAAGCCCCTTTCACACAGCCATATAACCCAGAATACCAAGGCAGATAATACACAATGCCTGCTTTGAACTGGATTATATGTGTCCACACTGTCACACATTCCAGCTCAAAGCATTGTTTTGGATTTGATATAGCAGTATATAGAGGGGGACTAAAAGCCCCTTTCACACAGCCATATAACCCAGAATACCAAGGCAGATAATACACAATGCCTGCTTTGAACTGGATTATATGTGTCCACACTATCACACATTCCAGCTCAAAGCATTGTTTTGGATTTGATATGGCAGTATATAGAGGGGGACTAAAAGCCCCTTTCACACAGCCATATAACCCAGAATACCAAGGCAGATAATACACAATGCCTGCTTTGAACTGGATTATATGTGTCCACACTGTCACACATTCCAGCTCAAAGCATTGTTTTGGATTTGATATGGCAGTATATAGAGGGGGACTAAAAGCCCCTTTCACACAGCCATATAACCCAGAATACCAAGGCAGATAATACACAATGCCTGCTTTGAACTGGATTATATGTGTCCACACTGTCACACATTCCAGCTCAAAGCATTGTTTTGGATTGTTTTGCCTATGGTACAGCCTCTTTCCCTTTGTATAATCCACCATTAAGAAGAAGAAAGGGTGCCACAGAAGTATGATACATATTCATATTTATCAAAAGCATTGACAATATAAAAGGAGCCAGCACTAATATTAATTATATTATGTTATAAATTATAATATATAAATACATATTATATTTTATAAAGATTATACTATATGGTATTAATATAAATTGGTATTAAATAACCCCCCCCCTCTCTCTCCACACACACACGCACACACAACTATTAAATAGGAATAAATAATACTGAATATATATCTTAATACTTTATTATTTTTGGCATAACTATCCTAATAAGGATCTGGTCCTACGACTACCCACTGTGACAAAGGCACCCTTGAAGCAAACCAATTTAAATGCGAATAGACAAGCCAAACAGCAACCTTGCACTTTTGGCAAGGCTTTGGCCCCGAAATAAGAGAGAGGAAAGCAGGGACTGGAGCCAGGAAGTGTTCACAAAGCAAACATTCCAGAATAAACAACTGCTTGTATTTTGAATGCCCCAGCACTGGGAATAATTCGGACTTTTGCCAGAGCTTCTGTTTCCAGCAAAAGAAGCCAGGGACGAGGGAACTGCCACCTGAAGGAAGGGGGGTGAAAACTCACCCTCAACCCTCAAAGGTATTATAAAACTTTTATTTCCTTCCTTTCTCCCCTTCACCCTTTCCTTCTCTCCTCCCCTTTCCCTACCTCTTCTTTCCTTCCTTCCTCCATCTCCCTTTCTCTCTCTCTCTCGGAGGAGGAGGCGCTGCCGCTGGCGGCGAGGAAGAGGGCCGGTCAGGGAGGAGGAGGCGACGGCCATGCGGTGCTGCTCCTTCTTCTTCCTCCTCCGCCGCTCAGCTCAGGGGCGGGGCGGAAGCTGAGCCGGGGCGGGGCTTTGAAAGGAGTGTTGCCCCGTGCCTCTGCCCTGCCTCCTGACTGGAGAGAGAGAAAGAGATGGGAGGAAGGCAGGCAAGAGGAAGCGAAGGGCCCGAGGATGCGTCGGTGGCGGGGAGGGGTGGGCGGGGGCCTCCCGATGCGCCCAGCAGGCGGGAGAATTCGCCCCTTCCAAGATGGCGCTCTACGCGGGGGCGTAGGTCGCTTATATGGACGGACCGCCTCTGATTATAATGTCAATATATTATAATATAATTATATTGTAATGTAGTATAATATAATTATGATATAATATAGTATGAGTATGGTATAATATATTGTATATACATTGATACAATATAATACTACTAATGGTATTGTGATATTATAATTGTATATTTGTTTTACATAGGGGGAGGGCAAAATAATGTTTTTTGGGGGGGGCGCCAAAATAATGTTTGCTTACCATTTAAAATTACCTTAGACTGCCCCTGGCACCAACCCCCAGAATCGGACACGACTGGACTTAATGCCAGGGGGAAATCTTTACCTTTACCTACCTAGCAACTAGACCAGGTAGCACCAGATTTTGTTCTATCTTGAAAGAATGGGGTATTTTCTTACACAGGTAAACTTAGTATCTGATTCTTTACCATGCTAGATGGTCAGAAGTATGTCTGATTGACTACTCTCATTGTTGCTGTGTACTTCGAAATCATTCTGCACTTATAGCAACCCTAAGGTGGACCTATTAAATGTCTAAAGCAATATTTGTACAGAGGGGGATTACAGTTTTCTTCCTTTGAGCTCACTTTCATGAACAGAATGAATGTCTTCACTGAAGTTTCTGAGATAATGTTCTTGATAATTATGGAGATCAGTGCTACAGAACTAAAAGCACCCATTGGGATCCCAATACTTTGAATAGCAATGTCACAACATCAAAGTAATTTAAAGTTTTCTGAGAGAATTGCTATCTAGTACTACAGGAAACATAAGGGGTACATGGGTGAGCCAAATCTTCCTCCAGTGCTTCCAGTGTTGGAACCCAACATCATCCTGCACAAGTTTATAGTTCTCATCAAGGAAATATAAAGACAGAAGAGTTTGGTGGCAGGGAAAACCTTTTCCCATTGTTCTCTTTGTCCACCTATCTCTCTACCCTCTCCTGCTACTTCTTTGTTAGACTGATACTACTCAGTTATATGCCTCTTTTTATTCACAGTTTCAGTCCACATGGGCAGCCCCGGAGTCCTCCATTTTCTTCTTCTCCTGTGAGCATGAAGAGAGGAAGATGTCTCTAGATAGAGAAGATACTTCGATAGCTAGGCCCTCACTTTCCTATATAGAGTTGCTTATTTTGTATTCTGCTCAGTGAGACAAAAAACATGCAGTTTATATACACATGTGCCAAATGGCACAGTAACGGCGCTTGGAGAGTTAGTAGTGCCTAAAATAGCTTTGTATAAAAGCACAAGCCACCTGCTTTTGATCATGGGTTTTACCTGAAGGCAGCTCAGAACAGGCCATCAAAGATGACTTATTTTGAAATGTAGCTCTTTGTCACCAGAGGTGTGCCGTGTGGGATCTTAATCCAGGCACAGGATTTCAGTTTGTAAGAGATTACAAAACTGGCAGCTGGCCATATTTCTCATCTTCCCTTGTGAGCTATAGTTTTTACTGAAACTGAGTCATTAAGGCATGACTTGCATGTGAATTATTCCAGCCTGCTCCTCTGGTGTAATTATTGGAGGCTTTTAGTGATGTCTTTGTTCAAATGTTGCAATTGAGAGTCTGGCCAACTAGTTATCGGGAGGCTAGGAAATGACCTTGGTGGAGAGATATGTAGGAGAAAGATTTGAAGAGGTTGTGTGGCCTGGCAAAGCAAAGAACTTGCTCAGCAGGTTACTGAAGCAATTTTTTGTACCTCCATCTCAAATGGAAAACCAGGAAGACAAAGTTTGGAATGATGGGGAAAAAACAGAGCAAACTGCACTGAACTCTTCTAGAACAATTCTTCTCTCCTTGTACAAACCATATTCTCTACCTCTCTGGATTATCTTTGCTGGTCTTCATTTCCCCGTATTTACTTATACCACTTTTCTTACCCAAAAAGCTTCTTTGCAACACCTTTTAAAACTCTCTTGTCATTAGTGGTGTTTGGACAGTTAGTCACTGCTTGGGGTTCTTCAACCATAGAGTCTTGCACTGGCAGAGGTTTTCCCTGGAAATCCCTTCCAGCCCTATGATCATGTGAAACTATCTGATTCATAGTTGCAGACCTAATTTCTCTATACTTGATAGAAGAAAGTGAAATGATAGGCGTGCACAGGCATGTAGCTGGGGGGCTAGGGGGGCTTCAGCCCCCCCCCCGAAATTCTCAGGGTGGTCCATGATAAGGCCTTACAGGTACATTATATAAACTCTTATGTGTATTCGTATCATGATCCGATCACCATGCTCAATATATCCCATATGCATGGGAGTTTTGGGACAACAATACAAAAAGTTTGCTAGGGTAGATCGTCTCTCGCTCAGATTCAGCCCCCCGAATCAAACTCAGCCCCTCCCGAATCAAAATCCTGGCTACGGCCCTGGGCGTGCGGGTTCATATGTTGGCCTTCCTCTGTCAGTGACCCGGAAGCTCAGGCTAGTGCAGAACTCTGCCGCCCGACTCCTGTCTGGAACACCAGCAGGCAGTCACATAACACCTGCCTTGCAGGATCTGCACTGGCTGCCAATTGAGCACCGGATCACCTTCAAAGTGTTGGTTCTTACCTTTAAGGGCTTACACGGCTTGGGGCCAATGTACCTGAGGGACTGTCTCTCCCCTTATTGCCCAATGAGATCACTGCGGTCAGAGGGAGCCTATCTCTTGGACGTCCCCTCGGCGAGGCTCGCGTGCTTGACCTCAACCCGCAGGAGGGCGTTCTCTGTCATCGCGCCCACACTGTGGAACACCCTCCCGGCAGAAACACGTGTGATCCAGGACTTGCTTGCATTCAGACGGGCCTGCAAGACCCATCTTTTCCGCCAGGCGTTCGACCTGTAGGTCCTACCTTTTGCAGCCCCTGTTTTTAAGTGTTATCGGTGGTAGCGTGTTGTATCGCAGTTTTAATGATTTTCTTGCGTGTACTGTTTTTAGCTAATTTGCTGTTGTTTTAATCATTGCCATTGTTTTTACTGTGCCTTGTTTGGCTCCTGTGAGCCGCCCCGAGCCCTCCCGGGAGTGGCGGCATAGAAGCACGCTTAATAAATAAATAAATAATAATCACTATTCCAATTATGAAAGATATGGAGAAATGGCAAAGTATAAATATCCAGTCCCTTTCATGATAGCAAAACATGAGCTCTCTCAGTTCTATTGGTAGTGGATTCAGGACAGATAAAAGAAAGTAGTTCATGCAATGTATAATTAGAACAGGATGTGATGATGACCTCTAGGTTATAAGTCTCCAACATAATTCAGAGACAATCATATCCATTATTATTAATTAGCTACTGAAATGAAAAGAAACTTCCATGCTCAGAGGCATCTATAAATACTAATATACTTTAGGTCAGCACCACAGGAAGTTACATCATACCAAAATAGGGAAAAGTGTCCCATATACTCCCTAGCACCGCAAGAAGATCAAACCAGTTCACAGTCCAGGAAATAAAGCCCAACTGCTCACTGGAGAGAAGGATATTAAAGGCAAAGATGAAATACTTTGGCCACATAATGAGAAGATAGGATAGCTTGGAGAAGATAATGATGCTGTGGAAAATGGAAGGAAAAGGGAAGAGAGGCCAACCAAGTGTACGATGGATGGATGTTATCCAACTCCCCTCCATGACAGCCCCAAAATGTTGAACCCCCCTCCTGTTTTTCACTTCCTCTCTCCCATATTTGAAAAAATCACCTAAAATATACCAAAAAACCCACATAAAATTCCTTTTAAATGTAGTAGTTGCTTAATTTGGCACCCATTCAGTGGCTATCACTGAGCTGAAAGTGAAAGCAGCTGTAACATGATGTTACTTCCAAGTTTTCTGAAGACATGCCAATGTGCCCTCCTGTGGAGCATAGAGGGGAAAAGTGTCCTGGATCACAATCATCCTCACTTGGAAACACAGGCCAGCACTGCCAGGTGTGCAAAACAACAAGAGACGATCTAAAATCATGATGTGAAGGGTAGACAACCAGAAAACTGATATTAATAACTTTGTATTTTACCTAAATACCAAATGAAAGTATTGATTTTGCTTAATCTAGTGACATATTTCTCCTAAACGTAGTGCATTGTCTGCATTCATAAATTACATGATGCACATATTTCTGTCTTTATGAAGAACCAATGTCCAGGATGATGAGATTTTTTTGGCAATTTGTTCAGGCTATATAAATGGAAAAGCTGTCCAACCTTCAAAAAGGCATTATTCCTTATAATAAAATACATCTGTCAACCCTAAAAGGAATACGTTTTCTGGTCTTCAAATAAGAGACACCCTTTACTAGAAGAGACATCTGGCAACCTAAGTCAGACAGATGGGCTAGCTAGCATAGAGGCAAGAAAATGTGGCCATTCAGATTATTTCTTCTGTGTGTAAAACTCCCATAATCATGAGAAATTGGAGCCCAAAATGTAAGAATTGGAAGGCTACAGTTCCCATTCCTGATTTAGCACAATATTCTCTGTGGATTGACATCAACTGTATTGTGGGCAGGCATTTTTCTTGGGCCAGTTTGGAGATTTGATGATTATATACAGGTGCTTTTGTGAGTAAAAGAAGATCAACCACTAAGTTGCAGCCTTACCTATATAGGATGGTTGGCTATAGTATTTCACAGCTTACTTTAGGGTTTCCAGAAGCATCTTGTTGGAAAAAGAATTTTGGACTTGAATGCACTCAGAAACTCATTTCTCTCCACTAGGACAACAACAACAACACATTTAAAAGGTTATATGAGGAAATAACACAATTTCTTCTTGTGACATGAGATGTTTGATAGATTATTCACACAGACAAATCATTGTGTAATGTTATAATCCTGAGGATACATTTCGAACATATTGATCCCTGGCTGAATTTTCTTGCTATTATATCTCAAAACATGTTCTGTCTCTGAAATACATTCCTTTTTGTAGATGACTTTTGCTGTTTTCAGTTCTGAATTCCCCTTCTGCTCACCACAGTGAGTCATTCTGACAAGCTGGTGGAATTTCAATTATAGCATATACCATAAAATATATACAGTTGGTCCTCTGCTTTTGCAGAGGTTACCCCACCCCCCCTTAAAAGTGAAAAAACCCCCCAACAACACAAATATCTCTGGGAGGGGGCCAAAGTGTTCTGGAATACTATATTTGATCTGACCAGCCCCACCTTGTTCATTTTTACCATCCCTCCTTGAAAACACTCATGTGTGTATGGGGGAGCAAGATACATGACTGCTGCTGGAAACGGCATGCCCTTTAGGAAATAGTGTAGTAGAGAAACCCACCTATTTCCTATAATCATTGCAGAGTACCGTTTCCCAGCTCTGCTCAGCAGTGCTATTTCAATCTGGCAGAGAGATAGGTTCAGGTAGGACCTAGAACAGAGCAAGGAAGTAGTGGCCCCAAATCCTGTTCCAGCAACCACTAACCTCTGTAAAGTTTTTAAAATTTCAGATTCCAAATCACCCCAAACTGACTACTCCCTCCAAAACATTTTTGTTTTGCTTCTTGTATTTTCTTATAATCTTTTACTTGCTTTTCATATTTTAAATGCATAATGTTTTAACTTCATTTAAGCTGTCATTAGTTTTGTCTTATATTTAAACTTTTATTGATGTTTAAGTACCGTATTTTTAATGTGTACCGTTTTGAACATGTGGTTAGCTGCCTTGATTCCCATTATTGGGAGAAAGACAGGTTATAAATGAATAAGTAAGTGACCCATGATTCCCCAGTCATCTAAAACTTCCCTGAAACTGGGAAGTAATATGATATTACTCCCTATTTTGGAAAAAAAGCATCCATGTATTGCACTTGGAGATTGTAGGGACAAAAACTGGGCCTCATTCCCAGTAAAACTGCCTACCCAGCCTAGGGCAGTTTCTTCTTTTTGTTTTGTGTCAGGAGTAACTTGAGAAATTGCAAGTCCTTTTGGTGTGAGAGAATTTGCCATCCGCAAGGAGGTTGCCCAAGGGACATTCTGATGTTTTTGATTTTTTACCGTCCTTGTTGGAGCCTTTTCTCATGTCCCCACATGGGGAGCTGGAGCTGACAGAGGGAGCTCATCTGCGCTCTCTCTGGATTTGAACTTCTAACCCGTTGGTCTTCAGTCTTGCCAGCACAAGGGTGTAACTCATTGCACCACTGGGGGCACCTGCCTAGAGCAATATCTTCCTGCGGTAGCATAAACCTAATTTCGGCATATCATTATATTCAGTTTTCATTTTTCTTTTCTTTTTAAAAAACCTTTCAAAATGCTGAAATGTTACTACTACCTGTATCCTTTAAAGTTGGGGCTGATGATGTACTTCCATTTTTACCCTATCCACACCCTTGGCCCATCTAAATAAAAAAAACCCAAAAACAATCCCAGTCATGATGCACATCGTCAGCACATGTTTTGTGTGGAAGCAAAGCAATTTTGAATGCAGAAATGAACTTCTGACTACTTTTGCTTTTATCAGGAGCATGTGATACACAGCCAGTAATGAGCCCCACAGAGTGTGTGATGGGTGACAACTTGAGTTCTTTCACACTATCTAAATGTAGCACTATGATTCCACTTCAACAGAATGGCAAAATCCTTTGGAATCCTGGGTTTGGCATTTTAGGGAGAGGCACACAACAACAAAAGGCACACAACAACAAAATTAGCATTCTTAGCCAGGGAGTTCATCTTGTTCACCACCACAAGCCCCAGGAATCCATAGGATGTTGCCATTCCTGTTAAAGTGGAATCCCAGGGTATAATTATGTTGTACAAGAGGGCCCCTGGTCCTCAGACCTCCCAAGTTGTCTGCTTTTGATAGGAAGCAACTAGGATCTGTCCTACCTTGTCTGATTTGGCAAGTGCACAGAAATATGAGCATCTAAAGAAGTACGGTAATTATTAAAAAGAACTGGGACATCGCCTGTTATACCCAAAGAAAGGTTCTGCATGTGCAAATGTTTATCATTGTGTCTCTGACGCTCTCTGCCATACCCCCTTCCCAGTTTTCAAAATAGCCTCAGCCAAAAAGTTAATAAAGCAAAAATATATATGGACAGTGTCTGTTCAATACAGAGATCAGTGAGCATAAAACGACCTGGTGCACTGCCAAAACCCCACAAAGCCATAGTTCCTCTGTTTTGATTTATTTGAAAATTGCATGTGTGTCTGGGAAGATGTCTTTCCACAGTTGAGTTTGGATTCCATGTGTAGTCCTGGGGTTTTTTCTGGCCCTGATAAACAAATAAAAAGATTTCTCCAAACCTGCAATCATGTGTCAGTGTACATAACCACATCAATAACTTGAGCACAGCCGTGTTTGCCCAGCCTATTAGGAAACCTCAATAGGTGTCTCATTCTTTCTTTTAGCTAGGCCTGGGGAATTGAGACATTTATCCTGCAACCAAGAGTCTGAATAAACTTTCTTTAATTGATAGGCTCAAACCCTGACTAGGTTTTTTAAAAAAAGAAAAGATGATAGCTTTTTAGGGAAACAAAACTGCTGACAGATCAACATCATTTCTAGGCACTTGCCAATTTTACTGCTCTGTGATGCGAAGCCAGTGTCAGTAAGGCTACTAGACTGGACTGCAAAATCAATATTTTAGGCTTGGCTTTAACTCAATGGGACTGTCTCTTAAGAAAAAAGTTTAAGGGCAAAGTATCTTTAAAGTATGTGCCAATTGTGTTTTCTTTGTGAAAAGGATCCCTTCATTTCTGAACCATAATCAGTTTCTCCCACAGTATTTCACCTGAATTTAATTTCCATGGCCTTCCTAACAAACTATGCTCTCTAGAAAGTAGAACTCACAATCTTGGAGTTTTTAGCAATTAGCAGTGCATTAGCCCTATTCCTGTGTTATACTAGAAGAGGGACACACATATAGAATAGCCAGCACAAACATGTTGCTGACCCTCCATAACATTGTGTATCCCCATGCCCTCCAACTGTCCCAGTTTGGAAGGGACAGTCCTGATGGTTATCACACGTTTTCCCCAGCTTTAAAAATGTCCATGTTTTCTCTCACCTTCCCACTTTGTCCTCAGCCTATTTAAATCACTGCAAACCGAGATCAAAGTGCCAAGATAATTTGTTCTTAGTATACTCAAGAGAAAGGAGACAAAAGTTGAGAGAACCTTGTCCTTCTCAGAAAAAACTATTAGCAGTAATCTCTCCTCTCTTGGACATTCTTCTTCATTAATCACTTTTGCCATCTAGACCACATTCTGGTGTATCCTGGGCACATTGTGGTTTTCTTCTGTCAAATTTTAGAGGGTATAGCCTCCTTGCCCCATGTTGCGCACCAGGTCTGGGACGCACACCTTTGAACCCACACTCATGCCAAAGTTCTTTAATAAGCAAGCAGTTTATTGATAATTTCGAAAGCGGTTGTCAAAAAGTAAAAGGCAGTCAATAAAGTATCAAAGAAGTTCATATAGCAAACCAAAGGTGGGTAGATTTGCCCACCAAAATCCAGAAAGGAGGTCCAAATTGCTTCTTAGGTCCCAAGTAGAGTCCACAGGAGAATAGTCATTAAACCCAAGGAAGAAAGCATCCAAAGTCACTTGAAAGGGCAAAAGCAAGCTTGAGCAAATCCAAAATCCACTGGCAGTAAAACAGGAGTAAAAGTCACAATAATAAACTTGAACAGGAGTCTTGAGAATGGAATTATTTATTTATTTATTTGCATTAGCTATCCAGTTAATTAAAAAAATTTCTATCTATACAATCCACATTCAATCACTCAATCAATGGTGGAAGCCGTATTTCATGTTCGTCGTTAAAACAGTCCGTTCCAAATAAAGTGCTACAGTTACTGTGCAAAGGCCTGGTCCCATAACCACAATTTTATTTTCTTCCTGAAAGCTAGGAGGGATGGGGTTGATTGTATTTCACTTGAAAGCGCATTCCACAGGCAGGGGGCCACAGCCGAGAAGGCCCTGTCTCTCATTCCCGCCAGTCGCAATTGAGTTGCTGGTGGAAGCGAGAGCAGGGCCTCCCCGGATAATTATGTTACGAGGTGGGACATAGCGGCAGATGTGTTCGGACAAGTAAGCTGTTACATGAATCTCAGCATGAAACACATACAAGATCAGGCCGGAAACTAAACATTGCACACACTGAGGAACAGGGCTGCAGAGACCCTATATTTGTTCCGAAAAACCAACACAAAATGCATTCCGATTCCCATGAGAACCATCCTTCAAATTCCTTTTCTCGCTTAGCCTAGCAGACTGGGTGACTCTCCTAACCAGGTGTCGGTCTTGACAGATTTGCCCTCTCCTATCAAAGGTTGCCTCCTCCAATTTGCTCGTTAGCAAATTCCTTTTGTTTTCCCTCTCTGCAGACTCAAGCTGGCTCACATCATTCTGTCTCAAAATAATTCTATCTTGGGAACTAATAATCCCTGTTGTCCCTGTTGTCTCTTCTTCATTCACAAACCCCTGTGAATCTACATTAAAATCCAACATGGAAATCTCTGAAGGGTCCTGCTCTGAAGGGAACTGAACATAACCATAATCATCTTCTTGAGGCATCAAAACAGGCCATGACCTAGAGGCGCAAGGTGAGGGGGGGGTGCAGATCACGGACCAACCCCCCCTGGTCTGCAGCCCTCTTTCTCCCTTTCTCATGTCCCACCTCGCTCCTTCTCCCGGCAAAGTCTCTGCTCCGTCCCCTCCGTCTCTCTCTCTCTCTCTCTCTCTCTCTCTCTCTCTCTCTCTCTCTCTCACGCTCTCTCTCACGCTCTCTCTCATGCACGTGCGCTCTCTCACATGCTCTTTCTCTCTCTCTCTCTTGCTCTCTCGTGCGCTCTCTCTCGCGTGCGCACTTTCTCTCGCTCTCGTGCTCTCTCTCGCTCTTGTGCACATTTGGAGCGAGTTTGCACCCGCTGTGCTCTCCCCAAGCCTCCTGACTCCCGAGGAGACCTTCAGAGCACAGAGGAGCTTTCCAGCCGGTGGGAATAGGGACCTTGGAGGTGGCAGGAGGTTGGCTTAAAGGGGACGTAATTTCAAAGTGTGGCCTAGGGCGCAAAAAAGTGTTAATCCGGGCCTGCTACACCCCATCCTTGATGTGCACATGATGGATATAAATATTCCCACTTTCAGTCCCTGCTCATGGTCTCTACGTGTTAAGCTGAAAGACTAAATACTAGAACATTATGTACACTATATCCACGAAAAATCTCACTCTGAACTACAGCCCTAACATTTGTATTCAATAGGGGAGGGGAGCAGGCTGAAAAACCAGACATTGACCCACACATTCTGACCTCCTTCTCAACTTATTTTGCCCATTCATCTACTGCTGGTGCTGCAGCTGCACATCAACAACAATAAATGATGACACCGTCATGCTTGCCCAATGGTGATGCCCAAGTCACCTTCTACCATGACCTTCCCTCCCAACATCCCCTCCCAATCTCACTTTGATACAGATTTGGAGCCCTGAATGCATATCTAAGGAATGCCAGGTTTACCACAAGTGCAGAGTAAAAAAGACTTTTTCTTAAATCATTTTAAAGCCTTTAAAAAGTGCATTCACTTTGTAAACAGTGAGGAGTTGTATGCTCCAACAGCACCGGTATTGAGGTAAAAAAGAATTATTTTGCTTGTGTGAGTTCAGTCTCTGACATTTTCAGGACTTCATTACCCTTGACAGCTCCTTGTCTCCTGCTTGCATATCTTTATCTATTGATGCCACCCCTTGTTCTAACATCTCCAGGATGGTTCTATATCAGGATGAAGAGCGGCGGATCACTCAGGAGGCTAATGTACACACTAAGTGGAAAATACGATTATATGGGCCAAATACAAACATGAACTTTCAACCAGATTAAATTGCAAATATAGTGTTGCTGTTAATAGAATAGTGGCATGTGGACTCATAACTCTTGCTGCTGGGTTTCAGCCATTCTCACTGACTTTATATGTTGATCTCCCCCTCTCTTTTCACCATCCAGCTGCTTACCTTTCTCTTTCTCTTCAGCTGTCCCACTTCACCCTGCTGCTTTCACTTATCATTTAGGTCAGTGGTTCTCAACCTGTGGGTCCCCAGTCTTTTGGCTTACAACTCCCAGAAATCCCAGCCAGTTTAGCAGTTGTTAGGGTTTCTGGGAGTTGAAGGCCAAAACATATGGGAACTCACAGGTTGAGAACCACTGCTTTAGGAGAAAAGGTTCCTTCCTCATTTCACTTTGAACCATTTTTCTTCTCTAAGCTTCTTTACCTGCCCAGTTTTTTAAAAACAAAACAAAATAATGCATACCACATTCTCCTTTTCCCTTCATTAGTTGCTCCTTCCATTTCAGCCAGCTCGCATTCAGAGGCCCTGCCATTTGCTTTTTCTGGAATGACTCCGCTTGACATCTTGATGCTACTCCTGTCTATCCATTAATGGTAAGTGCAGAAGGACAGCTCTTCTTGAGCTGTCCTTTGACAGATGTGGAGGGTTGCCAGAGTGAAAACCAGAGAGCTTTCCTGTTGTATAGAAAACAGAATTTCAGAAATGCTTACTACCTGATTGCATGCCAAGCAATACCTCTTTTACATTAGTAGCCTGCTCCAGTTGTCAATTTGGCAAGCCTGAGGTTTGTTTGTAATAAGTCTACCTGAATGTGATCTAATACAAACAAGGGATTATCTGTTATTTTTGAGAGATACTGAAACAAGAGGGGCTGCTATTAGATTTCAGAAGTAGTCTTCTTTCGGCCAGTGTGGCTCCGGTGAGGAAAAGCCCCTTGAAGCCTTTGGTTCAACATTGTTTCCTTTGGAAATGTCATATATAGTCTATCACTAAGGCAAGAAGCATTTCTGATTCCGAAAGAGATATTCCAACTCTCCAAAAAGGGGATTAGAAACCTGTATATTGAGTTCTGTATCCTTCAACCCCCAGGTAATATTCACAATTTAGAGTCAATTGATTTATTTATCCAGTGCATCAACTAACATTTAATCTCTAACATTGCCTCTATGAATACTGTCATATTTCTCTGTACATCTTCTTAATATTAACTTGAAAACTTGTATGGTATGCTCAAGGCAATAGGATGACAGACTGCAGTGTGAGATACCTTCCTTTAAAAAAAAGATACCAAACATCAGTTCCTTATCTCAATATACATTTGCAGATATGGGTACCTTGAAGATAACACACTCACCAATGACTCATTTATCTTGCAATCTTCCTGTTGAGGTTGTGTTGAATGGCAGACCTCATAACAGCAGTATCTGGATTGATTTTGTTTGTTTCTTCCCTCTCCTCTATGTTTTTGTTTTTGCTGCGTCTCATGTTCTGGAGAACCTACATATTTGTATTTTTCATTGGTACCAGCAAAGGTATTGCCAACAGTAGACATAAAGCAAGCAAACAAAACTATACACCTACAGCTATGAGTGTAGTATGTTGTTGAACAGTGGAAACAATCTGTCATTTGAATCCATTCTAGAAAGGAGACCAGCTCCATTTGTGGTGATCCAATGAGCTAGTAGTACACTGTATTACAAGTCCTGGGCATTTTCTTAAAGACTAAAGGTGTAATACTGCAAATTACACTGAAACAGTAGGACGCCTTGCCAAACAGCAGACAAACAAACACAAAAGGCTATATCATACATGTCAATAAAATCACTGATCGAATATGTAGTGTACAGCTATTACTAAAGCTACAATAACTGTATATCTGGTAAGTTTTTATACAATGCTATATGACATATATAGTCTAAGGTTGTTATTTTGAACTAACACTATGAGAGCAAACGCATATCAAGTAATGTGGCATATTCAATTACATAAACATATGTATGTCCAAAAACTCATACAGCGCAATGGGAGAATAAATGCATGCAAAAGAAAGTGCAGTAGTTCCCCCACCGGGTCCCAACTCACAAAGTGTCTATGCAGAAAAAGGTCCGTGGTCCCAAGATGCGGCAATCAATGGAACAAGGGAGGAAGACCCAACCAATCAAGTGCCGATGAATCGATTTCCCTGCCAGCGCCGTAGTTCCGGAAGTTCCCTGGGAGGTGAAAAAATAATCCTAAAGTTCACTAAGGCAAATAGAAAAAGAAGATAATCCGAGGTGAAACCACAGTCTTTGCGTGCGCTGGGGCAGAGAAGGAATCCCAAGGTCCACGGATGCGAAGGAGACGATCGACACGATGTCCCTTTGCGGCATGCCCAAGCCCTGAATAATCAATCACCGATGAAGGGCTCAGATTGCTCACACTGTGAATAGGGTGATAGTGAAGGCATGAGGGAGGGCGAAGTCCCCGAATATTCTGTATTACACAGGAAAATATGATATGTAGCAATATATCACATTGTACGTCACCTTTGGGCCAATAGAGCCTACGACGTACAATGTGATATATTGCTACATTTCATCGACATACACTTGCCTTGATATTGTGGGTACATGCTTACTATATTCCTAATGGTGTGCCTCTGATGAAGCCGAGGAACCCCATGACGCTGAGGAACTCCCTGCGAAACGGTCAGAGCCCCGTACACTAAGATCCGTCAGGCAACCACTTGGAACATACTTGATAACAACTTATGATATGGAGCCATAGCCTGTTTAGCAACCTCTTTACGCTGACCTTGTGGATTACAAACCTGATATTTACAATTGATGAACATCTTGAGACACTCTGAGATTGTATATTCCCAATTTGGAACGGCGGTCGACATTTGAAAACCCGATAATCCAGATTATAATTTATAGCGTATCTTGGAACATTCTCCACTCACTATGGATTGCTAACAGTGAAATTCTTTGGACTCCAACAGAAACGCTAAGTACCTTGCATTCTTGTAATCATTGTGAACTATTTATGAACGTATATTTATCGGAATAAGCTATTTGAACAATGATACTCATATAAAAATATATTTGATGCTATCCCAACAAAAGGCGAACTTGATTATGTAGATATTCATCTTTTCCGTGTGTTGTAACAACTGCAAGATAGTCATACTGAGAACTGCAACTTGAATGACCCAGTCTTTTAAAAAAGGAGGAATAAATTTTTCCAAACTATAATGGCTTCAAAAGTCCATTAGGTAACCCTGTATTTTTTGTATTATGTATGCAAAGGGATCTTACAGCACTTTAAGAGACTTAACTGCATCTGATGTCTCTGAAAGCTTATGTAATTAACTTTCTCTCAATTTGTCTCCAAGGTGCTTCAAGATCCCTTTACATCCAGGGTTCTTAACCAGAGATCCATGGATCCCTTTAGGGGGGGGGTGTCTGTGAGCTTGAATTGGAAAAAAAATCAATTTATTATCTTTGTAAAACATAATCTTGAATAGTCTTAACATTTAATTTAAAGACATGCTGATGATGAGTGTCATAAAACTATCTGTTGCTACGGTCTGAGAAGTGATCCATGATTGTCATCTGACTGACAAAGAGTCCATGGAAAAAAAGATTAAGAATACCTGCCTTATAAACTCATATTGTTACTAACACAGATATGCCTTTGAATTGTACAATTCTGGGACAAGATGACCAGATGGTTACATCAATATAGCTTCGGTAAGGCTAGTCAAGCTAGACCAGTGATAACTACGAGGGATCTAGCGTTGTACTTGGAAACCATTCAGTGCCTTTCTGATCTTGATTAGCTTTACGGGCTTATCTGGCAGCTCAATAATAAAGTCTCAGATGCACAACCAACCATCATTAGTCAGAAAGCTTGCTGTTTTCATTTGAAGCATGTGATAGCCGTGTCTGTACAGGCCAATGGGCAGCAACCTCTGCATGCCTGTTGCCCAGATCTTTATTTGGGATATTAATAAATCCACAGCACTTCACAGAGAAAGCCTGTGGAGAAAGATAAAATTCTCTTTGGTTTTTGAAGAAAAATGTACACTGGTGGAAGAAAATTGGACATTGCTTGAAACTGCATTATATGATCAGTGTAAACTCATACAATGCAGTTCAATGCAGTTAAACTGCATTATATGAGCCTACACTAACCACACAATGTAGTTTCAAGCTGCATAATATGGAAGTGTACATGGGGCCAGAGGCTTTTTTTCTACATTGTTCGTGCCAAAAAAACCCTTTTTCCCTCACCACCCAGATCCCTTTCACCCCGCCTTGCTTGCTTCCAAAACCCGATTTCTCTCCCACCACTCAGTGGGTGCTTTGATCGTACCGCCTTGAGTTGAGAAGTGTGGGGTATAAATACAGTAAATAAATAAATAATAAAATTTTCCTACATAGCAGAATGGAGTTGAACTGGATGACCCCTGGGGTTGCTCCTATTACTATTACAATAATAATTATTATTACTATTACAAAGGCTGGATGGCCATCTGTTGTGGGTGCTTTGATTGTGCATTTTCTGCATGGCAGAAGGGGGTTGGACTGGATGGCTGCTGAAGTCTTTCACTGAAATACTGTTATGTTTATGTTGGTCAGAAAGTTTTCCCATGCTTGAGAGAGAGAGAGGAGGGAGGGAGGGAGGGAGGGAGGGAGAGAGAGATTACGAGGGCAGGTCAATAAGTCTGCGACTTTTTGAATTTCCCGCCTCTTAACTGAAAGGGCAACACTGCTCCTGTCAACAAGCATGTGTCAGTTGACTCCTGTCAAAATTAGAACAAGCTACGTCATTTCGTTTGTGTTTGACAGCCATTGATCGCAGACTACTTCATGATTTGAGGAGAAAATGGAAAAAAATTTGTGTGTTCATTAAGCATTATTTTTTGCAGAAAAAAATCATTACTCAAACCAAGCTTGATAAATACTATGGGGACTCTGCACCATAAATTTCAATGGTAAAAAAGTGGTTTACTGAATTTTGTTGTGGCCATACAAGCACGGAAGATGCTTGTACGGCCAGTTGAGGTCTCTACACCCAAAACAATTGAAAAAATTCACGATATACTGTTGGCCGATCGGAGATTGAAAGTGTGAGAGACTGTGGAAGGCATAGGCATCTCACATGGCTCAGTGGTTTCAATTTTAAATGATCACTTGGGTATGGGAAAGCTTTCCGCAAGATGGGTGCCGCATATGCTCACAATCGTCCACAAACGCAATCGTGTGAAAATTTCGCAGGAGTGTTTGGCGTTGTTCAACCACAATATGGATGAGTTTTTGCGCCATTTCATAACCGTGGTTGAAGCGTGGATCCCCCACAACACACCAGAGACCAAACAGCAGTCAAAACATTGGGTTTCTCGGGGTGAATGGCGCGAAAGAAGGCCAAGGTGGGTTTGTCAGCCAATAAAGTCATGGCGACCGTTTTTTTGGGATGCACAAGGTATAATCCACATTGACTACCTTCAAAAGGGTAAAACAATCAATGGTGAATATTATGCCAACATATTGGGTTGATTTAATGAGGATTTGGAAAAAACCTACCGCATTTGGCCAAGAAAAAAGTTCTTTTGCACCAGGACAATGCAAGGGTGCACACATATGCAGTTGCCATGCCAACAATCCATGAATTGGAATACGAATTGCTCCCTCATCCACCCTATTCTACGGATTTAGCCCCAAGTGACTATTTCTTGTTTCCAAACCTGAAGAAATGGCTCGGCAGAAAGATATTTGACTCCAACAATGAAATCATATCACAAATAAATACCTATTTTGATGACCTCGACAAATCTTATTTTTTTGGAAGGGATAAAAAAATGGAGAATCATTGGACAAAGTGTATAGAGCTCAAAGGAGACTACGCTGAAAAATAAAATGATTTTTTATCCAAAAACCTGTGTTTCATTCAAAAAGTCACAGACTTATTGACCTGCCCTCGTATATATGGGGTTCCATGAGAAACTTTTGCTTCAAAAGGGCTCAGTGGCTGAAAATGTTTGAGAACCCCTGCTCTACTCAAACATCAGTTGGATTCATTTATTTTTTTAACAAATGAACACTAGAATGCTTTTTATTTGTCCCAGGGCTCTAGGATCCCAGTACCCACCATGCCTCAGGATATTCATCTTATCCTTTTAGCTGCAACTTGTTTCTTTTTGCATTTCTTTTTTGCCTTGGTTAATCCCTTCTTACTCAAATATTTGACTGAGTCAGCCATTAACATCATCACAAAAGCCTAGGGGATAGGTCTTAATTAAGGAAGTTCTTTACATAACTGCTATGCAGTAGATTTAGCTTCCTGCAGCAAAGTATCTCCTAGGTCTAGAAGAGCAAAATAGGGTGCAATAATTATAGCAACTATGCAGTTTTGTTATGATGGCCATTTCTGTGCAAAATGAATTGCGATATTGGGAGTCAGCATGGTTGTTGGGTATTGGTAAAAGAAACTTTCCTTAATAACTCAAGGTGCATCTACACTGTATAATTAATGCAGTTTGGCAACACTTTAACTGCCATGGCTCAGTGCTGTGGAATCACAGGAGGTTTTTTGTATTACAATATCTTTAGCCTTTTCTGCCAAAGAGTACTGATGTCTATCTGACATAATATTGAGCTATGGCTGTGGAGTCTAACTGCATTAATCCTATAGTGTAGATGTACCCTCAGCTGGAACTTTTTTCTTTGGATGCTTTTCTAAGAGCTTACAACAGTTCCTAGGAGAGATAATAAGACTGGTGCTGCTAATAGACAACGTGAGATGACATCACAGCAAATGTTCGGGGAGTGACAGAAGTGGCCATTCCCCATTTTTTCTCAGACTCTTCATTAGAAAACTAGGTCATGGAATGACACAGTGTAATGTGCATTTCATAAAATATCCCAATGCTGGCATTTGAAGAAAAATTACCTGGGCAGTTTGGTTCTGTCCATGGAAATATACATTGTATGGGAAGTGATGATAGGAAATAGGTTGCATCTTCTAAAACTTTTTCTCTATCAGCGAGACATCTTGAATTGGCCCTTAATATAACTTTGGGATTATAATGTAGCATGTAGCTAAAAAGAGTACAAGAAATACCTTGAACAAATATTGTGATCCACATTGGTGTGAATTCTTATTTATGTTTTCTGTTCCAGAAACAGCAGCCTATCTATGATCTGGGTAAAAAACAATGCAGATGTTTGTTTGAATGCTGCTAGCTTTTACAAATGCATAAACATGTTCTTTTTCTCACACATACACTGCACACATGCGAGAGTGTGATGTCAAGGGAAAATGTGTTTATGCAAACTTCGATTTTGGTAGCTCTCTATGCTGTCCTCTAGTGGACACCATCGGATGGAAAATAGATTGATCTTTTAACCAACCCAGTGTGGTGCACTGGCTTGAGTGTTAGATTATGACTCTGGAGAACAGGCTTTGGTTTCATACTTGGCCATATAAATCCATTGGGTTACTTTGGGCAAATCACACTCTCTCTGTTCCTGTGACCTTTAGGGTTGCCATTAGTTGTGGGGAGGGGACTTAAAGGCACTCATCAATTAGTGCAGTGCTAATCAAAGTGATGGTACCTGGAATAGAGAGTATGGTCTCTGAGTCATTGGCTGTCATTTCTTGGAAATTTTTACCCTCCAAAATTTTTCAGAAAATCAGGACAGGTGACCCAGGCAATATTGAAGTGTCATCAAGATGGCAAATGCTAATAATCAATCAGAACAGACAGGCTAGTTACAGCAATTTGCTTTTGCCTGAGCCTACTGGGAAGTGCCATTGTTGCTTGACACTTTAGTTAGTGGTTGAAGAAGCCCAATGACCCACAGGTTTGACTGTGTTTTATAAATTGTAAACTCTTAATTTTATCAGTTGATATTGTTCATTGTTTTTATTCACTTAATTTATGTATTGTTTTGGTGCTTTGTAATTTTATTTTTATGTGTGGCACCTTTAGTGCTTTGGTGACCCACCCTGAGTCCCTTCGGGCAGGGTACAAATATAACAATAATAATAATTATTATTATTATGCTTCCCCACTGGGTTGACTGACTGCAAACTGCTTTTGCACTTTGAACTCAGTTTGAAATAACTGAAGTAAGCTGAAGACCAAGGGGCAGAAGGAAGAAATGAGGACAATTTAAAGGCAACTGGAAAAGTGGAACAATAGAGGATTTATCAGAATTACCCCAAACTGGGACAATAGTAGGGTGCGATCTACAGCAAGAAAACTATAAGTGTAAAATATACCATAGACAGATAGTTTGCTTTTAAACAGCAGCAGAAAAACAAAATATAAGAGAAGTCAATAATTAATATCCACTCATTACGTATTTGTTTTGCTTTTAATTAGAATTGTATTTGACAAAATGAAGAAAGATAAAGAAAAATACACTTGTAAAATTATCAACAATTTGTATAGTTATAAAGATGAAATTAAATCAAGAAAAGGCAGAGGAATAGGTCACTAAAGATAATTTTTCTTGGTATATATTTTTTATTTATTTAAAACATTTATACCCTGTCCTTCTTGACCTCCACAGAGGGACTCAGAATGGCTATGGGATAGATATACTTAAATTACTTTTTATAAAGCATCTATATATGTTATCAAATCCTTATCCTGCTCTATTTGCCTTCAACCTGTTTTCTCAGGCCATAGAAAATTCTACTCTTTAATTTAAATATATAAAGTATTGTAGTGCAACACTCATCAACATGTAAACTGCCCAACAATTCTTTTAAAGGGTTTTGATCCCACCTTGGAAATATTATCCTTTCAGTGGAAATATTATCTTGGCTGGGAAATGCTAGTAGAAAACTATTAATGCATCTAGTTTTTAAAAAAAACAATTGAAGGCATTTACATTAGAAAGAGAAACCTGTTAAAGTTATCTTGATTTAAGTTAAAGGAAAAGAGATTGCACTTAAACATTAAGAAGAACATCCTGATGATAAGAGCTATTCAACAGTGAAATATGCTGCCGTGGAGTGTCTGGAGTCTCCTTCTTTGGAGGTTTTTAAGTAGAGGCTAGATAGCCATTTGTCAGGAGTACTTTGATTATGTATCCCTGCATGATTGGAAATTGAACTCCATGATTCTGTGTTGAATTTCCTCATGAAACTTAAGCTAAATGGCTGCACTAAAACCCTTACCAGAATGAATTTGGAAAATGTCATCCATGATTATTAGTGATTTATTTCTTTGTTGCTGATTTCCTTATGTCTCCCAGCAGAAGTTCTAGGGCAGTGGTTCTCAACCTGTGGGTCCCCAGATGTTTTGGCCTTCTACTTCCAGAAATCCGAACCACTGGTAAACTGGCTGACATTTCTGGGAGTTGTAGGTCAAAACACCTGGTTGAGAATCACTGTTTTAAGGTGACTAGCATCATAATTCAGTGCAACAGATAATGCCACCTGGATGCAAGTACCACTCCTTTTCCAAGCTGCCCTTATTATTTGTTCGTTTGATACAGCCTTGAGAATAAATTAAACTATCATAATCTGTGCTGGCTTTTTAGCATTGTACAAAGCTTAAATGTGGAGTTCAGTTAATGCTGACATTTAAACTTAGGTCAATCAATTTAGTTTAAATATGAATTTAAGAAAGTTGCTTTTTTGTAAGAAATTTTTCAACTTAATTAATATTGTAATTGATTTTAACAAATTAGTGTTTATCTCCAGACCTATAGGTGCATCATGTTCCCAACTGTGGGCAAAAAGGTATGTGTATATATGCAATATATTTACACACACACAGCACCAATCCTACTGAAGTGGGGAAAGCCAACTGTAATTCCTCACGTTGCTTATAATGAAGGAGCAATAACTGGAAATGAGCCTCCCAAATGGAAGCATCTATCAACCCCTTCCAGATTGTGCTAATGGGAACTGAAGATTCACAGCAAAGGCTTAGGCTTTTCAAAAATGAATAAATTTACAACTACATGTGTTTTTTTCCTGTGAGAAGAAAGGCACGCTCAATTGAAGCAGTATTTGGAGTGCAGAGTTAATTGGATAGAGGCTCTGGACTGGAATTTTGATGAATTTTTCTCATAAGCCAAGTCCTAGTTTTTATCTCAATTGAATGGGTTTTCCCTCTTCTTTCTGAAAATGTAGAGCTGCAATTTCACTATGCCTAAATTTAATTAGAAAGTTCCTTTGCACTAACAGAACATAAAACAAGCTGGTGGAAGAGCAAAAAATGGAGGCAGATGAAAGCAGATGTCAACTTCAAGCAACATTTCTCTATTTTGTACTTTTGAGAGTTTTGCTACTCTGGTTAAATCAGTCCTTGCTTTTTGATTTATTCCAGAAGCAGCACAGTGTTTTGTTTATTTATAGTCTTTCTACCCAACTCATATCAGTTTTTAAAAAGCATCTGTCCCTTCCTTCAAGCCTTCCCTCTCAAAAGATCTAAAGTAAGAGAAAGATATGAGAGGGAAAAGGAAAACAAAAAAACGGTTGCACAAGATTTGAGGTTTTTTGTCTTCGTAACCACAGGCTGACAGCAAGGCAGAAGCAAAACCCAACGGAAGTAGCTTCTAAGAGCAGGTGGTAATCCTGCTTTTCTCCTTGGCTGCTGAATGATATTTGAGAAGAGGCAAAACCATTGTCAGAAAGGTTTGCAGTGACCTTGCTTTCATTCTCGTCTTCTTCAACTTTATCTGATTCATATCTTGTTTTCTTCATTACAAACTATGGTCAGATTGGATTGAGAATCCCAAATTTCATTGTCCTTCCAGTCCAAAACTGTGCTCAGTAATCACATGGTAATATGGGCATTTCCATCCTCACTGCCACCAGAAAGGACCAGGGCAGAGGGAACACCAACATCTAGTCCACCTTGTATATTGTGAGGACCATCATCAAAGAAGATGTGGGGCTGGATTTTGGACAAGATGGGGCCTTTAGGAGCTCCATCCATGAAGAAGGCCTCATCAATTGCCAAGCCCCATTTTCTGAGGGTTTTGATGGTCCGGATGCCCATGTCACGGCCACTGCGGGCAGTTACCAAGTAAGTGCGGATGGGGGAGTCCTCTTGACCAAACTTGTTGCGAATTTTCCCAAGGTGCAAAGCAAAGGTTTTCAATGGCCCCTGTAGAATATGATATGTAAGAGAGACAAAGTTGTATTACTCCAGGAAGCAAAAACAGACCAAATTACTCTATTCAAGTGTGAGTGAGCTACAATCATACTTTTTGATTAAAAAAAAACACCCCAATGTATTTCTATCCAAAAGCAAACATGCACATACAGGCATACATTACTTTACAAAGTAGATGTGTTCCTGGGTATTACTTCTTTGACAGCAAATTTGGTACTAGAAGCAGAAATAATACCACAAAAACACCACAAAACACCACAAAAAAGGAAGAGCAGTTCAACATGATTTAGCAGGCATTTTGTCCAATATAAGCAATATGTGCATATGAAATGAAACAACCAGGTCAGGTAAGCCTTGCATAGGTAAATCAAAACATTCTGAACCTTCTAGAAACCAACAGAAGTCTTCTTCTAAAGACCATTTGGACATTCGTCATTTCACTAGCTTCCACTATTCGTATGATTTCCATTGGCCAAACTTACAGATCTCTCTCTTTTTTTAATACAGAGGGTGGGCTGGGGTTGTAGAATTGATGAGGCAGACTAATCTATATGTTATTCATACATGCTCAGTGAGGGATTCTGAAGACAGCTAATGTATCTGACCTTAGTAGGCAGGTGAACACAGCTACACTAGGACTGACTAGAGTAGAATCCCACTCATTACAGCTCAAACTTTTAGTCCATTGTTTACTGCAGGCAAACTGCTTTAAAACAATACTGGAGGCATGTATGTCTTCAGCTCTTCTCCATCATCTTCTTAATACTGTAGATGCTAAAATTCTCCAGCTAGACAGAGGACAAGAAGAAAATGGGGTCTGGAATATGAAAAGACTTTAAAAAATTTTGTCAGATACTTTATTAACTGAGGAATAGCTGGGGGTCCCTGTTCTGAAAACAATTCAATAGCAGTAAGCAAAAAATGAGAAGTTCCAGCAACTTAAAACATAAAAAATGTTATAGCTTGATTTCTCTGCTAAAAAACAGATGTTTTCTGACTTCGGTATTCATTAGATCAAGGTGGGCAAGTTGTGACCTGAGGTGACGTGCAATCCAAAAAGGAGGGGGAAAGCCTCTCATTGCAATTTTCTTTTCAAGTAGGTCACAGCTCTGTTCCCCACAATGTTTAATAAAGAATACCAATTTTTGGAAACAGAAATAGGTTTCCAGTGTCTGATTCCCCCTCCCCTGACATTTCCCGAGATCCATGTTGCCTGCAAAGAGCAAGGTTGAAAGAAAATTGTCCCCCTACATGGTCCTGAGAAAGTGGGGCACTCTGAATGCTACAGAGAGTCTCAACAGCTGACCTTTGTTTGGGTTTGAGTATTCTGCTTGACCAACAAGTCACCCTTATACCCTTTGGGGAAAATGAGTGCTAGTAAAGGATAACCTTACCTCTCCCATGGGTACTGATTCCATACTTTTCTCATACGCGATAGCTCCCTCCAGTCCCTTTTCTCGAAAGACACGGTCGGTTTCATCAGAAAATAGAACTGCATCTCCATCAAAGACGACTCGCAGCTGGTTGGTGGGAGCCTGTATCTCTTGCTGGAAGAGGAGTGCTGCAGAGACTCCTATGTATGAAACAGACTATTTACAGCTTATTCAGCAGAGGCACACAGGAGGCTTGGCATAGGCCTCATTTTAAATGTGCAATTTCCTGAGTGAAGATGAGGTAGATATGGTGCTGTGGGAGTTTTTCCATCTTTCATTGGCAGAGGCACAGCATAAAAGCTTTGAAAAGCTTGTTTAGAAAGCTTTTCCTCTACCATGGGTAAGTTAAACATAAGATAATAGACTTCAAGCATATGCCATCAAGCTGTTAAAGTACTCTTGTTGTTAAAGTACTCACAATAGTCCTTTCTTGTCGTATCATAGATACAAAAAAACCTTCGTCTCCTTCCTCTCCTCTCTGCCCAGCATCTTTTCCTTTAATCTTTCCCCAGCCTCACCCTTCACATACACCTTATGTTCATCAACAAGCCTTGATCCATGGTTTCTCTTCTCTTAGCATAAAGGGAGTATGCGGTCTTCAGACCAAGGGTGAGAGCTTCTGGCACCCTCACACTCTTCCAGGTGCATTTTTACCAAATAAGGAAAATGGTTCAAGTAATGCTCTTCTGCTATTGGTAATGAATTCAAAATGTAGGAAAGGTGATTCCATTTGAACATTTGGAAAAACTTCCCAATAGTAAGAGCTGTCTGATAGTGGAATCTGCTGCTTCGTAGAGTGGTGGAGTCTTCTCCTTTGGAAGCTTTTAAGCACAGTGTAGATGGCCATCTGTTGAGAATGCTTTGATTGTATTTTGCTACAGGAGGTTGGACTGGATGGCCCTTGTGATCTATTCCAACCCTTCCTGACAAGCAATGAATGTTTTTAGATGCTGTGGCTCACAAATCACAAGGATGTTGGGTTTATGCCTTCAGCCTTTGGAGGAAGGATTGCTGGTTGATGTGGCCATCTTTCTTATCAAAGAGGCCCCAGACTTAAGAAAGACTATCTTCCCTGTCTCTTACACTGGCTGAATAGAACAAGCTTTCTCCAGAAGCCTGTACTAAGTGATGTGCAGAACATTAAGAGAAACTGTCTTCCTCTTTAATAGGAAACATGCTTATTTTCCACACTATTTCCCACTTAAAAACTTACTGACAGATTTTAGAGCAGCAGAAGGTTGTTACTGTGTGTGCTCTAATGGTATGAATTTAATATTGCATGAATGTTTTCCTCAAGAGGATGCTCACAGAATTTTATAAAAAGACACAAGGGAAGAGACTTGTTGAGGGAGAGACACATCATCAGAGAGATTGCAGCAAAATGCAAAAAGCAAAAGAGCAAGTATTTTGGCTAATGAAGGAAGAGAATAAGTACCAACCTCTCTGAAGTGCATTGTATACATCCTTCCGGTCAGCTGAGAGAAAAAGCTTCACATTATGGGTTTTCAAGTACTGGGTAGAGTCTTCATCACTGACAAAGCAGAACTTGGAGATCTCCAGACCTTAAAATCCAGAAATAAACAACTAATTTACTAATTACAGTAAAAAAAATGAAAATTCACACAATTATTGGTATACCATATCACAATATCTCATTCCCTGGGCCAAACTAGTAAATACCCATCATATCCACTTTCCACCCATCCTATAAGCGCTGCGCTCTTCACCCACAATTGAAATGTTAATGGTAAATACACATTTGAAACTCTGCAGGGAAAGTGAAGGATGTTTTGGAGTGCACATGAGATCTGAAATGGAAAAAATATGTAACAAAATGGCATTCTCAAATATGAAGATGTTGTTTTACATTGCATTTATTTTTTCCCCTTGTATCCTATTAGGTAAAAATAAAAGTTTACACAATGCAGGGTAAAATAAAATTATACATTCTGTTTAGAAGCGCTTCCTAATAACTTTAATAAAAGAAATGAAATCTAAGACAAATAGGTTAGTCATTAATAACAATTGCCAAAACCCTTCAAAGCTTGCATGAAAGCATAAAGAGATGGAACTTTATAGATTTTCCCACATAGGACACTCTACAGTGTCCAACTTTCCTGTCCAACGTAGCTCCCTCTATGAACCAGCTAGGACAGTGCTGTCCAACTTCTGGCGGGTTCAGGGCTGGATAAGAGGTCACTGATGACCTGCGGGGCCGCTCGGCCCCACCCCCAGGCCCCGCCCCCAGGCCCCGCCCCCAGCCCAGGCCCCGCCCCCTCCTAAAGCCGCTGAAAAAGGAGGAGTAGGCGGCGCCAAGAGCAGCGTCACAGGGCTGGCGTGACGTGCTGCTCTTGGCACCGCCTACTCCTCCCTTTCGGCGCCCCTCCCTTCCTAGGCCGGGGAGCCCGAAAAGGGCAGAAGGCAGCGCCAACGGCAGCGTCACAGGCCTGGCGTGACGCGCTGCCCCTTGGCACCGCCTACTCCTCCTTTCGGCGCCCCCTCCCTTCCTAGGCCGGGGGAGCCGCCGAAAAGGAGGAGTAGGCGGTGCCAAGAGCAGCGCGTCACGCCAGGCCTGTGACGCGCTGCTCTTGGCGCCGCCTTCTGCCCTTTTTTGGCGGCTCCCCCGCCCTAGGTAGGGAGGGGGGCGCCGAAAAGGAGGAGCTAGCTCTCTTCCTCCTCCCTGCCCCGCCTCCCCCTCCCCCCGGCCGCCATTTTTTTTAAAAAAATCGATTTTTTAAAAAAATTTAAAAATGGCGGCTGAGGGCATAGGTGGGGCCGTGTCCAACAGGCTATGGGGCCGGATCCGGCCCCGGGGCCGCCAGTTGGACAGCCCTGAGCTAGAACATTAAGATCTGTCAGGAGTCCCTGCTCTCGGTCCCACCCCCTTTGCAAGGGTGACTGGTGGGGATGAGAGACAGGGCCTCCTCAGTGGTGTCCACTTGGAACTCTCTCCCCAACAATATTAGACTGGCTCCCTTCCTCCTTGTCTTTAGAAAAAAAGTTAAGACCTGGCTCTGAGATCAGGCATTCAGGAATAGTGCAACACAGAATTGATATGCAGCAACATGAAGGACAATCACAGTATTGCAATGTGGCACTGAAGTGGCCAATCTGTAAGCTGCTCTTTGTCCCCCTCGGAGTGAGAAAAGCAGGATAGAAATATAGGAAATAAATAAATATAGCTTTGGTGCCATAGAAGGGTTCTGCATTTAATGCTGGTTTAATGAGAGTCCATAAACAGAACTGGAGGAAAGAACATCTATTTCCTTAAAGGCCAGTACCAGCTATAATAGGCATTTATCTTGCTAATTAGACTCAAACCAAAATGCTATGTGCCTTCTCTCTGCCTTTTTGTTACCTATTGGTTACAGTTAAGTTGTACTGGCTGGGAGATTTTTGTAGTCCAGGCTTTGTGTAAGTCTGTGGAAATATATTATGTAATGGACTTGAATTGCTCGTTCCTGGCTAGTATGCAAACTTATGTTGAAATTAGCATTTTTCTGGAAACTAAACTCAGGTGTCCTATCTCTCTGCCACATTTATCAAAAATAAAAAAAACCTGTGCATTTGTAACACTGTTGTCACCAGATGTCACTGTAGTGCCATAGGTACAACTAGAGCAAGAAGTCATTCCTCAGGCAAAACCAGTCTTTCACTGTGTATAAACAATAACTGAAATAGTTGCTAGGAGATGCGTTGGTGACCAAACCAGATAGGCGGAACTATGATGCATGGTAAAAGATATTCATTCTTTCCCTCTGCCACTATTTGATGAATTTTTTCCCCTAAAACTGCTGTTAGCCCTGGGGAGGAGCTCCTAGTGATATGGAACATAATAATAATAATAATAATAATAACTGGAAGAGACCTCTTGGGCCATCTAGTCCAACCTCCTTCATTCTGCCTTCATGCAGGGAAAGCACAATCAAAGTAACCCTGACAAATTGCCACCCAGCCATAATAATAATAATAATAATAATAATAAATAATAATAATAAAGAGTTTTCACCCCCTGGCCCAGGAAGTTTAGGCAAGCAGAAAGCCAGGCAGGTAGCTGTGCATGGAGGTCCTAGTGCAGGCCAACGTGAAGAAGGAGGCCAAAGGTGACCTTCATGAGCAGCGTGGCATAGGTCAGACGCTCCATTGGGCCCCAGCTGGCCCAGTAAGGACAGAAGAAGCATGAGGAAGGAGGCGGGAAGCGGCAGCAGGCACACTCACCAACCACTTCACTCAGCCAGAGGCAGCTTCGCCATAAGTGAGGTCAATTGGCTGAGGAGGCCCAGTGGCTGGGTGGTGGAGCATGGCCCCTGGATGCGTGCTTCCAGGGCCTCTTCCCGTGTGCAACACTGGGAGAGGTGCCCCGGCGTTGGCAAGTGTGAGGGGGAAAGAGGGCTGAGAGCACATGCCCAGGGGCCAGTGAAGCACTCAGAGGAGAGAGAGAGGAAATTCGCCGCTCTGTGAGCCGAAGCCAGGGACCAGAATTGGGGAAACACTGAATAATTTCCAACTCACTGCTTCAGAACAGAAATGGCAGAAAAAGCTTCGGAAGGACAAAGGGACTTTCAGTTTCCTTAAAAACTTCAAAATCGCTTCAAAAAGCAAATCTTTCTGAATTTATTCTGAATTATGAAGATTCCGACTGAACCTAACCATGCCTACTATCTGTTTATTTATAGCAAGAATACAGAAACAGCAACAAAGCATGGAATGGCATTAAGAGAATAGAAATGATTTTGTTCCACAAGTAATACAGACATGATCATGAAGTAAGACATAGGCAACCATGAAATTCTGAGTCTAAAACCACTTGGTGACAGTGAACTCCTTCCTAGACTGGCATAGATGTGAATTACTCTGCATCACACTTGATTCTTTCAGTTCTTTAAGTACAGGTGACTTAGCACTTTTAAATGCAGACATTCAGAGAAGGTTAAAAAAAGGAGGGTGGGATCTGTAAGAAAACAAAATTCAACATTTCATTTTTTGGTCAGACCTATTCAGTACCTGGATGAGTGACCACCAAGGAATACCAGATGCTGGAAGCTATATTTCAGAAGAAAATGACAAACCACACCAAAGTATTTATTGCCTAAGAAAACATTCAGTCAGTGGTTCTCAATCTGTGTGTCCCTAGGTGTTTTGGCTTACAACTCCCAGAAAGCCCAGCCAGTTTACCAGCTGTTACCTTTGCACACAAACAAATCTACAATACGAGAGTGTTTCTGAGGGTAAGTGGGAGGAACCGTGCTCTCTTCAGAGTAGAGAACCTACCATGCTGTTTAGCACTATTGATGATGCGGGCACCACTCTCTGGGCTGTTATTGGAGAGAACAATGACATCAAAGAGCTTCTTTTCTTCAGGATTTCTTTCAAGAAGTTTCTTGTTCACAAACTGTACCGCCTGAAAGAAGCAGTTATGGGTGCATTATTGTTTGTATCTCAAAATAATGACCATGAGTAGATACACTTTGGATGTTGTTAGGTGTATAACATAAGTAGGAGGGGGTGTGAGTACAGCTCTCTAATGTCTTGAGTGAGTTTGGAAAAAATAAATGAAAATAAAACACTACATGTTTCCCTTTTGGGTATGATGGCTATGTTTGTAACGGATAACTATTTCAACTGCCTGTGACATCTTTGTGAACTCTTCTCAAATCCTCTGTGTAGCTCTGAAACTGTCTTTAAAATCCATAGCTTCCTTTTTTTGCAATATAAAACAATGCTTGGGAATACTGGCAGTAGTAGCACAGTGCTGAAGTTGAATAATTAAATAATGCAATGGTGTTAAAATCTTACAGGAAAATTAATGTCATAGGAATTGTTAATGAAAAATGTCTAATCATAAAATTGTCTTTTTTTTATAAAAAAAGTAGCAAAATGTGTCCATTCAAAAGTAATACATTGAAATAGAAAACAATAATTACTGCAATGTTGTTGGTGTTTAACAAATGTTATGTTAACTGTTTAACATTTTAATGACTTAAGGGAATGAATTAATTTAATTAGGGAATTGTTTAAGAGCCCTGAGATATAATATATGTTTATAGAGGAAATATATGGGGTATGTATTGCATATATTGATTTGCAATAATGTTATGGGTTTAGGGTTCTGCTGAATGCCCTCTTGGGACACTACTAAGAACATAAGAAATCATGAATGCCTCAGCCCATCTAGTCCAGCATTCTGTGTCACACAGTGGAGTTGTACACAGGGACCTAGCAAAGCAAAACCCTCACCTGCTCCCGACCCCCACAACCAGTCGGGAATCCTGCCTGCCTCCATCACACAGAGGTGGCACTTGGATGTCCATTTCAGTAGACTGATTCCTTTATCCAAGACAATCCTCAATGAAGCTGTCCAGGCTGACAGCTTTCACAAGCTGGAAGGAGTTCCATAAGGCATGGTCTGGGTGAAGAAATATTTCCCTTTATTAGTCCTGACTTTCCTACCTTGGAGCTTTAGGGATCATATTCCTAGTATTTGTGACAGAGAAAAATTTTTTTTTGTTCAGCTTTTTGCATGATTTTATACCGGATCAATACCCTTGCCGTCTTTCAAGGCTGAAAAGACCACGTTCGCCATCTTTGTTCTGACTCATCCCTTGGATCATATTTGTGATTCTTTGTACCTTTTCCAGTTCCGTTATATCCTTTTTGAGAAGGTCAGAATTGTACACTCCAGCCAGATAAGGGGTGGCCCACCATAGATTTGGAGAGGCAATACAACATTTCGACCTATTTTCGATTCCCTTCCTGATCATGCCAAGCATAGCGAACAGGAAGGGACTAGCGCATTGGGTGACTTTACACTTGTTTAGGTTAAAAATGCATTTGCCACTTTGTTGCCCATTCACTCAATTTCGAGAGATCTTTCTGGAGCTCTTTACAGTCAGTTTCATTTTTAACTACCCTGAACAGTTTAGTGTCATCTGCAAACTTTGCTACCTCACAATTTACATCTACATCCAGATCGTTTATGAATAAATTAAAAAGTAACGGTCCTAAAACTGAACCTGGGGTACGCCACTTCTCACCTCTTTCCACCCAGAGAAGTGTCCATTTATTACCACCCTTTGTTTCCTACAGTTTAGCCAGGTTCCAATCCAGGACAAGACCTGTCCCCTGATTCCATGGCTGAAGAGCTTATTTAGGAGCCTTTGGTGAGGGACTTTGTCAAAAGCCTTTTGAAAGTCAAGGTAAACAATATCGACTGGGTCCCTTTATCTATGTGTTTATTTACACCCTCAAAGAATTCTAACAAGTTAGTAAGACATGATTTGCCTTTGCAGAAACCATGTTGATTTTCCTTCAGCAATGCCTGTTCTTCTATGTGCTTAGTAATTTTTTTCTTTAATAATGGTTTCCATCACTTTGCCTGGAACTGAGGTTAGACTAACTGGCCTATAATTTCCTGGATCACCCCTGGATCCTTTCTTGAAGATCGGAGTTACATTTGCCTCCCTCCAGTCCTCGGGTACAGTGCCTGATCTTAGAGAAAGGTTATATATTTTGGCTAGAATTTCAGCAATTTCACACTTGAGTTCCTTAAGAACTCTGGGGTGGATGCCATCTGGCCCTGGTGATTTGTTGACATTTAGTTTAGTAAGGCATGTGAGAACATCTTCCTTGTTTATCTCTATCTGGTTTAATTCATTTAATTCCCTCCCTGAAAAAACTGACTCAGCTGCAGGCATATGTTGTCTGTCCTCCTGTGTGAAAACGGAGCAAAGAAGTCGTTTAGCCGCTCAGCAATCTCCTTGTCTTCACTTATCGTCCCTTTCTTACCATTTTCGTCAAGTGGCCCAACTGCTTTTCTAGTTGGGTTCCTGCTTCTGATGTACTTAAAGAAGTTTTTGCTATTTTTTTTTAATGTTCTTAGCTATATGTGCCTCAAAATCTCTCTTGGCTTTCCTGACGGTTGCTTTGCATTTAGTTTGCCAGAGCTTGTGTTCCTTTCTGTTCTCCTCAGTAGGAAGAGCCTTCCATTTCTTAAATGAGTTTTTCTTCTTTCCAATCACATCTTTTACTTCATTTGTAAGCCATACTGATGTCCTCTTGGACTTTCCCGGCCTCTTTCTTATTTTAGGAATGCATTTTAGTTCGGCTTGTTTTATAGTATTTTTAAACAGTTTCCAAGCATTTTGGAGGGATTTGATTTTTTTTTACTGTTCCTTTTAGTTTGTTCTTTACTATTTTTCTCATTTTGGTGAAATTCCCTTTGTGAAAATTTAAGGTCTCTGTGTTAGTTTTCACTGACAGTTTGCTATCCAAACTTAAGTTGAAGGTTATTGTGTTGTGGTCACTGGTACCTATGGGCTCAGTTACAAGGACATCTTGAACGAGATCTTGTTCATTAGTTAGCACCAAGTCCAGGATCCCCTTTCCCTGGATGGTTCCATGACCATCTGCTCAAGGGAATAATCAGCCAGCATGTCGAGGAACCTTGTCTCTCTTTCATGCGTAGAACAAGAATTTAGCCAATCTATTCGGGATAGTTGAAGTCCCCCATTATGACTAATTTATTGCTTTTTGAGGCCTGTTTAATTTCATTTTCCAGATAGCAGTCTGCCTCTGGAGTTTGGTTGGGAGGGCGATAGCAGATCCCTAATGCTAGATTAGTTTTTTGTCCTGGGACTTTTATCCACAATGTTTCTGTACTCAATCATGTGAATGTAGATTGTAAGAGGCTAGACCTGCAAAGCTAGTCAAGCAATTAAGACTTTTCAAGACAATCTCAATGGATTGCCGAAGGCTTTCACAGCTGGATACTAGGCATGGTTAGGTTCAGTCGGAATCTTCGTAATTCGGATTAAATTCGGATCATATTCCTTTTTGAAGCAATTTCAAAGCGGTTTGGAATCCGGAAATATCCTTGCCCTTTCGAAGCCACTGTCGCCATCTTTGTTCTGACTCAGGAAGTGATTCAGAAAAGATCTAGCATTTGAAGGTCTTGCCTCCAGCCAATAAGGGGAAACCACCTCGGGAGAGGCAGGGTTTCGGCATGGCAGCCAGGTACGCGAACAGGAAGGGACTAGGCAGCTTGGGTGGGAAAGGTGCCATGGCACTGCTTTGCAAGGGAACAACATACCTGGGGAACCTAGTAAAATGCCCCCCCCCCCATGTTTTCCTGAATGGGCTGGGATTTGGAGGAGAAAAGGAAAGGGGAAAGGAAGAGAGATAAGGAAAAAGGGGGAAGGGAAGAGAGAGAAAAAGCAGGAAAAATGTCAGTTTAAACCAGTGTGGATGGATTTCTTTCCTTTCTCTCCCACGTCAGTTCAAACCAGTGTGGATGGGATGGATCCGTGTCAGTTTAAATCAGTGGATGAATTCCTTTCCTTTCCTTCCTCTCCCTCGTCAGTTTAAACCAGTGTGGATTGATTCCTTTCCTTTCCCAGCAGTTTTAAACCAGCGTGGATGAATTTCCTCTCTTTTCTCCCCCCCCCCCCCCCATTTCTGGTAAAACAACTACTTTCAAAGTAAAGACCACCCAATGAAACAAATAACACTTTGAAACCATTAACAAATAATTCGTAAAACTCCGAAATTTTGAAAAGTTTTGAACTTTTTTCTGTGAAAATCGGAGTTGACTTTAGATCCAAACCACCAGCGCCACCTACATCCGAAATGAGTATTTTTGATCCTTTTTTAAAATCAAACAAGCCTACTGGATACACTGAGGTGTTGCATGGTTTCCAGGCTGTATGGCTGTGGTAGAACATGGCCATACAGCCTGGAAACCACACAACATGTACCCCTTGTTATTGAGACCAGCTTTAACAAAGGCTATGGAAATATGCAGAGATTCATTCTGGAATGGAACCTATATTGTCTTTTAGTTAACTACATCTATGTAAATGGCAATATTTCTCTGAAGCCAGAATACAAATTAAGAATGGGATCTGAGAGCACAGTTGCATTTCAAAATTTGGCTATTTGTATACATGTGTATAAGACACAGTATAGAACCAGGTTCATGGTGAGCAAAAAAGTGAATGTGGTCACTGTTTACAAGGTGCTGTATCTGTGTTATGAGCAGAACATCTACAGACTTCAAGATGAAGACTCTCTTTAGAAGACAGAAGTTGCTGGCTCTACTATTACCCAAACTAAAGCAGTGGATACTGGGTGGCATACAAGGAGTTTCAATGGCACCTCCTGGGCATTCCTTCCTGTTGTATAACAAAGCTGTATGTTATTGGTAGCCAGTTCTGGGCCTGCTATAACAGCTTGATGCTCTCAAGTATGGTGTTGAAAGCTTCCCATCATTACTGTCAAAGTAAAATTCAGTTGACAGTCCATGAAGTTCCTGTAGATAAAATGGGGGTGTATCAATTTGGAGAAGGTGTCATTTTGCCTGTTATATCAGGCAGAATAAGGTATTGGGTCATCCTGGCCTTTTACCTGAACAAAAGCGAAGGCTGTCCCTTGCTTCAATCTGTTGTTCTCATTTTCTTGCTGATGCTTTACATACTCATCCTTTCCTTTGGCCAAGAAGATCTCGTGCTCCTTCTCCAGGTTGAAAATAGCCCTTGTTGTTACAGCAATAACCAGAGCTTCTTTGGGATCTTTCTGAGGTAGAGAAGACCAAGAACAAGGTACGGATTTAGCTGACCTGACTAACACTGATTAAATACCAGAAACAGAGATGAAAGGGATGAGAGCCAACATTTGGATATCTTCCCAATCAAATCCATGGCACTTATATTTAAGATTCTTCAGTCTTTTATGTTCACAACCTCAGCATGCATGTTTGTTTTCTCGGAAACCCGATTGTCCAGAAGATTTTGCAATCCTGTTCTGTATCCACTGTGAATACCACAGGTTAATGGAAGCAGCACTTTGAATCTAAGTGTCAGAATGCAGCACTACCAGTATCAACTGATATGCTTCCAAAAGCGAGAAAAGGGACATCCAATGAACCAGCAAACGATGCGGAGGCTTAGTTAACATCCAAGTGGGAGGAATATTGCCTTTGGATTTACAGTACATGGGGACCTCCCTCTACTGGAGGAGTCCCTCCCCTGTCAGCCAAGATGACAGATGCTGTGTTTGGGGAGGGCAACAGCCTTTTTGTTTCTAGAGCAGCTTCTTAATTCCTCCAGTCTAGAGCAGTGGTTCTCAAAATTTGGCTTTATGGATGTTACAGATGTTCAGCAGTTCCATTCAGGTTTGATAACAGATTGGGTTTCTCGGAGCTGATGTCTGAAACACCTGGAGGACCAAAGTTTGAGGAGGAACACTCTAGACCAGTAGTTCTCAACATGTGAGTCCCCAGATGTTTTGGCCTTCAACTCCCAGAAATTCTAACAGCTGATAAACTGGCTGGGATTTCTGTGAGTTGTAGGCCAAAACACCTGGGGACCCACAGGTTGAGAACCTCTGGTCTAGACCCATTATATACAACACCATAGTAAAATGGAGTCCTTTATATAAAACAGTAAAACCAAGGTTTGCTCTTCAGACCATTTTCAAGTTGTGGATGGTGAAATCAATAAATACAGAATCTATGGGTCATCTGAAGACAGTATGTACTTTTGCTCTCCTCAATGCCTCGTTCTTGAAGTTCATTCACCCCCCTCTCCCATTAAGGACGCATTTCCCCCCATAAAGGATGCTATTCCGCTTATCTCAACCTGAGCTTTTAACACTTTATGTGTGTCCCTTCGGTCCGCCCTTTTTGATTTTATATATTTCTTTGGATAATGTTTTTATTTATATGTATGTATTTTCTTCTTTTTATTGTGTTTATTGCTAATGTTTGATTTTATTTTATTGTAATTTGCTGTTTGGGCTTGGCCTTGTGTGAGCCGCCCCAAATCCCCATTGGGGAGATGGGGCGGTTACAAATAAAGTTTATTATTATTGTTGTATTATTATGATGTATTTGACTATCATTTGATTCCATTTTTTTAATAAAAAAAACTTTTGGTTATAATTTTCTCATGGCTATTACCCAACCACCCTGAGGGACCTTGATTTTGGCATCTTAAATCACCTGGCTTTTATTTGCCTTCAGCAGTGGTGCCAGGTCGCCTATACTTTAGCAGTCTGTGTTGTTTTGGAGCAAAGAACACCTCAGTATCCTGTTAAATTATATTTAATACTTTCCTCTGTGTTATTGTCTTTAGGTTCTGTTTCAAACTTAGATCTCACGCAGAGAAGCATACAGTGCTGCTTTACACAGAGGCAGTCCATTGGTCTGTAAACTGACATAAGTTCACCTGGGTCTCAATAAGTAATCTTGCTCCCATAGAGCAGTGCTTCTTAAGCAACCCCATATGAAAGGTTAGCAATTTTGCTCCAATGGGCCAGGGAATTGGTATCCTATTTGCCTTCTCTTCTACATCTGTATCTTCCATTCTTGGAAACTCCTCAGGGACCAGTAACAGGTAGCTAAGGGACTGACATTGGTTAATAGGCCACCAATCTGAGTAGCAGTGTCATAAATCATTTGAACTAGAGATGAACCTGGGCTCCTTTGCATACAAAGCATATGCAGTGTTATCCATTTACGCCATGCAATAATGAGTTTGTAAAATTGTTTCATCAGTTGGCCATACTAATTGTGTGTGTGTGTGTAAAATGTAACAGTCTTCAACATGGGCTGACAAGAAATGCATCTGCACAGGAGAGCGCCCAGAAGAAAACAACTGGTCATTTTTACTGTGCATTAAAGTGGCCATAATCCTAAGATAATATTGGATGATGTGAATGAGTCCTTTATTACGTTTTAAAAAGAAATCTATTTAAAAATAGAATGTATGTATGGAAGTGTAAACACCTACAAGAAACAAAATGACAAAAACATAACAAAACAATTCCTGAATGTAATCAACTATTGCTACTTGAATAACTTACTGGTTTCACACTGGTATTGATGATGATGTTTTCAGGGTCCGACATCTTTTATTTCTTACTCTGAAGGAGAAAATATACTAAATATAACTGCAAGGAAAGATAGCATTTTTCAGCGGAAAGAATGATTGTCTGATGTGTTTTACAAACTGTATCCTTCCAAAAGAAAAAAGAAAAACCTGCAGGATTTGGCCTGTGCTTTACTTACAACCTGTTGAGACTATGCTAGTATGTTGTGTGTGGAGCTCCATTTGAAAAGCGTTTGGAAACTTTAATCCAGAATGCTGGACCAGAGCTTTGAGCAGGACTAGTAACAGCCAACATGTTGCAAGTTTGAGTTCCTTGTCTCAACATCTTGATTGACTGTTGCTCTGGGGTAAGTGCTAGGTATGATCTTTAAAGACTTATGCAATTTGGGACTGTCCAGTTTGAAAGACTGCATTCTTCTAGAGAAGCTTGTTTTGAAGGAAATCCTTCTCTCATAGTGATCATTCCGCTTGGGCTCCAGGAGTCCTTGTCAAGACAAGCTAGCATGGCCACGTCTCTCCTATTCTCATGCCAGGAAAGCAATGACCTTCCTATGCAGAAAGCATTCAATTTGGGTCCCTGTTGAGTCTGTCTGTCTGTCTGTCTGTCTGTACTTCCTTCTTGCTTTCTTGCTTTCTGTTTATATTTGAATTATATTTCTGCTTGCATTTTATTGTTGTTATGCATTATTTGGCAAAGCATCTGGAATCAACTGAAGAAGTATGATCGGAACCACTGCATCACAGTGCCTCCGAACCCCCCCCCCCCCGGGGTTCCAGAAGGATACCATGGTTGAGGGTATCAAAGGCTACTGAGAGGTATAAGGGACCAACAAGGACACACTCCCCCAGTCGGTATTGAAACGAAGATCATCCACTAAGGCGACCATAGCAAGCTCAACTCCATATTCTGCTCTGAAGCTAGTTTGAAATGGGTCAAGGAAGTGTGTATCATCTAAGACTACTTGGAGTTGGAGGGCAACTGCCTTCTCAATCACGTTGGCCCAAAAAGGGAGGTTAGACACTGGTCTGTAATTATTAAAGTCCAGGGTATCTTCATGGTTTCTTCAGCAGCGGTCTAACGGCTGCTTCTTTTAAACAGGATTTCCCCCCGAGAGATGCATTAACAATGTCTTATATTTGAGATTGAATTACATCTCCTCCCTGGATGACCAGCCAAGAAAAAGAGGAATCAAGAAAGCTGGTTGTCCTCCTTACTTGCCTTAGCAGCTTGCCCACATCAACAGTACACATCAATTGAAACTAATCCAGTGTAATCCCACTCACAGAGTTACTGGACATTTTGTTGTTGGCTTCTGCTCCAATGACAGCATCTAAGTTATCTGCAAAATGGCTTTTTAAAGAATCACAGTGAGCTATAAAAGGTTCTAGCAATGGGTTCAGAGGGGAGGGCACATGGATTAAGTCTTTCACCACTCTGAACAGATCAGCTGGATGTGATTCTGCAGCTGCAATGCATGCAGAGAAGAAAGCTTTCTTTGCTGCATGTACTACCACCTTATAGTCGAAAAGGTGCCCTCTATACTGTCTCTTGTCACATAAAAGTTGAGTTTTCAGCCCTCTGTGCTCTAGTCATTGTCCTTTCCATTTCATTTTCTGAGTATCTCTGTATACTATGGGCTACGGTCGTCCACGCTCTGGTCACATCCCGAATAGATTACTGCAACGCACTCTACGTGGGGCTGCCTTTGAAGACAGTTCGGAAATTGCAATTAGTCCAGCGGGCGGCAGCCAGATTACTAACGGGAGCTACATACAGGGAGCACACCACCCCCTGTTGTGCCAGCTCCACTGGCTGCCTGTCCAATTCCGAGCTCAAGTCAAAGTGCTGGATTTGACCTATAAAGCTCTATACGGTTCTGGCCCAGCTTACTTGTCTGAACGCATCAGCCGCTACGTCCCACCTCGCAATCTAAGATCATCCGGGGAGGCCCTGCTCTCGCTCATGCCGACTTCTCAAATGCGGCTGGTGGGGACGAGGGACAGGGCCTTCTCGGTGGTGGCTCCCCGCCTGTGGAATGCGCTCCCTATTGAGGTACGGTCCACCTCATCCCTCCTGGCATTCAGGAAAAAGGTAAAATCCTGGCTTTGGGACCAGGCGTTTGCACACCAGCACTAGGCAGCATGTTAGATAGGGATTTTAATGGAATGGATGAAGAGGGTCAATGTTTTTATGGATTGAATATTGTTTTAACTTGGAATGACTGTGTATGATGCTGTTGAAACTGTATTTTAATGTATCTTAATGTATTTTAATTGTTGTGGGGTTTTGGGGTTTTATGCTGTTGTGATGTGGGCATCGAATTGTGCCGTACTGTAAGCCGCTCTGAGTCCCCCCTCGGGGGTTGAGAAGAGCGGGGTAAAATCCCGAAATAAAAAAATAAATAAATTGTCATGGGTCAGAGAGGACTTTTGGGAGCAATTGTGTCAACATCCCTGGTTAGATTTTGATTCCACTTATTGACCAGGGATTCAACAGGATATTGGTAATGCCAGCCATAGAACCATCTAAGGCAGGGGTGGGCAATTATTTTTTCCAAGGGGCCACACGAGAGCCAAAAAATATTATGGAGGGCCGCACCTAAAGGCAGAACTACATGCTAATCTACATTATTTATTTATTTATTCACTTACTATATTTACTATATATTACACATCATTAATATTAACATATTAATATATCAAGAAATATTCATATATTGTTAGTATTAATATCATAATTATTATATTATAGTATATACTGTATATATAGACATTATAATATATTGAAATTATAATATAATATAACATTATATTATATTATTTATTATATTATTATATTATTATAATAAAATTATTATACAATAATAATAAAAACCACTAAAATTAAAATAATGCTTCCTTGTAGTCCCCTTCTCTGGAGAGTTTTATGCAGAGGCTTGATGGCCATCAGTCGGGGTGCTTTGATTGTTTATCCCTGGGGGTTGGGCTGGATAGCCCTGGGGTCCCTTCCCTCTCGATGACTTCCTGTTCCCACCTTTCTAAAAACCTTCTGACAGCGAGCCTTTGAGATTCGTGACAGAAAAGGAAGAGATCAAACCCCATTGAAAGGATGGGAAACTCAGGACCAAACTTGGCATGAATCCTCAATATGCCCAAATGTGAAAACTGGGGAAATTTGGGGAAAATAGACATTTGAGAGTTGGAGTTGCTGGGATGTATAGTTCACTTATTAAGGATGCTCCCTGGCCTCCTCCTCCTCTTCTCCCCTCTCCCTCCCTCTCAGTCAGTCGCTCTGCTTGCCTGCCTGCCTCGCCCTCTCGCCCCGCCCGCTCGCCGCTCGCTCACCGCTCGCCTCGCCTGCTCGGCTTGCCCTGCTTGCTTGCCGCTCGCCACTCGGCACTCGCCTTGCCCCGCCCACTCGCCCTCTCGCCCAGGCTCCCCTGCCTGGCCTTGCTGTTGCTGGCGCTGGAAGAGCTGGAGTGGGCGAGCGGGCGTGCGGGCGAGAGGGCGAGCGGACGGGGCGAGGTGAGCGGCGGGCATTCCTTTAGCCTTAAAAACAATTTACCTTTCGGCCAATTTCTTCGCCTCAACGGAACTGCACTCACCCACACATTACAAACAGGAGGCCGATCTCCTGACTAATAATCTCAGGAGCAGAGGCTACCCAGAATATATTCTACACAAAGCCAGGGAAAGAGCTGACCGCCTCAATAGACGACATTTACTACAACCAAAGGTCAACAAAGAAAAGGCTGATAGAATAGTGTGGCCACTGACTCTGAGCCCACATGGCACTCAAATTACTAAAATAGTGAAACGCTATTGGCCATTGGTCTCCAGCATTCCCGGTCTCAAAGAATTCCCAATGGTGGCCCATAAGAGGACAAGGAACATAGGGGACGTCCTCACTCATACCAGTTTACCTCAACCCCCACTTAAAAGTGCTCTAGTGGTTGGCACGTATCCGTGTGGATCGTGCACTATTTGTAAACATATTAAACAACAAAAAGTAGTCATTAGCACCACCAATAAAAGAGAATTTAAGTTGAAATCCTACTCCAATTGCCAGTCCACTGGCCTGGTGTACCTTCTGGAGTGCAGCTGCCACCGGCAGTACACTGGTTATACCACCAGGAGTCTTCGCGAACGTTCCCTAGAACACAAATCCAGAATCAAGCTAAAATTTACTGATTCCACAATGTACTCTCATTGTGTTGAGACATAACATACTTTTGATCACATAAAGATTCAAGTACTAGAGAGTGAAGGGCCACCCACCTGCGGATATGACTTCTTTGCTTAAACAGAGAGAGACATTTTGGATTGTACAACTGGCAACCGAGAAACGCTGGGGGGGCCTGAATGACCCCCTGACCATCAATGCCCTTTTAAATAAATGATTTGAGCCTAACAGTCAGTGCTCACACATCCCCTACTATTACTTCCCTAATTCACCCTTGTTACTACTGAGTGAGTGCCCCTTTAAAAGTTTGCCCTATACAATCCTATATAAACCCAGTGATCACCTCCATCATTTGCCATTTCCGGATTTAGGAGTGGTCCGTCCTCTGTGATTCTTGATGAACTCTGAACGGTAATTACTACTTTACTATTTACTTGTGACATGTTCAGCCCCCACCGTTTATTTGAGCTTCAAATTTATTATGTTTATCATATTCTAGATTTACTTTACTGGAGGACGCTATCATTTTCTGCCTCTGAGGAAGTCTTAACGATGAAACGGCCCTCAGCCGGCTCAGGAGAGAGCTCCCGCCGTCAGGCGCCCCTTCTCCGCTGCCCACACCTACCTGGCGAGCAGTGGACCCTTCTACTTTTACCCAGGCATTTGCCTTATACCTTTCACCACTTGGACGCCCTGTTTATCCTTTCCGAACTACCCTACCCAACATTCACTGCGGACCGCCATTGCTGCGTTCCCGCACATGCGCATACGAGTTCGGCTAACAGAGTGATCCCAGCTGGACTACAACGCCCACCACCCTTTGCGGCGAGCCACTGCGCATGCCTGCAAGAATGCCACAGCACCAGGGACCCGTTGAGCGTTTCCAGCCTTCTCCCTCCGCTTGACTCGGAACACCGGAGATTCTCCCACCTTGGCGGTTTGTTTCCGTCCACTACGACGCTTCTAACTGCCTTGAGGTTTACAGGAAGGTTGATTCATTTTCCTCCCTGCGCTTTATGACTCCTCTTTTGATTTTTACAAGTGCCACTGTGCTTTACTGATTATTTGATTTGTATTATGTATACTGCCATTGTGCCTCACTGATTGTATGACCTGTACTAAGCATACTGTATAGCGATACTGCTTTGGTGGCTTATTTACCTCAATTGATATATATTATCCTATTTGGAGATTATCATTGATACCTATGACCACTAAAGAATTGTTCTGATTTTATCACCATTGTTTGATTTTGCTTATTTGCATACTCGAATTGCTTTTTGCACTAACAGAATCCCCAGTCTATCCCTGGTTTTCAGACAGGTACTCATACTCAATGTGATTCAGCTTCCTAGTAGGTAATCTGTTCAGGTTAAGATGGTCTTTATAGACCATAGCTACCCCACCTACACACTCACTTCTCCTTAGCTACAGTCATGCAACAAAGGTTTGCATTTTTTCACTGAAGTCCTGTTGTGTGCGTTAAATATGTTGCAGAGCTCTGTGGTTTTGCTCTGTTTGCCATGGATAATTGCTTAGAAGCATGAAATGAACTTAGCTAGTCCAAGTAAAAAAGGAACTCATCCAGTCCAGCCCAATTTTCCCCCCAGTTGTGGCATACTAGCCAGATCTTCTTGGAAACATATAATTTTCTTTAGTGTCTTTAAACTTCAGTTTTTAAAGACTCTACTAAGGGTCCAAAGCATTTCTAGATCTCCTTAGCTTTTGTGCGCAGGCCTTCTGATAGTTACTTTTCCTGTCCTTCCCTCCATTGTGCCAGTAATAGCAACTCTAAAGACTGAGCTTGTAAATTGGATGAGCTTGGTGAGGACCCTTTGTCTTTTCTGCTCTGGATTAAATAAATGCCAACTCCTGGCTCTTTTCCCAGAATTGCTAACACGGTTTATAGTGAATGTGCCATAGTTTAAGAAAACCGCTCAAGATACTACATGTTGAAAGAGGATGTAGGAGCAAAGCTTCCTGATGCATTGGACTACAGTGTCTCCAAATGTGGAAGGTATAGCCCAGCAAATGTGTTAGAGAAGAAAGTAGCATAATTTTTATCTATCTATCTCAGGTTGTGAAAGTTGGCAAATGTGGCCTCCAGGCACAACCATTAGCCCTAGCCAGTGCAGTCAATGATAAGAATCGCTGGGAGCTGCAGTATAAAAAGACATGGATGATTATAATTGTTCAGATTTTCATTAATTATTTTATTTATTTGCAGTATTTATACTCTGCCTTTCTCACGTCAAAGGGGACTCAGGGAGGTTCACAGAACACATATACAGCAAACATTCAATGCCAGTTATACAATGCAAGACAGACAACAGATAAAGTTATATATATAAGCTTTCTGTCACAATGCACGGACTTGACCGGCCCCTTAATCACACACACAGAGACGGACTGAAGGCTAACTACTTTATTGAATATAGAGAAACAGTTCAAAAGGAATATTGTCCATAAAAATAGCAAAAGCAATCCAAAGGCTGTAAGCAATCAATTGTCCAAAAGCAGCTTGGTGAATAATCCAAAAGGCTTGGCAAAGCTCCGCACAGCAATGCGGATTCAGAAACAAAGCAAGGTACAAGATGCAAGGCAAGACTTGGTGGCCACTAGCCAACTTAGCTCCGTGAACCAACTTCGCTACACGTCTACTCAGAAGAGACGTGGCCGAAGCACTGGAGATTCGTTTCCACGGATCCTATACTTAATCTTTCGGCCGAGGTCCCCGACGCTCTAGGCTTCGTCGTCTCCAATCTCTGCTGACGGACCTCAGCCTGTCTAGGCTGTGGTACCATCCCCTTCTGCTGGACTCGATGCTTCGTCTCCTATCAAAGGTTCAGCCTTGTCTCCCAGCACCTGGGTCTCTATCTCCATGAGAGCTCTCCTCCCTAGAATCTTCCCAGCCGCTCTCTTCCATGTTTTCACTCACAGGATCCTGTGAGCCTCTCCCACCCGGCCGTTCATAAGTTTCACTATCACTGCTTTCCATTTGCACCTGGTTATCTATGTCTTCGTAAGGGTCAGGCCAACCTTCATCCCAAGCCAAGCTTTCAGTGGGAGAAAGAGGCCCAGTGATGGGAAACTCTCCTTCAGGTAACCCTTCCAAATCCTCTTCAGAATCTATCTCTGCTGGTGCAGGCCCTAATGCTAATGGAACCCCTGGTCCTGTTCCCTGGCCCCCAGGCACAAACGAGAACTGCTGTGCTACACTTTCCCATCTTTTGGCATCTTTGGAGGCTGTACTTGGTTTCACCACGGGGGGGGGGGTGTCACTCCACCTGCTCGCAGAAGAGCTTTTCTTTGTTCGTAAACTTCCTCCTTTTTCTTATTAAAATGCGGTGCCTAAAATACCTCCCCGCTTTAATGCAGTTCCTACTTATCTACTCACATTGGTTTTCCAATTGCTAGGTTGGCAGAAGCTGGGCTGAAAGTTCAGGTGCTCACCCTGACCTGATTATGAATTATCAACCCTCCAGTTAGCAATATTTATTGCAGCTTGATGATTAACTTTCTGTGCCAAAGCCCGGCCCAATTAATACATTATTTGTGAGCATCTCATCGTACCAACAAGATCACAACTAGAGAGAAAGTAAATCAGTAATTTGTAATCTGGAAATCTTTAATGTCAACCAGGGGTCAATGTCATATGTGTGCCTATTGGCAACATTAGTTTCTGTTCTAGAAACAGTTGGGGGACAAATAATTGATAGTTTGTAGGCTGGCGTTAGCCCATGGATGGACACTTTTATTAGCAGTTTTGCACCTTACTCTATAATTAATTTTTTCAAGCACTGTGACCTTACATATTGTAAGATTTCCTCTTTATGAGAGCTACAATCTCAACATACTGCAAACTGAGCATCCCTTATCCAAAATCTGAAAGTGTGCACATGGTTGGCCAAGACAGTAACACCTTTGCCTTCTCATGGGTCATTGTATAGAAACTTTGTTTTATGCACAAAGTTGTTATAAATGCATTGTATTTATTTATTTATTGTATCCAAAGCAAACCGAAGGTACAGTTGTAATGTATTTAAGAGCACAAAGTTAAAATGCTTTGTATTAAATTATCTAAAGACTATATGAGATATGGGGCTGCGGTGGTGCAGCGGATTAAACCTCTGAGCTGCTGAACTTGTTGACCTGAAGGTTGGTGTTTCAAATCCACAGGGTGGGGTGAGCTCCCATTGTTAGCCCTAGGTTCTGCCAACCTAGCAGTTCAAAAACATGCAAATGTGAGTAGATCAGTAGGTACTGCTTCGGTGGAAAGGTAGCGGTGTTCCATGCAGTCATGCTGGCCACATGACCGGCACTTTGACTTAGAAATGGAGATGAGGACCAACCCCCAGAGTTGGACTAAACTAGACTTAATGTCAAGGGGAAACATTTACCTTTTTATGTCTATAGGACATAAATTAATTTTATGCTGAGATTTGAGTCTTGTCTCCAAGATCTTTAATTTTACATATGCACATATTCCAAAATAATATGCGCATTTTATATATGTGTGTGCGCTCTCTCTCTCTCTCTCTCTCTCTCTCTCTCTCTCTCTATATATATATATATATATATTCTCCAATCATTTTGTATAAGGAATGTCCAACCTGTTTTACTTGCAAGGAAGAGCCAGTGAAGTCAACGAGACTTCTAATTTTTTTTTAAAGGTTAGGTGCAGAGTGTAAGGCGTTTAGATTTCTAAACATCTCGGTAACTATGACGACGTCCTTCCTGATGTCTGAAATCCTGTTAAACTTCTGCAATATTCTTTTAAGTAATTCCTGGCCTGGCTGGCTAAATGCACCATGCAAAGTTTGCAAATAAGGGTGCATCTATATGAGGCATGGGCATACTTGAACCCTCCAGGTATTTTGGATTTCAATTCCCACAATTCCTTAGCTGCTTAAGGCTCTTGGTCAAAGAGCCCTTCATCAGGACAGTAAATAAAGAGGACAGTAAATAAAGAGGAACACTCAAAAAACGGCAATTCCAGACAGGAAACAATCAGGGCCAGCCAACACCTCCTAACAAAGGATCCCCCAAGGCAGGAAGCAGCCAGGCTTTGAAGCTGCAAGGCCATTCAATGCTAATCAAGGTGGCCAATTGCAATATTCACACCTGCCTCAAGCAGATGAGAGCTCTTTCTCCCACTCTGGGCATTCCACAGATATATAAACCTCCCTTGTCTAGTTTCCAACAGACCTCACAATCTCTGAGGATGCCTGCCATAGATGTGGGTGGAGAGAATGGAGAGAATGCTTCTTGAACATGACCATACAGCCCAAAATACTCACAGCAACCCAGGCTAAGCATTCCCAATTGCAATATTCACACTTGCCTCCAACAGACAAGTGAAGGAGACAATGGAGACCTGATTAATAAATACTGCAATGGTATGAAGAATAATTTGATCAAATAAATAGGTGTCCATTGTCCCCTTCACAAGAGTTCTTAAGCGGTGGAGAGGGGAAAGGAAAGCTCTGGAGGCCAGGAATTGTGGGAGTTGAAGTCCAAAACAGGGCCACAATCTCCCCGTTCACAAGAGAATGGGGTCTCTGGCAGGGATGCGAAGAGCAGGCACCTGCTGCAAGAGCCCCATTCTGACCTGCACTCCTAACACTGTCGGGCACAAATCTCATTTTGGGAGCTCCCGGCTCCCGGGGTAGCAAGGAAACTCTGTGACCATGCGAACCTCGCCCTCTTCAGTTTGTCCCAGGAGTAGAAGAAGGGAAAGCGCAAAGGTCAGGATCTCCAGCCTGAATGTCCTTTTAAGGGCCGATCCCTAACGGAGGAAGGACACGGGGAGCATCCGCCAACTTTTCTGAGTTTCCAAAGAGCGCCTGTCACAAGTAGCAGCCAAGGCGGAGCGGGGAGAGAGGTACACAGGCTACACATACATCCAAAGTTTCAAACTCACCGCGTTTGGCTTCTCCCCAAATGCAACTTGGATCAGCAGCGGCATTCAGAATGAGCAGTTGCAAAAAGAAGATGCCTCTCGTTTCAGTTTTCCGGCAAGGGGAGAGCAGCCGCCTGGGTTTCTGGGATTTGTAGTCAATGGCTCGGTGGTGACTTCGCCTCCGCCTGCGGGGGGGAGGGAGGGAGCGGACTCCCTTTCCCAGCAGGCCCCGCGCCGCCCAGCTGTCAATGACAGGCCAGGCAGGGATGGCTCCGCATCTGCTGAGCTGCAAAGAGCGGAAACCCCAGCATGGCATGACATGTATGGGTTGCAGTGGGAAAAGCCTTTCATTTGGGGATAAAGCTGTCCTAAACTCTCCCAAAGACAAGCAGAGCCTCCCTATAATTTTCATCCAACCTTTTAATTTCATGGGCTACAAATTAGACAAATATAAATGGAAGTTAAATATAAATGTCAGTTAAATACAGGCTGTAGATAAAGAGCAACGTTTAAAAAAAAACCCAGGGGAATTCCAGACAACGAACACCTCCCAACAAAAGATTCCCCCAGGCAGGAAGCTGCCAGGCTTTGAAGCTGCAAGGCCAGTCAATGCTAATCAAGGTGGCCAATTACAACATTCAACCCTGCCTCCCCCCCCCCCTGGACATTCCATGCAGGCAAGTAGCCGGGGGAGGGGGGGCTTGTGGGCTTCAGCCCCCCCCCAATTCTCAGGGTGATCTGCGAGAAGGCCTTACTGGTACATTATTTAAACTGTTATGTTTATTCATATCATGATCTGATCGCCATGCTCAATATATCCAGTATGCATGGGGTATTGGGATAACAATACAAAGGTTTGGTAGGGTATTTCCTTTCTCACTCAGACTCAGCCCTTCCCGAATCAAACACAGCCCCCCCCCCTCCGGAATCAAAATCCTGGCTACGGCCCTGAATATATAAACCTCCCTTGCCTAGTTTCAAACAGACCTCCCAACCTCTGAGGATGCCTGCCACAGATGTGGGTGTGATGTCAGGAAAGAATGCTTCTCGAACATGACCATACAGCCCAAAATACTCACAGCAACCCAGGCTGAGCATTCTTTATCCAGAAGCCCGAAACTTGAAATATTCAAAAATTAAAAAAATGTCACAGTATGTGTGGCTGAGATACTGACTTTTTTGTGCCCAAAAAGTATTACAAATACTGTGTATAAAATTCCCTTCAGGCTATGTGTTTAAAGTGTATTTGAAGCATAAATGACTATTTTGTTGGGTCCCATCTTCTGGTATTATATTATGGTATTATGTTATTGTAAAAGCAAACATTCAGTGCCTAGAAACAATGAAACACAGGTGAAGGGAAAAGCTTCCCCTTTTAGGGTGGTGGTGCTCAGCTCTATTTCTATGACCAAGAGCCTGCATTGTCCATAGACACCTGCTAGCTCATGTGACTGGCATGACTGCATGGAGCATTATTTACTTTCTCGCCAAGGCGGTACATATTGATCTACTCCCATTTGCATGTTTTTGAACCATTATGTGTATGCAAATATAGGCATTCCAAAATAACAACAACATCATTTCTGGTTCTAAACATTCAAGATAAGATACTGTGTTTCGTTTATGGTTTGAACTAATGTTATTTATATTGGTTTTTAATGATTATGTGATTTTAATGTTTATGTATATGATTGCTATTATATTGTTGTATTGTGGTATAGTGGCCTTGTACCATTGCAAATGTAATCCATCCTGAGTCCCCCTTCGGGGGTGGAGAAGTGACAGGGCACAAATGCCAGAAATAAATAAATAAGGGAGGCCCCTACTACACTGCCATATAAAACCCAGAAGATTATCTGCTTTGAACTTAATTATATGGCAGTGTAGAAGGGGCGCGCGGTTTAACTAACATGTAAAAATCACACCTTTTTTACCGAATAACTTTTAAATGATCAAGAGAAGCTATTACAACTGATTTTTAATTAAGTGTGCATCCCTACTTTCTCATTCATTTCTATGTTTTTAAACACACACACCCATATCCTATCTGCAGGAGTGTACCGTAGACCAGGGCTGTCCAACTGGCGGCCCTGGGGCCGGATCCGGCCCCCCCCCAGCCTGTTGGGCACAGCCCCAGCTATGCCCACAGCCGCCATTTTTAATTTTTTTTAAAAAAAAACTAATTTTTTTTTTAAAAAATGGCGGCCGGGGGGGAGGGGGAGGCGGGGCAGGGAGGAGGAAGAGAGCTAGCTCCTCCTCCCTGCACTGCCCCCTCCGTCCCTCTCTCTGCGCCGCCGATTGCATCGGCGCCGGTGAGAGAGGGACAAGGGGTGGTACAAGAAGGAGGAAGAGGGCTAGCTCCTCCTCCCTGCACCGCCCTCTTCTTCCCTCTCTCGCCGGCGCCGATGCCTTGTAAGGGAGGGGGGTCCCCCGGCGGCACCCCCCACCCTTGCAAAGCATCGCAGCAGCGGCTGAAGCCAGCGCTGGCTTCTACGGCTGCCGGGATGCTTTGCAAGGGAGAGGGGTCCCCGGCGGCACCCCCACCCGTGCAAAGCATCGCAGCAGCGGCGGAAGCCCGCGCCGGGTTCTGCGGCAGCCGGGATGCTTTGCAAGGGAGGGGTCCGGCGGCACCCCCTCCCTTGCAAAGCATCGCAGCAGCCGCTGAAGCCAGCGCCGGTTTCTGCGGCTGCCGGGATGCTTTGCAAGGAGGGGTCCCCGGCGGCACCCCCTCCCTTGCAAAGCATCGCAGCAGCCGCTAAAGCCAGCGCCGGTTTCTGCGGCTGCCAGGATGCTTTGCAAGGAGGGGTCCCAGCGGCACCCCTCTCCTTGCAAAGCATCGCAGCAGCCGCTGAAGCCAGCGCCGGTTTCTGCGGCTGCCGGGATGCTTTGCAAGGGGGGGGTCCCCGCGGCACCCCTCCCTTCAAGGCATCCGGCAGCAGCTGAAGCCGGCAAAACCGCCAGCTTCATCTGTGGCTAGGATGCCTTGGAAGAAGGGGGGTGCCGCGTGGCTCCTCCCTCTCTCCCAAAGCTTCCTGGCAGCCGGGGGCGGGGCCGGGGGCGTGGCCAGGGGCGGGACCGGGGCCAGGGGCGGGGGGCAGGTGGCCCCCCAGGTCATCAGTGACCTGGAATCCGGCCCTTGGCCGGTTAGAAGTTGGACAGCACTGCCGTAGACCATGTAGCTGTGGGCAAGTCTACATAGGCACCACCAGACGTAGCATTGCCTAAACACACATCAAGGAACATGAAAGGCACTGCAGACTAATGTAACCACGGACCTCACAACCTCTGAGGATGCCTGCCATAGATGTGGGTGAAACATCAGGAAATAATGCTTCTGGAACATGGCCATACAGCCTGGAAAACTCACAGCAACCCAAAGAGACCAAGACAGTTTTAAATTGTGTATTTTAATATTTTGATAAATGTTTTTGACGTTTATATATACTCAAATGAATTCTTGTACCGGCATTGAATGTTTGCTGTATATATGCTGTGCTCCACCCTGAGTCCCTTTCGGAGTGAGAAGGGTGGAATATAAATGTTTTAAATAAATAAATAAAGATCAAAGCCTTCAACAACACATTGAACACATATATCCTTTATCTATAATTTAGTCACATGTTTGAACATTCAAGCATTTCAGACCTCTGGATCTCGCCAGTTTCTCTGAACAAAACAAAGGGGTTTTTTTTATTTAAAAAACTTATTTAATCAGAAGAAGAAGACCTTCAGAAGAAAAATGCATTTGAGGATAGGATGTGTATGTTTTTCTTTCAAAAGGAAGGAATGTTACAGAGCTGGGTTGCAGTATTTACTGTCTTGTGTTTTGACATTTAGCCAGGAGGTGAATTTTTTTTTTGCAGTCTGTAATGACATTCAAACTGTTTACTAAAGGTGGTCCAATCCTCATCTTTCACCCTGTTTATATTCCCTATAAATTCCAAAGCTGCTGACATGGATAGTTCCTCTGAAACCCTAGTGCCATTCAACTATATACCACATTTTATCTGATTTTGGAAGCTAAGTAGGGTTAGGCCTGATTAGGATTTGGATGGGAAGGAAAGAATCTCCAGACAGCAGCAGGAAAAAATCCCATGTCAGGCTCTGGGGAGAGATTCAGCCAGTAAGATCATATTGATCTAGGTCAGGTATGGGCAAACTTTGGCCCTCCAGATAAGGTTACCACTTTTTGATAAAAGAATAAGGGACAGGTACCTAAAATAGGGAATTTTTCACAAAAATAAGGGACACTACATACAAACTTGAAAATCAATTGATGATTTTCAAGTTTTTATAAAGTGTCTCTTATTTTTGTGAAAAATGCCCTATTTTTAGGTATCTGTCCCTTATTCTTTTATCAAAAAGTGGCAACACTATCTGGAGGGCCAAAGTTGAAAAACTTGAAAATTAATTGATTTTCACGTTTTTATGAAGTGTCACTTATTTTTGTGAAAAATTCCCTATTTTTAGGTACCTGTCCCTTATTCATGTGGCAACCCTACTTCCAGGTGTTTTGGAATTCAACTCCCACAACACCTGGAGGGCCAAAGTTTGCCCATACCTGATCTAGAGCACAGCTTTTAAAACTGTGGGTCGCAATACCATTTGGGGTTCCGTAAATGAATTTGGGGGGGGGGGTGTCACAAAAAATGTGTGGCTGTTTTAGACATTGACATGAATCTGTTAGCAACTACTTGCAGCAAATGTTTCAATCTCGAATTGAGGCTGCAGATCACATATACATGCATGGCATGAACAAAAATTGAATATGTTCATCACGCAGTATCAAATATTCAGCCAAGATTTCATGCTTTATGTAAAAATAAACATCAAAAAACAAGATTATGGCAACCGGACTGATTGATAACTGGCAAATAGAGGGAGAAAACATGGAGGCAGTGACAGACTTTGTATTTCTAACCACAAAGATTACTGCAGAGTGCAGACGCAGAGTGCAGCCAGGAAATCTGAAGATGTTTACTTCTTGGGAGGAGAGCAACGAGAGCAACCAATCTCAATAAAATGGTGAAGAGTAGAGACATCAGACTGGCAATGAAGATCTGCATAGTTAAAGCAATGGTATTCCCCATAGTAACCTATGGGTGCGAGAGCTGGACCATTAGAAAGGCTGAGCGAAGGAAGATAGATGCTTTTTGAACTGTGGTGTTCAAGAAAAACTCTGAGACTGTCTTGGACTGCAAGAAGATCAAACCAGTCAATACTTCAGGAAATAAAGCCCGACTGCTCATTGGAGGGAAGGATATTAGAGGCAAAAATGAAATACTTTGGCCACATAATGAGAAGACAGGAAGGCTTGGAGAAGACAGTGATGCTGGGGAAAATCGAAGGAAAAAGGAAGAGAGCCCAACCAAGAGCAAGATGGATGGATGGAATCCTTGAAGTGACTGGCTTAATCTTGAAGGAGCTGGGGGTGGCAACAGGGAGCTCTGGTGTGGGCTGGTCCATGAGATCATGAAGAGTTGGAAGTGACTGAAAGAATAAACAACAAATCAAATAAATGATATCAACATTGAACAAAGCACCAAACAGAAACATCAATATCAAGTATTTTAAGTTGGATAATAAAGGGTAGGTGTACCAAGTTTGGTCCAGATCCATTAAGCCATGTAGAATATTTTGAAAAATGTTGTTGTTGTTGCTGTTGTTATTTATTTGTTCAGTCGCTTCTGACACTTTGTGACCTCATGGACCAGTCCACACCAGAGCTCCCTGTTGGCCGTGGCCACCCCCAGCTCCTTCAACGTCAAGCTAGTCACTTCAAGGATACCATCCATTCGTCTTTCCCTTAGTCAGTCCCTCTTCCTTTTTCCTTCCATTTTCCCCAGCATCATCTTCTCCCAGCTTTCCTGTCTTTTCATTATGAGGTCAAAGTACTTAATCTTTTCAAATCTGTGTTAACGCAAATCAGTTTCATATAGCATGCAAACACAATGGAACTGATTTGCCTCCCCTTTGTGATAAAGGGTCTGTATAAATAGGTTCTGTGTCACAAATCGAGTATAATACTGATGCTGCGAAAAGATCTGCTTACGGGGTATAAATAAAATATAATAATAATTACTGACTGACATTGCATTCCAGAAGGCCGTGGCCACCCCAGCTCCTTCATATCTATCTGTCTATTGATAAAGAAATGAAAATATATATGTTGAAAAACATACATACATGTATATTTTCATTTTTTAATTGATAGATAGATAATGTCCAAGGCCACGTAAGCGTTTCTCAGGTGAAAGGGGGTTGTGAGTGGAATACGTTTAAGAAGCCTTGGTTCAGATCACAGTGGGCAACTACAGGAAGTTAACAGGGCACAATATCTTTAGAAGTACCTTGGGGAACTGTACCCACCATTGCCCTCGTATTAAAAAAATGTTGCTCCCAAATGCCCCCAATTGGGGCTATACAGGGGTGTTAGCACTTCCTAAACAGAATTTGTTTTACAAAACATTAAGCAACCAACAATTTTGAGTAGCTAAAGTACAAAACAAGATAAAAGATAAAAGGATCAAAGGTTGAGAAATCCTGATCGAACTAGACTAATGACTGAACATAGCATAACTCATCTTCTTATGTACTTGAGCTGTTCAGTTGGTGCCAAAGGAGTAACCAGTAATGCTGCAACCCTAAATACCCTAATGAACACAATAGGATTTTCTCCTGACATATGTAAACAAGAGTTGTAAAAGCATGAGCCAAAAGTTTCAAAGTGAATAGGAGACAAAATTGGAATCCCACATGCAATGGGACAACACAGAGTTGTACATGTCCTAAATTGTGAGGGATGTAAACAGCGTGGCTTGTTCTGTTCTGAACACGCATCAGATTTAAATGGGAAATATGAGATTTTTGAAACTGGGACACTACAAAGTGGAGTGTCAGAGGTGTGGACTCTAGCTATTTAGTCAATTGAAATTCATAAATTTATTATTTATTTATTTGCTATGCTTCTATACCACCTCTCAGCCCGAAGGCGACTCATACATACACAAGATGCAGGCTGCCACTGGATGACCTGTCTAGCTGTAGCAATTTATGGAATTTATTTTTTTTAATGAAAGTTCACAAAATGATTCCAGAAGGAAGAGGGGTTGTGTTGGTTATGACCAATCATATCTGTCTGATAGCTATTTGAGGAACTAGATGCCACATACCAGCCACAATGCAGATAAGTCAGATGCCAGTTAAAAATAGAATTGAGGGTTTATTCTAACTTTTGCCCTTCCCCAATAAAAAAAAAAGCCAAAGGTTTGTACCTAAGAAGATAATTAATCCATCCTATGCACCCTCTTGTACCCTCATGACCCACCTTTCCTGGACTATTCCCTACACAGTGGGCCTTCTTGTTCTTTTATTCATTTTATTTTAAGTTCAATTGTTGTAATCATCTTCATATATTACAGACTCACCAGACAACAGAGTTCTAGCATTTCAAAAAAGATGAGCAAAAGATATATATATATATATATATATATATATATATATCTATATATATATAGAGCAGCCACATTGGGAAAAGTAGTGAGGACAGGGAGGAAGAGAGCAAGAGGAGGAGAATCTTGTCCGCTGACATTCTGTGACTGCCAGCATGCTGGCACAAAAGTGAGAAGGGTGGAATATAAATGTTTTAAATAAATAAATAAAGATCAAAGCCTTCAACAACACATTGAACACATATATCCTTAATCTATAATTTAGTCACAAGTTTGAACATCTACACTGCCATATAGTGCAGTTTTATAATGCACTGAACTGCATTATATGGCAGTGTAGACTCATATAAACATGTGTTTTTTTAGATGTTTTAGATGCTAATTGTTTTTAGACATTTTTAGATGTTCAGGCATTCAGCTTGTGTTTTACTGTAAATCGCCCAGAGCCAACTAGGATGGGCGATTAATAAATCCCTAAATAAATAAATAAATAAATAAATAAATAAATATACTGCAGTTCCGTGTAGTTAAGGAGCCCCCGGTGGCACAGTGGATTAAACTCTTGTGCTGGCAAGACTGAAGACTGACAGGTCACAGGTTCGAATCTGGAGCGAGCATGGATGAGCTCTCTCTATGAGCTCCAGCTCCCCATGCGGGGGCATGATAGAAGCCTCCCACAAGAATGGTAAAACATCAAAAATATCAAAAACATCCCATGGGCAACATCCTTGCAGACGGCCAATTCTCTCACACCAGAAGCGACTTGCAGTTTCTCCAGTTGCTCCTGACATGAATAAAAGTGCAGTTAAACTGCATTACGTGTAGATGGGGCATGGGTTTGGTCTGTCCTGCTGTTGGTGCTTCAGGGGAAAAACAACGCCCAGAGGCCTTTTACCTGGAATACTATTTGCATTACTCACTGATTTCATTGCCAAATAGAAACAGGGCAGACCTGCTCTTGAAGAGATGGAACACCTACGCATTCGTGATGTGCAAGTAACCCTGGCAGCCACACAAAAATACTTTCTGGCCTATTGTTTATTACTGCTTCATTCCAGTATGCAGAGAATAAAAACGCAATTCTGGCAAGCTAACATGTAGATATATATCACAAATAAGCCCTTATTATTTCAAGATGCATTGTTGTGCCAAAGCAAATTTATTTTCAAATTGCTATGTCAAAACTGGAATTCCATTCTTGTTTTTCAAAATAAATCTCTAAACCTTTTCTCCAGTCTTGATTAATTCTTGATCACAGTTACCTGTAGGTGGTAATGCTATTTCCGAGAACTAGGTGAACACCTGATACAAATCCGCTGAAAAGAATGAAACTGCCAGTTTTTACTTCAGTTGAGAATAAGCCTGAGATATTTGACCAATACTCTCTTTAGTACCTTTTCTCTTCAGTGTTATTGATTTAGAGGAGTGGTGTCCCCCGTCCAAATTAATATGGACATATTATTACATTGGGCAAGGACGTGCTACATTTGGCTCTTGTAATGTTGTTGATTGCCGTTCTCATATAGCCAACGTTATAGTTCTACAAAAACTGGAGGGGCACATATTTGACATAGGATCAAAAAGATATGTTAAGACAAATGGATGGATAAATGATAGTTGATCTTAAAGTTCTCTTTAACAGTGGTTGTATTAGATTAGGCCTAGGCAACTTTAGATGATCTGGGAGCAAGGTTTTAACCCTAAGGATCTCCTGAACATGTTTTATTTTAAAAAATTAAACCAGGAAAGACTAGCTGTCCACTTCCACTTGCTTTTTCAGGTTTGGAGGCTTAATTGAGAAGCCTCTAAAGTCTTTTTTAAAAGACATGATTATCAAAAAGGTAATTTGAAGTTTTTATTTGGATTCAGGGCAGGCTCATAGACCTGCCAACAGTTTGGAGTTTAAAATTATTTTTGAACAGTTTAAGAATCTTCTTAAATTATATTCTGCAGCCCATTTGCAGTAGTTTGATCTCATTTTGAAGGGCAAAATGCTGACACACCCTCCTCTCCCCCTGCTGAGTACAGTCTGCTTTTTAGTTTGAACTTGGTTTAAAGTAGAAGTAAGATGAGGACAAAGAGGGAAAGTTGGATTAGGACAGAGAAAATAGGGCATTATAAAAACAACTGAAAAGATGTGACAACACAGGATTTCTTGGGACTGTCCCTGGCAACTGTTGGATGTTAAAATAATTAACAAATAATGCTACTACTGAGGAAGACAAAAACATTTCAAATAGTGTGGATAGTCTTGATGATAGCAGCCCAGGGTTGAAAATTCTGTTACTGAATGGGAAAACAAGTGCTATTCATTTCTCAAATCCCTTTACTGTACATTGTTGTTCTTTCTTGCCTTTTCTCCAGAAACTATCCATTTCCAGATTTATCACACAAGCGAGTGCAGTTCTCACTCATTCTTTTTTTCTTTCTTTTTAAAATAAAACCTTGAGAAAGAACTTTGGGGATTTAGACATTCCCTTCCAATCCTGCAACTCCCAAGGAGACACTATCTTTCTTCTTGGGAAATCACGGTGTTTCAAATGCAGTCATGACAGAGATTTTTTTTTAAAAAAAAGTCCCCTTTAAACTACAGCATTTCAAAATCCATATATAATTTGAAAGACTTCTGAATTGCTCAGGAATTCTCATATCCCATTCCACCCATATAAAATACACTGAAAAACCTCAATGTCCCTATGTAGCATGGTCCTCAATCTGGATCCTACTGAAAAACCCTGACTTCAATTTATTCTTCATAAACACTGGTGCATTCTGGACTCAGTTAAACATGGGATGCTACAACCTAATCCTGTCCTCTGATTCATGTTTATGCTTGTGTTGTATGTACAGCTTCATAGAGACCATCTTGATAAAATAGTCAGATCGTCACAGCTGTCATTAACACATGAAACTGCCTTTTACAAGTTATATGGCTATTCCATTTAACTCAATATAATCTATACAAGTAGTTCTCAACTTGTAGGTCCCCACGTGTTTTGGCCTACAACTCCCAGAAGTCCCAGCCAGATTACCAGATGTTAAGATTTGAAGGCCAAAATATCTGGGGACCCACAGGTTGAGAACCACTGGTCTATACCATGGTTGACCCAATACAGAGTCATACCTGAGATATAGGAGTAAATGCTGCCTGTGCTGCAGGCCACATTGTATGAGACCCAAGCCCAGTTAAGCTTTGCTCCTCCTTGGCAGTAAACTATGGTAGTAATAAATTAAGGACCCAGCAAGTTTGCCCATGACCATTAAATTAGTTGCCTATTTCACACTGCTAGTACGAGGTGTAGCTCTGAGGTCCTTTCACACTACTCTGTTGAAACACAATAGGCCCTTCTATACTTACCTAAAATGCAGGAGAAAGCAAGTTAAAATAACCCTCCTGGGTTTCAGTCCCCACCCCCTCTCACAACCCTGGGTTTTCCCTCGGGAGCAGGGTGGCTAGATGCCATACCATGTCAACCAAAGATAGACCTTGGGTGGTATCCAGTCCCACCTCACCCACCCACCCCAACTTACCTGAAGGACCTGTCCACAGTGCAGGCCCCTCCATAGAGATGCATGAAAATGGCACATCAAGAGTTGGGGGGAGCTCCATCCCCTCACATGTTGACGTGTCATTTTCAAGCATCAGGCCCCTCCAATAAGTTTGGGGTGGGTGGGGTGGAGGGGTTGTTGCCAAGGTAGTTAAAGTGGTATCTTAGTAGTATGACTGTATATAGCATAAAACGGCCCCTGTTCTACAGTGATGTTTTTAGCAGAAACCTTTCTCATCTAGTGTTGTTGCTTCTTCAAACTGCATATACAAGGGACTAACCTTGTACTTTGATACACCAGGTTTGGAGAATCACTGACCATTGGCCAAAGTGACTAAGGCTCCTGGGAGTAGAAGTTCAAAAGGCCTGGATGACCAGAGTTTGGGAATCACTGCTCTAGTGGCTCTACCATTGAGATAGCCTAGTTTCACTGATGTGTTGGCTCACCAAAAAACACATAGTGAAGTCATGGGAATTATAGAAATCCTGTATATTTAAATTAATATGGGAACCTTTGTGTCTGAGCCACAAGCTTGCCAGGTGGAGATGCTGGAGGCACCAAGAGGGGTGTGAGTTATACCTTAAGAACTGGCATCTTGTCTTTCACACAACAGGTTTATTTCTTGATGATATCCAATTTATCTGAACTTCTTATGTCATTCTTATGAAGAATTGTACTGCCACTGTCTCCGAAGAAAATATTCTGTGCTTAACTTCTTTGAAAATCATTTTTATAGTTCCTCATGGGACGTCAGTTGTCAAAGGGCGTGCCTCCTGCAAAGAGTATTATGGTTAATGATTGAGCTGCCACCCCTTTTTAGTAACAGGCTTTGTTCCTTACTGTGCACATGGGAAGTGAATCACCAGGTAGAATGCTATAAAGAGGCTCATCTGAAAAAGAAACAGGGATATATATATTTCCCTGTAGAGGGGAAGATATACAGTATCTTGCGATTCACACCTTTAATTTGCCAGTAGTACTTTGTTGAACAGAATCTTGGTGTTACTCTGGGCTCGCATGTCCATATCCAATATTCAGTGAATGTAACATCAGACAATTGTCTGCAAATATTTTGGACTTCAACTCCCACAATTCCTAAGAGGCGATAACTTGGCTGGGATTTCTGGGAGTTGAAGTCCAAAACATCTGGAGGGGCAAAGTTTGCCCATGCCTACACTAGTCTGATGGCTTGAATGGCCCATAACTCTGGAAACTGGGATTGTAATCCCTTCTTGGCCATGGAAACCTGCTGGGTGAACTTGGGCAATTCACTCGCTCTCAGCCTCAGAGGAAGGGAGTGACAAACCCTATCTGAACAAATCTTGCAATTATCTCACCTTAAGGTTGCTATAAGTCAGAAATGCTTGAAGTCACACAACAGAAAATGCAAATCCCATAATTCCATAGGATGTGGAATCACAGTGCTATAATAGTGTAGTGTGACAAAACCCAGTGTCATGTGATATACAATTCATTTCACTGCATGTCAGATTGCTTTGAGATATGCATACCATCCTCTGAATTTGTATTCACTGAATGACCACACACACATGAGCCCAAGATAATTCCAAGATTTTGTCTCAGTTGCTATGGCTGTGCAGTGCGAAAGGGACCATTATCTCAGACAACAAGGTTGTACACAGATATTTAGTAAAAATGAAAACAATTGGGAAGATTGAAGTACCTTTTCATTTTACAATATTCAAATGAGGGGGACATTTTAAGAGAATTATTATATCCAAGGGAATACATGTATTAATATTTATGAAACAGTTATAAGTATATTCACTGTGGCATTCACTACCTAAGATGTTGCAATGACATCCAATTTAGTCAGCTTTACAAGGGGATTAAAGAAGTTTAGGAAGGGTAAAGTTATCAATGGCTACTTAGGCAGTAGGAGCCGGTGTGGCATAGTAGTTTAAGCGCTGGACTGTGAATCTTGGGGACATGATAATCTACTAGGTGACCATGGGAAGTATGTCTGCCTTAATTTTCAAATGGGATTCCGTTGTATAAAACCACTAAAAATTCACCTTTAAAAAAATTCATTTAAAAAATTCATAATGATTTCAATAATAATGATTCATCCATTGACTCAAGTTAAGTTTCTGAGGCATTTCTGATGTCCATTAACTTTCTCACCGGGTTCTGCAAGCCACATCACATTGGGAGCGTCTACAGAGTTGATTGGTGTGGGTCTGTGTGTAAAAGTACATAGCGTAAGAAGTGAGGTGGGGCTATTTCCTTCAATCTGGTTTCTTAGCTCACAAAGAAGAATTTCCGGTTTAGTATGTGCTTTACATGAAAAAGACATCCAATTCTTGCTGCAGGGGATTAGATTCATCATGTTGGTTTAGGGTCAGACGACTAAGCTATGATGTATTCCACTCAGGGAAGTGGAGTTGTTCAGAATCAGGAAGAAGGATTCTGCTGAGAGATGTGACAAAGAAAACCTAAAGAAGTAAGTGGTCTTACTGACAGTTCAAATGACACTTCAATTATTATTTTTAAAAGGCACTTGTTTAATCTTGTTAGTTGTTACAGAAGCTATTATATACTACTTTAAAATATTGCAAATTATCCTTTAAAATATGGAAGTGGGGGGAACAAAATATATTAACGCTGGCTTTAAAGACAGATTGATCTTGAAGAAAAGGTTTTCATAAATGTGTTGTACTCTTTCTATCTGTTGGATTTCTCTTTCAAAATGGGCATGCTTTTAGTTTCTTTACATCACACTATTTTAACTTTTGCATGATGAGAACTTTTAGCTGCATGTGTTTTCATTTTTCTAAGCTGCCTTGATAGCCAAGGCTGGGGACAGGCATGTAGCCAGGGGGGGCTAAGGGGGCTTCAGCCCCCCCCCCAAATTCTCAGGGTGGTCCGCGAAAAGGCCTTACTGGTACATTATTTAAACTGTTATGTTTATTCATATCATGATCTGATCACCATGCTCATTATATCCCACATTAATGGGGTTATTGGGATAACAATACAAAAGGTTTGCTAGGGTAGACCCTCTTCCACCCAGTCTCAGCCCCCCGAACCAAACTCAGCCCCCCAATCAAAATCCTGGCTACGGCCCTGGCTGGGGAAAAGGCAGGCTATAAATAAATATATATGATAAACTAAGTTACAAAGGCATATATTCAGATGATTTGAGACAACCTTCATATGTACCTCTATCCTGTTTTCTATAAAGTCTTAATTAGCATTGCCTCTGTTTTGAAATGTTAATTATTTTAATGAGCTCTTTGCACTTGCTTATTTGATGACTTGGTCAAATGAATGATTCTTTTTAAAATTACTGTCTGCTATATAAAGAGCTGTTAAATTTGTACAGTAAACTAGCTAAATTTGTGAACCTGGTAGTTCCTCCTTCTTTTGACATAGTTTTCATACACTCAGCTGCTGTGATATACAGTTCAATCCCCATATCCACAAGATACATTTCAAGACTTCTCCTTGTGGATACCTGAAACTGTGGATAATGGGCAAATCCTATAATTTGTCTTGAAGCATACACAGTACTCCAAGTGAGGTATGGCCAAAGCAGAACAGACTGGTACTCAGATTGTGCATGCATGCACCCCATATTAACTTATGCAACAAGTATAGTAAACCAGGTGGAGTGTCATACAATAAGCCATATGGAATCACATACATATAAATTACAGCTCTATTGAAAACCAGATTGCAGGAATTTCAGAGCATTGCATCTCGAAAAGATAGCAACTCAAAGGAGTAAGAGGTGGAGCATTGTCTCATAACACAGAAAGGCAAATCTGATTTAATAAACACCACTGAAGCCTTTACAAATGGCTCATGTGATATATTTATAAACAACATTAGGCACAGGACAGAACCTTGAGGTATCCTACTTGTCATGTCTCTCTAGGTTGAAGAGGGACCATTAGTAACCATTTTCCGAGTTCAATCTGTCTACCAATGAAAGATCAATCTAATTGTAACCATGTCTAATCCATACTTCACCAGTTATCCTCCCTTCTAATTTGGTGTCATCTGCATATTTGATAAGCATGTCTTCTATTTCACCATCTTTATAAATGACCATAATGGAATAGAAGGCTTGCTCATCAAATTTGCAGATGACACCAGATTGGATGGGAGGGTAGTTAATACTATAGAGGATAGAATAAGAATTCAAAAAGACCCTGACAGATTGACCAAAACTGAATTTCAACAGGGAAAAGGTACTACATCTAGGCAGGAAAAATAAAGTGCACAAATATAGGATAAATGACACTTGGCTTAAAAGTAGTACATGCAAAAAGACCACAAGCTAAATAGGAGTCAACAGTGTGGTGTGTCAGTTAATACAACAGTGTGATGCACCAATCGATACAATACAATTCTGGACTACCATATCAGGATTGTGGTGTCCAGACCGAGGGAAGTAATGGTACCAGTCTGTTCTGCTTTGGCCAGACTTCACTTGGAGCATTGTGTCCAATGTGGGCACCACAGTTCAAGAGAGGCATTGACAAGCTTGAACATGTTCAGGGAAAGGTGAACAAATGATAAGGAATGGCTAAGGGACCTGTGTATGCTTAATTTGGAGAAGAGAGGGCTGAGAGGTAACATGATGGCTATTTTTAAATATCTAAATGAATCTTGCGTTGAAAATGGGACAGGCTTGCTTTCTGCTGCTCCAAAGACTAGAAAACAAATCAATAGACTCAAATTGAAATGAAAGAGATATCATCTAAGCATTAGAAAGAACTATTTTACTCTGAGGCTGGTTTGACAGTAAAAGAAATTGCTTCAGAGAATGATTTGGAGATTTTTAAGAAGTTGGATGGGCATCTTTCAGGGTGCTCTATTTGTGTTTTCCTACATGGCAGGAGTTGATGTATGATGCCAATATATATAGGCTGCCATAAAATCTCAGCAGTTTCCAGCAGAAGGGGAATTTAGGGACTGAGTGAAAACCTGAACTATCAAGTAGAATAAATTAAATAAGGTCAATACTTTATTTATGCATATCAAGACTTTCTCATCAGGATTTGTCAGATGTTGCCAGTTTTTTCTACTTTAAAATGTACAGAGTGTTATGTGACTTACTTCACAGGGCATATTTGCTTTTAGTTGTGAAAGTTTTAGCTTTGTAATCCTATTGAAGAGTCAGTAATACAAGTCTGCATTGTCGTGTACTGGTTGGATGCCAATGCAATTGTACACTGTCATGACATTAACTGTTAAGGTTTTTCTTGTGCCTTTCAGAAGGAACTGCCATTTCTTCATAAAATTCTGCTTTTAAAATTGCTAAGCAATGCAGTGTGATGTGAAGTCATAGCACATATGTTTTTTCTCCAGCTAATGCAGGAGGGGCAAAGTCTGGCATTGGAGTTATATGTGGTGTGTGCTTTACTTCTCCAGATTCTTCAAATATTTCTGAGTACAACAAAAGGGATAAATTCAGGAACATGCCATGAACAGCATTTCATCTTTACATAAGGGTCAAGGGCTTTCATCACTGTTTAATAATACCCTCCACCATTTTTTTGAACCATATATGAATATCTGTTCACTTCCAAGTTTTGTTTTTATGTGCAAGGCCTGGAAGGTCCTAATGGTAGAAAACTGTCCCTCACCCCACAATGCCCATTGGAATCTTGTGTTTCCTCTTCTGGTTTTGAAAGTAAATGCAGACAAGGAATAAGAATTACATCTGTTTAATAACACCACATTTAACAGATGGCATACTCATTTCTGATCTGGCACAGCACCTGATAAATATTTAAGTAGTGTTTAATTAGTTGAATGCAATTAATAAATGAGGAGTGAATGAGCATTTTTATGGGCTTACAATCAATTATCATCAGATACGCACCTGCTGACATTTGATACAGTCCAGGAAGTGAAATATCACAGTAGGAAATCCTGAGCTTCAACAGTTAAAGTCACATCTCATTAAGCAAGAGGAGCCGGAGGAGCCAAACACTAGAATTTACTATATTTCACCAGATCTTAGAATCATGGGCATCTTAGGATCAGGAGCGACAGTTGAGAGAACAAGAAGGAAGCCAATGGTGGAACGAAAAGAGCAGGGGTTGTGGAGGCAGTGGCAGCATCAGGTGCAAGATTGGGGAGGTTTTCCAGCATCTTACAATTGATAGTGCCCTAGATTTGGTGAAATATAATAATTTATGTATTATGGGTGTACAGAATTCAGTTTAGCGATTCAGGATTTGGTGAAAATTTGGTGAAACTCCCGTCCCAGCTTTGGGAATTTCCTGGAATTGGAAAACAGAATGGGGGCAGCAGAAAATAGAACTAAATATAAAACCTTTTTTGGGTGTTGTGCATTATGCATGAAATATGTTAGAACCTCAACATTAAATCCTCTATTGTTACGGTGTATTACATTAATTGATTTTGCCATATGCATGTGTGTATGTATAGCTCTATATTTTGTTGTTGTTGATGATAATGGTGGTGGTGGTGATGGTAGTGGTGGTTATTAACTCTGTCTTCCTCCAGGACTGGGGCTCAGGGTGGGCTCACAGCGTGACTAAAAGCTGGATGCAACTAAAACTACAAAAAAGAGAAAAGGGTTTAGTATTATAATACAAACTCATCATAGTATTAAGACAATAATTGGTTTAAAAATAATTTACAACCACAACAGAGAAGCGGTATAGGAGACATATAAATACAAACTCATTGAATCTTTTCTTAAGTAGAAGGTCATCAGACCGTAGTGCAATCTTGCCTCTCTTGAAAGGGAGTTCCACATCTTGAAAGCAGCCCTTGAGAAGGTCCTCACAAATGTGCCTGTACACTTCTGTTCATTCTACAAACTAAAATTATACTGGAGAAAAAGACAGGAAATGAGAAACTGTTCCTAAAATTATAAAATCATTGGCAAGCCAGGGGCCTGTCCAAGTTTTTATCTGGGATCTGTTGCTGGGATTTAAGAGCCTGTCTGTTTGAAGCCAGATTTCAGTTTCCCAGTTGAAGGATTGGTTCCTTGTTTAGTGTTAAATTACTGCATTTCTTTTCAACAAGTATGTATGTGTTTTCAAGTTGGTTGTTGACTTATGGCGACCCCATCAATTTTGCCAATTCCATCATCTGAAACATAGCCTACAGCACCTGGTATTTGTTGGTGGTCCCCCAAGTACTAATCAGATAGGATCTTGGAAGTTTTACTGGTGCCTTTACTGTTCCTTAAAATAAGGAAAATGTAGTAATCAACATTTTAACAGATTCTTGATAGTAAACTTGCAAATAAGTCCAGGTTTATAATCACAATGCAAATCTTCAGTGCTCTTTCCTCCAGGAAACTCTGGCAGTGGTCCTATGACTGATAAACTGGGGAATATCACACAGATGTCTGATTGAAATTGCATTCCATGTTGACCAATGATAAACTGGTGTTTGTCAGTCAGGACAGAGCAAAGAAAGCAGCACACTTAGTAGAAATCAAAGCATTTCAGAAGGAGAAAATGGGGAGCTAAAACAGTATTTTAACCTCACAATGTTCAATTATGGATGATGCTGGCATTTTATTCTTTTCACAAATGAGTTTTAAGGTTTTAGGATAAAGGCCATTTTAGAATTTACTCTCTTTTAGCAACAAAGAAAGTATAGCACTCTACCAGTGTTGTGTCTACCAATGTTTTTCATGATGAGGGACCTCCTTCATATAGTCTCTTAGCATAAGGTCTTGGAGGTCTACAATAATCAGTTTGCTTCACATGGTGGAGAAAAAAACACTCTTTTCTCTGCACCTGCTTGAATGCCAGTTATTTCAGAACCAGAAATTGAGCATGTTGTTATAGAAGCTTTTCAACTTTTGCAATCTTGGGAGATTGACAAACTGTGTGATAAACTGAGAATTGCTACCTGTTAAATTCTTGTACTTAGTGGTTATAGAAATCAGACATAATTTGGATTTCAGAGGCTGTTTAACTCATTCAGTGGACCTTACAGCCTCGAAGAAGCAGTGGATTCATCTTTATTTAAGAATTCAGGCTTCATTTCTATTAATATTGGTAACTTTTCATCTTCCAATCTAGGATTATAAAATCCTTGATAATTCTGGTGGTTGACTCATAACCAGAAATAAATAAGGAGAATGCAGCCCTAATTATTTTCTAGGATTCTTCCACCATTTTCAATAAATTCAGCCATGGTGTTCATCTGGACAACTCCACTTCCTAGGATGGGACTTGAGAGACTCTTGATTGTGTGCTTGAAATTGCTGAGATGTCGGGGAAGAAAACTTTGGAGGGGGAAAGGGATGGATCCCTGGAGGAGTGGGGACCTTTTTCTGAAGTCTTGTGGGTCAGATAGGTTAACTACTGGGACATATTTGAACCACAGGCAAGATGTTCTACATTATTGGCCTAAAGTTTGGATTGGCAAAGTCTAATCATCCAACTGTTATATTGCAACCCCCATCAGCCCCAAGGCATTGTTGGCATTGGTGGGAAATATTAGAAGTTGCCTGTCTCTGCATTGAAATATGATACATACATGTCTGACAAGCAGTACTTCTTTTTCAACTGCAGCAAATGTTTTGGATAAGTCTTACCTTTGACATGAATGGAAAGTTTTAACAGCTAAGCTTATGTGTATTTGGGTGCAATAGAAAATGCCACCTAAAACATATTCAGTGTATTTTGTTAGCCATGCAACAAAATGTAATGGCCCAAATTCACAAAAACAAATATTTTCAATAGACCAACCAAAAATACATCATGCAAGCTTTCTTCACTGACTTCTCCATTGGGCCAAGACATTAAAAATCAAAGCATGCATAAAATAGTGGACATTTGGAAGGACCACTGCTAATAGACTCAGTGAGATTCATGTCTGAGTATGGATTTGAATCAAGAGATGTTTAATTCTACTCCAGTACTCCTGAACATTACACTGTGCTCAATTTTCTTGACTTCTTGGCCTTGCTCCTTTCTCTGTTCTAGCTTGGTAGGGCACCTGGTGAGTTTCAAGGAGTCTAATATTGCAACAAAATAAATACAAATGTACTAATTCAGGTCCTGTGGAGAAAATGTACAGTCTGCAAAGTTTATAATACTGCTGGTGTTGATGGGCTTGTTTTGGAACTGTGGGTCCATAGGATGTTTCTTGCTGCTAGGTTAGGGTTGTCAGTATTTAAACCAATGAGGGCTTCTATGTCTTAATAACTGCATGATGGCTGTGGTGACACTTCGATCCCATTTTTGTGGAATGGTGAATTCACTCCAGGCTTTGACCTAGGCTTGAAGGGCTCTCTCCCAGGTGCTGAACTCTATTTTAGATAGGTTCAATACCTCTAAACTTGCAAAACCCTGAAATCAGTTCATCATCAGACTGACATGGGAACCACCAGTCCCATGCCAACATGAAAGATGCTCAGCACTTCTGTTCTGTTCAGTTTTTAACAAGCATTTCCAAAGAATTTTCATTAGGATTATGGAATGTTATGAATGAGGTGGGGGTGGGGGTGGGAGTTGTTTGTGTTGTTGTTGTTGCTCCACTAAAGTTATAAAGATTTTTAAAAGGCATTTAATTGTGCATTAATTAAAAGTTGATGCTCATTGCTTTCTATCCATGTTTATGAGTGTTTTAAATCCTTACCTCTTAGAAAAGAAGTTGAAGAGGCTTTTTATCAAGGAAATCACATATTGCCACTTATAGCTACATTTCTTGATTAAATTCAAACATGTTAACTCTCAGGATAAGTGGATATAGGGTGAGAGCCAAGATAAATAAGTGTTGCATCCACCACATTGATTTGGTGTGGCTCTTAGGTGAGTGTGTTCCCAGGGAGGTGGCTGCTTCTCACACTTTGTTCTGATTAAAAATGTGTATCAAACAGTAGGAATACATGTAAAATGAGATAGACTCTTTTCCCTAATGTCAACTGTCTCATCTATTTCCCTTTTCTGCCCTAGTAGGAATTTAACCAAAGCTTGGGAAAACTACTTTCTTGAGCCCGGATTTCTCCAACTAGAGTTGATCCACTGAATAAATTGTTGAATGGTGAGCCAATCTTTAGATACACCCTGTTGATCAAAGGGCTCCCTGCTAGTTGGGATTGTCAATAGAATACAGGTCTTTGAGTACAATACCCAGAATCCTCCAGTCATTGTGGCCACATTGTGGTTGGGGGAGTCTGGAGTCATAGACCAAGGAAGTAACTTCCAAGCTTTGATAAGTACAGTAGTCTTTTTCTGAGAGAAAGTGCCTCAGTTCCTTTCTCTTTGGCTCTGTCATCTCCTTCTCCTCTGGAGGGAAAAAAAATCACCTACATGCTGTTTAGTTCCTTTGCTTGTGAACTTAGCTTCATCATGAAGACCCCACAACAACTTGGTGAAGCTAAAATTTTCACTCATAAATGGGGGAAATGAACAGCATGAGACTGGTGGTTTTTCCTGATGGAGGAGAAGGAAATGACAGAGGCAACTCAGAGGCAAAAGAAAAGGAAGAGTGGCATAGTCGGGTTTCTCTCTCACATGTGAGGGAAATGAACAGCATAGAGTTGGCAGTTTTGCCAGTGATTAGAAGGAAACAACAGAGGCAAAGAGAAAGGAACAGTGGCATGCAAAAACTGAGGCATTTCTTCTTTACTACTCCCCTCTCTCAAACAGCCAATTTAACGTTAAATGTTAACAACCTGGAGCCCAAGTTTCCCCATACAGCCCTGAAAAAAGGTTCAATGCTCTTTCAAATTACAACCCTGCTCCTCAGTACTCCAACCTGAGTCCAGCAATCACCAAAGGCCATGTTTCCAACTGAGTCCAGTACTTCCAGCATCTGTTGATGGTACCACCTTTGCCACAGGTCAGTTTGGTAACTTTGGTGCACAGAGAAAGGAAATGTGTAGAGATAAAATACTTGGAAGATGGAATGGTGGGTTCTAACTGCCCACTCTTCTGTAGTGCTGCGTGTGACTGCCCTCTTTAAGGCTTAGGCTCAGAGCCTCTGTTAAACACATCAAATCCTATTTATTTATTTATTTAAACATTTATATTCCATCTTTCTCACCACAAAGGAGACTCAGGGTGGAGCACAACATATATACAGCAAACATTCAATGCTGAAACATAAAATAAACTATAAATATACATAAACACTAAAACCAATTATCTCTACTTTAAAAACAATTGTTTAAAACTATTTCAGATCAGCCATCCTCTTGAGGGCTGCCCCCATCCACAGGCCACGTGTTTACAAGCCTGCTGTAGCTGTTCAAAATGTGTTTTACCTATACTTTGCACTTGGAAAGTCTGGGTTCTGTTACTAAAATGGATTCTGAAATCAATGTAAGTTCTTACTATAATATATAATCAGTTTGTGTAAGGGTTGGTGATAATCACAAATAAGCCATTCTTCATCTTTTTCCAGCTCACCTTTCTGGAGCCATGGCTAATGCAATGACATCTGGCATCACGGTTGCTCCCAGCAGTCCCAGTAACTCTACAGTAACTACAGCTCCGCCAAGCTTCATTGACAGCCTTATTGACAAAATTCCATGTGAGTAAATTCAAAGGGTGATGGAATGGGTTCAAAAAGAAACCTCTAGTCTAATTGAAAAGTCCCAAAATTTGATTTTGTTCTTTCTGGTCGTTTTTGTGTATTTATACAATGCATAGGTTCAACATAGACAGAGGCATTTTTGAAACACTCCATCAAAGATATCACTGAAGTCCACTTTCTGTACATAAAACTCTGTAGAGAGTATAAACGTACACAGTAGTTCTTTTCACAGACTCCTAAATCACATGGTTCTTAACATGGGCAATTAAAGGTAAGGTGTGTCTTGAATCTAGGTGGTTTTCTTGTTCCAGACATTCCAATAAATGATTTGATTCCTATCATGAAAGAATTGACCATCTATTGGCTTGGACAAGAGGCATGCTGCTGTTGTTTCCTGTCTTGTCCTGTGGTCCAATTGACCCTCAGAGCCTGGCATTTGTGGCTTATTTGGTGCCATTGAGAGTAATGTTGGCTGGTTTAGGTGAACCCTACTACTCTATGCAGAAAGGGTTACCATAGCCAATGATGATAATAATAATCATCATCATCTTTCCTGCCACCATCTCCCAGAGGGACTCAGGGCGGCTCACAAAACACTCAAGGTGTGACATGCAAAATACAACAAGTGCAAAACAAAACATGCATGTAGACAATATTTATTATTTTACTCTATTTGTATATCGCCCCTCTCAGCCCGGAGGCAGTAAACAATCAACACAACATCATAAATTCACAGTACCCCCTGGTAAAAACAATAAAATACAGCAATTACTGTAGATAAAACAGCAATATTTGATCTGTATAAAGTGCTAATAAATAATCTAAAAGTCCTCATATATATTATTAGAGAGTCTCAATATTGTTAAAGGCTTACTTTTGCCTTCCTTTTCAAATCCAGGCATCTAATTGGCAATTATTCTAGTTATCCAATTTACTCTGATTTGCATTCTGATTATGCAAACTCAGCTCATGAACTGATGCATTTCTACTTCCATGATGTTTCAGCATTCATACCATTTTTGTAGTTACAGCTGATCTAAGAAAACCAGAATAAAATAGCATTTGTGTTTGTTTTCATGAATAAAAAACAATTTGCAAAAAAGGAGAAAAGAATAGTATTTATAATGCTGGACTTGGAAAAAATAAATCTAAGTTCAGATTACTTGGGTTAAGGCCCAAGTAAGACCGAGGCCACCTTTGCCCCCTAGTGAACACATCTTTCAGAGTGGCTATAAAGATTAATAGGGAGAAGGGAGCCACATAAAGGGTGCATGTACATTCTTAATGCAGTACAAATAAAACAACTAAAATATCATGCACAGGCATTTCCAGTAGTATTCACATCGGATCACTATTTCGTATTACCAGTTTTTCATGGCAAGTTATTGCAGATTCATTAAAATGCCACCTAAGAGTAACTATCATCTGATTCAAAGGGCTAGGTGCTGTGGAAAGTAAGGAAAATCAATGGTAATTTGAAGGAGAAAAATATGGTGTGATTTCATTAAGAGGCACAGGGTGAATATTTAATTACAACTAGAGTGACTTTGTACAAGTCACTCTCTCTTGCAAAGAGAAATACCTTTTGAACACATCTTGCCAAGAAAACTCAGTGATAGAGTTTCCATAAGTTGAAGGCATTCAACAACATATAAGGAAGTTTAGTTTAACTTTATTTGACCTAACTGAATTGTCATCATGATATCCATGATAGGCCACTTATTGAAACAAAGATGTCTGTGTTCGCATTTAATTTTTGTTTGTAAATGCCAATTAATGCCAATTAAGGGAATGGCAGATCTTTTTACTTTTTACATTTCTATTCCATCTGATCTCACATACACTCTTTCATCTAAAGATGGTATATTAATTTGTCAACTGAGGCCACATGTCAAATAAATTTAGGTCTGTTAAGCTAGATATTGTTGGGTAAACATATAATAATAGCAATAATAATAACTTTTTTATATTCCGCCCTATCTTCCCGAGGGGACTCAGGGCATAGATATCTGAACAGTGTAAAAGATTAACATACTGTAGCTATTCCATGAAAACACTGAAATTTTTTTTTGTGTAAGGATTTTTTTAAAAGCAAATGCTAATTTTTTTTAAAGCAAAAGCCGAACCACTGGCCCAGATTTTAGTTGCAGAACAGTGACTTTCAAGGAGCACAATTCTGCCTCAAAACAAGGCATGTGCTCTCTTTATACCTTGTATTTAAAGAAATACCTTCCTCCTCTTCCTCTTTGGTTGCTGCCGTGTCACCAAAATATGGCAGTGCAATAGCAATTTTGACAGTGGCGTCTATGAAAAGGAGAGGATCCAACATGTATTCCATGGACCATGTTTTACCCTTTAAAAAAGAAAAAGAAATCTTGTGCACATGGGAGAACAGAAGAATCCTAAACATTTCCTCAAAATGCATAGGAGTCAGCCAAAGTTTTCTTGAGCTATTTGCAACATTTCAAGAAATCCAGGAGCTGGGCAGAGTATCTGCCCAATAGCAAGTAGCCCCCCTTAAACATTATATAATATGTTAAAATGTTAATGATCTTTTAATTGTGAGTGGGCCACCTTTGTCTCCCGGGAACCAATATTTTTTAGACCCAGTCTGCCATTGCCCAGGGGATTTGGTCACTTTACTGTGTTTCTTTCTTGTTGTTGTTCACAATAACAGAATAGTTTGTGCAGTCTGTAAGAGTTAAAGGCTGAAAAAGAAACTGGGAGGACCCAGGCTGCATTACTCTGACCAACCCAGCCATACAGTCTATGGTGGAATAAGTATAATGGATATGTAAAGACAATTGTGAAGCAGACTTTCATCTATAAAAAGAACCAAGGCGCATTTTGAAAACAAGAAAGGGGCATAGTAATGCTTTCCCCACAAATCTATGGCCATCAGCAACAAAGTATGGCCACCAGTGTGTTTCCAATTTCTCTTTTATTGTTTTACAAATTGTCTCTGGTAATGTAAGGCAAAAGAAAACATTGTTTGGCTGTTCATTCTACATGTTTTACACAGATGTGCCTTCCAACATTCCCTCAAACAGATATCCATCAAGGAAAAATGGAACTGACACTGTGACTAACTCTGCCACCTGGTGGAAGTCATTGTGGTAATTGGATGGAAATACATATACCATAAAGTAGAATGCCACTGGTTACTTCTGAAGGTGGTATGATAGGCACATTCAAATGTGGGGAAAATACTTTGGAGGTCTAGAACTGCCAGAAGTCTTCAACCAGCATGACCAATGGAAATGTAGTCCAGGGGTGTAACATTTCCTAGCTCCAATGGTGATACTAGTAAAGTTTCTTGTGACTGAAGTAAAAATTGTATGGAAAGCACCCAGTGTTTTAAAAAGAAATGTAATTACTTACAGTTTTAGTACAAGTCTAGAGTACTTATTTAAAGGTAAAGGTTTTCCCCTGACATTAAGTCCAGTAGTGTTCACCTCTGGGGATTGGTGCTCATCTTCATTTCTAAGCCAAAGTGCCGGTGTTGTCCATAGACACCTCCAAGGTCATGTGGCCAGCAGGACTGCATGGAGTGCCGTTATCTTCCTGCCGGAGTGGTACCTATGGATCTACTAACATTTACATGTTTTCGAACTGCTAGGTTGGCAGAAGCTGGGGCTGACAGTGGAAGGTCACACCGCTCCCCGGATTCGAACCTGCAATCTTTCAGTCAACAAGTGTAGCAGCTCAGTGGTTTAACCCACTGCACTATAGTTATAGATTCAATAAGTAATTCATTAATTAGCCATTTCTCTTCCCTCCCTCCCACCAGTGAGGCCATCCCTCTATAAATGAAAAAGTAACATATTTCACTGCCATTTCACATTATCGTAGTGCCTCTGACTATTTTATTCTGCCCAGCTTCTGCTCTCATTTTGCAAGCATATAGTAGCCAATAAAACCACAGGCAATTATACCATTGTTACTTTCAAGCTCTGAAAGTACCAAACGAACAATGGTGCTTAGTTTTTTACATTTCTTTCTAGACTTTTTTTTAATGGTACTTCCTGGCGCTTGAAGGTGATACCAGATATCCCAGTGGTGTTGACTGGCTTTGAGCAAAGCTGCTTATATAAAGACTAAGAATGAACACTGTATCTCCTTTCATTCTTTTTTTTCCACATAATTTTTATTAATTTTTCAAACACAATTCAAACGTGGAAAGATGGAGAACAATAAAGTGATAGGAAAGCTAGGAAAATAATAGACATTCATTCTATTTCATTCTTGAACAGTGCCAAGATGGGCTCTCATAGCCATTGTGATTGCAGCAGGTCTGGTGCTCCTCCTCCTCCTCATCTGCATCATCAAGTGCTGTTGTTGCAGGAAGAAACGCAAGAAGAAGGTGAAAATCGACCCGACTAACATCAATGGTTCTTCCACCATAACAAATCTGGTATGTTTTCTCACTGCTCTCTTCCCTATGGCAAAACAAGAGCAAGAATGTCATCAAAAACATGGTGAGGTGAGGCAAAACTTGAAACGAGATTTCACAAAGTGAATTTTTTTCAGTAAATTCTCAGTAGTTCCTCCTGAACGTTTTCATCACAGTCTGGCGACAGAATGAAGTTGTATGGATCTATCAGAATGGGGCAGGAAGACACCTTTGTAGTGCAATCTAGCTGGTCTCAGCAAAGCCTGAAATTGGTTGCTGACTTGGCTGAATTTCTAATGCTTTCTGCTTCTGACAAAAACAAGGAAATAAAAGTCACTGGAACTAATCAATAACAGTCTGACAAGATGTGATCACTGGGAATGATCAAACCTTTACTGCTTGGATTCTGATGCCATGTTTATCAAGACTATAAACAGTCTTTATTCAGGAGCAACAGCATTGTGCTTTAGTGGGATATGCTATGCACCAAAGTTAAGATATCTGTAAGACATTGAAACATTTTCCAAGAGCTGAGGCCTTTTCACATTACATAAGAACAGCACTAAAAATTCACCCTAAAATAGCCATGGTCATTGGTTACATCCTGAGGAATTTCGTTGTGATTCATAAAAGGGAAGAATTTCAAATATCTGTTACTAAATTGCCAATGCAATAGTCTCTTCACATTTGAATAATAACAACAACAACAACAACAACAAATGTATTTTAAAAAACCACTTTGTTGCTTGACATAACACTTTTCAAGGAACCTCTAGGTCAGGGGTGCTCACACTTTTTCAGCATGCGAGCTACTTATAAAAAAAACCAAGTCAAAATGATCTACCTACCCACTACAAAAATGTGAAACATATAACACAATATCTGCTTTGAACTGGGTTTTCTGAGTCCACACTGCCATATAATCTGATTCAAAGCAGATAACATGGGATTTTATTCAACTTTGTGGAAAGGACCTCAGATAATCCAGGGCCAGCAGCACTTGGGCGGCGTCGGGAGCCTGTGGGGCGGGACTGAGCCTTCCTCCCGCCCTGCCTGCGATCTACCAGGATGCCCTACGCGATCTACCAGTAGATCGCGATCTACCTAATGAGCACCCTTGCTCTAGGTCCTCTAGTGGGATTCTATGGGCAACTTTCATTGGAAGTTGAAGTGTTCTCTCTAGTAATCTCCAACACAAATGTATGGTCAGAATCTTACCATAGAGCTCTGTTGGGGAACCTAAAAATTCTTGATTATAACGAATTAATTAAATCTGCGAATAATCAAATCAGCAAAAATTAAACCCACAAATGTGGAGGATGATTGTACTAGGAGTCCATCGGATTGAAGTATAGCAGTTAAAATGGAATAATAATCATATAATTGTTTGGTGTGAAATGCACGTGCACTTTTCTATACCAGAACAATCTAGTTTGGTAAAAGGAAATACAGACATTTTATTGGAGCTTGATTTGGGAGAGAACCAAATTGTTTTCATGTCCATTCCTTTACTTTTGCTTTTGGTGCTCATTGATGGCATCCTGTACAGCTATGATTTCTCCTGCTTGGTTCAAGAATGGCTCCTTAATATCTCACTTGAAGTGTGCTTACTGCCTCTGACAAACCTGTTAGGGACTTTCAGCTTCCAAGAGCAAGTCATCTGCCAATCTGACAGAGTTGTAATGCAACGAGCAAGCTCCCTCTTCTGTTTTAATTACTGAGATTTAACTTTACTGTAATAAGAGGATGCTATTCTCTTGCTGTAGGTCCAGCCTGATGTGGAAGACATTGAGTGTGGAAATGAAGAAGAAAAACGGGGGCGGCTGCAATATTCCCTGGAATATGACTTCCGTAGCCAAGAGGTATTGATTCACTAACTGTAAAGTGAAATGTGTGTATTACTTTTTAATTATCAAACAGGACTTCTTTTTTCCTACCAGCCTTTCAGATCCTTTGTTTTGATATAGCCACCTCTGTGTGTCCTTGCTTAAAAGGTTAAGGTAAAGGTTTCCAGTGACATTAAGTCCAGTCGTGTCCGATTCTGGGGGGTGATGCTCATCTCCATTTCTAAGCTGAAGAGCCGGCAATGTCCAGAGATGCCTCCAAGTCATGTGGCTGGCATGACTGCATGGAGTGCTGTTACCTTCCCGCTGGAGTGGTACCTATTGATCTACTCACATTTGCATGTTTTCGAACTGGTAGGTTGGGAGAAGCTGGAGCTAACAGCAGGAGCTCCACTCTGCTCTCCGGATTCGAACCACTGACCTTTCTGTCAGCAAGTTCAGCAGCCCAGCAGTTTAACCCACTGTGCCTCCGGGGGCTCTGTCCTTGCTTACTATACTTAATTATTAATCCCCAGAGCTTCAAAAAAAAATCCACTTTTTAAAAAAAATCCCAGAATTCTAGGGAGTTGAGATTTTTTCAAAAGGTAATATTTCCAAGTTCTAACAGTCCCTGCAATATCTTTTCTGTTGACAAGGGTGGCAGCAGCCTCCACATCATGGCAGTAGTAAATCTACTTTGGGTTTTAGATCACATTTTAAAGAAGCTGTCCAAAATACTAAATTCTGTCTTCAAAGGGTGTTCACCAGCCTGAATAGATCAATTCAAGTTTGTACCAAGAGTTCATTAACACTGTAGAATTAATGTACTTTGCTCTGGCTCAGTGCTAGGGAATTCTGGAAGTTTGGTAAGGCAGCAGCACCCTTTAGCAGAGAAGACCAAAGACCATGTAAAACTAGAGTTTCCATGATTCCATAACATTGAGCCTGGACAGTTAAAGTGGTGTCAAACTGCATTCATTCTGAAGTGTAGATGTACCCTAAGATATTGGGAATACTCTCCACCTCATTGACAGGGAAGCCATTGGAATCGCTATCTATTGGCCTTCCATTATCCTCCACCTAGCTCTTAGCTATGTTGATTTTTAGTTCCATTAACTTCTCACAAACTGATGAATACCTTTATGTTTCAGCATGTATCAAGGAACCAACTGTTTCACATTCAAAAGACTTTTTGTGTTAAAATGCGGTTATATTTTTATTATAAACTTGAAATGGTTTTAATTTACAGTCAGTTTAATACATTTTAAACTTATTTTGTATGTTTTAGTTATTTGTGGCGTTATTTGCATTTAAAAAATGTGACCTACTTTGAATCCCAGTTGTATGAAAAAGTGGGGTATACATTTAGTGATTAATTGAAATATATGCCTAACTTTTGGGGTTATACATCTTATTCCTTCTCACACTTGTTTTTTTTAAAAGCTACCTGCTTTTGCTCATTCATTTTTCCACTCTGTTTATGGCCATTTTCTGTAGTATCTGAGAGCATCCAAATATGCATTGCAGCTTAATAATGTAAATATTTTGGCACTGATTCTCTTCCAGATGAAGGTTGGTGTAAAGCAGGCAGCAGATCTGAAGGCCATGGACAGTGGAGGTACCTCTGACCCTTATGTGATTGTCTACCTGACATCTGATATAAGGAAGAAATATGAGACCAAGGTTTATCGTAAGACACTCAACCCAGTTTTCAATGAGAGCTTCGTTTTTCAAGTGAGTGGATTGCTTTACTTCTGCTGAGTTCAATGTTGCAACAAGTATATTTGATTGCATCATACTGGAAACACATAAAGGTCTTTGGGTGAAATCTTCAAAACTACCCAGTGAACATTGTAGTTTAACTGACTCTTGCAAGATTATGACTATTCAAATGGCCAAAGAATTGCTATGATGAATCTAATTTTGATAAGTTAAGTAAGCTCTATTGAAATCAATGGGATAACTTCCATATTAAGTGGAATATGGGATTAGAATGTGGGGTTCATTTTTCATTATGCAATCAACATGGCGGTACTGATGAATACATTGTGTGAAATGTTCATAGAGCTGCATAATCCTTAATGCTCAAGACATAGGGATCATTATAAATTCTGACCATGTAATAATAATAATAATAATTTACATTTTAAAATTTTGTATCTTTCAAAAATAATTATATACCATGAAATTTATAACCCACTATTTTCATCTAATTGTATACAATTATTTTTGAAGTTATATATGTTTTTAATGTGTTGTTAGGTTTTAACTAATATTATATGTTAACTGCCTTGAGTTCTAGTCAGCTAGGTGACTAGAAAGAAATAAAGAAGGAAAGGAAAGAAAAGAAAAGAAAGAGGAAGGGAAAGGAAAGAAGAAAAACCAGCAAGTTGGACCTTGGGTCCAATTCAATCAGGCAAACTACGTATATATCCTTATGCTGTGAAGGCTTGCATCTTGTACAGTCAGGGAAGTGATTTCATCAGTTATGCAACTTCAGAAGGATATCCATCCAGAAATAAAGGATTTGCCCAAATTGCTGAACTCTAATCCCCAAAAGATAGGTTAAGTACCTTGGATACTTCTCTTAATATTCAGCCTGAACCTTGGAGTGGATTCACCACCACAGTGAAATTGCCATCATTGGATCCCACTACAGAAATATGGAAATCAGACTGCTTTCTCCTTTCTCTCCAGATACCACAGAGAGATGTAGCTGAAAACACGCTGGTGATGCAGATGTATGACTTCAACCGCTTTTCGAAGCATGACATCATTGGCGAGATGCGCTTGCCTCTTGGCGATGTGGACCTGCAGCATGTCATGGAGCAATGGCATGAGCTCACAGCAGCAAGCAAGATTGAGGTTCGTAACTGGGGCGGGAGGGAGGGAGCAAATAATCTTATAATATAGTAACACATTTGGCAGCATCTAAGGATTTCACCATTATACCCATCAAATATCAGCTCCTGTATAATTCAGTCCATTTTTATTGTTTTTATCCTTATGTCATTATAATTTTAAAATAGGGGAAATGACCTTTTCCTAAACAAAATCAAGATGAGATAAAATTAATTAAACATTATTCAAATGGGAATAACTTAATTAAACTCAGCCACACTAAGCAGAGCTAAACAAAAGATACTATGGTGTTGGAGCGCAATAAATTAGTAATGAACATATATACTAATTTATTGTGGTCCAACACCATCGTATCTTTTGTTTAGCTCTGCTTAGTGTGGTTGAGTTTGATCAGCACATCCCCTTTTTTGAGTGTATTATAAAATAACTTAATTAAAACCTTAAAACCAGCCATCCCACTAGAAAAAAGCATTTATAAATCCTGCCCTGTTAGTTTCAAGTCTAAATGTGTAGCTCTGTTGTAGCAGTCTCCTGATTACTAAATCCTAAATCCAATTACTAATTCCTGTTAGAGTAAATGCTCATCACACAACGCCCCCATAAGATATATGTACAAAACATCCAAGAGATTTATGAGCCTACCTAAAATTGCACATCAATAACTACTGCATACTAGGTTGTAATCCTAGACATTCTCAGTGATTCAACTCTTAGGTATGTTCCCTTGGGATGACTCCGCTTGGGACTAACCATTGGATGTAGGCCTTAAAGCACAGTTAGGTAGATATGCAGACAAGTGGTATTTCAAGAAATTTGGTTCTAGGTCATGAAAGCTTTAAAGATCAAAGTCAGGCCATTAAATAGGGTAACAAAATGCCCTTTCAGAACAAAATGCTCAGAACGCAACCATAGCAGTCTAATGGAGGGATCTTCACATCGCCTTCCTTTAAGACTGAAGAGTGCGTGACTTGCCCAGTGGGTTCCATGGCTGGACAGGGATTTGAACCCTGGTCTCACAGAGTCTTACGCCAAATCTCAAATTACCATATTTATCTGAGTGTAATGCACCTTTTTTTGGATGAATTACTTCACCAAAAATGAAGTATGCATTAGATTCAATGGTGTATTAGAATTGTGCATGTAATCCTTCTTGTTTCCTGCTCTCTTACTTGTTCTATGTTGGTGCTGCCTTGATACTGCTGCCATCACCTCCTTCTCCTCCCTCTCATGTCCGGTCAGTCACTCAGCTGGCAGTCTGAGAATGACGCCTGCTGCAGATATCTTGCAGCCTCTTTCTCTCCCATTGGATTAGTCACTCACTCAGCAACTGCCTCAACTCCTCACCTTGAACGGCAGTCTGGTAGCTTGGCCTGATGGAGGGCCATGGTTTTCCCTTGCCTGTCAAATGTTCTACCATCTGCCTTCCTGATGCAACCTTGTCAGCACCATTGGACCTGTCTCAGTAGGGTTGCCACTGTCCCCTTATTTTTGACTAGCAGGACAGGACTGGGCAGGGTTGACCAGAGGAAGGTGCACGCTGTGGTCTCCACAGCAATGCCTGACCGGGGATTCCAACTCGCAGGGCAGCCTGCGTCCCCGTTGGAAGGAAGAGGCGATACAGGACTTTTTCAAAGTACAGTAGACTAATTAACCGTTACCCAAGGGGAATGTTGGATCATGTTGGATAAAGATAGTTTCTGGTTGCTTGAGAGTTACTCTTAAAATAGGCCTTGCTGTGCATCCCAATACTATACAATGCTGTGTATCCCATACTATACTATACCATTAAGTGTTGACATAATAATCATGAAGATATACTGTCTTATAAAATTTATTTTATTTTAATTCTTAGTGCATTTTTAAAGTCAACAAAGTCAAGTACTAAATACAAATGGAGAAAATTAGGTAGTTCTAATAATGTTTTTTCTGCATGACAAAGCATGCAGAAACATACCACGTACTGTTAAGAGGGTGTAAGTCAGGGTTTTTTTGGGTGAGTTTCAATCATTATCTTATTCTGTCAATAAAACTATTTCTACCTAACACTTGAGTTTCAAGTTTTTAATGAAGTGTCCCTTATTTTTGTGGAAAATCCCGTAAATGTCCCTTATTTCTTATATCAAAAAGTGGCAACCCTATGTCTCAGGGATGCAAAGAGAGTGCAAGAGAAGGAAGTGGACACTTCCCAACTGGCCTCATTCATGAGGCCATCAATACCCCCCCATTTTGAAGGCCTCATGAATGAAGCCAGTAGGGAACCACACAAGGATGGTTCACATATAAACCTAAAAAACTGGGTGAATTAAATTCAACAGAAAATCCTTTTTTGTAATGTACACTTTCAAAACTCATAGAATCAGAGAGTTGGAAGAGACCTTGTGGCCATCCAGTCCAACCCCCTACCAAGAAGCAGGAAAATTGCATTCAAAGCACCCCAGACAGATGGCCATCCAGCCTCTGTTTAAAAGCCTCCAAAGAAGGAGCCTCCACCACACTCTGGGGCAGAGAGTTCCACTGCTGAATGGCTCTCACAGTCAGGAAGTTCTTCCTAATGTTCAGATGGAATCTCCTGAGGTGCGCATTACATTCGATGGCATATTATACTTGAGTAAATATGATACTACAGCCTACTGACTTATTACTGGCATATTGCTATTGCGGAAGTTGAGTTCCCCTAGAGGGCAGTATCCGGCAATGATATGGCAATAAAAAAACACAGTCATTTCCCTTTGTATATCTGCAAGCCTCCATTTCTTCAAAATTAAGCTCAGGGAATATTCATTTTATATGTCTTTTAGCACAAGCTGTCTCTGAACAGAATTGATTGGCTGATGCAAGGGACATCGCAAAACTATCTTTTCAATGCAGTGGTGCTTTAAAAACCTACACAAATTGCTCCATCTGCGAGCCTGCCTGCCTGCTTACCTACCTAAGCTCTTGTATCTGGGGAAGGCAGTCAGAAACATGAAAAAAGTGAGAGACAAGAAAGGTGACTGAATCATGTTCAAATAATTGTTAAATCATTTCAGAAAACCTTGTTTGTCCTGTAGATGAACCCATTACAAATTTGTACAGAGCTTGGAGAAGTTATTTTTGGAGTGCTGGCAAGGGATTCTGGGAGCTGAAGTTAAAAAAAGTTTCCAAGTTCTGCATTTGTGTATGGCTTTAAAATAGATGTTTTTCTCTTAAATGCTCCCAGAGAACGTTTCTTTCAATGATGCCCAGATCTCCCCAAACATATTTCTGGTCTCTTTTCTCACCTTTAGGTATTGGACAGTGGCATCAACGCATTTTATTATCTCCCCTAAAGAGAGAGGCTGCCATCATTAAACTGATCCAAGAGAGAACTTGTGTGTGTGTGTGTGTGTGTGTGTGTGTGTGGCTTGCCCTTCTTTTACTGCTGCAATTCCCCAACCCCTCTCCAGTTATTTTCAGATGAGAAGAAAGATTTCTGGGATAAAGAGAATGGCTCCCATGCAGCCTTGGGCACTTAGGTCTTTTGGATTCCCTCCTCTTGGTAGTTTGTCAAGGAACAGAACTCATCCTTCTCACTTCTTTCTTTTTTCTTAAATAATAGCAAGAGCATCTGGGAGAGATTTGCATTTCACTCCGTTATAGTCCTGCCAGCAGCAAATTAACTGTGGTCATCTTAGAGGCGAAAAAGCTCAAGCGGATGGATCCAAATGGATTGTCAGGTAATAGGAAAGGCTTGTTGAAGCTGATGGCACAGAATGAAATAATATGGCACAAAGACCATTAATGTACCTTGTTCAGTAGATGTGTAGAAGACGAGAACCCTTCTCGACTAAATGCAACATTTTATGAGTTATCTTGATTTGACTTCCAACCGCCCTTGAAAAAAAGAAAAAAACATATCTTAGGCCCCTGTTATAAGAATTGCAATCTATCATGATAGAGAATATGTTTGTTTATGGCTACCAGTATTTATAGCCACATCCTAAAGATTTGTTACTTTTTGGACTGCAACTCATGAAGTCAGCAGGATGTTGATTGGATTTTTTAAAAGTTGTTGTGCTAAAAGTAACACATCAAGTCACTTTTATATCACAATGGTTTGGGACAGATGATGATGATGATATACTTTATTTGTATCCCATCCTATCTCCCTGTGATGACATGCATCCTAGAAAATGGGAACTAAGTAAACTGTACTGATGTTTGGTTTTGTGGGGACTGATCTCATTTGCTTCCAAAGATCTCAGAGCAGCATTTGGAATCATACCTTTATAATTTTGTAGGGTTGTTAGGGCTCAGAATTTCTTTGGGCCATAATTCCTGTTAACCCTGACTATTGGCTTTCCTGGCTGGGTATTGTGGGATCTGTAGTCCATAGATCTTCAGATTGCCCATCCATGCCTGTGAAAGTAAGATTTGTCTTGAACATCCAAAAGAAATCTCTTATAAAAGTTGGTGTTTGATGGGGGTGGTTGGGGTGGCATAATAAATTAGCTAACATTGAAAAGAACTCACAGTGGGAAATACAGTGAAAAGTAGGACCATTACATTTTACCTTTAATTACTTCTGGCTCTTCATCCAAATAATCCAGATCCCTATGTCAAAGTGCAACTTATTTTGAACAAAAAGAAGTGGAAGAAAAAGAAGACGAGTGTAAAGAAAAATACTTTAAGTCCCTACTTCAACGAAGCATTTATTTTTGATGTGCCTTTTCATCTGATCGAGGTATGTCTTCTACATCGATGGTGGATACTTCTTTCCAACTTCTGGCAACCCTAAGGTGACTCTATCATGGAGTTTTCTATGGTCAAGAATGTCTGATTAACCCAGGGTCATCCAGGGTCAAATCTTGGTCTCCACAGTCATACTCCAATTCTCAAACCACTATACTACACTGACTCTCTGGTACCAATCACTTCATCTTCTGCAGAGCTCAGTCCTACTAACAAGGACTATTCTGTTTGTACTGAACTATACTTGTGTGGAGAAACTTTGAAGGTAACTTTGAAAAATGATAAGTATGATGACATGGTCAGCAGTAGCAGGATGATGCTCTTGGGTTTCTAGTTGGCACCAGTACATGCCATTCTATTCATCCTTCTTAAAAGTAACTTTCTAAGCTCAGCTCAAACACCTTTTCTTCTTTCCACATGCACCACATTTTGTACATTTAAAATGGACACAATTTTTTTAAAAAAGAAAGTCCCAACAGCTGACATAGCACCAACCATAGTCATGTTTCTGAAAACCATGAGAATCACCTAGTTAACATTGCTATCAAAGACCTGCAATCGTGAGAGGAAAAACCTGTTTCAAGAGTTGTTACCCACATGTTTTTGTCTGGATGAGATAGGGGTAACAGTTTGTTTATGTGTTTGTTTGATTATGTCCTACCTTTCTCTCAAAATGAGGCCCAAAAAGGCTGACAATACAAATAAAATTGAATTGGTTGAGATAATATATACCATAGTACCAAAGTTTGAAGTTTAAAGAACAAATTTAACTGAAATATAAACAGTTAAAACATATTCAAAATGTAGTAAAACATATAGCAGAGCTGTTGTTCTGCCATAACCAGTATATGTATACATATGTGTGAAGGAATGCATTTATTTATGTGTGACATTGGAATCAACCAGAATAGACAATTACAGTCCTCCAGATGTGTTGGATTACAGCTCTCATAATGCCTCATCACTGTCACTTTTGTCTAGGGCTTATAGGAGTTGGAACTCATTAATACAGATGCCTCCTAATTATGCACATCACAGTAGAGTCTCGCTTATCCAACCTTCGCTCATCCAATTTTCTGTATTATCCAACACAGTCTGCCTCCCGCCCAGATCTGCTGTTTCAAAACATTGCAATGTTTTGGTGCTAAATTCATAAATACAGTAATTATTGCATAACATTACCATGTACTGAACTGTTTTTTCTGTCAATTTGTTGTAAAACATGATGTTTTGGTGCTTAATTTGTAAAATAATAATGTAATTTCCTTAATCTTTCCATATTATGAGTCGCCCTAGGGATGAGGAGGGCGGTATAGAAATGCAGTAAATAAATAAATTATCCCACATTTTTGTTTATTTCATGTTCTGCCAGCCCATTATATTGGATAAGCAAGACTGTATTGTATATGATATTAATCAGAAGTGAGCAATTGCAGCCTTTCTCATCACTGCCAGTGAGAAATTATGGAGTTCAACATCTGGAAGGTTATACACTTGGTAGCAATATGATGATAGTTATTAAATCATAGAATTATAGAGTTGGAGGAGACCACAAGGACCATTCAGTCCAGCCTGTTGCCATTCAGAAAATGTTTCAGTATATACTGAATGAACCCTCATCCCCCAAACTGTTTCTCACAAATGCCATTTTAGACAACCAATTTTGTGGGAAAGGGATATACTTGCAACATATATTACTTGATCTGTAAAAACAGCTTTCTCAGAACTTCAAACTGTTCAGGGTAGTTAAAAATGAAACTGACTGTAAAGAGCTCCAGAAAGATCTCTCGAAATTGAGTGAATGGGCAACAAAGTGGCAAATGCATTTTAACCTAAACAAGTGTAAAGTCATGCACATCGGGGCAAAGAACCCCAAATACACTTATCAACTGATGGGATCAAAGCTTTCTGAGACAAACCAGGAAAGGGATCTTGGGGTTTTGGTGGACAGCTCAATGAAGATGTCAACCCAGTGCGCTGCAGCAGTGAAAAAAGCAAATTCTATGCTTGGCATGATCAGGAAGGGAATCGAAAATAGGTCGGCAAATGTTGTATTGCCTCTCTACAAATCTATGGTGAGGCCACATCTGGAGTACTGTGTACAATTCTGGTCACCGCACCTCAAAAAGGATATAACGGAACTGGAAAAGGTACAAAGAAGGGCAACAAGAATGATCCAAGGGATGGAGCGGCTCCCTTATGAAATCAGGTTGCAACGCCTTGGTCTTTTCAGCCTTGAAAGACGGCGTTTAAGAGGTGACTTGATCGAAGTGTATAAAATCATGCATGGGATAGAAAAGGTGAACAGAGAAAAAATATTTTCTCTGTCACACAACACTAGGACTAGAGGGCACTCCCTGAAGCTCCAAGGTAGGAAAGTTAGGACTAATAAAGGGAAATATTTCTTCACCCAGAGGGTCATTGGGTTATGGAACTCACTTCCAGAGGAGGTTGTGACAGCTGTCAGCCTGGACAGCTTCAAGGCAGGATTAGACAGATTCATGGATACCAAGTGTATCGGTAGCTACTGAAATGGACATCCAAGTGCCACCTCTGTGTTGATGGAGGCAGGCAGGACTTTCCCCGGGTACTGGTTGTGGGGGGTCGGGAGCAGGTGAGGGTTTTGCCGTCCTTTCTGCTAGAGATCCCCGTGTACAACTAGTGGGCCACTGTGTGACACAGAATGCTGGACTAGATGGGCTGAGGCCCGATTCAGCATGGCTCTTCTTATGTTCTTATGTTCTTAACCCCTTCCTGGTTTTTTGTCCTTTGCATTTCATTTCTATACCACTTCTTTGTGCCTTCTTTCCAGAACATTGACCTGGTGATTTCCATCTGGGATGCTGACAAAATGACCAAGGATGATCAGATTGGAAAACTGTTCCTTGGCTGCCGAGCAACAGGAAACCAGCTGCGCCACTGGTCAGACATGTTGGCCAATGCCCGCAGGCCTGTGGCACAGTGGCACACCTTGCAGCCGGTGGAAGATATTGACAAAACCTTGGGGTTGAAGACACGCTTCAAACTGCCACTACCCGGCAGCTAAGAAAACCCAAAGCCAAACAAAGAGACTTGTCCCTATTCCAACTTGCTCGACATTAGTGCACTTTTTTTTGGATGAAGGAACATCTGCTATGCATCACTTCATGACAACAGGATCAATTAGAGCTAAACATACTACATTCTGAGGAAGATGGCTTAATTTGAGTCCCAGGCTAGAAAAAGAGCAGTTATCTTGCAAACCCAAATGTGCCAGAATTCACCATGTAAAATATTATAATGAATCTGTCCTTTCACCACAATAGAGAAGGGCTATACACAAGAGGCAGACACTCATATACCAGATATGGTGCAAGCTTGGAGTTAATGTGTTGTTGTTAACATTAGGGCAGTATATGGACTTGTGTGGACCACATATTCCCGCCAGACTAAAGGGGAAGAGACGAACCTGGAAAGAAATGTAATTAATTACAAACAATGCTCATTGTCTTTGCTAATAATTTTAATCATTGTTGCAGTTCAACCTATATGGGATCCCATATAAGTAGAAAGAAGTAATCTGGACAACAATTCGGTTTAATTTGTTTTCAATTTGTACTTATAGGTTAATTGAGTTTAATGGTTAATTGTGTATGTTTTGCTTGATCTGTGTATATTTGAAGAACTGAATGTTTGCCATAATTGGAAGCTGCTCTGAGTCCCCCTCAGGGTGAGATGGAGAGGTGTAGAAATAAAGCAAATAAATAAATAGATAAGTATTTTTTTCACTAAAAGGAAACAAATCCTCCTTTGCATATTACTTTTGGTAGTTTTAAAATTGAACTGAGAGAAAACTAGCATTACTGAATATATGTGTGTGAAACAAACAAATTATGCTCTAGAGATTAAAGGAAACTGCTGTCTTTCAGCTTTGGGCCCTTCCTGACAGGCCCTATATACCAGAATTTGTTCCCAGTTTTCTGTTTATCCCAGATTATCTGGCAGTGTGGACTCACATAATCCAGTTTAAAGCAGAAAGCCTAGGATCAGATCCTGGGATATAGGGCCTTTTGTGTTTTAGTTTGTGTCTCTTTGTTTCAGGAGATGGTTCTAAGTGCTTGGGCTGTTAATAACTCTCCCTTATGCCTACAAATGACATACAGAAATAGTAATAGGATCTAGCCCATAAAGTAGCAGGTTAGTGCCCACTGCGTTTTACTAATTTTAGTAAAACAAAATAGAATGCAAAACAATCCATATTACACATGGTTCAATGGTTGCCTTGTATTATATCTTGAGTGAACCCAAATACCTTAAAGTCACTAGATTGTGTCTGATCTTAGACGTCAAGAAGGGCAGCTCTGATTAATACTGGGATGAGAGATCATCAAGGAATAGCAAGTGTCTGCTATATTTCAGAAGAAGGAACTGGAAAAGCTACCTCTCAGTATTCTGTGTCTCAGAAAACTCTGTAAAATACACCAGGTCAGGCAATTTGAAGGCGCGCACACACACACACACACACACACACACACACACACACACACACACACACACACACAGAGCCTTCTGCACTACTGTGGATTTTGAAGCAGCAGTTAGGATTATGAGGAATGTTTTTAAATTGTGGGCCAGAAACTTGAAACATCTTGATGTTCCTAAGAAACAAAAAGTAAATATTGAGTTACTTTAGGGAAGCAGCAGTGTTATACTATAATGGCAATTAACTACTTGGAAGGGCAGGGAGTGTGTGTGCTTAAAACTGCAACTATTTATGAAACTGCCTTTTGAATTCTGAGAACTTCTGCCTTTCATACAAGTGCTCTACCTCTCACCTATGGTTTTTCAAACCTAAAACCAATTGTCAGTTCCAAACAGATCAAATCCACTGAATTACTTTGAAATATATTGAGCTATTATTTGCTGTCATGTCCACTTTGATTTATGGTGACCTTATGAGATTCTGACAGATGGTAACTTGCTTTGTTTTAAAAAGCTAGGAGTGTCTTAGCAGTAACACAGTTGGCCTTCCTCAATTTAATACATTAACAAGGACAACACAAAATGTGTTATCTATTATATAAATGGGTTCACGTCATGTAATGTATACCTCAAACAAAGAAACCACACAATGCAGAAACACAATACTTGCCAACAGAAATAGGCCTCAAGCAAGGTACGTTTGTAGCAAAGAAACTTTCCCCCCCAAAACCTAAAAGCACTCAAAACAACGAGTAAAAATAAAACTACATTTACCAGCATCCTCCGGGGCAGCCAAAGACTCACCCAGCCTCTACATTCTGAACAACATGATTGGCTGCCAATAAGGGTGGATTTGCATAACTGCTGCACTGGCCAGCCAACATGAAAATTCTGATCCATAATAAATTGCCAAAACAGAATAAGGAAAAGGCCTGAGCCAATCCCCAACACAAACACCCAAATCACTTCCAACCGAAAAATCACAGACCACGCCCAAAATTGACAGTAAGGCTTCATTAACTTGATTTCCCTAACTAGGCCTCACTTACTGGGAAGCTGTTTATGCTCTGAATTGACAGTAAGGCTTCATTAACTTGATTCTCCCGACTAGGCCTCAGCTCATTGGACATTGTGTATGGCCTGAACTGACAGTAAGGCTTCATTAACTTGCTGTTCCTAACTAGGCCTCAGCTCATGGGACATTGTGTATGGCCTGAATTTACAGTAACCTACCTTGGCACACAGAGCCCCGACCATGCATGATGGGACTTGAAGTACCACCATGGAAAATGGGATTTGTAGTACTTCAAAACCCATCATTCCCCACAGACCACTGTGGCCCAGAACCAAGACCAATAAAGACCCAACTTGGCACAACATGCCCCCCATGACCCACACTCCATCCAACTGCAGTTTAGAGGAGGGCACACCGTGGATGATTGGACTTTCTCGCATCTCCTAAAAAGGGCACAGCAACGCGTGCCGGGTACAACTAGTATTCTCTAGAATAGATTATATTCTTCTTCATAATACAGTGCACATGCATACCTTTGGACAGAAACTTTTGGAGCTGTGTAACACACTTGCCAATGAAAAAGGCAATTAAGTGAACTAAAGATTATCAACCCAGGATATTTATGTACAAACTCAGTCAGAATAGATAAATAAGAACAGCATTTAAGATGACAGTGACCAATTTTGTACCAAAACATTGGTTCTAGATTTTCTCTCCTGGCTGCCAATAAGCCTGATAGTAGTTAACAATACTGATTCCACAAACTGATCCCTGAATACGATCCCAACATTTTAGGTATCAGAAGCAGTGACCTCAAAATTTGGGCCTTCTCAAAGTGATCAATCACAGTATTAATATGGGGGGATTGGTAGCTTAATCCATATGTGGTGGGACTGCGAAAAGCTACAAAAATATTTAAAAACCAAGCATGAGATGGAGGAAATCTCAGGGATAGAAATAGAGTTGAACAAAAAACAATTATTTACTCAGAAAATAGAAGGTAAAAGTGGAAATAAAGAATGGAGCAAAATTGTAAAATGCATGATAGCAGCAACCCAAGCAATGGTAGCCTTAGGATGGAAAGAGCAAAGGAAATCAGAACTTAAAATGGTATGAATATGTATCAGATTATATGCTTCAAGATTACATCACTGAAAGGAGAATAAAATATATGAACAGATAACAGGGAATCAAAATGGAAAGGGCTTATAGTCAGAATAAAAGGGAAAGGAAAATACAAGGAATTGGATCAGGCAAGCTTCATGATTGGACAAATAAAATAATACAAAGAGCAGAGGTACAACTGTTCCCAGAGGGAGGAAGAGGGAAGGGGACAAAGGAATTTGTATAAGTAGCAGATAAGTATAGAAATGTAAAGGATAGGAAAACAAATCATCATAATTTTATGTAAATATGTGGATTTTTTTTGTAATGGTGACTGTGACAATGTTATAATATATTTGTATTACTAAATATATATTACTTGTATGGCCAAATAATGTATATATCTATATCTATATATATCACAGCATGAATAGAAATCAGGTGGTGGTTGGGGGGGGGGGCAACCACTTCTTCACGTTCTCCTCCTCCTTTATTTTCATAACAACCTGTGAGGTAGGTCATGGTAAGAGCGTGTGATTGATCCAGATCACCAATTGACCTTCATGTCTCAGTGGGGGCTTAAAATGGAATCTACTCAATTCCAGTCTGATACAATTATCCCTTCACAGTTGTGGCTTTAACTTTTGCATTTGATTATTCATTGATTTGATTTAAAATGTTCTCTCTAGGAATCTAGATCTTCCGCTGTGGTTATGTCTACTCCCTCCATGCTGGAAGACCTCTCTAGGAATTTATATGTCCTTTTACAATTATAAGTTCAGCTTCTAGTGGACGTTGACATGGATGTTCTTTCATGTTAAAAAAAGAGCATTTTCTCTCCTTTTTTAGATCCTGGGATTTGCAGTTTAGGGAGAGGCATTTAAAATAGTCGAGGCGACTTGTGTCTTCCCTTAAATTTACAGATTCTGAGATTCCATAGTTAGTGGAATCATACTGCCATAACTGCATAGTGTGCAAGAACTGTGACAGAAGATACTAACAATACTAACACACAAATCAGGTATAGTTTAGTTGTGTAGTAATTTAGAGCAGTTTCTGTTTCTGTTCAGGGCTTTTTGTCCACACACTGTTTGGAAATAGGTTCAACATATTAACTTCCTGTCTATATTAGCGTAATACAAATGACGAGACACCTCTTTTTTTAAAATCCTGAGTGGTGACGTGTGGTATCATATGGAAAACAGTATCTTGGAAACTCAAAGTGAGCCAATCACAGAGAGCTTGGTGGAAGAATAAACCCTTCATAAATGACTGAGTCTGCTTGCCTGTTTGATTTATTCAAGCAGTCCAGCAACAGCAGAAAACAAGTGCCAGGGACAGCAATAAGGAAGCAAAGCAAAAGAATAGCTGATTGCTGCTGGGTAGTCCTGGTTTGAAAACTAGGTGAGTACTTTTTTTTCCTTGCTGGGGATCTAGGAAAAATACTGCTGAACTTTAAGAAATCCCTCTGACTTGCATCATGAATACTATTCACATGTTTCCTGCTTATTAGACTTTGAAATATACCAAGGACATAGGATGCACTGGGACAGAGAGTCTGGAAACTGAGCCAAAAGATTCAAATGCAAGGTAAAAGATTTCAGCTAAATCTTGCTATATTTCTGACAGCAAGAGCTGTTCAACAATGGAATAACTATTTGGATGAATTTGCAGGTTTTTATGTTTGAGTGTCCATATGTCAGGGGGCTGGACTAGATGGCTCTTATAGTCCCAATTGTATGATTTGGTTGGATTTCAAATTGAATTCTAGGATGTCCTTCTAAATGAAAGCATTATTCAGGAGTCTGTGGCTTCAGTCTAACCATGATGGAACTCTTCTAATGATTTCAGGTCACTGAAAGCAAAGGAATGTGACTGCTTAGCTTTGGCATCATTGGGCCATGCTTGCAACATAGGTTTCTACTTACATTGAGCAGAATACCCAACTGAATCTGCAGCTTGATAAAATAAGCATGACACGAAAGAAATCATTTAAAGTATTTTCTGTACAAACCTGAAAGCCATTTAATGATGTTTTATGACTCATATATGTGCCGTAGTTTATAGCATAGAAATATAGCTTAACAGGAAGTGTCTGAGCACTTAGCAGTGCATACTGAACAAGTGGTGAGATTGTGGATCTGCTGGCACATTTGTTATTCAGATTAATAAATAACCAACCAAATTTGGCACACTTATGTAATTTATATGTAGGTGAAGTGAGGGGAAAAATGACACCAGCTAAATAGCTCATCTTTCTATTTAATCTAGAATGGATATTTTAGCCATTCACCCAATCGAGCAAGGCAGAAATAGGATGACATCAATGGGGTTGTTGCATTTTTAGTATAGAGCATATGGCCTTAGTTTTTGTAGTGCAATTATGGAACAACTATTGAAGTCCTATTTCTCAATGTTATAATGCTAATACTAATAATACAAAACAGAATGTTAGTTCTTGTTTCCTAACTAGCTTTCAGAGTGAAGATAATCTGGTCACAGTAGTTCATGCATTGACAACATCCTGTTTAGATTATGTGCTATTGTGGGGCTGCCTTTGAGGATGACAGAACAACTGAGGTTTGCACAGGAAGGAGCAAATGCTTACTATCTGTAACATTATATAGAAAATTGCATTTAAAAGACTTGTACTTCTGGACTGAGCTCAAAGTGTTAAGTGATAGTGTTAAGAACCCTACAGAAAAAGATAGCACAATATAAGAGGCTCAATATAAGAAGGAGTGCTGGTTAGTGCTTAGAGAGGAGACTGCTAATAACTACTAGGTGTAGTGGGCTCTGTATCAGAAGAAGGACATAACATAACATTTTGGGTATTCTTTGTCTACAAAATCCCTCTGAAATTCATGGGATCAAGCAACTTGAAGGCACATATACACATCCTCCTACAGGCACACATGTGCCGAACACACAAGGGTGTGGAAGGAGCAAAGCTGACAAGTCCACTAAAGTGCAAACAGTCCTGACTGGAAATGCAATTGGACTTTACATATAGTAATATAAGCAATGGAAAGGCTTGGTTTTGGATCGCAATTCCCAGCGTTCCCCAAGCATTTGGCCACAGTGGCCATGGGAATCAGAGAGTTTTAGTCCGAAAGCTAACGTTCCCAAACTCTAAACATTATTTATTTATTTATTTATTTAATGTATTTATACCCCATATGTAGGGGACTCAAGGCAGCTTACATATATAGGCAACAATTAGATGCCAAAGACACACATAATAAAAACATAAGCATTAAAACAACCATTAAAACATAATAAAACCTTAAAACCAATTATTTAAAATCACGCAATCCAATATCGTAGTCTGCAGCTGTTCCAATTTGTCGTTGCACTATTTCATCTTTTCTTATTGCACTGATAGATTACTCATTGAATGCTTGGTTGAACATCCACGTTTTTAGCCTTTTCCTAAAGGTCAGGAGGGAGGGGGCTGATCTAATGTCACTTGAGATGGACGTCCATACCTGAGGGGCCACCACTGAGAAAGCCCTGTCTCTCGTCCCTGCCAACCGCACCTACAAAGGAGGCAGGGTCAATAGCAGTGCCTCCCCAGAGGATCTTAATCTCCTTGCCGGCTAATAGAGGGAGATATGTTCGGACAGGTGAACTGGACCAGAACCATTTAGGACTTCATAGGCTAAAACCAGCACTTTGAATTCTGCTCGGTGGCAGACTGGTAGCCAGTGGCACTGACACAACAGGAGCACACATAAGCAAGCACACTTTCTGGCATGTATCTGCTGCTCTTGGGGATGTCACAAACCTTCTTGTTTATAAATAACAAAAAAAAAAGTTGCAACAAAAACCAACCCACACTAGCATTCCCACTTGTGGGCAGCGTAAGAGATCTGTTTCTCAAAAGTAGCTTTATGTTACTTAGGAAAACCAAGAAGTTGCAAGTTTCTGGCCTGCGGTGAAAACATGCCCTCCTCTTGTTCAGATGCAGCCTCAATGCCCATACCTCTGTGTGTGTGTGTGTCCAAAACACCTGGAGGGAGGGCCCAAGTTTGCCCAGGCCTGGTTTATAGGAATGCAAATCTGCAGTGCTCGCTCGCTCTCTCTCCCCAGGAAACTAAACCTGGCACTGGTCCCTTGACTGAGAAACTGGGGGATCTGCACGCCGCAGGAAACTAGGGTTGTTGTTACCAAAAGTTGGGGGGGGGGGGTGGCCTGGAAGACTACATTTCCCACCTCCCCCTGCTCCCGCCCCCCGCCCCCATTCCCTCTCAGGGGCTGGCTTGTTTAGGGGAGGGCAGCTTCTCTCTTCCTGCGGGCAAGTTGGGCCGGCGGCACATGCGTCTCGGTTCATGGTAAGGCTGTCTGGTTAAGGGCGCCGGGAGGCGGATGCTCAGCTTGGAGAAGTTACTTTGTTGAAGACTAGAACTCCAAGACAGTCCTGTTAGAATGCGATTGTACAAAGAGATCTCGTTTGCCTTGAAAGCGCATGCTTTTGTGAAGCTGGGGGCCCTTCCACACAGCCCCTTATCCCAGAATATCAAGGCACACTATCTGCTTTGAACTGGGTTGTCTGAGTCCACGCTGACTCAGTGTGGGATTTCCTGCCTTGATATTCTGGGAGGGCCCTCGAACACACAGAATCCCAGCCAAAAGTAACTTCTCCAAGTTGGGAAGCTCTGCTGCCTGGGCCGCCCCTTCGCATCCATTTCCCGCCCCCAAGTTGCTTTCTGGCTTCTTCCCTTGTGTCGGGCCTGGCCTCCTTTTCTCTGGATCCACGTTGAGATCTCAAAAAAAAAAAAAGATCAGAAAGGGAGGGGACACATTTTCCTCTTTGTTATTTCCACCGCCTCGCCTTCCTGCTTCTCTTAAATAAGAGCTCTTCGGAGAAAAGAGAGTATTGGAAGTTTAGACATGACTGTTTCCGAGGGCATTTCTTTGCACACAAACACGCCTTGCACACAGGGGGCCTTTCCACACAGCTGAATACAATCAATCCCACATCTTTGAACTGGGCTATATGGCAGTGTGGACTCACTTCAAAGCAGATATTGTTCTGCCCTGATATTCTGGGTTATATGGCTGTGTGGAAGGGTCCTGGGGCAGCCTAAGGGCCCTTCCACACAGCCCTATATCCCAGAATATCAAGGCAGGAACTCTCACACTATCTGAGTGTGTGGACTCAGATAACCCAGTTCAAAGCAAATATTGTGGGATTCCTTGCCTTGATATTGTGGGGTATAGGGCTGTGTGGAAGGGCCCTGAGAGGAATATTCTCTGGAAGAGTAACTTTCCCAAACTTCATTTTTGCTGGCCCCAGGGACTCCCAGGGAAGATGCCTTGAGTAAGGCCCCTTCCACACAGCTGAATAAAATCCCACGTTTTCTGCTTTAAACTGGACTATATAGCAGTGTGGACTCGGATAACCTAGGGCACTTCCACATAGCCCTATATCCCAGTATATCAAGGCAGAAAATTCCACAGTATCTGCTTTGAACTGGGTTATCTGAATCCACACTCAAATAATGTGGGATTTTCTGCCTTGATATTCTGGGATATAGGGCTGTTCAGTGTGAGACTTTTGTAGATGAGTTGTTGAGTTCTTGTCCCCAGGTGTGGAGGGAGGCACCCCTTTCCAAGGAGAAGGACTTCCCTTTCTCTTCGAGTCCATCTGAACTGTATGACCCCTTCTAGCCATATCCTCCTTGCTGTGGGCCTGTGTAAATAGCATTTAAAATGTGGTGCTACTTTGCGTCTCTGTGGGGTGATTAATGTAGCTGTGATATTGTGCTCTAGCCTGAGTGCCAGATGGTGGTTAAATATACGAGGTAGAAAAAAAGCCTACATTGTGTACAGAAAAACTGGGGATGTGGGAGATGAAGTGGAACAGAAGGGAGTGTATTGATTCAGGATTAGTCTTTGATATTCCGTCCCTTGGGCACCTCCCATTGTGCTTCTAGGTTTTCTTTGTCCAATGCAGGGTGGGCAAAGGGTGCCCCAAGGGCAAAATTTGTAAACCTCTTTTTCCAGGAGTAGTATTGTAATTATTAGGAATCCCTGGTGGTGCAATGGGTTAAACACTTGTACCAGCAGGACTGCTAACCGAGAGATCAGCCGTTCGAATCTGGGGAGAGTGGGTTGATCTCCCTCTGTCATCTCCAGCTCCTAATGTGGGGACATGAATCATAGAATCTTAGAGTTGGAAGAGACCTCATGGGCCATCCAGTCCAACCCCCTGCCAAGAACCAGGAAAATTGCATTTAAAGTACCCCTGGCAGATGGCCATACAGCCTCTGTTTAAAAGCTTTCAAAGAAGGAGCCTCCACCACACGCTGGGGCAGAGAGTTCCACTGCTGAATGGCTCTCACAGTCAGGAAGTTCTTCCTAATGTTTAGATGGAATCTCCTTTCTTGTAGTTTGAAGCCATTGTCTCCAGGGCAGCAGAAAACAAGCTTGCTCTCTACTCCCTATGACTTCCTCACATAATTTATACATGGCTATCATGTCTCCTCTCAGCCTTCTCTTCTTCAGGCTAAACATGCCCAGCTCTATAAGCCGTTCTTCATAGGGCTTGTTCTCCAGGCCCTTGATCATTTTAGTCACCCTTTTCTGGACACATTCCAGCTTGTCAATATCTCTCTTCAATTGTGGTGCCCAGAATTGGACACAATATTCCAGGTGTGGTCTAACCAAGGCAGAATAGAGGGGTAGCATGACTATCCTGGACCTAGACACTATAATCCTATTGATGCAGGCCAAAATCTCATTGGCTTTTTTGCCACCGCATTTTGATGTTTGATGAGGATGGTAAAACATCAAAACATCCAGGCGTCCCCTGGGCAATGTCCTTACAGACAGCCAATTCTCTCACACCAGAAGCAAAACCCCCCTAACCCAAACACGTAAACAATAAACCAGCACATTGCATAAACATATTACATAAATCATATGAAATAAGAGTAAAAATAATGACATTTATCATTATTTAAAATTCCCTGAGTCTCAGGACACTGAGGTTGTCCTAAAAGGTTGTACTAAAAAAATCTCGAAGCTCCAAAACTTTGAGCCTTGCCAGACTGAGATAGCCTACTTATTCTGTGTCGTCTGGGAAGGCCTTCCATAGAAAGGTTTTGACCTGGAAGTGAAAGGCCAGTAACAAGAGGGCTGAATGTATGTCTGTGGGGAGGGAGTTCCCGAGATGCAGGGCCATGACTGAGAACCCCCCCCCCATCTTGTTCCCACCAACCATATTTACAATGCTTGTGGGGCAGAGAGAACGGCCCCTCCTGGTGATCTTGGGGCTTGTGCGGGCTAACAGAAGGAGATGCGGTCCCTCAAGTAGACTGGGCCCGAACTGTTTAGAGAAGTGGTTCCCACCCTGTGGGTCCCCAGATGTTTTGGTCTTCAACTCGCAGAAATCCTAACACCTACCGTGTTTCCCCGAAAGTAAGACAGCGTCTTACTTTCTTTTCCCCCCGAAAAGTCCCACTACGCCTTACTTTCGGGGTACGGCTTACATTGGGCGACGGTAAGCCGTACCCCCGGCTGCCGCGTCACTCGGTCCCGCCTCCTCCGCCGCCGCCGCCCTCCCTGCGGCCGCCTCTTCTCTGATCGGAAGAGAGCCGGCTGAGGAGAGCCCTCAGCCACCTCTGTTCCGTTCCCCAAAGGGGGCTGCAGGGAAACCGCTCGATCGCTCTCCTTGCAGCCCCCTCTTCGGGGAAGGGAACAGAGGCGCAGAGGAGAGCCCTCTGCACCTCTCTTCCATTCCCCGAAAAGGGGGCTGCAGGGAAACCGCGATGATCGCTCCCTTGCCCCCTTTTTGGGAACAGAGGCGCAGAGGAGAGCCCTCTGCACCTCTCTTCCATTCCCCGAAAGGGGGCTGCAAGGAAACTGCGCTGATCGCCCCTTGCAGCCCCCTCTTCGGGAACAGAGGCACAGAGGAGAGCCCTCTGCACCTCTCTTCCATTCCCGAAAAGGGGGCTGCAAGGAAACCGCGCCATTGGCCCTTTGCAGCCCCTCTTGGGAAGGGAACAGAGGCGCAGAGGAGAGCCCTCTGCACCTCTCTTCCATCCCCGAAAAGGGGGCTGCAAGGAAACCGCGCGATCGCCCCCTTGCAGCCCCCTCTTCGGGGAACAGAGGCGCAGAGGAGAGCCCTCTGCACCTCTCTTCCATTCCCCGAAAAGGGGGCTGCAAGGAAACCGCGCGATCGCCCCCTTGCAGCCCCCTCTTCGGGAACAGAGGCGCCGAGGAGAGACCGCTGCACCTCTCTTCCATTCCCGAAAAGGGGGCTGTAAGGAGAGCGATCGATCGCTTCTTGCAGCCCCCTCTTCGGGGAAGGGAACAGAGGTGCAGAGGAGAGCCCTCTGCACCTCTCTTCCATTCCCGAAAAGGGGGCTGCAAGGAAACCGCGCTGCCCCCCTGCAGCCCCCTCTTCGGGGGGAACAGAGGCGCAGAGGAGAGCCCTCTGCACCTCTCTTCCATTCCCCAAAAGGGGGCTGCAAGGAAACCGCGATCGCCCCCTTGCAGCCCCCTCTTCGGGAAGGGAACAGAGGCGCAGAGGAGAGCCCTCTGCACCTCTCTTCCATTCCCGGAAGGGGGCTGCAAAAGCTGCGATCACCCCTTGCAGCCCCCTCTTCGGGGAACAGAGGCGCAGAGGAGAGCCCTCTGCACCTCTCTTCCATTCCCGAAAAGGGGGCTGCAAGGAGAGCGATCGATCGCCCCCTGCAGCCCCCTCTTCGGGAAGGGAACAGAGGCGCAGAGGAGAGCCCTCTGCACCTCTCTTCCATTCCCGTAGAGGGGCTGCAAGGAGAGCGATCGAGCGGTTTCCTGCAGCCCCTCTTCGGGGAACGGAACAGAGGCGGCAGAGGGCTCTCCTCAGCCGGCTCTCTTCCAATCAGAGAAGAGGCGGCCGCAGGGAGGGCGGCGGCGGTGGAGGCGGAGGAGGCGGGACCGAGTGATGCGGCGGCCGGGGGTATGGCTTACTTTCGGGGTACGGCTTATACACCCCCGATACGTCTTACAATCGGGGGTGTCTTACTATCGGGGAAACACGGTAGTAAACTGGCTGGGATTTCTGGACATTGTATGTCAAAACTCCTGGGGATCCACAGGTTGAGAACCACTGGTTTGGGGCTTTATAGGCTAAAGCTAGCACCCTGAATTGTGCTTGGATGCTCTTGTAGCCCTTGATTGTGCTCTACTTATTTTCTTCCTTAGAGAACTGCCTCTTTCAAAAGCCTCATGTTTGATGTTAGAAATGCAAGGAAAGCCACCAGTTTTTCAAAACTACAAGACATCTTACTACCCCCTTTGAGTGACATTGCATGCCCTTCAATTCCCTATAGGAGACTATATGGCTGTGTTCTGTGATCAGTTTGATCCAATAATTCCAGTTTCACTACAATGGTGTATTTTTTTATTTTCTTGCATGTCATTTTAAATTAATATTCTGTATTGAACAGTTGGGGATGAAGCAGTTGAAGTCCAAAACACCTGGAGGACCGAAGTTTGCCCATGCCTGGTATAGACCCATATAATGCAGTTTGAACTGTATTATTTGGAAGTGTAGATCCAGGCATAGTTGAAGTCAACCTTTTGGTGCATAACTGATACTATAAGTAATTGGGCCAATGGCTTGTTCTAATACAGCAAACAAACAAATATACACACTATTACAAAAAAGCTTCCATAACTACATCAGCTTCTGGAGGGAAATGTATCGAGTTGGGAATTGTGGTTTTGCAGATGTTGGACTGCAAGTCTCTGTAGCCCTTGCTAGTGTAGCAGGTGGTGGAGAATGTTGGAAATTGCAACATCAGGAAGACCAAATGATCTTCACCTCTGCTAAAGAGACTGGCTGAGCATAACAGCATGATAAAGGCATTTTGCACTGCTGACCTCTCTTTTAGGCTGAATTACTTTCATGGGCTATTTTAATTGCCATATCTTCCTTTTATGTTTTGCTCAAGGTAATGTGTCACAGCGCATAAACTGTTAAAGCACCTATTATCGTACTATTTGCTTCCAAACCTTGAAGGACGCAGAGTAGGCCTGGGTGATCCACAAAATAAATTGTTCAATACTTGCCTCGGATGTAGGGGGCGCTGGTGCTTCATATCTGATAGACTTCCAATGTTTTCAGTGGTTCTCTCGTAATTGATTCGGATGTACTTCCAAACTTCATAATGGACTTCGTTAATGGCGGATGCTGTCATGTTAAACCCAGGAGCCCTGTTAAAGAAACGCGGCTTGGAATCGCTTTTCTCCCTTCCCACAGCAGACTGACTTGCCGCGTTTTACAGTTCCGATCCTTTTCGAAGATGGCGACGGAAACTTCATAATTGATCAGCTACTTCTGGTTTCCCTCACTCTCCTCGTAATCACTTAAAAACTCAATTAATTACAATTTCATTATGAGTAACGAAGAGATCCGATGATTTCTCCCAAGCCTAATGCAGAGTACGAAAGTCCAGGAAATTTGAAAATAATGGCTGTATATCTGTTCCTTGTTCATTTTTTATAATAATCTTTATTGATCAGGTTTTTTTAAAAAAAACAAACACACGAGACAAGGACAAAGGACTAAAGACAGAAACACATATCACAAACAAACAAAAACATAAAATAAAAACAAGGAAGATTTGTTGGCTTCCTGAGTATTGTCAGTTTGGGTTTTTCCTTTTCTTTTTTTGTCTTAATTTCCTTCTTATTTCCTTCTCTTTTCTTTCATTTCCATTTCTTTCTTTGCTTTTCCTTTTCTTGTTATTTCCTTTCTTCTTTCTATATCTCTAAGTATATATTTTTTGTTTTAAGTATTCTGATACTTTTGTCCCGTTTTTTTCTTTTATTGGAGCCCCTTTATTTTTAGATAATAAGTATGTCAGTCTATCCATATTCCTAATATCTACAATTGTCCTGAGAGAAAGATGTTCTATTATTTAAAAACTAAACACATAAAAATACATATAGTAAATAGAAATATATAAGATAATGTTTTGGTTCTGTTCAGATTTGCCTGGGCTCCTTGGAAACAATATGCACTTTTTGGGCTGACTAGAAAATTTGACATTTGGAAAACCCATAAGGAACATCATTTAAACATTTCACCACAATATTCAAATGATTTTGCAGATGAATCTGTCATTCAACCTATCGTTTTTCCAACTCATTACATCTTTGTTGCTCTACTGTAAACATGAGCTGTCATATTGTAGGCTGAAGCCATCTGTTTCTCCATATTTCAGATTTGGATACCATGGAGGAAGTGGTAGGCACACTGCTGAACAGAAGATGTGATTCCAGAAAACATGGGGTTGGAGGTAAGTGAGAGAAAGGAGGAAATGGTTGCTAAACCCAATTTATTAGGTGCTTACAAAGACTGCTTTCTCATAAATGTCTTATTTTAAAACTATTTTTGTGTGGTCATGCCGGCTGGTAAATTCTGGCAATTGTACTCCCCCAAAGTAACTTTTCTATAGTACCCCATGGACAATTGGAGTGTTCAAAGTGAAACTACCTAGTATGATAGTTTATATGACCATAGAAGGGTCTTGGTTTTGTGGTAGAGCAAATGCTTTGCACTCAACAGCAACTTCTGAGATGCTTTCAGTTTCAGTCTTGGGGTCTCCCTTTGGGAGTAGGAAAGACTTTTGCTCAAAATCTGAAAAGTCGCTGCCAACCAGTAGAAAAAAAAGCAGCCTGGAAGATGAACTAATGCAAGGGTTAGTAACTGCTACATTTCTCTCTCAGGATATTCTGGGAGCCACAAAGATTGCCAAAATGAAGAAAATATGAAAAAAGAGGAAAAAGAATAGGCTTCCATCCATCTATTTCTGTTTTTGAAAAATAGGCATGTTTTAATGTTCAACAGTATAAGCAGGCCTGTCCAATCTGTGGCTCTCCAGGTGTTTTGGACTTCAGCTTCCAGAATTCCTGGCCACTGGACAAGGTGGCTAGAGCTTCTGGAAGTTGCAGGCCCAAACATCTGGAGGTCCATAGCTTGTGCAGGCCAGTTTTTTCCCAGTTGAGTGGGATTTAAGCCCTGGTCTTGCAGTAGATCCATTATAATTAGAATACCTCGTCTCCTACACAGCTTTTTCACACAGATGTGCCTCACACATAGGATTTCACAATGTTGTTGCACTTCTTTGCTGATATAACACCCTCAGTGGTTTTCTGCATTATTGTATCATTCTGGTCCCTTCCACTGTTCTGAGCAAATGCCCTTTACACAGCAGAGGTTTAATTGAAGGTCTGCTACACTCAATTCCATTTGACCCAAATCATGGAAAGAATGTTGCCTTGAGGCTGTGGAGTGAGTTCTTGGTTGAGGCATGCATTGCACATATACCTATGTTTCAGTGTCTTTCAAGAGCTGGGTGACTTGCTTTATTTTAAATGTTTGGGTGTGGTATTAAGTACTGTATGATTCTATGAAGGATTCCATAGCATTAAGCCCTGAAGGTTAAAGAGGTGTCAACCTGCATTAATTCTATAATGTAGATGCACCCTAAATTAAATTGATCTACTCCCATGTAAATCTGTGTGAGCTTTACTCTTTCTTTAAAATGGGGTGTTTTTTGGTTCTGTATCAATTTTGGAATTAATTGGTTCACTGAGGATTTGTAAGTTCACTGAACACATCTTAGGGTTAGGGTTCAGCAACTTGGATAACATCTTTAAAGATCACCAGGAGTGAATTCACCACTCTGTTGGCAGTTGACTATAGAGCTGTGCTGGGAAATTTAGAGTTTCATAAAAAGATATTTTTTGCTAGAAATATCTAGGTCCTTCAACATAACTGTTCTTCCCCCAGATGCCTTAGAGATTCTTAGTCCAAATTAATGAAATTCTCAAGTAATGAAATCTGCAGATATTAAACCTGTAGATGTGGATGCCGAGCCACAATGTGCATTTTTCTCCCAATTTCCAGGTTTGCTTACAAAGCACCTCCGGAAGGCCTTGCATCTCTCTTCTCCAGTGGCTCTTTCTCAGCATTGTACAGGTAGGCATAAAGCATAGGTTTTCAAGAACCAGAGTCCAACTCCTCTAAAGACTTACGCCGTCACAAGTGTTACAAGAACTTTTTGTTGTTGTTTGCAATTTGCTGGTGGGTATTTTTAAATATCTCTGGGTATTTTTAAAGATTTAATGAAACATTTCATTTTGTAAACTAACCTTTCAGCATATTATAGACTGTACACTAATTGAAAGAGAGGAAGAATTGTAATACTGGTAGGAACTGTTGCCTCACACTAAAGAGCTCACAGCTAGTGTGTGCTTATGACAAAATGAATACGAAAATAAATCAAAATAAAATTTCCAATGAATTTGAATGGAGTCTGGCCAACATAAATACTGTTTCACAGAAGAAGAGGCCATAGGTATCCACAGAGCATTGTATAAAGATCTTGGAATAGTTATATTCTGAATTAATTTTAAAAAACACTTTATTTGTATTCTGTCCTATCTCCCCAAGAGGAGTCAGGGAGGATTCCAGCATAACAGTGGCAAACATTCAATGCCTACATAAAATACATGATACTGACATAAAATCACAAAAAAACCCCACATATAAAAGTAGCATTAAAACCTAACATCAAATTAAGACCTAACATCAGTAAATTAAACATGACATCAACAAATTAAACTTCACAAAATCAGACAAAATTCTATTATTGCACTTTCCAGGGAGATTTTGGGAGCTGGTGTCCCCAAAAGTAGTTTTTCCTAGCTCTGATATCTGTATTGAAGGTAATTATTTTATTAACATTCTTTACTGTTCTGTTTTCCAGGTTCCTGTCCAGATTTGGTAATGAGCAGGAATGAAGCTCTGGAGCAAAAGAGCAGCAGGGAGGCCTTCTCCAGGATCCAGTCACCTGTGAAGACTCGCCGAGTGCTATGTTTATCATTGTCCTCAGATGGTGTCAGGCAGCACAACAGCCTGGTTTCTCCAGATAATCTTGATGCTCAGGTGAGCAATGATCTAGCTACGTCTGCAATTTGGTTTTGCCAAAAAGGACTTGTTAGATGAGTGTGGGGGAGAGATTTGACTAAGGCTGTATATAAAGAAGAATAGGCCACATTACTTGATGTACTACTGAGCCAGATTGTGAATCGAGTAGTAAAGGGGTAGGAATCCCACAGGGCACAGCCATATATCCACACATTAGCAGAGGCTTTGGAGCCATCTATATTGTGTTCTTTCCTTTTTTTAAATGGACAAAGAGAAAGATGGACAAATGGACAAAGAGAAAGTGGGTTTCTGCTTGCTTTTTGGGAAGTGACAGTGGTGGTTGAGGGTGTTTTTAATGCCCCTTGTACTGTCCCTTTCCACTAGAAAGAAAATAGAGAGATTTGGGGTGGGGGAAGTGAGGCAGAACATTTCTGCTTACTTATGGTTTTATCATTGAAGGTGTTGGTGTAGTCATGGTGTTCAAGTGGATCAGATATTACTCCATAGATATTTGGAGTTGACTCACTTCTGCCATAGCACATAATACTCTCAAGCACTAGGAAGAAAACTGGTTCCTGTTTTTATTCTTTTTTTAGATGAAGCAGGTTTACAGTGGTGAGACAGCTAGCAGCACAGGTTCTTTGGAACGAGCATCATTATTCTGTGTCCCTGTATTGAGTTCCTCATCTAAATCCACCCTACTCAAGCAAAGGGAAACTCTATTCAAGTCCAAGTCTTTTGTGAAGTCCTTTTTGTCTACACCATTGCTGCAGAATACCAGCTCTGAATGTGATACCAGTATCCTCTCTATTTCTGATTCCAAGAAGAATTACTGTGGGACTCTCAAATCAGGGATGGACCATAAGACCGATACAGCAACAGTGCCCAGCTTTAACCAGTTGGAACCACTCATCTGCAGGGTAACAGACTGCATATATGTGGGAAATCTCAGTGCAGGTTATAGTGGTCAAACACTGTGCAAGAACAACATTGACAGCATCATTGACATGAGCAGTTTGCCCAGGGAGTGTAGACTGAACTTTATCCCTTGCACCTGTCGCCGAGGATCCCAGCATAGCTGGTCCCGCCTCAAGGTGCATATCCAGAGCCCCTTGCAAGAGGATTGCCTTTCCCTGCAGCAGCCATGCTTCTGGGACATCAATGCCTGCATTGACGCCTCTCTGGAGAAAAGGAAGCGGGTTCTGATTCATTGTCGCGATGGTTATTCTCTGGCTCCTACATGTGTCATCCAATACCTGATGGTGAAACATCGCATGAGGCTGCTGGCTGCTTACGAGTTTGTCAAGGCAAGGTACCCAGTAAATATCCGGGAGTGCCACCGTGACCTGCTGGTGGATTTGGAGCAGTCTTTGTGGCCAGGAGAATTGGACATGGAGAATTTCAAACAGGCCATGTCAAGGAAGATTGCATGGACGTAATGGCCAGACTCAGAGGTGAAGATGGGTGTTTGATGCACATAGAGCTGCTTCAGTCACACAGAAGGAGGAGTGACCATGTGGCGGAGGAGGCCAGATGCTTCATTTTGCCTGCACCTCCGTTCCTGGTACCTGGTTTGTACCTTGGAGTACAGGAATGAGAAGAACACTCTTCAATTTTCTCATCCTTGTCAATATATTTGGCTGAAAGAAAATAGGATCTCTGCAAAAAACTTTTTAAAAACATTTTGGTGCTTTTTGTGAAAAACCCATTTGCACAAAAAAGTAGGTGTTTTGTGAAATTGTTTGTGCTAAATATCTATTTTGTATGAAGTACACTGTTTTTGTGCCCCACAAAAACTGGATTTTTTCCCAGAAATATTTTTTTATTATAAACAAGTTAAAAATGTGAACAATTTTTTGGAAAAATTCTCCAAAACATTTGTCATTTCACTGGGAATTTTTTAAAAAAATGCTTTGTTTATTTGTGAATGTACAAATGATATAAGATCTGTATCACTACAAGGGAAGATGCAGGCCTGAGAAAGCTCAATTTTTAAAAATCTAAGCTCATCTAAATTACAGTTGCCCACATTTCCTCAACTAGCATGACTATACTGCTGCCTTGTGGGGGTTGGGGGAGGGAGGGGTATGGAAACGAACCCAAAGTCTAATTTCCCCATCTCTTCTAGACCTTGGAGAATGTACAGGACCTTGGAATGTTACACTGAAGTATAACTTTAGGCTTTTCTACAAAGCTACCAAAACTAGTACAGTAAGACATTCTTGGCCAAACTGGTTACCTGAAACTATGGATCTGATCTGAGATTTTCAGTGTCAAATGCGAAGAACTGGCCTTATGCTCGTAGAGCTTGTTCTTTCTCTCTGAGCCATACTGCGTTTTCTCTGTGCTTTGGGAAAGACTCCAGCATTTAGCACCCTTACGTTAGCATGGCTGTGCTGGGTGCAGGATTCTGGGAGTTATGATCTTTAAAAATAATATTCAAAAGTTCTCTTAATAATGTTTACTATTTTTATTTTAAAGTGTTCTAGTAAGGGAAAAGGAACTTCTGGTAACTGAAGTTTTACATCCCAACTAATGTGAATCTTAGGCTGGATCTACACTGTTCTATATCCCAGGATCTGATCTCAGATTATCTGCTTATCCAATACTTTCTTGCAGTGTAGACTCATATAATTCAGTTCAAAGCAGATAATATGGGATCAGATCCTGGATATAGGGCAGTGTAGATCCAGCCTTACTACTGATTTCTTGAAGTTCATAATGGTACCCCAAAAACCAACCAATTGAAGTTTGTTGATAGCTGTGGAAAAAGCAATTAGTCAGGACTGAAGCATAACCAAGATATGGAAACATCCCAAGTCCTGGTGATTTGCACAAACCTCAGCTTGAACATGAAGTCCTTCCTATCCAGTAGTACTAATAGCCAACCTTTCCAAGTATAAGGATTAGAAAGCTGCCTTGTTACCATTAAACCATGAGCCTCTCAGAAAGCTAAATACTAGCACATCCCATACCAAAGTCTTGAGGGGGGTTTTTTTGTTGTGTACTCCTAGGAATTTCAGTGGATTTTCTGAGCCTTCACTTAGATGCTCCATCGGCAGTTTGAAAATACATCTGCTGAATTGCCTCCTTTAGCTGCTAGGCCTGTTAACAAAACTGTAAACATGGTAGCTCAGCATTTACAAGAGATATGGTACGTACGTAGGTCTATTTGTCAAGGAAATCTTGAAATTAGGCTCCACGTTAAACATACTAGTCTATCTCAGGAAAGTATTTTAGCTCTAATGAGGTGTGAACTTGTGAAATCCCAATATCTGTGTAAAGGGCTGTAAATGAAGGAGTGGCTCATCAGGCATGGAGTTTAATGATGGTACTTAACACTTAACGGATTCTACTTGGAATAAAGTAGGTATTTATTAATTCTTCACTCACTATACTTTTTTCTTGTTTCTCACTGAATGTGGTACTTATGATTTTCAGATTCAAGTTGGAATAATGTAGGTATTTATTAATTCTTACCTTGCAGGCAATACTTTTGCTTGTTTCTTATTTGAAACATTTTTGTTAGAAATGCTGCATCTCCTTTCAAATAAAATGGCCAGCATACTTAGGTCTAAATCCTAGTAATAGTCCTCTTTAGAGTAGATCCATCATTCAATAATGGTTTGAATGGGTTGAGACTTACCCAGGGAATGCTAAACTGAGCCTGTATCAAGGAGGGGAACAAGCCTGCCTTGACTTGGAATGGGGAGAGGAATGAGTTGGCCCTTGAACATTACTTCTTCTCTTACATAGGCTTGCTTCCTCTAGCATATGCAAAGGATTGTAGATCTTGCTTTGCTGAAATCAGTGGGGTTTTAGTTACTCCGCACCCTTGTGTTCTCATTCAGTTGGCTGCTTTCACAAAGGATTCCTTATCAACACACTTACTGAATTGCCCTTTGACTGTTGCATTGACTGCCGTTCTAACACCAGATGGCAAAACAAAACTGTCTTCCTCAACATGACAAGTGAGATGAACGCAGGACTCAAGTTGATAAAGCACAGTCCTTTGTTCTATTGCAAAACTTCATGCAGCCAGCTCAAAAGACTCCCTCCGCTTTAGTTGAGCTGCATCACATCCGCTGCTGAGACACTTCCTCTTTGCACTGCAGTCTTGGCAGCAGCACACCATCTCCACCCCGGGAGCATGTTCCAAAGGTGCTGCAGTGAGAAGGTTGCTGTCACATACTGCTTTTTTTGCAATTAACAGAGGCTCTGGTTGGTGTTGCCTTTTCTAGTCATACCAGAGCAAGAGCTGTTTATAAGAATAATAACGTGGGTTTTTGGTAACTTGACTTCCAAGGCCAGAATCCTATGGAAAACTTATTTACTGAATGGTGAGATAACATATAGGTAAATTCCTTAAATTTCATGGATCTACTCAATTTGGGATTGGCAAAAAGATCAAGGCCAAAGTCTGATAATTTAAGACAACTTCCTTTTTTCAAGGCAACAACAACAACAACAACAGAAAAAATAATAGACAAAAAAAATACTGTAGGACTGTCAAATCCATACTGACAAAGTTTTGGAACACAAAACACCAAACAGGACTTCCGGTGAGCCTTGACGATGGTAGGACGGGTGTGAAGGGAGCCCCGAGACACCAACCGAGTTTTTGGATGTAAAAAGGTGCATTGCACCACTCTTTTCTGGCGGATCGAGGCCAGAAAGAGTTGCGAAGCCGCAATACACAATCCGGAGATCCGAGGAGCTTCCCACCCGGCCAAGGGTGGGACTCTGAGGTCTGGAAGTGTGGCAGCGAGTAGTCTGAGATTCGGGAAGCTGAGTGTAAACCCAGCAATAACTACCAGCCCTGCTCACTTTTAAAACAAGAAACTAAGAAAGCTGAAAAGCGGAGGACCAGAAACGTGAGTTTCTAAAAGAAAGAAATCTACTGATTCTGCAGGGGGCTATCTCCATAAGTGACTGGAACAAGCAAATAAGAAACAAACAAGTGGAACTAAGAGGGAAAGCTAATTTGGTTTGGATAGCATGGGACTTTAATGATATATGACATATAAGAGATAATCCGCAACTTGCAAAGCTTAAACAAAATTTAAATAAAAGAATAAACAGGCAGCGGGTCCTGCTCCAGGGCTCTGGTGCAGTAAAGACCCGACCTGTAAAAGATTGAGAAAAGACCCAGAAAGGAGACAAAGAAGTGAACTGGGAATATACCCAAATGTACCCAAAGGCACCCAAAGGTGACGGTTCCTACTTCTAGAAGTAGTATAGATCCGACCAGAGGGTTAAAAGAAAACTAGGAACTTTAAGAAAGACTGTACAAAGAAATGCAGGGTTAAAATGGCGATAGAAAATCAAAAAAGACGATTAAGAAGGACCACAACAAACTGACCTTGAGCTGGAGATTGTTATGTCTTCGGGACCTCGTGGAGAATAAACAAAGAAGGAAGGAGTCTAAGGAGCGGCGGGGAGGAAGTGACAGTGCTAGGAGTCAGGTTGGACGCAGCACGCAAGATACAGGACGACGAGAGACGTGACAACGCAGACGTAGACGACACAGGACGATGCAGGACGCAGGCCGACGAGGGAGGAGGCTTCGAAAGAGGGGTGGCCTTAAGACGGAGGAGAGGAGGCCACGGAGAACAGAAGTGACACTGCAAGGAGCACAATGAGGAAGGGCGGAAGTGATATCACGAACTATCCTGCTGGAAGGGCAGAAGTGGACCTTACAGGAAGAGCGGCCATAGAGAGCAAACAGAGATCCTAGAGAGGCCAAAAATAAAGGAAAATAAATTAAAAAAAAATAAAAAAGTAGCGGGTATTGGAGGCCCAAAAGTAACGACCAGGAGGGAGCAACAAAGAAGGAGTAGAAGGTTCAAAAATCACTAAATTTAATTGATAAAGGAAATAGCGGAGAAACCATAGAGACTATACGAGTTGGCTAGAGCAGCTGAGACTGAGTAAGACCAAAACCAAAGCGGGAATTTTTAAAATTTAGACATAAAAGGACCAAGATAACCCAAGTAAATCAGGCAAAACATATTCTCAAGGAAAATAATATTGCTACAAATTAAGCCAAGTCTTAAATGACTACCCCAAAATTGAAGTGGGATCCAAGAGACCCAAGAGAATCAAAAGAACATAAAGGTGCAGGGATAGGAAGGAGAGCTTCTTTCTCTGGCACGGAAGATTCAAACATGAAGGAAATCCTAAGGGAAATCCAAAAACTTCCTGAAAAGCAAGATGAGCTGAAAAAGAACTTTGATAGGATGGAATCAAGACAAGACGAACAACATAAAATATTACAAGAGGAAATGAAAAATGTAACAAAGGAGGTGGGAACCATAAAAGAAGAGATGAAGCAGATGCGAGAAGAATTAAAGGAGACAAAAGAAGATAGACTTAAAATGGCAGAAGCCCAAAAGAAAGTAGAGAAAAAAGTTCAAACACTCGAGGCAAAAGCCAATAAAGTCGAAGAAAGTCAAGAGAGGCTTGAGCTGAAAGAGATGGAGTATCAATTGCGATTTAGGAACTTGAAAGAAGAGACAAATGAAGACTTGCGGAGTATTGTGGTTAAGTTAACCGCATCCATAACAAAGAAGCAAGAGGGGGACATGGAGGGAGAGATTGACAGGGTATATCGGATTTCGATGAATTTTTCCAGACAAAACAAGACGGCTAGAGACACCATAGTACACTTTGTGAAACGAAGAGTTAGGGATGACATCTTAAAAAAGAATAGTGAATCTCCGACATACTATAAGGACAACAAGGTTGTCATAATGAAAGAATTCCCACAAACAATGCTGACAAAGAGAAGGAAATATTTTTTCCTGACGGACGAACTCAATAAGCTACAAATTAGATTCAGATGGGTGAAGCCAGAAGGTGTGATGGTGACATACAAAGAGGAGAGACATTGGTTAACGTCAGAAGAAAAGGCGAAGCATTTTTATGCCATGCTGAAAAAAGAACATAAATTATCACCAACAGAAAGGGGAGGGAAACAGAAAAAAAGGTTTGATTCACCCGAAGACCTTTTGGAGATGAAAAAATCAGCAAGTGCATGTGGAGGAGCAGGAGTACCAGAAATGCATGCCGGCAAAGATGATTCGGACGAAGAACAAGAAGATGACATCAATGAGTGATACACTAAGAAAATTAAAATTTTACTCAAATAACGTGAATGGAATGAACTCGCCGTCAAAAAGGAAAAAAATGTTTAATTTAATAAAGAAAGGAAATTTTGATGTAGTAGCAATTCAGGAAACCCATATCGCCAAGAAACATGTGACACACTTGAGTCAAGAAAAACTGGGAAAAGAATTTTATTCGGCAGCCCCAAATAAAAAAAAGGAGTGGTTATTTATGCAAAAGAATACTTAATGCCTGAGATGGCTTTTCAAGACTCAGAAGGAAGAATAATAGGGATTACAATAAAACAAGGAATAGAAAGAACACTAATTTGTAATATATACGCCCCAAATGGCCCGAAAATAAAGTTTGCCACAACTCTTGAGACGAAGATACAGGACATAGATTATGATAATTTGATTATCATGGGAGACTTCAACGGTGTGATGAATTTGAGAAAAGACAAAACAAAACCAGTCACTAAGAAAAAGTCAGAAGAAAACAAGTTCATTACCAAAACAATTTCTGAGGCTAA